>CM061749.1:180423922-181774009 GCA_030979885.1 Lolium multiflorum | reverse complement strand
CCGCACCCACATGCATTAATTAATTGAACTCAACTGGTCGCCTACCTCGCGACGAGCACTGGGCGCGCGAGCGACGGTGCGCTCCTGCCAGAGGCGCAACCGACGCGTCCTGTCGCGCCAGCTCCGCGTGCCGTTAATGAGCGCTACCGCTCCTCCGCCCTCCGGCCCATAAAAAGGGCGCCCTTCTCATCGTCCCTCTCACACAAACCCTAGCGCTCTCCCAAACCCTAGCCACCATCTTCTCAACAAGACTCGCCGCCATGTCCGGGTAGAGGCGGAGGCCGACCTCGCGGCCGCAGCCCGTGGTCGTGGTCGTGGCCGGCAAAGCTGCAACGGTCGCCGTCGCCTCCCGCGCCGTCGCCTTCATCGTCGGGAGATGGACGCGGGAGTCGGACGTCCGGTCAGGTTCGTCCACGTCCTCGCGGCGACCCGCGCGCATCCGCAGGCTGCCGGACCTTCGCCGAGTACGTCGGGCGGCGTACGCCCGCCGCGCACGATGCATCTGGTGGAGCATCTGCGGCACTGCCGGTGGATCGTCGACGCGATCCACGACGCGCGCGGCAAGATGTACCTCAACATCGGCTGGGAGAAGTTCGCGCGCCACCACCGCCTCCAAGCCGGCTTTTCATCCTCGTGTTCTCCTACTTCGGCAACAAGGACATGAGCATCAAGGTCTTCGACGAGAGTCGCTGCCGCTGGACTGCCACGTCGACAGGGACTCCCAGGACGACACCGACCTCGGAGGACGACCGAAAGTGTTTTCGTGATGGACACAAAAATGAGGCGCCCGCCTGTTCGCCTACCCAGAGAACCAACAAGGGCACCATCCTCCCGGCTGATTTTCCTGGGCCAGTGACTCAAAGGCTTCTGAGTCATTGCTTAATAGCCTGAACACAGGAAACCGCCGATGCACGGCCTAGTTAGTTTTTTTGCAAGATTTATATTTGTGTCCACCATGGTTCAAACTATGTATTAGTTTGTGGAAACCATGTCCCAAACTATGTCTCGCGTAAACCACGTTCCCAATTATATAATAGTTTGTGGAAATTGAAATAAAAATGGCAAGAAAACTATTTTAAATGCTTCAAAAGGCGTTGTGGGACGCGGTTGGGGAGCGACGTGCCCCAAACGCGGCACGAACAAACACGTCCCCAAACGCTCAATCCGGCGCGGGGTGTGGGGGACGGTTTGTGGGACGCGCCGGGAGATGCTCTAACAAGAGTAAAAAGGGCCAAAGCTAACCAAAGGACAAAAAGGCCCAAGTACCAGCCCAACATAACTGTGTTTCGTCCATAACGTTCCGTTTTGTTCCCAGTACCTGTCAACTGGTTCCTGACTTGCTCTAATGGCGATGCACATAAGTTCATCCGGCTGCTTCGGGATTTGGGGCCCCTTGATTTCGGGGGCCTGGGGCGGCCGCCCTGCCTGCCCCCCCTTAGGGCCGGCCCTGCCCGCAGGATCTCAAAGATCTACGGGTTCCTCTGACAAAGACACAGAGTAGGAACAACGTTCTGACTCTGCCCACTCTGTGTCTGCTCATCCTGCCACTTCTCCAGATGGGTGCAAGAGGAAGAGAAATGATGACGAAGATTCCGATGCGTCCAAACTAGCCGAACCAGCTGCCGAAGAATCTTCGCCGGATGATCAAGAGGCCTTCGACCCCTTCACCATGACTGGCGTCGTTAGCTTGTTAGTTATTCTTTTTTTTTGTATTTTCCTATCTCTTTTTCTTTTGGTTCCTTATTTTTTATTTTGCTGCTATATTGACAGAGCTGACGAAGGGGAATAAGAGGAAGAGCCCGAAGCTCATGGGCCAGCTCCGACGAGAACCTCCAACATGCTAGTTCTTTCCGAGGAACGCCGTGATGCTTCGGAATCCTCGCCTCCCCCGCAACATAATATAGATGCAGCAACTCCAGTGCCCAGCCCCCGAGCACCGTAGAAAGCTAAAACTGGGGCTAGTAGCACATAGGAGCTTGCCACTTGGAGTACGTCGGGTCCTCTCCTTGAGGTTGTAAGTTTTCTTTTCCCGCTTGCCTTTTTCGTTTAGCCCGAAAGATTTTATCTCCTCTGACATTGTTTTTCTATCTTGTCGATTTTTTGGCAGCCCTTAATGAAGGATCTGGTCAACTTGGGCTCCCGATTTATCGGGTTCCGCGACGAGGCTGCCACTTTAAGAGGTGAAATTTTGCTTCTCTTGATATGTTACATATCCATATCTTGATTTTGTGTCTTCTTACCTTTTCCTTTTTAGATGCATGCACTTCGCCGTGCCGAGGAACGCGTTGACTATCTGGAGGCCAAGCTCAAAGCCAGCGAGACAGCTCGTAAAAAAAGCTAAGAAAGACGCCGCTGATGTCGAATATCTTCGCCAAAGGCTTCAAGCCGCTGAAGATGCTTTGAGCGACAAAGAGGTCCAGCAGGTCGAGCACGAAACTAACATTGTAACGCGCTTCGAAACGCAATCCCGGAGTTTTTTGAGTAAGAATCGCTTTCCTTTTTTTCCTTCTGCTCTTCCTTGTTTTCAATTATCTTTTGTTGTTGACGACCTCCTGCTTTTCTTTAGCAGGGAAAATGGGTGAGTAGTATACTCTGAGCCAAGAATCTGATGGCCGTCTTTTGGATGCTCTTGACATTCTTGAGTTAAACTGCGACTTGGCTCGCAAATGTATATCTTCCGCTCGGGCCGCACTGAAGCGCGTCTTCCCCCACTTCTTCCCGAAGGATACCCTACCGGAGATCTTCTCCCAGCTTGCCCAGCATTTTCTAGAGGAAGATGATCCAGCTTTGGCCTATCGTCAAGCTAGCTTGAAGATTGGAGTCGAAGGGACCATCGCCCTTGTCGCTGTCAGCGGCCAAAAAGTCAACTGGGTGAAGGCTGGTACTCCCAAGGACTTGAACTCGGAGAAGTGGAAAGCTCTGGTGAAGGACGCCAAGGCTTTCTCGAAGAAACTCATCGCCTTCCTTGACCCGACATCCTCTGCTTCTGCTAGCACTGCTCGGACGGAGGTCAAGTAGACCAACTCGCGTCTCTTTTTCATTTTCCTTTTTATAGCTACTGCCGCCTTTTGTTGCTCCCGATGATTTGTATGGGCTCTATAGGAGCCGTATTTTGTAAGGACTCGCCTTATGTAAATGTGCTGAATATGAATGAAAAAATGTGCCTTGCCGAATGATTGATGTCGATCTTTCTTGTCTTCTAGTTTTTTTGATAACTATACTGGAGCTGGACCTTCCAACGGTTCACCTGCTACTTCTCATTCTGCGAGAGTTCATGGCAGCGTTTCCTTGGATGTTACATCGTGTGCTGACTCAACTCACCAAGAGATGACCGATCTGCGACAACAGTTGCAAGCGATGAAGAAATAGGTTGTAACAGTTATGGATCAATCTCGCAAATCCTCGGATGGTGAGCAGTCTGCTCTTCGTCAAGCACATGAGGCTCTTGAGTTAAAGGAATCGGTGACTGCTAGCGCCACACGATCTGCTCAACGCGAGAGCTATATTTTTGACTTGATGACTGATGCAAGTCAGGATATGGCTGGTAATGTTACTTTTATCTTGTTGATTCCTTGATATTCTTCGTATCCCTTCTTGCACTATATTGATTTTTTCCTTATGTTGCTCGTAGGCTCATTTCTGGATGTTGCCGCCGAAGATCAAAGAGTAAACTCGCGAGTCGAAGCCCTTCTTCGACTTGCCAAGATGAATGATATTGACTTCTGGGCAGATGAGGATCGCACTCGCCGTATCGTTCAATTCCAGGATCGAGCCGCCCAAGTTCGGAAGTTCCGTGACTTCTTTGGCAATACTTTGTCCATGGTGTACAATGCTATGTTTCCTCGGAACCCTCCACCCGGAAATCTTACCGAGCTTACGGGTAAATTTAAAAATGTGCATAGTATCCACAATTTTATGACGGCTCAAATGGTGGCCGACGCCAAGGTGGCCTTGATTTGGTTGAAGGTCTGCCACTCAAAGTTGGAGTTTGGTAATGTTGTCGATAGTTTTTACCTCAAGAGATGTCGAAGAGGAGGATAAATGTTGACAAGCATAGTGCGGTTGTGTCTCCTGTCGCCGAGAAAATGATCGACGAGATTCTTAGGGTGGATGCCACTTTCTTCAAGGAATTTTGGTATGATGACTCGACACAGATTGTCCGCGCTGCAAGAGAAAACATAAGCATAGATAGATTGATATAGGAGTTCTTTTTCTTTTCTCTCAGATGCGTTAGGTTTGAGCCAAAATGCAGAGTTGCATATATTTGTAAGTCGTATATATTGTAACTATCATTGCCAGACACGTTTAAAAGTCAAGACAAATTCTTGTGTTATGATTTTTTCTTTGAGCCCCCCGAGTATCTCGGCTGGCGTGACTATGTTTATTGTTCGCGAGGTTTTTCTTGGAACCAAGGCGTGTAAGTTGATAGATGTTTCAAGTCGAGTATATTGTAAATTTATCGGGTTGAGCCCCCGAGCCTTGCTTGTGAAGGAAAAAGTGTATCCATCACTATTTTTATTTCAACCATGCTATATTGCGCATCGCAAGCCCGCTCAGCAAAACCCTCTTTCAGTCTAATTCCTGGCGTCCCCCAAAGGAAAAGAGCATCTCAAAACTTGTGAGCTCTTCAGATATAATGTATACCATGTTAGGTATTATATTGACTCTTCTGCCAATGTAAGCTGCCATACTGTGCCACGTTCCACGGGTTTGGTTCGTCCTTGCCCGATTTCTTGTCCTTCAACCGATAGGCTCCTCCCGGAATAACTTCAGTAACAATATATGGTCCCAAAAATGGGGATTCGAACTTCTCGTGTCCATCTTGCTTGAGTCGAAGGACTAGATCGCTGACTTCAAAGGACCTGGGCCGCAAACGTTGGCTGTGGTAATTTTTGAGGTTCTGCCGGTACGCGCTTACTCGTGATATCACCACATCTCTTGCTTCGTCGAGTGCATCGACTTCATCCTCCAGCGCCTTCTGCGAAGCTTCTTCTTCATATTCCACGACTCTGGGAGAGTTGTGTTCTATTTCTATCGGAAGTACTGCTTCAGCTCCATGGACCAAGAAGAATGGTGTTTCTTCAGTTGCTGCGTTCGGCGTTGTTCGTAGGCTCCACAGAACGTAGGTCAACTCGTCGACCCAGGTGTGTCTGCACTGTCTCCAAATGGTGTTAGCAGACATTTCTTGATGCCATTGCAGATGAGACCGTTGGCTTTTTCGACTTGGACGTTGGTTTGCGGGTGCACCACCAATGCGAACTGCAGCTTGATGCCTACACCTTCGCAGTAGTCCTTGAATTCTCAAGAGGTAAAGTTGCTGCCGTTGTACGTAACTATGCTGTTTGGGACGCCGAACCGAAAAACTATCCCCTTGATGAAGTTCACCGCCGATGTTGCGTCTGCCGAAGTTACTGGTACTGCTTCGATCCACTTGGTGAATCTGTCGACAGCCACAAGCAAATACACGTGTCCTCCTGGCCAAGAATTGTGCAATTTTCCCACCATGTCAAGCCCCCATTGGGCGAAAGGCCATGCCAATGGTATTGGCATTAATTCTGCGGCTGGAGAGTGAGGTTTGGACGCAAATATCTGACAAGCGTCGCAAGTGCGCACTATGTCCTTTGCATCCTCTATTGCTATGAGCCAATAAAATCCTACTTGAAAAGCTTTGGCTGTTATTGCTCAACTGCTTGCGTGGTGGCCACATACTCCTTCATGTATGTCTTTTAGTATAACTCGCCCTTCCTCGGGTGTGACGCACCTTTGCAACACTCCTGAGATGCTTCCTTTGTATAGTTCCCCCTTAACCACGGTAAACGCTTTGGATCGTCGAATAACTCGCCTGGCTTCAACCGGATCTTCGGGTATCTCTTTTTTCGTGATATACGCCAGATAAACTTGCATCCAGGGAATTTGAATCATCATGACTTCCTCTGGTTCTTCCTCATCTTCCGACGTATGTACTTCTGGAGCTGCTAGAGCCCCCGAGTCTTTCTTGGACTTCTCTTTTTTCTTTGTTGCTTCATCGTGTTCTTCACCTTGGTTGATCTTTCACTGATTTCTTCCCAAAAAACTCCAAGTGGTATGGGAAGGCACTGTGAGCCGATATTTGCCAAAACATCAGCTTCGTTGTTGCTGAGCCTGCTTACGTGATTAACTTCACAACCGTTGAAGGTTTTTTCGAGTTTATTGTATACTTCCTTATATGCTATCATGTTGTCATTGACTGCGTCGCACTTGTTCATCGCCTGTTGAGCCACCAACTGGGAGTCGCCGAAGACTTTTAAGCGAGTAGCACCGCACGCCTTTGCCATCTTCATCCCGTGAATCAGGGCCTCATATTCTGCCTCGTTAATGGATGCGTTGGGGAAGGTCATCCGCAATATATACTTCATCTTGTCGCCCTGTGGTGAGACAAGTCTACGCCAGCTCCAGCTCCTTCCAATCTCTTGGACCAGTCGAAATTCATATGCCAGGTGCTCGATAGATCTGGGGGTCCCGTATTTTGGAGTTCCATCCACTCTGCCACAAAGTCCGGCAGAATTTGCTTCTTGATCGCCTTTCTTTTTTCATATGTGATGTCCCGAGGGGAAAGCTCAATTCCCCACAGGGAGACACGTCCTATGGCTTCCGTATTGTTCAGTATGTTCGAGAGAGGCGCCTCGTTGACCACTATTATCGGGTGTGCCGAAAAATAGTGCCTTAACTTCCGCGCTGACATAAAGACTCCATAGGCCAACTTCTGATATTGCGGGTAGCGCTTTTTGGACGGTGACAAAACTTCACTGAGGAAATATATTGGCCGCTATACTCCGTGAATTTTCCCTTCTTCCTCTCACTCTACCACGAGGACTGTGCTGACCACCTGAGGTGTGGCCGCAATATATAGCAACGGGGGTTCTTTTTATTGGGGTGCCACCAGTACTGGTGGTGTCGAGATAGTTTGCTTTAGATGCTCAAAAGCTTTGTCTGCTTCCT
The DNA here is from genome assembly GCA_030979885.1 of Lolium multiflorum. Taxonomy (NCBI): domain Eukaryota; kingdom Viridiplantae; phylum Streptophyta; class Magnoliopsida; order Poales; family Poaceae; genus Lolium; species Lolium multiflorum. Next base: position 181,767,031 of record CM061749.1, on the reverse strand, counting down.
CATTCGACTCAAATCTTTCCCCTTGCTTGATTAACGCTTAAAAGGCAACGCTTTTCTCCCAACCCGGCGCAAAACCTGCTCAAAGTCGCGACATGTCCGGGGCCGCCTGATGTATCTCCTTGAGCTTGGTTGGTTTTCTCATCACAAGATAGCCTGTATTTTCTCTAGATTGGCCTCGATTCCCCTGGCCGACACTAAGAGGAGTTCTCCCGCATGAACACCAAAGGAACGCTTTGTCAGGTTCAACTTGAGACATAACTTGTCGAGGTTGTCAAAGGTCTCTTGAGATCATCGATCAGGGATGATCCTTGCTTTGTTTTTATGACGACATCGTCGATGTACACTTGAACATTTTTCCCAATCTGCGTGGCGAGGTACTTCTGCATCATCCATTGATACGTGGCTCCGGCGTTTTCAACCCGAAGGGCATTGTTCTGTAGTAGAATACGCCATAAGGGGTTATGAAAGCTATTTTGACTTCATCTTCTTCTTTCAAGCGGATCTGATTGTAACCAAAATATGCGTCGAGGAAGGAAAGATGTTCGCAACCTGCCGTGGAATCAATAATTTGGTCGATCCTGAGGGGGAAGTGATCCTTTGGACAATGTTAATGAGACACGTGAAATCGATGCACATGCGAAGGACTTCACTGTTTTTCTTCGGGACTAACACTGGGTTAGCGACCCACATGGCCTCAGTATGCAGTTCCTTGATGAAACCCGCTTCTTTGAGTCGACGAATTGATCTCAGATACCATGGCTTTGCGGTTTGGCTTGGAGAATCGCCGCAAAGGTTGTCGAATTGGTCTAGCTCTTGGATCTAGATTGAGGGGGTGCTCGGCAAGTTCCCTGGGTACCTGGCATGTCAGCTGGACACCATGCGAAGCGGCGCTCACAGAGGAACTCGACGACCGTGCTTTCCTATGTGTTGTCTAAGTTGGACGCGATGGATGTCATATTTTTGGATCTGTTGGGTGGATCTGCACTTCCTTAGAGTTCTTGGAGGTGTCGAAAGCTTGCTCGTGCAAGGATCTGATGGGTTTGTTGCATAGAAAACAAAAAAATTCTACCGCAAAGATGAATAAAACCAAGATCTAATCTATGGAAAATCCAAGATCTAATCTATGAGATCGGAGCAATGAGATGTATGTGAGACTAACCCTCGAAGATTCCAAAGCCTACGAGATCAGATCTCGTTGTTGATGTAGTCGATCGTCCCGGTGCTGCAATCCTAGGTCGTGGGTTCGTACTAGGTCCTGCGTACGGTGTCGATGAAGCCCGTCCCTTCCCCTGCCTCCAAAGGGGCGGCTGGAGGTGCGGTAGATCTCAATGAATCCCATCAGCACGACGGCATGCAGGTTGTAATATCCCAGGTATTGGGGTTACAAATATAGAGGAAATAGATGTGTGTATTCATGCATAGAAAATCTGGGAATTTTCGCGCTTTAAAGTAAAAAAAAGTCACAGTGGCCATAGTTTCAATTTTGACCTTGGTGGAATTGAAGTAGCTCATCAAGTCAAGCTATAAACCTCAATGTGACTTTGCTAAAACTCTTGTTTTGGGTGGAGATGATTTGATCTCAAGGGTTAGATCAAATGGTATTACAACCAACACAATAACTTATTAATCAAGGATCAATTACTTGATCTTATTAAAGATCATAACATGATATTCCTTGCCATAACTTATGAACATCCATTTAATTGGAAATCAAGTAACAATAAAATGGAGAACTATTCTAGACTTATCTTTCCCATGTCTTAAACTAATCCTTGATTCTACCATGAGCCTCATGGTACTCATTCTATTTCAATCTTGGAAACAAGACAAGGGAGATCCACTTTCAAAGTATATATTCTCCTCTATTCTATATAGTTTTACCTCAAACCAAAGAGGTGAGAGTCCTATTTTATTTAGGGAAGCAATGACAAACCTTGAATATAAATGTCCATATGATCACAACATTATCTTCAAAAGGAACCTTAGAGTATTATTCAAGCCTTCCCAAATGAGAGGGACCATTTATTCTAAACCTAGCTTTACCTACTAATGAACAAAGGACAACCTTTGAACTAAATTATTAGGTTGTAAACCAAATCCCTTGGAGTGGTGAGATAACCTAAAAGCACATGGAATAATACCATATACATGAATTGAGAAAATAAGGAAGAGATTAACTCAATTAAGATAGCCAAGTGGAGTTTTAGAAGTAATACCTATTGGGATATTGTGAGTACACCATAAACTCTAGAATAACCATTCCTTTATAAGAGAGCCCAAGATATGGTGTTACACTCAAGTAGTTGAGGCAACACTTGAATGTGAGGGAGAGAACTATCCATGTACCAGATAATTATATCATCGTTGATTAAGAAGAACCCTAACCTAATATCTCAGGCATTCTCCTGGGATATAAACTTAAGAGGCAACCATAGTAGTCCCATTCAAGAAGGTAAATTAGAAGTCCTATACCCTAGTTGATCAAGACAATGCTTGATCATGAAACTGAGAAACCTAATTAATGAGAGATACCTTAGGAAGCCAAACCTTGATCATTATAAATTGAGTGATGATCATAAACCCTAAGAATTTGAGGTAGAGAGATTAAGAACAAGTTGATCATGCCTAATCCATGATCATGCTCTGGAGGTATGTGAGGATGAGTTAAACCCTAATAGGATAAGTAGGTATCATTCACCTCATGAAATCATAGGGAGATCACTAGTAAGCCACCCTAGGCTTAGAAATCACTTGGTGATCATGAGTAGAATCTTACCACATACCTATTTCATTGTTTCCCAATTAGTGAACTTAAGAAACCTTAGTGCCAAAACCCTATCCTTTACATGGTGAGAAACCATTCATCATTATAACCAAAGTTAACTATAAAAAGAAATATAGATACTTTAGTTACTTTAACAATAGATTAAGGATATAATAGAAATATATTGGAATAAGATAGACTCAACTCTCAAATCCTTAGTAATTAAAGAGAACAGAAACAATTTATCAAGTAACCATATCTTATCTTGGTTAGGGAGACTTAACTTGAAATAAATACAATATATGTCAACCATTCAAATTCTATAACTAATTATGATCAACTTAGTTTTTCATGGTCACTAAGATGATCCTAATGATAAAACGCAGCAGATAATTAGATCAAACGCTAATATATTAGGGTAAAATGATAATTATAAACTCAAGAGTTAAATTTAGTTTTAATCCACTGAACTTTAGACGAAAATCACAATAAGCGACAATCATTTATTCATAAACTGCAAAATCAAAACTTATTAAACAATACCTACCTGCATTTCTCAAAGATTCGGTGATAGCAATCAACTTAACAAAAAAAGCTGTAATAGAAACAAAACTTAACAACAGTATCTACATAAAAATCATATGTATGGACTAATTCCAATTTATGAGAGTAAAGTCCTACTAATAATCCTCAAAACACCTTTGGTGTAAAAATATTAACCTTCAATAAGAGCTATTACAAATGAGAAGAAAATTTGGTACATTATCAAATTTTGTTCATTTAAAAAATTTGGTACAATAAGTACTCTACAGACATAATTGTGTTATAAAATAATAAAAATAATACAAATATCCTTTTATTTAGACCTTCAAGAAACTAAATGTTTAAACACCTGCGAAATACATATTCAAATTCGATCAAACTAGAATTCAAACAAGAAAGAAATGTAGTAAGTAAAGAAGAAAATCCTAATTTATCTCACTACCATAAACGAAAGATGTTCACTTGCTACCTCTAAAGACATTAAGCCCATAATGTAATGCTCACCACTACCTTAAAATCAATCACATCTGCTGCAAATATCTGAGATTGTTCATCCTGTCCTTCACCGTTCGATATGATACGTCAGATCGCCTCTTCTTCTACTACGCCTTCCACACTAATGACGATTGATCGCCCAGAATGTCAGAGGTAATTCCAACATCGCCCAGATTCGCTTCATGAACTTTGATCCAGCATCCATATAGTCTGTTTATTATTTATCGCTGACTTGTACGTTCTATGGTCGTGACATCAACAATATTTGCCATTATTCGATATGTCGCTCAACGAAGTGAGAATTGAATGGAGGGTTCATAAAGATCGCTTTGAGTCGCTCTTCTACTTTGGGACGTTCAATCCAATGAATCGCTGTATCTCACTGATGCGCAAGATTGATATCTTGGGGGAGTCTCTTGATCTTCTGTGTGTCTGCTTGCTCAATCATGCATCAGAGACGCTTCTATGGCTGCTCAACTGTCACGCTGAACTAGTCATCACGCCGCTTCCTTTGATATCAGATGCTGCCAATTATTGGTTCACTTCTGCCCCTATCCATAAGTGATTCCATACACCATGATCGATTCTGCCTGTTTGATTGTTGCCAAGATTCTACTAGTAGTTTCTGCCATCTTGTATATGCAATTTTATTCTACTAATGGTATGCAAAGTGAGATATGTCAGTCAATGAGTCATGATCTGTACATAATGGCCTGCATTAGTCAAGTTTCATTATATCAACCAGAAGATCTCAGTTCTGGTAAATCATATGAAGGTCCATCAATGAAGATACATGAGAGCCAAATTCTATAAAGGCACCATTCAATATGTAAGACATATGAATTTTTTATTTTACGAGCATCTAATTGTTTTGAGAATTTATTATTTGAATCCTTTTATTATTCACCTTTATATCAACAAACAATCACTTAATACACACCTAAAATCAAGAGAATCAGTAATGTACAAAGGAAACTTAAATTCTAATTTCTTTATTTTGTTTGTTTGTTAAATCTTTATTTAGATGATTTAAACGCTAGCCATTATCGCCTAATTTGCTAATCATTAGTTTACTATGTTACATCCATTCATTTTTGTTTCGTGTTGTTTACAACTTCCACCTTTAAAATAAGTGTTAATCAGAACTATATAATAAGAAATCTATTCATATTTGAACGATGTTGCTAACTGCTCATTCACAGAGATCCCTGTAAAATCCATACCATCCAGGTGAACCTGTCTGTCGATATACAAGATCTACTTATCTTTAACCAAACCTTGCTAGACATGATCTGGTAATTCTTTCAGCTATAATCCTATGTAGCACTTTAGCCATTTGTTCAGCCACATAAAAGATAATAATATCTATCACAATATAAGTGGTATCCTATGTCTACCTTTAACCACCAGTCCTATCTGCTCCAGATATTCAAGTAGATCCACCCATCCTATTCACACATCTCTGTCCTGTCAACTTTATCAATCACCAATGATGAAACTCAGTGTTCATGCCAAATCCTGTTATCATCTGTCCATAGACCTCCATTTCAAACCTACCAGTGTTGGATACTTTAAGAACCATCCCGTCTAGAACCATCTTCCATTTGAATAGAACGAATGAATAAAACTTATCACTTTTAATCCTGAATTATATATTTCTATTATTAGTGACATGTTCTCAAAAAAGCATTTTGAAGAAATGATATGAATAATAATCTTTCCTATGAGACCTGATAAACCATTATTCATTTCCACTAAGAATGATGTAACCAACTTGAGAGCATCAGCATGGAATATAATTAGTTTTAAAGAAAACACCAGGTTTGAATTCAATTTATATTGAAGGTTGATGAACTAACCTATCAGATCCATCTGCCTGAGTATCAAATGCAATGGGAAACCAAGGTAAACATATAGAATCTGCATGTTCTACTACTCATATTTGTTCTATTTAGAGTCATGTCTTTCAAAGTATTCTTAGTTATGTGATAAGATACTGGCGCTACTAACCCTGCCAGAGTGCTAAACCAACAACTATTCATTATGATGAAATATAGATTGATATCAATTTTATTTATGTTATATGAATCTATTTGTTGATATATTGCATTATTTATTTATACATCAAGTAATCAATCTTCTAATAGGGAACCCTGTTTAGAACGACTATATAAGTACAACACACTCGCAACAGGTCTACTACACTACTTTAATCCAACTATCGGATTAGATCACGCTTAGATCGATTGCATCTCATACTTATGCATTATTATATCCTTGTAATCTTTAAACATCGTCCTTATCTTACGATGATGCTATTTCAGAAGTTGGAGTTATTGCGTATTAAGACCTTGTCTGCATAATCTTGCAGTCAGAAAGGCAAGTTCATCGCTTGCTCATGTCATTTGAGTATTTTTACTGCAAATTACTTGGCATTTACTTACCTTTACAGTCATCCAAATACTATTTTCATAATATGAATATGACTATGTGTGGGCAATGCAACCATGGTATGTGTTGATATGGTGGAGGTCCATTGCAAGGGTTTATAACCATCTAGGATTAACAACAATGTCGTCCTGATTCTTGCAATACCGTGTTAAATAAGATTGAGTGGGACGGAGTAGCCAATTGTCTTCATTCTCGTACATCAACGGATGCGCTTACCGTAGACACTTGACCCAGGTTGGGCAAGCGTGGGGTGGGGATCCCGCTTCTATCCCCACGGTAAGTGGTCTATGATGGTTGCAGCCACCGAAGGATTTTGTTAACGAGTCCAAATCTGTTGTCGTGGTCGGGGTCCATCCTTAAGTGTAAGAGGACCGGCGAGGACCCAGTGGTTCTGCATGCAACAAAGGGTGGGTGTGCGAGGTAGGAGGAATATGAACGGCTAGGACCTATCGGGCCTCACACCGGGGAAGGGACAGCTCGGTTGGCAAAGGTTAAGATCTCTTATGGGTAAAGCAACACACCTCTGCAGAGTGTAACAAACTGTGACTAGTACCCCTGTTCCGGATATGGAATCGTGGAACGCGCCGGAAAGAACTCCATGAAGTTCTAGTCAACGGTGAAGGCTGAGTTCTCTAAAAGCAACCTTTTGAAGAAATGATTGCAAACCTGCATAGCCTTGGACTTTGGTCCATGGTTGCTAGTGCATTAACACCTCTTTCCTATAATGAACTTGTTGAGCGCTCGTACTCATCCACTCTTAAATCCCGCTTAGATACGGAGGCACCTAGGAGGATCTCAATTGCAACTCAGCAGGAGTCAACTTCAAGGGACATGACCATCAGAATCAAACACCACATCAACAAGGAAACTAGATTAGCAACAGAGGGAACTAGCTTCCTAAACTAGTTCCTATTTAGCTAGAATCTATTCATAGCCTGATAGCTAGAATATCTACAAATAGAGTTCGTGATAGGATAGACTACGAGGTCGTTCTTCTGAGTTTATTTGCAATTTACCTCATTGTAAAGTAGGAGGGTTGGATGATCTTATGTAACAAAGTCTGTGTGTAAATCTATAGACATGTTTGGACGCACATGTTTCCATTGTACCACTCTGAGCGATATAATACTGATGGAACGTGTTCTTCATTTATATCAGACTTGCATACTACACCATGTGGTATGCCGGGTCACCACAAAGTGGTGGTGGTGGAGGAGGAGAAACCTGCAGGGCTTCCTAAGGAGCAGTGTATGGAGGAGAAGAGAGAGAGGCGGCCATGGTTTGGTGAAGGGGTAAGTGGCCGGTCACCTCCCTCTTTATATAGGTGGAGGGGTCGGCCTAGGGTTTTCCCTAGGACCCACCCTCCCCTTGGCCGGCGCATGAAGGGGGAGAACCCCTCCCCCAAGCATTCCCCTTTATCTCTAAATTAAACCCTTTTAATTTTTAGAGATAGATTCTATCTCTAGATTTAAACCATTTAAACTAGAGATAGATCTTATCTGTAAGGGGGCGGCCTGGGCCCACATGTCATAGTGGGCAGGACCCACCACATATGGTGCCTATGTGTCCCTCCGGGGTGGTGACCCTTCGGTGACCCTTCTAGAACTTTGGTCACAGCCACTGGAACTTTCTGAACCAAATGACTTCCCATATATGAATCTTATTCTCCGGACCATCCGGACCTTCGTGATGTCCTGGATCCCATCCGAGACTCCAACAAAACCGGACTACATCTCATATTCCGAATCTACTTATGCAACATCGAACCTAGCGCGTCACCCTACGGTTCGTAACTATGCAGACATGGTGAGACTCTCTCCAGCCAATAACAACTGATCGGAGATCCATAATGGCTCCCACACATTCAGCGATAACTTGATCGATTGAACCATTTACATACGACCGATTCCCTGTCATGCGATCTTTACTTGTCCAGGGATTCGATCATCGGTATCTCCATACCTTCAACCTTTTACTCTGACTCTTTACTCGTACATGGCATGTCATCTCTTGTGACCCAGTCACATGCTTGGCAAGATATTAGACGACATTCCACCAGAGGAGTATATCTATAGTCATCGGGATGGACAAATTCCACTATTGATCCATATGCCTCAACTCACACTTTCCAAATACTTAATCCCATCTTTATAACCACCCATTTCGCAATGGCGTTTGATGTAATCAAAGCATCCTTCCGGTAAGTGATTTACATGATCTCATGGTCGAAGGACTGGGTAACTATGAATCGAAAGCTTATAGCAAGTTGAACTTAATGACTTGATCTTGTGCTACGCTTATTTGGGTGTGTCCATTATATCATTCATCCAATGACATAACCTTGTTATTAATAACATCCAATGTTCATGATCACGAAACCATGATCTATTAATCAACAAGCTAGTTATATAAGAGGCTTACTAGGGACTCCTTGTTGTTTACATAACACACATGTATCAATGTTTCGTTAATACAATTATAGCATGGTATGCAAACATTTATCATAAACACAAAGATATTATAATAACCACTTTATTATTGTCTTGGGCATATCTCCAACATGATCTACCTCCATCGGGTAGCACGTCGTAGTTGGTAGTGAGCTTGGATGCCGTACTCAGCCTGCATCCCGAAAGTTTCGGAAAGTTTATGAAAGTCCTTGTCGCACTTATCTGCCAGAGCAAAACTTCCTTAATTTGACTGTGGTTGGGCCATAGGGTCCGGGGTTCCTCCATAACAGGTATGTATAATGCGGCACAGCCATGAATCTGGCATATGCAGGTCGTCCCAAGAGAGCATGATATTGTGACGGCCAGTCAATAACTTCGAACTCCAGCTTCTCCTTCCTGAAGTTTTCTCGTGTTCCAAACTGCACATCCAATGCAATCTTTCCCAGAGGATAGTTTGGTTTCTCGGGTGCGATACCATGGAAATGCGTGTCTGTTGGTGTGTTTGCTAAGGAAATATTCATCTTCCGCAGCGTGTCCGCATATATGAGGTTTAGACTGCTTCATCCATCTATGAATATGCGTGAGACCTCAAAACCTGCTATCACTGCTGGTAAGATCATAGCTGATTGCCCTGGTCGTGGAACTTGAGGTGGATGATCCTCTTGAGTGAATCCTATTGCCTGTCCCGAGCAATTGAGATACTCAATGGTTGGTGGAGGCGACTTTTCTGCCATGTACACATGTCGCGAGATCAACTTCTGTGCTCTATTGGAGGGCCTGCCCTTCTGTATCATCGACACTGCACCCGTTGTGTCTATGAAGTCGCCATTGCTGCTTGGGGGTGCCGCAAGTTGCAGCTGATGCTGGTTTGTGCTGGTAATTGCGGGTGGTGGCGGTAGGTGAATTTCGCTCCTTGGCCCCTGCATGTATCCCCTCCTTGCTGCTTGGGTGTTTGGGTTCTCCGTGTATCTCCGCAAAGCTTGGAAAGTTCAGCAGTCCTTCTGAAGGTGACCTGACTGTCTTTCTCCGTCATTGTCGAGGTAGAAATTCATCTGGCATGGCCCGTTCAGCAGATCTTCGAGTGATACGTTGTATGGCCTACGAAACCTTGGCCGATTATTTTGTCTACTGGAACTCGGCGCATCTCTATGGTCGTTGCGCTGATCGTTACTCCTCTGGTAATCGTCCCGATGATTTCCTCCACTATTTCCTCGGAAGCCAGCCGCTACTTGGCTGGGACAGTCATAATCTGTGAAGTGGTAAAAATGTCGCTTATTTTGATTGCTATTTCTGTTGCGATCCTCCTCGGGTGACCTCTGCCGTTTGTTATGAACAACGTTTCCCCCGTCAGCCCAACGATTTGCTATCTCCATGAGGTCAGCTATTGTTCTTGGGTTGGACCTACCCAATTCCTTGATTAGATCTCTTCTTCGGATTCCTACAACAAACGTGTCGATTTCTTTTTCATCTGACACGTTCTCAGCCGAATTTTTGATGATGCTCCACCTTTGGATGTACATCCTCATTGATTCATCCGACCTCTGCTTACAGGTCCTTAACTGCTCTATTGACGCTGGTTTCTTGCACGTGGAACGGAAATTCCTCACGAACAAGTCCTCGAAAGTTTCCCATCTATCGATGGATCCTTCTGGCAGCTTCTTCATCCAAGATCTCGCGGCTCCGCTGAGGTGGACCTGAATGCTCTGCATGGCCGTTGCCCTGGTTCCGCCCATCAGCTTCACTGTCTCTAAGTAATCAACTAGCCAACCCTCAAGATCTTGCAATCCGTCGATTTTTTTGTAGCTGTCAGGTAACTTGAAGCTAGAAGGTACTTTAGTTTTACGAACTCGTCGGGTGAAGCAATGGAGTCCGCACAAATCCTCCTCACTAACTTTTGGTGAGTGCTGATGTTCTCGTGTACGGTTCCTTTCATCTCGCGCTCTGTTGACTCGTGTTTGCGTCACCGTGTTCTCGCGTCTCCTTCCCTTGGAGGGTCTCGCGCGCCGCCGCGGTGGGTCGAGGACTATTTTGTTTTTCATGGAGTACTTTCGGGTTGCGGTGCAACTTCTCTTCCTACTATTGCTGCCCCCATAATACCAACTCCTGCCATGGCCATCTGGTACAATGACTCTCTGGGATCTCCTTGAGGTGGTTTGGATGCCATTATGTAAGCGTTTGTCGCCATATACCCTGTCTTTGGGGTCTTCGGGATGATGGTCCCTCTTGTATCTATTGACATGAAGGACATGTCGAGATTCTGGATCAAGTTCTCCCAGTCTGCCTTGGGTATGTTTGCTAATAAAGATCTTACTCTTAAAGGATTGTTCCTATGACTATCTCCTGAAGTTCTCGAGTGTCGACTCAAATTGGCCATGCGTTCACTTGACGCCGCAGCTGCAGCTCTTCTTTCATTGAGTAGTGCCATCTGTTTTTCTAACTCGCGCTTAGAACGAGCGATATTATATAGATAAGCTTGTAACGCCTCCAGCGTGGCTGCAGTGGTCATTGGCTCCGTGCCATCCATGGCTTTCTGAGCTCTATCCCACGCTGCATGCGGCAGCCACACTTTTTCTCGCGGCGTGGTTCCGATGTACTTGTTGCCGGTTCCACGTGCGAGATCTGCGGGATCGATGAGAGGATTGCCAAAATCATCGAAAGCCTCAGACTCTTCATCCTCTTGTCTGCTTGATTCTCCTATCGCATAGACTTGATGATATATTGCAGATGTGTTTTCATTATCTTCAGGGTCAGTGACACCATCGTACAGATCAGCGAAGACCTCCCTACTATCAGCAGAGGTGTCGATGAAGTCGAAGTTGGTGAAGCCGTGGTTGTTGAGGTTGTTGTTGTTGAGACTTTCCGAGTCGCTTTCCAGATCGGACTCTCTGAACGACCCGAAAGTCATGTCTCCGAACAGATCGGGGTTTGCCTCGCCGTTGGTGGGCTTGATGAAGTGTGGCAGTGAAACTTCTTCGTCACCTGACTCGATGGATGATGCTGACGATTTCGAGATATCGGAATCAATCGCTGACGGTCCCTAAAAAATCGGTGCAGCAAGACGATGCGATCATTCTTTCTCGATGAGGAAGCGGAAGCTCCCGATCATCATCTCCGTCGACTCCTCCAGATGAGCATATGCATGCAAACGGGCGGGAGGGTGAGGAACAAAATCAGCGAGATCAGGTTGGACTCGTTTACCTCCATCCATCGCGTTGCTTGCAGCAGATGATGATGTTGACGATGCCATCGAATCACGACCTTGCGACCTCCAATTCCCACAGACGGCGCCAATTGACGAGGTATTAACTTGTCAATGCCTACGGATTGTAGACTTGGGTTTTGTAAGAAGTAGAGGGCAAGTAGATCTCGAAGGTTTCAGCCGACAAAGGTGTTTCTACTAAAGCTACGATGGTTCTGTTGACAATGAATCGATCCTTTCCTCTCCCTCGACTCCCCTTTATATAGGAGGAAGAGACGAGGGATTTCATGTCGTACAAGTTACAAACTCCGAAACTCTCCCATATTATTACATGACTCGTGATTCCTAATACAACTCTATATTCCTTATCGAGGTTCTCTGGGCTTCTAGGCCTTGAAAGCTTCGGGTCGTTGGCCTCCAGATAACCTCGGGTACCTTATTCAGCAGGCCCATTCGGCATGCCTATGTCAGCGGCCATACCAACCCTAGGCGTGGCTTGGCCTCTGGCCACGCCAAGGGGTGGTGTAGGCCCCTCTAGCCTCCACCGACCTCGCCCTTCCTCCTATAATAAGCCTCCCGATGCGTGAACCCTAAATCAATAAGCCTCCGTCCACGAAAAGTTCCATAGCTCCACTGTCGTCGCAGACAAGATCCGGGGGGCAGAAGTCTCTGTTCCGGCACCCTACCGGGACGGGGAATTGCCCCGGAGCCATCTCCATCGACTCCACCGCCATGTTCATCGCCGTTGCTGCCTTCCATGATGAGGAGTGAGTAGTTCTCCCCGAGGCTGAGGGCTTTACCGGTAGCTATGTGGTCTATCTATCTCTCCATGTATGATCTTTATGTGAGCATGAGCTTTGTAATCTAGTTGAATAAGTAGATGTTATTCTTCAACTATTGTGCTACTCAAGTGGTTTTATTTTGTGATCTCCGGTGACACCTTGTCCAACTGTGTGAAGGCGACAGCGTGCACACCGTGTTTGTTTCTTATGCTTAATTTATATAAATACTTATGAATTGTGGTGACTAGTTAGTACCCTCTTCGTATGCTCAAAGTGACAGTGTGTGGTGTCCATATATTGGGAAAGTGAACTTTAAGGAATTCTTATGCAGACCTACGCAATGATTTTGTGTTTATTATCAAACCGGAGAGTGGTTCAGAGTAGCGTAGTGAAGTGATAATATCTATGTATTCAATTATGGTATCATTGTTGAGAGTGTCCACTAGTGAAAGTATGATCCTAGGCCTTGTTTCCAAGCATTGAAAGACCGTTTAGAACCAGTTCTGCTACATGTTTGCTTGCTGCCATTTTTATTTCAGATTGCAATTGCCACTCATAATCATCCATATTACTTGTATTTCACTATCTCTTCGCCGAACTAGTGCACATATACACCTGACAACTATATTGGGTGTGTTGGGGACACAAGAGACTTCTTGTATCGTAATTGTAGGGTTGCTTGAGAGGGATATCTTTGACCTCTGCCTCCCTGAGTTCGATAAACCTTGGGTGATCCACTTAAGGGAAACTTGATGTTGTTCTACAAACCTCTGCACTTGGAGGCCCAACACTGTCTACAAAAATAGAAGCGTGCGTACTCATCAATCATTCTCTCTCGAATTTCACCAAAGCTACAAAATCTATTGGGGAAATAAGAGATGAAGAACAAAGGAAATCCACAAAGAACTCCAAGATCTGGATCTGCTATGTTCCCCTCACTTACAGAGGATATTGGTTGGTGGAAATGCGGATTTAGATCTCGCATCACTTTTCCCTCTAAGAGAATCAAGAAGAATATGAGGAAATAGAGGGATAGAACAAACTCTCAAGGTCAAAAATGGAGGAGAGAGACTACGAAACAAGCCACCAGCCCTTGGGGAAGAAGGGGGTCTTTTATACCCCCCCACCCCCCCCCCCCGAAAATCCAACCGTTACATCCATCTGGCACCACCCCCTCCATATTGGGAGCAATGAAGACTTCAAAATAGAGAAAACACGATTCATACCAAGTCTTCGGCCCTCCACGGCCGGTGTCTCTAGCCCCGGAAAAGGCAGAAACAACCATAACTAGAGCATCCGGATTTCGGTTTTGATGATCTTGGGCTTGTTTCTAAGATACCAACGAGCTATACAAGATCATGCAGAGAACCATCATAGTATAACAAGGAAGGATAGAACCAAATAATGAAAAGTTTGACCTATCTATATAAGACAACCTGGTAAAACCTCCAATATCAAAAAATGCAATAAATAATGCATATGAAATCCATTTTCGATGAACTTAAATTTGTCATGCAGACTAACACAAGATCTAAACCCACAGATGGGTAAGAACCAACAAATATGTTGTGAATGATGCAAATGTTTGAGTTCTTTCGAATGATATGATTAAGTTACTCACTCGAGAGCCCTCTTGATACTATGGCTATATATCCTATAAATCGGCCTCACAACTAACACCACGTGACCGGTAATAAAGAACCCCTATAAAAACAAACCTTTTCATTGCACATATTTCACTTGAGCTTGATGATGATGATGATCTTATCCATCTCAATATGGAACGTCCTTCTTGATTGCACTTGGTCATAGAAGTTTTGTAAATTCCCCGCCCCCCCCCCCAACACCTGACTCCACTATTGGAGAGACTCTGTTTATACATATCTTCACATATCCATGCACATCATAAGGATGGTAAGCTTCAAGCATATGATCCTTTCTATATGGCTCATCTTGAACTTTCACTTCATTTTTTCTTTCTTCATCTTGTTGATGTCTTGAAGACACACATGAGATCTCACCTAATCTTATTCTTCAGACATACTTGCCATATGCTCAATATTCTCTCATGACCAATCTTTGAATCACTCCTTGATTAATTCATTGGTCATCTGAAAGATCATGGAGCCCCCATGTGTGGTTTTGGTAATTAATGAAAATCCCTATGGACTAATGGTTGCATTGAGTCATATGTGTAGGAGTTGTCCATAGGCAATGCTTGAACCATATGTTGGATTCAAGGTTGCAATAAGAAGAAATGAGTTGCAAGTTCAAGATGACCCAACTCGAAGAGATCATATGCTTGAAGCTTTCCATTCATATGGTGTTCATGGATATGTGAAGATGCGTCAAAGAAGAAGTTTCTCATAGTGGATTATGGGGGAGCAATTAGCAAGACTTCATCAAGCAAGCACAATCAAGAAAGGTGTTCCATCTTGTTGTAGTCAAGATCGTCATCATCCAGCTCAAGTGGAATGCGCAAGGTTAAGGTTTACTCTTGATAGGGTTTCTTTCTTACCGCTCTCATGGTGTAGTTGGGAGATCGGGTTATATGATAGTTGCCGCACTATCAAGAGGCTCTCGAGTGAGTAACTCGATCGTATCGTTTGGAGTGAACTCAAACCATTGCATGCTTGCGTCATCTTTCTTGGTGTTATTTGGATCTTATCTATATGGTGTTTTATAGCTTGTGCTTATCCTCATGACATTCTCTAGTTCATCAAAAACGGATTCCACATGGTTTACTTGTTGCGTTTTCGATATTGGAGTTTTTCCCGGTTCTTTGTATTGAGAGGTTTCACCTCTAAATTCATGGAAAAATCTTTCCCACTTGTTCTTATTATTTTCTCCCTTTGTGGGTTAGTTCTTGTCATTATCTTTACAACAAAATTGGTTTCGCCTAAATCCGAGTTTCCTAACTCAAGTTGTTGCATTTTCCATATTGGAGGTGTTACCGGTTTGTCTCTTTTAGATAGGTTAACCGTTCAACCTTTTAGTTCAAGCCTCCTTTGCTGTAATATGATGTTTCTATGCATATAGTTGTAGAGCTAGTTGTTGTAATTTCAAAGAGCCCAAGATCATCGAAATCGGAGTCCGGATGCAAAAGTTATTGCATTTTTTGTACCATGTTGTCTTGTACTTTTCCCTGGGCGTAGTACCGGTGTACTTCTGGAAATATCAGTTATTAAGTGTTGGGAGAAATTATGGGCACCCGGTAGGCGCTCAGTAGTTGCCCGGTACTACCTGGGGACGGTAGTCCGCCCCAAATGACCAGAAGTTCCGGTAATGACGAGTTTTGTGCATAACGGGCAGATTTCTCTTGCCCTATTTAAGGGGAGTCTTCTTTCTGAAAGTTTCTCATCTGTTTGAGCTCGTTTTTGCCCCATTGTTGACATTCTTTGAGATTGCTATCTCCCTCTCCCTCCCATGAATCTTGCATCTATTTGAGAGAAAGATAGAGGAGATCTACATCTACATCTACATCTTCACCAATCAAATCCCTCTCATTGTGAGGGTAATCCACTAGATCTAGATCTTGGAGAAATTTCGTGTTCCTCCTCTTATTTGTTCTTCCTCTCTTATTCCTCCAATAACTTTGTGCGGGTTCGGTGACCACCCTCAAGGTTCCATATATAGTGGATCGAGGGTATCCCTTTTGGTGGGAATTCTCGAGGAGAATACGGTGAGGCCTTAGTCGCGTTTGGAGTGACTTGTCCTCCACACCGCTCCAACGGAGAGTAGGACTCACAAGAGTGTGAACTTCGGGATACATCGTTGTCTCCGCGTCACCTCGGTTATCCATATACACGAGCTCTTTACTTATGAACTTTACTTTGTGATAGCCTTTGTGCTTGAAGTTATATATCTTGCTATCACATAGTTGCTTGTATTGCTTAGCATAAGTTGTTGGTGCACATAGGTGAACCCTAGTTATAGAGGTTTTGTGCTTTGGCGAATTAAACGCTAGTTGTATTCCGTATTTGTTAAGCCATAATCGTAAAAGTTTTAAACCGCCTATTCACCTCCCCTCTAGGCGGCATCCGTGTCCTTTCATCATCACTTCATCTTCTTATTTCAACCTTGAAGCCTAAACCCTAAACCCTAAACACATGGTTCACATTGGCTATCGACAAATCCTACAGACATAACTCAATGCAAGCATTAGTCCATAGGAATTTGTAATTAATTACAAAAACCACACATGGGAGCTCCATGCACTTTCAAATGGGACCTACGGCATTAGGTAGTCTCGCACATCGGCACATGTTGCTACTCTTTGACTTCACTAGAGTCTCACAAAGGCACTCCTGGTCTGGCCCTACATTACGAGGACACACGAGGCAATGCCCCTCTCCTCCTCCGTCTCAGGTGGTCGGTCGGCTAGAGGCTGGTTGTGGCCGATCACAAGATCTAGCACCTGATCCCGGCTTCAAGTTTGGGAGGCGTGGTTACCAGTGAAACCCGAGCGGCTATTGTCTACCCACTCATGCTGCTTCAAGAGGAAATCCCAAGATCTGGTTTCCGGATCAACAAAGGTAGAGTTGTGGTGTCACTCTCCCTCTTGAGGGAATTGTTTCTCGGAGTAGTGCTTGATGTACGAGGCAAAAGGTGAAGCGGTGTTGCGTCTACCACGATGACAATGGCGGGAATCGATTTCGTGGCGCAATAGGTTCTCTGTGACGGACGTGTCTTGGTGGACTTGCGCAGGTGCGGTGCACTATTTGGCATCATGGAGGCGCTGACAGTGACAGGGGGTAACCTTATCAATGACTGTGATAATGGACTTGGGTTTCAAGGAAGGAGAACGTTGGCAAATCAATAGACCGGTCAGCCAAACTAGGTAGACGACGGAAAGTATGATCAAGGAAAAAATCGTCGAGATTGTATTATTCAAGATCTAGGGTTACATGATGTCGCGAGTTGTTGAATCTGTCCCCTCGGTGGCTCCTCCTAAGCCTTTATATAATAGGCTAGGTCTCGGAGTCCACCTTGAGGTCTAGTTACATCGTATACGTCGGTTAACCGGATATGGGCCTTACTTTCCTACTTACATACATAATGGGCTTCGACTTCATGTCGGTTTCTTCATGGGACTTCGCCTATTATTCTTTCCTAGGCTTTGCAACATGGATACTAATACTGAGTATCCAATATGGTATACCCATGTCAGACGGCATGTCTGCCAAGGGCTTTGCGGATCTTATCATTGAAGATGGCTCAGAGGATATTGATGGCGGTGACGGCTTTACATGAGATGCTCGCTAAAAGTTTGTTAGACCAGATACACTCTCCCTTTTTTGTATGCGATATGTCCTGGCTCTTACTGTATGTGTGTGTGGGGTTCCTATTTTTAGGGCATCTGGTCATGTTGACATAATCTTCACCCATTGTCGAGTTTATTGGTGCTGCATGGTGGTTTGGATGTTTTTTAAGTATGTTCTTTGTCAGATCTTTATTAAATAATATAATAACAAAAAACTATATGCATCTTTTCGATGTAAAGGCTAGAGTCATCCTCCAGTTCAAAAATAAAGCCAAACAAGATGCTGGAGAAGGGGAGTAGGGGACGTCGAGCTCTACTCCAAAAAACTATTTGGCGCTCCACGGGTGCAGCCGCCTTCGGCGCATCGCACCGGACTACCCCGACGAGGTCTAGGAGGAGCAAACAGAGATGTTCATGCGCCGACCATTACCCAGATTTTCAGAGTAACCAACTTTAGTAGCTCTCTCATCCTAGAGCATCCTTTCCAAAAGGGGGAACCTTCCTAGACAACAAAACTACACCATTTGAAACTGGAAACCCCAAGCCTCCCAAAGCCTTCGCTCATAGTAGCTGAAACCCAATTTGCAAAATGATACGTACTTGAATTGAGGATATCCAAATCCCAAGAAGGAAATTACAATAGACATCATATAAAGGGGTATGCTGTCTATACAAGAGTACATAAGCGCCAATTTGCCCCTTAGACAACAGCCTCCTCCTCCAACCAGCAATACATTTTAGAACATTATTATCAATCATAAGCCTATACAAAGCAAGGGAAACCTTACAACAAAATATTTGTGCAAAACAGCAAATGATCAGCTCCTAAACATTAGAGAAGTCCATATAAGCTTATCATTTCCGAGTGCATGGGAATAGGACTAGCTATCTCTCATTCCCCTCCTAATGCATTAAAACAGCAGAAGAGTAAACTTATATAGAGCAAGTTGTAGTAGCAAGCACCAAGTCAGAGGCAGTATTGTCAGCAGGCAAGCATGCTTCCCACGGTGCAGTGGCAGTGCGTCCGAAATCGCTCTCCGCGGACATATATAACTCCTCAGCTCGACAAGCATCCCCTTGGAGCTTGGAGATTTCTAAACCTATTGCTGATTTCTGCTCCACGAGCGATGCCTTCTCCTCTTGAGCATGCAAAAGCATTCGCTCCAGCTCCTTGATGCCTATGTCTAGTATTCCCACCTTTTGTTCAACTTTGTTGTATGCTCCTTCCTTCTCAAGTATATCATGTTCCAGAATCGCCTTCTTGCCCTTGAAATCCATGTGACGACTCTTAATACGGAGCAGGTTCTCGAGACGCTCCTTCAGGGTGCCAACTTCAAACCCATTCTCTTCCAGCTCTGCAAGGCTGCTCATTTTCTGCTGAAATTTGTTATCATCGTCCTGAATTCGCATATTTTGTATGCTCTCGGCCAAATGGGAAAATGAAATCACAAGTCCTATAGCCTTTCCTTCACGCAATTCTGGGTGGGAATCCTGCAGCAGCTTACTGAAGTGTAGATTTTGTGGTAGCCTTCTGAAGACCTCCATTTTATTGAGGAGTCCCAACAGCAAAGAACTTGTAACGAGTTCAGGAGGAAGACCATTGCTGTTAGGTGCTGGCATAAAGGCGGATAGATCCATGGTCATAGCAGGATGCACCAGTATCCTACCAGGATGCGCCAATGAGGAAGACCCTGTCAATTTCAAGCGAAGAGGTTAGATCCAATGCATGATACATCGACAACCATATTGGCTGTTAAAAACATGGTTCTGGTCAGACACAATAGTTCTTATGCACCACAAATTACCTTCTGAGTTTGGGCAAGGCATACAGTTCATGAAGTTATCTTTTTCCTTGAGACAGATGCCTGCAATGTTGTTCACCATTCCCATCTGTAAAAAAAAATCATCAATATATGATTACAGTTTACATGAAATTACAAAGGCAACATTTGGGACACCAAAAAGTATCGCCTGCTAAAGAAATGATAGTAGAACAGACACAATTTACTGTTTTGGTAACCAGCCAAGTGCATGCGCGTTTCAACGGTTCTCAGTCGATATCATAAACTTTAATAAATTAATGTTACATGAATCCCCCACATAAATGAGTGAAGTTGTGCTTGAAAGTTCATTTGGTAACTAGCTAAGTGCATGTACATTTATTGCAGCAACCACATGAAATTCATCGCTCCCAAAGAGTTGTTCTTAAATTTGGAAACTGCATACAAAAATGACATCATATCGAAAAGTCACAGATAATCATACAACATGTCACATGAAACAAGTGCGGATGTAATTCAGTCCCAAAAGGAGGACGCCCTTCTGTGGTGTGATCACCTATCTGCATGTAATTCAGCTACCTAAACATTTGAAATGAATGAAATTCAGGTGGGGATCCTCTCCCCACTAGGTGAACGTTTCAAAAAAAAGTGCGGATGATCCCTTAATTTCCAGGAGACCCACAGAGGTTCCTTGCTGCATACACAAATGCACAGAAGACCCTCAAGGCGGAGGCACCATCACCAAGAACAAAAAAAATGCATCTTATCTTCTGAAATCCGGTTTTAGGGATGCAGCCACTTCACTGATACAGAAAGGAGTTACAAGCAAATGGACTTACCACATCATGGGTCTTTTTACATCGCTCGGGTACTTCCATATCCTTTGATGGAAGAAACTGAAACAAGGTTGCAGTAAGTCAGTAACATGATGCATTATTAGTAAGCTTTGCAATGCACAAGACGTCAACCTTAACAACCTGTTCTGCAGATGAAGATGACCCTATTTTCAGATAAATTGAGACCTCAGAATTTCTTGACAGTTGTCTCATTGAGCTGGCTTTTCCATGTACTGGATCACCAATGCTCTGCTTACCTGGTGATGTTTTCATTGTAGTTAGACAGATTTAATCAGTGTCACGTAAGCCCTTGTAACAAAAATACTTACTGTTTTGGGAAGTTAATGAAAAGGTGTCTGGTACTTCATCGCAGTCATCAGCCAACAAAATCTTAGCCTGTTTTGAGATAAGTTAGTAAGAAAAGACAAACATGAAAAGTGGTT
The DNA here is from genome assembly GCA_030979885.1 of Lolium multiflorum. NCBI lineage: Eukaryota > Viridiplantae > Streptophyta > Magnoliopsida > Poales > Poaceae > Lolium > Lolium multiflorum. The sequence continues at coordinate 181,746,024 of CM061749.1, read as the reverse complement.
TTTGATCTCAAAGTAAAATGAATGGTATACTATAAATCGACTATGATGCAAAAGGTGATAGAATAGCGTGCACCTCTGTAACTTCTTGGCACATTTCCTGAATGCCATCTCTAGCCGTAGAATCATAAGGTGCCACTGGCTCAGCTTCAGAACAAACATGATCCGAAAGTGGCAGTTCTTTTCTTTCATTCAATGTAGGGAGCACTTGAAGCGGCTGCATCACTAAATCTGGGTAGCATGACAGAGGAGTTAGTGGCACACCCTCGTTATTGGAAGGAACATGTGATGCCTCCTCTAGTCCCAAAGCTAGCAACACACATTGGTTAGACGGAGTATTTTGTGCTGAATTGGGCAATGATTCTTGATGAAGTTGAACAGTCCTGCAATTAAGCCCATCTCCTGTGTCAATGGGACTTTTCCGCCTTTTCCTTCTCCTGCTAGGGTTACAACTGGAACTGTCGTCGATTTCAATAACATCACTGTATCCAGAGCTATCACTAATTTCAATTACATCAAGGTATGAAGATTTGTCGTTTCCTCTCGTATTAGCAAATGCCTGTAAAATATGAACCAAACCACGTGACACTCATTGAAGAATGATAATCAGTGCTGATGGGACAAAGAAAGAAAGACAAAAAAACACTTATGTCATAAGTATGCCAGCATATGGTAGTAAAGCATAAATCTTGTGAGACAGGAGAGCATAAATGCACCATATGTTCTGAGACTAAGTGCATACATAGCCTTCTCATTATAGTGCATCAACAAACTAAGAAGCATGCAAGAAGTAGAAACCAAGGGGGTACCTTCGTCAGACAGTTTCGCTTTTTCCGATCTCCATGTTTGCAACTCATGTTTAGCACTATGTTAGATGCCGGCATGCACTCCTTACCCTTTGCCTCAATTTCATTGTCCAGATTTTCCATCATCGTGGTGTGCTTATCTGCGGGAGCTTCCATATCTATGTCACCCTTTGATGATGATCCAGTTGTAACTTCATTAGGATGTAAAGAATGCCTCATGTGTAGCCCTTCATTTCTCACGTTATCTGTCCTCATCCTTTTGTTACGGACAAAGCTATTCCGATCACTATCTCCACCAGGTGTCGAGAATACTGGTGATAGGCTGTTTTCAATAGAAAGTGTATACTTTCTTTTCCTAGCATGTTTCTAGTAAACAGGAGCATAGTTTAGAACACTTGAATCAAATATTCAACAGAACTAACAAATAAATAATCAGTAATATTGGCAGCAAGCTATCCAAAAAGATGTAACAGACTGTAAACTTGCATTCATGTAAACGGTCGAAAAATGAAGGTTGTAGAAACAAAAGAAATAATAGAGCAAGGTCACACAAACCTTGTGAAGCTGGTAAGATGCCTTTGTTGAGGAAAGCCTCCATTGCTGACCATCCCATTTGCAGCAGGGTCTGAGGAATGCACTCGACACAAGTGTGTAGTCCTCTTCATCAGCGTTGTTGTGTTTTTTCACCCTTACTGCATATTTGCTAGACTCACAACTTCCAATTTCTGAAATGACACCCGGTAACCAAGTACCATCCTGATACACTTCCACCTCTGCAGATGGCTCCAAGTTATATTGAAACTTCAATCTATCAAAGTCTGGTGGCGGCCGGATGTAACGAGAATGTAGGACCAGAATTGAGCGTTTACTATCCCCATGCTGAACTACATAGTTTGCAGAGTCAACCATCTTAATGACAGTAGCAGTCATCATACCCTGCTTTCCTTGAGGACATATTACTTCCACCTTGCTCCCCTCATCATACAGTGGCACTCTTGGAACCTGCATGCAAATTCACAACAGCAGAATATTAGTGATTCTCTTTCACTAGCTAATAACTGCTCATCGGAGTCGTATGTTCAATTAGGGAAGCTTACTGCATGCACCAAACAGTTAAAGGTTTCAGAGAGTTCCTTTCATAGAAAAATAATCTTAAACTTCATAATATACATACCAAATTTCATTCGGAAAACATATGTGTACAAGGGTGGTTGGTTTTATGCCATTTGTAAGATAATTTCCTATTCTCATTACGAATTCACCTTTTTCAATTGCTGTGTTATTTTGGCACATGAGTTCTTTATTCTGAATGCTTCAGTGCTCTACCTGCCTTCTATCTGTCATTATGCAGCCAACTTTATTTTACTGACTTCATGTAATCAAGAATGCATATATCAGCAAAAAAATGACCTACTTATTTCTTTGCTGAATTCAGGTAAAACGTACGGCTGTAAATGTGATAAGCTGAGCCAGTTAAAATTAGGACCAACTGCCCCCCATTAGTGTGTGTATGCATGAGCACATGTGTAGACTCTTGGTGATGCTCTAGAGATGGGTTAACCATTTTGCATGAGTTAAGAAAATTGCAAATGGTTTGTTGTGTAGTGTGTGGCCGGAGAAAATGGGGTTTGGCTAAGCCGAACTGGAACTTCGTTACTACAGTAAAGAGAAATTGAAGTCCCCAGAAGCCAGAATTAGTCCATGCTAATCAAGTAATCATGGCAATATGGTTAAGTTGAACATAAAAAGTACTCTCTGTGTTTTTTAATACAAGGCCACTATCAAAAATACAATTTTCATCTATACAAGGCCACTATCTTTTTTTCCAAGAAAGAATTGATTAGTATTCTCTCTAGTATAATGAGATAGTGACCTTGTATACAAGAACGGAGGGAGTAACTTGATTTGAACTGGCATCACATATTTTCACCAAATTAGTACTGTCTCAACATAAATTAGTTGCTAAACTAACAAGTTTTAGATCTTTATGACTAGGGAGAATGGTCAAAATACCATGGAAAGGACTGTAACTGTCACAAGGTCAGTGTAAACAAGGATTATAGGTAAGTTTGCCATTCTCACAAGGACCAGCAGGTGGTCAAATGACCATCCTGTCCTTGCATGAAAGCCCGACTGCTTTAAGAAAATTCAGAAGGTAAACACTTCCAAGTAATGAAAACATCTGGAGAAAATTGTAAATGCACTTTATGTGACCCGGTATTTTTGGGCCTAAAATATCTCAACTGTGTGATCTACAGAAAAAAAACTTGTACCATGATAGTTCTTTTTAGACTCTTTATTATTTTGTACATCATACAAATCGACACACCTTTTTATCGAAATTTCTAGGTTAATACTTCATCCAGCAACAGATATCATACGGTCTTGCCAAATCGAAAGGAAATAGCTCTTCATTGCTCAAAATAGCACAAAATCATTAATTCAAATGGCAAGTTTAGTGGCCAATGCCTTCTTTAGCCATTTTATAAACCAAGTGAGAGACAAACCAAGACAAGGAGCCCTTACATAAAAAATGGAGAACAAACCAACAGCCCTTGAGAACACGAGATGGTTTCCCCTATTCTTTTAGGAAATGTAATACTGATGGTTGTGCAGTTTCTGAGTATTTCCAGGAAATTCAAACAAGCGCCCCAAATTTGGAGCAAACATTACAAAATCGGGGGCAACAGAAGTCGCAATTTCTACAGAAAAGGCTCACCACTTCCTGCATATCCATCCAGCGCCCGCGCACGAATACTCGGCGCGGACGGACAAGCGAAGCCACAACTTCCAGCACCTCCCGAGTTGGGAGCGACACGGCGTACCGCGGCTCCGTCACGGTGGACGCAGGCCACGCGCCGGACACGACCCCCGGCCACCACCCCTCATTGTGGTACGCCTCCACCATGTCAAAGACGTTGAGGTCGCACCGCGCCGCGCCCGGCGGAGGCAGTGGCGACGGCCTCGGCCGCACGTTCGCCGGAGCTACGGCCTCCCGCAGTGGGCCGCCGCCGCCGTCCTCGACTAGGGTTGAGTATACTACCTCGTAGCCGCCGGAGTCGGGGAGGCGCGCGGTGACGATGGCTTCGTAGTAGGCTCCGTGGAAGCTGCGGTCGGCAATCTGCACCTCGACCTCGGACCCCACGGCGTAGCGCGGGACAAGGCCGCCGGCGCCGCCCACAGTCCCCTCCTCCTCCTGCTCCTCCACGGGCGCCATGGTCGCGGAGCTGCTTCCCCTCTTGCTGAGTTTAATTGGGGGGATATGATCAGTGTGAGTGTGAGAGTAGAGAGAAGAGAGTTTGAACTTCGAAAATTTGAACTGGGCGGCGGCTGCTTGCCCGTTGGGGTTTCGGCAGGGTCCTTTTTCTTCTCGTTTTCTTTTCTGTGTGGATTGGAACAATCCTCTATTCATATGGATAGTACTACTACTCCTACGCAGCAGGGGCACCCTGTTTTTATTCTCCGACTACTCTGTTTCCAACATGAATGCAATGCAACTAAGGGCATCTCCAACGGAGCTCCACCGGGCGTGACGCAAACGGATGCTCAGCGACCATTTCCGTCCGCCGGGCCGAAAAATGCGTCTGACACCACCTCCAGCGGGGCGACGCATAGTGACCGGACCGTCCGCAGCGACGCAAACGTGGCCCAAATATGCGCTAGGTTTGCGTCTCTGCGGACGCTGCGCGGACGCAGCGATCGTCCGCTTGGTCCTCGCACGGGCCCGCCTGGCAGGGGCACAACTGCTTTGTCTTCCGCGGCATTAATTACGGGCGGCGCGCTGCAGCCTTTCTAGGGCCGCGTTAATGGCGCGCCTCAGCTTCGGCGAGCGTGTGCAGCTGGGCAGCGTCGCAGTGGCAGGACATTGAAGACGAGATGGCGTCCGAGGCTTTTAAAGGGACGTTGCCGGCTTAAGGGAACCATCAGGTCAAGCTTGTTTGAAACCTGAGGTAATACCAGCCCGTCCTGATATCATGATATGTTTATTTCGGGATATTTTTATTGATTGTTTTATTCCCTTGCCAATGAGATAAGAAATGTTGGCTGTTCCGCAAGACCAAGAACGACCACGAGGCTAGCGGCTCGCGGTCCGGCAAGAAGCCACGGGTCGGCCGGTACGTCCGGGTCGAGCTCGCGCGCCAGCTGTCGGAGGAAAACTGGCCGGTACCATGGCCGGACGCGAACTTGCCTGGAGGGGGCTGGTACCTCAACTCGAGGCGCGTGCCGATCTCCCCGTGTCGCGCGAGGACCGAGAGCGGCGGGACGAGGTGCGCCGCCGCCGAGCGATCTTGCCGCCGGATCTCCGGGAGGATCAGGGGTACGCGCTGAACTCCTACAACTGGATTTCTTTCGGGGCGTGGGAGTTCGACGCGCGCCGCCGTGCTGGCTGCCTCGGCAACGTCGACTACTTCGACCGCGAGATCGCCACTGAAGAAGAAGAGAACGCCTAGGAGGACGCGGACAAGGACGTGGACATGGCGGACTACGACCACGACGACGGCAGGCCAGCGTGGGATCCGAAGACCCAGCCGCCAGACATTACCGAGGAGGAGGCCATTGCCATGGCACTGGCCAACAGCGAGCAGGACGAGCTCAACGAGCTCGCTTTGTGGGACGGGCTCGCAATCCAGCTTTGCGAGTCCGCGCTCACGCAGGGGGAGGCCGACGACTCCTCCGGCCACGCCGACGCGTTCCAACGATCGCGCTCCGGCTGCTGCTCCGGCCTAGGATCCCTGGCCGCAGCCTCCTGCGCAGGCGACGGTACCTCCTCCACCGCCGGCGTATGAGCTTCCATGGCCAACGCTGGAGTTCATCGACCTCGTCAGCGACGACGAGCAGTAGGCAGGACCTACTTTTACCACTTTTTTATGGTTTTTATTAATGTAAATTTTGACTTTATAAATGGAAAAAAAAATTATGCATCGTGCCGCTGGAGCCACCCCCAACGCAAACGGACGCGCGGACGATTTCGACCATTTCGGCCGCCGCAAATGTGTCGCCCCGTCGGAGATGCCCTAAGAACATAAATACATGTGGCCATAACCTCCTCAAGATTTATTTCTTTTAATCTTTTCAAAAAAATTTATCTCTTTTCAACACTTAAGCCAATTGACATTTCCTTTCACCGTTGACTAAAATGTGGCAACATTTCCAAAACTAAATCACATAATATTCCACATTTTTTGCTATGAGAATAAGAAGAAAACTGCTCCGGAGCCCCTGTTACCCTAGCCAAACCCTCCCCATCTCGATTCCTCTAGCCGCTGCTAGCAACGGTGGTGCACCCATCCCACCGAAGGCAGATGGCAGCGGAGGCGCGTATCTTCTGGGTTCCAGGGCGGAGGAGCACGACGTTGGATGCATGCGTGAGGTCTGCGGGGGAGATGAGCTGGAAGGCTAGGCGGTGACGTTGGATGCATGTATGAAGTTCACAGTCTTACCTCTCACCTCTCAGGGTGAAAATCCAAGGTCTGGTCTTAATTTGTTGTGTCCAATAATGATCTTGCTGAAGGCATTGTTTTATGGGGAGGAATTTCTCGAGGGTGAAAACCTAAGATCTTTGATTGGGGGATGACGATGCTTGTGCACTGTTTTCTTCTTGGCGGCATGCTTTTTGGAGGAGCTGGACTTCTGATGTTGTCTTGGTAGTGTTGGAGTTGCCATTTGAAGGGATATATCACTGTAGTGTAGTGGGACTTTTCTTTTATTGTATTCCATCTTTTTTTGGCTGTGTGGATCCGTAATGCCGCTAGGACAATATATTATGTAATTGTATCTTCGCGATATTGATATATGCTCCTTACAAAAGAAAAGAATAAAACACTACAACAAGACGTTATTTTTCTATAGCTATTTGAATTCTCGGTAGAACAAGACAATATTACGTTAGATAAAAAGTTATTGGAACATAATGAGTATATTCATTAATAATTTTGTAAATTGACTGAGAAATGCTAAGATTTTTTTTTTGACAATAAAAAAGAGGCAACGGACATATTTGAAGTGAGATGACTAAAGGAGGGTAAGAAGTAGAGCACACTCTTAATTAAAAAAAAAAAGATGTAATCCTAAATGCAGTAATACAGTCTACGAGATAGATGTGACTATTATGTTCGTGTTTGCTAAATCTAAATCGAGTGAGATACTTTTCAAGTCTCAAGTCAATTCTGAATTTAGTCAAATTAGTGAAGTATAGCACTTTGCTATAAATTGATAATACCAAACTGAAATTTCATCTTTCCTGACTCGATAAAGTCTGCAAGTTGCTTTTTAAACTTACACTTTTATAAATGAACACGAGACTAGTATAATCTCAGTCGACTTGGACATGTATATATGAATGACATAGACGGACTCATGTCCAGCGAATCACTGGAGGTTGAGCAGATGGATCAAACGTAGGTGTTGGCAATGTCGGCGAGGTGTCCGGCCAGCTCCTCCGGCTTGGAGAGCATGGCCATGTGGTCGGCGTCTTCCATCTCCCTGACCTCCGCCACGGGAATGCTGGCGATCATCTGCCTCTGGTACTCCTCGATCATGGCCAGATCCTGCTTGGCGACCACATACACCTTGCTGACCGCGCCGTAGCGGTCGGCGCTGAAGGGCGGGTGTTGCTTCTGGTCGGCGACGTAGTAGGAGCTGACCCGCGCCAGGCTCTGGGACAGCGTGTAGTCCTCTTCCGGGCTGAGCTGGTACAGCAGCCGGCGCAGGAACTCGGGCCCGAGGAACACCGACGGCGGGGCGTGCCCGTCGTCCGTCACGGAGTCCATCCAGTCGAGCAGGGGCAGCTCCTCGATGGTGCGGGTGCGCGGGCCGGCGCAGTCCGGCATGAAGGCGGTGACGAACACGGCGGCGGCCACCTTCTCCGGGAGCTCCTCCGCCGCGAGCGCGACGCTCATCCCGCCGAAGCTGTGGCCCACCAGCACCGCCCTCTCGCCTGGCGGGAGGGCGCGGAGCGCGTCGAGCAGGGGCCGCGAGTAGTCCTCGAACGTGGGTGCGTCGCGCAGCGGGCGCGCGTCCGCGCCCGAGGCCGCGAGGTCCGGGGCCTCCACGCGGTGTCCGGCGGCGCGGAGCAGCGTGGCGACCTTGTACCAGCACCACCCGCCGTGGCCCGTGCCGTGCACCAGGATGATGCGCTTCGACGCCGCCGTGGCGGCCGCTGGCGCGGACGAGGACGGCATGGCCGAGCAGTGGATGGACACGCTTTGCCTAGCTGCTTCGTTTCTTTGACTCTTGATGCTACGCCTGTCGGTTCATTTATGCGGCAGCTTGGGAGGAAGTGGCGAGGCGCGGTATTGTCACGGCTGATGCAACGATATCACTGTTCATGCGGCGGCTTCAAGATATGTGGCTGACACTTGTTGATGAACTTCCTACAGTACTAGGCTCGGGTCAAAGTTTGATGCTCCGTTTTTCTGCATCGGTAGGCTGCGAATAATGGATGGTAATACATACTCCCTCCGTTCCAAATTAAATCTATTTTTACGCACTAAAATACGAATCAAGATAAAATTGTGTCAGTCTTTTTGGAACGTAGGAAGTATTATTCAGTTATGTATTTATAGCCAAATGATCAACTTTCTTAATCACAGGTCCTGGGCTTTGTTCCCACTTCTGCTCCGGTGCTTCTTCCCTAAAAAAATTCTAGACGCGTTAAACATAAAAACGGTGAAGATTTTTTCCATACCTGTTCATAAACGAGGGCATGATCGTAATTTCAGTGTTGGTTCATTGTCCGTACAGCCCTGTATAGGCCCATATAGCCCGCGTTGTGTTGTACTTTGTTTTTGTACGTATCTATGGTTACGTGTGTGTGCCGAAATAGAAGGGTCCTATAAAGATCTTGCTCACATGGCCTCTTTTTTTTTCTTACACAACATACACATACCGTATCAATACATACGGGTATACATGGGCTAGATATGAGTTTCGGCGGACCGACACAAGAAAAAAAAACTACTACACAACTTTAACTTCATTTAGGGGGGGGAGGGGGGGGAGCACCGGAGCCGCCCTCCTTTGTTCCACCGTGGTCCGTGGTTCCGCTGCGTCCATCCAAGCCCATGCTCATCTCGACTTTGCGACTCTCAACATTCATGTACATATCACTATTGGAGTATTCATGCACCGGTATACCGAGCCAAGCCAGCCGTTTCTATCGTCGACATAAATGTGACATCCTGAATTCCTAATCGAATATATGCGACAACGGCCTGACAGCTGGCTCAGCTTCTTTGCTAACCCCCGAGTGGTTTAGAGCTCGCAATCACGATGGCTTGCAACTTTAATTCTTGCAAGGTGCCAAAGGCTGTAGGATTAAGTTAGGGCGTACGATGATTTCCAAGAGCGGTCCGGTGGTGAAGATAGTCTTTCGCATCGGTCATTGTAGCCAGAGCTGTCAGTCTTTGGGCGAGGACTCCTGCTTGACATAGGCCGGTATGAGCTTCACACTTTCGCTATAGCAAGATCTTCCTTGGTGATCGCTTCTTCCGAAAAGTGGGAGTCGCTCTAAGGTGATAATGATGATGTTGGTGGGCAACCTCGATAACGGTCCTTGCTTTGGTGGTGTGTGTGTGTGTGCAGTTTCTATGGGTAGCCAGGGTGGCTGAATATGCCCTCGCGACGATCGTGTTCCATGACAGTGGGCGACAGTGTTTGTGCCAATTTTTTGCTGGTTTTTCACTAATAAACGCTATCTATTCCTTTTCTCTATTAATAAAAATAGAAATCTTTTGATTTATTTTCAAAAAAAATACACAATGTAGTGAAATGTTAGCTTGCAAATTCCTAGGAAATGCATGCAATGCTTTTGGCTTGCTGAAAGGTTGGCCTCAAATTGAAATTGAGACGATTGTCAAACAATAGCAAAGGCATGGTATGGGGAGAAGGAGCAACGATCTTTGTGCCCCCAGCTGGTTAGAGTGATAAAGTGTTTACTCTCATACTTTCAAGATTGTTCTACTAATTTTGTGAAAAAGGAAGCGAACGAGCCGGCACATGCTTGTGCAGTTGTGCTCATGTTGCTCTCTTTGTGGATGTTTCTGTAGTCTTCTATGACACTGTCCTTAGATCTCTAGATGACAAAGGATTAACTTGTCAATGCCTGATTGTAGACTAGGTTTTGCTAGAAGTAGAGGGCAAGTAGATCTCGAAGGTTTAGGCGGAAAGTACTCGACGATTATGAAAACTAGGGTTATGTTGACAGTAGATTCGATCCTTTGTCCCTCGACTCCCCTATAGGAGGTGGAGCCGAGGGTTTCGTTTTGTACAGAGTCCGGGACGGTTTCTAACTCATCCCGCCAGATTACAAATAACACTTCCTATTACAACTCTAGCTTTCCTTAGTATATCTTGGACTCCCGAATCTTCTTATTCTTCGGGTAGCGGGCCTTCAATAAACCCCGGGTACTATTCGGCAGGCCCATTTGGGATGCCTATGGTAGCCCCGAGATTTTGCTTGAATCGTAGAGTCGAGGGAAATCTCGACTGTTTATTTTTATTCGAGAGCTTTCATTTATACTTCTTCACATAAAATTCTATATTGTACAGGGATAATGGTAGTTGGGGCTAGTTCATCGACGGATCAGGTACTAGTTAACTGCTCTAGTGGCAATCCGCAAAAACCTACTTCAAGATCACGTCCCTGGACATGATCTCGGGATACGTGCAAACTTCGACAGCCGCTTAAGGTCTTACCATTCGTCGAGTCCCGCCAATTTATCGGGTACCTAACGCGTCCGTTAGGATTTTTCTTCGTATCTGTTGATACGGATAAAAGTAGCAGAGCGAGCTTTAGCGATGCCACGCCCGCAGAACGGATCTGGGTCTTACCTTCGCAAATTTGCGGCATTCAGAAATTGATCGCAACTTTGGCGTTCGAGAATATATTGTCGAGTGCTTTTCGCCTTTGGAATAGCACATTTTATTGAGTCATATTTGATGACTTATTTTGTCTTCCCGATGGGAGTATATGTAGAGTTATCTATAAACTCGAAATATACTCACTTCTGTTTCTTTATTTTGATAAAAATTCATCGGGCACGCGAACAGCGTTCCCGATGGGAGTAGCCCCCGAGGCTACATCCAAGGACTTGTGCTTGGGTGTAGGCTCCACAAATTAGTATCCGTTGCCGCTATATTTATAATCTTTGTCGACAATTTAATATTTATCGGGTGCGCGACAGCGCTCCCGATGGGAGTAGCCCCGAGGCTATGAACAAATGCTTGCATTTGGTCATAGGCTCTCGCCATTTCTATCTTGTCATACTCGAAATTTTTATCTTTTCAAAGTAGCCCCCGAGCGTTTGGGCAAAAACTTGTATTTGATCAAAGGCTCCAAAAGTATTCAAATGATTTGTCCTGTCGCCATTCTCTTTTATTTTTCTTGTCGACATACTTTTCCCTTGTCAAATTCTCTTCATCTTTATCAATAGTTGGGATTTTTTCCTTGTGGGTCCATTGTTCCCACCACGTTAACACGTCGTGCAAGTGGGGGACACACGTCCTCCGCTTTTCGGCGCACGAACGCCTGCTCCATTCCTTCCCAGTAAAAATACCTTTTACCCTTGTATCTACAAGATCCTTTTGCACCACACGATTTCTTCATCCAACGGTGCACCGTCTCGAATCCTATATAAACCTTTCTTCAACCTCGGTCCAGTCCTTCGTTTGCGCCGCACATCTGTTCCCATCCGCAAAAACTTCCCCCGCGCCCAACTCTGTTTGATCTTTCGCACGCCTAAGCATTGCTTTGTCCACTGCCGTTGATGCCACCACGCACGCGTCTCACTCGCCACAAGACACCTGATTCATCAATGGCCGCCGCGGATCTAGGAACCGCGGAGTGGGAGAGGTCCAAGGTCACAAACCAGGATGTTAACCTGCTGAAAAGGCTTGGCTTGATGAAGAAAGAAGACGCCATCCGCTTCCCAGCGAAGAAAGCTACCCCAACCCTCCAATGGAGTACCGGGTTAGTTTCGTTGATCATCTCATCCGCGGCCTTTCTACCCCAATTCACGATTTCCTCCGCGGCCTTCTTTGTTTACGGGATTTACACCAGCTGACCCCCAATTCCATCCTTCATATTTCTATTTTCATCACATTGTGCGAATGCTTCCTTGGAATCACTCCAAATTGGATTCTTTGGAAGCGCATTTTCGCCTCCGCCGCAATGGCTCCCACAGCACCACCTATAACATAGGTGGAGTTGTTATCTGCGTCCGAACTGATGTTGATTACTTCGACGTCAAATTTCCTGATTCTGTCCAAGGATGGCGCAGAAGGTGGCTCTATATACACGAAGAAGATGCTAACTCTGTCGAGCACAACATAGTCCCTTTTGACGGAAGTGCCAAAATTCAACGCCGCCATTCCTGGGATGCTGAAGCTTCCGAAGAAGAGAGAAAGGCGACAGAAGCGCTTATGACTCGTATTCATGATCTTCGAATACTCGAGGCAAAGAACTTTCTGGTGTTCAAATCATTGCCTACTTTCTTCGGATTAGAGTGCAGCCTCTTCAGCTCGCAAAAATCCCCTTTGGACGTATGCTGGTGAGAATGACGCCAATAGGTTGTCGAAGGATCTTGCTGTGAAGGACTTGGAAAAACTTGTCCGAAAAATTACTTCGCAAGAAGGATCCTATTCCTTCCTCTTGCCGCGTGAAACCATATAGCTCTACCAATCCTCTCCCCAAGGTATTTTGTCTTCTCGAATTTGTTCCTTGTTCCGATCTTTTCCTGCATCTCATTGTTTTGATATTTCTCTAATATTTTTTTATGTCTTTATATTTTCGACAGAACCATCCTTCTATGGATTCGCTTCCTCCTCTTCCTGAGGGTGGAGACGTCGAGGAAAGGGCCATTGTCACTGATGACAACCAGGAAGCCCCCTCCTTTGTGAATGAACCCGCAGATTCTCGAAAATCTGCGGGATCTGTTGAAAAGGATGCTGCTTCTGAAGATACTACCTCAGCACAAACTCCTCCTCCTGTTGTTTCTCCGAAGAACAAAAGGAAGAGAAACGTCGGGACTCCGGGACCTCTCAACCCAAAGAAACTGCTCTTTCACCGCAAAAGGCAGCTTATGACCCATATCTCGCGAGTCTCATCAGTTCGTGAGTTCCCTGTCTTTTTTATTTTCCTATTCGAAGAATTTTGCTTGCCTTGCTTTTTATGCTGCCACCCTTTTTTGATAGTGATGATGACGAAGAAACACCAACTTTGGATGTGGCTGCTCGAACGTATGTCACATACCCTAGTTATTTCAGAGCCGCGGGTTGAAGGAGAGGAATCCTCGCCTCTCAACAAAACATCGGCGCTTCTACTCCTCCTCCGAGCCCCCGAGCCTCTTCACCGAAAAGGGCAAGGACGGAGATTATCGCGGAACCTACTCTCCAATTGAGTAGCTCGAACCCTCTCATGGAGGATGTAAGTTCCTCACTTTTTTTGTCATTGTTTTATGTTTTCTCTGTTTACTTCTGTGTATCACCATATTTTTCTCATACCCCCATTTTCTCTTTGTCCTTTTTTTAACAGCCTATGATCAAGGATCTTCTTCGCATCGGTGCCCAATTTGTTGGGTACCGTGAATATGCTAATAAAACTGAAGGTAATGTTTTGCTACTTCTTTTTGCCTCTGCCCTTTTGCTCCTTTGTTGTCGAAGTTTTTAACTATATTTTTCTTCTTTGCCAGAAAAAGCTGGCGGAGGCCAATGAGCGTGCCAACACACTTGCTCAACAATTAGAGCATAGTGAAAAGGCTCGCAAAAGGCCGAATTGGATGCTACGAAGCTAGAGCAGAAGGCGACAAGGCCAAGGTTGACGCTGCGGTGTCGAAGATCTTAGGAAAAGGCTTCACACCGCTGAAACTTCTCTGAGCGATCATATAGCTGCCCAATCTGCTCGCGAAGAGGCGATCCTTAAGCGTTTAAGGACGCAAAGTCGTCGCTGTCTGTAAGTACCACTTATTATTTTTTGTATTTCCTTCTCTGCTCGTTTGTTGCTCAATGAGTTTCTTTCTTGACAGCTAGAACAGCTCAAGAGTTTCAACTTGAAGAACCCGCCAATGATCCTCTTCTTGACGCCCTTTCATTCCTCGAGGTTCATGGATCGGAGGCACGCGAAGGCATTGATCAGGCCAAAGCAGGGTTGTCGCGGCTTTTTCCTTATTTTTCCCAAAGAAAGAGGAACCCGCAACTTTCCTTAACCTCGCCAAGTGCTTTAATCCATCAGAAGATCTTGGGCTAAGGGTGCGTCATGAGAATATGAAGGTTGCCGTGGAAAATACTGTCGCCTTGGTTGCTGATAGCCAGAGTCTATCGGGCGAAAGTTGGCGACACTGATCGATAGAACAATCGAGGTGGAAGTCTTTGATCAAGGCAGCTAAGCCCAACACAAAGAAAATCCTGGCTTATATCGGGATCAAGCCGTCTTCGACCCCTAGCTCATCAAAGCCGGAGGTCTAGTTTTTGCTTTGTTTCCTTTGCTATTGTCGCCATTCTAGTCTTGGCGACAAGTTCCCTGCCAATCCCTTAGGAGAACTTCTTTTGTAATGGCCATGTAAATTTTCTACAATCAATGAAATTTCTTTTGATGCTATCTTTGATTCGGGGATTTTCTTTTCCAGTTGATATTTGGCAATTATTCAACGAATCCTTCTCCTCCCGATGCTGCTCCCGCGTCTTCCTTGTCGAAGAAAGTAAGAAACGACGACAATTACCTTGAAGGGTCTTCCAGCACACCTTTGTCGGAAGATTTACAAGAACTTCGACAACAACTTCAGTCCGTGAAGAAACAGTCGGAAGATTTACAAGAACGGCGACTCACAATTGGTGGCACAACAAGTCATGAACCAATGTGAGTCAACGAAAGTATGATAGCATATAAAGAGGTGTACAACGAGCTCGAGAAGTTATTCGATGGTTGCGAAGTAAATCACATCAGCAAAATGAGCAACGATGAAGCCGACGTTCTTGCAAACATCGGGTCACAGTGTCTCGCAATACCTCCAGCGTGTTTTGGGAAGAGATAAGCGAGAGATCAACAAAGCCAGCAAAAACAAAGAAGGAGAAGAAAGAGAAAACCTTGACTATCACCAAAGACACGGAGAAGAAGAAGAAGAGCAAGAGCTAGTCATGATGGTGCAAATTCCATGGATGCAAGACATATATCATATATCCTAAGGAAAACCATACCCGACGATCCGTCGAAGCAAGGCGAATAATTAGGCGATCAAAAGCTTTTACTGTGGTAAAAGGGGAGCTGTACAAACGCAGTATCTCGGGTGTGCTCCAACGGTGTGTTACACCCGAAGAAGGAAGGATCATCCTAAAGGACGTGCATGAAGGAATATGCGGGCATCACGCGAGTAGCCGAGCCATTGCGGCCAAAGTCTTCAGAGGATTTTATTGGCTAACAGCAATCGAGGATGCGAAGGAAATAGTGTGAACTGCGATGCGTGCCAAAGATTTGCGGCAAGACCTCACTCGCCAGCAGAGAACTTATGCCAATCCCACTATCTTGGCCCTTTGCTCAATGGGGTCTCGACATGGTAGGTAATTGCACAAAGCTTCGCCAGAGGATATGAGTACTTGCCGGTGGCTGTCGACAAATTTACCAAGTGGATAGAGGCGAAGCCAATAAATTCACCAGATGCAGCATCGCATAAAGTTTGTGAAGAGCATCGTCTTTCGCTTTGGAGTCCTCACAGCATCGTCACAATGGCAGTAATTTTACGTCAAAGAATTCAAAGCATACCGCGTGAAGTAGGCATCAAACCGAGCTTTGCATCGTTGCACATCCACACCAACGGTCAAGTCGAGAAGGCCAATGGCATTATCCGCAATGGCATCAAGAAGCGCCTAGACCTTTGGAAAAAGCTAGGCATACTTGGCCGGAGGAGCTACCAAGTGTTTTGTGGAGTATTCGAACAACACCAAATACGACGACGCAGAAACGCCGTTCTTTTTGGTCCACGGAGTGAAGCAGTCTTGCCGATAGAAATAGAGCACGATTCTCCACGAGTCGCAGAATATGACGAAGAAACTCGAGAAAAGCTTTGGAGGATGATGTCGACGCACTCGATGAAGCTCGAGACGAAGTCCCGTCACGAGTCGCCAAATATCGCAGGACCTGAAAAACTATCACAGTCGACGATTGCGGCCAAGATCTTTCCAAGTTGGTGACCTGGTTTTACGACTCAATCAAAAAGCCATGAAAAACTCGAGTCACCGTGGCTAGGACCATACATCGTCACGAAGTAATAGAAGGAGGAGCATACAGAATCAAAGACAAGAAGACAGGATTGACGAGCCAAATCCCCGGAACGTGGCACCTCGTGTTTCTACGCCTAGATGTCGAAAATATAGTCCTCCTTTGTAAAACTACAATGTACCGAAACGCCCGCGAGTTTTCGACGCACTCTTTTCCTTTTTCGGGCACCGAGTGGGGCCGGAAAGGTTTTAATGAGGCGGGTGCTGCAATATAATAAAGATAGTGGAATTATATATCTTTTCGACAAGATCAGGGGATTCCCCCTAAAAGATACAATATATATATACACACATTGTCGATGAACGCAAAAGAAGCATCCTGCCTTGGTAGAAAAATACCTCGCCAAAGCAAAAAGAGATATCGACAAAATAGTGATCAACAAAAAGCTCGGGGGCTTGGCCCATTTGGGATGCCTATGTCACTAGATGAGGTTGTACAACTAGATAATACGTTGTCGACTGAATAAATTTCAACATACGATTTCTAAGAAAAAAAGCATGGAGATAAGCGCATCAACCCGTCCTTGTCAAGAAATTTCCTTGGATGGTATTGGTGCATTCCTGAGGAATTTGACAATCCTAGTCATACATCAACCAAAAGGTTTTTATAAAAATATTCATTATGATTTGAATTCCCTAAATTTTAAGACATCAAAACTAGATAACCTATGAGCCCCTTTTTTTTGAATCCCTATGAGCTCTCTCAGGTGTCTAGTCTTGCTATAATTTTATCGGATGCCCCCGAAGGGACACGTGTCCAATCTTGTTGATCGTCTGATAAATTGTCTTGATGTCCTTTGGGGGCGCTATCCCCTGGTAAATTTGGAGTCCCGTGGTTACGGATCCTCACCCATGGAAAAAAGAACCATGTAGAGTGTGACATTTTTGTTGGGCTAACCTCAACAAAACATACAAAACAACATTTACAAATTAATTATTGACCCAATCAACATGATTACTCACCTAGTCACCCGTTGAGAAAAAAAGATAACTGAAAGGATAATAATATTATTAGAAGACATACCAACCTCACTATTTAACATTCATGTTAGACAACTAGACTTATTTCTTTTAAAATTTTGTGAGATAATCTTGTTGCCAAAGGTTAATGAAGCAAAAAAAACAAAGGATTCAATAATATATGCCTATCTGCCTTCTTAATGTTAGCTTCAAGATATTTAGTGGTTGACCATGTTGTTCGTCCCACTCAAACGTCTTTCATGCAAGGAAGAAATATCCTAAATGGGGTTGTAACCTGTTGACGTCAGAAACCCACCGGCGGGCAGTGACTGGTCAACACCGTAGAGCCGGGAACAACTAGGGCTGCGGCTGGCCCCAGTCCCTCAGAGCGACGGCCCGCAAAGCCTCCCCGGTCGCGCCGATGCAAATTGGCGTGCCACCTGACCTATACCTGGTCGGAAGGTGTGGATGATGCCTCGCTTAGTTTCTGCGGGCACACACGTACACGTTAAATACGAGCCTCGATCGGCTCTCGGGTTATCTGTGAATCGGCTCATGGAGCCGATTCACCCATGATTCGTCCAAGGTGGCCGAATATATGGTGGTCCTGCTGATCAAGATAAAGCATATGAGACCCACGACGATTTGGGGTTTTCACCGCATAATCGGATCATCCTACTCACGATTGGGCCTCGCGCTCACGCACGGTGATCGTAAGCCAGCCCTAGACAAGGCCTAAAAACCAACACTAGGTTGATCGGAACATCCTGTCTAGGGGCAGCAAACTACACCCTACATGCCGCTGGATCCTCCAACCCTTTGTAAGGCCTAACTATTGCAGATATTAAACTAATCCTTCATGAATCAAGGAGCAATCGTAACGGATCAGATCTACTAAATAATGATCAAGCGGGGTGCCGCGCACCCATGATGAGGTACAAGGACGGCTAGATGCGCAAGGGTTGCACTACGACAGCATATGATACTAAGAACAATGCTAACCCTAACACATCTATGATAACTACGTTGCTCGCCATCAAAAGGCTTCGACGAGCAACGCATGAACAACGTGGCGCTCGTGCTGCCTAGATCGCGAGATGCGATCTAGGCAGCATGGTGCTTACCGGAGAAACCCTTGAGACGAAGGGGTTGGCGATGCGCCGAGATTGGTTTGTGGTGAACGTTGGTTGTTGTTTATTTCATAAACCCTAGATACATATTTATAGTCCAGGGGACTTTCTAATGGGCGTGCACCAAACCGTGCACGGGTAAAACTCTAACTTCTAAACTAAGATGCGATCTAATATGTTACAGATACATGGGCAGTTTAGCTCAACTTGGTAAAAAAGGCCGATTCACGTATTTCTTCCATGTACAATCTCCACGTCCATCTTGATCGGCCCACCTCGACTCGGTCAAATTCGGTGATAACACATGCCCTGGTTTTGGAAATGACATTTCCAAAATCATTACGCTTCCTTTCGTCGGGTCATGTCGGCAGCGAAATCACCGCAATCCCCATCATGATGCCTTGCCCTTCCACTTCTCCATGCGTCCGAAAATTTTTGCTAGGCACCACCTCCTCGGAACTGCTGTGGCATTAAATCTCCCTCACATCCCTTCTATTTAGCCGTTCTAAACAGCCTGCCCCTCCTGCATCTTTCTCGCACTAGCATTCACAAAATCCTCCTGCACCACCATGTCTTCTTCCTCCTCCGAGCTTTCCCATGGCTCCTCCTCGCGAGACGCCACTTGACGTCCGTGCCCCGAAGACCTGGGACCGGAGGACCACGCCTCCTCCGTCTCGAAGACGATCAGCCCCGACCGCGGGGATGAAAATCTTCAGTTCCTTGTCAACGAGGAACCGGAGCCGAAAGCGAGGACGACCTGTGGGAAGGCTGCCCCTCTGAAGAAGAGGAAGAAGTGGATGACGATGATGACGACGACTCCCTTGAGGGCTATCCACCGGCGAAGCGCCTCCGCATGTGGTGGGACGACGACAGCAGCGACGATGAAGACGGGGATGAAGCTCCCGTAGAGGGCTATGGGAGTAGCGACAAGGAGCCCATCAGCAGCAGTGCCGATGAGGACGACGACGAGGGCAGTGATGGCCCGTAGATTAGGATCTACTAGCATAGGCCTAGCAGCAGTAGATGGGTCAATAGACCCTTCCTTTGTTCTTCTTTCTTTGAGTAATCGGTTCCTCCCTTGTAAGAAATCATGTCTATTAATGAAGGAGCTTCCCTAATCTGATCTTTCCGATAATCTGATCTTGCCGATTTCCTCAAACCGCTTTTCAATGAGCCAACAGCAATGTATCGATCCTTCATCCTCCAGTATCCCTCAACTGATGATTTTCTAACTGGTAGATAATGTGGAATCCTCAGGAGAACCCTTAAATTTCTTCCGCTAGTTTCAACGACCCTCTTTAATGATCGCTCATCATTTTATGAAGAAGGCAGCAACGGAAGATCAGCCGATGACATCCCAACTGGGTCTTACCAGGTCTGCTGCCCCCCGAGCCTTAACCAGGGCAAAAACAGAAACGAGGACGCACAAATTAGCTGAATGAGCCTGTGCTTGATCATGCAGAGCCAGCCGATTTACACATAAATCGGCTTCCCAGAGCAGAGAGCCTTCAGGGTGAGCTGCCCCCCGAGTTTCTTCAGTCCGCTCCTAGCGCCCTGCTGGCCAGATCGGCTCTTTTCCTTTGGCGGATCGGATCTAATGCGATCCACCTTGACCTGATATGCACGTCGAGCCCTTAAATTACTCCATTGAGGAGTTCTTCCTCTTGACCCTCTTCGTGCTCCATTGACCCTCTTGAGTCGATGGCTGCGCATCGGCTGTAAAATTGCCTAAAATTTTTTTAGGCCGATTTGTGTGTCGGCCCCCATATTTGATAGTACTATCTCATATCCTCATGTTTTATCCACCTAGGTGCCCCCCGAGCCGATTCTGTCAAGAGAATTGATGGTATCGGCTCTTCAGGTAGTCCCTGTTGGGTCAAGCGTTGATCCCAGGTAAAATAGATGGTGAGGATAACTTCGGCCGATTGCTGGAATCGGCCTCCACGTTGCTTGTTCGGTGAAGGTCTTGTAATGTCCCTTCATAAATTCTTAAAGGGCCGATCGCAAGGATCAGCCTCGCCACCTTTGCTTATTGACGTAGTCTTGCTACTCGTCCATGCCGGTGGATAAAACCAGCCCAATCTCTGACTTTATCACGTTGGAGCGCTTGCTGGTGTCCACCTCGGGTGCAACGTGTGATCGCTCACTTCGCCGGACGAACGAGCACCATAGTGTGCAAAGATGTTTCATCATCGGCTTTCCTTTGCTTGGGACGCCACTCTTTTCTTTGCGGCAATCCCTCTTCATCCAGGGTCCTCTGGACTTTCGCAGCCAAATCAGGTCGTGCCTTCCTCAGCGTATGCAAGTATAACCTTTCGGCTTCCTCCTGCACGCGCAATCGCTGAACCTGCGCTTTTGTGGATGGCTGAGACCATCGGGCACCATCTTGGACGGTGGCACCTGTCTTCTTCGTCTTTCCCCTCGTCTTCCGAATCCTCGAGATCTTCCAACGAGGGGTCTCAGCACGTCTTTTGTGGTGGGAGAGGCCCTAAGCGCTCGAACACGTACACGTTGGCTGCCTCCTTCTTTCTGGTTGCATTACGGGCAATTGCCGATCGTTGGTAATCGGCTCACCCCGAATCCCAGACGAAGAAGGGGCAGTCCCAATGTCTGCCCGTGTCGTCTTGCTCCCTTGCGTGGCGCTCCTGTCGCTCCTCATCGTGATTATGCCGACGATGCTTCTCCGTCGTTTCGCCGATGATCTCTTTCATCATCGTCGCCGTGTCGCCGGTGTTGGTCATACCGACTCACATACTTGTTGAGGAGGTGATCGGAGAGGGTCGTTGATATCTTATATTCTTCACTTCTCCCTCCGTGACGTAGCGCTTGCCATCTTGAGCCGATCGCATGGAGCGGCCTCGTGTCTTTGCTATGAGAGTAGCAGTCCTCATCCCCGCCTTCTCGGAGTGGTGTCCAAGCTCTACCATGTTGATGCTGGCTGAGAAATCTGGCTGGCACCCTCCGAGGTGAGTAAACTCCACCATGTTGACGGGGGAAAGGGTGTGTGTCGACCTTCATGGCGTACTGGTTAAAAATTAGTCGCCCATTTTCTATCGCCATTTGGATCTGCCGACGCCACACTGCAGTCGTTAGTGGTGTGGGTGAACGTGTTATGCCACTTGCGTATGGCTTTCCGTTCAGCTCTTGCGTAGGGACCTTGTGGCCTTCGGGTATCTTTATGTGCTTCTCCGTGAGTAAGAGATCGAAAATCTGCTCGGTTTTCTCACGTCGAAGTCGAACCCTCTTGGAGGCCCTGGTGGCTTCACCCATTTGCAGGTTACTGGCCGCCTCGAGTCCACTCAGCCACTGCGACCTCTTGTTCTCCCGTAGCACCTTCATCTTCGCATGTGTCAACCATGGTAACCACGCGCTTGAATTTGTCCTGACATCTGGGTGGCGCTGTTCATATGCTGACAGTTTCTGCACCATGTGTGCTAATGAAGGGTAGTCCGCTTGGGAGGCCACGTCCTTGATCGATGATGATAGACCCACCACCGCCAACTCGATTTTCGCTTACGTGAACCGAATAGCATCGGTTCCTAACGGTCCGTGCGCTGGATGTATTCCGCCATCAAGCTTCGCTTCGCGTACTTGTGCAATCGGCTATGCCCTCTAAGCTTCGAGTGATATTGCTCATGGAACCGTTCTTCCAATCGCTTCCAAGTGGACTGAGTTCGGCGCGATGTGTACCACCAAAGCCGATCCTGTGAGGGATGAGAAGTACCTCACACGCAGCTCGTCTGACGCTGAGATCATGCCACTGTGCCAAATACGGTTCATGGTTCGATGGAACCATCCGATCCGCTGAACTTTGTGAAGTCCGGGAGCCGATACTTGGGTGGTAGCGGGATCAATTCGTACTGTTGGGGTACGGCTTGGTATAGCCTCGTCTTCCCGGCATCATGCCGAACTGATCTTTCAGAATCGTACAAATCTGATCCGCGGTGATGGCTGAAGGTGCCGAACCTTGAAGATTCGCCGGAGTGGCGACTTAACCAGCCATGCTTGTTTTTCCGGTTCGAGCCAACTGCAGGAGCTGGGCTCGGGAGTTTTGTCGGGGTGGCGTATTTAGCAGCCACGTTTGCTTCAGGGTCCGCCTCCGACGTTCCTCCCGTTGCTCCGAAGTCCCGTTGCAACCTGGTTCGAGGGTGCCCAGGTGCTGCATCCGGCACGTATGCGCATGCGTATCCGTGCGGGATCTCCTTGCGCGCATGTAGGAACCGGTAGTCACTGGGGTCACCGCCAATCTTGTAGACGACGTAGGCCGGCGAATTCGGCGCCGGGCGCTGCCAACGAACGGCAGCGGTGGACGGGAGAGTAATTCCCCTTGGTGAGTCCCTAGGGCTGGTCCTGACGGAGAGTACCGATGGCTCATGATCTCCTGGATCACGCGCAGAGCGACGCGCTCCAACGTATTCACCAGGCTCTCAGAATGCAGCGAATGAGCCACCATGAAGTTGATATCCTGACGCAGCGACCTGTGCGTTCTTCTCCGACGGGTCCTCCAAAGCGCGCCTTCAGGTGAGAACCCCTTCCATCCGATGCCATGGGAACGGGTCCTGTGGAAAGAGCCGATGAGGTCGGCTTCGAGGAAGCTTTGACCTCGTCATACTTCTTCTTGAGCTCGCCATTGAGCTCCTCGTAGGTGACCGGAGTTTCTTCCGCCATCTCGATGTAGACGGCGATGTGGTTGATGTTGAGGATTGTCCCACCGGCGTGCGAATGTGTTGACATCGAAACCCACCGGCGGGCGTGGATGGTCAACACCGTAGAGCCGGGAACAACTAGGGCTGCGGGGCCCAGGTCCCTCGAGCGACGGCCCGCAAAGCCTCCTGGTCGCGCGCCGATGCAAATTGCAGGCGTGCCACCTGACCTATACCCGGTCGAAGGTGTGGATGATGCCTCGCTTAGTTTCCTGCAGGGCACACACGTACATAAATACGAGCCTCGATCGGCTCTCAGGTGAATCGGCTCATGGAGCCGATTCACCCATGATTCGTCCAAGGTGGCCGAATATATGGTGGTCCTGCTTGATCAAGATAAAGCATATGAGACCCACGACGATTTGGGTTTTCACCGCATAATCGGATCATCCTACTCACGATTGGGCCTCGCGCTCACGCACGGTGATCGTAAGCCAGCCCTAGACAAGGCCTAAAAACCAACACTAGGTTGATCCTGAACATCCTGTCTAGGGGCAGCAAACTACACCCTACATGCCGCTGGATCCTCCAACCCTTTGTAAGGCCTAACTATTGCAGATATTAAACTAATCCTTGATGAATCAAGGAGCAATCGTAACGGATCAGATCTACTAAATAATGATCAGCTGGGTGCCGCCCCTGCACCCATGATGAGGTACAAGGACGGCTAGATGCGCAAGGGTTGCACTATGACAGCATATGATACTAAGAACAATGCTAACCCTAACACATCTATGATAACTACGTTGCTCGCCATCAAAAGGCTTCAGTACGAGCAACGCATGAACAACGTAGGCATGCCTAGATCACAGATGCGATCTAGGCAGCATGGTGCTTACCGGAGAAACCCTTGAGACGAAGGGGTTGGCGATGCGCCGAGATTGGTTTGTGGTGAACGTTGGTTGTTGTTTATTTCATAAACCCTAGATACATATTTATAGTCCAGGGGACTTTCTAATGGGCGGCACCAAACCGTGCACGGGTAAAACTCTAACTTCTAAACTAAGATGCGATCTAATATGTTACAGATACATGGGCAGTTTAGCCCAACTTGGTAAAAAAGGCCGATTCACGTATTTCTTCCATGTACAATCTCCACGTCCATCTTGATCGCGGCCCACCTCTGACTCGGTCAAATTCTGGTGATAACATAACCTTGCATTAAATAATCCATGAGCTACATCAAAAAAAATTGAATGGGGTAATATTTAAGATTGACTTCGAAAAAGTTTACGATAAAGTTAAGTGGCCTCTCCACCGGCGGACTCTCGGAATAAAAGGTTGTCCTGATGAGTGGCGCGCTCTAATCCATAATTTTGTTTTCAGAGGAATTGTGACCATCAATGTCAATGATGATGTTGACAGCTACTTCCAAATAAAAACAAAATTAAGGCAATGTGATCCATTATCACCCATGCAATTTAATCTAGTGGTTGGTATGTTAGCTATAATTGTAGAGCGCGGAAAAAACAATGGCCAAATTGAGGGAGTTGTCTCATGCCTGATGGATGGTGAACTATCTATCCTTTAATATGTTGACGACACGATCCTATTTATGGAGCACGACCTTAAAAAAGCGAGATATTTGAAAATAATATTATCAGCTATTGAGGATCTTCATGACTCAAAATTAATTTTCATAAAAGTGAGTTGTTTTGCTTCGCTGAGTCTCAACACGAGGATGCCTTTTATGCCAAAAGTTTTGGTTGTGCGTAAGGTCAGTTTGCAGCCAACTATCTTGGCATCCCGATACAATATCGGAGACTTAAAACGCAGAATGGAAACACGTCGAGAAAAATCTACAAAAGCGAATAAGTGGTTGAAAAGGAAAACTATAATCTCTTGACGGAAGATCGGTTCTCATTAGTTTAGTACTAAGTAACATGGTAATGTATATGATTTCCTTCTTCCAGTTACCTAAAAGATTTTTGCAGCGATTAGATTATTTTTGATCAATACCCTTTTTGCAAGGAGATACCTAGAGAATTGGAGGTGTCGTCTTCCTCTCAAACCAACACAGCATGTGAAGTGCTTTTAGTTAATTATTTCAGTTTCATTAATATAACTAACCAAATAAATGGAAAATGAAAATTAATAGAATCCATTTTTCTTCAAATCCAAAAAACTTGTTCTTCATAGACATGTCGTCGATTCGGCAATTGATAAAAAAGGGCAGGCCTTGTTTAACCGAGAAAAAGAGAGAAGTTCAGGATAAATTGACAATATTGGCTCGAATTGACTAATTTAAGTTTTGCATATTCCACATTAATGGGTCTCTTGTTACCTTTTTGTATCCCTTGTTCATGGAATACAATTCGATCCTTCTATGGACCTGATCGACTAGAACAACAAATGCATATCCCCTCCACCCCTTTTGAACTGAATGGAAGGCTAACCAATGAATGACCTAGCTATTACGAACTATCAGATAAATGGTCAAGAATTGGCAGGAATGAAGAGAATTTATTTAAAGGGGTCACCCTAAGATGATCATCTCATGTCTCTACTAGGAACGAATCAAATCAGATAGTTATTTTTCTCAAACTTTCTGTCTTGTTCCTCCGGAACCAAGGTTGAAAGGATTGAAAAATAAGCATCAACTAGCTAAATGGAATGAAATTTGCTATTCTAAAGATCAAGGAGGACCAAAGATTCATGACCTTGAGGTTAGGAACATAGCCCTTTTAGGTAAATGTCTTTTTAAGATTTTTACAGAAGATGGGGTGTGGCAAACTCTTCTAAAAATAAAATACGTAGGAACATGTGCATTGTCTAGGGTTTATTGGAAAGCTGGGTGATGCGCGTAGATGTACACGTCCGTTGGGAACCCCAAGAGGAAGGTGTGATGCGCACAGCAGCAAGTTTTCCCTCAGAAAGAAACTAAGGTTATCGAACCAGGGGGAGCCAAGAAGCACGTGAAGGTTGTTGGTGGAGGAATGTAGTGCGGCGCAACACCGGTGAAACCGGCGCCAACGTGGAACCCTGCACAACACAATCAAAGTACTTTGCCCCAACGTAACAGGGAGGTTGTCAATCTCACCGGCTTGCTGAAAACAAAGGATTAAGCGTATCGAGTGGAAGATGGTGTTTGTTTGCAAAGAACAGTAAAAACAGAGAATGTATTCAGATGTAAAAGAATGGACGGGGTCCACAGTTCACTAGTGGTGTCTCTCCAATAAGATAACTAGCATGTGGGTGAACAAATTACAGGTGAGCAATTGACAAATAAAGATTCAATACATATCAACGATGATTACTATGTGATTTAATCAGGGCATTACGACAAAGTACATAGACCGCTATCCAACATGCATCTATGCCTAAATAATCCACCTTCGGTTATCATCCGAACCCCTTCCAGTATTAAGTTGCGAACAAATGATAATTGCATTAAGTATGGTGCGTAATGTAATCAACACAAATATCCTTAGACAAAGCATCAATGTTTTATCCCTAGTAGCAACAGACATCCACAACCTTAGAACTTTCCACTGTCCCAGATTTAATGGAGGCATGAACCCACAATCGAGCATAATTACCCCCTCTTGGAGTTACAAGTATCAACTTGGCCAGAGCCTCTACTAGCAACGGAGAGCATGCAAGAACATAAACAACACATATATGATAGATTGATAATCAACTTAACATAGTATTCTCTATTCATCGGATCTCACCAAACACAACATGTAGCATTACAAATAGATGATCTTGATAATGTTAGGCAGCTCACAAGATCTATAACAATGAAAGCACAAGCGGAGAAGACAACCATCTAGCTACTGCTATGGACCCATAGTCCAAGGATGAACTACTCACGCATCAATCCGGAGGCGGGCATGATGATGTAGAGCCCCTCCGGTGATGATTCCTCTCCTCAGGTGCCGGAGGCGATCTCTTGAATCCCCCGAGATGGGATTGGCGGCGGCTCAGAATGTTTTCCGTATCGTGGCTCTCGTGATGGGGTTTCGCGACGGAGGCTTTAAGTAGGCGGAAGGGTAGGTCAAAGGCGACACGAGGGCCCCACACACCAGGGCCGCGGCCAGGCCAGGCCGCGCCGCCTGTTGTGTCGGCGCTCGTGGCCCCACTTCGTCTTCTTCGGACTTCGGAAGCTTCGTGCAAAAATAGGACCATGGGCGTTGATTTCGTCCAATTCCGAGAATATTTCCTTACTAGGATTTCTGAAACCAAAAACAGCAGAAAAAACAGCAACTGGCACTTCGGCATCTTGTTAATAGGTTAGTGCCGGAAAATGTAAAATAACGTTGTAAAGTATGTGTAAAACACTCAAGTATTGTAATAAAAGTAGCATGGAACATAAGAAATTATAGATACGTTTGCGACGTATCAAGCATCCCCAAGCTTAGTTCCTACTCGTCCTCGAGTAGGTAAACGATAACACAAATAATTTCTGAAGTGATATGCTACCAACATAATCTTGATCAACATTATTGTAAAGCATATGAGATGAATGGAGTGATCTGAACAAAAGATTGCTAACAAAGATAATGACTAAACAAATGAATCATATAGCAAAACTTTTCATGAATAATACTTTCAAACAAGTATCAATAAGACTTGCATAAGAGTTAACTCATAAGCAATAAATTCATAGTAGAACGCATTGAAGCAACACAGGATGATTAAGTTTCAGCAATTGCTTTCAACTTGTAACATGTATATCTCATGGATATTTGTCAACATAGAGTAATATAACAGGTGCAATAAGTAAACATGTAAGAATCAATGCACACGTTAACACAAGTGTTTGCTTCTAAGATAGAAGGGAATGGGTAAACTGACTCAACATAAAGTAAAAGATTGGCCCTTCGCAGAGGGAAGCATTGATTACTATTTTTGTGCTAGAGCTTTTTATTTTGAAAACATAGAAACAATTTTGTCAACGGTAGTAATAATTCATATGTGCTATGCATAATACTTCTTACAAGTTGCATACCTCATGCATAGAGTACCAATAGTGCTCGCACCTTGTCCTACTATCTCGGAAAACACGGATTCTCATCGCATAACATATGCTTCAACCAAGTGTCACAAAGGGGTACCTCTATGCCGCATGTACAAGTGTCTAAGGAGAAAGCACGCATTGGATTTCTCGCTTTTGATTATTCTCAAATTAGACATCCATACCGGGACAACATAGACAACAGATAATGGACTCCTCTTTTAATGCTTAAGCATTCAACAATAGTTAATATTCTCATAAGAGATTGAGGTTGTATGTCAAAACTGAAACTTCCACCATGATACATGGCTTTAGTTAGTGGCCCAATGTTCTTCTCTAACATATGCATACTCAAACCATTTGATCGCGAAGTCCACTACTTCAGACAAGACGAACATGCATAGCATCTCACATGATATCCAACAAAGATAAAGTTGATGGCGTCCCCAGAAAACATGGTTACCGCTCAACAAGCAACTTATAAGAATTAAAACACATAACTACATATTCATCACCACAATAGTTTTTAAGCTATTTGTCCCATGAGCTATATATTGCAGAGGTAGAGGAATGAAATTTAAAGGTAGCACTCAAGTAATTTACTTTGGAATGGCAGAAAATACCACATAATAGGTAGATATGGTGGACACAAATGGCATGGATTTTGGCTCAAGGTGTTTGGATGCACGAGAAGCATTTCCTCTCAGTACAAGGTTTGGGCTAGCAAGGTTGTTTGAAGCAAACACAAGTATGAACAGGTACAGCAAAACTCACACAAGAACATATTGCAAGCATTATAAGGCTCTACACTGTCTTCCTTGTTGTTCAAACACTTTACCCGAAAATATCTAGACTTAGAGAGAACAATCATGCAAACCAAATTAAACAAGCTCTACGGTAGTTCTTCATTAATAGATTAAACTACATGATGCAAGAGCTTAAACATGATCTACGAGAGCTCAAACAATTGCCAAATTGTCAAACCATATGCATCATTTTCCAATTCCAACCAAATAGCAATTTAACGAAGCAATAAGCTTTCGCCATGAACATTAAAGCACAATTAAGAACACAAGTGTTCCATATGAAAAAGCGGAGCGTAATATCTCCAATATAAGGATGGTGAGATCCAACTTTATTCAAAACAAAACAAAAATAAAAACAAACCGATGCTCCAAGTAAAGAACATAAGAATGTGACGGAATAAAATATAGTTTCACTAGAAGTGACCTGATAATGTTGTCGATGAAGAAGGGGTGCCTTGGGCATCCCCAAGCTTAGATGCTTGAGTCTTCTTAAAATATGCAGGGATGAACCACCGGGGCATCCCCAAGCTTAGACCTTTCAGTCTTCTTGATCATAGTATATCATCCTCTTCTCTTGACCCTTGAAAACTTCCTTCACACAAACTTAAAGCAAACTCATTAGAAGGTTAGTGCATAACCAAAATTCACATATTCAGAGGTGACACAATCATTCTTAACACTTCTGGTCATTGCACAAAGCTTCTGAAAGTTAATGGAACAAAGAAACTCATTCAACATAGCAAAAGCGGCAATGCGAAATAAAAGACAGAATCTGTCAAAACAGAACAGTCCGTAAAATGCATCGACTGGAACTTAACTTGCTCAAATGGAAAAACTCAAAACTAATGAAAGTTGCGTACATATCTGAGGATCACGCTCGTAAATTTGCAGATTTTTTCGATTTTTTTACAGAGACCAGAATTCGTGACAGACAGCAATGCTGTTTCTGCACAGCGATCCCAAATATAACATCAACTTTAGCATAGAAACTTTACTTGGCACAAAAACATGATAAGGAGAGGTTGCTACAGTAGTAAACAACTTCCAAGACTCAACAAAACAAAAATTGCTGTAGTAAAATAAACACATGGGTTATCTCCCAAGAAGTGCTTTTCTTTAACGCATTTCAGCTAGGCGCAGAAAGTGCAAATCAAGTACTTTCAAGAGATGGAGCATCAACATCATAACTTGTTCTAATAATAGAATCAAAAGGCAACTTCATTCTATTTCTAGGGAAGTGTTCCATACCTTTCTTGAGAGGAAATTGATATTTAATATTACCTTCCCTCATATCAATAACAAGCACCAACGGTTCAAGAAAAGGTCTTCCCAACACAATAGGACAAGATGCATTGCATTCGATATCCAAGACAACAAAATGAACGGGGACAAGGTTATTGTTAACCGTAATGCGAACATTATCAATCCTCCCCAAAGGTTTCTTTTTAACATTATCAGCAAGATTAACATCCAAATAACAATTCTTCAATGGTGGCAAGTCAAGCATATCATAAATCTTTTTAGGCATAACGAAATACTTGCACCAAGATCACATAAAGCATTACACTCAAAGTCATTGAATTTCATTTTAATGATGGGCTCCCAACCATCTTCTAACTTCCTAGGAATAGAAGCTTCAAGTTTTAATTTCTCTTCCCTAGCTTTAATGAGAGCATTTGTAATGTGTTTTGTAAAGGCTAAATTTATAGCACTAGCATTGGGACTTCTAGCAAGTTTTTGTAAGAACTTTATAACTTCAGTAATATGACAATCATCAAAGTCTAAACCATTATGTTCTACAGCAATGGAATCATTGTCACCAATATTTTGAAAAATTTCAGCAGTTTTAGCAGTTTCAGGCAATTTTGTGCGCTTTGCACTAGGAGTAGAAACATTGCCAACACCAATTATTTTACCATTAATAGTAGGAGGTGCAGCAACATGTGAAGAATCAACATTACTAGTGGTGGTAATAGTCCATACTTTAGCTACATTATTTTCTTTAGCAAGTTTTTCTTTTTCTTCTCTATCCCACCTAGCATGCAATTCAGCCAACAATCTAATATTATCATTAATTCTAACTTGGATGGCATTTGTTTTAGCAAACCTAGCATCTTCAACTTTCTCAGGCATAACTTTCAATTTTAAAAGATCAACATCCGAGCAAGACTATCAACCTTAGAAGCAAAAATATCAATTTTACCAAGCTTTTCTTCAACAGTTTTATTGAAAGCAGTTTGTGTACTAATAAATTCTTTAAGCATCACTTCAAGACCAGAGGGTACACTCTTATTATTGTTGTAAGAATTACCATAAGAATTACCATAACCATTACCATTATTAGAAGGATATGGCCTAAAGTTGTTACCATAATTATTCCTATAAGCATTGTTGTTGAAATTATTGTTCTTAATGAAATTCACATCAACATTTTCTTCTTGAGCAACCAATGAAGCTAAAGGAACATTATTAGGATCAATATGAGATCTACCATTTGCAAGCATAGACATAATAGCATCAATCTTATCACCCAAAGAAGAGGTTTTTTCAACAGAATTTACCTTCTTACCTTGAGGAGTTCTTTCAGTGTGCCATTCAGAGTACTTGATCATCATATCAGTAATTTAGTTGCGGCGCCCGAGTGATGGACATAAAAGTACCTCCAGCTGAATCCAATAGGTTCCTCGAGGAAAAATTCAATCCTGCATAAAAGGTTTGGATGATCATCCAAGTAGTCAGTCCATGGGTTGGGCAATTCTTTACCAAAGATTTCATTCTCTCCCATGCTTGAGCAACATGTTCATTATCAAATTGTTTAAAATTCATTATGCTACTTCTTAAAGATATAATCTTAGCAGGAGGATAATATTTACTAATAAAAGCATCTTTGCATTTAGTCCATGAATCAATACTATTCTTAGGCAAAGATAGCAACCAATCTTTAGCTCTTCCTCTTAATGAGAAAGGAAACAATTTCAGTTTTATAATATCACCATGTATATCCTTATACTTTTGCATTTCACAAAGTTCAACAAAATTATTAAGATGGGCAGCAGCATCATCATACTAACACCAGAAAATTGCTCTCTCATAACAAGATTCAAGAAGGTTTAATTTCATAGAATTCTGCTGTAGTAGCAGGTGGAGCAATAGGAGTACATATACAATCATTATTATTTGTGCTAGTGAAGTCACACAACTTAGTATTTTCAGGATTACCCATTATAACAGTAGTAAAATAAACTAAGCAAATAAAGTAAAGACAAGTAACTAATTTTTTTGTGTTTTTGATATAGAGAACAAGACAGTAAATAAAGTAAAGCTAGCAACTAATTTTTTTGTGTTTTGTTTAAGTGCAGCAAACAAAGTAGTAAATAAAATAAAGCAAGACAAAAACAAAGTAAAGAGATTGGAAGTGGAGACTCCCTTGCAGCGTGTCTTGATCTCCCGGCAACGGCGAAAAAGAGCTTGATGCGCGTAGATGTACACGTCGTTGGGAACCCCAAGAGGAAGGTGTGATGCGCACAGCAGCAAGTTTTCCCTCGAAAGAAACCAAGGTTATCGAACCAGTAGGAGCCAAGAAGCACGTGAAGGTTGTTGGTGGAGGAATGTAGTGCGGCGCAACACCAGTGAAACCGGCGCCAACGTGGAACCTGCACAACACAATCAAAGTACTTTGCCCCAACGTAACAGTGAGGTTGTCAATCTCACCGCTTGCTGAAAACAAAGGATTAAGCGTATCGAGTGGAAGATGGTGTTTGTTTGCAAAGAACAGAAAAAGTAGAATGTATTCAGATGTAAAAGAATGGACCGGGGTCCACAGTTCACTAGTGGTGTCTCTCCAATAAGATAACTAGCATGCTGGGTGAACAAATTACAGGTGAGCAATTGACAAATAAAGATTCAATACATATCAACGATGATTACTATGTGATTTAATCGGGGCATTACGACAAAGTACATAGACCGCTATCCAGCATGCATCTATGCCTAAATAATCCACCTTCAGGTTATCATCCGAACCCCTTCCAGTATTAAGTTGAACAACAGATAATTGCATTAAGTATGGTGCGTAATGTAATCAACACAAATATCCTTAGACAAAGCATCAATGTTTTATCCCTAGTAGCAACAGCACATCCACAACCTTAGAACTTTCTGTCACTGTCCCAGATTTAATGGAGGCATGAACCCACAATCGAGCATAATTACCCCCTCTTGGAGTTACAAGTATCAACTTGGCCAGAGCCTCTACTAGCAACGG
This sequence comes from Lolium multiflorum, assembly GCA_030979885.1. Taxonomy (NCBI): domain Eukaryota; kingdom Viridiplantae; phylum Streptophyta; class Magnoliopsida; order Poales; family Poaceae; genus Lolium; species Lolium multiflorum. Next base: position 181,713,131 of record CM061749.1, on the reverse strand, counting down.
AGAGCATGCAAGAACATAAACAACACATATATGATAGATTGATAATCAACTTAACATAGTATTCTCTATTCATCGGATCTCACCAAACACAACATGTAGCATTACAAATAGATGATCTTGATCATGTTAGGCAGCTCACAAGATCTATAACAATGAAAGCACAATCGGAGAAGACAACCATCTAGCTACTGCTATGGACCCATAGTCAAGGATGAACTACTCACGCATCAATCCGGAGGCGGGCATGATGATGTAGAGCCCCTCCGGTGATGATTCCCTCTCCGGCAGGGTGCCGGAGGCGATCTCCTGAATCCCCCGAGATGGGATTGGCGGCGGCGGCCTCTCAGTAATGTTTTCCGTATCGTGGCTCTCGGTACAGGGGGTTTGCGACGGAGGCTTTAAGTAGGCGGAGGGTAGGTCAGGGGCACACGAGGGCCACACACCAGGGCCGCGCGGCCGGGCCAGCCGCGCCGCCCTGTTGTGTCGCCCCACTTCGTCTCCTCTTCGGACTTGGAAGCTTCGCAAAAATAGGACCCGGACGTTGATTTCGTCCAATTCCGAGAATATTTTCTTACTAGGATTTCTGAAACCAAAAACAGCAAAAAACAGAATGGCACTTCGGCATCTTGTTAATAGGTTAGTGCCGGAAAATATAAAATAACGCTGTAAAGTATGTGTAAAACACTCAAGTATTGTAATAAAAGTAGCATGGAACATAAGAAATTATAGATACGTTTGCGACGTATCACTAGGGCCTCGCATTTGTGTTTTGGGCTAATGATCACGAAAAAATACTTCTTTTCATATGGTTCATTCGCAATTAAGGGTGACTCGGAAATTAGGTTCTAGGTGGGTAGATAGCTACCAAATGGTACACTCCGGTATAGTATCTAGCTTTGTACAATATTGTGTGTCACAAAGACGATATGATTGCTAAGCTATTGAAATCTTCCCTGCCAAATGTGACGTTTGGAAGAGATCTTATTGATCTTAGAGTTGCATCATGGAATGCTTTGCTACAACATTTAACACCGTTCCTTCTACTAGTATGTAAGCGCTAATGGCCGGGAAGATAGATTAATTAGACATGTTAATTGATGCAAATCTTGTCCAGGGAACTAATCGCTTCGTACCCCTACAGATTCAGATCACACATAGGATTTAACAGATGGATCGAACATCTATTGATCAAAACTGTACGCCTCCTTGTGCGGATGTGCTTGCATCTCGCTCGGTAATCCTGGACCTATGGAATTTTGCTTACGGAGCAGTTCTACGGAGTGACATGGGTGCACATGGTTGGTCCGGTTGGTTTTGCTTCCCACGATTTCAGGGCCATAACCTGCACAACTTGAAGCCACTTCTGTCCGTAAGTAAGATTTTGTAAAAAATCATCCGTATGTGTAGCATTCGCTGCTACAGCTAGGGCGCCGCCGCCCGCCGCCTACATACGCCACCGCGGGGAGCGGCGATCAAATCGACCAGGATGGCAGGATGCGGTCTGCATGCCTAGGTGCTAACTGCTCCGGCGCTTCCCGCAGCAAGTCTGCTGATATTTTTTGGTCTGCAATCTATACTACCTCGCCTGATTAAGGTATGCCATGTATAGAATTACAAATCAACCCCGCTGACCAATTCTTTTTTGCAAATTCAATCCATGCATACCACTGGTTGGTTATTTTTCTATTACTAGATCATGTAGTTGTAATTACATATATACACATATACTCGACAAGCAAGAGAAGAATTGAAAGCACATTTTATTTTTAAAAATAATATTTTTAAGTGAAGAAACGACACAAATGATTTGTCATATTTCGATAATGGTGCTATATTTAAGATATCACATATTGTGTTACAGTATCTTAATGTACTGTTTAGGCCTCTCGAAAAAAATTCTTTTATGCTTTTCGGTTGAGGTTGTCTTTCTCACCCCCCTATGGTCAAATCCTGGCTCCGCCCCTGGCAAGGGGCGAACGGATTTCAATGCAGTCTACATGAGAGTGATAAATTCTCAGTGGACTCCATGTATAAGACATTAATCTAGGTAGAAGTACCAGCTAATAATAACAAGAAAATTGGAAAATGAAAATTCCGCTAAAGACTAAGTTTTTTGCATCGTATCTTTGTAGAGGAGTAATCCTAACCATAAATGACATTGTGAAACGCAATTGGCACGAGTTACAAAGTGTCTATTATATCATTGTTCTTTCCAAATAGGTTATACATTATACCTGCAATGTAGCTTTGCTAATATATTTGGTAATTGACTAAACGAGGTGAATCATAGGTTTAAAATACTTATTAGTGTGAGAGCGATTGCCATTATTTCTTCTCTATGGTTATGTAGAAATGACAATGTTCTTATTGATAAAAAATTCTCTCATGCAGGTTATCTACAGGTACACAACTTTGCTATGTTCATGGTCATCTCTACAACGTGTGGAGAATCGCGACATGTTTATGAAGGTGTCTATATGGTTGTCAAACAGGGCGAGGGATAGATTTATCCACATGGATGGGTCCTCCATCACCTTAGACACATTTTCAATTTGTAAGGAGTACTTGTTTTGCGCATTTTTTATTTTTATATTTTGTTGCACTGGATATTGGCGGTTATGTGCATCTCAGTTATGTAAAGTCATGTAATGCTTAAACATTTTAAGTAATAAAGTGCCTTTACCGAAAAAATGTCTTTTTTCCAAAAAAAAAAATGCAGAGTCGTGTGACCGAATTAGGACTCTAACAAAATTTATTGGCAGTGGCGATACGCGGAACACGGCGGCGAGATGTTTCCAAATATTCTTGGCCTACCAGCTACCACATCAAGACCATCCTGGTGCATCTAGGTGTCTTGTTGGTGTTCCCCATTGGCCTCATGGGAGCTTGGTCTTGTGGATTTCTTGACCGAAGAACGTGGCCAACATCTATAGAGGAACGAGATAACCTTCTTGATGATGTCATCCCTAATGACATGATTGATGGTATACATATAACTCAAGTAGGAAGAATTGCAAGACTCGGACTCAATAAATACAATATCACGGTGAATCTCAGTATACTTGGTTGACCACATAATGGGGATTTGGTAGTGCCTAAATATTTCACACTTATGTAATGTTCAAACAATAGTATGATGTCATGAATGGCAAGATGATGATGTTTATAATGATGGGTTTTGAGAAGCTCTCTCTCCCGAGGAAAACACTCTCATTTTTTATAGAGGTGACACTTTCTTCGTTTCTTTTGGGGGAAGTGGCACTTTCTTGGGTGAGATTGAGAAGCTCATTCTTGATGCAAGACACTACCATGTGCCCATAACCATTTCAATATTTGTTCCTAAATAGGATTATGCCACTGCCTTGGCCCGATTGATCTGGCTGAAAGGTACGAACTATAAATACAAGGACGAGTTTCTAACATAGACTTGATTTGAGGGAAAAAAAACTAGTTGAAATATTTAAATGATGGGAATGTGATGGGTGATGACGCCGCGAAAATCAAGATCTCCTTCATTCAGATTCATAGATAAAGATCCCTCGAATGTCGCAACGTACTTGTTGAAGGCGTGTTCTTCGGCCAATAGATGCAGATCGCACATTCTCTACTGATTGTGTTCAATTTACGCGAATGAGATCGAGCGGGACATTGTTTGCTTCATCCCAACCAAAAACATCATTCTCCCTTGGCTCACATCTGTTTAATAGAATGCAAACTAAGTCTTGATTAAATTATGCCTATGTGGTCTTGCCAGAAGTCACACACCAGTTATGTCGCAAGGGTGAGCCGAAACCCTAGCCGCCTCCTCCTGCTTGTCTCACATCCATTTAATACAATGCAAACTAATTCTTGATTAAATCATGCCTATGTGGTCGTGCCAGAAGTCACACTACATAGTGTTGCTCTGTCGCATGGGTGAGCCAAAACCCTAGCCACCGCCTCACCCTCCCTTCCCGTTGTCGCCGCATGGGAAGGTCCTTAGCAATCTACGTGTCGACCAATTGTCACAAGTGCTAATGGCTTGGGGTTGCTCCCATGGATGGATGCCTTACCCATGTGTAGGGACGCCTCCTGAGTTCTTGTTGTCATTTCGGTAGTTTTGGTTTACTAGAACCATCAGCATATGGTAACGGAGAGGCGGCAAGTTTTTTACGCACTTTTTTCCTTAACAAGGTACCGAAGGGGACTGGAAGATTTTTAATAAGACGGCTTGCTGACCTAATATAGTGTGTTTACCTTAAAAAAAGAACCATCAGCATATTGTTCCATTGGTTGTGGGCTTTGTGCTTGTTTGTGTAATTATGTTGCATTTTTCTTTTGGTTATTTGATCCTTGAACTGATTTGTAAGAGCATTTGCTTAACAGCTTGTACCCTTCTAATTTAAAGTTAGATGCAAAGCCTTCAGTCCAATAAAAAGTCACACAGCACATTTGGAGGGCCGCACCTACGAAGAAGTTTTGACACGCGTCAAAATACATATGCATCACGACAAATATCATACTGATCTGCATAATTGAACAACTCGCCAACGCTGAGTACATATGGCTAAGATAAGTAATATCAGCTAACCTTATTGCTGGACAAATAGTCTAAACAATACAAGAGGCAAAGAAAATTACTAGTACAGTACTATTCGAAAATAAAATAAACATATCTTGCCGATTGGCATACGTTTCGCGCAACAATTACTCAACGGTCCTACTGAATGAGATTCTGAATATGGGGAATTCTCCTCATGGATCTTCCTTGGCTCATCAAGATCAAATTATGCGCACAGAAGATAGGTATAGTCTTTTGGTGGCTACAGGCTCGAACAGTCCCCGTTCGTTGTCTTGCACGGATGCTGGGTTGTTCAGGCAGGCCTCTGTCGATCTGCAAAATTCACAATCGATCATCGCACGACAGCCCAAAAAATATCTTGTGAACATTTATTGCCATGTTGCTAACAAATCCATGCATCAGACACATTTAGTTACTCCATATTCACGCTAGCTGTTACAAAATCATGACAAACATACACTTACACACTTCAGGGGTGGGGCGAGAAAGGAATGTATATTTTCTTTTTAAATGCCATACGGCATCTTCTTGGTCAAAATCTAAGATCTCCTACCCCTATTAAATTGCTTGTCTGGAAGTTAGCTAGTAGGACAGGATAATTCAAGCTTACCACTTATGCGATCTGGACGTTCATGGGACCTATTGGTACATCCAGCAGGATGCCGTTGCTGTTTGCATTATCTGTCAATCAGAGAATATATTCTGAAATCTGAACAGCTTGACAGGAAACCAAGGGAGCGAACGTAAATGTTGTTACGGTGTTAAAGGGGAGACATACGTGCTGGTTGTCTGGTAACGAAGAAGCAAGCGCCGATGACAACGTAGCACAGGAGGAGGAGGACCCCCTTGAGGTAATGCGATGTGCCATCCTGCGAATCATACTCACCACATAAGAAATTGTTTCACAGTTGATGAATTTCATTACGTGTGCTTATGAACTTCTGTAGTAGAAATTCCATTACCTGGAGGGTGAATGCTGTAACTAGCACCGAGATGAACAGGGAGCCGGTCTCTAGCAGCTTGAAGTCGAGATCCATCTGGATGCCCATGATCCAAGCGACAAGGACACTCAATGGCACCTACCAAGATCGGAAAACAGTGCAGCAGATTCGTAAATTCCATCTGTCCACCATGCATGATTTGGACACGAGACATGTTAGAGTGTACCCACCACGAACATGGAGATCTGTGTCGCCGACCCCAAGGCCACCCCGAGGGTGATGTCGAGCTTGTTCTTGAGCGCGAAGATGATGGCTCCGGCGTGCTCCGCGGCGTTGCCAACGATGGGGAGCAGGATGATGCTGATGAAGCTGACGGAGAGTCCCCATGACTTGGAGGTGGGCTCGATGGTGCCGACGACGTACTCGGAGAGAACTGCGATGACGACAGTCATGAGGATGAGCCAGAAGAGGGCGCTCCCAAAGCCGAGGACGGCCTCCTCCTCCTCCTCGTCACCGCCCTCCACCTCCTGCGGCTCGAAGAGCTGGCGGTGCGTCTTCAGCTGGAAGAAGAGGTAGGCGACGTAGGCGAGGAGCATGATGAAGCAGCAGGCCCGGGATAGCTCCAGCACCGTGGTGTCCGTCGCCACGGCGTGCTCGCCGGAGCTTACTGCGTAGCGGAGCAGCAGCGGCAGCGACTGGCACAGCACGCCCAGGACCAGCAGGCCCGTGTTCACGTCCGCTTGCTTCTGCGGACACACATCGATCGTACATGCATGCGTACATCAATCATAAGAATATTTGCGTTGTTCGAAATCGTCTGATCTGCTCGAGCTCGACAGAGAAACGTACCCTGTCGTAGGGCTGCTCAGAGCCGAGGTTTTTGATGCCGCCGCAGAAAAGGGAGGTGCCAAGGACGAGGAGCAGGTTGGAGAGCACTGAGCCGAGCAACGAGCACTTGACAACCTCGATCTTACCCTCCACCAGCGCGAACAGCGCGATGATGAGCTCCGTCGCGTTGCCGCAGGTCGCGTTCAGGAGCCCGCCGACTGTATAACAAATGCACAATCAGAATCAAATATTCTCTCCCTTTTTATTTATTAACTTCTACTTAGTTGAAGAATTTTTTTTGCAAAGTTTTAACAAAAAAATACAAGAAGAAATTTCAATTTCCATAATATCAACTACATATAACTACTTTATAAAGATTTTAAGACATTAGATTTTATATTGTAGATGTGGATATTTTTCCTAAATATTTGATCAAAGTTATAAAGTTTAATTTTGACTAAACCTAGAACACCAACTAATTGTAAATGGAGGGAGTAAGTCTATGAACTCGTAGCAACCATTCCCATGGTTGATCCAACATAAACAAATTGATTAAAAGACATGTTTGAAAATAGATTTGCTCGTTCAAATAGTGCTCTATATTGTTTTGGAAGGTTTAGCGTGACTTACTAGTGGGGCCAGTGTAGAGTGCAAGCTGCCTGAAAGAATTACCAGCAAAACAACAGGTTTCAGCAGAAAAATATAAATGAAGTATTCCATAACAAGGATTTTTTTTAATAAACAACATGTAACATGAATGCAGACTAAGACTTACTCTGTTAGGAAGCTGACTCGCTCAGCGAGAGGAACAAGGCCGATTAGACTAAGGGCGAACACCCATACCTGCCAATTAATCAAGATCTAGTTAAAAACGATCGAACAAAAACAAAAACAAAAAACAGTATAGCTACTTATTGAGCCCAAAATTTTGGACCTCTTCGATTCAAAGAAACTTCATGGTAATTTGAGCAATAGAAAAAAAACTGTAGCTACGGTAATGTGCCCAAACCTTTTGACCTCTTTGTTTCCTTTGAAATTTCATACTAATTTGAGAAGATTCCATTTCTTATAAAGTTGTCCTATGAGACTGTTTTGGTTTGCAGGAATATTGCAAATGTTTTAATATACCAACTGAACATTATTCTTCAGAAATTTAATGTGTTTTGCAAGCAAACAATATGCATTATTCTTGAGAAAACTGATTTGTTGTAAGATTGAGCATGGTTTGATAATTCATTTCTGCATATAAGTCCATTCCTACATCTCTGCAATAATCGTGCAAACCAAAGGGCGTGTGTATGTGCAAAAGGGTGGTCGGGATGCAAACGTGCACCAGATGACGATGCCAAACTCACCAAACTACCAAAATGAAGTGTCGGAAGAAAACAGCTCTACCACTACCAATATGGCAGGATGAACACAATTAGCTTAGCGTAGGTAGTGGCAGCCAAGTTGGCAACATCCAAAGCCAAGATAATGACAGCATCCAAAGCCAAGATATAGCCATGTCGTCTACCCTTCTCTTGGCGGTGTGCATTTGGCTGTTAGTCCGGTGTGGCATGAAGGCTTAGGTGATGGCACCCTGACTGACGTATTCCCTCCTTCTGCATCCGTGCAGCCCCCGCTTTAGGAAAGGTTCTATTGGTAATTAAGGTTCTGGTAATCTACTGTAGAGCAGAAGACTGCTCTGAACACTGTACATAATTTGATGTTGGTAAAACAGACTGCGTGTTAAGCAATCAAGGTTTGCCCCAATTAATAGATGATCGATACGGGTTAAGCAATCAAAGTTTAGTCGTGCAAGCGACTAGGTTAAGCTTATAGCATGTCTATTTTTAAACAGGACGGTGAGTAGTCGTTAACACCATGTACAGGGAGCATGTGTACAGTATGTAGATGCCTACACGACACCATTATTAAAATTTAAAAAGACTGGCCTGACATGATCTGTTTCACCAATAGCAAATAAGCATCTATGTCGTTCCATTCTCACAAGACAGTACAGTAGTAGTACGAACTTTTGGTGTTAAACACGAGTTTGTTTCGCAATTACTAGTTTGTTCCATATTGATAGTTTATTAGGTTTAGAGCAAAACAGTTGCAGTAGAAGTTCGTGGAGCAGCACAGTGCAGTACGTGTCTCGTGCGTGTCAGCGTGTGGTGCAGTTGCCCATGTGGAGAGGACGCAAAAGGGAAAGGTGTAATTAATAAAGAAGATGGTGAGGCAGGCTGGAGAGTGGAGAGTAGAGTGTAATCGTAATCTGTCACCTGATCACGACAGAGAGTGCATGCAGAATTAATTAATTAAGTACTGTACCTGGCCGAAGCGGAAGCACTGGGCGGCGATGGCGAGCGGGACGGCGAGGAAGAGCACGGCGAGCTTGGTGCCGAGGAGGACCTCCTGGAGGTTGGCCAGGACCGGGCGGAGCGAGGCGACGGGGACCTTGCGCACCAGCGTGGCGTCCGACTTCTTGCGCAGCGACGAGGAGGACATGCCGTGCGCCGTCCGGGCGAGTCCGCTGTGGCCGTGCGGGTGGCTACCGTGCCGCGACGGGAGGCGCCCGGACTCCTTCCTCGTCGGCGCGCCGCCCGCCTCCATCATCGCCGCTCCGGAGTGATCCATGGCGGGGCGGAGGAAGGGCTGGATCGGTGGCAGCTAACTAGTGCGGCGCCACGAGGGCAATTGTCTCTACCTAGACTACCTAGTCGGGCTCGCGTCAAGTACGTCCGACCCTCGCGTCGTGCTGTGCGAGATGGGCGGAGGAGGCGTAGCCTGTATTTATGGGGGAGCATAACAGCAATTATTCTCTAGCAATTGAATTATTGGCCCATCACGCCATGTTACCAGCACCAGGATAAGCTATGACCGATGGATCTTTGTGATGATCATCTTCAGAAATACTGGAGAATAATGGACTGGTAGATAGAGATTAGGGATATTTTCTTTTCATCAGAAGAATAACACGAAAACGAGATTACAGATGTGTACCTACACACGGTTTGTTTGTGTGGTGTATAGATCGATCGATCTAACAAGGGAAAGGAGGTTTTGATCCTAAACTCGGCTTCAATGCCACGACACCTCCATATACGGTGCAGTTTGCAGCAGCAGTTAATGGAGGGGACGGGGACGAAGCTTCCGCGCAGCTTCCCGCAAGAAAACACCCATCATTGCATCTGCTCCGCTTGCATGGCGTGGTAAGCTACGCCACGTCCCTGCCTGGCTGGAGGCTGGAGCTAGGCTTGTCGTCTCTCCGCTTGCACGTTGGCTATTTCGGCACAGCGCCATCAAACCTGTTGTTTTTTTTCTTTTGAGAATTGCCACCGAAGTGTATTCATTCAAATAAAATTTTCCAGCTTACAAACACCTTTGGGTGGATCATTAAACCAAACGTGCCTACCGAGTGCTAGATATATAAATCGAGCTCCTAGCAAGGTTATGAGCATCAACGTTTGAACTCCACATTGCACCGTGAGGGAAGTCCTTCGCTCTCGCCTCAATCTCATGGACAATGTGATCATATGGCTCCATGCCTTCTCCTACGATGCTTCTAATGACAATGCTGCATTCCAAGGCTAGTCTTAGGCTATGTACGAGCACATCAGCTGCCATGCCTTCTCTACTATGGTTTGAACATGCTACACTGCCCTCAACACATGTTGCGCGCTTATCCTTGGTTTGCACAAGCATACGATATGTTGAGCGCGTAAAAAACAATGCCTTCTCGGTCCTAGTGCCACGCCCATAAGTCTTCTTGTCTGCAACCAAGGAATGTTTCTTCAAAAACGCGGCCTTTAGCTTCTCAAGATCCCACGACACAGTAACAGGATAATAAAGATCACTTGCCATATGTGGAGGATCATGGAGAACACAAGCGACCGGTCGAATGAGCCCATCTCTTGGTAGCCAATCGATGTTCCAAATATGTGTACCTTCTCACGTTCCTATCCGCTTGATTAAACCCTGCTTGAGCATGTCTTTGCCATCAACAACTGCTCGCCAAATGCGCGATGTTGACTTGCCCAACTCTACCTCTAAGAACTCCGCGTTCGGAAAGTACACCGCCTTAAGGGTGCGTGCACTAACTGAATTTGGGTCTTGTAAAATATTTCATGCTTGCCGAGACAAGAGCACAAGATTAAACATTTCAATACATCGAAAACCTAGCCCATCAAGAGGTGCTTAGGTTTTGTAATCTCCTCCATTCCAACCAAGCAAGTACGGCACTTTCCCCTACTTACTTCCCAAGAAACTTCGAAGTAGGCTACTTATATGATGACATAGCCCTCTTGAAAGTCTGAAGCATGACTCAAATAGGTGGGCATGAACCTGGCGCTTTTAACGGCAACGTTACATACATGAGCCACACCCACCATTCACTCATTGGTTTGAGATTGGTGAGGCTTTTGACATTTATCTAATATAAAACGAAGAATTGAAATACAAGTGAAAATTTCATGAAACTGAACTGATACATGGGAAAATATTTGAAACATTTTGGAGAAAAGTGAAAATGTTGATGTCACTGCCGACGTCACTTCGATATGTTTCACAAATATATTTCTGTTTCAGTTATGCTTCAGTTGGTTTCATAATTTTGTGAGTGGAGTGAGTTAGCCCAATATTACTTTTTTAGGGAAATGGACGATATATAACTTTTTTTAGGGAATGGACGATATATAACTGACGACGTCACTTCTATGGGTCCTTTACCGTAAAAGGAGGTTTTCCTAGGTATCGTCTGAGCAATGAGTTTGAGCAAACCTGATGCCAACGCTACGACACGGAATGGGCCGAATCTCCATGACCGGCCCGGCTTACTTCCCCGTCTCGTCTTTGATCGATTAGTCCGGCTGCACCCAGCTTTGCTGGGAGCTCCTCGCCACCGACCTGGTCGGTGGGTGGAAGGCACCGCACACCCCCCACGATCCAGTAATTTAGTGGGCCGCGGCCCATTGCATCAGGTGAGTTTTTTTTTCTTTTTCTTCCTTCTTTTCTGTTTATATTTTCGTTTTTTAAAATCTAACACTTTGAAAAACTTTCATAAAATTTGAACAGTTTTCTGAAACTAAAATAGTTTTTAAATTTGAAATTTTTTGGATTTGAATATTTTTCAAAATTCGAAATTTGAACAATTTTTTAACCCGAATAATTTTCAAAATTGAACGGTTTTTTAATATGAACAAATTTAGAATTTGAACGATTTTTCGATTTGAACGATTTTCATATTTGAACAATTTTCAAATTTTCAAATTTGAACGGTTTTCAAATTTAAACAGTTTTCAAATTTGAACATTTTTTAATTTAACCATTTTCTCAATTTGAACAATTTTTAAAAATCAAAATTTTCGAATCTAACTAAAATATAAACAAAACCGAAAACAGAAAAAAGAAAAGAAAACAGAAAAAAAAGAAAGAAAAAGATAAAAAGAAAAAAGAAAAAACGAGGCTAAACAGCCACAAATGGGCTTGGCCCATACCCGACCAGGGGGTGTGCGGTGGCCAGTAGCCACCGACCTGGTCGGTGTATAGGTTTTGCCAGCTTTGCTTGCCCTGTTTACCCCAAATACGGGATACCGAATTTTCTGTTGGTATTGCCACGGTGCCACGCTGCCCAAGAAGATTTTCTCACCAACCGTACGGACGCGGTACGTACACGGATTAGTTTATAGCCAGTCACGAACTGTAGGCTACATTTTCAAGGACTCACGGCCGGAGAGAAGGATGCACGTTCGGCTACTCCCTTCAACGCGAATACGACCCGTACGAGTGGCCTTTCTTAAGCAAAATGGACACCACGTACAACCAGACACGTGTTCGCTTTCTCATTCAGTAATATCTAAGCTTCGTCCTATGACACGTCCAACTTCTTTTTTTCAGGGGCGTGACACGTCCAACTTTATCAAGTGGCAGTGGCAGCACTTGTTTCACTGTCCATGAGTACATCGTGCATGTACTTCCACTAAGAGCATAATTAGTTAACAGTAAAATGGAACTACTAGGAGCAACTCACAGCGATTTAACGTTTTCGGCCGTCCGATCGGACGATCTAACGGTCCAAAATTACTAACCAATCCCGAACTTACGTTACGATCACGTTACCAGTACAAATCGCGTTAGACGGGTCTTTTTCGTTACAGGGCTACTCCCGGAATAGACTTAGGCCGCACCACGTTTTTGGGCCCAAAAGGCTTAAACGGGCCTAGGTGTTTCATCTTCCGTAGTTAATGCTTAAAAAAAATACAATCTTCCGTAGTTTACCGCGGCGGCGATAGGCGTGATTTCCACCTCCCCGATCCCCATCCCTCACGATCTCGATTTAGGGGCGTGATGCTGCGACGGAGGACGATGGTGCAGTGCCGACGATGAAGGAGATAGATGGAGCAGAATGTTTCCAAAGACAGAAAAGTTGCATCGGGTGAGTCGGCAACATCTCATCTTCCTCCGCGATGTGGACGAGGCGGTTATGGAGGCCACCCCTCCGGCAACCCTCCTTCGTCCACGCTATCATACCTTTCCACACCGACGCAAGAGGAGCTGATGGTGGGGTGACCACTAGATCGTGCGTGGATGTCGGGATCAAGTTGTTAGTGCGGCATCACCAGAGTCATGCTTCTCCATGTTCCAACCGTACTGACTTCTCATCTCAGGTGGGCAACATAAACAAGTTAGTTGATAACGGTAGACAAGTAAATTCTATTTAGTTTAATTATTACCAATTCTATGTTCTGATCAATTTTTCCTCTTCCAGATCGAGCATGGACAGCCAGGAGTGAGCTTGAAAGAGCTGGCGGAACCTGAGGATCAGATTTTTTTGGGTTCTATAGTTGATTCTGTCATTTATATCAAATGGTGAAACAATATAGCCAATCTGCTGACAGAAATTGTATGCTGCTTTTTCACTTTTCTAAATCGTGCTGCTATTTTTTTTGGAATCATATTAGAAATTTCTCATAATTATCTATTTTCCTTCTCCTATTGTCTTTAGGTATATTTGGTTGGAATCATCACAATATTTTGAAGCAGATATGGCAAGCTCAAACGTCCCCCATTGTAATAGTAAGTCCCTCCATGGCTCCATAACCCCAAGGGCACATGATTATATTTAGAATAAACATTTGCTCAAGACGGTGAAGGTGTTGTGTACATTTGAATTTTCAATGGTTGCACCTGAGCCACTAAGGTGCTAAAACCATTTTGACCTTCTGTTTCTTCGACGGTTCAATTGTACACAAATGGTTTTTCATGAATTATCATAAACAAAAATAAAATACCCTCGCATGTAAAATTATATAATTTTATTTAACTAAAAAAACCATAGAATAAAACACACATTTCCGGGTAAGAAAATTCCACACTCACACACACAACTCAATTAAGTGACATTGAAATGCAAAAGGATTACTTTTTTATAAGGGCGTTATTTTAATATAAAAAAGATACCAATTACACCTATTATCTAAACCAACAAAAAAAGGAAAATAGGTCGTCAACATAACAGCTACATCAACCACCAATGATGTCAACCGAGGGTAATAGGAGAGGTACTCCGACAATGACGTCTCCAAGAAGGGAACGCCGCATGACATCGACATCGCGGGATCCAGCCACCAAAGGCAGATCATGAGTTTTCACCCCCAAAAAGAAGTCCGGGCAAACTCCAAGTGATGCCTACGACAAGGGAACACCACTATTGATGGGTCCAACCAATCACCAATGAAGGTCATACATAGAGTTTTCACCTTTGCAACTCGAAACCTAGCATTCAAAGAGTGTCACCTAAGAGGAGAGGCCTCGTACTGCCACCATCTACCAATCTATCATCACACAACCACATAGCCACGGTCCTAACATGACCAAGCCACACAATTTGAACCACGCCCACACAAAACATGTTGCTGTCTAGCGAAGCCCGTGATCGACATCGATCTCATGACGTCGAGTGCCTAGGTCGCCCACTTAGTGCCGATAGCTAGGCTATTCAAGGGGAGCAACTCGGACGTATGCCAAACTCACGCACCAAGCAGACGTAGAGTGGCCAGATCTATCCTCGCCGACGCCTTCATGGGCATACCCAACACTCCAAACTCTGCACGCGGGGAACGACCAAACACCGGAGCGCTCCGCTGGGAACCTATAGTATGGAGGCTAAAACATGCAAATATTATGCCCCATAGAGAAAATATACAGCCTAGGTTCGCCACCTAAAACATAGTATCGGACATGCTTGCAAACACCTCAACAGCAGACATGCATCCGATGGATCACGCCAATCACACGAGTGTTGCAACTCAAAAGGAAACCTAACAGCTAGAAAGGCACAGAGTTTTTGGAGAAGAGAAAATGAATAATAATCTCTTTATTAATAAAGGAAACCTACTATGTAAGCACAACAATGAACCATGGCGCAATAAGTAAATTGCTTTGACATAGCTGAAGAGAAAAGGAATAACAATCTCTTTCTTAAAAAGTCAATACAAGTATCAATGACAAATCTAATTGAAAGGTTGCTCAAAAGACTTTTTGGTAAAGATCAAGTGATGACGAGAGATAGAATAAGACAAAGCATAAATGGGAGAACAAAGTAATTATTTAGTTGGGGAAGATTTTATGTCTAAATGTATAACAAAAGCTCAAAAGAATAGAAAACTGAATAAGTAACAAATTAAAGTGACCAAATATATGGATTTACTATGCGCAAATTTTGGTTTTCATTATGAGATTCACAAACAAAATGTTCGAAGGCTCCAACATTGGTTGATACTGTATGCACAAATCCAATAAAAATCCTATGAACAACATAAATTTTCTCCAACGTCCAAAATTATATTATATTTGTAGAGGGCTTTTAAAAATGAGTCCAAATTATGTTAAAATTTACGGAAGATGCCAGAAATTTTGGGTGGGCGATGCGTCTGCAATTTACAAAAGATGACCATATGGCATGTGTTGAAGTATTTGTTCAAAAGAGCATGTGAAATGGAAATACAAACAAGAAATGGTACTACAAGGACGCGGGGACGCGGCAGCAACACGGACTCGACGCGGTCGGATAATAAAAATTATAATGGCAAATGTCGTTTCTTGATAGAATGTCTTGTTTTGGTGCTGGCAGAGAATGAAAATGAGATCTGATTTGGATAGCAATCATTATAGTAGATTGATTTCAGCTCACTACGTCGTGATCATGCTGTAGTGCTGGTCTCATCCACCTCTCCAAGACGATTGGCGCTTGGTTGCTGCAGACGATCCATGAATAATGTGAAGATGTTACGTGTCAGCCGTCGCGCTGGAGTAGTCTGGTCCCTCTAGACTTATTGAGATCTCAGAAAGGAGAGAGTGAGAGAGACAACAGACAAGTCACTATGCCTCTTCGGAGTTCAGTGAGGCAGCTTTTGTAACCCGGATTGGATCGGACGGCCTCTGCCAAATTCGCTGGCCCGTATCAGGGCCTGTTTGCCCCTATGTGAACTAACTCCTGCTTCCCTTGCTCGTATATGCCGACCAGGTCGGCACCTGCACCGCGCCGCACACCCCCGCGCGCGGTGTGGGCCGGCCCGGTTAGGCGTTTTTTCCTGTTTCTTTCTTCTTTTTTTTCCTTTTCTTTTCTGTTTTATGTTTTTTTTTCTTTTCTGTTTTCTTTTTCACGGTTTCTTTTTTTACTCACGTTTTATTTTATGTTTAAAAATAATTTTCGAAAATTATCAAATTTGAAAAATGTTTAAGTTTTGAATTCTTTTGAACGAATTTCGAAATTTAAATAAATTTTTTATCTTAAACGAATATTGAAATTTGAATAAATTTTAATTTTTGAACGATTTTTAAAATTTGAATAAATTTTTAATCTTGAACAAATTTCCAAATTTCAGAAGAATTTTGAATTTTGAAAAAAAATATTTCAAACGGTTTATGAAATTTTAATGAATTTCGAAATTTGACCAAATTTTAATCTTGAACGAATTTCCAAATTTTGGAATAATTTTGAATTTTAAACAAATAAATTTCGAACGATTTTTAAAATCTGTAGACAGAAAATTTTAAACAAAATTTTCAGAAACAGTAACTGTTCAGGGAGCAGAAACAGTCCAGGCAGAACCAAGATTATGGGCCAGGCCCAAAACGCCAAGGGGGTGTGCGGCACCTCGCCTCCCAGTCTCCCACCGATCAGGTCGGTGTAAAGCAGCCCCCTCCCTTGCTAACTTGGGCCAGACCAGGATTGATTCCACAACCAGCGGCCTATGGCGTCACAGATTCAAGACCCACATAAGAAAAAAGAATGCTAATTAGGATAACACAGCGCAAAAATCACCATGTACATAGAGAAATGCCAGTTCATAGAGAAAGAACGTACAGCCGTGAATTTATGTTCTTCATACGATAACTAACATGGTTGGATCACACAGAGGTGTCCTCTGCTTCTACGTCTGCTCAATCAATGGAGCAGGCCCTGCAATGAAGTAGTCTTTGGGAAGACAATGGTTTCCTCCAAGGTGTGTCTGTTTATTTGGAGATTAACACACAATAGCTTACCATCTGCGGATGTTTTGCGTTCAAGGAACATGGCGGTTATCCCAGCGTGTCAAATTTATAATGCAACAAATGACTCTTGGAAACACTCTCTGGTTGGCTAGATATGTGTGGGTTTTAGTGGACGAAAATATAACTGGGCATATGTACATGATTTCAACTGTAGATGTGAGTCACTAGATATTCACCATGCATGATGGGAACTCGAATCATAGTGATTTCGTGACTATGATTGTCACACTCTAGGCTACATATATGGACTTCTCGTCATATGGAAATCCACGAAGAAGAATTTCATATCTCGATTAGCACATATCAATTTGTGAAACGTTTTCTAGAGGATCTAGAAGAAGCTTTTACTGCCCCGAATTTCAGTGCCCGATTAGCATATGTTAAATTGTGATCGCGTGTAGAGGGAATGTCCCTGAAGAGAAAGCGTGCCCTAGCGGACGCCCCATTAGACATGGATAGCATGGTTGGTCGAACATTTCTCCATGACTTGTATATCATATTGTGCATGGTTTGGTCACAAACAGGCCAACCCGCTTACCCAACCCAGACCAAAGATTCAAAATTTGTATGTCATGAGCAAGCATGATGGAGATAGCTGGAACCACCGCGTAATCCTAAACACGTTAATGGTTGTCTGATACTACCTCCATCCTAAAGCTTAACGCTTATATTTTTTAAAGTTAAATCAAGTAAAGTTTGACCAAAATTTTAGAACAATCTATCAACTGATATAATATTTTGTAGTTACCATACAAAATTATATCTCGTTACCTATTGAATGATATTAATTTTGTATTTTGCATGTTTTTTTTGTAAAAGATTAGTTAAATTTGACATAGTTTGACTATATCTAAAAATAATATAAGACTTAAAATTTGGGATGGGGTAGTACTAACATAGAGAGGAGGGCTGGGGATTAATTGTTCGTGATGCATTGGTGCTGCAGCGTGTCGCATTTGTTTAGGATCATTTGCACGTACGATGACAAAGATGTTTTGCATTGTGTCTCCAGACGCGACATTTACAGCAGTTTTACTTATTTACACAGTAAGAAGAAGGAAAACAAAAGGCTCTAAACGTATTTTCGACCAAACAGAGTTGCAAGAACTGAAGATCTTCATTTGTTCGACTGCGCGGCCGCCTGTAATTCGGCCTGCCTCTTCTTCCCACTCTCAAGCAACCGCTCGGTCGGCGGCATGGCCGCCTTGGCTGCGTCGAGCGCGCAGAATCTATCCTTCCAGGCGGCCAACAGCGGCGTCCTGGCCGGGTCGAGGATCTTGAGCCCGGTCGTCGGCTCTGACGCGTTCATTGCCGGCACGAACCCACCGAGCGCGATGTCTACGTACCCAACGCCGTCGCCGCCGAACCACCCCTTTCCGCCGGAACATTCCCTGAACGCCCCCTCCAGTGCGTCCAACGCCGCGAGCGTCCTGTCCACCGCCTCCGTCTTCTCATCCTCCGTCGTCGTCGCGAAGATCCCGACCCACGAGCTCAGAAGCTGCACGTACGACGGTCAAATCAACAATTCAACATACATGCCCGAGACGAGCTGCGATGTGATTCCTTCCTGCTGGATCGGATTTTGACTAAAACTGGTGAAGCAGAGTGCGCATACCTTGTCGTCAACGTAGGCTGCCCAGAAGCGGGCGACGGCGCGGTCGTGGGGATCGGCGGGAAGGAAGGCTGGGCCGTAGCCCGGGAAGGCGTCGTCGAGGTACTGCACGATGAGCATTGACTCGCAGACGGGCTTGCCGCCGTGGAGGAGCACGGGAACCTTCTTGTGCACGGGGTTGAAGGCCAGGAGCAGGTCGCTCTTGTCCTTGAGGTCGACCTCCACGTACTCGTACTCCAGCGCCTTGAGGTGCAGCGCGAGACGAACCCGGACCAAGAACGGGCTCGCCCAAGCGCCCAGCACCGTCAGCTGGTCGCCGGCTCCTCCTCCAGCTCCGGCGGCGGCCATCGGTCGATTCCCTTTCCGCTCGCTGGTCAGATCAGTTATCAATCAAATCCATTTTGGATGATTTCTTTCTGTTGACTGAGACTAGCTAGCTAGTAGAGTTGGTGGGCACTGTGAGAGATTAGACCACAAGATATATATCGATCCTGGAAATTGGAGGTGTTTGGATTTGCTTTGGCTCCGTGGTAAGCACGCTGATGATAAGTCAGGTGTTAGAATTGTCTGCGTGTCTTGTCGTCCTAGCAAAGTCAGATCCAGATGAGATTGTGACAGCTTTGAATCTGACAGTGAGGGTCACTGTCTCTTCCTGCCATCATTCTCTTACTAGTCAATGTGAATGTTACACTAATGTTGACGGGCTGCAGATCCATCCATCTATATAAACTGATGTCTATAGATCTCCATTGAAGAAGGCACGTACAGTTTTCATCACCCAATTCGACCACTCGAGACTTGAGAGGGATGGTTCTTGGAGTGTTCTGTGCAGCTGCAGGCGCCTCAGTGGCGTGGAGATGGAGCCTTCTGCTGGCGTATGGTCTCCCGGGCCTTGTGGTTCTGTGGCAGCTCCACCGGCTGCTGTACCGGCTGTGGTGGCGGGGTTTTTTTTTTTTTTAGATTCTCAGGGAGACACTCTCCCCGGTACCATTTCATGTCGAAAAGAAACCAGTGTCATCAGTTTTACAGAAAATAAACGCACCCTAGCGAAACCCCTGCTGCACTATGTAGCCTAAACAGCAACTTAGTTCAGAACAAAAACAACTCCTCCAGGAGCGACCGAACCGACCAAGAACCAGCTCAGCGCATACAAAAGCGCACCCACAAAAGCTACCAACAAGTAAACAACTAAACACAAACTACTGCAACACAGGCGCAGCACTCTCCAGCTCTTTTTTCCTGGTGTTTTGCTCACAGCACCACATGCACCGAGGCTTCCTCTTCCGGATGTTCCTTCAGGAAATCAAGCGAAGCTCTCCCGCCATGAAACATCTTGGAAGCAGGAGCCCAGGAAGTGATCCAGTCGAAAGAGGAACACTTCAGGTTTGCGCCAGCCTCAGCGGAGCTTTGATTCTTCTCACCAGTAACTCCATGAACAAATCCACCTCCTTCCACACCTGATCCTTGAAAGGAACTTTCCAATTCCTCAGGTATGACAAGATCACACTCCACACCTGCTTTAAATTCAACCAAGTAAGTCTGTTAAACACCAAACTATTCCTAGAATTCCAAATCCCCCAAAGAACAGCAGAGGAAATGAAATTAAACTGCAGGAATTTTTTATTACAAAGCCACCTACTAGCTATGTCCAAGTATTTATCTACCCTATATCTAAACACCTCCTCCACCATACTCCATATTTGTTTTGCCACAAGACAATCAAAAAAGAGATGATGAACACTTTCAAACTCTTTGTAGAAAGAGCATTCCATAGGTTTTGGAATACCTCTCCTCCTCAGATTATCCCTAGTCATGATTTTATTTTGTGACAACAGCCACAGGAAGATCTGGATTCTTGGAGGGATTTTTAGATCCCAAACAGCAGGTAAGTAAATTGGAGTCACACCTCTAAAATTAACTATAGCATACATAGACTTTGAAGAATAAACCCCATTTGTTTCATAGGACCAGATCAACTGATCTTCATCTTCATTAAAAACTATAGTCTCAGCAATAGCTAACACTTCTTGCCATTGAGACATCATGTCATCCGAGAAGGTTCTCCTAAAATCACATCTCAAATTTGCACCATCCCACACATCCCTAACAGTTTTAGTTTGCTGATTACACACAAAGTAAATGTCCCAAAATTGAGTAGCTAGGTTAGAATTACCAAACCAAATGTCCTCCCAAAACCTCACACTCCTACCATTTCCTATTTTCCACTTATAGCCAAACCCAACAGCCTCTGCAGCTCCCATTACCCCCTTCCAGAAGGTAGAGGGGTGAGCATCATGACAGCAGAGAATGTTTGGATCCCTAGTATTATACTTACTATCAACAATTTTCCTCCATAAGGTTCCTTCCCCTTGAATATATCTTTCAATCCAAGACCCTAGAAGGCACAAGTTTAAATCTTGTAGGTTGGGAATACCCATGCCACCAAATTCTTTTTTCATACACACAGACTGCCAATTAGCTAAATAAATTTTGTTATTTCCTTCCTCATCATTCCACATACAATTTGCCAATTGAGTGTTGATCAATTTTAGAGCCCATTTAGGGAACTTAAAGAAAGAAAGCAAATAAATAGGAATACTAGCTAGTACTGATCTAACTAGTTCCCTTTTTGCTGCAGAAGATAACAACTTCCCCCTCCAACCAGCTAATCTACTCAAGAGAGAATCAACTAAAGGTTGTAAATCCTCCCTTTTTAACTTGTCATAGTGCAAAGGAATTCCTAAGTATTTAATTGGGAATGATCCCAAAACACACCCAAAAGTTTCCAGGAAAGAAGTACATTCCTCTACCTCCACATTAATAGGAATCAACTCACTCTTATGATAGTTAATGCGCATACCAGATATTTGTTCAAAACAAGTTAAGATCCACTTCAAATTAGTTGCAATCCTATTACTTTTCTCTAAGAAAAGTAAAGTATCATCAGCATATTGTAAGCACACAACTCCACCAGGAACAAATTCAGGACACAAACCCCTAACCAATCCCTCATTGCCCCCTTTGAGGAGCATTTTTGAGAACACATCTACCACAAAATTAAAAAGACCAGGAGACAGGGGATCTCCCTGTCTTAAGCCTTTACCAGTAAGGAAAAAATCACTTTCAACCTCATTAATTTTCACACCCACTGATCCACCAGAAGTTAACTGTTTAATCAACCTAATCCAGAAAGGACTAAAACCCCTAAGATGCAAGATCTCATAAAGGAAATCTAGATTAACCCTATCATATGCCTTTTCATAATCAATTTTAAAAACAAACCCCTCCTTCTTCCTCCTATGAACCTCATGCACAATTTCATGTGCAGTAACCACACTCTCTAAAATATATCTGCCCTTGATAAAAGCAGATTGATTATAAGAGATTAACCTCCCTATAATTTTAGCCAATCTATTTGTTAAAACTTTACAGAAAATCTTGAAGCTACAATTCAAGAGACTTATAGGCCTAAACTTCCTCATAGTCCTAGCATCATTTTCTTTTGGAATCAAAGTAATCATAGCAAAATTTAATCTAAAGATATCCAACTTATCTTCAAACCAAGCATCAAATAAATTCATTAAATCTTGTGCAATAACATCCCAGTACTTCTGGTAAAAGAAAAAAGATAAGCCATCAGGTCCAGGTGCACCATCAGCATAAGAACCAAAAACAGCCTCCTTCACCTCATCTAAAGTAAAACGACTCCCCAACATCTCATTTTCCTCTATAGTTACTTTTTCTTCAGGAAGGAAAAAATTATCTAACAACCTAATGTCAGGTCTATCTTCAGCACCAAATAAATCTTTATAATAATGTTTAGTTATCTCTAACATATCTTTAGTTTCAGTGACAGGGCCATCAGGCCCATCTAACACAACAATCATTTTCTTCCTTCTCCTTTGATTAGCTAAAGCATGAAAGTAAGCAGTATTCCTATCTCCTTCACATATATCTTTATCTCTGGAACGCTGCTTAGCTTTAATTTCCTCAATGAGCCAGAAAGAACTTAGCTCTTCAAGGATGAAATTAAATCTTTCAGCTTCCCCATCTGACAGCTCTTGAGATTCAGCTTTAATATCTAGTCTATCATATTCATCCATAAGGTTTTTCTTTTTCTTTCTAATTTCAGCATCAATATTTGCACTCCACCCTTTAGCAGAGCACCTAAATCTCCTAACCTTAGCTTGCCAAATATCCAAAGGATTATTACTAAAAACCTGGGTAGACCAAGCTTTAACAACCACCTCTCTAAAATCTACTCTAGTGCTCCACCATTTCTCAAATTTAAAGCTACTCTTCCTAGGCACCACATTTTCCCCAGAATCCCAGAAAATGGGAGTATGATCACTACCTAATCTAGGTAAAGCTCTTGCATTTCCTAAAGGAAACAAAGCCTCAAAACCAGTAGTACAAAAAATCCTATCAATTCTACTCATAATTCTATTACTCTGGTTATTACTCCAAGTAAAAGATCTACCAGCTAGACCAATTTCCACTAGGGCCCACAAATCAATCCAAGCATTAAATTTATCAGCCCATTTAAAATCTATCACTCCATTACTTTTAGCACACTGTGACCTAACCAGATTGAAGTCACCTCCAATCATAGCAGGCCCATCCCAACCCAAACACAACTCATGCAACTCTGAAATAAAAGCATCTTTACCCTCTTCATAAGGAGAGCCATACACTGTGGTAAGCCTAATTACCACACCAGTATTTATAACCCTAACAACAGTGCTCACAGAGAAGGTTCTAATGTCCCAAGAAATTATCTCAAAGACATCACTATTAACCCCAACTAAGATCCCACCAGCTGAGCCAGCTGCAGGACTGAAATTCCATTCAAAATTTCTATTTCCTAGAAGGTTTTTCAAAAAGGATCTAGAGAACTTCTCTTTTTTTGTTTCCTGAAAGCCAATGTAATCAACTTTCAGAGGTATGACAGTGTCCTCTAAACACTTCTTCCTACCAGGGGCAGTGATCCCTCTAATGTTAAAAAAGGAAATTAACATTGCACTCTTTTCCTAGGGTGCTTGCCCCGTGATTTCCTAATGACATCTATCCATTTCTCACCTTCATCCTCATAATCATCTACATCCTGTCTATTATAAGGAACATGAGTTGTTACCTCTTTTCTCACCCTAGGAGCTAGAGAAGCACCAATGCAACTTTTTCCATTTATGATCTCTAAATCTACCCTATCAATGGAAGCTAAAGGAGACCCATGAGTATTTTCCTCACTAAGGATCTCCATATCTACTACCACATTCCTATTATGAACCACCTTGCTCACTGGACACCTAGACTGAGGAGACCCATGAGTATTATTCTCCCTAGGAATCTCAATATCTATTGCCACATTCCTATTATGAAACACACTACTCACTGGACACCTAGACTGATCAGCCTGAACTTCCTCTTTTTCACCACTACCACTAACAGCTGAAATATCAACACCTACATTTCTAGCTAGAGATTCAAGATAATCAACATCTAAGGACTGAAAAGCATTAGAATGCATTATACCTTTCATCTTTTTGTTTGGCTCTTCTAGGTTATTCTTCTTCTTGTACTCAATGGCCTTCTTCATCACATTCATCGACCTATCCACCCTGGAACTTTGTCTTGTAGCCTGAACAGGACCCCATGTTTTCTTCTTCCTTGTCTTCCTCTGTTGGTCAGTATCCACCACTCCTTTCATATCAGGCCTCTCAAAGCTAGGCATAATATCCTCTGGAAGAGTTAACTCCAAGCCTTCATTCACCTCTCCACTGCCTAGATCAATCCCATTCTTGCAAGTTAAGCTTCCCTGATCTTCCAAAAGGAAGTTTTGTATTTCTTCACTCACCTCCTCAGCAATCATGCTAGGTCCACTCCTCCAGATGAATCTTCCTTCCTCATCTACCTCACCATTCTTGAGCAGCAAATCATACATTTCTTCTCCACTAACATACTCTTTCACCTCACCACCATCAGTGACCAGTCTCCTTGCTACAGAACCAGAACTAGCTGCATTAGCATTTACCACCACAGAATTTGTAGAATTCCCTGCAGCACTGCCTCTGTCTGTATCCATCCCATCCTGTCTTTCACTGTTTTGTTCCTCATTTTCATGCTCATCATTCCCATCAGAAGGTGGAGGTGGTGGTGGGGCAGGTGGATCATCTGCTACCCCAGTAACAGGTTCACCCTCAGTCTCAAACAGCATCTGATGGAATTTCCCTTGGAAATGAAAGAGCCTACCAGTAGGAATCTTTGTAGCATCCCTGCACTTTATCTTCACCCTTACCACCTCAGCACAATCCTTAAACACACTCATCCAGTCAATTTCTTCAAGGATACCACACACAGATACAGCTTGAGCTATTATATTCCACTCACACCATGGAGGTTGCAGACCATGTATCTTCATCCATGTCACCTGCATCACTGCCACAGGGTCTGGGTCATCATCCCAAGCCTCAACCTTGACCCACACTCCAGGCTTTGTCAAACCAAACCTAGGATACCCAATCACCTGGTCCACTGGAAGATGAGGGGGGAACTTCACCAGGTATGACCATTGGGTAAGTTCTCTGATCTGCCATGGCCAGTTTGTCCTATAGATCCCTGCAAACTCCTTGGCTAACTCAGCTTTAGATATATTCCCTTCTTCTATCAGCACCAGCCCACAATTCTTTGTAGTGGTCACAGGATTTACAACTACCTCAGGAATCTCAATATGGAAGAAACCCAGGCCATTAGCTGCACTCCCTATGTATTTGGCCACTTGAGGAGGTCTCTTGATGACAGTGCAACCTTCCACACCATGATTAGTAGCCTTGCAGATGAAGCAAAAGGCTTTCTTGTCACAAGATTGCTTGAAGTGTCCAGGCTCACCACAACCAAGACAGATAGTGTCTACATAAGACATCTGATTGGGGATCACCTGAACTTCACCTCCTCCATCATTCTTCTTCTTCTGCACCTGCTTTGCCATCCCACTCTTAGCTTTAGCACCACTATCTTCCACCTGACCTTGAGAACCCTGTGGATTTTCTTCAGCACTTGGGGCAATCCATTGGTTGGACTGAAATCCAAACTGCTGTGGATTGAACTGGGGGTAGGGACCTTGAAAGGCCCATGGAGGAGGTAGGCCACCAGGAACAAATCCATAAGACTGTGGAGGGAATTGAGGATATGGACCTTGATTTTGCTGGAAGGGCTGCTGCTGCTGAGGACCCTGTTGAAATTGATTGCTGTTGAATTGCTGTCGATTCCAATTGTCACCTCTTCCCCCTCCAGATCCCCTTCCTCTGTTTCTTCCTCCACGCCCTCGATCAGCCATGATCACCACCTCAGACTCCAAGTCAATGAAATCAACCTCTTCAACCCCCAGGTAGCATAAGCTTGGTCTCTCTGGTGGTAGTGGCGGCGGAGGAGGGGAGCTCCGAACCCTAGAGCGTGGTGGGCTTATATATGGAGCCACCCTTGTGGGAGGTTTGTCTAGATGCTTGGGAATATCCCACAGCTGTCCAAAAAGCGCTTCTAGCTCCTTATCCTCCATGTCTACGACCGGCACATGGTCTCCACCACCGTTTGACCTGGTCCACGACGCCATGGACGAGCTCCTGGAACCCACCAACATCTCCTTCGCCTTTCCGCTCCCGCCAAAACCAAGCGCAGCTGCTCCAATCAAGTCTCTGAACTTTCTAGCACCTCTGGTATCTTGTTCAGCAACCGATCGTGTTGCCGCAGAATCATCAGAGCAAACGCCGCCTTCAGCTCCGGTACAGCAAGCCCCAGCGGAAATGGCCTCCTGTTCCACCTCGGAGGAAGCAGCGCAAAAGCTTTCTCTCTCGCCACAACGAACAGGGAATGTTGGTCGCTCACCTCTAAACTCTGTTCCGACCTCCCATTCTCCTCTGCTCGCAGACTCTGAGCAGTGTCCTGCAACTCTAGATCTCGCTGGAAGACCTCCTGCATCTGCACATCTCTCGGACCAGGCTTCCGCCCCTGAACTGGCGCCTGGAGCGCCATTACCGCTCCGAAGACGAACTTGGTCTCCGACTCCACCTGTTCCCCCGGACTCCGCTGCCGCTCCGAGGTAGGTGGTGAGCTCGGGACCAACGGTGATTGGCCCAAACGAGCCCACGCAGAAGCTGAAGCCGCTGCTCCCAGGTGAAGTAACTCGGTCCTCCGCTGAATCCCTGATCGCCGACCTCGACCCCGCCATTGCCGATCCAGCTTCCTCACTCGCAACGCCTTCGCGAGCTCCCATCTCCCCTTCCTCGCCTCCCGTACCAGACCGCCACCACCACGACCGCTCCCCCGCCTCTGCTCCGTCCTCATCCGTGCAGATCGCCAGCGTAAGCCTTCGATTCGCCTTGGATTGCGGTAGAAACCTAGCTAAGGGCGGAGAGCTCGGTGTGAGGGACTGTGGAGTTTGGGGGAAGGCAAGTGGCAAGGGCACGCTCTCGCGCGACGCGTGGAGAGGCATGCGCCGCGCCCCTGGCCCGCCATGGACGCGGATCGAGGAGATCCCGCCATGAACAGGACCTTGGGTCGGACTCGTGGTGGAGTCGCCGAGGAGTCGCGAGAGCAACGTCATCAAACAAACTTGATTGGCCTGGAACTGTAGCAATTAGTAATCCATTTTCATCGACTGCCTTTTTCTTTTCAACAGTCACCACCACCAGATCGCTGTGGTGGCGGTCGCGGCGGCTCGAGCGGGAGCTGCGCGCGCAGGGCATCCGCGGCACCTCCAACTGCTTCCTCGCCGGCGACCTCACGAGAAAGGCCCGACTGAACAAGGAAGCCTGGTCGAGACCGTTGCCGTTGCGATGCCACGCCATCGGCCCCCGCGTGGCGCCTTTTCTCTCCGATTCCGTCCGGGAGCACGGCAAGGTGAGCCTCTCCTGGTTCGGCCCCATCTCCAAGGTAACCATCACCGACCCCGACCTCGTCAAGCACGTGCTTTCCAACAAGTTCGGGCACCTGGAGAAGCCCAAGTTCCCGGCATTGTGGAAGCTCCTCGCCAATGGCCTCTCCAACCACGAGGGCGCCAAGTGGGTTAAGCACAGGCGGCTCCTAAACCCTGCTTTCAATCTCGAGAAGATCAAGGTATATAAAAAGGCCCTACTTTTTCCAAAGACTTTTCAAAAAAAGTCTCTTTTCCACAACCTTTTCTTTTCAAAAGGAACTGCATCTAGATGATATACCACACAAAATTATAAATTCATTTTCCCTCACTGATTTCAGACTTGTTTTCCTATTAATTAATTATTACTTAATGTCATCGATTGCATAACTGATCCATGGTAATGGGACACACATATGGCTATGCACTTGTGCAGTGCATGCTGCCGGAGTTCTCTGCGTGCTGTGAAGAATTGATCAGCAGATGGATGAAGTCCATCGGCTCAAATGGCTCGTGTGAGCTCGACGTTTGGCCGGAAATCCAAAGCCTGACCGGGGATGTCATTTCTCGCACTGCATTCGGTAGCAGCTACCTTGAAGGAAGGAAGATATTCCAGTTGCAATCCGAGCAAGCTGGGCGTATAATGACAAACATTCGGATGATTCTCATTCCCGGTTATTTGTGAGCTACTACTATCAACTAAACTTGCCGTAGCACATCTACTCGTTTAACATGGACCGTGTTTAGCTAAACTAACATATATGGGAATTGCCATTTTCAGATCCTTGCCAACCACAAACAATAGAAGGATGTATCAAATCAACGACGAGATTGAATCGATTATGCGAGGTATAATCGAGAAAAGAATTAAAGCAATGAAAGAAGGCCAAAGCGCAAAACAAGACTTGCTCGGTTTATTGCTAGAACCAAACATCGGGGAAACATATGAGAATGGTCAATCCAACATAGGCATGACGATCGAAGACCTCATTGAGGAGTGCAAGTTGTTCTACTTTGCAGGAATGGAGACAACAGCGGTGCTACTCACATGGACCATGATCGTTCTAAGCATGCACCCAGAGTGGCAGGACCGTGCAAGGCAGGAGGTACTAGGCCTATTTGGGAAAAATAAACCTGAACATGAAGGCCTAAATCGACTAAAAACGCTGTGTGCTTAATTTCTATGACTAACTTTCTCGTCATAAAGTCGCTACGAAAGCATGAACGTGCAATTAGAAGTGTAACTCCTTGATCTAAATCTTGCACTCTCCAGGTGACCATGATCCTCTACGAGGTTCTTCGGTTGTATCCCCCGAGCATCCATTTGAGTCGGAAGACATACAAGGAGGTGCAAATTGGAGACACAAAATACCCCGCTAGTGTGATGATTGAGCTTGCCGTATTGTTCATGCACCATGACCCTGACATTTGGGGACCCGATGTGCACGAATTCAAGCCGGAGAGGTTTGCTGAGGGGATCTCGAAGGCATCCAAGAATCCAGGAGCATTTCTTCCATTTGGTTGGGGACCACGGATTTGCATCGGCCAGAACTTTGCGCTTCTTGAGGCCAAGATGGCCATTTGCATGATCCTCCAACGCTTTGAGTTTATGCTTGGGCCGTCCTATAGTCATGCACCACATATTGTGGTAACACTGCATCCAATGCATGGAGCGAAAATTAAGCTTGGGCTCATTTAATTTTTGTTTTCATATTTTAATGTCTATGTGGTTTAATAAGAACTTATGTTTCTTCACTTAGACATTGTTTGGTACTAGATAATTTATGGGATAAACCCGCAGAAATTGGGTGAAACACATATCTTCGCCCAATCCTCTTAAATCCCAATAATTCAATCAGGAATCCACTAGGGAGGGGTAGTGTATTTAGTATTGAAGAAATTACAATAGGATTTGGAAAAATATGGGTAAAGTGGGGATTAAACCGGCCCAATATACTAGTGTTGTCCTAGAGGCAAATAATAAGGAGTATTTATTATTATATCTCAAATGTTCATAATAGTTCCGTGCCATGTTATACCTGTATTAAGTGGAAACATTGATATATGTGTGGTATTGTAAACAAACAAGGGTCCTTGGCAAGTACACATATACAAGCTAGCTCATTGTGGTCATTCGTTGATCGACATTTCCCTATCATAGACAGACACGTCATTCACAATGGGGTCATATCATTAGATGAATGATATGATGGACATACCCAATATATAAGTATTGTAACGCGATCAAGTCACATTAAATTCAACGTTACGATATTTATGAAACTGTAGTGACTTAATCCTTAGACCGTGAGATCACATCTAATCACTGTTACTAGGGGTTGCTTTGACATCATCAATCGCTACACTATAACAGGGTGGTCATCATGGGTTGAGGCGTGTGTATCTATGTATCAATAGTGGGATTTGTTCGTCCGCGTGACAGAGAGATACATAGGGCCCAATCGGTGAGATTACATCCATAAAGATGCTGTTATCACCAGATTTTGGCCAAATCAGGAGATGGGCCGTCATTGAGATGGGCTTGGAAGATTACATGTGGAGCATCTTTGAAGCGGCCTTGCGCGAAGAGTTTGGGCTAGATTGTCCGTGTATCTGTATTATATTAGATCGCATCTTAGTTTAGAAGTTAGAGTTTAACCGTGCACGGTTAGGTGCACGCCTGAATTAGAAAGTCCCTTGACTATAAATATGTATCTAGGGTTATTGAAATCAGAGGACAATCACGTTCACAACAAACACAAACCAGGCGCATCGCCACCCCTTGTTTCGAGGGTTTCTTCCGCGTAACATCATGCTGCCTAGATCGCATCTTGCGATCTAGGCAGTATACGTTTATTCGTCTACCTTGTGTTACTCGTGCTGAAGCGTTGTTGATGGCGAGTAGCACTATTTACCCTAGATGTTGTGGGGCTTGCATTGATGCTTTTCTTATGCTTATTTGCTTAGCAATGCCGTCCTCGATATCTAGCTGCCCTTACACCTACCGGGTGTAAGGGCAGCATCTTGCTTGTTCGTTACTTAGTAGATCCGATCTGTTATAGTTGCTCCTTGTTCTTCAAGGATTAGTTTAATATCTGCATGATTAGGCCTTATGCTGGGGTTGGACGATCCGGTAGTGCATTAGGTGTTGTTTACCGTTCCTATAAGGGATGTTCCGGGAATTGACTTAAACGTTGGTTTTTAGGCCTCTTATAGGGGTAGTTTTCATCATCTTTCGTATCTGCTAGGCCCAACTACGCGTAGGATGTTCGTTATGCGGTGAAAACCCTAAACTGTCGAGATTGGTTTAGCTTTGTTTTGATCAAGGGATCCCCATGTCATTGTAAATCCAACGTGAACCATGGGGCGATCGGCTCTTTGAGCCGATCCGCAGGGCAACCTGAGAGCCGATAGGGCTCGTATTTAATGTTTACGTGTCTACCATGCAGGAGCTTAATCGAAGCAATTAACACCTTCCGATCGGGTCTAGGTCAGGTGGCACGCCCTGCAACCGCCAGACGTGTGCTGAAACTTGCGGGACGACGCGAGGTGCCGGGTCCACTAAGCGGTCTTGGTAGCCTCCGGCTCTTCGTGTTGCTTAACCACTGCCGCCGGTGAGTTTTGGCAGGCAACACATTCTCACGCGGGACAATCTTCTACAACAACCACGTCAACACCGCATCCGAGATGGCGGAGGAACCGATCAAGTACGACGATCTGCTGCAGAGCATCGAAGAAATACGATGAGTGAAGGCCATCCGTGAAGCCGAGCTCATCGGCTCCTTTGAGAAGACCCGTTCGCACGGCATCAGGTTCAAGGTTGACACACGTCCGTTTCGGCGCCAACATGGTGGATCTTAGCCACTCCATAAGGGCGAGCCAGAGTTCTCTTTTGGTGTCAACATGGCAGGGCTTGTGAGCCGCCATGGCAAAGATAAAGCAGAGAGCAGCCACTCCCGTGGCAAGGATAAAGAGGAGGCCGCTCCACGCGACCGGCCCCAAGATGACGATAGACGGTACCGACCGAGGAGGAGGTGAGAAGCGTGGTATAACGTCCACTCTCCGCGCATCTCCTTAACAAATATGAGCAGCAGTATGACCGACGTCGGCGCTACGTAGATGATGAGAGATATCGTCGGTCCGATGCAGAGGACAGGAGGTATCGTCAACGTGATAGAGACAACGACGGTACGAGCGTCACGCTAGAGGGAGGTCAAGGGAGCAAGACGACATGGATAGGCATTGGGACTGTCCTTTCTTTAAACATTGCGGGACTCAGGAATGAGCCGATTGCCAATAATCGAGAACTGCCCAGAATGCACAGCAAAGGAAGAGAACAAATGGGGTTTCAGTGTTCAAACGTCTAGGGCCTCTCCCACCTCAAAACAAACGAGCTGAGTCATCTCAAGAAGAAGACTTTGAAGAGTCAGAAGGAGAAGAAGATAGGTATCACCGACCAAGGTGGTGCCCTAATGGATTCAGCCATTCTCAGAAGCGTAGGGTGCAACGGCTACGAAACCTGGAGGAAGCCGAGGCACAGTACCTGTACACGTTGAGAAAAGCACGGCCCGATCTGGCCGTGAAAATTCAGCGGACGTTGGAAACGGAGGCGCGCCCGCCAAAGATAGTGTGGCGCCCTAAACAGACGACGCCGATGCATTGCATCCGATGCCGATGCAGAGGCGTCTGATGCAAACATAGTGTCCATGATCCCGTCAGAAATTTGTGGTCCAAGACATGGTGAGCATACCTCGAGCAAGTCACGTAGCCATGGTATAAGACCAAGAAGTTGTGGACCCTCATTAAGCATTACAATGAAAGAGGAGGCCGATTCCAGCGATCGGCCAATATTATCCCCAACATACGCTTTGCCTGTGTACAGCATTGACCTAGCAGGCGATGGAAAGCTGGGGTATGGGTTTACATCATGACGAGCTAGAAGAGATTGATATTGGTCCTGGGATAAGCCACGACCCACTTTTATCAAAAAGTTGGATCCGCATCCGAGGGGCCCGATGATAGCCTTGTTGAAAGAGTACCCAGATTGTTTTGCGTGGGATTATACAGAGATGCTGGGTTAGACAGAGCATCATTGAGCATCGGCTCCCTCTGAAGAAAGGATTCGGCCGTTCCAGCAGCGAGCGAGATGAAGGCCAAATCTTGGAGGAAGTCAAGAAGGAGATCAAGAAGATGTTGGACGCCGGGTTCATCAGGCCATGCAGGTACGCTGAATGGATTTCCAATGTTGTACTGTGGAGAAAAGGATGGTCGATGGCGCGCCATAGAGACCGGAACCTCAACGCCACTCCAAAGGATAAATATCCGATGCCAGTAGCAGAGACCCCGATCAATGCAGCTGGTCATAAAATTTTAAGTTTCATGGATGGCAATGGCTACAACCAAATCTTCATGGTCAGAAGATATACACAAGACTGCATTCAGAGTGCCAGGCTCGGTGGGCTTGTTTGAATATGTAGTCATGACGTTTGGACTGAAGAATGCCGGCGCAACATACCAAAGAGCCATGAACTACATCTTTCATGATCTAATTGGCAAATTGGTGGAAATTTACATCGACGACATGGTGGTAAAGTCCGTTTCAACGAACGGACACTTAGAGGATTTGCGACAAGTCCTGGACCGAACTCGGAAGTTCGGACTGAGAATGAATCCAAAGAAGTGTGCCTTCGGTGTGACGGCCGGTCAGTTCCTAGGTTTCTTGGTTCACGAACGCGGGATTGAGATCAGCCTGAAGAGTCAAGAGGCAGTGCGAACGATGAAGCCGCCCCCACGAAGAAGGAGCTCCAATGTCTCATCGGCAAAATTAATTTCGTCGAAGGTTTATCTCCAACTTGTCGACGAATCGAGCCGTTCATGGGATTGGTTAAAATCAAGTCTGATGAGGAGTTTGGGGGCAGAGCAACAACAGGCATTTGACGATATTAAGGAGTACCGACAAAACCACCCGTGTTAGTTCCACCGCAGCAAGACAGGCCGTTCTACATTTACTTATCGGCTGACACCTCCATCGCATCGTGGTGGTGCAGGTTTATGATGGACTGAAAAAAGTGGTTTTCTATCTCAGCAGAAGGATGTTGGATGCAGAAACAAGGTACCCTGAAATTGAGAAGTTGTGCCTCTGTCTATTTTTACCTACACCAAGATCCAGCACATCCTGCTGTCCGCAGAAGTCATCGTCATATGCAAATCGGATGTCATCAAGCACATGTTGTCGGCTCCTGTATTAAAAGGCCGACTCGGCAAATGGATGTTTGCATTATCGGAGTTTGAGATCCGGTATCAACCTGCGAAAGCAGTTAAGGGACAAGCGTTAGCCGATCTTATCGCTGAGCGAATAAACACGGATGTAGCAGCACTATCCGTGCGTGCATGGTCCATGTTCTTCGATGGATCGGTCTGTGAAGATGGTTGTGGCATCGGCATGCTACTCGTGTCGCCTCGGGGGGCAACATACTCCTTCTCCATCAGGTTATCTACACCTTGCACTAATAATGTTGCTGAGTATGAAGCGATATGCAAGGGAATGGAGCTGCTATTGGACGCCGGGGCAGAGGCAGTGGAGATCTTTGGGGATTCCAAATTGGTAATTTCTCAGCTCACGGAGGAATACAAGTGCGAGAGCGAGTCACTTTTCCCATTATGGATGCAATGCCGTGAGCTGATGGCCCAGTTCAGGTATATCAACTTCCATTGGATCCCAAGGACGCAAAATACCGAGGCAAACGACCCGCACGACGCAGGATACAAAGATGTAGTCGAGGAAGCCGATTTTCAGGTGCAGCTCATGGAGCCCGATGATTGGAGAGCCGATATCTTCAATTACTTGAAAGATCCGGCTCGGGGGCACCTAAACGGATAAGATACAGGGCCATGAAGCACGTCCTGATTGGTGATGATATGTTCTACATGACTTTGGAAGGGTTACTTCTCAAGTGTTTGGGACCAGCCGAGTCCAATCGGCTTTTGCATGAGGTACATGAGGGTACCTGTGGAACTCACCAATCGGCTCATAAGATGAAGTGGCTGATCAGGCGATCGGGATTTTATTGGCCCACCATGCTTGAAGATTGTTTCCAATATTATAAAGGGTGTCAAGCATGTCAGAAGTTTGGAAGCATCCAGATGGTGCCCGCATCAGCAATGAATCCTATCATCAAGCCGTGGCCATTCCGAGGGTGGGGCATGGATATGATCGGCAAGATACATCATCCTTCGAGCAAAGGTCATGTATGGGTTCTGGCCATTACAGATTATTTTACCAAATGGGTAGAGGCCGTCCCTATGAAGGCAAGAACACGCGATGTTGTCGATTTTGTGAAGGAGCATGTTATCCACAGATTCGAATTCCCCACACTATCACGACCGATGGAGGTTCGGTTGTTTCTAAGGAGTTTAGAAAATTCTGCGAGGATATGGGAATCAAGTCGATCCGATCGTCCCCATACTACGCTCAAGCAAACAGCTGAAGCGTCCAACAAGAGTTTGATCAAGCTGATTAAGAGAAAGATCGACGAGAATCCTAGACGTTGGCACGAGGTATTGTCGAAGCTTTGTGGGCTTATCGCATGTCGTGTCATGGAGCAAAAACCTCGCCATACCATCTGGTCTATGGACAAGAAGTGCTACCCTGGGAAATCAAGGCTGGGTCGAGAAGGGTTACGTTTCAGAATGACCTAACTACTGAAGAATATGCAGCCCTAATGAGCGACAACAATGAGGATGCAACGGAACTTAGACTTTGGTCACTTGAGAAAATCAAGGAGAATAAAGCCAAGGTGGCTCGTGCATATAATAAGAAGGTGAAGCCAAAGGAGTTCCAGGTTGGTGATCTGGTATGGGAAGCTGTATTGCCGTTGGAGACTAAGGATAAAATGTATGGAAAATGGTCTCCAAATTGGCATGGCCCGTACAAAGTCGACCAAGTTTTAAAGGGTAATGCGTATATGCTCGAACAGTTGGATGGTGTGAAGTTCCCGGTAGCTGTCAATGGCCAGCATCTCAAGAAGTATTTTCCAAGTATGTGGGATGATGGACAGTAAAATATGGAGGCCGATGCACAAAATCGGCCAGCAAAAACAAAATAGTAAACAGTGGAATATGAATGTGGGGGCCGATGTATGAAATCGGCCGGTAAAAAAAATATTAAAATATATACTTCTAGCAATCCAACAGGATGCTAAGTACAGCCGATGCACGGTCATCGACTTAAGAATAAAAAGCCGATGCATGGCAATCGACTCTAGAGGAGCAAGCTTAATTGAGCAGGTTGACAGATTGGTTTCAGACCAGGGATCGTGGAATCTGAGACGAATCTCCCAGTGGATTTGCGGAGGAGTCTGAATCTGCGCGTTTGCGGTTGGAGGATAGTTTGGACATGGACTGAACCTGTTTGACCGTAAGAGCAGGCAGCTGTTCGGCCTCGAATCGCGTTAGTAGTGCAGGCCGATGCTTTGCCATCGGCTTTTTGAACAATGACTTCGTTGGACAATCGGCAAAATTAACAAGAAAGCAAGATTAATTGGGGAATATTTTCTTCATTAGACGGGGATTTCTTACAAAGAGGGAGCTGATTGCTCAAGGGAAGAAGAGCAAAAGGAAGACAGATTGCTGCCACTAGGCCTATGCTAAGTGGTCCCTACTCTAAAAGCCATCACTGTCCTCGTCATCGCCGCCATAGCCGCCGCCGGTGCTGCTGCTGGCGGGCTCCTCGTCGCTACTACCGTAGCCCTCAATGGGGGCTTCTTCCTCCTCATCATCGTCGTCTTCGTCGTCATCTGACCAGGCCCAGCCGCGGAAGCGCTTCGCCGGCGGCTCGTCGGAGGAGGTGTCGCCCTCTTCTTCTTCCTCGTTGGAGGAGGCGTCCTCATCCTCATCCTCCTCTCCTTCCTCTTCGCCAGAGGGGCTGAAGTTGCCCCAAGAGAGGAGGTCGTCCTCACTTTCCGCCACCAGTTCCCCGTCGATGAGGAACTGGAGGTCGTCCTCCCCATCGGTCAGGGGCAAGTCGCCGTCTGACCCGACGAGGGCCTCGGGTGGGCCATCTGGCACATAGTCGAAGTCCCACTCCGGCTCATCCCATTGGCCGGGCCCTGGCATCGGCTCATCTGAAGAAGAGGATTGGAAGGAGAGAGCCGATGCAGCGGAGGAAGAGGATGAGTCCATGGTGGAGGAGGGCTTTTCGATGGCTAGTGTGGAGCAGGAGGATGACGAAGCAAACTGCTCGATGCGGTTAAAATAAAGGGGGCATAGTGGAAATTTAATGCTTGGGCAGTTTTCGAGGATACGGTGCCAAAACTGTCATTTATACAGAAGCTGAGAAGACAGGGTATCATGACGGAGGATACTGCAACGTTCTGCTCTGCCACGACATGACCCTTCGAAGGAAAAACAGAGTGGTTTTGAAATTATCATTACCAAAACCAGGGGGCATGTGTTATCACCAGATTTTGGCCAAATCGGGAGATGGGCCGTCATTGAGATGGGCTTGGAAGATTACACGTGGAGCATCTTTGAAGCGGCCTTGCGCGAAGAGTTTGGGCTAGATTGCCCGTGTATCTCATTATATTAGATCGCATCTTAGTTTAGAAGTTAGAGTTTAACCCGTGCACGGTTAGGTGCACGCCTGAATTAGAAAGTCCCTTGGACTATAAATATGTATCTAGGGTTATTGAAATTAGAGGACAATCACGTCTAACAAACACAAACAGGCGCATCGCCACCCTTGTTTCGAGGGTTTCTTCCGGTAAGCATCATGCTGCTAGATCGCATCTTGCGATCTAGGCAGATACGTTTATTCGTCTACCTTGTGTTACTCGTGCTGAAGTTGTTGATGGCGAGTAGCACTATTTACCCTAGATGTTGTGGGGCTTGCATTGATGCTTTTCTTATGCTTATTTGCTTAGCAATGCCGTCCCTCGATATCTAGCTGCCCTTACACCTACCTGGGTGTAAGGGCAGCATCTTGCTTGTTCGTTACTTAGTAGATCCGATCTGTTATAGTTGCTCCTTGTTCTTCAAGGATTAGTTTAATATCTGCATGATTAGGCCTTATGCTGGGGTTGGACGATCCGGTAGTGCATTAGGTGTTGTTTACCGTTCCTATAAGGGATGTTCCGGGAATTGACTTAAACGTTGGTTTTTAGGCCTCTTATAGGGGTAGTTTTCATCATCTTTCGTATCTGCTAGGCCCAACTACGCGTAGGATGTTCCTTATGCGGTGAAAACCCTAAACTGTCGTAGATTGGTTTAGCTTTGTTTTGATCAAGCAGGATCCCCATGTCATTGTAAATCCAACGTGAACCATGGGGCGATCGGCTCTTTGAGCCGATCCAGGGCAACCTGAGAGCCGATAGGGCTCGTATTTAATGTTTACGTGTCTACCATGTGAGCTTAATCGAAGCAATTTAACACCTTCCTGATCGGGTCTAGGTCAGGTGGCACGCCCTGCAACCGCCAGACGTGTGGGAAACTTGCGGGACGACGCGAGGTGCCAGGGTCCACTAAGCGGTCTTGGGAGCCTCCCGGCTCTTCGTGTTGCTTAACCACTGCTCGCCGGTGAGTTTTGGCAGGCAACAGATGCGCAGCGTATGACTAGGTCATGGAGATGGAATCACTCAAAACTAGTTAAATACCCTTGTTGGTAACAACATCGAACTAGGTATGACGATACCGATGATCATGTCTCGGACAAGTGTTGGTATCGAGGAACAAAGGGAATATGACTCAACATAATGGTTCAAACGACGATCATATCTTCGTGGAATTCGTAGGGATCTTATGGTTCTCCAGACACCCCTGGTGATCATTGAACGGAGAATTGTCTCGATCATGTCTATTTTATTTCCGAACCATAGGGTAACAGACTGAAGGGTTCAACGAAACTAAAGATAGTTTTGGATTCATCGAAATTAAGAGAGACATCTGGAAAAGTGTTCCGGAGGCGTCCGAAGGGTGTTCGGAGAAGTCCGAGGTATCCTAGATTATTGCAAATTAAAAGATATGTTTAATATGTTAATTAAATGAATTGATATATTAAAATTTATTTAATTAACTAAAAATATGTTTTTAAATTAAAAAGGTTCCCCACCCTAAATGGGCCCCATATGGCGGGCCCGTGGAGGAAAGGAGAGGCCGGCCGGCCAAGGGGCCACATTCCTAGTCCCCCCTTTGCCCCCCTATATATAGAGGCCAACATGTTGGATTTAAATACACAAATAAATAGGGAAATACCTCTCTCTAGTTTTCTTATCCGTACAGTTCCTCGAAAAACTGCGCACGGAAGAAGGCAAGTCCACCTAGTACGCAGGAGCGCTGATGGGATCCAGATCCAGAAGATATACTTCCGCAACTTCGCTGGATCGGAGCCAGAAGCATCGTTGATCACCGTATGTGTGCAAATCTACGAGTTGTTGCACCTGCGGCACTTGACGTCGTGGGAGAGGACTTCTACTCAATCCCGAGGTCAGTGATGAGTACGTCTACATCAACCATGTTCTAGCAGAACGTTAATCGCTATCGGTCTACGAGGGTACGTCACTGATGACGTTGGGACTCCAAGAGTAGAGTGCCATAGTGAGCGAAGCTTTTTCCCCACAAGGATGACTCGAGGGTTGATACGTCTCCAACGTATCGATAATTTCTTATGTTCCATGCTACTTTATTGATGATACCTACATGTTTTATGCACATTATATGTCATATTTATGCATTTTCTGAACTAACCTATTAACAAGATGCCGAAGAGCCAGTTGTTTGCTGTTTTTGGTTTCAGAAATCCTAGTAAGGAAATATTCTCGGAATTGGACGAAATCGTCGCCCAGGGTCCTATTTTTGCACGAAGCTTCCAGAAGACCGAAGAGGAAAGGAAGTGGGGCCACGAGGTGGCCACACCATAGGCGGCGCGGCCCAAGCCCTGG
The DNA here is from genome assembly GCA_030979885.1 of Lolium multiflorum. Lineage (NCBI taxonomy): Eukaryota > Viridiplantae > Streptophyta > Magnoliopsida > Poales > Poaceae > Lolium > Lolium multiflorum. The sequence goes on along the minus strand of CM061749.1, from coordinate 181,673,812 downwards.
CCGCGCCGGCCTGTGGTGTGGGCCCTCGCGCCGCCTTGACCTACCCTTCCGCCTACTTAAAGCCTCCGTCGCGAAACCCCAGACGAGAGCCACGATACGGAAAACCTTCCGAGACGCCGCCGCCGCGAATCCCATCTCGGGGGATTCAGAGATCGCCTCCGGCACCCTGCCGGAGAGGGGATTCATCTCCTGAGGACTCTTCATCGCCATGATCGCCTCCCGAGTGATGAGTGAGTAGTTCACCCCCGGACCATGGGTCCATAGCAGTAGCTAGATGGTCGTCTTCTCTTGTTGTGCTTCATTGTTGGATCTTGTGAGCTGCCTAACATGATCAAGATCATATCTGTAATACTATATGTTGTGTTTGTCGGGATCCGATGGATAGAGAATGCTATGTTATGGTGATTATCAATCTATTGTTTATGTGTTGTTTATGATCTTGCATGCTCTCCGTTATTAGTAGAGGCTCGGCCAAGTTTTTGCTCTTAACTCCAAGAGGAGTATTTATGCTCGATAGTGGGTTCATGCCTTCATTGACACTGGGACAGTGACAGAAAGTTCTAAGGTTGTGATGTCTGTTGCCACTAGGGATAAAACATTGATTCTATGTCTAAGGATGTAGTTGTTTACATTACGCACCATACTTAATGCAATTGTCTGTTGCTTAGCAACTTAATACGAATGGGGTTCGGATGATAACCTGAAGGTGGACTTTTTAGGCATAGATGCAGTTGGATGGCGGTCTATGTACTTTGTCGTAATGCCCAATTAAATCTCACTATATTTATCATATCATGTACATGCATTGTTATGCCCTTCTCTATTTGTCAATTGCCCAATGTAATTTGTTCACCCAACATGCTTTTATCTTATGAGAGACACCTCTAGTGAACTGTGGACCCCGGTCCTATTCTTTACATAGCGTACAATCTACTGCAATTGTGTTTTACTGTTTTCTTTGCAAACATCTTCCACTCGATACGTTTAATCCTTTGTTACAGCAAGCCGGTGAGATTGACAACCTCACTGTTTCGTTGGGGCAAAGTACTTTGGTTTTGTTGTGCAGATTCCACGTTGGCGCCGAATCCTGGTGTTGCGCCACATCACATTTCGCGACCATCAACCTTCAACGTGCTTCTTGGCTCCTACTGGTTCGATTAAACCTTGGTTTCATACTGAGGGAAACTTGCTTCTATAAGCATCATACCTTCCACTTGGGGTTCCCAACGGACGTGTGCATCTACGCGTATCAAGCTAAATTTCTGGCGCCGTTGTTTGGGAGATCAAGACACGCTGCAAGGAGAGTCTCCACTTCTCAATCTCTTTACTTTGTTATTGTCTTGCTTTATTTTATTTACTATTTTTTTGCTGCACCTAAACAAAATACAAAAAAAATTAGTTGCTAGTTTTACTTTATTTACTGTCTTGCTCTCTATATCAAAAACACAAAAAAAATTAGTTACTTGCATTTACTTTATCTAGTTTGTTTTATTTACCGCTAAAATGAATACTCCTGAAAATACTAAGTTGTGTGACTTCACAAATGCAAATAATAATGATTTCCTATGCACACCTATTGCTCCACCTGCTACTACAGCAGAATTCTTTGAAATTAAACCTGCTTTACTAAATCTTGTCATGAGAGATCAATTTTCTGGTGTTAGTTCTGATGATGCTGCTGCCCATCTCAATAATTTTGTTGAACTTTGTGAAATGCAAAAGTATAAAGATGTAGATGGTGATATTATTAAAGTGTTTCCTTTCTCATTAAGAGGAAGAGCTAAAGATTGGTTGCTATCTTTGCCTAAGAATAGTATTGATTCATGGACTAAATGTAAGGATGCTTTTATTGGTAGATATTATCCTCCCGCTAAAATTATATCTTCGAGAAGTAGCATAATGAATTTTAAGCAATTAGATACTGAACATGTTGCTCAAGCATGGGAGAGAATGAAAACTTTGGTAAAGAATTGCCCAACCCATGGACTGACTACTTGGATGATCATCCAAACCTTCTATGCAGGACTAAATTTTTCTTCGCGGAATTTATTGGATTCAGCTGCTGGAGGTACCTTTATGTCCATCACATTGGGGGCGGCTACAAAACTTCTTGATGATATGATGATAAATTACTCTGAATGGCACACGGAAAGAGCTCCACAAGGTAAGAAGGTAAATTCTGTTGAAGAAACCTCTTCCTTGAGTGATAAGATTGATGTGATTATGTCTATGCTTGTGAATGGTAGATCTAATGTTGATCCAAATAATGTTACTTTAGCTTCATTGGTTGCTCAAGAAGAAAATGTTGATGTGAATTTCATTAAAAACAATAATTTCAACAACAATGCTTATAGGAACAACTCTGGTAATAACTATAGGCCATATCCTTCGCTAATGGTAATGGTTATGGTAATTCTTATGGGAATTCTTACAATAATAATAGGAGTGTACCCTCTGGTCTTGAAGCCATGCTTAAAGAATTTATTAGTACACAAACTGCTTTTAACAAATGTTGAGGAAAAGCTTGATAAAATTGATACTATTGCTTCTAGAGTTGATAGACTTGCCTCTGATGTTAATATTTTAAAATTGAAAGTTATGCCTAATAAAGATATTGATAATAAGATTACTACTACAGCAAATGCCATCCAAGTTAGAATTAATGAGAATATAAGATTAATGGCTGAATTGCGTGCTAGGTGGGATAGAGAAGAAAATGAAAAACTAGCTAAAGAGAATAATGTAGCTAAAGTTTGGACTATTACCACCACTAGTAATGCTAATTCTTCACATGTTGCTGCACCTCCTACTATCAATGGTAAAATAATTGGTGTTGGCAATGTTTCTACTCCTAGTGCAAAGCGCAAAATTGCTAAATTGAAACCGTTGTGAAAACTGCTGAAATTTTTTCCAACCTTGGGAACAATGATCCCATTGCTGTAGCTCATAATGATTTAGATTTTGATGATTGCCACATCTCTGAAGTTATAAAGTTCTTACAAAAACTTGCTAAAAGTCCTAATGCTAGTGCTGTAAATTTAGCCTTTACAAAACATATTACAAATGCTCTCATAAAAGCTAGAGAAGAGAAACTAAAACTTGAAACTTCTATTCCTAGAAAGTTAGGAGATGGTTGGGAGCCCATCATCAAAATGAAATTCAATGACTTTGAATGTAATGCTTTATGTGATCTTGGTGCAAGTATTTCTGTTATGCCTAAAAAGATTTATGATATGCTTGACTTGCCACCATTGAAGAATTGTTATTTGGATGTTAATCTTGCCGATAATGTTAAAAAGAAACCTTTGGGGAGGATTGATAATCTGTACTAATAAAACGTCAATGCGACCGTGGTAAGTCGCGGTCGTTTTGCAATTTAGCCCCTACAAAAATTATTTAATAACCTGCAGTTTTTGCCTGCTTATCCTTTCTCCTTCCCGGATGGACCTCCCAGATTCTCCACCCTGGCATCGATGGAGGAGAAGGAGACGGAGGGGCTGCCTCCGACGCTCGATTCGTGCACAAAACATGGAGCAACTTCGTGCGGGTGAACGGCGCATCTGGGGGGAGAGGGGACCGGTGATGGAGAAGGATCGGTGTCGGGTGGGCGGCAGCCTGAAGCATCGCTGGGGAGGCGGCTGGTGGTGGAGAAGGAGCGCAGTCGGTGTCGTCGTGGGCTGCGGCGTCGCTGGGCAAGGGAGAAGGTGCAGATGGCATCCTGGAAAGCGGAGGAGCGCCCAGGAACTGGGCTTGACGACGTCCCCGAGCTGCAGACAGAGGGGGCCGGCGACGATGGACTTTTTGGCCGATCCGCGACACAGGAAAATCAAGTGGCCTGGGTCGATGGACTTTGCTGCTATACTGAATTTAGATGCTGCTGCTAACTGAATTTTCGTCTTGGTTTGCGTCGTACAGTATATCGCTGGTTTGTTCCTGCTGAGTGCGTCGGTTGTGTTGTGATAGACAGAAGAGATGCTTTGCTGTTGATTTCTTCGGTGGGATAGAACACTTTTTGTAGGATCAGTAATCAATTTTGCCGCTGATTGCTTGTACTAAATAAAACTGCTACTACTACGTATGGAGTTTTACAGTAGGGAAAATGCAATTGACTCTTTGAGCACACAAGTTGTTATCTTGTATTTTTGGGTGATACAATTTGAAGCTGAAATATTTATTTTCTAGAGTCCAATGATAGTTTATCTTTTCAGATGCTACAATTTGTAGTCCGAATATTAATTTTCTAGAGCTCTAATTGCACCAGAAGCAAATTTTTGGTTCCACAAAAAATTAAAGTACATTATATTTTGTATCATTTAGCCAAGTTTAATGCATGTGTGCACTCTTTGCTAATGGCAATCCATGGATAATTAAAGTGAATTCACTATATCAAATATGACAATCATTCTTCTCATGTTGATTCTAATATCAATACCAAAATCTTGTTGGATCTTCGTAGCAACGCACGAGCAATTTGCTAGTGTGCGTATTACGGTTAACAATAACCTTGTCCCCGTTGATTTTGTTGTTTTGGATATCGAATGCAATGCATCTTGTCCTATTGTGTTGGGAAGACCTTTTCTTCGAACCGTTGGTGCTGTTATTGATATGAGGGAAGGTAATATTAAATATCAATTTCCTCTCAAGAAAGGTATGGAACACTTCCCTAGAAAGAGAATGAAGTTGCCTTTTGATTCTATTATTAGAACAAGTTATGATGTTGATGCTTCATCTCTCGATGTTACTTGATTTGCACTTTCTGCGCCTAGCTGAAAGGCGTTAAAGAAAAGCGCTTATGGGAGACAACCCATGTTTTTACTACAGCAATTTTTGTTTTGTTGAGTCTTGGAAGTTGTTTACTACTGTAGCAACCTCTCCTTATCATGTTTTTGTGCCAAGTAAAGTTTCTATGTCAAAGTTGATGTTATATTTGGGATCGCTGCGCAGAAACAGCATTGCTGTCTGTCACGAATCTGGGCACAGTTCTCTGTAGAAAATTCGAAAAAATCTGCCAATTTACGAGCGTGATCCTCAGATATGTACGCAACTTTCATTAGTTTTGAGTTTTTCCATTTGAGCAAGTCTGGTGCCAGCTTTAAATTCGTCTTTACGGACTGTTCTGTTTTTGACAGATTCTGCCTTTTATTTCGCATTGCCTCTTTTGCTATGTTGGATTTATTTCTTTGATCCATTAATGTCCAGTAGCTTTATGCAATGTCCAGAAGTGTAAAGAATGATTGTGTCACCTCTGAATGTGTGAATTATTAATTGTGCACTAACCCTCTAATGAGTTTTCTTGAAGTTTGGTGTGAAGGAAGTTTTCAAGGGTCAAGAGAGGAGAATGATATACTATGATCAAGAGGAGTGAAAGTCTAAGCTTGGGGATGCCCCCGTGGTTCACCCCTGCATATTCTAAGAAGACTCAAGCGTCTAAGCTTGGGGATTCCCAAGGCATCCCCTTCTTCATCGACAACATCATCAGTTCCTCCCCTGAAACTATATTTTTATTCAATCACATCTTGTGTTCTTTACTTGGAGCGTCGGTTTGTTTTTGTTTTTGTTTTTGTTTGAATAAAATGGATCCTAGCATTCACTTTGTGGGAGAGAGACACGCTCCGCTGTTGCATATGGACAAATATGTCCTTAGGCTTTACTCATAATATTCAAGGCGAAGTTTCTTCTTAAATTGTTATATGGTTGGAATTGGAAAATGCTACATGTAGTAATTCTAAAATGTTTTGGATAATGTGATACTTGGCAATTGTTGTGCTCATGTTTAAGCTCTTGCATCATATGCTTTGCACCCATTAATGAAGAAATACATAGAGCTTGCTAAAATTTGATTTGCATATTTGGTCTCTCTAAGGTCTAGATAATATCTAGTATTGAGTTTTGAACAACAAGGAAGACAGTGTAGAGTCTTATAATGTTTACAATATGTCTTTTATGTGAGTTTTGCTGCACCGGTTCATCCTTGAGTTTGCTTCAAATAACCTTGCTAGCCTAAACCTTGTATCGAGAGGGAATACTTCTCATGCATCCAAAATCCTTGAGCCAACCACTATGCCATTTGTGTCCACCATACCTACCTACTACATGGTATTTCTCCGCCATTCCAAAGTAAATTGCTTGAGTGCTACCTTTAAAATTCCATCATTCACCTTTGCAATATATAGCTCATGGGACAAAATAGCCTTAAAAACTATCGTAGTATTGAATATGTACTTATGCACTTTATCTTTTATTAAGTTGCTTGTTGTGCGATAACCATGCTTCTGGGGAACGCCATCAACTATTGTTGAATATCATGTGAGTTTCTATGCATGTCCGTCTTGTCTGAAGGATCTATCATTTTAGTGGTTGGAGCATGCAAAATTGTTAGAGAAGAACATTGGGCCGCTAACTAAAGCCACGAATCATGGTTGAAGTTTCAGTTTTGGACATATATCCTCAATCTCATATGAGAATAATAATCATTGCTACATGCTTATGCATTTAAGAGGAGTCCATTATCTGTTGTCCATGTTGTCCCGGTATGGATGTCTAAGTTGAGAATAATCAAAAGCGAGAAATCCAAAATGCGAGCATTCTCCTTAGACCTTTGTACAGGCGGCATGGAGGTACCCCTTTGTGACACTTGGTTGCAAAGATCCGGTAGTCCAAGCTAAGTAGGACAAGGTGCGGGCACTATTAGTATACTATGCATGAGGCTTGCAACTTGTAAGATATAATTTACATAACTCATATGCTTTATTACTACCGTTGACAAAATTGTTTCATGTTTTCAAAATAAAAGCTCTAGAAAATACAGCAATCGATGCTTTCCTCTTGAAGGACCATTCTTTTATTTTTATTGAGTTTACCTATCTCCTTCCACCTTAAGAAGCAAACACTGTGTGAACCGTGCATTGATTCCTACATACTTGCATATTGCACTTGTTATACTACTTTATGTTGACAATATCCATGAGATATACATGTTATAAGTTGAAAGCAACCGCTGAAACTTAATCTTCCTATGTGTTGCTTCAACACCTTTACTTTGATTTATTGCTTTATGAGTTGACTCTTATGCAAGACTTATTGATGCTTGTCTTGAAGTACTATTCATGAAAAGTCTTTGCTATATGATTCACTTGTTTACTCATGTCATTACCTATGTTTTGATTGCTGCATTCATTACATATGTTCACAAATAGTATGATCAAGATTATGATGGCATGTCACTTCGAAATTATCTTTGTTATGTTTACCTGCTCGGGACGGCGAACTAAGCTTGGGGATGCGATACGTCTCCAACGTATCGATAATTTCTTATGTTCCATGCTACTTTATTGATGATACCTACATGTTTTATGCACATTATATGTCATATTTATGCATTTTTCTGGAACTAACCTATTAACAAGATGCCGAGCCAGTTGTTGTTTTCGCTGTTTTTGGTTTCGTAAATCCTAGTAAGGAAATATTCTCGGAATTGGACGAAATCTTCGCCCAGGGTCCTATTTTTGCACGAAGCTTCCGGAAGACCGAAGAGGAAGGAAGTGGGGCCACGAGGTGGCCACACGATAGGCGGCGCGCCCAAGCCCCGGCCGCGCCGGCCCGTGGTGTGGGCCTCGCGCCGCCTCTTGACCTACCCTTCCGCCTACTTAAAGCCTCCGTCGAACCCCAGTACCGAGAGCCACGATACGGAAAACCTTCCGAGACGCCGCCGCGAATCCCATCTCGGGGATTCAGGAGATCGCTCCGGCACCCTGCCGGAGAGGGATTCATCTCCGGAGGACTCTTCATCGCCATGATCGCCTCCGGAGTGATGAGTGAGTAGTTTACCCCTGGACCATGGGTCCATAGCAGTAGCTAGATGGTCGTCTTCTCCTTGTTGTGCTTCATTGTTGATCTGTGAGCTGCCTAACATGATCAAGATCATCTATCCGTAATACTATATGTTGTGTTTGGATCCGATGGATAGAGAATGCTATGTTATGGTGATTATCAATCTATTGTTTATGTGTTGTTTATGATCTTGCATGCTCTCCGTTATTAGTAGAGGCTCTGGCCAAGTTTTTGCTCTTAACTCCAAGAGGGAGTATTTATGCTCGATAGTGGGTTCATGCCTTCATTGACACCTGGGACAGTGATTAAAGTTCTAAGGTTGTGATGTGCTGTTGCCACTAGGGATAAAACATTGATTCTATGTCTAAGGATGTAGTTGTCGATTACATTACGCACCATACTTAATGCAATTGTGTCTGTTGTTTAGCAACTTAATACCAATGGGGTTCGGATGATAACCTGAAGGTGGACTTTTTAGGCATAGATGCAGTTGGATGGCGGTCTATGTACTTTGTCGTAATGCCCAATTAAATCTCACTATATTTATCATATCATGTACATGCATTGTTATGCCCTTCTCTATTTGTCAATTGCCCGACTGTAATTTGTTCACCCAACATGCTTTTATCTTATGGGAGAGACACCTCTAGTGAACCTGTGGACCCCGGTCTATTCTTTACATAGCGTACAATCTACCGCAATTGTGTTTTACTGTTTTCTTTGCAAACATCTTCCACTCGATACGTTTAATCCTTTGTTACAGCAAGCCGGTGAGATTGACAACCTCACGCTTCGTTGGGGCAAAGTACTTTGTTTTGTTGTGCAGATTCCACGTTGGCGCCGAATCCTGGTGTTGCCGCATCACATTTCGCGACCATCAACCTTCAACGTGCTTGCTCCTACTGTTCGATTAAACCTTGGTTTCATACTGAGGAAACTTGCTTCTATACGCATCATACCTTCCACTTGGGGTTCCCAACGGACGTGTGCATCTACGCGTATCAAGGGTTTATATCGAACTCTCGGGGAATTGACTTAGAGGTGTCTCTTTTCCTCTTCTTCTAGCAATCATGCAAAGCAAAATTTGGTCTTGTGTCCCCAAGACCACCATGTGGTTGTCGAGCACAAGGTTTTGTATTGGTGATTGTAGATAAGAGAAGTAATAAAAGTAAAGTAAAGTACATAAACAAATTAAAATAAGTAAAAAAGAAGTAAAGAGAAGGTTGTTTTTTTTAGTTTTGTGTGTGATTAAGTAAACAAAGTATTTTTGTATTTTCATATTAAAATAGTGTTGTAGGTAGAAAGTAAGATAAAAGCAATGAAAAGGTGTTTCTTATGATTAAAATTGGACATAGATTCATGGGTTCACTTGTCTACTCTCTTTTTAAGTTTTAGTGGATACTAACAATTCATCAGTGAGATAATATTGGTGGAACTTCAACATGTGTTTGATAAGCATTCATATGGGCATCACGTCCTAACATAAAGTTGATGCAACACATATCTCTTACACTCCACAAAAAAAGGAAAACTCCAAACAATATTGTATTACAAACTAATAGAGCATAGCTTTAAGTACTTTGACATGATGTTTGAATATCAAATATGCTACCTTGAGCACACAAGACTATCACTTCTGTCACATGATAAACATAGCATATGCATTCACTTTATCCCGAGCGAGGCATCAAAGAAAAGGTAAAACCATAATAGATCATGAATTTGTTGTCACTATTCAATCACTAAAACCATGCTACTCCATCTAATACACATATCTCCCACACATGTTCTTTCATACAAGTTGGATCAGAACAAGCACTTAAGAACGGGGTACATAATATGTGTCTATCAATACATCTTACACATAATAGATTCCAATCTCATATCACAATATCATAGAATAAAGCTCCACCACACAGGAATTACATGTATGACCATAATCATGTTGGGCAGCTCATATGCTACTAAGATCTATGAAGAACAAGTGAGAAATAGATCAAACTACAGATACAAACTCATAGTCCAGAGGTGGAATACTCCCACTTCATCATGGTGTTGATGTGGAAGACGTTTGAGAAGGTGGAGATCCCTCCGGCGGCGGCTCCGGCAGAGTTTCTGTAACATCCCAGAAATTTCAAAACAAACAAAATGAATTTCCCTAGTTCCAAATTTTGGAACCAACAAAAACTTTTATTAAAATAAGATTGATACATATAGATCTTGTTTAAATCTTGTGCTATTTCCATAATTGCTTGTTTAACTAGTATTTGAAATACTCTTAAACCCTAAACCTCACATCCCCTTTTTCCATCCAAGTTAAAATAAACTAAAAAGAATTTAAATAAGAAAAAGGCATATGTGCCTATGGCTATTTTTGTAAAACTTTACCCTAGGCCTTTCTACTTTATTTAGAGGATTGGAAAACCTTCATAAACCTTATCTAGTACTTCTCAAACCCAATCCAAAGTGAAACAAAAGATTTTTTTTTAAAAAGTAATAATGCCATAGAGGCATATGAGAGCAAATATCAAATTTGTGAATTTGGGAATCTTGACCCTAAGACTTGTTGTGAATGGTGGGATCACTCCTATATACCATTTCCATACTCAACAACACCATTTGGGTCAAGCCAAGTCAAATTAAAACTCAAATGCAACATATGCATAGAGGCATATGTGACACATAGCCATAATACCCAATTCTTGTTCTATGACTTTAAATCTTGACCAAATGATGTGAAACCATCTCCAAACCTAATATAACACTAAATTGACCCTAACCCATGCCCAAGTAAAGAAAGGGGAACAATTTACAAAAATAATGAAATTTGACACATCACCTCTTATGTGTTATGGCCAATTTTGCAAATCCTTGAACAAGACCTTTTGAAATGGTTTCAATGGTTTGGAAATGTTTTTAAACTAATAAGAATCACATTAGAGTCAAGAAAAAATCAACTCAAATGGACAGAAATCAAATAGTGAGAAAATCCCCATTTTTCACTCACACATAAGGCCAATTTTGCAAATCTTCACCCAAGGCCACCATTGCTTGATCTTTTGCTGGTAGAATACTTATATATGATAAACAAACCCAAATGCATCAAAGAAACCAGAATCAAATCCAAGAAAATCTCAAAACCAACATACATGTGATAATGGTCAAAATTGAGTTTTATAAAATGTTCCTCACTTTACCCCTCTGGTTTTGACTTTTCTTCAACCAAACCTGGTCAACTATTGCCATGTCATCCAAGACCTTGTCAAGGTAAACAACTTTCATGTTGACCACCCATGCTAACTCTGACCAGGTTGACCAGAATAGATTTGACAAGTGGGGACTTTGCAACTATGTGAAGATGACCCCAATTTTGAAATCTTGCAAATCTTCACCAAAATGAACACCACCACCACCATTCTATCACCTTAAATATATAATTGAGCTCCACCAAAAAGATTTCCAAAATTCCAACCTTTTCTTCATGCGACCATTTCATCAAACAGGTTGTGTGAACCACATCTACCAACTCCCTACACTCAAAAACCCAGCAGATTTTGGCCCTAACCATCCATCTTTGCTCAGCATTGGTACTCCCTGACCCCTCTAGCATCATGGCAGCACCAGAGACATCACCATTTGAACAAAATAGTACACAACTATGTCATGCCATATGTGCATGACACCCACACATGCCCAAACCCTCTCTGGTCAACTCTTTGGCGCCCAACCATGTCAACACTCTCCTCCTCACTCTCCTGGACCAGCCAGTGCTCACCATCGAACGAGAGGACCAGCACACGCGCCAACCCGAGCGTGCCCAGTGCCGCACGCGACGCGCCAGAGCACGCCGCGACAAGTCCTGGACGCGCCAGAGCGACCCTGCCCCTCGTCAGCACCGTCCTCCTCTTGACCCCTCCGCGCGCTCACGCACTCAATAGGTCACCACCTACCTCCTAGACACCACCATTGGCTCGCCGGAACCCTGTAGCCGCCGTCATCGTCGACGACCATCCGCCACGGCTGCCAGAGCGCGAGGACGATGACGATCGCTAGAGACCTCCATTTTCTGCGCCGACAAGTCCCAAGCACTCACCATGACGTCGCCTACCCGCCTGCGTCAGCTCCCAACTCCCCTGGCCACTGTATCGCCGTCGTCACCATGGACATGCTCACACCCCCACGGCCTCTCCTCGCTGCTATAAAAGGAGCACGATCCAGCCTCCAAACTCCACACCATTCGCTCCTCCTCACTCCTCTGGCTCGCCAATCCCTCTTCCCCTCTCCGATTCACTCCTCCTTCACCGGAATTTGGCCGGAGCCCGCCGCCGCAGCAGCTCGACGAAGCCGACGACTCCGAGCCTCCCCCGACAAACCAAGGCCACCACTCGACTCCCCGTTCCACCCGGAGTCGTTTGCCCCCGCCAGCCTTGGAGCACCCCTACATCGCCGTCGCCGACCCTCCTGCAGCCTAGGGTTCCGACGACTCGCCGGAGGAGGTGAGCCGCTCGATCCCGTTAACGCCCCAGATAGCGCCACGTAGCCCCGCCTGTTGTCCGTTTTTAAAACCCAGCCCGTAGCGATACTGGGCCGGCCCGTTAATTCTCCCGCCTAGCCCATTTCGTTTGAATTCAACTTAAATACTTTTTAGTGAAATTCAATACTGGTGTGTTGCTAGAAATTGAATAATTCCAAATCTACCAAACCAAATTTGACCAATTTTATATATTTCGAAAGCTCATGAAATTATCTATCTCACCCAACTGGATTCAAACCAAGATCGGTTGTAGAATTCAAATAGTAAAAATAACAAGGCAGGGCCTTTTCAAATTTCAAATAATTATTTAAAACCAACCATAAGCTATTTTGAGGTGATTCAAATTCTCATAAATCATATTTCAAATACTCTAATTGTTTATGTAAAAATATGATATGGTTGCTCCATATGATCATCGGCTAGGATCAAAAATTGACTATGTAGTCAATACTAGCCCATTTAAATTACTTCCAAATTTAAGATTTTAAATCTATGAAGTGTAGAACCTCATTTAAATCATCTTCTCAAAGTTGTATGAAGTAATGTGATGACCCTTGTTGCTTGGTCTCATATTTGCTCACTTAAGAATATTAAATGATTGCCATAGTAGCATTTAAATTGTTCCAACTAATTATTAAATCATATGGGAAGTATCCCTCTCATTTAAATCTTTGTCTCAAGTAATTCTACATGAGGTAGAGACCATGGTCTATCAATTCTCATATTGAATTATTTGATGATATTAAATCATTACTATGTTGGTATTAAATTACATGAGGTGCATCACCTCATTTAAATCATTTTCCCAAATGATGAGTATGAAGTGTTGACCTTGGTCAACATGAGTTCATATATTATCATATGAGGAAATTAAATCTTAAACAAGATTCAATGAGAGGAAAGTATTTCTCCAAAGAAATAAATAGAAACCCTAATCAATATTTGTAATGAGAGGAAATTATTTTTCTTTAAAGGAAAACAAAGTCAACCAACATGTTAAATAATGTGGTGATGCTAGAATAGCTTGTGTGAGCCATTTGTGTGATTAGTCTAGCACTTAAGTATTGTTTGATGATTGTATCCTCGTATTCGTTTATAGACGCTAGTACCGGAGACTATCAAGAGGAGGAGGTTTTCTACCAAGAGGAAGAAGAAGAGAACTTTGATCATCACACCAACAAAGGCAAGCTAATATTCTTGCTAAGTGCAAAGCTCTAAAAGAGCAAGGCATCATCACATTTTACTTTATGCTTAATGGTCCTATCCCAAGTTTTTACTTTACAAGCTTTATTGAATTTGATTTATCAAAGTTACCTTTTGATTCATGATTCACTTGGTCTAGATATAGAGTAGAACAAGAGCACCAAACTTAGCCTAGAAAGCTATAAGCTAGTTACCACCCCTCATGACTAGTTGCTAGTGCTAACAAATAAAAGTGACTACTCTAGATGGGAACTTGGGAAATGAAATGACTTTGAAAACCTTGGAATGATGATTCATTCTAATGAAAGATTTTGAAGGTGAATATGACTTGTGAATGACATGGTGAACTTTACAAAACTGATGGTTGGGTTCGGATGCGATACCATTCCAATTTTACAAGTACCCCCACAATACCTGATATGGGTAGGGCTTAACTAGAAGTTTATGTATCTTAGTATGGGTTCCCTCTAAACAAGCGTCATCGGGGTTATGCCAAGGGCTGCCTCCAAAGAAATATGAAATGATGTGAAATGACGTGAATGAGGTGAATTGTCCGGCCCAAGCCTGTGCAGTTCCCAGCCGACGACTCACTGGGAGGCCAAGCTCATGGCGAGAGGTGCCTATACTAGGGTATGTAAGTGAAAGGTTATGGTTGGTAGTCCGCACACGGAGTGTGATAAATCAGGGCCAGTTAACCCTGACGGATTATTGCAAATGTTGTGGCACAAGTGTACGACCTCTGCAGAGTGTAGAACTATTCGAATAGCCGCGTCCATGGTTATGGACGGTTGGAAAGGCCATACTGTTCCGTCATCAGAACTTTTCAAAAATGTGACCTGTGAAGGGTGACTTGTGATTTGAACTTGAAAGGTGAATGGTGAATTTGAATTGAATCACAACAGAGTTGTGGGAATGACACTAATGTTCCCACTTGAGTTAGTTAGCAAATGAAGAGTCCTTTACTAAATGCTTATGAAATAAAACTGGCTTTATGCAAATAAACCTAGAGCTTAGCACCCTTACTATAGTTGATAGTACTTACACTAGTATTACTTTGAGTACTTTAAAGTACTCATGGCTTTGTCCCTGGCTATTCAAATGGCCGGACTATGAAGGAGAACAGCGAGGAAGATGGACAGCAGGACGTCTACGACAACTAGGATCACTCCGACGTCAACGGCTGCCTGTGGAACATGGACCACAACCGCTACTACTTCCGCTATGTGTTTTGTAATAGGATCTCTAGATCCACTATGGTGTATTAAGACTGGATCATGTGATCCTTTGTTGTAAGACGATTATGTGTTGTAATGAATGATGTGTTGTGATATCAATCTATTATGTCTCGCAAAAACAATATTCCTGGGATTGCGATGAATGGCATAATAGGCATCTGGACTTAAAAATCCGGGTGTTGACAGTTTCCCCCTCCAATATTCGTTGTTGCAGCCTCTGTTTTGGTGTTTCGGTGTTTTCGCGGTGCCCTCCTCAAGGAAACCCTGCGGGGTCATATATATATAGGGAATTTAGGTCAAATAGAGTCGGTGGGCGAAAGAATCAGGCGAAACGATGGTCCATGGCAAAATGAAGGTGGGTGGCGCGTGACGATTCAAGCGGAATGGACACGGGACGTCCCGCTCCCGAATGCTTTTTCTCGGTGGACTAATCGGGAGTAGTGGGAAATTTCCAAGCGGGGTAGGCAGGTCCAGTGGTCCCCGTTAATTACTCTAATTATTGTGTGCATGTGTAACCAGACCGAGACCTCAATATCATGCATGCGGCCCTGTATGGCTCGTACTGCATGACTCACGGTACCAACTGGGACTGCATGAGAGCAGCCGCTAATCCTGTCAGGATAATCGGGATCTAAATAATGGGATCTGTGGGATTTCTTGATGGGATGGGAGGCGGGAGTGATGGACTGTCCCATCCCACTTGCATCCTTAGTGGCGCTCCCACCCTTACTGGGTGTGCCACCACCTCTCGTTTGGGCCTTGGGCCCTTCCTCGTGAGGTCCAAGTGCTCCAGATGCTTCTCGTGGTGAAATATTGATGTCTCGGAATCCTAGCTCAATTTGACTTCGTATAGGTCCCTGAAAGTGGAAAATAAACAAAACATGGTTTTCCTGCTCTGCGGAGTTATAACCCAAACAAAGAGGATCATTGGTAAATCCCCATAAATCAATATAACATGGATATAACATCATATATGTTGCAAACATGTGGAAATATGTGTCAATAAAGTACAAAGTTCATGTATGCATTTTACATGCATCAACACCCCCAAGCTTAACCTATGCTCGTCCTCGAGCATAAAGGTGATAAAACTA
This sequence comes from Lolium multiflorum, assembly GCA_030979885.1. NCBI lineage: Eukaryota > Viridiplantae > Streptophyta > Magnoliopsida > Poales > Poaceae > Lolium > Lolium multiflorum. The sequence goes on along the minus strand of CM061749.1, from coordinate 181,657,916 downwards.
ACATGGACTTTGGAGTTTATTGCATTGTTTATGTGATATCATGCAAAGTCTCACAAGTTTCAGTCATTAAAGAATAACAATAAGCAAATGAACTATAAGGTGATATCTCTTACATTCTACAAATCATGCATAATAATAAGTGGCATTGTAAGCAAATAAATGAGAAGTATTATGAACGATAAAGCATTCTTGGATGATCCTATAGAAATTATTTTGGAAGACTCCTTTTCTTTTCTTTTGGTTATTTTGACTCTTTTGACTCTTGAATAACAGAAAGTAAGTAGGAAATACATGTGGTAGTCCTCCAACAAAATAAAAAGATAAAAAATAGCATAAAGTAAGGTTTTGAGCTATGTAATTCATGGCAGCAGTAATCATAAGGATGGGGCTCCGCGTATCTCTTTTTTACTTTGTTTTAGAGATACTCATGGTTCATGTGTTTGAACCCTTATAAGTATGTGCCTCATTCCCTTTAGCCATTATCAAGCCACCCTCGTGCTCCTCAACTTCAGATTATCACACACCGTTCAACATATTGTTTTAACCGAGTATCGCAAAGGGGTACCTCCGAGCCTCCTATACAAAGGACCCAAGGGGATTTTTTAACCCCACTTATATAGGCCATATTTATCGGAAAGACGGGACAACAGACATATGGGCATCCTCCCTAAAAAACATTTGCTTTCTTTTTATTTTATTTTATTTTCTCCTAATCCTACTAAAAACTTGTTTTTTTATTTTTCTTTTCTTTTCCTTATTTTTTTATAAATGTCATTGAGGATGCCTGTGCTGAAACTTCCACCATGATTAGGCATGGCTTTGGTTAGCGACCCAATGCTCTCTCTAACATATATGCATACTCTAGTCCTTTGTGGTAAACCCCCTTTATTTCGTCCGAGATGGCTATCAAGTAACCAAAAAAACATGATGATCAACTTAAAGATAAGTGCAATGTTGAACAATCATGTTGGAAACAACAAAACAATCATCTAGAGGAGCACGTACGACTCATAACGAGAAAGTTGTTACAATATGCAGACTCCTTCTAATAAAGCATTAAACTTCTCTAAGGCCTTGCCAAACAATGGCATTGCAGACTACAATATTATCGTTAATTAGAAGCAATATGCAGACCAACAATGTATTCTTCTTTAACCACATAGGAAACTTCTCTGAGGCCTTGTCAAACAATGGCTTGAGTGATGATATTCGACGTCATCTCAACAACCGCATCATCATTAAGTATGGCGTATTTACCCGTAGGTACAGTCTCCCGCGAGTCAAGGTATGGACACACTTTTATACCCATAAATAGTACTCAAACCCGACCGTTAGTTCATGAGTAGAGCATAGTATAACCGCAATTTTATAATATGAGTAGTACACATACCTTACCCGTTAAATCAACTATAGGGCACAGATATACCTCATGCCAGTGGGTATATCCATACCTTACCCCTTTTTACATAACACCTCTACTCTTGTCCTATAAGTTAGAATATGAGATTGTGATTTCCACATTTTAACAATTATTATGTACTAAATACATGTTATTGCGTTAAGATAATTCATTTTTTTTATCATTTTCAATCGATAAATGAAAAATTGTGAATAGCTATAATATTTGACCTACTCACTGGATACCAAATTGGTACGGGTACATGTGGGTATAGTAAAATTTTGTACCCACTAATTATACAAGTATGGTATTACTCTACCCTACTGATTGCCATCCTAAATCATCATCCACAACCAAAGACACTAGGTTCACACAAAGCACACAAGATCGCACAATCCAAAGAAACAGTAAGAGCATTTCCACCGGCGCCTCCCAAATAGGCACCGGCAGTGCCCTATCGAGGCAGTCGATGAAAGAACATATCTCCTTTAGTAAGTGGTTTTGGTATTGATGACAATAATTATATATGACTAATTTTGTTATATAAGATTTGAAGGATGTAGCATGATCGGTGTGCCCAAAAGTTCAAGAGCTTGCAAGATATGATATGTTATTCTTGTGTGGTTTTTGTTGGAATAAAGAATAGAAGAGCAAGGAAGAAAAGAAGAAGAGCAAGGAAGAAAACAAGAAGAAAAGAAGAAGAGAAGAAAAAGAGAAAGAGAAAAGGAGAGGAGGGGCGGCGTGGCCGGAGGCGCGGGCGGTACCACCAGCCTGCCCCGGGCCGGAGGCTCCGGGCGTGGTACCGGAAAGTGGCAATGTGCCACAGATGGTTTCCAGGGGGTTTGGGGGGCTCGGCGGTACCTCGCCCGGAGGCTCCGGCCTCCCCCTCCCCCTCCCCGGCCCGCAGCTCCTGGCCCGCCTCGGCCACGTGGCCACTTCGCTGCGCCGGTAGCCCGGCTGTCAACACCAGTTTTTAAGTCCAGATTGACTGCGGCCGGTAGTACCGGCCTGTCAACACTCAAATGATAAGGGTGTTCCTCTTGCATGTATTTTCATACAAGATTTTTTTATTAAAATAAAAATAGCTAAAAAAAGGAGCGTTTTGCCATCGTGGTTGGTTGGGGTCGTTCTTTTTTTAACCTTAGTGGAATTTAACCGGACCTGTTCATTTTGGCATTTGAGTGTTTTTCATGGTCGATAAATTCTTTCTTTTGATGTCTTGCTAATTCAATGTTTTGACAGAAGCGGGCGGTGTAATTCCATTGATTTTTGGATTTCGATCGTATCTAAGATCTTTTTTTATCTGGGTTGCTAACTCAATGGTAGAGTACTCGGCTTTTAAGTGCGACTATGACGATTATACCTATTATGCCATTCCTCGCAATCCCAGGAATATTGTTTTTGCGAGACATAATAGATTGATATCACAACACCTCATTCATTACAACACATAATTGTCTTACATAGAGGGATCACCTGATCCAGTCTTAATACAACATAGTGGATCTACAGATCCTATTACAAAACACATAGCGAGGCGAAGTAACGTTGGTCCATCTGTTCCACGGCAATGACGTCAGGAGTAGTCCTAGTTCTTGTAGACGTCCTGCTGTCCATCTTCCTCGTATGTTGTTCTCCTTCATAGTCTGGCCATTTGAATAGCCGGGACAAAGCCATGAGTACTTTAAAGTACTCGCAAACTAATACTAGTGTAAGCACTATCAACTATAGTAAGGGGTGCTAAGCTCTAAGATTATTTGCATAAAGCCAATTTTAGTTCACAAACATTTAGTAAAAGCCTCTTCATTTGCTAACTAACTCAAGTGGGAACATTATTGTCATTCCCACAACTCTGTTGTGATTCAATTCAAATTCACCATTCACCTTTCAAGTTCAAGTCACAAGTCATATGTCACATTTTCGAAAATAGTCTGATGATGAAATAGTATGGCCTTTCCAACCGTCCATAACCGTGGACGCGGCTATTCGAATAGTTCTACTCTCTGCAGAGGTCGTACACTTGTGCCACAACATTTGCAATAATCCGTCAGAGTTAACTGGCCCTGATTTATCACACTGTACGGACTACCAACCATAACCTTTCACTTACATATCCTAGTATAGGCACCTCTCCCCATGAGCTTGGCCTCCCGGTGAAGACAAAACGTCAGCCCGAACTGCACAGGGCTTGGGCCGACATTCACCTCATTCACGTCATTTCACATCATTTCACATTTCAATTGGAGGCAGCCTCGGCATAACCCCTATGACGCTTGTTTAGAGGGAACCCATACTAAGATACATAAACTTCCAGTTAAGCCCTTACCCATAATCAGGTATTGTGGGGTACTGGTAAAATTGGAATGGTATCGCATCCGAACCCAACCATCAGTTTTTCTAAAGTTCACCATGTCATTCACAAGTCACATTCACCTTCAAAATCTTTCAATAGAATGACTCATCATTCCAAGGTTTTCAAAGTCATGTCATTTCACATGTTCCCATCTAAAGTAGTCAATTTTATTTATTAGCACCAGCAACTAGTCATGAGGGGTGCTAACTAGCTTTGATTGTTCTAGGCTAACTTTGATACTCTTGTATTACTCTATTTCTAGACCAAAGTTAACTATAAAAGCAAGTTATAATAATCAAAGTAAAAGCTTGTAAAAATAAAACTTGGGATGGGATCATGAAGCATAAAGTAAATGGGTGAGTGTGCATTGCTCTAGTAGAGCTTTGCACTTTGCAAGAATATTAGCTTGCCTTGGTTGGTGTTGTGATCAAAGTTCTCTTCTTCTTCCTGTTGGTAGAAAACCTCCTCCTCTTGATAGTCTCCGGTACTAGCGTCTATAAACGAATACGAGGATACAATCACCAAACAAAACTTAAGTAGACTTAATTAGCCTTAAGGGCTCACACAAATGATCTAGCATCATCACTTAACATTGCTACCCAAGATTATGCTAGGGTTTTCTCACTTAGTGTTAGGAAAATAATTTCCTCTCATTGAGATGTGGATTAGGGTTTCTTTTTAGTTTGGGGAGAAATAATTTCCTCTCATTGAACCTTCTTAAGATTTAATTTCCTCATATGATAATGTATGAACTCATGTTGACCAAGGTCAACACTTCATACTCATCATTTGGGAAAATGATTTAAATGAGGTGATGCACCTCATGCAATTTAATACCAACATAGTAATGATTTAATATCATCAAATAATTCCATATGAGAGTTAATAGACCATGGTCTCTACCTCATGTAGAATTACTGGAGACAAAGATTTAAATGAGAAGGATACATCTCCTATGATTTAATACATAGTTGTGACTAATTTAAATACTACTATTGAGGTGATTTAATATTCTCAAGAAGTATCCTATGGGGTCATGAAGACTAATGTCATCACCTCACATTGAATCACTTGGAATAATGATTTAAATGAGATGCTACACCTCATATAATTTAAATACTATTTTTAGAAATAGTTTAAATGAGCTAGAAATGGCCACATAGCCACTATTTGAATCTAGCCAATGATCATATACAGAACCCCTATCATATTTTTGCATAAACAATTAGAGTATTTGAAATATGAATTATGAGAATTTGAATCACCTCAAAATTCATTATGGTTGATTTTATAAATTTATTTGAATTCTGAAAACTCTCTGAATTGTTATTTTTACTATTCAAATTCTACAACATATATTGATTTGAATCCAGTGTGGTTGGATGGAGCCTTTCATGAGCTTTCTAAAAATATAAAGTTTGTCAAATTTGGTTCAGTATATTTGAAGTTATTTGATTTTGAACAAAGCATCTGTGAGGAAAAATGACTGAAAGATTTAAATCTAATTCAAATTAACTGGGCTTAGGCGGGAAAAAGAAATGGGCCGGAGAGGGTTAAACGGGCCAGCCCATCTGAGCTGCCATGCGGGATGAGAGGGGCCTGACGGCGGGGTCCACTGTCAGCCAGTGTTTTCCCCAGCTCGAAGCGGTACGCGATGAGGGCCGTCGGATTAAAAGGAGGATCGACGGTCCAGAGATCATCCTCGTCGGGGACGGGCTCCGGCGAGCACGAACCCTAACCGGCGGCCAGGAGGGTCCAGGGAGGAGGGTTACCAGCGTCCAGAGGGATCAGCGAGGCGGGCGATCGACGGCGGAGACGACGGCGAGGCAGACGGTGGTTGCAGCAGCTCCAATGGGGACTCCAATCGCCGGCGAGATTGCAGAGGTACTGGCGGCGCTCCGGCAAGAAATTGGTGGGGTATGGTGAGAATTGAGATGCGGCGCTGCTCGAGGAGGGGTTGTGAGGTGAGGGAGGACGATTGGTGTGAGGATTGAGGGCTGGGGTGGCCTCTATTTATAGGGTCGAGGCGAGACCGTGGGGTGCGGGGCAGGTCATCGTCGTCAAGGCTACGGTGGGCTAGCGTCATTGGTGAGGTTGCGGCAGTGTTGGTGATGTCACCGCGGACACGACGGGTGTCCTGGCGTTGAAAAATGGAGCACGGGAGCGTCGGCGTCATCACCATGTACCCGCGCACGGTGGCGGACTGTCGTCGTCGTGGGCGTCATCTGCAGCTCGTCCGCGGCCAATTGGAGATGTCCGCGAGCTAGCTGACATCGAGGGGAGGCTGCAGGTACAAGGAGAGGTCGCGGGGTGGTGTGAGGTGACGAGGCGAGGCGGCGTACTGTCGTGCCCGTGGCCATGCCTGTGCGCGCGCTGGCGAGCCCGAGGACGGTGACCACGTTGCAGCCAGGGCCTTGGCTGCATCTATTTGACCTGGAATCATGTCTGGCAGGCTCAGCGATGTATGGAGAGACTAGGTGACATGGTGGAGAGGACCAGAGAGGGCAGGGGCAGGTGGTGACTTTGTGGTGATCAAGGCCGGCTGGCATGGTGTGTTCTTGATGGATTGGGTGCAATTCAATTGTTTCTGAGGGTATGGCAAGCATGAGTGAGATGATAGGAGGTTGTTTGGCAAGGTTAGCATGGTGCAAGGAGTCTAGAGCTTGTATATTTAATTTTTGCCAAAGTTCATGTGACATATACCATGACATGAGTTGTCCTTGTGCTAGGTGAGCATGGCTAGGTTAAGTGAGGTCAGTTAGGAGTACAATGTACTATTGCTGAGCCAAAGAGAGAGAGGGTGAGAGGTGGTACATAGTTGGTGGGAGTGGTTGTACCTCTATGTACTAATTTGATTATTTGCTATGGTCTCATGTGTGATATATGTTGATCAATTTTTGTGATGGATGTGTTCTAAATGATGTTGGGCAACCACTCATGGCATTGGTTTGATTTTTGAAATTGATTTGTGAAGATTCTAAATTTGGAGGGAATCTAGAATTTGTTTCAATGTAGCATCTTGGGTTGACTATTTTGAGCAATGGTCAAAGATCTGGTCAAAGTGGTCAACACTAAAAATGTTCATCTTGATGAGGTCTTGGATGAGGGGCAAAGAGTTGAGAGGGTTTGGTTTTAGAATCTCCCAATAAAAGGGCTCAAAGTGGGTATGATATTAAAATTGTCAATTTTGACCATTAGTGCATGTGAGCTCATTTTGAATTCAATTTTGATTTGATTTGAGTTTCTTTGATTTCAAAAGTGTTTATAAGTGTTTAGTAACCATCTCCAACCAATGGTGCAAGCCAAAATGGTCTAGGGTAAAGATTTGTAAAAATGGCCATAGCCACATATGTGATGAAGTGCATTTTTCTTATTTTCTTATTTCCTTTTTCTTTGCTTCACTTAGGCATGGTTTAGGGTTTATTTAGCATTAGATTGAGTTTGGTAAAGGTTTCAAACCATTAGGGTAAGGTAGGAGGGCATAGGTCAAAATTGGGTAATATGGCTATGTGCCACATATGCCTCTATGCATATGTTTATTTTATTTTTGTTTCTCACTTGATTTGGTTGGTAAGTACTAGGTTAGGTTTGTTGATGTTTTCAAAACCTCTAAACAAGGTAGAAAAGCCTAGGTAAAAGTTTTACCAAAAATAGCCATAGGCACATAGGCCCTTTTCTTATTTAATTTAATTTCTTTTTATTTTGTTTATAATGGATGGTGAGAAGAGGGGTGAGGTTTAGGGTTTAGTGGGACCTAACAATGGTTCACCACTATTTAGAAAAGTAAGAAGGGTATTAGTCAAGATTTGCATACTAGGGCTATATGCCCACATATGTCCTTTTTATTTTATTTTTAGTTCCTTCTTATTTGATCCTATTTAGTTTTGAGAAGGTTAGGGTTTAGGGTTTTGGAATTATGTTCAATGTAATAAACAAACAATCATGGCAATAACACAAGTATTGGGTGTGAGCACTATGCATAGCATCATATTCAGAAAAGTTTTTGTTGGTTCACATTTTTGGAAAAAGGAAAAATCATTTTCTTCTTTGTTTCAAAATTTGGGATGTTACAAACCCTTCCCCCTTAAACAAATCTCGTCCCGAGATTTTAAGAAAAGTTAGGTTCCTAAGAGAGATTGGGCAATTGGATTAACAGGAAAACATACTTGGCATGGCCTGAGGTGCTTCCTGTGCTTCGGTTGCATTCATGTGGTAGAGGCGGCCGTTGCGGTTGTTCTGGTTCCTTCTGGCTGCGAAGCGGTTCGCAAGCTTTTTTGGGCACTCATTGGAGTAGTGACCCACCACTCCACATTCATAATAGTTTACAGTTGACTTGTCTTTGGGGGTGACGGGAATAGTGTTGCTTCCAGTCATTGGGGCAGTATTGGGGTTGTTGTTGTTACCATTGGGGTGGTTGTTGTTGTGGTTGTGTTATCACCAGATTTTGGCCAAACCAGGAGATGGGCCGTGATTGAGATGGGCTTGGAGGATATGCACGTGAAGTGTCTCTGAATCGGCCTCGTACGAGAATTTGGGCTAGATTTCCCGTGTATCTGTACATTATGGTAGATCGCATCTTAGTTTAGAATTAAGAGATAGAGTTTGGTCGTATACGACTAGATTTATTCTAAAGATAGAAAGTCCACGGACTATAAATATGTACCTAAGGTTATTGAGAAAGGAGGACGATCACGTTCACAACAAACACAATCCAGGCGCATCGCCACCCCTTGTTTCGAGGGTTTCTTCCGGGTAAGCATCATGCTGCCTAGATCGCATCTTGCGATCTAGGCGTAGGTTTATTCGTTATCTGGTGTTGCTCGTACTGGAGCCTTTTTGATGGCGAGTAACATTTTTTATCATAGATGTTTTAGGGCTTGCATCGGTGCTTTTCTGATATGCTTGCTTAGCTGTGCTGCCCTTGAATATCTAGCTGCCTTTGCACCTATCTTAGGTGTAAGGGCAGCGCCTTGCTTCATCTTTATTTAGTAGATTTGATCTGTTATAGTTGTTCCTTGTTCTTCCAGGATTAGTTTGATATCCGCATGGTTATGCCTTGCAAACGGGTTGAACGATCCAATAGTGCGTAAGGTATGGTTTGCCGATCCAAGAAGGGATGTTCCGGGAATCGACTCGTGTTGGTTTTTAGGCCTCCTCTAGGGTTAGTTTTCTGCTATCTTACGTATCTGCCACTCAACTACGTGTAGGATGTTGGTTATGCGGTGAAAACCCTAAACTCATGACTTAATCGATCCCCATGTCATCTTAGATCCAATCTAAACCATGGGGTAATCGGCTCTCAGCCGATTCACAGGGTAACCTGAGAGCGATCGAAACATTTAATGTTTATGTCTACCATGCAGAAACAAATCGAGCAATCCAACACCTTCTTACCAGGTATAGGTCAGGGTGGGCACTACCGTATGACGTGTGCCGAGCATTGCGGGCCGTTGCCGAGGGACTGGGACAAGAGTTTCAGGACTTCCGGCTCCGTATGCTTCCATCATTATTACTAGCAACACACCTTCTAGATGGGAACACTCAATCCTCAACCAGCACTTATTAGCCGCTTAATCAGAGTCTGCTGAAGACAAAGAAGAAGTATGATGAGCTTAAGGCTCTCTTCAAAGCCGATCTCATCGGCTCTTCGGAGACCCGTACACATGGCATTAGGTTTAAAGGATTCACACCCGAAGGCGTTCTCGATGGAGTAGATCTGTCTCTCCCTTCGGAGGAACGCACCAGAGCCCTGCGCCAGGAACTTAATTATGTGGTGGCTCATTCTCTACACCGTCATTCTGAAAGCCTGGTGAACACTTTGGAGCGTATTGCGGTTCACGTGGTTCAGGAAATCATGAAGCATCAGTACTCCCCGTAAGGGCCTGTCCTAGGAACTCACCAGGGAGAGGCATCGTTCCACACCCGACCGCGATTGCCATTCACGCTTGCAGCTCCAGAGCAACAGGGTTCACCGGCATACGTCGTCTACAAGGTTGGAGGCGATCCTGGCGATTTCCAATTCCTGTATGAGCCGCCTAAAGAGATCCACATGAATATGTGCACATACGTGCCGGGATCGCAATAATCGGGCGCGCACGAACCAGCTTTACAGCAGAGGGTTTGCTGAGCAGAGGGATTTCCGGAGCAGACGCCGATAAACAAAGGGCTAGCTAAATATACACATCAACGAGTCATGAAAGCTCAATTCCTGCAGCTCATACCATGGAACAAATCAGTACGATCTGAGAGACCATTCGGTGCCAAAGAGGAGAACAATCGGCTATTCCAAGCCGTATCCCAACGAATATGATCTGATTCCGCTGCCGCCAAGTATCGGCTCCCTGAGTTCTCAAAGTTCAGTGGATCAGAAGGGTCTAGCTCGATTGAGCATGTGAGCCGATATTTAGCACACTTGGGCATGATTTCAGCGTCAGACCCGTTACATGTAAGGTTCTTTGCACAGTCTCTCACAGGACCAGCTTTTGGGTGGTACACCTCATTGCCACCAGATTCAGCCCGGACATGGAAGCAACTGGAGGAGCAGTTTCATGTACAATATCACTCAGAAGCTACCGAGGATGGCATTGCTGATCTGGCACAGGTGCGACAGAAGCGGGGACAAACGGTGTCAGAGTACATTCAACGCTCAGGCGTCAGAGCCATGTTATTCACCCTTGACCAGAAGGGAGCAATGGAGCTGGCAGCGTAGGCCCTCACGCGCGTTCAAAGATCTGACTTTCCAAGTGGACTACACTGGCGCATATGGTCCAGAAATTAACATTATATGAGCAGTGCCACCCAGAATTGTACCAAGATAAGTTCATCAAACGCCCGATAAGCCCGGTCCATTGCAGAAGAAGATCTGAAGACCAGGAGAGATAGTGCTGAGAATGGGCTCGGGGCAGATCTTTGTCCAAATGGGTGAAACAACCAGGGCCTCGCAAAGGGTTTGACTTTGATACAAGCAAGCGAGCAGATATTCGAGCCACTGCCAAGGAAAAAGAATGAAGTTACCCGAAGGCCATAAAATCCATACGGTGCAAGAAATGAACGGGAGACCGTGCTGAAAATGGCTTCACTCATTTACCCATACCACCAACGACTAAAGAGTTTGGCGGCAGATTCAAATGGCGATAGAACAAGGCCACGACCACGGCCATGAAAGTGACACGCAAGTTTCCCGGCGTCAACATGGTGGAACTCAATCACTCCATGAGGTGCGAGCCAGGTTTCTCTTTCGATGTTAACATGGCAGGGCTTGTAGACCGCCATGGCAAGGACAAAGAAGAAAGCAGTCACTCCCGTGGCAAGGATAAGAGGGAGGCCGATCTATGCGACCGGCCCCAATATGATGACAGACGGTACCATACCGAGGAACAAGTGAGAAGCGTGCGGTATCAACGAACACTCTCCGCGCATCTCCTTAACAAATATGAGCATCAGTATGACTGACGTCGCCGGTACGACATGGATGATGAAACACGTCGTCCGATGCAATAATAAAATATCGTCGATATGATAGAAACGACGAAGGATATGAGCATCGCGCTAAGGAAAGTCAATGAGCAGAAGACATGGACAGACACCGGGATTGTCCTTTCTTTAAGCACTGGGATTCGAATGAGCCGATTGCCTACAATCGATAACTGCCCGGAATGTAGACGCCGAAAGAAGGACGCAAGTGAGGTTTCAGGTGTTCAGCGTCTAGGGCCTCTTCCACCTGAACCGACGAGCTGGTCGTCTGAGGAAGACTTCGAGGAGTCAGAATAAGAAGATAGATATCACCGGCCAAGGTGGTCCCGATGGACTCACTACCCGGGCTGTAGGGTTCAAACGCCTCGGAACTTGAGGAAGCGAAACATGGACGTTGAGGTCGCCCGAACGCGTGAAAATTCAGCAAACTTTGAGACGGAGAAGCCCACGAATGTTGAATAACACAAAGCGATGCGAGGCACTGGCACAAACATGTGTTCATACCCGCCGGTGTTTCGTACTCCAAGAACCGAAGAAGTGCCAGATACTTTGCGGTCCACGGCCTATCTTTGAAAGCTACTTGAGAGGGGCTACAAACATCCGAAGGCCTGTACGTAGGAGGATATATCAACGGGCAGCCTGTCAGCAAGATGTTGGTCGACACGGAGCGGCATCAATATAATGCCATACCCATGCACGTTTGGACGCTCTAACGAAGATCCATCAAAACCAACGCCACACTAAGCGATCAACGCCAAGCATCTAAGCACAAGGCGTTTCGAACGTGAGCTGTCCGGGCTGGAAAACCATCCTACGTCGTTCTCAATGCGACAACAAAGCACTTATGTCCCGCTGTGAGGATTGATCCACGCCAATCACGTGCCCATCCACAATGCACCAATGCTACATGTGGGATGAGATGGGTGAGGTCACCATGCGATGACTCGACGCATCTCATTAGCTGGCATGAATATTTGGGACGGAGACGACCAAGAGCCGATTCGAATCAGTTTGGACGGTGAGCGCATCAAAGCTTCAAAAACGGGGTGAGGCTGGTCTTATCCACCGTCCTGACAGAGTAGCAAGATCAAAGTCAATGGACGTACGTGGTAAGGCCCTGCGATCGGCCCTCAAAAAAAATAAAAAGCAATGATCTCACCTCAAGCATGTCAAGTAATAGTAGAGCACCAATAACTTGTAAACCCTCATTGAGCAATGTAATGGGAAAGGAGGCCGATCTCAGCAATCGGCCAAAATTATCCCCACCATACGTTTTGCCTGTGTTGGGCAGATCGATCTAGTGTGCGATGGAAAGCTAGGATATGGGTTTCACATCAGCTGATGAGTTAGAAGAGATTGACATTGGTCCCGGGGATAAGCCACTTACCAACATTTATCAAAGAAAAGTTAGATCCGCATCTGAGGGCCCGATGATAGCTTTGTTGAAAGAATACCCGGATTGCTTTGCCTAGGATTAAGAGATGCCCGGGTTAGACAAGAGCATCATTGAGCATCGACTCCTCTCGAAGAAAGGATTTCGCCATTCCAGCAACGAGCACCACGATGAAGGCCGAAATCTTAGAACAAGTCAAGAAAGAGATCGAGAAATGTTGAACGCCGGGTTCATCAAAGCCAAGGCAGTATGCCGAGTGGATTTCTCAATGTCGTACTGGTGGGAGAAAAAGGATCGCCACGAAGGCCGCCACAGATTTTGTGATCTCATTAAAGCCACTCCAAAGGATGAGTATCCAATGCCTATGGCAGAAACATGATCAATGCAGTTGCTGGTCATAAAGTTTTAAGTTTCATGGATGGCAATGCCGGCTACAATCAAATTTTTATGGCTCCGGAAGATATACACAAGACTCCATTCAGAGAGTACCAGGATCGGTGGGTCATTTGACCATGTAGCTCAAGACATTTGACCGAAAAATGCTCATACAACATACCAAAGAGCCAAGAATTATGACTTTTCACATCTAATCTGCAAGTTGGTGGAGATTTACATTGACGACGTGGGTAGTCAAATCTGTTTCAAGGACTAGATTTGGAGGATTTGCGATACCCGGATCAACTAGAAAGTTCTACTAAGAATGAATCGAAGAAGTGTGCTTTTGGTGTAACGGCCGGGTCAAATTCTGGGTTTCTTGTTCATGAACGCGGATTGGAGATCGGGCCCGAAAGTCGAGGCAGCAGAATAATGAAGTCGCTGCACATGGAAAGAAGGAACTCCAAGGTCTCTTATCGGCAAAATCAATCTCTCACGTGGTTCATCTCCAAACTGCTGTGACGAATTGAACTGCTCAGGGATTGGTAAAGATTAAATCTGATGAGGAGTTTCGCTGGGGGCAGAGCATGATGTACACGTCCGTTGGGAACCCCAAGAGGAAGGTATGATGCGCACAAGGGCAAGTTTTCCTCATTAAGAAACCAAGGTTAATCAACCAGAGGAGCCAAGAAGCATCATTAGCTGTTGATGGTGGCGAAATGATGCGCAACAACAGGATCTGCCAACGTGGAATCGCACAACAAAAACCAAAGTACTCTTTGCCCCAACGAAACAGTGTTGTCAATCTCACCGGCTTGCTGTAACAAAGGATTAAGCATACGAGTGGAAGATGATTGTTTGGAAGATGATTAAAGAAGAACAATTGCAAGAGATTGTATGCTGTAAAGAATAGGACCTGGGTCCACAGTTCACTAGAGGTTCTCCCCCATAAGATAAAGCATGTTGGGTGAACAAATTACGCTTCACCATATCTCCAACAGAGAAGGGCATAACAATGCATATACATGATATGATAAATATAGTGAGATTTAACTGGGCATTACGACAAAGTATAGACCGCCATCCAACCGCATCTATGCCTAAAAAGCCCACCTCCAAGGTTATCATCCAACCCCTTCCAAAGATTAAGGAAAAAGCAAATGAATACATCCTTAGACATAGCGTAATGTAATCAACAACCACATCCCTAGACATAGAATCAAAAGTTTATCCCTGGTGGCAACAGCACATCACAAACTTAGAACTTTTCTCACACTGTCTGTGTGTCAAATTTATATGGAACTCCACTTTATCATATAAATACTCTCTGGAGTTAAGAGCTAAAAATCAGTTTGTGAAAGCCTCAATAATAACGGAGAGCATGCAAGATCATAAACAACACATAAACAATAGATTGATAATCACCATAACATAGTATTCTGTATCCATCGGATCCCGACAAACACAACATATAGTATTACGTATAGATGATCTTGATCATGTTAGGCAGCTCACAAGATCCAACAATGAAGCACAATTAGAGAAGACCACCATCTGTCATGCAGGACCCATAAATCGTGGGCTAACTACTCATCATCACCTCTGAGAGAGACTGCGAAGGGTAGAGTCCTCCCGAGATGGTCCCCTCCTACAGTGGTGCCGAGGTGATCTCCCGAACTCCAGATGGACCCGCGCGGCGGCGTCTCGAAGGCTTCCGACGTGGCTCGGCACGGGGTTTCGCGACCAGGCTACATGTAGGCGAAGGCAGGCCGGCTGACTAGGCCCACAATTCTTCAGGGCGGAGCGGCCCCCTCCGGCCGCGCGGCCCTAGTGGTGGCGGCGCCTCGTCGCCCACTTCGTTTCCCTTTCGGTCCTCTCGTAGCTTCAAAAATAGGACCATCGGCGTTGATCTCGTCCTGCACCTCCGAGAAGATTACATTGATTTCTGAAACCAAAATGTACAGAAAACATCAACTGGTTTTCAAGATCTTGTTAATAGGTTAGTCTTAGAAAATGCATAAAAACACATGAATGCAATACAAAACATGTAGGCATTATCAATAAAGTAGCATGGAACATAAGAAATTATCGATACGTTGACGTATCACTGCCCTTTTATCATTTGAGGATATGAAATACTTCTGCATAGTTTGAATAAGGAATTATATGTAGTGATCATACTGGTGTAAATAGGGATGCCCTCTGGTGATCCATGGTGGCGGCTACAATGATATGAGGTAGACCATCGGCAAATCCGAGAATATCTAGGATTTCTAACAGCAAAAACACAACTTCTTCATCTTGTTAATAGGTTAGTTCCTTACGACATATAATGTGACATGTAGGTATCATCAGCATGGAACATAAGAAATTATCGATTGGAGACGTATCGCAAGACTCGTTAACAAAGATAATTTCGAAGTATGCCATCATAATCTTGATCATACAAAGCGATCAAAACAATGGTAATGACATGAGTAAACAAATGAATCATAAAGCAAAGACATGAATAGTACTTCAAGACAAGCATCAATAAGTCTTTAAGAGTTAACTCATAAAGCAATAAATCAAAGTAAGGTATTGAAGCAACAGATTAAGTTTCAGCGGTTGCTTTCAACTTATAACATGTATATCTCATGGATATTGTCAACATAAAGTAATATAACAAGTTCAATATGCAAGTATGTAGGAATCAATGCACGTCTACACAAGTGTTTGCTTTTAAGATGGAGAGATAGGTAAACCGACTCAACAATAAAAGTAAAAGAATGGTCCTTCAAAGAGGAAAGCATCGATTGCTATTTGTGCTAGAGCTTTTATTTTGAAAACATGAAACAATTTTGTCAACGGTAGTAATAAAGCATATGAGTTATGTAAATTATATCTTACAAGTTGCAAGCCTCATGCATAGTATACTAATAGTCCGCACCTTGTTCTACTTAGCTTGGACTACCTGGATCTTTGCAATGCCATGTTTCAACCAAGTGTCACAAATGGGTACCTCCATGCCGCCCGTACAAAGGTCTAAGGAGAAAGCTCGCATTTTGGATTTCTCGCTTTGATTATTCTCAACTTAGACATCCATACCGGGACAACATTGACAACAGATAATGGACTCCTCTTAAATGCGTAAGCATGTAGCAACAATTATTATTCTCTATGAGATTGAGGATATATGTCCAAACTGAAACTTCCACCATGATTCATGGCTTTAGTTAGCGGCCCAATGTTCTTCTCTAATAATTTTGCATGCTCCAACCACTAAGGTGATAGATCCTTCAGACAAGACGGACATGCATAGCAACTCACATGATATTCAACAATAGTTGATGCGTTCCCCGTAAGCATGGTTATCGGACAACAAGCAACTTAATAAAAGATAAAGTGCATAAGTACATATTCAATATTACGATAGTTTTTAAGGCTATTTTGTCCCATGAGCTATATATTGCAAAGGTGAATGATGGAATTTTAAAGGTAGCACTCAAACAATTTACTTTGGAATGGCGAAATACCATGTAGTAGGTAGGTATGGTGGACACAAATGGCATAGTAGTTGGCTCAAGGATTTTGGATGCATGAGAAGTATTCCTCTCGATACAAGGTTTAGGCTAGCAAGGTTATTTGAAGCAAACTCAAGGATGAACTGCAGCAAAACTCACATAAAGACATATTGTAAACATTATAAGACTCTACACCGTCTTCCTTGTTGTTCAAAACTCAATACTAGATATTATCTAGACCTTAGAGAGACCAAATATGCAAATCAAATTTTAGCAAGCTCTATGTATTTCTTCATTAATGGGTGCAAAGCATATGATGCAAGAGCTAAACATGAGCACAACAATTGCCAAGTATCACATTATCCAAGACATTTTAGAATTACTACATGTAGCATTTTCCAATTCCATCCATATAACAATTTAACGAAGAAGAAACTTCATGAACATTATGAGTAAAGCCTAAGGACATATTTGTCCATATGCAACAGCGGAGCGTGTCTCTCCACAAAGTGAATGCTAGGATCCATTTTATTCAAACAAAAACAAAAACAAAAACAAACTGACGCTCCAAGTAAAGAACACAAGATGTGTGTAACGGCCCAGGGTAGCACCCCCATTAGATTTGCTTGTGTTTTTATTTTGTGCATCATCATGGCATCATGCATGCATCACATCCATGTTTCAACAAGATAAAATTATTTTATTAAACCCTAACTCTTTATTTTCCCTCTCATATGGTTTTATTGAAACCTCTCTTATCTTTTATTTTAATAATAAAACCCCTCCTCTAATAGTGGTACCCTGTCCCTTCTCCTCGACCCTCTATCTCTCTCTAACTCTCGCTCAAATCTCCTACCGACGTTGACTACCGTGGTTCCCCACAGATGCTCGCCGTCGGCCTACCTCCGGTGGTTCCCCGGCGCCAAGGGCACCACCAACAGACTCCCCTGGAACGCCCGCGTCGAACGCGCCATCCCGCAGGTCCCGGTTCGCCCTCAATCGCCAGATCGATACTCGACCTGAGCCATCCGCCATGGCCGTTTCACCAGAAGCTTTCCGCCAGAGTCTGGTTCAAAAACTGCGCGTTCCATTTCAGTTCACATACAGTCAAGCAGCGCAGTGGTTAGCACCTTGGTCCTCAACCTGTGCAGCCCGAGTTCTAATCCTTTGTGATGCAAAATCCCACCCCTTTTGCTGCTCATTTCTTTCTCTGGTACCCTGACAGGCGGGTCCCTTCGTCAGCCCCTACCGGCGCCACCTCAGCTTCCTCGCTCTACCAAGCACATCCTGGCCCCGCTCGTCATTCCATGTGGCTGGCTTGCCTTCCGGTATAAACGTTTTCTTCTTTTCTGAGCTTTTCTGGAATTTGCTAAAACTTGTAAAATCTATATCTTCTAAATGGTAACTTGAAATAAAAAGTGTTATATATGAAAATTGATCAGAAAAATGTGAAGAACATTAATATGCCATCCATGCTTGCTGTTGCATCATGCATCATATAATTTCGTGCTAGTTTGCATTACCACCTAATATGTAACATATGGAATATGTGGGATATTATATAAATGTTGTCCCGGTTCCATTTAACTTTGAAGTAGCTCACCCCTGCCATGTTATGCCATGCTATTTAACCCTTAACTTTGCCGGTACAAAATGCAACTCCAACATAATTTGTTTGTCCGGGGTTTCGACTCCGCTTAATATGGATAAGTTGCATCGCATCATGCTTGCCATGTCATGCATATCATCTTGAACATGCCGGTTCTTCTTCCGTAGTTGTAAGCTTTGCATCCGATGTTTGTTGTAGCATTTGCTTCTTCCCGGATAGGATCACGAAGTGGTGATGTGAGATACGACGAGTTCTCCGACAAGTTCTTCTGCAACCTTTCACAGGCGAGCCCTCTCTCTTCACCTATTACACTCTCCCTCGCATTGCTATCCTTATGTTGCGCTTCTTTATCGAGTCACGTGTCCTATTCCACTTGTTTACCATAATAATCTTATATGTATCACTCCTTAACCATAGCCGTTGCTTGATGTTTGAGCCTTGCGAGTCGTAGGCCTGTTTAGGTTCTGTTGTTTATCTCGATTTGTTATCGGGATATGTTGGGTTGTTGGGAGGTTATCACATGCTATATCAATTGTTGGAGATACTCATGCTTTACTTTATTATTAACAACTAAAATTGTAAGCGAGGCATCGCCCCTTTGCGAAAGCATCGGAACTTTGACTTGCTAATGTCCCCTAGGACCCGAGTTCCTGTTATCTGTTCCGAGATTGAGCGCTCTACCCGTACGTGGGGGAGTGGGACCCCCATCACCCACTACCTTTCCTCGAGTCTGTTTATTGGGAGCCACAACCTTGGTTTTTTTGCCCATATGCACGATGCACGATTTACTTCTGTTGCCTTCGGTGTTTATTTCTGTATTGTACTCATATCGCGGATAGACTTATCCTGTGCCTGGTCGTTAGTGCCCGCCTGGACTATGTCGCAAACCTCTTGGTCCGTATCGGAGTACGGCCGAACTTCGTCACGGGTAGCTTAGTTGGGTGGCTCCCATTAAACTTTCTCTTGCATTGGGAACGGTCTTGTTGTGAGACTCCACCTGTAGTAAGTGGGTTCGAGCATGCGTATGGTTACATTTGGGCAACCCCCAGGGTATACATCTTATCGATAAGCCGTGTCCGCGGTTATGGACGACTTGGAATTGTATGGCTTGATCATAGAACAACTTACACCTTATACTTGTTGTTAATAATCTGATAATAACTTGTGTAGTAATATAGCATTACTACAACCGATACCTAATAAAACTTGTCCACCGTTGAGTGTCTTTTACATTGCCTCTTCGCTTTGTTGAAGGGGATATGTGTAATCACTGGGTTATGTTTGTGTAGTATTTATCTGTTACCTTGTGCGCTCTCTTATCTTCTCTGAGTAGACGGATGTTGTAGCGTGTCTCTATTGGTTATAGTTTTGCTGCCGCTAAACCTACCATATAGCCCCAGGTGATATATTCGCCCGGCGAGCATAGCCATTTCTAGTCTCGCTAAGTACGTGCCGGAGTTTGTTCCTTGGTACTCTCGCCTTTCCTCTTTCTCTTTTGCTTCCTCCCTTTTGTCGGCAACCGATGGCCCGACTTTGACAGGTACGAGATGACGACGTTAGCAAGGTTACCCTTCCGGCTTGGCCTGGGCAGGGTTATGACGCCATTGGTTATCTTCAGGACTCTTAGTCCAATTCTGTATCTTGTCCGTACTGACGTATTTGATCTTCTATGATTTGGATCTTGTATTGTATATTTGTATCTTGACTCGTTGAAGTCGTTGTTGTAATATATGTTTCTTGTGGGCTCTATTGTAATCCCGTTGTAATGTTACCGCTCGTGTTAATTCCTCTGGCATCACGTGTGTGATTTGTCGCGCACGTCGTGTCGGAGGGCGTCTCTGAATCGATACCGTGCGGATTTCGGCGGGATCGCTGGAATCCTCAGGGTACGGGAACCTCGGGGCGTCACAAGTTGGTATCAGAGCCCAGGTTGACGGTACACCACTAGTCCAGCCTGTAGGATAACCTTGCCAACGGACGTTGTGTGTCTAGTGTCAAAAACTATTTTCTAAAATTCGTTGGATAGATCTGATTAGCTCTGATTTTTCTCCTTATCTATATTCTTTCTCCTCTTACCTTTGCGAGTTTTGGGTCTTCTCTCTTATCTGAGTTATCCGAGTCATAGGTCTCTACGCGGGTTGGACGATCTCTGCCTTTATCCTAATAGGTCCGATCTTCGGAGGTCCCGACGGAAGCGATCATCGACAGCGGAACAACGACTTCTTGTTGGTGGTGTCGCCCGATCATCATGGAGCAACAATTCTTGTTAGTGGTGTCGAGGAGATCGACACGTCGCATGAAGACCCGATAGTTCACCTCTCTCCCCCGTACCTTGAGGTGGAACCTCGGGGCGAGGTTCCTTAGTGGTGTCGATTGTAACGGCCCAGGGTAGCACCCCCATTAGATTTGCTTGTGTTTTTATTTTGTGCATCATCATGGCATCATGCATGCATCACATCCATGTTTTAACAAGATAAAATTATTTTATTAAACCATAACTCTTTATTTTCCCTCTCATATGGTTTTATTAAAACCTCTCTTATCTTTTATTTTAATAATAAAACCCCTCCTCTGGGCCTCTCTCTCCCTCTGGCCCATCTCTCTTCCTCCCCCAGCATCTCACCTCTGCGGCCCAAGTGAACCCAACCCACCAGCGGTGGCCCAACCCACCTCTTGGCCCGTACTTCGATCCCCTTTCGTTCCCCCGTCGCCCTCGGAGAGAGCACGCAGGGCGTGATCCCGTGGTCCTCCTCCCCAACCACTTCGCCCCCTTTCCCCCCTCCCTTAAAGCCGCCCTCCACGCCAGCAAACCCTATCCGCATCCCTTCTTCCTCCTTCTAGCCGCCACTCTTACCTCCCTATTTTTCTTCACGTTTTTCTCACCACCACCGAAGCTGCTCACACTCACAGAACACCATGGCGCCGTCACGTCAGCCCGCCTCGCCAAGCCGAGGGCACCGAAAGAACCGCATCGTCGTCCTCTCCATCCCCCAAAGGAATCGGGCCGGGAGAGCTCTAATCGATGTTGAATTCGCCGATTCCCCACGACGGCCGCCGAGCTCCGGTGATGAATTCAACGGCTCCGTTGAACCTCCGGCCACGGTGACCTATTCCTGAGCATCCTGGTACCCTGTCCCTTCTCCTCGACCCTCTATCTCTCTCTAACTCTCGCTCAAATCTCCCACCGACGTTGACTACCGTGTTCCCCGCAGATGCTCGCCGTCGGCCTACCTCCGGTGGTTCCCCGGCGCCAAGGGCACCACCAACAGACTCCCCTGGAACGCCCGCGTCGAACGCGCCATCCCGCAGGTCCCGGTTCGCCCTCAATCGCCAGATCGATACTCGACCTGAGCCATCCGCCATGGCCGTTTCACCAGAAGCTTTCCGCCAGAGTCTGGTTCAAAAACTGCGCGTTCCATTTCTATTCACATACAGTCAATCAGCGCAGTGGTTGGCACCTTGGTCCTCAACCTGTGCAGCCCGAGTTCGAATCCTTTGTGATGCAAAATCCCACCCCTTTTGCTGCTCATTTCTTTCTCTGGTACCCTGACAGGCGGGTCCCCTTCGTCAGCCCCTACCGGCGCCACCTCAGCTTCTCTGCCCAGTCAGCACATCCTGGCCCCGCTCGTCATTCCATGTGGCTGGCTGCCTTCCGGTATAAACGTTTTCTTCTTTTCTGAGCTTTTCTGAAAATTGCAGGAATTTGCTAAAACTTGTAAAATCTATATCTTCTAAATGGTAACTTGAAATAAAAAGTGTTATATATGAAAATTGATCAGAAAAATGTGAAGAACATTAATATGCCATCCATGCTTGCTGTTGCATCATGCATCATATAATTTCGTGCTAGTTTGCATTACCACCTAATATGTAACATATGGAATATGTGGGATATTATATAAATGTTGTCCCGGTTCCATTTAACTTTGAAGTAGCTCACCCCTGCCATGTTATGCCATGCTATTTAACCCTTAACTTTGCCGGTACAAAATGCAACTCCAACATAATTTGTTTGTCCGGGTTTCGACTCCGCTTAATATGGATAAGTTGCATCGCATCATGCTTGCCATGTCATTATCTTGATCATGCCGATTCTTCTTCCGTAGTTGTAAGCTTTGCATCCGATGTTTGTTGTAGCATTTGCTTCTTCCCTGAGGATCACGAAGTGGTGTTGCGAGATACGACAAGTTCTTCTGCAAGCTTTTCACAGGCGAGCCCTCTCTCTTCACCTATTACACTCTCCCTCGCATTGCTATCCTTATGTTGCGCTTCTTTATCGAGTCACGTGTCCTATTCCACTTGTTTACCATAATAATCTTATATGTATCACTCCTTAACCATAGCCGTTGCTTGATGTTTGAGCCTTGCGAGTCGTAGGCGTGTTTAGGCTCTGTTGTTTATCTCGATCTGTTATCGGGATATGTTGGGTTGTTGGGAGGTTATCACATGCTATATCAATTGTTGGAGATACTCATGCTTTACTTTATTGTTAACAACTAAAATTGTAAGCAGAGGCATCTGTGAGCCCCTTTGCGAAAGCATCGGAACTTTGACCTAATGTCCCCTAGGACCCGAGTTCTTGTTATCTGTTCCGAGATTGAGCGCTCTACCCGTACGTGGGGGAGTGGACCCCATCACCCACTACCTTTCCTCGAGTCTGTTTATTGGGAGCCACAACCTTGGTTTTTTTGCCCATATGCACGATGCACGATTTACTTCCTGTTGCCTTCGGGTGTTTATTTCTGTATTGTACTCATATCGCGGATAGACTTATCCTGTGCCTGGTCGTTAGTGCCCGCCTGGACTATGTCGCAAACCTCTTGGTCCGTATCGGAGTACGGCCGAACTTCGTCACGGGTAGCTTAGTTGGGTGGCTCCCATTAAACTTTCTCTTGCATTGGGAACGGTCTTGTTGTGAGACTCCACCTGTAGTAAGGTTCGAGCATGCGTATGGTTACATTTGGGCAACCCCTGCAGGGTATACATCTTATCGATAAGCCGTGTCCGCGGTTATGGACGACTTGGAGCTGTATGGCTTGATCATAGAACAACTTACACCTTATACTTGTTAATAATCTGATAATAACTCGTGTAGTAATATAGCATTACTACAACCGATACCTAATAAAACTTGTCCACCGTTGAGTGTCTTTTACATTGCCTCTTCGCTTTGTTGAAGGGGATATGTGTAATCGGCTGGGTTATGTTTGTGTAGTATTTATCTGTTACCTTGTGCGCTCTCTTATCTTCTCTGAGTAGACGGATGCTGTAGCGTGTCTCTATTGGTTATAGTTTTGCTGCCGCTAAACCTACCATATAGCCCCAGGCGATATATATATTCGCCCGGCGAGCATAGCCATTTCTAGTCTCGCTAAGTACGTGCCGGAGTTCGTTCCTTGGTACTTACTCTCGCCTTTCCTCTTTCTCTTTTGCTTCCTCCCTTTTGTCGGCAACCGATGGCCCGACTTTGACAGGTACGAGATGACGACGTTAGCAAGGTTACCCTTCCGCTTGGCCTGGGCAGGGTTATGGACGCCATTGGTTATCTTCAGACTCTTAGTCCAATTTGTATCTTGTCCGTACTCGACGTATTTGATCTTCCGTATGATTTGATCTTGTACCGTCTATTTGTATCTTGACTCGTTGAAGTCGTTGTTGTAATATATGTTTCTTGTGGGCTCTATTGTAATCCCGTTGTAATGTTACCGCCGAGCACTCGCATCACGTGGTGATTTGTCGCGCACGTCGTGGTTTGATGGCGTCTGACGATACCGTATGGATTTCGCGGATCATTGAATCCCGTGGTACGGGAACCTGGGCCACAAGTTGGTATCGTAGCCTGGACTATGTATACACCACTAGTCCACCGTAGATAACCTTGCCAACTAGACGTTGTGTGTCTAGTGTCAAAAACTATTTTCAAAATTGCTGGATAGATCTGATTAGCTCTGATTTTTCTCCTATCTATATTCTTCTCCTCTTACCTTGCGAGTTTTGGTCTCTCTTATCTGAGTTATCCGAATAGGTCTCTACGCGGGTTGGACGATCTCTGCTTTTCATAATAGGTCCGATCTTCTGAGGTCCCGACTAAGCGCATCATCACAAATTACAACCACTTCTTGTGGTGGTGTCGCCTATCATCATGGAGCAATTCCTGTTAGTGGTGTCGAGGAGATCGACACGTCGCATGAAGACCCGATAGTTCACCTCTCTCCCCCGTACCTTGAGGTGGAACCTCCGAGGTTCCTTGTTAGTGGTGTCGATTGTAACGCCCTGGGTAGCACCCCCTATTAGATTTGCTTGTGTTTTTATTTTGTGCATCATCATGGCATCATGCATGCATCACATCCATGTTTTAACAAAATAAAATTATTTTATTAAACCCTAACTCTTTATTTTCCTCTCATATGGTTTTATTAAAACCTCTTTATCTTTTATTTTAATAATAAAACCCCTCCTCTGGGCCTCTCTCTCCCTCTGGCCCATCTCTCTTCCTCCCCCAGCATCTCACCTCTGCGGCCCAAGTGAACCCAACCCACCAGCGGTGGCCCAACCCACCTCTTGGCCCGTACCTCTTCGATCCCCTTTCGTTCCCCGTTGTCGTCTTCCTCGGGAGAGAGCACGCAGAGGGCGTGATCCCGTGGTCCTCCCTCCCCAACCACTTCGCCCCCTTTTCCCCCCTCCCTTAAAGCCGCCTCCAAGCACAGCAAACCCTATCCGCATCCCTTCTTCCTCCTTCTAGCCGCCACTCTCTTACTCCCTATTTTTCTTCACGTTTTTCTCACCACCACCGAAGCTGCCTCACACCTCACAGTAAACACCATGGCGCCGTCACGTCAGGCCGCCCCTCGCCAAGCCGAGGGCACCGAAAGAACCGCATCGTCGTCCTCTCCATCCCCCCCCAAAGGAATCGGGCCGGGAGAGCTCTAATCGATGTTGAATTCGCCGATTCCCCACGACGGCCGCCGAGCTCCGGTGATGAATTCAACGGCTCCGTTGAACCTCCGGCCACGGTGACCTATTCCTGAGCATCCTGGTACCCTGTCCCTTCTCCTCGACCCTCTATCTCTCTCTAACTCTCGCTCAAATCTCCTACCGACGTTGACTACCGTGGTTCCCCACAGATGCTCGCCGTCGGCCTACCTCCGGTGGTTCCCCGGCGCCAAGGGCACCACCAACAGACTCCCCTGGAACGCCCGCGTCGAACGCGCCATCCCGCAGGTCCCGGTTCGCCCTCAATCGCCAGATCGATACTCGACCTGAGCCACCGCCATGGCCGTTTCACCAGAAGCTTTCCGCCAGAGTCTGGTTCAAAAACTGCGCGTTCCATTTCTGTTCACATACAGTCAAGCAGCGCAGTGGTTAGCACCTTGGTCCTCAACCTGTGCAGCCCGAGTTCGAATCCTTTGTGATGCAAAATCCCACCCCTTTTGCTGCTCATTTCTTTCTCTGGTACCCTGACAGGCGGGTCCCCTTCGTCAGCCCCTACCGGCGCCACCTCAGCTTTTCTGCCCAGTCAGCACATCCTGGCCCCGCTCGTCATTCCATGTGGCTGGCTGCCTTCCGGTATAAACGTTTTCTTCTTTTCTGAGCTTTTCTGAAAATTGCAGGAATTTGCTAAAACTTGTAAAATCTATATCTTCTAAATGGTAACTTGAAATAAAAAGTGTTATATATGAAAATTGATCAGAAAAATGTGAAGAGATGCCATCCATGCTTGCTGTTGCATCATGCATCATATAATTTCGTGCTAGTTTGCATTACCACCTAATATGTAACATATGGAATATGTGGGATATTATATAAATGTTGTCCCGGTTCCATTTAACTTTGAAGTAGCTCACCCCTGCCATGTTATCATGCTATTTAACCCTTAACTTTGCCGGTAGAAAATGCAACTCCAACATAATTTGTTTGTCCGGGTTTCGACTCCGCTTAATATGGATAAGTTGCATCGCATCATGCTTGCCATGTCATGCATATCATCTTGGTCATGCCGGTTCTTCTTATGTAGTTGTAAGCTTTGCATCCGATGTTTGTTGTAGCATTTGCTCTTCCTGATAGGATCACGGTGGTGATGAGATACGACGAGTTCCTCCGACAAGTTCTTCTGCAACCTTTCACAAGCCCTCTCTCTTCACCTATTACACTCTCCCTCGCATTGCTATCCTTATGTTGCGCTTCTTTATCGAGTCACGTGTCCTATTCCACTTGTTTACCATAATAATCTTATATGTATCACTCCTTAACCATAGCCGTTGCTTGATGTTTGAGCCTTGCGAGTCGTAGGCCTGTTTAGGTTCTGTTGTTTATCTCGATTTGTTATCGGGATATGTTGGGTTGTTGGGAGGTTATCACATGCTATATCAATTGTTGGAGATACTCATGCTTTACTTTATTGTTAACAACTAAAATTGTAAGCAGAGGCATCTGTGAGCCCCTTTGCGAAAGCATCGGAACTTTGACTTGCTAATGTCCCCTAGGACCCGAGTTCTTGTTATCTGTTCCGAGATTGAGCGCTCTACCCGTACGTGGGGGAGTGGGACCCCCATCACCCACTACCTTTCCTCGAGTCTGTTTATTGGGAGCCACAACCTTGGTTTTTTTGCCCATATGCACGATGCACGATTTACTTCCTGTTGCCTTCGGGTGTTTATTTCTGTACTGTACTCATATCGCGGATAGACTTATCCTTGGCCGGTCGTTAGTGCCCGCCTGGACTATGTCGCAAACCTCTGGGTCCGTATCGGAGTACGGGAACTTCGTCACGGGTAGCTTAGTTGGGTGGCTCCCATTAAACTTTCTCTTGCATTGGGAACGGTCTTGTTGTGAGACTCCACCTAGAAGTGGGTTCGAGCATGCGTATGGTTACATTTGGGCAACCCCTGCAGGGTGTACATCTTATCGATAAGCCGTGTCCGCGGTTATGGACGACTTGGAATTGTATGGCTTGATCATAGAACAACTTACACCTTATACTTGTTGTTAATAATCTGATAATAACTTGTGTAGTAATATAGCATTACTACAACCGATACCTAATAAAACTTGTCCACCGTTGAGTGTCTTTTACATTGCCTCTTCGCTTTGTTGAAGGGGATATGTGTAATCTACTGGTTATGTTTGTGTAGTATTTATCTGTTACCTTGTGCGCCTCTTATCTTCTCTGAGTAGACGGATGTTGTAGCGTGTCTCTATTGGTTATAGTTTTGTTGCCGCTAAACCTACCATATAGCCCCAGGCGATATATATATTCGCCCGGTGAGCATAGCCATTTCTAGTCTCGCTACGTGCCGGAGTTCGTTCCTTGGTACTTACTCTCGCCTTTCCTCTTTCTCTTTTGCTTCCTCCCTTTTGTCGACAACCGATGGCCCGACTTTGACAGGTACGAGATGACGACGTTAGCAAGGTTACCCTTCCGGCTTGGCCTGGGCAGGGTTATGGACGCCATTGGTTATCTTCAGGACTCTTAGTCCAATTTGTATCTTGTCCGTACTCGGATTTGATCTTCTGTATGATTTGGATCTTTGTATGTTCTATTTGTATCTTGACTCGTTGAAGTCGTTGTTGTAATATATGCTTTGGGCTCTATTGTAATCCCGTTGTAATGTTACCGCCGTGTTAATTCCTCCGCATCACGTGTGATTTGTCGCACGTCGTGCCTGGAGGGCGCCTCTGAATTCGATACCGTGCGATTTCACGGATCGCTGAATCCTCAGTCACGGGAATCCCCAAGCCACAATGTGACCGAATAAAAATATAGTTTCCGGGAGGAACCCGATGATGTTGTCGATGAAGAAGGTGCCTTGGGCATCCCAAGCTAGACGCTGAGTCTTCTTAATATGCAAAGGAACCACGGGGCATCCCCAAGCTTGAGCCACTCCTCTTGATCATAGTATATCATTCTCCTCTCTCGACCCAAAACTTCCTTCACACCAAACTTCAAGCAAACTCATTAGAGGGTTAGTGCACAATTAATAATTCACACATTCAGAGGTGACACAATCATTCTTTACACTTCTGGACATTGCATAAGCTACTGGACATTAATGGATCAAAGAATTCATCCAACATAGCAAAAGAGGCAATGCGAAATAAAAGCAGAATCAAAACAGTACACCCGTAAAGACGAATTTTAAAATGGCACCAGACTTGCTCAAATGGAAAAACTCAAAACTAATGAAAGTTGCGTACATATCCGAGGATCACGCTCAGAATTGCGTATGTCTTCAATTTTCACGAGACTTGTGCCCGTACTTCGTGATGACAAACAGTTTCTT
This sequence comes from Lolium multiflorum, assembly GCA_030979885.1. NCBI lineage: Eukaryota > Viridiplantae > Streptophyta > Magnoliopsida > Poales > Poaceae > Lolium > Lolium multiflorum. The sequence goes on along the minus strand of CM061749.1, from coordinate 181,629,531 downwards.
CTGCTAGCCGATCCCAAATATAACATCAACTTTGACATAGAAACTTTACTTGGCACAAAAACATGATAAGGAGAGGTTGCTACAGGAGTAAACAACTTCCAAGACTCAACAAAACAAAAAAATTGCTGTAGTAAAAACATGGGTTGTCTCCCATAAGCGCTTTTCTTTACGCCTTTCAGCTACGCATAAAGTGCAAATCAAGTAACATCAAGAGTAGAAGCATCAACATCATAGCTTGTTCTAATAATAGAATCAAAAGGCAACTTCATTCTCTTTCTATGGAATACCTTTTTTGAGAGGAAATTGATATTTAATATTACCTTCCCTCATATCAATAACAACACCAACAGTTCCAAGAAAAGGTCTTCCCAACACAATAGGACAAGATGCATTGCATTCGATATCCAAAACAACAAAATCAACGGGGACAAGGTTATTGTTAACCGTAATGCACATTATCAATCCTCCCAAAGGTTTCTTTTTAACATTATCTGTAAGATTAACATCCAAATAACAATTTCTTCAATGGTGGCAAGTCAAGCATATCATAAATCTTTTTAGGCATAACATAAATACTTGCACCAAGATCACATAAAGCATTACATTCAAAGTCATTGAATTTCATTTTAATGATGGGCTCCCAACCATCTTCTAACTTTCTAGGAATAGAAGTTTCAAGTTTTAGTTTCTCTTCTCTAGCTTTTATGAGAGCATTTGTAATATGTTTTGTAAAGGCTAAATTTATAGCACTAGCATTAGGAATTTTAGCAAGTTTTTGTAAGAACTTTATAACTTCAGAGATGTGGCAATCATCAAAATCTAAATCATTATGAGCTACAGCAATGGGATCATTGTTCCCAAAGTTGGAAAAATTCAGCCTTATCACAAGCAGCTAGCAGCTTTAGTAATTTCAGCTTTTGTACGCTTTGCACTAGGAGTAGAAACATTGCCAACACCAATTATTTTACCATTGATAGTAGGAGGTGCAGCAACATGTGAATCATTATCATTACTAATGGTGGTAATAGTCCAAACTTTAGCTACATTATTCTTTTAGCTAGTTTTTCATTTTCTTCTCTATCCCACCTAGCAATTCAGCCATTAATCTTATATTCTCATTAATTCTAACTTGGATGGCATTTGCTGTAGTAGTAATCTTATTATCAATATCATCAGGTTTAGCAGCCATTTTATTAATTAAAGAGGATTGTGATGCGGACATGTATGAGATTCGGGTTTCAGCATTTGAAATTTTAGTTTGCAGACCAGAAATCTCCCTATTCAAGTTTTCAAGTTGATTTCTATATTTTTCAACAAGGTAGATTGTTCATTCATAGTTTTAGTAAACAATTGATTTTGCTCATATTGTGATTGCATAAAGTTTTTAGTGGATCTTTCAATTTCTAGCATCCTTTCCTCATATCTACCATAAGTATTACCATAATCATTACCATTAGCAGAAGGATATGGCCTATAGTTATTACCAGCGTTGTTCCTATAAGCATTGTTGTTGAAATTATTATTTTTAATGAAATTCACATCAACATTTTCTTCTTGAGCAACCAATGAAGCTAAAGGAACATTATTAGGATCAACATTAGATCTACCATTCACAAGCATAGACATAATCACATCAATCTTATCACTCAAGGAAGAGGTTTCTTCAACAGAATTTACCTTCTTACCTTGTGGAGCTCTTTCCGTGTGCCATTCGAGTAATTTATCATCATATCATCAAGAAGTTTTGTAGCCGCCCCAATGTGATGGACATAAAGGTACCTCCAGCAGCTGAATCCAATAAATTCCGCGAAGAAAAATTTAGTCCCGCATAGAAGGTTTGGATGATCATCCAAGTAGTCAGTCCATGGGTTGGGCAATTCTTTACCAAAGTTTTCATTCTCTCCCATGCTTGAGCAACATGTTCAGTATCTAATTGCTTAAAATTCATATGCTACTTGTGGTGACCCGGCATACCACTGCATGGTGTAGTATGCAAGTCCGATATAACACCAATGAAACACCGTTCCACTAGTATTATATCGCTCAGAGTGGTACAACGAAACATATGCGGGTCCAAGGCATGTCTATAGAATTACAACTCCGACTCGTTACAGATCATCACAGCCTCCTACTTTACAATGAGGTAAAACTGCAAATAAACTCCAGAAGAACGACTCGTAGTCTAGTCCTAACACGAACTCTATTTGTAGAGTATTTAGCTAGCTACAGAGGCTATGAATAGATTCTAACTAAATAGGAGCTAAGTTTAGGAAGCTAGTTCCTTTCTATTGCTAATCTAGGTTTCTCCTTGTTGGATGTGGTAACTGACTCCTCTGACAGGTCCTGTCTCTTGAAGTAGTTGTTGACCTCGGCCTTCGAGTTGCACTGTAGATCCTCCTTTGGTGCCTCCATACCTGCTGGGATTTAAGAGTGGGATGAGTACGAGCGTACTCTCAACAAGTTCATTTTAGGAAAGAGGTGTTTAATGCACTAGCCACGCAGACCAGAAAGTCATAGGCAATGCAAGTGTTTGTAAACATTTCTTCAAAAGGTTGCTTTATTCTGAAGAGCTATGTCCGTCACCTTCACCCGTTGACTAGAACTTCATGGAGTTCCTTTTCCGGCTGTCAGCCTCCATATCCCAACAGGAGTGACTGGTCACGTCACACTCGTAGAGGTGTGTTGCTTTACCCATAAGAGATCTTAACCTTGGTGCCAACCGGGCAATTGTTCCCGTCCACACTTCCTTTGGTGTGAGGCCCGGTATAAGGTCCTAGTCAATCATGTTCCTCCGCTACCTCGCACACCCACCCGTTGTTGCATGCGCCGACCCTGGGTCCACGTCGGTCCCATTATTCCCGTAATTTCGTGGTGGACCCCGACCACGACAACAGTGCTGGGCTCTACCATACACTCCTACGCCGGTGGCTGCAACCCATCATAGACCGCAATACCGTGGGGAACTTCAGGCTTCCCCAGCCTACCGCTTGTTCCTCGGGCGACAAGTGTCTACTGACTATGCCGTGGGAACTTCAGCTTCCCCAGCCTACCGCTTGCCCCCTATTACAAGTGTCTACGGTAAAGCGCGTCCGTTGATGTACGAGAGGTGGAAACACTTTGACTACTCCGTCCCATTCCAGATCTTATGGTTAACACGGGTATTACGGCACAAGAATCACTGGACGACATTTGTTGTTTAATCCTAGATGGATATAAACCCTTGCAATGGAACCTCCACCATATCAACACAATCCATGGTTCCATTGCCCACCACATAGTCATATTCATAGTTATGAAAATAGTGGTTTTGCTTTTTATGCAATAGTGATAAACATAGTACTTTGCAAGTAATTTGGTAAAAATACTCAAATGACATGAGCAAGCGATGAACTTGCCTTTCTTGACTGCAAGATTATGCAGCAAGGTCTTCGATACGCAATAACTCCAACTTCTGAAATAGCATCATCGTCCGGTAAGACGATGTTTAAAAGATTGGCAAGGATGCAATAATGCATAAGTATGAGATGCAATCGCTTCTAAGCGTGACCTCCCGATGATTTAGGATTAGTGAGTGGTAATGATTAGTTCAGGGTGTGTTGCACTTTTAGAGTGATTTACAAACAAGGTTCTTATTCAGGTTTGTGTTGGTTTAGAATCATAAGCAAGTGGTAAAATGCATAGTAACAATCATACACATCAAGGAATAGTGGTTGTATAATAAGTAAAGAGCAGTTGTCAATTTTAAGTCCTATAGTGCATGGTTGATGATTATTTATTATATAATTCAAAAGAATAACTTTTGAAGAACATGTTCTTTAATAAAGAACAAGTATGATAATTAGGTTTGTGGGGTTCTATGGTGTACTATGGTTTCAATTAGTTTCTGGAGTAAGTATTAGATGGATCCCAACTATGTTGGATTCATCAACACAAAGGGCTTGTAAGGTTGAGTTAAGCCTAGGCATCCTAAGCACTTATTCATACAAGGTTGCTATCAAGATTGGTTCATCTTATTGGTGATAGCTAGCTAGGGTTTATAGGTCCTTATAAGCAGGGTTGAGGATGATTCTTTATTTACTTCAAAAGAATAACTTTTGAAGAACATACTTCTTAAATAAGAAGCAGTATTACAATTAAGGTTGAGGTTATCTTGGATTAGCTTATTGGACTTCTAAGTAGAGAATGGTTGGTTCCTAAATAGGATGGTTCATAATTATCTCACACTAGTAGGGATTAGTGTGTAGGTAATATGATGCACAATATTGGCATGGTTGTTATTAGGGTTCATCACAATGGTGTGATGCTAAGCAAGGTCCATTAAGGTTGATGTCTCTAAAGATAGGATCTAGGGTTAGCACTTGGTTAACCCTATTTGATCATCTAGGTCTAATGAAGATGAACATATGGGATACCCATCTCTTATTAGTGACAGGTCTTCTACATTTTATGTGTACATGACCAGTATCTAGGTTCTATATGGTTCTATGATTTAAAAGAAAGTAGGATGATCACATGGTATAACCTAGGGTTTAGGTTTAGGACAATTTAAGGTTCAAATGGATTAATGAAGCTAGGGTTCCTATTTGGATTAGGGTTTTAGGAATCACATCAAATTGTGAGGTTATTACTTTGTTTAAAATGGAACTAGGTTTCCTAATTATCCTATAATTCTTGGATTAATAACTTCATTAATAAAGTTGAAGTTATTAATAATTTTAAAATCAAAATAATATTGGATTTGTCCTTTTATTATTTTAAAAGAATTAATAATTAAGATAATTATTAATCAGGGATTAAATCTCTCTAATAATGCTTTAACAAAATAATCAAATAAAGAAAATTAGTTTTAATGTTCTATTTATTTATTTTCAGGTTTTTATTTAATTTTGGAAGTATTTACTAATTATTGAATTTTAATTGAATTTAGAATTAAAATTAAAGGCTTAAATAACAAGTAATAAATAATTGAATTTTTATTAAAAATAAAAATTTAATTTTATATTTTTATTGGATAGAGTTTATTTTTCTGAAGATTTTAATATCTTATTTTCATTTTTCTGAGTTATTATGAATTTTATATAAATTTGCAAAGTTGCAGTAATTATTGAATTGAAATTTTAAAAGAAAATTACTAAAGTTACCCGGTCGGACTACCCACACAGTCACTGACTGGTGGGGCTACCTCCACGTCACCTGCCACGCAGCATTGACCGTGGTCAAAATTGCTGGCGTGGCCAGGTTCATGGTGACCGGCGGTCAGTGATGACGGCCGGTAGGCGCACGGCGGTGCGGTGTTGGCTCGACGCAGGTGATGCGCTGAGCCATAGGGTGGCGGCGCCGCCGATATCACCGGAGCTTGGCGGCGGCGTGGTTCTGCGGCGGCAGCACGGGTGAACGACGCGGCGTCCCTACGGTGCATGATTGAACAAGGCGAGCACACCAGGGAGTCGAGGAGCTCACCAGGAACACGCCGGGCTTGACGGCGAGACGAATGGAGGTCTGGTTCGCCGGATTGAATGGTTGCCGGCCTCGGAGAAGATGCCCACGGCGAGGTCGATTCAGGACGCTCCGGCCCGATTCCTTGTGTAGGCTGGGCAAGGAGAGGATGGTGATCACGTCGGTGGTCACGGCTTGGCCTGGGAAGGTCTCTACCGGCGGCGATGGTCGCCGGCCGTACGGCTAGGGTTTCGGTTTGGAGGAATTTTGGAGCAGAGAGAGGAAGAATTCGTTGCTGGTGTTCGTCCAGAGGCTTTTATAGGGCGTTCGGACTCGCCTCGTCACGACGTCGATCACGGAGAGGTCGACAGCGGCGAGAGGAAGCCGGGCACGGCTTCGTGCTGGCATACATGCGAGAGGAGGGGATGAGGACGACCCCCTCTCCGTTCTTTTCAGACGAAGGGGTATTGGGCTGTGCTTTGTTGGTGGACTGGGCCTCTCTGGTGGGCTCGTGCTGGGCTGTCGTGGCCAAGTCTGGTAAGCCTCTCCCTCTCTTTTCTTTTTAAAACTTTTCTGTTTTATTATTCTGGTGTCTATTTTATTATTTGAATTTAATTCTGACTTTTATTTTGTTCTGCAGGTTTTACCAATTTTTTAATCTCAATAGAATTTAATAGATATGCATACTGCATAGTTGTTTTGTTCAAACAAATATTTAACCTTTGATTAAATTTGTGTTGTTGTGAGAGGTATTCTAAATTTCAAGTAGATATGGGTTAAGTGTTTGTCTCAATTACTTTTATTTAGAAACCAAATATATTCAAATGGTTTGAAATTAATAACATGTGCAGGTGAACACATTCTTAGGTTTAGCATTACTTGTGCACCTATATATACTTATAAATAGAGTTTAAGATGAATGGTGATGAGAATGGAATTGAATCATGACTTTATGTGAATGATGATTTCTTAGGGTTTAAGAAAATAGTTTGATAAACCCCATAATGACTTGGTCTTGGTTACAAAGTAAGTGGTTGATCACCATACATGATTTTAAGTAAAGGTTTTAACACTAGGTTATTCTTAAGTTCCATATTTAAACATAAGCTTTAACTAGTGAACAATTTCTAGGGTTCTCATCACATTCTCCTTATGGCAATTGGTTTGAATCTCAATTAGTGCCTAGCTTTATATTATGATCACCATAGTGATACAAAAACTAAGGTTGAGATTTAATTCTAGGTTGTAGAGATGAGGTGACATCATATTGCCTTTGCTAGGGTTTAATCTCCCCTAACCATGGTAATATGGTTACTTGCTTCATATCTTATGTGCTTCTCTAACTACTAGGGATTTAAGAATTGGTTTTATATTTTACCAATTAACTTCTATTACTAACCTCAATTTATCATTAAAGTAACTACATTGGTTATAGTTCTTTTTATGGTTAACTTTGGTCCTATGGATATATGGTTTCTCACCATATAAAGTATAGGGTTTGACTAAGGTTTTCTTATGTCCTATAATTGAGGAATAAATGAAATATAGATGTGGTAGGATTCTACTTATGATCCCAAGTGAATCACAAGTTAAAGTGAGGGTATAAGCCTATGGTTGCTTACTAGCTACCTCCCTATGATTTCATGTGGTGAATGATATCTACTTGTCCTATTAGGGTTTAACTTATCCTCACATACCTCAAGAGCATGATCATGGATTAGGCATAATCAACTTGTTCTTAATCTCTCTACCTCAAGTTCTTAGGGTTTATGATCATCACTCAATTTATAATGATCAAGGTTTGGCTTCCTAAATTATCTCTCAAGAATTAGGTTTCTCACTCCCAAGATTAAGTATAGTCTTGATCAACTAGGATATAGCACTTCTATTTTACTGTCTAGGATGGGACTAGTATGGTTGCCTTATTAGTTTATATCCCAGAAGAATGCCTGAGATATTACTTAGGGTTTTTTCCAGGGAATGATGATATAATCATCTGGTTATATGGATAGTTCTCTCCCTCACATTCAAGTGTTGGCTTAACTTTCTTGAGTGTAACACCTTAGCTTGAGTTCTCTCAGATAGGAATGGATTATTCTAAGGTTTATGGTGTAATCCTAATATTTCCTTAGGTATCTAGGCTAGGACTCCACTTGGTTGTCTTGGTTGAATTAATCTCCTCCTTACTTTATCAATTAATGGATATGGTTTTATTCCATGTCATATTAGTTTATCTCATCACTCCAAGGGAAATGGTTTTCAACCTAATACTTTAGTTCAAAGGTTGTTCTTTATTCTTAAATAGGTAAAGCTTGAATTGATATGAATGGTCTCTCTCATTTGGGAATGACTTGAATAATACTCTAGGGTTCCTCTTGAAAATGATGTTGTGATCATATGGATATTTATCTCCAAGGTTTGTCATTGCTTCTCTCATAATTATAATAGAACTCTCACCTCTCTAGGTTTGATGCATAATGCTTTGGAATAGAGAAGGATTATATTCCTTAGTTGGATCTCCTTGTCTTGTCTCCAAGATTAAAGTAGAATGGATATCATGGGGTTTATGATAAGAGCATGGATTAGTTTAAGACATGGAGAAGATAAGTGAAGAATAGTTTCTCCAATTATTGTTACTTGACTTCCAATTAAATGGATGTTCATATGTTATGGCAAGGAATATCATGTTGTGATCTTTCATAAGATCAAGTAGTTGATCCTTGATTCATATGTTCTTGTGTTGGTTTTAATTCCATTTGATCTAACCCCTTAGATCAAATTATCTCTACCCAAAACAAGGTTTTAACAAAGTCACATTGAGGTTTATAGCGCTTGACTTGATGAGCTACTTCAATTCCACCAAGGTCAAGTGAAACTTCAGTTACTGTGACTGTTTTACTTTAAAGCGCGAAAATTCCCCAGATTTTCTATGCATGAATGCAATGCACACTTCTGTTTCCTCTATTTTTGTAACCCCAATACCTGGGATATTACAGTCTCTACCCCTTAAACTAAACTTCGTCCTCGAAGTTTGATCTCTCTCACGTTTCCGGAGTGTGGATCTGTCTTGTGCAGACTACGACTTTTCTCGAACTCCGTATTGATCTTACTGGATATAATTGAATATATCCCTTGTCCAGATTCTTCCTGGAATCCATGAGTGTCTATCTCTGAACCATGGCTTCTTACTTTAATTCCATGATTTCTTTGAATACTATAATCTTGCTTCCTTTCTCATTGAAGAGTCAATGATTGGGTCTTCTTCTGGTGCTGCTAGTCTTAACTGAAGATTAATTTGATAACATATTTCTAATTGGTAAGATAGGTCTTTGTTTTCCCTTACTACCAAAAGTGCAATAATGGTACTTGGTAAGGTACTTACTATGAAATTGGTCGTGATAGTGTATTTCCCTAATAATGGATTAGACTCATTTAGTCTGTCCAATCATGGTTTATAGTTTATACCTATAACTATTTTGGGTTATTTAGGTTCCATGAAAGGAATCATTCTATTAGTCTGTGGTTCTGGTATGGTCAATTTCCTTCGGTCTTTGGCCTTCTTGAGCTATATTTGGTCTATGGTATTTTCTTCGTCCAACTTCTTTATGCTTAACTTACTTGAGCTTTCGTACTTCTGAGTAAATACTACTCACTTTCTCAAGTTATATTCCACTTCTTACTTCCTCGAGGTATAAACCTCGGCTTCTGGTCTGACATCCTTCTGAAAGTAGTGTCCAATTATCTTATGAAAATAAGATCGAACTTCCTCTCAGTTCAGACCTTCATCTTCTATCTTGCTCAAAATATTGAGTTATTGTACATCCATCTCAATCTTTACTCTACCCCTTTGAGTTTTCTTATGGTCTTCAACTCCTTTTCTTCCAACCATTGGATAGATGGTTAGAATATTGGTCTAGGTGTAGCTTATGGTTTATATTCTTCTAAGGTCTTGCGAAGAATAACTGTGGTGTATCCACTCAATTGTGGACATCCAATGTTAATTCTTCGACTAAATGATTATAGGTTATTGCTATTTAGTTGACGAGATTTTATTTGTTCACAACTTCTTGGTATGAAGAATCCAATTATGGACTAGTTGATATCAATTGTGGCTATTTGATATCTAAAAAAAAACATGGATTCCATTATAGGTTCTGATTACTGGACGAGACACCTTCTACTTTATCTCGCAGTATTGATCCTATATCAACTATGGTCTTCTGATATCAACTATGGTCTTCTTATATCTGCTATGATTTTACAGATCATCTTCCTTCATTCAGGGTTTATTTTGCAAGAAAACCACTAGCTGACACTATGAATATAGTATCTTAGGTGATTTCCCATGCATTCCCTCTTTTATATTGACTATGGATCTGCTTCAGCTTCACCATAATCATCATATTTCTGACCTTCATGCTTCTTATGTACTAAAGTACTCCTCTGTTGAGGTAAAGCATGGTTCTATATTGATACTTCCTTCGGAGTTTTGTGGTTGCTTCCCACAATTTTGCTTCCTTCTTCTGATGAGCCTTCATCTTGTCTTCAGAATCTTCACAATTCGTCACTTCCTCACACGAATACCATTACCCTCTAGATCTATAGCATCAAGTAATAACTTGATATTGCAACATGCATTTGCATATCAAAGTCAAACTGCATGTATGGATCTAGTCAATCAATGGAAATCCAATAAAAATCCAAGAAGATTCAGCTTTGTGCTTATATTACACACCATCATAAGCCTGAATATAATAGTTGAGTAAGACATCTCTAAACATCAGGCTCTGATGTGTAGTATATAACACCACATAATAAAGGTTTATATCATGATACTTAGCATGAATATAGGGCATTCTACTATTTGTCTCAAAGTTTACCTTAATTGCACAATTGCAATGAGATAAACTTGAAACAAAATGGTCTGGAATAGTTGTGGTTGACCTAAAGTTCTTTGGAAGTATTAGCTTCACTTCTATTTTGTTGAAGACTATCTCACATGATATGTCTAGGTTCTAACATTGCTACTCTAAACACATAACTAGGGAAATATAGCTCTTATACTTCCATGTGTTTCTACCATAAGACTATGGTCATGATGTGCTTGGCACACCTCCCATGGTTTTGGAACACAATTCTTGCACTATTGTTGAACAACTGGCTACTTATTGTTCTCCTCATAAATATTTCTGATGTTCTATTCCATCACATAATGACTCTCAAGTGAATCATATATGATTAATAATTCTACCATGTAAGTAGGCATATTTTATTCCTATCTCTCTTCCTTACCTCCCATGATTAACTCATCATGGTCTATACTATCTCATATAGCTTATATTTATCACTTACTATCAGTTGTTTCACAAGTTTGGATAGATTTTACTTACCCATTACTTGTCTTGGTATACACCTTCTAATAGGGTATTACACATATCTTCATTACTTGATATCACTCCTATTACAGGTCTGGATAACTCTTACTTAACTATAACAAGTGTTGGTACACATTTTCCAATAGGATATCTTCCTTATGGTTGTATCCTCTCTTTGGACTACCATGTATTGTATACCAACTGTGATCTACTCATCTATTGTTTTAAGGACTTAATTATGTGCTACATACTTGGGATTAGCTACCTAACTTCACTTAGAAAAGATAGGTAAGAAAGTTGACTCAAGTGTGTCAGGATTATTCTCAAGTGAATATCCATCTCAAGTCAAAAGAGAATTTGGTTTAGCTAAGACAACTTCCTATAGACACTACCAATCCTATAGGTCTCCTTTAAAGGGTTTTAATCCTAAGGTCAAAGCATTTGCTCTGATACCAACTGTGGTGACCCGGCATACCACTGCATGGTGTAGTATGCAAGTCTGATATAACACCAATGAAACACCGTTCCACTAGTATTATATCGCTCAGAGTGGTACAACAGAAACATATGCGGGTCCAAGGCATGTCTATAGAATTACAACTCCGACTCTGTTACAGATCATCACAGCCTCCTACTTTACAATGAGGTAAAACTGCAATTAAACTCCAGAAGAACGACTCGTAGTCTAATCCTAACACGAACTCTATTTGTAGAGTATTTAGCTAGCTACAGAGGCTATGAATAGATTCTAACTAAATAGGAGCTAAGTTTAGGAAGCTAGTTCCTTTCTATTGCTAATCTAGGTTTCTCCTTGTTGGATGGTAACTGACTCTCTGACATGGTCCTGTCTCTTGAAGTAGTTGTTGACTCCTCGGCCTTCGAGTTGCACTGTAGATCCTCCTTTGATGCCTCCATACCTAAGCAGGGGATTTAAGAGTGGGATGAGTACGAGCGTACTCAACAAGTTCATTTTAGGAAAGAGGTGTTTAATGCACTAGCTACAGCCATAGACCAGAAAGTCATAGGCAATGCAAGTGTTTGTAAACATTTCTTCAAAAGGTTGCTTTTATTCTGAAGAGCTATGTCCGTCAGCCTTCACCGGTTGACTAGAACTTCATGGAGTTCCTTTCCGGCGCTCGCAGTTCCATATCCCGAACAGGGAGTGACGGTCACGCCGTTACACTCTGCAGAGGTGTGTTGCTTTACCCATAAGAGATCTTAACCTTGGTGCCAACCGGGCAATTGTTCCGTCCACACTTCCTTTGGTGTGAGGCCCGGTATAAGGTCCTAGTCAATCATGTTCCTCCCTACCTCGCACACCCACCCGTTGTTGCATGCGCCGACCCTGGGTCCACGTCGGTCCCATTATTCCCGTAATTTCAGGGTGGACCCCGACCACGACAACAGTGCTGGGCTCTACCATACACTCCTACGCCGGTGGCTGCAACCCATCATAGACCGCAATACCGTGGGGAACTTCAGGCTTCCCCAGCCTACCGCTTGTTCCTCGGGCGACAAGTGTCTACGGACTATGCCGTGGGGAACTTCAGGCTTCCCCAGCCTACCGCTTGCTTGCCCCGACAGATACAAGTGTCTACGGTAAAGCGCGTCCGTTGATGTACGAGAGGTGGAAACACTTTTGACTACTCCGTCCCATTCCGATCTTATGGTTAACACGGGTATTACGGCACAAGAATCACTGGACGACATTTGTTGTTTAATCCTAGATGGATATAAACCCTTGCAATGGAACCTCCACCATATCAACACAATCCATGGTTCCATTGCCCACCACATAGTCATATTCATAGTTATGAAAATAGTGGTTTTGCTTTTTATGCAATAGTGATAAATATAGTACTTTGCAAGTAATTTGGTAAAAATACTCAAATGACATGAGCAAGCGATGAACTTGCCTTTCTTGACTGCAAGATTATGCAGGCAAGGGTCTTCGATACGCAATAACTCCAACTTCTGAAATAGCATCATCGTCCGGTAAGGACGATGTTTAAAAGATTGGCAAGGATGCAATAATGCATAAGTATGAGATGCAATCGCTCTAAGCGTGACCTAACTCCGATGATTTAGGATTAGTGAGTGGTAATGATTAGTTCAGGGTGTGTTGCACTTTTAGAGTGATTTACAAACAAGGTTCTTATTCAGGTTTGTGTTGGTTTAGAATCATAAGCAAGTGGTAAAATGCATAGTAACAATCATACACATCAAGGAATAGTGGTTGTATAATAAGTAAAGAGCAGTTGTCAATTTTAAGTCCTATAGTGCATGGTTGATGATTATTTATTATATAATTCAAAAGAATAACTTTTGAAGAACATGTTCTTTAATAAAGAACAAGTATGATAATTAGGTTTGTGGGGTTTTATGGTGTACTATGGTTTCAATTAGTTTCTGGAGTAAGTATTAGATGGATCCCAACTATGTTGGATTCATCAACACAAAGGGCTTGTAAGGTTGAGTTAAGCCTAGGCATCCTAAGCACTTATTCATACAAGGTTGCTATCAAGATTGGTTCATCTTATTGGTGATAGCTAGCTAGGGTTTATAGGTCCTTATAAGCAGGGTTGATGATGATTCTTTATTTACTTCAAAAGAATAACTTTTGAAGAACATACTTCTTAAGTAATAAGAAGTATTACAATTAAGGTTGAGGTTATCTTGGATTAGCTTATTGGACTTCTAAGTAGAGAATGGTTGGTTCCTAAATAGGATGGTTCATAAGTATCTCACACTAGTAGGGATTAGTGTGTAGGTAATATGATGCACAATATTGGCATGGTTGCTATTAGGGTTCATCACAATGGTGTGATGCTAAGCATGGTCCATTAAGGTTGATGTCTCTAAAGATAGGATCTATGGTTTGCACTTGGTTAACCCTATTTGATCATCTAGGTCTAATGAAGATGAACATATGGGATACCCATCTCTTATTAGTGACAGGTCTTCTACATTTTATGTGTACATGACCAGTATCTAGGTTCTATATGGTTCTATGATTTAAAAGAAAGTAGGATGATCACATGGTATAACCTAGGGTTTAGGTTTAGGACAATTTAAGGTTCAAATGGATTAATGAAGCTAGGGTTCCTATTTGGATTAGGGTTTTAGGAATCACATAAAATTATGAGGTTATTACTTTGTTTATAATGGAACTAGGGTTTCCTAATTATCCTATAATTCTTGGATTAATAACTTCATTAATAAAGTTGAAGTTATTAATAATTTTGAAATAAAAATAATATTGGATTTGTCCTTTTATTATTTTTAAAGAATTAATAATTAAGATAATTATTAATCAGGGTTTAAATCTCTCTAATAATGCTTTAACAAAATAACAAATAAAGAAAATTAATTTTAATGTTTTATTTATTTATTTACTGGTTTTTATTTAATTTTGGAAATTTTTACTAATTATTGAATTTTAATTGAATTTAGAATTAAAATTAAAGGCTTAAATAACAAGTAATAAATAATTGAATTTTTATTAAAAATAAAAATTTCATTTTATATTTTTATTGGATAGAGTTTATTTTTCTGAAGATTTTAATATCTTATTTTCATTTTTCTGAGTTATTATGAATTTTATATAAATTTGCAAAGTTGCAGAATTATTGAATTGAAATTTTAAAAGAAAATTACTAAAGTTACCCGGTCGGACTACCCACACACTGACTGGTGGGGCTACCTCCACGTCACCTGCCACGCAGCATTGACCGTGGTCAAAATTGTTGGCGTGGCCAGGTTCATGGTGACCGGCGGTCAGGGTGCGACGGTCGCGGCGTTAGGGGCCCCGCGGACGCTGCGTGTGTTGGCTCGACGCAGGGTGATGCGCTGAGCCATAGGGTGGCGGCGCCGCCCCGATACGGCCACCGGAGCTTGGCCGGCGGCGTGGTTCTGCGGCGGCGAGCACGGGTGAACGACGCGGCGTCCCTACGGTGCATGATTGAACAAGGCGAGCACACCAGGGAGTCGAGGAGCTCACCAGGAACACGCCGGGCTTGACGGCGAGACGAATGGAGGTCTGGTTCGCCGGATTGAATGGTTGCCGGCCTCGGAGAAGATGCCCACGGCGAGGTCGATTCAGGACGCTCCGGCCCGATTCCTTGTGTAGGCTGGGCAAGGAGAGGATGGTGATCACGTTGGTGGTCACGGCTTGGCCTGGGAAGGTCTCTACCGGCGGCGATGGTCGCCGGCCGTACGGCTAGGGTTTCGGTTTGGAGGAATTTTGGAGCAGAGAGAGGAAGAATTGTCGGTGTTCGTCCAGAGGCTTTTATAGGGCGTTCGGACTCGCCTCGTCACGACGTCGATCACGGAGAGGTCGACGGCGGCGAGAGGAAGCCGGGCACGGCTTCGTGCTGGCATACATGCGAGAGGAGGGGATGAGGACGACCCCCTCTCCGTTCTTTTCAGACGAAGGGTATTGGGCTGTGCTTTGTTGGTGGACTGGGCCTCTCTGGTGGGCTCGTGCTGGGCTGTGTGGCCAAGTCTGGTAAGCCTCTCCCTCTCTTTTCTTTTTAAAACTTTTCTGTTTTATTATTCTGGTGTCTATTTTATTATTTGAATTTAATTCTGACTTTTATTTTGTTCTGCAGGTTTTACCAATTTTTTAATCTCAATAGAATTTAATAGATATGCATACTGCATAGTTGTTTTGTTCAAACAAATATTTAACCTTTGATTAAATTTGTGTTGTTGTGAGAGGTATTCTAAATTTCAAGTAGATATGGGTTAAGTGTTTGTCTCAATTACTTTTATTTAGAAACCAAATATATTCAAATGGTTTGAAATTAATAACATGTGCAGGTGAACACATTCTTAGGTTTAGCATTACTTGTGCACCTATATATACTTATAAATAGAGTTTAAGATGAATGGTGATGAGAATGGAATAGAATCATGACTTTATGTGAATGATGATTTCTTAGGGTTTAAGAAAATAGTTTGATAAACCCCATAATGACTTGGTCTTGGTTACAAAGTAAGTGGTTGATCACCATACATGATTTTAAGTAAAGGTTTTAACACTAGGTTATTCTTAAGTTCCATATTTAAGCATAAGCTTTAACTAGTGAACAATTCTAGGGTTCTCATCACATTCTCCTAATGGCAATTGGTTTGAATCTCAATTAGTGCCTAGCTTTATATTATGATCACCATAGTGATACAAAAACTAAGGTTGAGATTTAATTCTAGGTTGTAGAGATGAGGTGACATCATATTGCCTTTGCTAGGGTTTAATCTCCCCTAACCATGGTAATATGGTTACTTGCTTCATATCTTATGTGCTTCTCTAATTACTAAGGATTTAAGAATTGGTTTTATCTTCTACCAATTAACTTCTATTACTAACCTCAATTTATCATTAAAGTAACTACATTGGTTATAGTTCTTTTTATAGTTAACTTTGGTCCTATGGATATATGGTTTCTCACCATATAAAGTATAGGGTTTGACTCTAAGGTTTTCTTATGTCCTATAATTGAGGAATAAATGAAATATAGATGTGGTAGGATTCTACTTATGATCCCAAGTGAATCACAAGTTAAAGTGAGGGTATAAGCCTATGGTTGCTTACTAGCTACCTCCCTATGATTTCATGTGGTGAATGATATCTACTTATCCTATTAGGGTTTAACTTATCCTCACATACCTCAAGAGCATGATCATGGATTAGGCATAATCAACTTGTTCTTAATCTCTCTACCTCAAGTTCTTAGGGTTTATGATCATCACTCAATTTATAATGATCAAGGTTTGGCTTCCTAAGTTATCTCTCAAGAATTAGGTTTCTCACTCCCAAGATTAAGTATTGTCTTGATCAACTAGGGTATAATATCTCTCTTATAGTTTCTTGGATGGGACTACTATGGTTGCCTTATTAGTTTATATCCCAAGAATGCCTGAGATATTACTTAGGGTTCTTTCCAGGGAATGATGATATAATCATCTGGTTATATGGATAGTTCTCTCCCTCACATTCAAGTGTTGGCTTAACTTTCTTGAGTGTAACACCTTAGCTTGAGCTCTCTCAGATAGGAATGGATTATTCTAAGGTTTATGGTGTACTCCTAATATTTCCTTAGGTATCTAGGCTAGGACTCCACTTGGCTATCTTGGTTGAATTAATCTCCTCCTTACTTTATCAATTCATGGATATGGTATTATTCCATGTGATATTAGGTTATCTCACCACTCCAAGGGAAATGGTTTTCAACCTAATACTTTAGTTCAAAGGTTGTTCTTTATTCTTAAATAGGTAAAGCTTGAATTGATATGAATGGTCTCTCTCATTTGGGAATGACTTGAATAATACTCTAGGGTTCCTCTTGAAAATGATGTTGTGATCATATGGATATTTATCTCCAAGGTTTGTCATTGCTTCTCTCATAATTATAATAGAACTCTCACCTCTCTAGGTTTGATGCATAATGCTTTGGAATAGAGAAGAATTATATTCCTTAGTTGGATCTCCTTGTCTTGTTTCCAAGATTAAAGTAGAATGGATATCATGGGTTTATGATAAGGGCATGGATTAGTTTAAGACATGGAGAAGATAAGTGAAGAATAGTTTCTCCAATTATTGTTACTTGACTTCCAATTAAATGGATGTTCATATGTTATGGCAAGGAATATCATGTTGTGATCTTTAATAAGATCAAGTAGTTGATCCTTGATTCATATGTTCTTGTGTTGGTTTTAATTCCATTTGATCTAACCCCTTAGATCAAATTATCTCTACCCAAAACAAGGTTTTAACAAAGTCACATTGAGGTTTATAGCGCTTGACTTGATGAGCTACTTCAATTCCACCAAGGTCAAGTGAAACTTCAGTTACTGTGACTGTTTTACTTTAAAGCGCGAAAATTCCCCGGATTTTCTATGCATGAATGCAATGCACACTCTGTTTCCTCTATTTTTGTAACCCCAATACCTGGGATATTACACTTCTCAAAGATATAATTTTAGCGGGAGGATAATATCTACCAATAAAAGCATCCTTACATTTAGTCCATGAATCAATACTATTCTTAGGCAAAGATAACAACCAATCTTTAGCTCTTCCTCTTAATGAGAAAGGAAACACTTTCAATTTAATAATATCACCATCTACATCCTTATACTTTTGCATTTCACAAAGTTCAACAAAATTATTAAGATGGGCAGCAGCATCATCAGAACTAGCACCAGAAAATTGATCTCTCATGACAAGATTTAGTAAAGCAGGTTTAATTTCAAAGAATTCTGCTGTAGTAGCAGGTGGAGCAATAGGTGTGCATAGGAAATCATTATTATTTGCATTTGTGAAGTCACACAACTTAGTATTTTCAGGGGTATTCATTTTAGCAACAGTAAATAAAACAAACTAGATAAAGTAAATGCAAGTAACTAATTTGTTTGTGTTTTTGATATAGAGAGCAAGACAAGAAATAAAGTAAAACTAGCAACTAATTTTTTTGTGTTTTGTTTAGGTGCAGCAAACAAAGTAGTAAATAAAATAAAGCAAGACAAAAACAAAGTAAAGAGATTGAGAAGTGGAGACTTCCTTGCAGCGTGTCTTGATCTACCCGGCAACGGCGCTAAAAACAGGCTTGATGCGCGTAGATGTACACGTCCGTTGGGAACCCCAAGAGGAAGGTATGATGCGCACAGTGGCAAGTTTTCCCTCAAAAAGAAACCAAGGTTTAATCGAACCAGGAGGAGCCAAGAAGCACGTTGAAGGTTGATGGTGGCGAAATGTGATGCGGCGCAACAACAGGGATTCCCAACGTGGAATCTGCACAACAAAACCAAAGTACTTTGCCCCAACGAAACAGTGAGGTTGTCAATCTCACCGGCTTGCTGTAACAAAGGATTAAGCGTATCGAGTGGAAGATGATTGTTTGCAAGAAAACAAAAAGAACAATTGCAGTAGATTGTATGCTATGTAAAGAATAGGACCGAGGTCCACAGTTCACTAGAGGTGTCTCTCCCATAAGATAAAAGCATGTTGGGTGAACAAATTACAGTCGGGCAATTGACAAATAGAGAAGGGCATAACAATGCATATACATGATATGATAAATATAGTGAGATTTAATCCGGGCATTACGACAAAGTACATAGACCGCCATCCAACCGCATCTATGCCTAAAAAGTCCACCTTCGGGTTATCATCCGAACCCCATTCAGTATTAAGTTGCAAAGCAACGACAATTGCATTAAGTATGGTGCGTAATGTAATCGACAACTACATCCTTAGACATAGAATCAATGTTTTATCCCTAGTGGCAACAGCACATCACAACCTTAGAACTTTCTGTCACTGTCCCAGGTGTCAATGAAGGCATGAACCCACTATCGAGCATAAATACTCCCTCTTGGAGTTAAGAGCAAAAACTTGGCCAGAGCCTCTACTAATAACGGAGAGCATGCAAGATCATAAACAACACATAAACAATAGATTGATAATCACCATAACATAGTATTCTCTATCCATCGGATCCCGACAAACACAACATATAGTATTACACATAGATGATCTTGATCATGTTAGGCAGCTCACAAGATCCAACAATGAAGCACAATTAGGAGAAGACGACCATCTAGCTACCGCTATGGACCCATAGTCCAGGGGTGAACTACTCACTCATCACTCCGGAGGCGACCATGGCGGTGTAGAGTCCTCCGAGATGAATCCCCTCCCCAGGTGCCGGAGGCGATCTCCTGAATCCCCCGAGATGGGATTCGCGGCGGCATCTCTGGAAGGTTTTCCGTATCGTGGCTCTGCACCGGGGGTTTCGCGACGGAGGCTATATGTAGGCGAAGGGTAGGTCGGGGCCGACGAGGGGCCCACACCATAGGCGGGCCCCCTCCGCCGCGCGCCCTATGGTGGCGGCGCCTCGTCGCCCCACTTCTTATCCCTTTCGGTCTTCTGGAAGCTTCGTGCAAAAATAGGACCCTGGGCGTTGATCTTGTCCAATTCCGAGAATATTTCGTTACTAGGATTTCTGAAACCAAAAACAGCAGAAAACATCAACTGGCTCTTCGCATCTTGTTAATAGGTTAGTTCCAGAAAATGCGTAAATACGACATATAATGTGCATAAAACATGTAGGTATCATCAATAAAGTAGCATGGAACATAAGAAATTATCGATACGTTGGAGACGTATCAAGCAACAGCAAGCGTTTGACGAGATTAAGGAGTACCTAACGAAGCCACCTGTGTTGGTTCCGCCCCAGCAAGACAGGCCATTCTACATTTACTTGTCAGTAGCTGACACTTCCATCGCCTCAGTGGTGGTGCAAGTTTATGATGGTCTGGAGAAAGTGGTTTTCTACCTCAGCAGAAGGATGTTGGATGCAGAAACTAGGTACCCTGAGATTGAGAAGTTGTGCCTCTGTTTGTTTTTCACCTGCACCAAGCTTCAGCACATCTTGCTGTCAGCGGAAATTATCGTCATATGCAAATCAGATGTCATCAAACATATGCTGTCGGCTCCTGTGTTGAAAGGCCGACTCGGTAAATGGATGTTTGCATTATCGGAATTTGATATCCGGTATCAGCC
Organism: Lolium multiflorum; assembly: GCA_030979885.1. Lineage (NCBI taxonomy): Eukaryota > Viridiplantae > Streptophyta > Magnoliopsida > Poales > Poaceae > Lolium > Lolium multiflorum. Next base: position 181,609,155 of record CM061749.1, on the reverse strand, counting down.
TGCGAAAGCAGTCAAGGGACAAGCGTTGGCCGATCTTATTGCTGAACGAATCAACACTGATATAGCAGCACTGTCTGTGCGTGCATGGGCCATGTTTTTCGATGGATCGGTTTGTGATGATGGTTGCGGCATCGGCGTTCTACTCGTGTCGCCTCGGGGGGCAACATATTCCTTCTCCATCAGGCTACCTACCCCTTGCACCAACAATGTCGCTGAGTATGAAGCAATATGCAAGGGAATGGAGTTGCTATTGGAAGCCGGGGCAGAAGCAGTGGAACTTTTTGGAGACTCCAAATTGGTGATTTCCCAACTCACGGAGGAATACAAATGTGAGAGCGAGTCGCTCTTCCCATTATGGATGCAATGCCGTGAGCTGATGGCACAATTTAGGTACATAAACTTCAATTGGATCCCAAGGTCGCAAAATACCGAGGCAAACGATCTCGCACAGATGGCGTCAGGATACAAGGACGTAGCGGGTGATGCCGATGTTCAGGTACAGGCCCTGGAACCGGATGACTGGAGAGCCGATATCTTCAATTACTTGAAAGATTCGGCTCGGGGGGCACCTAAACGGATAAGATACAAGGCCATGAAGTATGTCCTTATTGGGGATGACATGTTCTACAGGACTTTGGAAGGGTTACTTCTCAAATGTTTGGGACCAGCCGAGTCAAATCGGCTCTTACACGAGGTACATGAAGGCGCCTGTGGAACTCACCAATCGGCTCATAAGATGAAATGGTTGATCAGGCGATCGGGGTTTTATTGGCCCACCATGCTTGAGGACTGTTTTAAGTACTATAAAGGGTGTCAAGCATGTCAGAAGTTTGGGAGCATTCAGATGGTACCCGCATCAGCAATGAACCCCATCATCAAGCCTTGGCCATTTCGAGGTTGGGGCATGGATATGATCGGCAAAATCCATCCTCCATCGAGCAAAGGCCATGTGTGGGTTCTGGCCATTACAGATTATTTCACTAAATGGGTGGAGGCCGTCCCTATGAAGTCAGTGGCATCGAAAGATGTTATCAATTTCGTGAAAGAACATGTCATTCATAGATTCGGGATTCCCCAGACTATCACGACCGATGGAGGTTCGGTCTTCATTTCTCGCGAGTTTAGAAAGTTCTGCGAGGACATGGGAATCAAGCTGATCCGATCGTCTCCATACTATGCTCAAGCAAATGGGCAAGCTGAAGCGTCCAACAAGAGCCTTATCAAGCTGATCAAGAGGAAAATCGACGAGTACCCTAGACGCTGGCACGAGGTATTGTCAGAGGCTTTGTGGGCGTATCGCATGTCATGTCATGGAGCGATAAAAACCTCGCCATACCATCTGGTCTATGGACAAGAAGCGGTGTTACCCTGGGAAATCACGGCTGGCTCGAGACGGATTGCGTTTCAGAATGACTTAACTACTGAAGAATATGCAGCCCTGATAAGTGACAGCATTGAGGATGTAACGGAACTCAGACTATGGTCGCTTGAGAAGATTAAGGAGAATAAAGCCAAGGTAGCTCGCGCGTATAATAAGAAAGTGAGACCAAAGGAGTTCCACGTTGGTGATCTGGTATGGGAAGCTGTATTGCCATTAGGGACCAAGGATGCAGCGTATGGTAAATGGTCTCCAAATTGGCACGGACCGTATAGGGTCGACCAAGTTTTGAAGGGTAATGCATACATGCTCGAGGAGCTAAACGGTGTGAAGTTCCCAATGGCTGTCAATGGCCAGCATCTCAAGAAATATTTCCCAAGTATGTGGGATGATGGGCAGTAAAATATGGAGGCCGATGCACGAAATCGGCCAGTAAAAAAAAAGAGAGATAATTTTCTTCCCAAGTATGGGGATGATGGACAGTGGAATATGGGGGCCGATGCATAAAATCGGCCGGTAAAAGGAAACATATGTGCAAAGCAACAGGATGCTAGATACAGCCGATGCACAGACATCGACTTGAGAACAAAACAGCCGATGCACAGCCATCGACTTTAGACCTGTCTAATTAGGTAATTGAGTTTGGCCTGATTGGCGTTTGACGGTGAAAGACCGATGCGTTGCTATCGGTCCTTGGGGCGTTGACCTGCTTTGACAATCGGAATAATTAATTTGACAATTGGAAGAATCGAATTGAACAATTTGAAAGTCGAATTGGAGAAGTATTCTTCATTGATTAAAAGAGGGATTTTACAAGAAAGAGCCGATTGCTCTCAAAAGATGATCTACTGCTTAATGCACTACTACTAGCCCTACTAGTCCCTAATCTACGGGCCGTCGCTGCCCTTGTCGTCGCCGTCGCGCGCCGTCGGCGCTGCTGCCGGCGACGTCCTCGTCGCTGCTGTTGAAGCCGCCGGCAGGGGCTTCGTCCTCCTCGTCGTCATCGTCGTCGTCGTCGTCCGACCCGGCGCGGAAGCGTTTCGCCGGCGGGTACTCGTCGGAGGAGTCCTCCTCCGCTTCCTCTTCCTCCTCGTCGGAGGAGATGCCCGCTTCCCAAGAGAAGAGGTCGTCGTCACTCTCCTCCTCCAACTCCCCGTCGACGAGGAATTGGAGGTCGTCCTCCCGTCGGCCGGGGCTCGTCGTCCTCCGACTCGACGGAGGAGTCCCAATCCTCGCGTCCCACCATTGGGGGCGAGGGCTTCACACCGCCATCAGGTTAACCTCCGGCTCAAGGTCGCTGGAGGAGGATGAATGGAAGGAGAGGGCTGAAGAGGCAGAGGAGGAATCCATGGCTGTGAAGAGGGGTTTTTTGCCGATGGCTAATGCGGAACAGGGGAGTGAGGAAGCAAACTGCCTGGACGAGTTTAAATAAAGGGGATATAATGAAAGATGGTTCAATGATGTGGAAGTTTCGAGGATGCGGTGCCAAAACTGTCAAATCGTGCAGTGCGGAGAAGCTGAGAAGGCAAGGCATCATGATGAAAAGATACTGCGGCGGTTCTGCCGTGACCCGACGAAGAAAGAACAGAGTGTTTTCGGAATTATCATTGCCAAAACCAGGGGGCATGTGTTATCACCAGATTTTGGCCAAACCAGGAGATGGGCCGTGATTGAGATGGGCTTGGAGGATATGCACGTGAAGTGTCTCTGAATCGGCCTCGTACGAGAATTTGGGCTAGATTGCCCGTGTATCTGTACATTATGGTAGATCGCATCTTAGTTTAGAATTAAGAGATAGAGTTTGGTCGTATACGACTAGATTTATTCTAAAGATAGAAAGTCCACGGACTATAAATATGTACCTAGGGTTATTGAGAAAGGAGGACGATCACGTTCACAACAAACACAATCCAGGCGCATCGCCACCCCTTGTTTCGAGGGTTTCTTCCGGGTAAGCATCATGCTGCCTAGATCGCATCTTGCGATCTAGGCAGTGTAGGTTTATTCGTTATCTGGTGTTGCTCGTACTGAAGCCTTTTTGATGGCGAGTAACACTGTTTATCATAGATGTTTTAGGGCTTGCATCGGTGCTTTTCTGATATGCTTGCTTAGCTGTGCTGCCCTTGAATATCTAGCTGCCTTCGCACCTATCTTAGGTGTAAGGGCAGCGCCTTGCTTCATCTTTATTTAGTAGATTTGATCTGTTATAGTTGTTCCTTGTTCTTCAAGGATTAGTTTGATATCCGCATGGTTAGGCCTTGCAAACGGGTTGAACGATCCAGTAGTGCGTAAGGTATGGTTTGCCGATCCAAGAAGGGATGTTCCGGGAATCGACTCCGTGTTGGTTTTTAGGCCTCCTCTAGGGTTAGTTTTCTGCTATCTTACGTGTCTGCCAGGCTCAACTACGTGTAGGATGTTCCGGTTATGCGGTGAAAACCCTAAACTGTCGTAGATCGACTTAGCTTAATATTGATAAAGCAGGATCCCCATGTCATCTTAGATCCAATCTAAACCATGGGGTAATCGGCTCTTTAAGCCGATTCACAGGGTAACCTGAGAGCCGATCGAGGCTCATTTAATGTTTATGTGTCTACCATGCAGGAAACAAATCGAAGCAATCCAACACCTTCCTGACAGGTATAGGTCAGGTGGCACGCCCTTGCAACCGTCAGGACATGTGCCAGAGCATTGCGGGCCGTTGCCCGAGGGACCAGGGCCCACCAGCAGTCCTGGGAGCCTCCCGGCTCTTCGTGTTGCCCGTCGCTGCTTGCCGGTGGGTTTTGGCAGGCAACACATTGTTGTTGTTGTTGTTGTAGCCTCCGGGCTTCGGGGGTCCTCCATTATTGTTAGAGTAGTTTGGGCGGTATGTCTGAGCAGGGGGCTTGTTGTATCTTGGGGCAAATCCTCCAGTTGAGTTGTTGCGGTGTTTCTGTGCATGGTGGGGTCCATTCTGGTTCATCATCCTGCGCTTGCGGTTCTCGGTGGCTTGATGTAGCTTCCCTTCCATCTATATCGCTGAGTCCAATAGGGCTTCGAGGTCAGCGAACGGAATGTTCACTAACACAGTTTGCATCTCGTCATGCAGTCCGTTCAGAAATCTTTCCTTCCTCTTTTCATTGGTGTCGGTCTCATCCGGGGCATACCTTGACAGTGTAAGAAACCTGTCGCGCCTTGCTTGAGTTCGCGGAACTCGTCTCTCGTCTTCTTGATCAGTCCTTGGGGCACATGGTATTTGCTGAACTTGAGCTTGAAATCTGCCCAAGTCATCATCTGTCCCGCATTCATTGCACGGGCACTTGTCCACCAGGCTCTGGCAGGTCCTGCGAGGTAATGGGTGGCGAACAGTACTTTTTCTGCGGCTTCTACTCCCGCAACTTCCAGGTTGTTCTCCATTGTCTGGAGCCAGTCATCTGCGTCAAGTGGCTCTTCAGTCTTGCTAAACATTGGAGGGTTGGTGTTCTGAAAGTTCTTCAGCTTTGATCCAGGGTGATCGTGGTTTCCATGGCCTTGGTTGTTCTGAGCTATCTGTTGCAGTGCAGATGTTGGCTTGGCGTTCAGCTCTCTCGGCTTCACGGTCTTCCATCATCATCTGGATCATCTGCATCATTGCGTCTTGGTTGGCGCTGCGGGTTGGTGGGGCCATCTGAATATTGAGGTAGATGATAAGATAAGAGGGAAATTTCTATGGTTTGTTTGAGTTAAATTCAAAAAGTTTCAAAACTTGAGTAGTGTTGAGGGGGTAAAACCAACAACACTTTTTCATTCATACCAAACATCACACATTACAAAGCTAACACACCGTTGGTTTTAAGAACCATTCATCGCTCTACGATACAAGGGGATCCTGATACAAACTCACACCTACTCAAGTGATTTAGTGATACTACTCTTCATGTGGGTTCTTCATCTTCATGGGTAATGTGCTTGGCGAAAGGCGAGGGCGTTGGTCTTATGCAGCAGGAAGTCCATGCATGCAACATAGTAGTGCATCTCCGGGTGCGGTGGCATGGTTAGTGGTCTTCCCATGGGGTCGTGTCTTGGGTAGTAGACAAAGCGAGTGTTCTTGATCTTGTTCTCATTTTGTCCACACAGACGGGCAATTGCTTCCTGCATGGCTTTGGCTATTCCATCCTTCCAAGTGTTTCCCGTTACAGAAAACCATATGGTTTCCCATATTGGGGCTCCTAGCTTTCCTCTCAGATCTGCAGTAACTTCCCACCGAGGTGGTCCTCCCGACGGATGGTTGAGGGGTATTCCGAAGAACTCGGGATACGGGCGTCCTAAATATTCAACTAGTTGCTTCAAATCCTTTTCGAACATTAGGTCTCCTCCATGGCCAAGCTGATAGGACTCACATTGGTACTCCATCTGTGAGCAATTAGGATGAGTAAGTTAGAGAAGTGGTCAAGTGTGCAAAATTTTATGTAGAATTACAAGGAAAAGTAGAGCATGGATTTCTTGTTTTTTGAAAGGATCTCAAGGATAAGAGTGAGAATAAGTTTTTCATAATTATTCACTTCATTGGTTTTTGAAACTAAGTTTTTCAGACGTCTATTCTAACTAGGGTCTCCTAAGGTCAAACAATGGCTCTGATACCAACTTGTCAACACCCGGATTTTTAAGTCCAGATGCCTATTATGCCATTCATCGCAATCCCAGGAATATTGTTTTTGCGAGACATAATAGATTGATATCACAACACATCATTCAATACAACACATAATTGTCTTACATAGAGGGATCACCTGATCCAGTCTTAATACAACATAGTGGATCTAGAGATCCTATTACAAAACACATAGCGGAAGCGAAGTAACGGTTGCGGTCCATCTGTTCCACAGGCAACTGTTGACGTCAGGAGTAGTCCTAGTTGTCGTAGACATCCTGCTGTCCATCTTCCTCGTACTGCTGTTCTCCTTCATAGTCTGGCCATTTGAATAGCCAAGGACAAAGCCATGAGTACTTTAAAGTACTCGCTAATACTAGTGTAAGCACTATCAACTATAGTAAGGGGTGCTAAGCTCTAAGTTTATTTGCATAAAGCCAATTTTAGTTCACAAACATTTAGTAAAAGCCTCTTCATTTGCTAACTAACTCAAGTGGGAACATTAGTGTCATTCCCACAACTCTGTTGTGATTCAATTCAAATTCACCATTCACCTTTCAAGTTCAAGTCACAAGTCATATGTCACATTTTTGAAAATGGTCTGATGACGGAACAATATGGCCTTTCCAATCGTCCGTAACCGTGGACACGGCTATTCGAATAGTTCTACACTCTGCAGAGGTCGTACACTTGTGCCACAACATTTGCAATAATCCGTCAGGGTTAACTGGCCCTGATTTATCACACTCCGTGTGCGGACTACCAACCATAACCTTTCACTTACATATCCTAGTATAGGCACCTCTCCCCATGAGCTTGGCCTCCCAGTGAAGACAAACCGTCAGCCTGGGAACTGCACAGGGCTTGGGCCGGACATTCACCTCATTCACGTCATTTCACATCATTTCACATTTCAATTGGAGGCAGCCTCGGCATAACCCCTATGACGCTTGTTTAGAGGGAACCCATACTAAGATACATAAACTTCAAGTTAAGCCCTTACCCATAATCAGGTATTGTGGGGGTATTGGTAAAATTGGAATGGTATCGCATCCGAACCCAACCATCAGTTTTTGTAAAGTTCACCATGTCATTCACAAGTCACATTCACCTTCAAAATCTTTCAATAGAATGACTCTCATTCCAAGGTTTTCAAAGTCATGTCATTTCACATGTTCCCATCTAAAGTAGTCAATTTTATTTATTAGCACTAGCAACTAGTCATGAGGGGTGCTAACTAGCTTTGATTGTTCTAGGCTAACTTTGATACTCTTGTAGTACTCTATTTCTAGACCAAAGTTAACTATAAAAGCAAGTTATAATAATCAAAGTAAAAGCTTGTAAGAATAAAACTTGGGATGGGATCATGAAGCATAAAGTAATTGGTGAGTGTGCCTTGCTCTAGTAGAGCTTTGCACTTTGCAAGAATATTAGCTTGCCTTGGTTGGTGTTGTGATCAAAGTTCTCTTCTTCTTCCTCTTGGTAGAAAACCTCCTCCTCTTGATAGTCTCCGGTACTAGCGTCTATAAACGAATACGAGGATACAATCACCAAACAATACTTAAGTAGACTTAATTAGCCTTAAGGGCTCACACAAATGATCTAGCATCATCACTTAACATTGCTACCCAAGATTATGGGGTTTTCTTAGTGTTAGGAAAATAATTTTCTCTCATTGAAATGTGGATTAGGGTTTCTCTTTAGTTTGGGGAGAAATAATTTCCTCTCATTGAATCTTCTTAAGATTTAATTTCCTCATATGATAATGTATGAACTCATGTTGACCAAGGTCAACACTTCATACTCATCATTTGGGAAAATGATTTAAATGAGGTGATGCACCTCATGCAATTTAATACCAACATAGTAATGATTTAATATCATCAAATAATTCCATATGAGAGTTAATAGACCATGGTCTCTACCTCATGTAGAATTACTTGAGACAAAGATTTAAATGAGAGGATACATCTCATATGATTTAATACATAGTTGTGACTAATTTAAATACTACTATTGAGGTGATTTAATATTCTCAAGAAGAATCCTATGGGGTCATGAAGACTAATGTCATCACCTCACATTGAATCACTTGGAATAATGATTTAAATGAGATGCTACACCTCATATAATTTAAATACTATTTTTGAAATAGTTTAAATGAGCTAGAAATGGCCACATAGCCACTATTTGAATCTAGCCCATGATCATATACAGTACCCCTATCATATTTTTGCATAAACAATTAGAGTATTTGAAATATGAATTATGAGAATTTGAATCACCTCAAAATTCATTATGGTTGATTTTATAAATTTATTTGAATTCTGAAAACTCTCTGACTTGTTATTTTTACTATTCAAATTCTACAACATATATTGATTTGAATCCAGTGTGGTTGGATGGAGCCTTTCATGAGCTTTCTAAAAATATAAAGTTTGTCAAATTTGGTTCGGTATATTTGAAGTTATTTGATTTTGAACAAAGCATCTGTGAGGAAAAATGACTGAAAGATTTAAATCTAATTCAAATTAACTGGGCTTAGGCGGGAAAAAGAAATGGGCCGGAGAGGGTTAAACGGGCCAGCCCATCTGAGCCACGCGGGATGAGAGGGCCGACGGCGGGTCCACCGTCAGCGTGTTTTCCCCATGGTTGGTGGTCTTCCCACCGGGAGCCTTGGTGTTGCCGTCCGTCGCCGGTGGGTTTTGGCAGCAATGTGTTGTTGGTGTTGGTGTTGTTGTTGTTGTTGTAGCCTCCGGGCTTCGGGGGTCCTCCATTATTGTTAGAGTAGTTTGGGCGGTATGTCTGAGCAGGGGGCTTGTTGTATCTTGGGGCAAATCCTCCAGTTGAGTTGTTGCGGTGTTTCTGTGCATGGTGGGGTCCATTCTGGTTCATCATCCGACGCTTGCGGTTCTCGGTGGCTTGATGTAGCTTCCCTTCCATCTATATCGCTGAGTCCAATAGGGCTTCGAGGTCAGCGAACGGAATGTTCACTAACACAGTTTGCATCTCGTCATGCAGTCCGTTTAGAAATCTTTCCTTCCTCTTTTCATTGGTGTCGGTCTCATCCGGGGCGTACCTTGACAGTGTAAGAAACTTGTCGCGGTATTCCACCATCCTTCCTTGCTTGAGTTCGCGGAACTCGTCTCTCGTCTTCTTGATCAGTCCTTGGGGCCAATGGTATTTGCTGAACTTGAGCTTGAAATCTGCCCAAGTCATCATCTGTCCCGCATTCATTGCACGGCACTTGTCCACCAGGCTCGCAGGTCCTGCGAGGTAATGGGTGGCGAACAGTACTTTTTCTGCGGCTTCTACTCCCGCAACTTCCAGGTTGTTCTCCATTGTCTGGAGCCAATCATCTGCGTCAAGTGGCTCTTCAGTCTTGCTAAACATCGGAGGGTTGGTGTTCTGAAAGTTCTTCAGCTTTGATCCAGGGTGATCGTGGTTTCCATGGCCTTGGTTGTTCTGAGCTATCTGTTGCAGCGCAGCGATATTGGCTTGGCGTTCAGCTCTCTCGGCTTCACGGTCTTCCATCATCATCTGGATCATCTGCATCATTGCGTCTTGGTTGGCGCTGCGGGTTGGTGGGGCCATCTGAATATTGAGGTAGATGATAAGATAAGAGGGAAATTTCTATGGTTTGTTTGAGTTAAATTCAAAAAGTTTCAAAACTTGAGTAGTGTTGAGGGGGTAAAACCAACAACACTTTTTCATTCATACCAAACATCACACATTACAAAGCTAACACACCGTTGGTTTTAAGAACCATTCATCGCTCTACGATACAAGGGGATCCTGATACAAACTCACACCTACTCAAGTGATTTAGTGATACTACTCTTCATGGTGGGTTCTTCATCTTCATGGGTAATGTGCTTGGCGGGCGTTGTCCAACTCCTTGCGGGTCTTATGCAGCAGGAAGTCCAGGCATGCAACATAGTAGTGCATCTCCGGGTGCGGTGGCATGGTTAGTGGTCTTCCCATGGGGTCGTGTCTTGGGTAGTAGACAAAGCGAGTGTTCTTGATCTTGTTCTCATTTTGTCCACACAGACGGGCAATTGCTTCCTGCATGGCTTTGGCTATTCCATCCTTCCAAGTGTTTCCCGTTACAGAAAACCATATGGTTTCCCATATTGGGGCTCCTAGCTTTCCTCTCAGATCTGCAGTAACTTCCCACCGAGGTGATCCTCCCGACGGATGATTGAGGGGTATTCCGAAGAACTCGGGATACGGGCGTCCTAAATACTCAACTAGTTGCTTCAAATCCTTTTCGAACATTAGGTCTCCTCCATGGCCAAGCTGATAGGACTCACATTGGTACTCCATCTGTGAGCAATTAGGATGAGTAAGTTAGAGAAGTGGTCAAGTGTGCAAAATTTTATGTAGAATTACAAGGAAAAGTAGAGCATGGATTTCTTGTTTTTTGAAAGGATCTCAAGGATAAGAGTGAGAATAAGTTTTTCATAATTATTCACTTCATTGGTTTTTGAAACTAAGTTTTTCAGACGTCTATTCTAACTAGGGTCTCCTAAGGTCAAACAATGGCTCTGATACCAACTTGTCAACACCCGGATTTTTAAGTCCAGATGCCTATTATGCCATTCCTCGCAATCCCAGGAATATTGTTTTTGCGAGACATAATAGATTGATATCACAACACATCATTCATTACAACACATAATTGTCTTACATAGAGGGATCACATGATCCAGTCTTAATACAACATAGTGGATCTAGAGATCCTATTACAAAACACATAGCGGAAGCGAAGTAGTTGCGGTCCATCTGTTCCACAGGCAACTGTTGACGTCAGGAGTAGTCCTAGTTGTCGTAGACATCCTGCTGTCCATCTTCCTCGTACTGCTGTTCTCCTTCATAGTCTGGCCATTTGAATAGCCAGGGACAAAGCCATGAGTACTTTAAAGTACTCGCAAACTAATACTAGTGTAAGCACTATCAACTATAGTAAGGGGTGCTAAGCTCTAAGTTTATTTGCATAAAGCCAATTTTAGTTCACAAACATTTAGTAAAAGCCTCTTCATTTGCTAACTAACTCAAGTGGGAACATTAGTGTCATTCCCACAACTCTGTTGTGATTCAATTCAAATTCACCATTCACCTTTCAAGTTCAAGTCACAAGTCATATGTCACATTTTTGAAAATGGTCTGATGACGGAACAGTATGGCCTTTCCAACCGTCCGTAACCGTGGACGCGGCTATTCGAATAGTTCTACACTCTGCAGAGGTCGTACACTTGTGCCACAACATTTGCAATAATCCGTTAGGGTTAACTGGCCCTGATTTATCACACTCCGTGTGCGGACTACCAACCATAACCTTTCACTTACATATCCTAGTATAGGCACCTCTCCCCATGAGCTTGGCCTCCCAGTGAAGACAAACCGTCAGCCTGGGAACTGCACAGGGCTTGGGCCGGACATTCACCTCATTCACGTCATTTCACATCATTTCACATTTCAATTGGAGGCAGCCTCGGCATAACCCCTATGACGCTTGTTTAGAGGGAACCCATACTAAGATACATAAACTTCTAGTTAAGCCCTTACCCATAATCAGGTATTGTGGGGGTACTTGTAAAATTGGAATGGTATCGCATCCGAACCCAACCATCAGTTTTTGTAAAGTTCACCATGTCATTCACAAGTCACATTCACCTTCAAAATCTTTCAATAGAATGACTCCTCATTCCAAGGTTTTCAAAGTCATGTCATTTCACATGTTCCCATCTAAAGTAGTCAATTTTATTTATTAGCACTAGCAACTAGTCATGAGGGGTGCTAACTAGCTTTGATTGTTCTAGGCTAACTTTGATACTCTTGTAGTACTCTATTTCTAGACCAAAGTTAACTATAAAAGCAAGTTATAATAATCAAAGTAAAAGCTTGTAAAAATAAAACTTGGGATGCATGGGATCATGAAGCATAAAGTAAATGGTGAGTGTGCCTTGCTCTAGTAGAGCTTTGCACTTTGCAAGAATATTAGCTTGCCTTGGTTGGTGTTGTGATCAAAGTTCTCTTCTTCTTCCTCTTGGTAGAAAACCTCCTCCTCTTGATAGTCTCCGGTACTAGCGTCTATAAACGAATACGAGGATACAATCACCAAACAATACTTAAGTAGACTTAATTAGCCTTAAGGGCTCACACAAATGATCTAGCATCATCACTTAACATTGCTACCCAAGATTGGGTTTTCTCACTTAGTGTTAGGAAAATAATTTTCTCTCATTGAATGTGGATTAGGGTTTCTTTTTAGTTTGGGGAGAAATAATTTCCTCTCATTGAACCTTCTTAAGATTTAATTTCCTCATATGATAATGTATGAACTCATGTTGACCAAGGTCAACACTTCATACTCATCATTTGGGAAAATGATTTAAATGAGGTGATGCACCTCATGCAATTTAATACCAACATAGTAATGATTTAATATCATCAAATAATTCCATATGAGAGTTAATAGACCATGGTCTCTACCTCATGTAGAATTACTTGAGACAAAGATTTAAATGAGAAGGATACATCTCATATGATTTAATACATAGTTGTGACTAATTTAAATACTACTATTGAGGTGATTTAATATTCTCAAGAAGAATCCTATGGGGTCATGAAGACTAATGTCATCACCTCACATTGAATCACTTGGAATAATGATTTAAATGAGATGCTACACCTCATATAATTTAAATACTATTTTTGAAATAGTTTAAATGAGCTAGAAATGGCCACATAGCCACTATTTGAATCTAGCCCATGATCATATACAGTACCCCTATCATATTTTTGCATAAACAATTAGAGTATTTGAAATATGAATTATGAGAATTTGAATCACCTCAAAATTCATTATGGTTGATTTTATAAATTTATTTGAATTCTGAAAACTCTCTGACTTGTTATTTTTACTATTCAAATTCTACAACATATATTGATTTGAATCCAGTGTGGTTGGATGGAGCCTTTCATGAGCTTTCTAAAATATAAAGTTTGTCAAATTTGGTTCAGTATATTTGAAGTTATTTGATTTTGAACAAAGCATCTATGAGGAAAAATGACGAAAGATTTAAATCTAATTCAAATTAACGGGCTTAGGCGGGAAAAAGAAATGGGCCGGAGAGGGTTAAACGGGCCAGCCCATCTGAGCTGCCACGCGGGATGAGAGGGGCCTGACGGCGGGGTCCACTGTCAGCCAGTGTTTGCCCATTTTCCCCAGCCCGAGGCAGACGATGGTTGCAGCAGCTCCAATGGTGACTCCAATCGCCGGCGAGGTTGCAGAGGTACTGGCGGCGCTCCGGCAAGAAATTGGTGGGCAATGGTGAGAATTGAGATGCGGCACTGCTCGAGGAGGGGTTGTGAGGTGAGGGAGGACGATTGGTGTGAGGATTGAGGGCTGGGGTGGCCTCTATTTATAGGGTCGAGGCGAGACCGTGGGGTGCGGGGCAGGTCGTCGTCGTCATCAAGGCTACGGTGGGCTAGCGTCATTGGCGAGGGTGCGGCAGTGTTGGTGATGTCACCGCGGACACGACGGGCGTCCTGGCGTTGAAAATGGAGCACGGGAGCGTCGCGTCATCACCATGTACTCGCGCACGGTGGCGGACATCGTCCGTGGGCGTCATCCGCGGCTCGTCCGCGGTCAATTGGAGATGTCCGCGAGCTAGCGACGTCGAGGGGGCTGCAGGTACAAGGAGAGGGGGGGGTGAGGGCGAGCGGCGTGTGTCGTGCCATGGTGCGTGCGCTGCGAGCGAGACGGTGACCACGTTGGGCGGGGCCTTGGCTGCATCTATTTGACCTGGAATCATGTGGGGATCAGAGCTGTATGGAGAGACTAGGTGACATGGTGGAGAGGACCAGAGAGGGCAGGGGCAGGTGGTGACTTTGTGGTGATCAAGGCCGGCTAGCATGGTGTGTTCTTGATGGATTGGGTGCAATTCAATTGTTGGGGCATGGCAAGCATGAGTGAGATGATAGGAGGTTGTTTGGCAAGGTTAGCATGGTGCAAGGAGTCTAGAGCTTGTATATTTAATTTTTGCCAAAGTTCATGTGACATATACCATGACATGAGTTGTCCTTGTGCTAGGTGAGCATGGCTAGGTTAAGTGAGGTCAGTTAGGAGTACAATGTACTATTGCTGAGCACAAGAGAGAGAGGGTGAGAGGTGGTACATAGTTGGTGGGAGTGGTTGTACCTCTATGTACTAATTTGATTATTTGCTATGGTCTCATGTGTGATGATTTTGATCAATATTTGTGATGGATGTGTTCTAAATGATGTTGGGCAACCACTCATGGCATTGGTTTGATTTTGAAATTGATTTGTGAAGATTCTAAATTTGGAGGGAATCTAGAATTTGTTTCAATGTAGCATCTTGGGTTGACTATTTTGAGCAATGGTCAAAGATCTGGTCAAAGTGGTCAACACCAAAATGTTCATATTGATGAGGTCTTGGATGAGGGGCAAAGAGTTGAGAGGGTTTGGTTTGAGAATCTCCCAATAAAAGGGCTCAAAGTGGGTATGATATTAAAATTGTCAATTTTGACCATTAGTGCATGTGAGCTCATTTTGATTCAATTTTGATTTGATTTGAGTTTCTTTGATTTCAAAAGTGTTTATAAGTGTTTAGTAACCATCTCCAACCAATGGTGCAAGCCAAAATGGTCTAGGGTAAAGATTTGTAAAAATGGCCATAGCCACATATGTGATGAAGTGCATTTTTCTTATTTTCTTATTTTCTTTTTCTTTGCTTCACTTAGGCATGGTTTAGGGTTTATTTAGTATTAGATTGAGTTTGGTAAAGGTTTCAAACCATTAGGGTAAGGTAGGAGGGCATAGGTCAAAATTGGGTAATATGGCTATGTGCCACATATGCCTCTATGCATATGTTTATTTTATTTTTGTTTCTCACTTGATTTGGTTGGTAAGTACTAGGTTAGGTTTGTTGATGTTTTCAAAACCTCTAAACAAGGTAGAAAAGCCTAGGTAAAAGTTTTACCAAAAATAGCCATAGGCACATAGGCCCTTTTCTTATTTAATTTCATTTCTTTTTATTTTGTTTATAATGGATGGTGAGAAGAGGGGTGAGGTTTAGGGTTTAGTGGGGTTGATACGTCCATTTTGCATCACTATTTTATATCATAATTTACTGTTATTCATTGATATATTTCATATTTAGAGATGATACTTATGTTATTTCATCTATTTTGCATGTTTCATGATTATTGGAGGATCGCGCACCGGAGTCAGGATTCTGCTGGAAAAAGCACCGTCAGAATGCAATATTTCGGAAGATCAGCAATTGACGGAAATTATATGAAAAATCCTATTTTTCCAGAAGACGAAGAGAGCCGAAGGAGGAGCCGAGGAGGGCCGCCATGGCCCCCTCATAGGCCGGCGCGAGCCAGGCCTGGCCGCGCCGCCTTGTGAGGAGGGGGCCACACTCCTCTCCTCCTCTCTCCTTCGCGTACTTCTTCGTCCCGAAAACCTAAGCTCGAGAGGATAGTCGCGGTCACAGCCGCCTCCGCGGGGCGGAAAACACCAAAGAGAAAGAGCTCTCCCGGCGGGCAGGAATCCGCCGGGGAAATTCCCTCCCGGAGGGGGAAATCGACGCCATCGTCACCGTCATCGAGCTGGACATCATCTCCATCGTCATCACCATCATCTCCATCATCATCACCTCCATCTCCACCGCTGCACATCGTCACCGCTGTAACAATTTGGGTTGGATCTTGATTGTTTGATAGGGGAAACTCTCCCGGTGTTGATTTCTACTTGTTATTGATGCTATTGAGTGAAACCATTGAACCAAGGTTTATGTTCAGATTGTTATTCATCATCATATCACCTCTGATCATGTTCCATATGATGTCTCGTGAGTAGTTCGTTTAGTTCTTGAGGACATGGGTGAAGTCTAAATGTTAGTAGTGAATTATGGTTGAGTAATATTCAATGTTATGATATTTAAGTTGTGGTGTTATTCTTCTAGTGGTGTCATGTGAACGTCGACTACATGATACTTCACCTTTATGGGCCTAGGGGAATACATCTTGTACTCGTTTGCCAATTGCGGGGTTGCCGGAGTGACAGAAACCTGATCCCCCGTTGGTATATCGATGCAGGAGGGATAGCAGGATCTTAGAGTTTAAGGCTGTGGTTAGATTTATCTTAATTAGTTTCTTGTATTTGCGGATGCTTGCAAGGGGTATAATCACAAGTATGTATTAGTCCTAGGAAGGGCGGTGCATTAGCATAGGTTCACCCACACAACACTTATCAAAACAATGAAGATTAACCAACTACATGAAGCGAAAGCACTAGACTAAATTCCCGTGTGTCCTCAAGAACGTTTGGTCATTATAAGTAAACAAACCGGCTTGTCCTTTGTGCTAAAAAGGATTGGGCCACTCGCTGCAATTATTTCTCTCGCATTTTACTTACTCGTACTTTATTCATCTGCTATATCAAAACCCCTTGAATACTTGTCTGTGAGCATTTACAGTGAATCCTTCATCGAAACTGCTTGTCAACACCTTCTGCTCCTCGTTGGGTTCGACACTCTTATTTATCGAAAGTACTACGATACACCCCTATACTTGTGGGTCATCAAGACTATTTTCTGGCGCCGTTGCCGGGGAGTGAAGCGCTATTGGTAAGTGGAATTGGTAAGGGAAACTTTTACTGTTTGTGCTGATTTTATTTCTGCCTGCTGCTATAATTCATTATGGAGAGATCTTCTCTTGAATTCCTATTTGGAAAATCTACTACTACTGCAAAGGTAGTGGATGAGGCGCCAGGTGAGAAAGAGGTTCCATACAAAATACCTATGAAAATTATTGAACGTGTTATGGATAACCGCTATGAAGGGGATGGAACTGTCCATCCTGGTGATCATTTACTGTTTTTACATGAATTATGCGGGTTATTCAAATGTGCAGGTATTGCTATGGATGAAGTTAGAAAGAAACTATTCTCTATATCGCTGTCTGGTAAAGCGGCGCATTGGTATAAATTGCTGAAGAATGGTGATTCTCTTGATTGGGAGGACATTGTGCCCTTATTTTATTCTAAATTCTATCCTCCAAGTGAAATTCACAAAGATCGGAACCGCATATATAATTTATGGCCTCATGATGGAGAGAGTATTGCCCAAGCATGGGGGAGATTGAAGTCTTTAATGCTCAAATGCCCCATTCATGAGCTTCCTGGTAATGTTATCATTGATAATTTCTATGCAAGACTTTCTTTTCAAGACAAGACCTTGCTGGATACTTCTTGTTCTGGATCATTTACACGCAACAAAGAAGAGTTTAAAAGGGACCTTCTTAATCGGATTCAGGAGAATACTGAAGGATGGGAGAACGACAAAGATAGAGAGTCAGGTATAAATTATGATTATAAATGCATTGAAGCTTTTATGGATACTGATAAATTTCGTAATATGAGTGCTACTTATGGTCTTGATTCTCAAGTTGTTGCAAATCTTTATAAAGCTTTTGCTTCTCATTATGAATTGCCTAAGAAGAATTTTGATAAGTATCATGAACCATATAAAGATAAAATTGATTCATCTATAAATAAATGTGTTGTAATTGAAACTGTTGATCATGTTATTCCTGAAGCTTATATTGAAAAAACTCCTTTCCCTGCTAAAATGAAGGAGTACTCTGTTATAAATAGTGCGGTTAATAAAAGTGAAAAGAAACCTATAGAACCTGAAGAGCAAATAAAAGTTGAACCTGCTATTGCAATAGTTAAAGATCTTGTGACTGAAAATGTGGAAGATGGTCATATTATTTTCTGTGAAGATGCTTCTAATATTGTTTCGCATCCTAATAAGTCTAGGAAAACTAGTGTTCCTATGCTATCTGTTAGAATTGGTGATCATTGTTATTATGGTTTATGTGATATTGGTGCAAGTATTAGTGCTATTCCTTATGAGCTTTACAAGGAGATTATGCACGAAATTGGTTCTTGTGAACTTGAAGATATTGATGTGGTTATTCGGCTAGCTAATAGAGAAACTATTTCTCCAATTGGTATTGTTCGAGATGTGGAAGTTTTATGTGGAAAGATTAAATATCCTGCTGACTTTTTGGTACTTGGTTCTGCTGCTACCCATGCATATTGATATGTATGTTCCATAAGAAAAGAAATTGCAATTTTTACTTAACCTAGAACAGCCAAATATCCAAATGCATCCTTCCTAGATCAAGTTATAGTACTATTTGCAATTGCTAAATAATATCTTCTGAGCTTACTGTGATTCTGAATGAGTTCGTAAGCTTGTAGTACGTGTGAAAATTATGATATTGAATCTATCTTTGCAAGTTAATTTGAAGTGCTTCGAGTAAAGCATTTGCATTGGTTGCATCTATATGCCTATTTGTATGCTATCTATTAATTATGCACAAAATCACAAACTTATTCAGAATTCAATCTAGGTTTAGAGTTATGAGTTAGCTTTGCACTCCGACACCTAAACGTGTGTAAAGCCTAATTGGGGAGGTGATATGAAACTTTTTTTTCGAAAAGGGAAAATCCCGACCTTGCATTGATCAGTGCATATATCCCTTTTATTTCATTATGTCGGTTTATCTGATTTATTAAATGTTGCAAATGAGATGTAACTTGATTCATCTTTTTTTCCTTCAGCACATTTTGTCGAGATGGACCCTTGGGTTATTTCGAGGTCCTTAAACCTAATCTGGACTTGGATTTCTTGGTGTTTCACACATACATATGCTTCGTGTTGAAAACTTCTTGGACAATGCTGAAAAATCTAAAGGTATGGATCTCTTCTGGAAGTAATATTTTAAATAATGATGTGAAGAGCATGTTTCGGTGCATTCTAAATGGACGGCAATACATGTATCGCTGTTACTAGATAATGAGAGTAGTGGTGTATGCCAGGAAAACAGTTGTGGCGAAAAAATGCGAGCACGTTTGTGACCTGTGATAGATTTTCTGCAATCTAGAACTGCATTTCATCTAGTTTAGTTGTCATGCTGTTGATATAATCAGCTTTTGCATGAAATAAATCATTGAAAGAAGATAGTTAGGATTACTTGAAGAGCAATTATTTTTGTTATCTAACTACGAGTTTCGACCTTTTCCTCCTCAGGCTCGGTAGATATCCTTCTTTTGATTATATTAGCGTAACACCGCCGTATGTTGAGGTAAACTACAGTACACTATGGATCAACTTTCAAGGTCCCCGTTGGTTGGAGAAGATTGCTTCATTGTGAGCTCTTGCATTCTTTGTAATCCTAACTATTTTGCTCGTATGCATAACTCTGACCATCATCGATTTTTTCTCAGCTAGTTGAGCTGTGGAGACCTAATAAAGGTATGTGTTTCATCCACTTTACTCCAATCAAGTACTGACATAAGGGTTTCTGGATAGCAGTTACAGTTGGTCACTTGTTCTCAAATATTGCAGATACGAGGAGGTTTGGTAGGACAAACCTGCTAATTTATGGGCCAACATGGTCAGAGAAAAAGAAAGGACAGGTCCTGAGATGATTTGGGTAGCATTGAGGCAAGTTTTGCACACAAGGTGTTGGCTGCCTTATGCCCATCTGTAAATCTTCACCTAGAAGAATATACTAACATGCACCCTTCAATAGCCATTTTGCAGATCAGTACCGGCTGAAACAGAGTGATGTTGCAATCATGTCATCGTATATCATGGACAGTACCAAGTAAGGAAGAAGGCTAATTATTTTGCTGCTATAGCCGGAGAATGATTTTGCAGATCATCATCGTGCACGGTGATTTTCCGTGTAAATCTCCTACCGGAGTTAACTCACCTAGTAAGTATTGTCCTATCATTTTTGGTAGACCTTTTCTAAATACTTGTGGGTTATAGATATTGCAAGAAGGAGAAAATTTTGACTAAATTTGCTGGTGAATCTTATGAGTTTAATTTCTCTAAATTTGCCAAAACTCCTTATAAAGCTGATTCGCCTAATAATGATTTTAGAGTTGAACAGTGTGCGTCTATTGCTCTTGCTCCTAATAATCCTTTGCAGCAACATTTGGAGGATAGTGAGAGTGAAGTCTTTAGGGAAGAAAGAAATGAGCTTGATGAAATTTTCCTTCGTCAACCTATTCTTAAACATGACTTGTCGGTAGAAGATCTAGGTACAACACTGCCACCAAAAGAAGATCATGTTTTTGATTTAAAACCATTACCTGATAATCTTAAATATGCTCATATTGATGATAAGAAAATATATCATGTTATTATTAGTTCTAAGCTTTCAGAATTTGAAGAAGAAAGGTTATTGGAAATATTGAAGAAACACCGAGGAGCTATTGGCTACACTCTTGATGATTTGAAGGGGATTTCTCCCGCTATTTGCCAACATGCCATCAACATGGAAGATGATGCAAAGCCCGTTGTTGAACATCAGCGTCGTCTAATTCCTAAGATGAAGGATGTGGTAAGGAATGAGGTATTAAAACTTCTTGAAGCAGGTATTATATATCCTATTGCTGATAGTAGATGGGTTAGTCCTGTGCATTGTGTTCCTAAGAAAGGAGGAATGACTGTTGTGCCTAATGATAATGATGAGCTCATTCCTCAAAGAGTAGTTGTAGGGTATAGAATGTGCATTGATTTTCGAAAGGTTAATAAAGTTACTAAGAAAGATCATTACCCTTTGCCGTTTATTGATCAAATGTTAGAAAGGTTGTCTAAAAATACTCATTTTTGCTTTCTTGATGGTTATTCTGGGTTTTCACAAATTGCTGTTAAAACTAAAGATCAAGAGAAAACCACTTTCACTTGTCCCTATGGAACTTATGCTTATAGACGTATGCCTTTTGGTTTATGTAATGCTCCTGCTACTTTTCAAAGATGCATGTCTGCTATTTTTCATGGCTTTTGCGAGAATATTGTAGAGGTATTCATGGATGATTTTTCTGTCTATGGGAATTCTTTTGATAATTGCTTGCGAAACCTTGATAAAGTTTTGCAGAGATGTGAAGAAACTAACCTTGTTCTTAATTGGGAGAAATGCCACTTTATGGTTAATGAAGGAATTGTATTGGGACATAAAATTTCCGAGAGAGGTATTGAAGTTGATAGAGCTAAAGTTGAAGCAATTGAGAAGATGCCCTATCCGAGGGATGTTAAAGGTATTCGTAGTATTCTTGGTCATGCTGGGTTTTATAGGAGATTTATTAAAGATTTCTCTAAGATTTCAAAGCCTCTTACTAATCTTCTTCAAAAAGATGTACCTTTTGTTTTTGATGATGATTGTAAGGAAGCTTTTGAAACTCTAAAGAAAGCCTTAACAACTGCTCCTGTAGTTGAACCTCCTGATTGGAATTTACCTTTTGAAATTATGTGTGATGCTAGTGATTTTGCTGTAGGTGCTGTCCTTGGACAGCGAGTAGATAAAAAATTGAATGTTATTCATTATGCTAGTAAGACTCTTGATGCTGCTCAAAGAAATTATGCTACAACTGAAAAAGAATTGTTAGCTGTAGTCTTTGCTTGTGACAAGTTTAGACCTTATATTGTTGATTCAAAAGTCACGATTCATACTGATCATGCTGCAATTAGATACCTTATGACGAAGAAAGATGCTAAGCCAAGGCTTATTAGATGGGTGCTTCTGTTGCAAGAATTTGATTTACATATTATAGATAGGAAAGGTGCTGATAATCCTGTTGCTGATAATTTGTCTAGATTGGAAAATATTACTTATGATCCTGTTCCTGTTAATGATAGTTTTCCAAATGAACAATTGGCTGTAATAAAGGTGAGCTCGCGAGATAGTCCTTGGTATGCTGATTATGCTAACTTTATCGTTTCGAAGTATTTGCCTCCAACCTTTTCAGCTCAGCAAAGGAGGAAATTCTTTTATGACTTGAGGCATTATTTTTGGGATGACCCACACTTATATAAAGAAGGAGTGGATGGTATTATGCGAAGATGTGTTCCCGAATATGAACAACAAGAGATATTGAGTAAATGTCATGGTAGTGCTTATGGAGGACATCACGCCGGAGATAGAACCGCGCAAAAGGTTCTACAATCAGGTTTTTATTGGCCAACTCTCTTCAAAGATGCAAGGAAGTTTATTTTATCTTGTGATGAATGTCAAAGGGTTGGTAATATCTCCAGACGCAATGAAATGCCTATGAATTATACTCTTGTTATTGAACCATTCGATTGTTGGGGATTTGACTTCATGGGTCCTTTCCCTTCTTCAGAAGGTAACACTCATATACTTGTCGTTGTTGATTATGTTACTAAATGGGTGGAAGCAATACCCACAAAAAGTGCTGATGGTGAGACTTCTTTAAAAATGCTTTTAGATATTATTTTTCCTAGATTTGGAGTACCTAGATATATTATGACTGATGGAGGTTCTCATTTTATTCATGGTGGTTTTAGAAAAACTCTTGCTAAGTATGGTATTAATCATAGGATTGCTTCCGCTTATCATCCTCAAACTAGTGGTCAAGTAGAATTATCAAATAGAGAGATTAAATCTATTTTGGGAAAGACTGTTAATAAATCTAGAAAGAATTGGGCTAGTAAATTGAAGGAAGCACTATGGGCTTATAGAACTGCTTATAAAAATCCCATGGGTATGTCACCTTATAAAATGGTTTATGGGAAAGCTTGTCATTTACCTTTAGAACTAGAGCACAAAGCTTATTGGGCTGTAAGGGAACTTAATAAAGATTTCAAACTTGCCGGTAAGAAGAGATTGCTACAATTGAGTTCTCTAGATGAATGGAGAAGTGAAGCTTATGAAAATGCTAAACTCTTTAAAGAGAAAGTTAAGAAATGGCATGATAGAAGAATTATCAAAAGAGAATTTAATGTTGGGGATAAAGTCCTATTGTATCGGTCTCGTCTCAGATTTTTTGCAGGGAAATTGCTCTCAAAATGGGAAGGACCATATGTCATTGTGGAGGTGTATCGTTCAGGGGCAATTAAAATTAGTTCTCTGCAAGGTGATGCCACACAAGTAGTGAATGGACAAAGACTCAAGCACTATATTTCTGGAGATTCTTATAATGAAGATGTTGACGTTATCCAAGTGGTGACTCCGGAAGCTTTCATCAAAAGTCAAATTGATAGTTCTACAGAGTTCGACTTTGAATAGGTAACAGTACTGGTAATAAAAAGTCCGCGTTTAACTTTCCGAACAATGTTTTTGCTATTTTTGGAAAATATGAAAAATTACGAGATCGAAACGGAGTGGAGGAGACGCACGAGGGCGTGCCCCCATAGGCCGGCGCGGGCCCCACCTGGCCGCGCCGCCCTATGAGGACAGCCCCTCGTCCCTCTCCGACTCTGGTTCGACCTGGTACTTTCCTTTTGTCGTGAAAATTTTTGCTATATAATCCCCCGGACCCCTGGAGGTCCGTATATCGTTTTCTCGTCGTGTTTTGTTTCGAGCTATTTTCTGCCAGGATCTGCTTCGGATCTAGAGCCACCATGTCTTCGTCGGGAACTCCGAAGGACAGCTTCTTTGAGGACGTCGTCAACCCGTACATGAACGAGCTGAAGATGCACCCCAAGGAATTGCTGCTCGTAGATGGAGAGTTGCAGATCAAAGATGTCCAGGGTCCTAAAGGAGAAGGAAGCTTGGAAGACAGGGTGGAGAAACTAGAACAAGAGGTCTTCAACTACAAGAAGATGGCTGAGCGTGAAGTGGACATCTTCCACAAGATTGTGTCTGAACTTATTGATGGACACAAGAAGGAGACTGCAAAGTTGTGGGACGATATCTTCTCGCTTCACGACACTACCAACAAACTCCAAGCTCAACTCTATGATGTTCAGAATCAAAACTGTGAGTATGAAAACAGGTTTAAACACATAAGTCATGCTGCTAGTTTCAGGATTCCGAGACCAAGATGTCGTTTGTTGATGGAGAGCCTCTTCCTTGGAAGTCTGATGATGGGAAGGATTCACCATCATCACCAAAGGAGTAATTCATCATCGGTATTGGCATCCCCTTGGTTTGTTCCAAGCTTGGGGGAGTGCCGCGGTATCACATCATCACTATCTTTTACCTTTTTACTATCAAGTAGTGTCATATCATGAGTAGGGAAGTTATCATATAAGATGGTTTGCAGTGTGGAAGTATCTCTCCTTTAGTTGGTTGTCTATGTATCCCTTGGTGTGAGTTATCGTTATGGAATATTAATGAGAAGTTTTATCATTTACATATTGCACATCTTATTTTAGTTTGCAATCTCTATTATGTGATTGATCTTGTTGTTAGTATTGATATCACTTTGGGAGCATCAAGTAAATCTATTTGGTTTTGGCAAACTTAGCATTGGTCAATAGCAACAACACTTTGAGTTTAAGTAGAAAAGAGGAAATACATGTAGATATGTTAGTTCATTATCTTTCTTGTTAGCTATGAGCTTAGTATTCTGAAGCTAAAATTGTTTGTGCTAACAAGGAAGATGCATGATTGTTTCTATCACATGTATATTTGTTTGTTTCCCTCGACTCTTACGCTTGCTAATCAACCTTGCTAGCCAAAGACCTGTACTGAGAGGGAATGCTTCTCGTGCATCCAAACCCTTGAACCCAAACCTATGCCAATTGTGTCCACCATAACTACCTACTACATGGTATTTCTTGCCATTCCAAGTAAATACTTCATGTGCTACCTTTAAACAATTCAAAATTTATCATCCTTTATTTGTGTCAATGTTTTATAGCTCATGAGGAAGTATGTGGTGTTTATCTTTCAATCTTGTTGGGCAACTTTCACCAATGGACTAGTGGCTTCATCCACTTATCCAATAACTTTGCAAAAAGAGCTGGCAATGGGGTTCCCAGTCCCAAATTAATTAACTTTCATAATTTTACAAATAGACACTCCTCCATGGTATGTGATTGTTGGACGGCACCCGAGGATTCGGTTAGCCATGGCTTGAGAAAGAAAAGGTGGGGAGGAGTGTCATCCAAATAAAACTAAAATAAAAAGGCACTCCTTCATGGTATGAGATTGTTGGCAGGCACCCGAGGATTCGGTTAGCCATGGTTTGTGAAAGCAAAGGTTGGAAGGAGTGTCAACCAAAAATAAAACTTTATGGGAGCCGCTCTTTGAGAGTTTGTCTGGCAAGGGGGTTAGAGTACCCGCTACCATTCGTTGACAACAACAAACACCTCTCAAAACTTTACTTTTATGCTCTCTATATGATTTCAAAACCTGAAAAGCTCTAGCACATGATTTAATCCCTGCTTCCCTCTGTGAACACTACAAGAAAAGTTCTGATAGACAACGTCCCAAAATCGTCAACTAAGGGGCATTTTTCGTCGCCTATGGGCCTAACCCGACGATATGGGTTCCGTTGTCGAAACTGCGTCAGGCAAAGTCCAACGACGATTTTTTCGGTCCGTCGCGCTTGGGCGCCCTTCCGCCACGGAAAATCGGACCGAAGTGTTTTCGGGAGCCCGTTGACTGCTGACGTCATGCAAACTGACACGTGGCAGACGCCGTTAACTGGCAGTTAACGGCGTTAACCGGCTGAAACCCCGTGGTAGATGGTAGGCCCACACGAGGCCTGCCACGTCTTAAGCGGGCCGGGCCAGATGACATAGTTTGACCGGTCAACTATATAGCTGGGCTGGTCCATTAGTTACGTGGGCCGGGCCTAACCTCTAATGTTGACTGGTCAAAGTTAAATGGGCCGGCCCATTTAACATGTGGGGTCCCCTTACAGAATGGGCCGGCCCAAGAAGCAAGTGGGCCGGGCCAAAACACAGGTGGGTCCCACTTTCCTGTTAAAAGGCTGGCCCATTTAGTGTGTGGGGTCCACCATATAGCAAGTGGGCCGGCCCAACAAGCTAGTGGGCCGGGCCAAAAACACATGGTGGGTCCCACTATCCTGTTAAAGGGCCGGCCCATTTAGTATGTGGGGTCCACCATATATCAAGTGGGCCGGCCCAACAAGATACGGGCCAAAAACACAGGTGGGACCCACCTTCCGTTAAAGGGCCGGCCCATTTAGTATGTGGGGTCCACAATATAGTAGTGGGCTGGCCCACCAAGATAGTGGGCCGAGCCAAAACACATGTGGGTCCCACATTTCTGTTAATGGGCCGGCCATTGTTATGGGGTCCACCATGTAGAAAGTGGGCCGGCCCAACAAGATAGTGGGCCAAAAACACAGGTGGGTCCCACCTTACTATTAAAGGGCCGGCCCATTTACCATGTGGGACCACCATATAGCAAGTGGCTGGCCCAACAAGATAGTGGGCGGGCCAAAAGCCCAGTGGGCCCCACTTTCCTGTTAAAAGGCGGCCCAATTAGTATGCAGGTCCACCATACGCAAGTGGGCCGGCCCAACAAGATAGTGGGCCGGGCCAAAAACAGTGGGTCCCACTTTCCTCTTGAAGGGCCGGCCCGTTTAGTATGTGGGGTCCACCACAAAAGCAAATGGGCTGGCCCAACTAATTAGTGGGCCGGCCCAGTAGTGGGTGGGGTCCACCTTAAAGCAAGTGGGCCAGCCCAATTAGAGTGTGGGGTCCACCGTAACTCACATGGGCTGGCCCAAGAAGTAAGTGGGCCAGCCCGTTTAGTTGCTGTTTATATGCCGGCATAATATGCGCTTTAGGATTTTGCGGGCAGGCACATATGTGATTTCGATTAATTGGGCCGTTTAAGGGATGGGAATTCGTGATTTAGATACTGAGAATATTTACGCAGCATTGATTTCTGTCGGATAGCCTCACTTACCACAAGCACCAAAGAAAAAATGCGCGAAAGAACTATAAAAACTAACTAAATATTACATCAGCTGCAAGGCATTGAAAAAATATTACAGAACCCAGAGAAATTGAATGGTAATTAAACCTAGCAATACAATGAAGCGATCCGGCAATCTTTTAAGTTGTCCATGCAGCACCTATATCTGAAACAAAGACATTACAAGTTAAGACAGCAACAATGGAAAGGCAAAGACACTACAATATTGTTTGCCAAAGAATTTGGAACTCATCATTTCGTCGTTATAACAAGATCATTGTAATGCGCACAATAAGCAAACAAAGAGTGCATGCCGCATACCAACAGCCAATATAACAGAGCATGTTAGAATGAAACAGCAGACTTACTACTGTCGAGTCCCATGCAAACCAACATGTTCAGGGAGTACAAAATTGGCATGAACAACATAGTAGCAGGCTATAAATTTTGTAACAACGACTGAGCAAGATGAAGTTATGATGGCTACATCTACAGAGCAGGGAATGTAAACCAAAAATAGAAGTTACGATGGCAAAAGCTAAAGAGGAGGGAATGTGAACCAACATGTGCCAAGTGCAATTACTTCATTTTGCCCGTGAACTAAATAATACTCCTGAACTTATAGTGAAGGGGATGCAAATCAAGATGTTTCGGGATATAAACTTGTAATGAGCAACACATAGAGGATAGTTAATGCTGGAGCTTAGGATGGACCAGATACAGAATATAGTGGGATCACCTGTGAACTTGTATAAGAGGGAATGCAAACCAATATGTTCAGCTTTCCATATGTGAGCGTCATGCCAAGTCAGAGAAACAAGTCAATAATGCAGCTTTTGAAGAACAAGATGGCACGCAAAATTATTATCTAGTAGTATATGACAAGTTTATTTGTACTACAGGCTAGATAGCAGAGTGATAGCATGCCAAACTAAGTCCTTACTTTGTTAGCTTACAATGAACTAGATACAAAACAATGGCATCACCTGTAGTACAGGGAATGCAAGCCAACATGTTCATGGAGTAAAAAATTGGCACAAACAACATAGTAGCAGGCCATAATTTTTGTAACAACGACTGAGCAAGATAAAGTTATGATGGCTAGATCTACAGAGCAGGGAATGTAAACCAAATATAGAAGTTACGATGCCAAAAGCTATAGAGCAGGGAATGCGAACCAACATGTGCAATTACTTAAAATTGGCCATGAACTAAATAATAGCAGGATGTTACTATAATACCTATAATTTTTGTAACAACGACTGAGCAAGATAGAAGTTATGATGGCTACATCTACAGAGCAGGGAATGCAAACCAAAATGTTCAATCGCTTAAAGTTAGCAATGAAGTAGAAAATAGCAACGTGTTACGGTCATAGCTAGGAATGAACTAAAAGAGCTTCAGACAAACAAGCATCTGAACCAAGAACATGGCGCTAAAACAAGGGACTTACATTAGGAGAAGCACTCTGTGGGAGTCACAGCAGATCTTCCTGGGGTTGATAGATCCGGTGATGAAGTACGCTACATGTGCTACTTGGGGTTGGAGAGACGGCCATTACACTTCATGGTTACTCATCTCATCTGCAAAAACGTAACGGCGCGTCGTTAGCACAAACAGGTTCCCCCAAGATTAAACAAGAACTTGCATGCAAGCAATAGAAAAGCGACAGTAGAAGAGTTTAGATCATGCACTGCGCCGGTGAAGCAGATCCGGTTCATGCACAGCGGTGTCGGTGAGCAAGATCCGATGCGGTGGACGACGGATCCGGCGAAGCGGCTCCGGCGGGGTGGACGATACCGCAGCTGAAGCGACTGCGGTAGACTGCTGGATGAGCATATGGTTTCGAGGTTCGGCGGGGATGATCCGGTCCGGTTGATGACGGCGTCGATGAAGCGGCTCCGGCAGGCAGCCGGATGACGAGGATCGCGAGGCCTCGGGTAGGCCAGGGAAGTCCGGCGGGGATGTTCCGGTGCGGTGGTCGTGGAGGTGGGAGAGAGGGACTTGGGAAGTTCCGGTGGGTGGTCTGAGGGAAATGAATTTTTTTGGGAGGGTTTCCGGGCTAGGGAGGTGGTGATCCAAAAAATGACGGGCAGACCCCCCCACCAACCGACTTTGCTGCCATCTCCACAGGGGTAGAATGGGAATTTGGAAGCGTGTGAAATTTTTGTATTTTGTGGGCGGGAAGTTTTGCCGCTATGAGATTTTGAATTTGGCCACCGTCCAAGTATAATGATAAAAAATTGTGAGACCGTACTAGTACCTCTGTTCAAGGCCGAGTGCAAAATCAAATCATCATCACGTTGAAAATTTGTTACCAACTTACCATGATCATGATCTACCTCTGAAAATGGGCGCATCCACTAAAACTTGCAAAGTATAATGATACAAATTTGTGAGACCGTACTAGTACTTATGTTCAAGGTCGAGTGCAACATCAAATCATCATTATATTGAAAATTGTGTTACCATGATCATGATATTTCTCTGAATTTGGCGCAACCGCTAAATCTCGCAAAGGATAATGATAAAAAAAGGTGAGATTGTACTAGTTCTTATGTTCAAGGCCGAGTACAAGATCAAATCATCATCACGTTGAAATTTGTTACAATGATCATGACATATCTCTAAAATTAGTGCATCCGCTAAATCTTGCACGTGGCGCATCTCGGTGCGGAGCAACAAGTCGGTGCTATCAAGGTTGAGGCGTCGGTAGCGTCATCGGGCTCTCATCTCTTGATAGATCTTCTACATGGCGCGGCGCACCACCCGCCGATAAGCAGTCACATGTGAGACCGAGGTGGAGACGTCCCCGGCATCCTCGAGGCGCGTCCGCCCTTCTACGAGCCAGCGTCGACTCAAGGTATGAATCCATGTGGTGTCTTAGATTTATTGTTCTTCTCTTATGATTATTTTGAGCCGAACATGTGTGCTCTTTCTCTGAATATATTGCTTGAAAAGCTTACCAAGTTACTTAAATTCACTTTGTTCTTAATCTTGCGAGCTAATATTGTTATTTTTAATGAACGGTGGTGTGCGCAAGCAGAGTTATTTGTGGATGTGTTGAGCTGTTAGGCATAAGTCGAAATCCTCATCTAAACGAGGCCTCAGATTAACACATAAAAAAGGTGTTCAATCTCGCCCACAATACCCTCTTCTTTCCTCTCCCTTTATTGGAACTTGTTTTGCAGACAAGGAAAGTGGCACGTGTAATGTGAGTAAAACCCTCTTAGCCAAAATCATCTACGAGCAAGATTTTCTATATTGTAGATGCCCCAATTGACTCTCATCCCCAAAGTAGTTTTTTATGTCAGTATAGACTTCTTTACTGGATGTATACTATCGTACATGGCATGCATTTGCCTAATGAGCAACATTGTATTGCTATTCTAGCCAACCTGATCGATATGTCAAGCTTCATGCACGAGATGCCATGTTTAATTTACTCCCTCGCTCTGATCCATATTTCTTGATGTGAAATGAATGTGAATCGGAGGGAGTACTTTTCTTAGATAGTACTATATCATTTCAAAAAAAGTACTACTACATCACAAATGCATCAAAAGAGTACTACATCACAAGACCACCACGGTTGTACTAGTAGAGTTTAATGCTGAACTTCCAAAGGGATTAAGATTACACATATGAACTTTAAACATGACCAGGAGCATGAGGGCCAGCAGCAGGGGCGTTGACGTGGAGCAAGCTAGGCAAGACGTAATTCTAGAGGAAGAGGCCATATGATGCGTACTTGGCCTTGGTTGCAGGGCGGTGTTTCCCCCTATGTACTTAGGCCTACACCCATCGCATGTTGGATCAGGCTGTGGATGTCCTTCTAGAGAAATTTGCCACATAATGGGCAAAATAGCTCCCCGCGCGCATGCAGAAACGAATTTCACCACCCTTCAGCCGCTTGAGAACATAGCGGCTTTTCCGGTCCCTGCGCACCTTGTTGTTGTCCATGTCATCAGAATACTCCTATGAATTATTAAGTACTACATAATCAGGTTTTTTATGACAGATCGAATAAATACTCCACTAACATAATCAAACCTTAGAAACCCTAAAATTAAATGTGTAGAACAAGTAAATGGCAGAAGAAATCGTAATAAATCATGAGAAACCCTATGAACAACCATGAACATTAGCCACAACAATTGCAAGTCCACTAAGTATGAACACATAAATTGATTATATGACTACATGGCAGATTAGTCGAAATTAAACTAGAATCTGATCTTACGAATCGTAGAATCAATTACATC
Organism: Lolium multiflorum; assembly: GCA_030979885.1. Lineage (NCBI taxonomy): Eukaryota > Viridiplantae > Streptophyta > Magnoliopsida > Poales > Poaceae > Lolium > Lolium multiflorum. The sequence goes on along the minus strand of CM061749.1, from coordinate 181,578,150 downwards.
TACAAGAACAAGGTAGGATATCAAATCAATCAAGAACCAGGCTCGTGCAAACCATGTGAACAGCAATATGACACAAAGAGGGTTGGGACAGTTTCGGTAAAAGAGAAGTACCTCCTCGTCATCACCCTCAACATCCTCCTGGAACTGAACGTTTGGGCCGAAATCGTCGAAGGGGTCGAGGTTCGCGTCCAGCATCGGGCCTAGGAAGACCTCGCCGTGGTGGCCTGCAACGCCGTGCACATCTTCGGCGGGATAAACAACGTTGGTATCCACCTTCTGCTCGACGGCCAGGACGCCCGTTTCGACCGAGGTCGAAGAACCAGACAAGCAGAGGAGACGAGCGGCATGGGTGCCCGGTGAAGCCTCACCCGTCGTGACGGCCAGGATGCCCATTTCGACCGAGGTCGAAGAATCCGACAAGCAGAGGAGACGAGCGGCTTGGGTGCCCGGTGAAGCCTCACCCACCACGACGGCCACTACCGTAGAGGCATCCTCTGCGTGGGCGGTCGCCTATTGCTCCGCCTCGTATGCAATACCTATCTTCATGCTGTTGTGGTTGGAAACGGGAAAGTCGATGCCTCAGAGGTGCGGTGAGTGGATGGGGGTTTTCACAGTGTGGGGGAGGCAAGTTGGGGGAGTGGAGAGGACGAGCTCGCGAGAGATGATGAGGCCGATTATGTTATAGCCTCCGACTCCCTGTATCCAGTAGTGGACGCGTGAAGTCATGCATGTACTCGACTTTCCACTTTCTGGGAGACGTGTACGAAACTTTTTTTTGGACCATTTAACTTCATGTGGGACTCATGTATACCAATACTTCCAAACGTCATAAGTAATTCAAAATCATTCAGAATAATATGAGACCTTAACATTTTATTTTTTGTGTCAGATATTGTCTATGAAAAATAACATCCTTCAAAAAATAAATCGCCTATGCCAATCCGATCATGCCCGTCTACTCCAACTAGCTTCCTCGAGTAATTTGTCACCTTACATTCTTAAAATGAACCAAAATTTGGCACAGGGGTGCATCATCACATGGAAAATGATGTTACCATTCTGTCTTCCCATTTTTTTTTGAATTTTTCAAAATTGTCATGCCCTAACGGAAAAAATGTACTCCTTCTAAGAAGCATGTATCAGAATGGCATTACCAAAACCTAGGGGTGGGGTGGGGGGAGGGGGGCACATGGTGGTGTGATGATACATCACATTTGGACCACACAACACCATTTGGACCAACCAAAAAAAAACACCCTACACAAACCCTGGTCAAAACTAGTTTGACCAATATTACAAAAGTTGTACGGAGTACATAATTCAGAAACCGTCAGAAATATACGAAGCATTCACGAGTCCCCAAAGTCAGTGACTTTGAGTCACTTACAACTGTGGTCCACATATCAGTCACCCAAAGTCATGGCAAAGTCAGCTTGGCAAAGTCACCGACAGACAAAGCAAGCAGTGAACAGACAACTCCGTAGCACTGAAAAGACATCTCACAGAAAAGGCTAGTACTACCTTTTCTTCCCGGATAAGCAAAAATAGCTGATCGGTACTGACGAAATGCACCAGGTCCGCAATGTACTCCAGCTATAAGTGAAGCATGCCTACCACTGAAGAGGAAATTCAAGATTCCACCAGATCCCCATATCACTCTTTTGCATAAAACACGGACATATCTTTTGCACAATTCACCACTTGTTGGTCTAATCTATCGCAGCTTCCATCAGTTGGTCATCCAATTAACGATTTAACGGATTAGAAAAATAAGCGGTGGAATTAGAAGTACTAGTAGCGAAATGTGCAAAATATACCGCCCTTCCCGAGGGGGTTTGTCCAGAAGAGGGCCGGATGACAATGTCCCGGGTGCATCCAGAAACGAGAGGGGTAGTTTCTAATACATGTAAGAAATTACTTTACAAAAAGGTACATATTAAGTAGTACAACTATTAGTACAGTACTACTATTTCGAGGGAAAATGCCATGTCGTGCGACCTCTAATCAATGAGTAGAAGTTGTAGGTGCGCCTAACATGCATTGCTGAAAGCTGGTTCCGCTGGAATTTGAGCTCAGCCGGGGCGGATTCTGCGAAGTTCGCCCGACGTCACTCATGTATCCCACCAAACTGCTCACTTCTTTCAATGTCTCTTCTCTTTCACTGCAGCTCTCCAACATCAGGTGCATCAACTTATCTTGTGCCTTCTGCCTCTCGAGAAGGGCAAGGATGGCGATGTCAGCATATTCAAGGTTCAACTTTTGGAGCTGTACTTTATCCTGAAGAAGGATTTTGTACTCTATATCAGACTTGTCTCTGTCGAGGCACACAGTCTTGAGTATGCTGCTGGCTTTCTCCGCTGATGCTTTCTGCTTAATCAGCTCGTTCTTCAACATATCGCGCTCATTTCGAAGGCTGCAAATGAGCTCCACAAGAGTTTTCGAATTCTTCTTCTTGGCAGCCAAATCGTCTCGGAGGCGATCACACTCTAAGCTGAGCTCCTCGTTTTTTTCCATCAAGATGGCGACAGTGGTGTCGATAGTCGGCGCCGCTTCCTTCAGGGCGAAATCATCGGTAGCAAGTAAGCGCAAAGGAAGAAGAAGAAGAAGAAGAAGAAGAAGAAGAAGATAACTACACAGTGCTTGGTGCTACCTCATTTCGCCGGGGTAGGGCCGGGTTGAAATCATCGGACGACGATGATTCCTTGGTCGTGGAAGTTGGTGCAGTAGGGGCGTCGTTGGAACTTCCAACCCTTTAAGATGTATAACCATAGAGACTCTTAAAGAGCTTGAGCCCGGGCAAGAAGAAACGAAAGTACATGGCGAAGGAAACTAACCCGGTGAGCACAGCACGGACGCGTTTCGGCGGCGGCGGCAGCGGCGGCGACGGCGAGCCCACTTGGTTTCTGGAACCGTCTCTCGAAATTTCGAGCCGGCGTTTTTTATCCGCGTACTTGACCGCCGGCGACCTGAAGTTTGAACACATTAATTGCTGGAGGAGAGAGCGACGAAAGAAACGAAAGTACATGGCGAAGGAAACTAACCCGGTGAGCACAGCACGGACGCGTTTCGGCGGCGGCGGCGGCGACGGCGAGCCCACTTGGTTTCTGGAAGCGTCTCTCGAAATTTCGAGCCGGCGTTTTTTCTCCGCGTACTTGACCGCCGACGACCTGAATTTTGAAGACATTGCTGGAGGAGAGAGCGACGAACAAATGTTTGTTAGGTGGAGAGAGGAAGAAAGTGAATGGAACGAGAGAGTTTAGCGTTTTGCCCTTATAGTCATAGTCGCTAACCGTGACGCGGGAAGGTTGGTCGTCGGCGTTTAATGGTCTCCCGCGTGGAAACCGAGGCGGCCACGAGGCAGCGGCTGGCCACGCGGCGTCCAGTCGCCTACGCCGCCGTAAATAAGGGTAGTTGCCTACCACCACCAGGTGACATGCACCTTTTGCATGTCACCGTGTGACATGCGGCCTAAATTCAAATTTAAAACATTGCGAAAAAAATCATGCATCCGGTGACATGCCCATGGCATGCCACCGATGAAGAGTTCCGTGCCATGCACTCTGGCACTGCTATGAATATATGTGGTATTGATTGTCAAAAAAAAACCCCAAGATCCTGAAAAACTGTTGGTCTATCCCGAGAAACGAGGAGGTTTAAGGAAACGAGGAGTCCAGCGCGTGCGGAAGGAGCTTTAATCGTGCGAGCATGCAGGGGCAAAATGAGGAAACTAGCGATTACTTTCTCTCCTGCCAGTCTTATACCTTAATAAATGGGCAAACTGAGCACGTTGTAGCTAATCCTTTTATTAATTAAACAGCTATATTAGTCAATAAGATTGCCTTATGTTTTTCCTCAGTTTTCGCCAAGCCCTTATTTGTAACCCGCAGAAGGAGCTCAGACGGGAGGATTCCAGTTTAGTTGACCGTTCCGTGCTGACGTGTGGGGCTAGTAGAAAGGGACCGCGTGGGACAGGACGAGACCGCGTTTGGTTGTACGTGAGCAGGAGCTGGGTTCTGTCTCTCTCGGCGCGAATTGGCATTTTTAAGAGCACCTTTTCCCCCTCTGTCTCTTTGTCTTTATTAACCAAATTAGTATCAAATCTAGAGAAGCTTGCATTTCTGTCTTTCTTCAATTATTTGTGCCTTTTGGCCCTCGTTGTTTGCCCAATATGGCAGCAAATCTAGTACTCCCTCTGGTCCATATGTATGTAGTTAAATCTAGAAGCAAATCTCCAGGGTAATGTACTCCGTACGACAAATTCGCAGTAATAGTAAATCGAGAAAACAAAGTAGGGCCAACAAAATATACTCCAGTAGAATAGGGATAGATAATAGGGATCCCTCCCTAGATAATAAGCTGCATACACAGCAGCCAACAGGTTCGAGGTTCTTCACAACACCATCATACTAACAACATAACAACAAGGGATCCCTAGCTAACAACAAAATAGAAGCTGCTTTGCAGCAGCAGCAGCACACGTCCGGGACTCCGCCTACCCCATCTGCCTCCACTTGTTGCTCCCCTTGGGAGCCTTGGGCTTGAGCGGAGGCATGCGCCCGGCGGAGATCTCCACCCGCTGGATGCTGCGGAGGTGCATGCCGAGCGCCATGTGCTTGGCGCGGAAGGAGTGGGGGTTCACCGACGCGCCGACCTTGGGGTTGGTGTTGCCGATGTTCTCGGCATGCGTGAGGAGGCAGTTGAAGTCAGTGCGGCCGAGCCTCCTAGTGCAGAAGGGGCACCTGTAGACACCCTTGGCGAAGTAGGAGACGTACTGGCCGACCTGCAGCCTCCGCAGCACCTGGCGAGTCTTGACGTCATGGTGCTCGTCGTCGCTGCCGACGTCGCTGCCAGACAGCTGATCCATATCAAACGGGAACTATTAGTGAATGAGATGCAACGATGACTAACGTGCATGATAACAAAGTAAGGAAAAACAGAGCCAGCCTCAGTTAGAGTGGACACGATTATATGTCTACAGGGATGGTGTTAGCGAACCATAGCTCATGCACAACAGATTTGTACACAGCAATGGTTCGCTGAACCCACTCTGTAAAAATTTGTGCCCAACGATTCATCATAGGCAAAGAAACAGATTCCAGATCTGATTTTGAACAGATTCCAGAATATTTGCAAAATTAAACGGTTGATATCTTTTGATTCCTGCATAAAATAACTGACTGAGATCCCATAAATTAACTGATTGAGATCCCATTATTACTTGCATAAATTAACCGAACGGCCGAACTCCAAATCTTAAACGAAATCAAGAAGGGATCAAAGCAAAATGGAATAAAATCGATCGGCGCAAATATTAACCCAATACTCAACCATCTACAGATCGGCACTAATAGTTACTAGGGAACCAGCAAAAATAGGGTTCAAAAAGGAATGGGCGAAGAAAAAAGGGAGCAAACCATAGTTACCTCGTTCCATGGGTCGTCCATGAAGGTGTCGTAGGGGTTCGGAGGCGAGATGTACGGCACCGGCTCATAGGGGTCCCATCCCGGCGGGATACGACCGCCACCGGCGGCGGCGACGGCCTTTGAGGGGACGACGTCGAAGAGGGAGGCGTCGCGCTTGGAGCCGACGGCGTCATGGACGATGGGATTCGCATTCTCCATGTCCATCTCGCCTGCAGAGAGGGAGAGGGTTTTTGCTTTGGAGAAGATGATGGGACGTGAGAGGCGGCGTTGCATGAGCGAGTGAGAGTGACAGAGATAGTGCGAGGAGGCGTCTATAAAGGCGAGGGGTGGTTAATGCGACCCGCGTCCTACGCGTCCACCATTTAACGTCTGCACGTCTTGGGCTTCTGCAACGCGACACGCGTCCACAATTGCACGTCTTCGACTTCTGCACCGCGACTCGCGTCAGTACCCGTCAACAATTGCACGTCTTCCACTTCTGCACCGCAACACGCGTACTCGAGTCTAACCCTGGAAATTTAGATATACTCTCGAGTCTTATACTGTAGCATTTTTTGTGTGCTCGGTTTTCCCCTTGAGTACTAATACTGGCTAGTGCAATATACTCAGTTTTACCTCAAGTGCCTGGTCAACAGAGAGTCAACAAATGGGATTAACTAGTTAAATGAGTCAACAAATGGGATTATCAGTTCGTTTTCACGTGTTAAACTTGTCTAAATATTGGTCAAACCAAGGATTTGACCAAGATTCAAATGGGCAGAAAATTAAAAAAATCAGAAAAATGAAAAACCAAAGCACATAGTCTTCTTATGTCATATAGTAAGCATTAAAGGTGATAAACAAGGTCTACACATATTCAAACCATACAAATCATGTATCTACTCCCTAACCCTAAACTCTGTCTTATGAAGTCAAGCATGAAGAGAAGTGGTTTTGGGTTTCAAACATGGAAATTTCAAAAACCTCCCAAAAACTTCATTTTAGAGTGACTAAGAAGGATACATGCTTCCCTTTTCATTTTCATGTTTTAAACTTGTTTAAATCTTGGTCAAACCTAGGATTTGACCAAGATTCAAATGGGCATTAAAATTTAAAAATCAGAAAAATGAAAAACCAAAGCACATAGTGTTCTTATGTCATATAGTAAGCATTAAAGTTGATAAACAAGGTCTAGACATATTCAAACCATACAAATTATGTATCTACCCCCTAACCCCTAAACTCTGTCTTATGAAGTCAAGCATGAAGAGAACTGGTTTTGGGTTTCAAACATGGAAATTTCAAAAACCTCCCAAAAAATTCATTTTAGAGTGACTAAGAAGGATACATGCTTCCCTGGTCATTTTCATGTTTTAAACTTGTTTAAATCTTGGTCAAACCTAGGATTTGACCAAGATTCGATGGGCATCAAAATTTAAAAAAATCAGAAAAATGAAAAACCAAAGCACATAGTTTTCTTATGCCATATAGTAAGCATTCAAGTTGATAAACAAGGTCTATACATATTTAAACCAGACAAATCATGTATCTATAACCCTAAACCTTAAACTCTGTCTTATGAAGTCTAGCATGAAGAGAAGTCGTTTTGGGTTTCAAACATGGAAATTTCAAGAACATCCCAAAAGCTTCATTTTAGTGTGACTAAGAAGGATCAAGGCTTACCTTTTCATTTTCATGTTTTAAACTTGTTTAAATCCTGGTCAAATATAGGTTTGACCAAGATTCAAATGGGCATAAAATAAAAATATAGAAAAATGAAAAACCAAAGCACATAGTCTTCTTATGTCATATAGTAAGCATTAAAGTTGATAAACAAGGTCTAGTCTTATTCAAACTACACAAGTCATGTATCTACCCGCTAACCCCTAAACTCTGTCTTATGAAGTCTAGCATGAAGAGAAGTCGTTTTGGGTTCAAACATGGAAATTTCAAGAACATCCCAAAAGCTTCATTTTAGTGTGACTAAGAAGGATCAAGGCTTACCTTTTCATTTTCATGTTTTAAACTTGTTTAAATCCTGGTTAAATCTAGGATTTGACCAAGATTCAAATGGGCATAAAATAAAAAAATAGAAAAATGAAAAACGAAAGCACATAGTCTTCTTATGTCATATAGTAAGCATTAAAGTTGATAAACAAGGTCTAGACTTATTCAAACTAGACAAATCATGTATCTATCCGCAAACCCCTAAACTCTATCTTATGAAGTCAAGCATGAAGAGAAGTGCATGGTTTTGGGTTTCAAACATGGAAATTTCAAAAAACTCCCAAAAAATTCATTTTAGAGTGACTAAGAAGGATACATGCTTCCCTTTTCATTTTCATGTTATATACTTGTTTAAATCTTGGTCAAACCTAGGATTTTACCAAGATTCTGTTATCACCTGATTTTGGCCAAATCAGGAGACGGGCCGTAAGTGGAGATGGGCTTAAAGGACGTACACGTGGAGCATCTTGGCCTTGCGCTGGGAGTTCGGGCTTAATTGCCCATGTATCTGTAACATATTAGATCGCATCTTAGTTTAGAAGTTAGAGTTTTACCCGTGCACGGTTTGGTGCACGCCCACATTAGAAAGTCCCCTGGACTATAAATATGTACCTAGGGTTTATGGAATAAACAACAACCAACGTTCAACACAAACCAATCTCGGCGCATCGCCAACTCCTTCGTCTCGAGGGTTCCTCCGGTAAGCACCATGCTGCCTAGATCGCATCTCGCGATCTAGGCAGCACGAGCCTGCCTAGTTGTTCATGCGTTGCTCGTACTGAAGCCTTTTTGATGGCGAGCAACGTAGTTATCATAGATGTGTTAGGGTTAGCATTGTTCCTAGTATCATATGCTGTCGTAGTGCAACCCTTGCGCATCTAGCCGTCCCTGTACCTCATCATGGGTGCAGGGGCGGCACCCCGCTTGATCGTTATTTAGTAGATCTGATCCGTTACGGTCGATCCTTGATTCATCAAGGATTAGTTTAATATCTGCAATAGTTAGGCCTTACAAAGGGTTGGAGGATCCAGCGGCATGCAGGGTGTAGTTTGCTGCCCCTAGACAGGACGTTCCGAGGATCAACCTAGTGTTGGTTTTTAGGCCTTGTCTAGGGCTGGCTTACGTTTACCGTGCGTGAGCGCGAGGCCCAATCGTGAGTAGGATGATCCGATTATGCGGTGAAAACCCCAGATCGTCGTGGATCTCATACGCTTTATCATGATCAAGCAGGACCACCATATATTCGGCCACCTCGGACGAATCATGGGTGGATCGGCTCCATGAGCCGATTCACAGGACAACCTGAGAGCCGATCGAGGCTCGTATTTAACGTGTACGTGTGTGCCCTGCAGGAAACTAAGCGAGGCATCATCCACACCTTCCTGACCAGGTATAGGTCAGGTGGCACGCCCTTGCAATTTGCATCGGCGCGCGACCAGGAGGCTTTGCGGGCCGTCGCTCGAGGGACTGGGGCCAGCCGCAGCCCTAGTTGTTCCGGCTCTACGGTGTTGACCCACCCGGGTTTTACGGATTCAAATGTGCATCAAAATTCCAAAAAAATAAAAAAATGAAAAAACAAAGCACATAGTTTTCTTATGTCATATAGTAAGCATTAAAGTTGATAAACAAGGTCTAGACATATTCAAACAAGAAAAATCATGTGTCTACCCCCTAACCCTAAACTCTGTCTTATGTAGTCAAGCATGAAGAGAAGTGCTTTTGGGTTTCAAACATGGAAATTTCAAAAACCACCCAAAAGCTTTATTTTAGAGTGACTAAGAAGGATCCATGCTTATCTTTTCATTTTCATATTTTAAACTTGTTTAAATCATTGTCAAACCTAGGATTTGACCAAGATTCAAATGGGCATAAAATTAAAAAATCAGAAAATTGAAAAACTAAAGCACATAGTCTTCTTATGTCATATATATAGTAAGCATTTAAAAGATGATAAATAAGGTCAAGACAATTCAAATAATACAAATCATGTATCTACCCCTAACCCTAAACTCTATCTTATGAAGTCAAGCATGAAGAGAAGTGGTTTTTGGTTTCAAACACAAAAATTTCAAAAACCTCCCAAAAGCTTCATTTTAATTAGACTAACTTATTAATTATGAAGGATCCAGGATTGATTACCTTTTCATTGTCATGTTTTAAACTTGTTTAAATCTTGGTCAAACCTGGGATTTGACCAAGATTCGAATGGGCATAAAAATTAAGAAAAAAATCGTAAGAATGAAAAACCAAAGCACATAGCCTTCTTATGTCATATAGTAAGCATTCAAATTGATAAACAAGGTCTAGACATGTTCAAACCAGAAAAATCATGTATCTACCCCTAACCCTAAACTATGTCTTATGAAGTCAAGCATGCATGAAGAGAAGTGGTTTTGGGTTTCAAACATGAAAATTTCAAAAACCTCCCAAAAGTTTCATTTTAGAGCGACTAATAAGGATCGATGCTTACCTTTTCATTTTCATGTTTTTACTTATTTGAATCTTGGTCAAATCCTAGGTTTGACCAAGATTTAAACAAGTTTAAAACATGAAAATGAAATGGGAAGTGTGTATCCTTCTTAGTCAGTCTAAAATGAAGCTTTTGGGATGTTCTTGAAATTTCCATGTTTGAAACCCAAAACCACTTAAGACAGAGTTTTTGGTTAGGCGTAGATACATGATTTTTCTTGTTTGAATATGTCTAGACCTTGTTTATCAACTTGAATGTTTATGACATAAGAAGGCTATATATGTGCTTTGGTTTTCATTTTTTCGAATTTTTTATGCCCATTTAAATATTGGTCAAATCCTAGGTTTGACCAAGGTTTAATCAAGTTTAAAACATGACAATGAAAAGGTAAGCATGAATCCTTTCTCAGTCACTCTAAAATGAAGGTACTTGAAATTTTTATGTTTGAAACACAAAACCCCAGTTCTCTTCATATGTTTGACTTCATAAGACAAAGTTTAGGGTTAGGGGTAGATATGATACATGATATTTCTGGTTTGAATATGTTTAGACCTTGTTTATCAACTTGAATGCTTACTATATGACATAAGAAGGCTATATATGTGCTTTGGTTTTTCATTTTTTTTGAATTTTTACGCCCGTTTGAATCTTGGTCAAATCCTAGGTTTGACCAAGGTTAAAACAAGTTTAAAAAATGGCAATGAAAAGGTAAGCATGGATCCTTCTTAGTCACTCTAAAATGAAGCTTTTGGGAGGTTTGTGAAATTTCCATGTTTGAAACCCAAAATCACTTCTCCTCATACTTAACTTCATAAGACAGAGTTTAGGGTTAGGGGGTAGATACATGTTTTGTGTGTTTTGAATATGTCTAGACCTTGTTTATCAACTTGAATGCTTACTATATGACATAAGAATACTATGTGCTTTGGTTTTTCATTTTTCTGATTTTTTTAATTGTTAAACCCATTTGAATCTTGGTCAAATCCTAGGTTTGAGCAAGATTTAAACAAGTTTAAAACATGAAAATGGAAAGCTAAGCATGAATCATTCTTAGTCACTCTAAAAATCTTTCGGTCTGCAGAAGAGTCGAATCTGCAATCAGTAGTTACAAAAGCGACCCACCTTAGGGATGGATAATAAGACTTGGGCAATATAAACGTTGATACTTACTTTGTGATACTAAAATATATGTATCTAGACATATTTCAGTTGTAGATACATCCATTTTAACATCAAGTAATATGGATCGGAGGACTAGCTAAAGAACAATGAGAGGCAGTGTTTCTCTCCCCCAGCCTACTTGGCGGAGTGGCCCTCCATCAGGACAGGTGGTGATTCCGCTTCTCTCGTTGGAATTCCTTATCCCCCAGCCTACTCGGCGACGTGCGCTCCTCAGTGACCTGCGCGAGGGCGCCTCGGCGACCTACGCAAAGGTGGCTGGACTCGGAGCGCATCGACTTCCTTCTGCGGTGCCTGGATTGGATCGACCATCCCGCGCGTGTCCTCCACCATATTGTTTTTCTTCAAGATGCTGTCATCCATCATCTTCTTCACCGCATCATGTTGGGTGTTGAGGCTCCCGTTGAGAGCTTGAACGCACCTGTTTGATAGCTCGACGTTTTCTTCGCGAAGAAAGCCGCACTCGATCTTAAGCATCAAATTCTCGCCCTTGAGCTTCTTGATGACAGAGTTCGTTTCCTCACTTGATGGAACCCTCACATCATGCAGCTTGCCCCGGCCGGTGACCTCGTCCTTCAAAGTATCGACATCATCGCGAAAGTTGGAGGCGAGTTCCACGAGAGTTTTAAGCTCATCTCTGAAACACGCCGATGCTTCCTGCATGGCAATATCATCAGTACCGAAACAAAGTGACGAGAGGAAGACGAAAATGTCCAATCAGTGGTAACCTCTAAGCGCAGGAGACAGGGGTTGAAGTCGTCATGAGAAGATGTCAGGGTGCGTCGTGGGGCACTGAGATATGTATAAAAAGGATTAATACGGAATAAAGAGTTGGGACCTCCGGGCCAGGAAGAATCAAGAAACATGGCGATGGAAACCAACCAGGAATCTTCGACCGCACGACTGACGCCGTTCCGAGACGAGCGCGAAGCAGGGCCTTCGTTTTCTGGCGGGCCCTTTCTCGCGGCCAGCATCTGGATAGACCGCCGGCGGGAACTCTCCGCGTCCTTGGTCAACACTAGATGGTGCTTCTTCAAGCGAGATGGTGGCCTTGACTTCGGAGGCATCGCTGGAAGTGGAAGGAGACTGGAAGTGAAGCAAGAAGGGGATGGAAGAAGTACTCCCCCCTATTAAAACCAGACAACCGTCTCCTGCCCTCGCTTCGAGCAACCTGGTCCGCCCATCCTAAATCAACGGCCGAGAGGGGGCTCCCTTGCGAACTGAGATCCAGTGACTTTACCCAACAGAAGTTACCATGAACTTTACCTATACGAGCCATCAGGTTAAGATCCAACGAACATGGTCGATCTAAAATTTGAAATTAAAATTTTGTAGCTCAGAAAAAAACAGAAAAACTTTACATTAAGACGTATTCTCGGAAAGTTCCAGTCCATTTAAAATATTAGTTTAGTTTAAGTTCGAAATTTGGATCAACCGCGAGCGTTGGATCTTGATCGAGTGGCTCACGTGTGTAAAGTCGCATGGTGACTTCTCTTAGTGAAGTCACTGGATCTCAGTCCGCGAAGGGTCAGGACGCGGGAGCAGAAGCAAATGAATCGAGAGCGGTCCGGAGTATCCTGTCCGTCCACCGTAAATCAACGGGACAGAGCGGCTACCTTCTCTTCGAAGGCTCTGGCGCGCAACCCGAGGAATGGACATCTGTCGGCTAGTATAGAATTTTATAGCACGCCATTAATCGAGCTAGCAGTACTGTACTACTGACTACAACTCTGATGGACGTCCAAAGCTCTGAATAGTCAGGGGAAACAATGAATGCGAGCCAGGGTAGTACTACTGTAGTAGTGAAGCAATGGGGATTATCTGGAGCAAGTACGGAGTACCGAGTACAGTACTACAAAAGTGCTGTTCGTTGTTTTCGCAGTTCATTTTAGCGTAACGTCCAGGTTGTTGTCGAACCAGCTGTTAGATTTTGGGTAATTATTGTTAAGTTGCTGCTTCTTAATTAAAATTTATCAAAGTCATGTAGACTAGATCGATTTGTGAGAACATCCCAAAAGCTTCATTCATTTTAGAATGACTAAGAAGGATCCATTCTTACCTTTTCTTTTCATGTTTTAAACTTGTTTAAACCTAGGATTTGACCAAGATTTAAATGGGCATAAAAATTCGGAAAAAATCAACAAATGAAAAACCAAAGCACATATATAGCCTTCTTATATCATATATTAAGCACTCGAGTTGATAAAAACTCTGTCTTATGAAGTCAAACATATGAAGAGAACTGGTTTTGGGTTTCAAACATGGAAATTTCACAAACCTCCCAAAAGCTTCATTCTACAGTGACTAAGAAGGATCCAGGCTTACCTTTTTCATTTTCAATTTCTTAACTTGTTTAAATCTTGGTCAAACCTAGGATTTGACCAAGATTCAAATGGGTATAACAATTCAAAAAAAACGGAAAAAAACCAAAGAACATAGTCTTTTGATGTCATATAGTAAGCATTCAAGTTGATAAACAAGGTCTAGACATATTCAAACCAAACAAATCATGTATCTACCCCCTAACCCTAAACTCTGCCTTATGAAGTCAAGCATGAAGAGAAGTGATTTTGGGTTTCAAACATGGAAATTTCAAAAACCTCCCAAAAGCTTCATTTTAGAGTGACTAAGAAGGATCCATGCTTACCTTTTCATTGCCATGTTTTAAACTTGTTTTAACCTTGGTCAAACCTAGGAATTGACCAAGATTCAAATGGGAGTAAAAATTCAAAAAAATTCAAAAAAAATGGAAAACCAAAACACATATATAGCCTTCTTATGTCATATAGTAAGCATTCAAGTTGATAAACAAGGTCTAGACATATTCAAAGCAGAAATATCATGTATCATATCTACCCCTAACCCTAAACTCTGTCTTATGAAGTCAAACATATGAAGAGAACTGGGGTTTTGGGTTTCAAACATAAAATTTTCAAGTACCTTCATTTTAGAGTGAGTAAGGAAGGATTCATGCTTACCGTTTCATTTTCATGTTTTAAACTTGTTTAAACCTAGGATTTGACCAAGATTTAAATAGGCATAAAAAATTCGAAAGAAATCAAAAAATGAAAAACCAAAGCACATATATAGCCTTCTTATATCATATAGTAAAAAATTCAAGTTGATAAACAAGGTCTAGACATATTCAAACAAGAAAAATCATGTATCTACACACCTAACCATAAACTCTGTCTTAAGTGGTTTTGAGTTTCAAACATGGAAATTTCACAAACCTCCCAAAAGCTTCATTTTACAGTGACTGAGGAGGATCCATGCTTACCTTTTGGCTTAAACGTTTGAAACCAAAAACCACTTCTCTTCATGCATGCTTGACTTCATAACACAGAGTTTAGCTAGGGTTAGGGGTAGATACATGATTTTCCTGGTTTGAATATGTCTAGACCCTTGTTTATCAACTTAATTGATTGCTTACTATATGACATAAGAAGACTACGTGCCTTGGTTTTCAATTTTTTGTTTTTTTTTTGAATTTTATGCTCATATATTTGAATCTTGGTCAAATCCTAGGTTTGACCAAGATTTAAACAAGTTTAAACATGAAAATGAAAAGGGAAGCATGTATCCTTCTTAGTCACTCTAAAATGAAGCTTAATTTTGGGATGTTCTTGAAATTTCCATGTTTGAAACCCAAAACGACTTCTCTTCATGCTAGACTTCATAAGATCAACATGGGGTAGATACATGATTTTTCTGGTTTGGATATACCTAGACCTCGTTTAACTTGAATGCATACGATATGACATAAGAAGACTACGTGCTTTTGTTTTTCATTATTCTGTTTTTTTTGAATTTTGTGCCCACCCATTTGTATCTTGGTCAAATACTAGGTCTGATAATGATTTAAACAAGATTAAAATATGAAAATGCAAAGGTAAGCATGGATCCTTCTTAGTCACTCTAAAATGAAGCTTTTGGGAGCAAAACCACTTCTCTTCATATGCTTGACTTCATAAGACGGAGTTTAGGGGTTAGGGGGTATAGATACACGATTTGTCTAGTTTGAATATGTCTAGACCTTGTTTATCAACTTAATTGGCTTACTATATGACATAAGAAAACTATTTGCTTTGGTTTTTCTTTTTCCTGATTTTTTTCAATTTTGATGCCCATTTGAATCTTGTCAAATCCTAGGTTTGACCGAGATAATTTAAACAAGCTTAAAACATGAATATGAAAAGGGAAGCATGTATCCTTCTTTGTCACTCTAAAATGAAGTTTTTGGGAGGTTTTTCAAATTTCCACGTTTGAAACCCAAAACCACTTCTCTTCATATGCTTGACTTCATAAGACAGAGGGCAGGGGTTAGGGGGTATAGATACATGATTTGTCTAGTTTGAATATGTCTAGACCTTGTTTATCAACTTTAATGCTTACTATATGACATAAGAAAACTATTTGCTTTGGTTTTCTTTTTTCTGACTTTTTTTTTCAATTTCGATGCCCATTTGAATCTTGTCAAATCCTAGGTTTGACCAAGATAATTTAAACAAGCTTAAAACATGAATATGAAAAGGGGAGCATGTATCCTTCTTAGTCACTCTAAAATGTAGTTTTTGGGAGTTTTTTGAAATTTCCATGTTTGAAACCCAAAACCACTTCACATGCTTGACTTCATAAGACAGTTTAGGGGTTAGGGGTATAGATACATGATTTGTCTGGTTTAATATGTCTAGACCTTGTTTATCAACTTTAATGCTTACTATATGACATAAGAAGACTATGTGATTTGGTTTTTCATTTTTCTGTTTTTATTTTTCTGCCCATTTGAATCTTGGTCAAATCCTAGGTTTGACCAAGATATAGACAAGTTTAACACGTAAATGAGTTAACTTGGATTTCCTACCCTTGAATCCATAGGAAACTTTGTTCTAATGCACTATTATAATCAACCGAGTTTTTACACCAACAGGTCTGTCACTTACGTGTGGTGCCCACGCTTGAGGTCCCACACTTCAGTGAGCACAAGTCACGTGCAATAGGTACGCAAACTCCCAGCCATTTTCTTTGTCAAGAGAAGACGCATCAGGATGCGTATTGGAAGTCCTTCTGGTTCCTTCGGTCGTCCCTCTCACAAAAAAAAACAAATCTCTCTCATTCTCGGCCTCGCTCGACTCGCTCGCTCGCTCGCTCGCACCTCCTGCTCACTGACAAACCCTGCACAAAAGTCAACATCATCACCCGAAAAAGGGGAGACACCATAATTCTCTCCCTTCTTCTCTCCTTCCGAGTGATCCCTCTTCCTCCGAGTTTCACTCGACGGGCAAACACCCATGTGCTGCATAGTAATAATAATAATAAAAAGGTAGTACTCGTAGAAAAATCGATATA
Organism: Lolium multiflorum; assembly: GCA_030979885.1. Lineage (NCBI taxonomy): Eukaryota > Viridiplantae > Streptophyta > Magnoliopsida > Poales > Poaceae > Lolium > Lolium multiflorum. The sequence goes on along the minus strand of CM061749.1, from coordinate 181,561,743 downwards.
CGAATCTGTAATTAAATAGGTTAAACTAGGGTTTTGCCCAGTTCTACAGATCAAGGGTTCAAAAAATCCAACTACGGGGTTCGAACAACACGATTCTAATCCAAGAATTTTTTCGACCTAGGTCACCCAAATGGCCTCAAACTATAGGGTTAGCATCTAGTGCAGTATGTGTGAAAATGTATGCACTATGTGTGCTATAACTTGTATGTCTTTCATATTTGAACCAAATTTGAATAAGTTTGAAATATTTGAAAAGGGGCTTTTGGCTTAAACGTTTGAAACCAAAAACCACTTCTCTTCATGCATGCTTGACTTCATAAGACAGAGTTTAGCTAGGGTTAGGGGATAGATGCATGATTTTCCTGGTTTGAATATGTCTAGACCTACTTTATCAACTTAATTGAATGCTTACTATATGACATAATAATACTATGTGCATTGTTTTTTATTTTTTTGATTTTTTTAAAATTGTATGCCCATTTGAATCTTGGTCAAATCCTAGGTTTGAACATGGTTTAAACAAGTTTAAATCATGAATATGAAAAATTAAGCATCTATATATCCTTCTTAGTCACTCCAAAATGTAGCTCTTGGGAGGTTTTTTCGAAATTTCCATGTTTGAAACCAAAACCACTTCTCTTCATGCATGCTTGACTTCATAAGACATAGTTTAGCTAGGGCGTTAGGGGGTAGATACATGATTTTCCTGGTTTGAATATGTCTAGACCTGGTTTATCAACTTAATTAATTGATTGTTTACTATATGACATAAGAAGACTATGTGCCTTGGTTTTAAATTTTTCTGTTTTTTTTAATTTTACGCCCATATATTTGAATCTTGGACAAATCCTAGGTTTGACCAAGATTTAAACAAGTTTAAACATAAAAATAAAAAGGGAAGCATGTATCCTTCTTAGTCACTCTAAAATGAAGCTTTTTGGATGTTCTTGAAATTTCCATTTTTGAAACCAAAAACGACTTCTCTCTTCATGCTAGACTTCATAAGATCGACAGGGGGCAGATACATGATTTGTCTGGTTTGGATATGTCCAAACCTTGCTTGTTTATCAACTTGAATGCTTACTATATGACATAAGAATGCTTACCATATGTTTGAATTTTAAAAGCATATAGTCTTCTTATGTCATATAGTAAGCATTCAAAAGTTTTTCTTTGAGAGAGTAGCATGCATTCAAAAGTTGATAAATAAGATTTGTACATATTCAAACCAGACAAATCATGTCGTATCTACACCCCCTAACCCTAAACTCTGTCTTATGAAGTCAAGCATGAAGAGAAGTGCTTTTGGGTTTCAAACATGGAAATTTCACAAACCTCCCAAAAGCTTCATTTTACAGTGACTAAGGGCTCCTTTGATTCATAGGATTTGCATAGGAATTGTGTAGGATTTGGTTCCTATGGGAAAATTTCCTATACATGTTGTTTGATTCATAGAAACATATCCTATAGGAAAAATTCCTATAGGAATCTTGTAGCGTAATTCCTATAGGAAAAAACATTGGCTCATACCTCATGAAAAAATTCCTTTGCTACAATCAAACACACTTCATCTTTCTATAGGATTCAAGTAGACATGTGTCATTCCAATCCTATGCCTTTCCTATTCCTATACTTTTCCTATCCTTTAAATCAAAGGAGCCCTAAGAAGGATCCAGGCTTACCTTTTCATTTTCATTTTTAAACTGCTTGTTTAAATCTTGATCAAACCTAGGATTTGACCAAGATTCAAATGGGCATAAAAAATCAGGAAAAAATGAAAAATGAAAAAACAAAACACATATATAGCCTTCTTATATATGTCATATATATAGTAAGCATTCAATTAAGTTGATAATTTTAAACAAGGTCTATACATATTAAAACCAGAAAAAAGCATGTATCTACCCATGCATATATATATATAACCCTATACTTTTGTCTTATGAAGACGTCAAGGATGAAGAGAAGTGGATTTGGGTTTCAAACATGGAAATTTCAAAAACCTCCCAAAACATGTATATATCTACCCCTAAACCCTAATCTTTGTCTTATGAAGCCAAGCATATGAAGAGAAGTGATTTTGGGTTTCAAACATGGAAACTTCAAAAACCTCCCAAAAGCTTCATTTTAGAGAGACTAAGAATGATCCATATGCTTACCTTTTCATTGCCATGTTTTAAACTTGTTTTAACCTTGGTCAAACCTAGGATTTGACCAAGATTCAAATGGGAGTAAAAATTCAGAAAAATTCAAAAAAAATGAAAAACCAAAGCACACACACATATATATATATAGCCTTCTTATGTCATATAGTAAGCATTCAAGTTGATAAACAAGGTCTAGACATATTCAAAGTAGAAATATCATGTATCATATCTACCCCTAACCCTAAACTCTGTCTTATGAAGTCAAACATATGAAGAGAACTGGGGTTTTGGGTTTCAAACATAAAATTTTCAAGTACACCTTCATTTTAGAGTGAGTAAGGAAGGGATTCATGCTTACCGTTTCATTTTCATGTTTTAAACTTGTTTAAACCTAGGATTTGACCAAGATTTAAATAGGCATAAAAATTCAAAAGAAATCAAAAAATGAAAAACCAAAGCACATATATATAGCCTTCTTATATCATATAGTAAAAAATTCAAGTTGATAAACAAGGTCTAGACATATTCAAACAAGAAAAATCATGTATCTACACACCTAACCATAAACTCTGTCTTAAGAGGTTTTGGGTTTCAAACATGGAAATTTCACAAACCTCCCAAAAGCTTCATTTTACAGTGACTAAGGAGGATCCATGCTTACCTTTTGGCTTAAACGTTTGAAACCAAAAACCACTTCTCTTCATGCATGCTTGACTTCATAAGACAGAGTTTAGCTAGGGTACGTTAGGGGGTGTAGATACATGATTTCCTGGTTTGAATATGTCTAGACCTTGTTTATCAACTTAATTGATTGCTTACTATATGACATAAGAAGACTACGTGCCTTGGTTTTTTTTTTTGAATTTTATGCTCATATATTTGAATCTTGGTCAAATCCTAGGTTTGACCAAGATTTAAACAAGTTTAAACATGAAAATGAAAAGGGAAGCATGTATCCTTCTTAGTCACTCTAAAATGAAGCTTTTGGGATGTTCTTGAAATTTCCATGTTTGAAACCCAAAACGACTTCTCTTCATGCTAGACTTCATAAGATCAACATGGGGTAGATACATGATTTGTCTGGTTTGGATATACCTAGACCTCGTTTAACTTGAATGCATACGATATGACATAAGAAGACTACGTGCTTTTGTTTTTCATTATTCTGATTTTTTTGAATTTTGTGCCCACCCATTTGTATCTTGGTCAAATCCTAGGCTTGATAATGATTTAACAAGATTAAAATATGAAAATGCAAAAGGTAAGCATGGATCCTTCTTAGTCACTCTAAAATGAAGCTTTTGGGAGCAAAACCACTTCTCTTCATATGCTTGACTTCATAAGACGGAGTTTAGGGGTTAGGGGGTATAGATACACGATTTGTCTAGTTTGAATATGTCTAGACCTTGTTTATCAACTTAATTGGCTTACTATATGACATAAGAAAACTATTTGCTTTGGTTTTTCTTTTTCCTGATTTTTTTCAATTTTGATGCCCATTTGAATCTTGTCAAATCCTAGGTTTGACCGAGATAATTTAAACAAGCTTAAAACATGAATATGAAAAGGGAAGCATGTATCCTTCTTTGTCACTCTAAAATGAAGTTTTTGGGAGGTTTTTCAAATTTCCATGTTTGAAACCCAAAACCACTTCTCTTCATATGCTTGACTTCATAAGACAGAGTTCAGGGGTTAGGGGGTATAGATACATGATTTGTCTAGTTTGAATATTTCTAGACCTTGTTTATCAACTTTAATGCTTACTATATGACATAAGAAAACTATTTGCTTTGGTTTTCTTTTTTCTGACTTTTTTTCAATTTCGATGCCCATTTGAATCTTGTCAAATCCTAGGTTTGACCAAGATAATTTAAACAAGCTTAAAACATGAATATGAAAAGGGGAGCATGTATCCTTCTTAGTCACTCTAAAATGTAGTTTTTGGGAGTTTTTTGAAATTTCCATGTTTGAAACCCAAAACCACTTCTCTTCACATGCTTGACTTCATAAGACAGAGTTTAGGGGTTAGGGGTATAGATACATGATTTGTCTGGTTTAATATGTCTAGACCTTGTTTATCAACTTTAATGCTTACTATATGACATAAGAAGACTATGTGATTTGGTTTTTCATTTTTCTGTTTTTATTTTTCTGCCCATTTGAATCTTGGTCAAATCCTAGGTTTGACCAAGATATAGACAAGTTTAACACGTAAATGAGTTAACTTGGATTTCCTACCCTTGAATCCATAGGAAACTTTGTTCTAATGCACTATTATAATCAACCGAGTTTTTACACCAACAGGTCTGTCACTTACGTGTGGTGCCCACGCTTGAGGTCCCACACTTCAGTGAGCACAAGTCACGTGCAATAGGTACGCAAACTCCCAGCCATTTTCTTTGTCAAGAGAAGACGCATCAGGATGCGTATTGGAAGTCTGTGGGTCCTTCTGGTTCCTTCGGTCGTCCCTCTCACAAAAAAAAATCTCTCTCATTCTCGGCCTCGCTCGACTCGCTCGCTCGCTCGCACCTCCTGCTCACTGACAAACCCTGCACAAAAGTCAACATCATCACCCGAAAAAGGGGAGACACCATAATTCTCTCCCTTCTTCTCTCCTTCCGAGTGATCCCTCTTCCTCCGAGTTTCACTCGACGGGCAAACACCCATGTGCTGCATAGTAATAATAATAATAAAAAGGTAGTACTCGTAGAAAAATCGATATACGAATCTGTAATTAAATAGGTTAAACTAGGGTTTTGCCCAGTTCTACAGATCAAGGGTTCAAAAAAATCCAACTACGGGGTTCGAACAACACGATTCTAATCCAAGAATTTTTTCGACCTAGGTCACCCAAATGGCCTCAAACTATAGGGTTAGCATCTAGTGCAGTATGTGTGAAAATGTATGCACTATGTGTGCTATAACTTGTATGTCTTTCATATTTGAACCAAATTTGAATAAGTTTGAAATATTTGAAAAGGGGCTTTTGGCTTAAACGTTTGAAACCAAAAACCACTTCTCTTCATGCATGCTTGACTTCATAAGACAGAGTTTAGCTAGGGTTAGGGGATAGATGCATGATTTTCCTGGTTTGAATATGTCTAGACCTACTTTATCAACTTAATTGAATGCTTACTATATGACATAATAATACTATGTGCATTGTTTTTTATTTTTTTGATTTTTTTAAAATTGTATGCCCATTTGAATCTTGGTCAAATCCTAGGTTTGAACATGGTTTAAACAAGTTTAAATCATGAATATGAAAAATTAAGCATCTATATATCCTTCTTAGTCACTCCAAAATGTAGCTCTTGGGAGGTTTTTTCGAAATTTCCATGTTTGAAACCAAAACCACTTCTCTTCATGCATGCTTGACTTCATAAGACATAGTTTAGCTAGGGCGTTAGGGGGTAGATACATGATTTTCCTGGTTTGAATATGTCTAGACCTGGTTTATCAACTTAATTAATTGATTGTTTACTATATGACATAAGAAGACTATGTGCCTTGGTTTTAAATTTTTCTGTTTTTTTTGAATTTTACGCCCATATATTTGAATCTTGGACAAATCCTAGGTTTGACCAAGATTTAAACAAGTTTAAACATAAAAATAAAAATATCTTATGAAGTCAAGCATGAAGAGAAGTGCTTTTGGGTTTCAAACATGGAAATTTCACAAACCTCCCAAAAGCTTCATTTTACAGTGACTATATAAGGAGGATCCATGCTTACCTTTTGGCTTAAACGTTTGAAACCAAAAACCACTTCTCTTCATGCATGCTTGACTTCATAAGACAGAGTTTAGCTAGGGTACGTTAGGGGGTGTAGATACATGATTTCCTGGTTTGAATATGTCTAGACCTTGTTTATCAACTTAATTGATTGCTTACTATATGACATAAGACGACTACGTGCCTTGGTTTTCATTTTTGGTTTTTTTTTGAATTTTATGCTCATATATTTGAATCTTGGTCAAATCCTAGGTTTGACCAAGATTTAAACAAGTTTAAAACATGAAAATGAAAAGGGAAGCATGTATCCTTCTTAGTCACTCTAAAATGAAGCTTTTGGGATGTTCTTGAAATTTCCATGTTTGAAACCCAAAACGACTTCTCTTCATGCTAGACTTCATAAGATCAACATGGGGTAGATACATGATTTGTCTGGTTTGGATATACCTAGACCTCGTTTAACTTGAATGCATACGATATGACATAAAAAGACTACATGCTTTTGTTTTTCATTATTCTGATTTTTTTGAATTTTGTGCCCACCCATTTGTATCTTGGTCAAATCCTAGGCTTGATAATGATTTAACAAGATTAAAATATGAAAATGCAAAGGTAAGCATGGATCCTTATTATTAGTGACTCTAAAATGAAGCTTTTGGGAGCAAAACCACTTCTCTTCATATGCTTGACTTCATAAGACGGAGTTTAGGGGTTAGGGGGTATAGATGCATGCATGATTTGTCTAGTTTGAATATGTCTAGACCTTGTTTATCAACTTAATTGGCTTACTATATATGACATAAGAAAACTATTTGCTTTGGTTTTTCTTTTTCCTGATTTTTTTCAATTTTGATGCCCATTTGAATCTTGTCAAATCCTAGGTTTGACTGAGATAATTTAAACAAGCTTAAAACCTGAATATGAAAAGGGAAGCATGTATCCTTCTTTGTCACTCTAAAATGAAGTTTTTGGGAGGTTTTTCAAATTTCCATGTTTGAAACGACCCAAAACCACTTCTCTTCATATGCTTGACTTCATAAGACAGAGTTCAGGGGTTAGGGGGTATAGATACATGATTTGTCTAGTTTGAATATGTCTAGACCTTGTTTATCAACTTAATTAATTGGCTTACTATATGACATAAGAAAACTATTTGCTTTGGTTTTTCTTTTTCCTGATTTTTTCGATGCCCATTTGAATCTTTGTCAAATCCTAGGTTTGACTGAGATAATTTAAACAAGCTTAAAACATGAATATGAAAAGGGAAGCATGCATCCTTCTTAGTCACTCTAAAATGTAGTTTTTGGGAGGTTTTTGAAATTTCCATGTTTGAAACCCAAAACCACATCTCTTCATGCTTGACTTAATTTATAAGACATAGTTTAGGGGTTAGGGGTAGATACATGATTTGTATGGTTTGATATTTCTAGTCCTTGTTTATCAACTTTAATGCTTACTATATGACATAAGATGACTATGTGATTTGGTTTTTCATTTTTCTGTTTTTTATTTTATTTTTCTGCCCATTTGAATCTTGGTCAAATCCTAGGTTTGACCAAGATTTAGACAAGTTTAACACGTGAAAACGAATAAGTAAGCCTGGATCCTTCTTAGTCACTCAAAAATGTACCAATCGATAGATGTGTTAACTTTGCTTCATGGAAATAATAATGTCATGTAAATGAGTTAACTTGGATTTCCTACCCCTGAATCCATAGGAAACTTTGTTCTAATGCACTATTATAATCAACCGAGTTTTTACACCAACAGGTCCGTCACTTACGTGTGGTGCCCACGCTTGAGGTCCCACACTTCAGTGAGCACAAGTCACGTGCAATAGGTACGCAAACTCCCAACCATCTTCTTTGTCAAGAGAAGACGCATCAGGATGCGTTTTGGAAGTCTGTGGGTCCTTCTAGATCCTTCGGTTGTCCCTCTCACAAAAAAAAACAAATCTCTCTCATTCTCGGCCTCGCTCGACTCGCTCGCTCGCTCGCTCGCACCTCCTGCTCACTGACAAACCCTGCACAAAAGTCAACATCATCACCCGAAAAAGGGGAGACACCATAATTCTCTCCCTTCTTCTCTCCTTCCGAGTGATCCCTCTTCCTCCGAGTTTCACTCGACGGGCAAACACCCATGTGCTGCATAGTAATAATAATAATAAAAAGGTAGTACTCGTAGAAAAATCGATATACGAATCTGTAATTAAATAGGTTAAACTAGGGTTTTGGCCAGTTCTACAGATCAAGGGTTCAAAAAAATCCAACTACGGGGTTCAAACAACACGATTCTAATCCAAGAATTTTTTCGACCTAGGTCACCCAAATGGCCTCAAACTATAGGGTTAGCATCTAGTGCAGTATGTGTGAAAATGTATGCACTATGTGTGCTATAACTTGTATGTCTTTCAAATTTGAACCAAATTTGAATAAGTTTGAAATATTTGAAAATGGGCTTTTGGCTTAAACGTTGGAAACCAAAAACCACTTCTCTTCGTGCATGCTTGACTTCATAAGACAGAGTTTAGCTAGGGTTAGGGGGTAGATGCATGATTTTCCTGGTTTGATTATGTCTAGACCTTGTTTATCAACTTAATTGAATGCTTACTATATGACATAAGAATACTATGTGCCTTGTTTTTTATTTTTTTATTTTTTTAAAATTTTATGCCCATTTGAATCTTGGTCAAATCCTAGGTTTGAACATGGTTTAAACAAGTTTAAATCATGAATATGAAAAATTAAGCATCTATATATCCTTCTTAGTCACTCCAAAATGTAGCTCGGTCTTGGGAGGGTTTTCGAAATTTCCATGTTTGAAACCAAAAACCACTTCCCTTCATGCATGCTTGACTTCATAAGACGGAGTTTAGGGTTAGGGGTAGATATATACATTATTTTCTTGTTTGAATATGTCTAGACCTTGTTTATCAACTTGAATGCTTAATTACTATATATATATATATGACATAAGAATGTTATGTCCTTTGGTTTTTCATTCTTTTGATTTTTTATGAATTTCTATGCCCATTTGAATCTTTTGGTCAAATCCTAGAGGTTTGACCAAGATTTAAACAAGTTTAAAACATGAAAATGAAAAGGGAAGCTTGTATATCCTTCTTAGTCACTCTAAAATGAAGTTTTTGGGAGGTTTTTGAAATTTCCATGTTTGAAACCCAAAACCACTTCTCTTCATGCTAGACTGCTTCATAAGACAATTTAATTAGGGGTTAGGGGGTAGATACATGATTTGTCTGGTTTGAATATGTCCAAACCTTGCTTGTGTATCAACTTGAATGCTTACTATATGACATAAGAATGCTTACCATATGTTTGAATTTTAAAAGCATATAGTCTTCTTATGTCATATATATAGTAAGCATTCAAAAGTTTTTCTTTGAGAGAGTAGCATGCATTCAAAAGTTGATAAATAAGATTTGGACATATTCAAACCAGACAAATCATGTATCGATCTACACCCCCTAACCCTAAACTCTGTCTTATGAAGTCAAGCATGAAGAGAAGTGCTTTTAGGTTTCAAACATGGAAATTTCACAAACCTCCCAAAAGCTTCATTTTACAGTGACTAATTAAGGAGGATCCATGCTTACCTTTTGGCTTAAACGTTTGAAACCAAAAACCACTTCTCTTCATGCATGCTTGACTTCATATATAATTAAGACAGAGTTTAGCTAGGGCGTTAGGGGGTAGATACATGATTTTCCTGGTTTGAATATGTCTAGAACTGGTTTATCAACTTAATTAATTGATTGTTTACTATATGACATAAGAAGACTATGTGCCTTGGTTTTAAATTTTTCTGTTTTTTTTGAATTTTATGCCCATATATTTGAATCTTGGTCAAATCCTAGGTTTGACCAAGATTTAAACAAGTTTAAACATAAAAATGAAAAGGGAAGCATGTATCCTTCTTAGTCACTCTAAAATGAAGCTTTTGGGATGTTCTTGAAATTTCCATTTTTGAAACCAAAAACGACTTCTCTCTTCATGCTAGACTTCATAAGATCGACAGGGGGTATAGATACATGATTTGTCTGGTTTGGATATACCTAGACCTCGTTTATCAACTTGAATTCATACGATATGACATATGAAGACTATGTGCTTTAATTTGTTTTCATTTTTCTGATTTTTTTGAATTTTGTGCCCACCCATTTGTATATTGGTCAAATGCTAGGCTTGATAATGATTTAAACAAGTTTAAAATATGAATATGCAAAGTTAAGCATGGATCCTTCTTAGAAACTCTAAAATGAAGTTTTTCGGAGGTTTTTGAAATTTCCATGTTTGCAACCCAAAACAACTTCCTCTTCACATGCTTGACTTCATAAGACAGAGTTTAGGGGTTAGGGGGTATATATAGATACATGATTTGTCTAGTTTGAATATGTCTAGACCTTGTTTATCAACTTTAATGCTTACTATAAGACATAAGAAAACTATTTCCTTTGTTTTTTCTTTTTTTTTGATTTTTTTCAATATTGATGCCCATTTGAATCTTGTCAAATCCTAGGTTTGACCAAGATAATTTAAACAAGCTTAGAACATGAATATGAAAAGGGAAGCGTGTATCCTTCTTAGTCACACTAAAATGAAGTTTTTGGGAGGTTTTTGATATTTCCATGTTTGAAACCCAAAACCACATCTCTTCATGCTTGACTTAATTTATAAGACATAGTTTAGGGGTTAGGGGGTAGATACATGATTTGTATGGTTTGATATTTCTAGACCTTGTTTATCAACTTTAATGCTTACTATATGACATAAGATGACTATGTGATTTGGTTTTTCATTTTTCTGTTTTTTATTTTTCTGCCCATTTGAATCTTGGTCAAATCCTAGGTTTGACCAAGATTTAGACAAGTTTAACACGTGAAAACGAATAAGTAAGCATGGATCCTTCTTAGTCACTCAAAAATGTACCAATCGATAGATGTGTTAACTTTGCTTCATGGAAATAATAATGTCACGTAAATGAGTTAACTTGGATTTCCTACCCTTGAATCCATAGGAAACTTTGTTCTAATGCAGTATAATAATCAATCGAGTTTTTACACCAACATGTCTGTCACTTACGTGTGGTGCCCACGCGTGAGGTCCCACACTTCAGTGAGCACAAGTCACGTGCAATAGGTACGCAAACTTCCAGTCCATTTAAAATATTAGTTTAGTTTAAGTTCGAAATTTGGATCAACCGCGAGCGTTGGATCTTGATCGAGTGGCTCACGTGTGTAAAGTCGCATGGTGACTTCTCTTAGTGAAGTCACTGGATCTCAGTCCGCGAAGGGTCAGGACGCGGGAGCAGAAGCAAATGAATCGAGAGCGGTCCGGAGTATCCTGTCCGTCCACCGTAAATCAACGGGACAGAGCGGCTACCTTCTCTTCGAAGGCTCTGGCGCGCAACCCGAGGAATGGACATCTGTCGGCTAGTATAGAATTTTATAGCACGCCATTAATCGAGCTAGCAGTACTGTACTACTGACTACAACTCTGATGGACGTCCAAAGCTCTGAATAGTCAGGGGAAACAATGAATGCGAGCCAGGGTAGTACTACTGTAGTAGTGAAGCAATGGGGATTATCTGGAGCAAGTACGGAGTACCGAGTACAGTACTACAAAAGTGCTGTTCGTTGTTTTCGCAGTTCATTTTAGCGTAACGTCCAGGTTGTTGTCGAACCAGCTGTTAGATTTTGGGTAATTATTGTTAAGTTGCTGCTTCTTAATTAAAATTTATCAAAGTCATGTAGACTAGATCGATTTGTGAGAACATCCCAAAAGCTTCATTCATTTTAGAATGACTAAGAAGGATCCATTCTTACCTTTTCTTTTCATGTTTTAAACTTGTTTAAACCTAGGATTTGACCAAGATTTAAATGGGCATAAAAATTCGGAAAAAATCAACAAATGAAAAACCAAAGCACATATATAGCCTTCTTATATCATATATTAAGCACTCGAGTTGATAAAAACTCTGTCTTATGAAGTCAAACATATGAAGAGAACTGGTTTTGGGTTTCAAACATGGAAATTTCACAAACCTCCCAAAAGCTTCATTCTACAGTGACTAAGAAGGATCCAGGCTTACCTTTTTCATTTTCAATTTCTTAACTTGTTTAAATCTTGGTCAAACCTAGGATTTGACCAAGATTCAAATGGGTATAACAATTCAAAAAAAACGGAAAAAAACCAAAGAACATAGTCTTTTGATGTCATATAGTAAGCATTCAAGTTGATAAACAAGGTCTAGACATATTCAAACCAAACAAATCATGTATCTACCCCCTAACCCTAAACTCTGCCTTATGAAGTCAAGCATGAAGAGAAGTGATTTTGGGTTTCAAACATGGAAATTTCAAAAACCTCCCAAAAGCTTCATTTTAGAGTGACTAAGAAGGATCCATGCTTACCTTTTCATTGCCATGTTTTAAACTTGTTTTAACCTTGGTCAAACCTAGGAATTGACCAAGATTCAAATGGGAGTAAAAATTCAAAAAAATTCAAAAAAAATGGAAAACCAAAACACATATATAGCCTTCTTATGTCATATAGTAAGCATTCAAGTTGATAAACAAGGTCTAGACATATTCAAAGCAGAAATATCATGTATCATATCTACCCCTAACCCTAAACTCTGTCTTATGAAGTCAAACATATGAAGAGAACTGGGGTTTTGGGTTTCAAACATAAAATTTTCAAGTACCTTCATTTTAGAGTGAGTAAGGAAGGATTCATGCTTACCGTTTCATTTTCATGTTTTAAACTTGTTTAAACCTAGGATTTGACCAAGATTTAAATAGGCATAAAAAATTCGAAAGAAATCAAAAAATGAAAAACCAAAGCACATATATAGCCTTCTTATATCATATAGTAAAAAATTCAAGTTGATAAACAAGGTCTAGACATATTCAAACAAGAAAAATCATGTATCTACACACCTAACCATAAACTCTGTCTTAAGTGGTTTTGAGTTTCAAACATGGAAATTTCACAAACCTCCCAAAAGCTTCATTTTACAGTGACTGAGGAGGATCCATGCTTACCTTTTGGCTTAAACGTTTGAAACCAAAAACCACTTCTCTTCATGCATGCTTGACTTCATAACACAGAGTTTAGCTAGGGTTAGGGGGTAGATACATGATTTTCCTGGTTTGAATATGTCTAGACCTTGTTTATCAACTTAATTGATTGCTTACTATATGACATAAGAAGACTACGTGCCTTGGTTTTCAATTTTTTTGTTTTTTTTGAATTTTATGCTCATATATTTGAATCTTGGTCAAATCCTAGGTTTGACCAAGATTTAAACAAGTTTAAACATGAAAATGAAAAGGGAAGCATGTATCCTTCTTAGTCACTCTAAAATGAAGCTTTTGGGATGTTCTTGAAATTTCCATGTTTGAAACCCAAAACGACTTCTCTTCATGCTAGACTTCATAAGATCAACAGGGGGTAGATACATGATTTTTCTGGTTTGGATATACCTAGACCTCGTTTAACTTGAATGCATACGATATGACATAAGAAGACTACGTGCTTTTGTTTTTCATTATTCTGTTTTTTTTGAATTTTGTGCCCACCCATTTGTATCTTGGTCAAATCCTAGGTCTGATAATGATTTAAACAAGATTAAAATATGAAAATGCAAAGGTAAGCATGGATCCTTCTTAGTCACTCTAAAATGAAGCTTTTGGGAGCAAAACCACTTCTCTTCATATGCTTGACTTCATAAGACGGAGTTTAGGGGTTAGGGGGTATAGATACACGATTTGTCTAGTTTGAATATGTCTAGACCTTGTTTATCAACTTAATTGGCTTACTATATGACATAAGAAAACTATTTGCTTTGGTTTTTCTTTTTCCTGATTTTTTTCAATTTTGATGCCCATTTGAATCTTGTCAAATCCTAGGTTTGACCGAGATAATTTAAACAAGCTTAAAACATGAATATGAAAAGGGAAGCATGTATCCTTCTTTGTCACTCTAAAATGAAGTTTTTGGGAGGTTTTTCAAATTTCCACGTTTGAAACCCAAAACCACTTCTCTTCATATGCTTGACTTCATAAGACAGAGGGCAGGGGTTAGGGGGTATAGATACATGATTTGTCTAGTTTGAATATGTCTAGACCTTGTTTATCAACTTTAATGCTTACTATATGACATAAGAAAACTATTTGCTTTGGTTTTCTTTTTTCTGACTTTTTTTTTCAATTTCGATGCCCATTTGAATCTTGTCAAATCCTAGGTTTGACCAAGATAATTTAAACAAGCTTAAAACATGAATATGAAAAGGGAGCATGTATCCTTCTTAGTCACTCTAAAATGTAGTTTTTGGGAGTTTTTGAAATTTCCATGTTTGAAACCCAAAACCACTTCACATGCTTGACTTCATAAGACAGAGTTTAGGGGTTAGGGGTATAGATACATGATTTGTCTGGTTTAATATGTCTAGACCTTGTTTATCAACTTTAATGCTTACTATATGACATAAGAAGACTATGTGATTTGGTTTTTCATTTTTCTGTTTTTATTTTTCTGCCCATTTGAATCTTGGTCAAATCCTAGGTTTGACCAAGATATAGACAAGTTTAACACGTAAATGAGTTAACTTGGATTTCCTACCCTTGAATCCATAGGAAACTTTGTTCTAATGCACTATTATAATCAACCGAGTTTTTACACCAACAGGTCTGTCACTTACGTGTGGTGCCCACGCTTGAGGTCCCACACTTCAGTGAGCACAAGTCACGTGCAATAGGTACGCAAACTCCCAGCCATTTTCTTTGTCAAGAGAAGACGCATCAGGATGCGTATTGGAAGTCTGTGGGTCCTTCTGGTTCCTTCGGTCGTCCCTCTCACAAAAAAAAACAAATCTCTCTCATTCTCGGCCTCGCTCGACTCGCTCGCTCGCTCGCACCTCCTGCTCACTGACAAACCCTGCACAAAAGTCAACATCATCACCCGAAAAAGGGGAGACACCATAATTCTCTCCCTTCTTCTCTCCTTCCGAGTGATCCCTCTTCCTCCGAGTTTCACTCGACGGGCAAACACCCATGTGCTGCATAGTAATAATAATAATAAAAAGGTAGTACTCGTAGAAAAATCGATATACGAATCTGTAATTAAATAGGTTAAACTAGGGTTTTGCCCAGTTCTACAGATCAAGGGTTCAAAAAATCCAACTACGGGGTTCGAACAACACGATTCTAATCCAAGAATTTTTTCGACCTAGGTCACCCAAATGGCCTCAAACTATAGGGTTAGCATCTAGTGCAGTATGTGTGAAAATGTATGCACTATGTGTGCTATAACTTGTATGTCTTTCATATTTGAACCAAATTTGAATAAGTTTGAAATATTTGAAAAGGGGCTTTTGGCTTAAACGTTTGAAACCAAAAACCACTTCTCTTCATGCATGCTTGACTTCATAAGACAGAGTTTAGCTAGGGTTAGGGGATAGATGCATGATTTTCCTGGTTTGAATATGTCTAGACCTACTTTATCAACTTAATTGAATGCTTACTATATGACATAATAATACTATGTGCATTGTTTTTTATTTTTTGATTTTTTTAAAATTGTATGCCCATTTGAATCTTGGTCAAATCCTAGGTTTGAACATGGTTTAAACAAGTTTAAATCATGAATATGAAAAATTAAGCATCTATATATCCTTCTTAGTCACTCCAAAATGTAGCTCTTGGGAGGTTTTTTCGAAATTTCCATGTTTGAAACCAAAACCACTTCTCTTCATGCATGCTTGACTTCATAAGACATAGTTTAGCTAGGGCGTTAGGGGGTAGATACATGATTTTCCTGGTTTGAATATGTCTAGACCTGGTTTATCAACTTAATTAATTGATTGTTTACTATATGACATAAGAAGACTATGTGCCTTGGTTTTAAATTTTTCTGTTTTTTTTGAATTTTACGCCCATATATTTGAATCTTGGACAAATCCTAGGTTTGACCAAGATTTAAACAAGTTTAAACATAAAAATAAAAAGGGAAGCATGTATCCTTCTTAGTCACTCTAAAATGAAGCTTTTTGGATGTTCTTGAAATTTCCATTTTTGAAACCAAAAACGACTTCTCTCTTCATGCTAGACTTCATAAGATCGACAGGGGGCAGATACATGATTTGTCTGGTTTGGATATGTCCAAACCTTGCTTGTTTATCAACTTGAATGCTTACTATATGACATAAGAATGCTTACCATATGTTTGAATTTTAAAAGCATATAGTCTTCTTATGTCATATAGTAAGCATTCAAAAGTTTTTCTTTGAGAGAGTAGCATGCATTCAAAAGTTGATAAATAAGATTTGTACATATTCAAACCAGACAAATCATGTCGTATCTACACCCCCTAACCCTAAACTCTGTCTTATGAAGTCAAGCATGAAGAGAAGTGCTTTTGGGTTTCAAACATGGAAATTTCACAAACCTCCCAAAAGCTTCATTTTACAGTGACTAAGGGCTCCTTTGATTCATAGGATTTGCATAGGAATTGTGTAGGATTTGGTTCCTATGGGAAAATTTCCTATACATGTTGTTTGATTCATAGAAACATATCCTATAGGAAAAATTCCTATAGGAATCTTGTAGCGTAATTCCTATAGGAAAAAACATTGGCTCATACCTCATGAAAAAATTCCTTTGCTACAATCAAACACACTTCATCTTTCTATAGGATTCAAGTAGACATGTGTCATTCCAATCCTATGCCTTTCCTATTCCTATACTTTTCCTATCCTTTAAATCAAAGGAGCCCTAAGAAGGATCCAGGCTTACCTTTTCATTTTCATTTTTAAACTGCTTGTTTAAATCTTGATCAAACCTAGGATTTGACCAAGATTCAAATGGGCATAAAAAATCAGGAAAAAATGAAAAATGAAAAAACAAAACACATATATAGCCTTCTTATATATGTCATATATATAGTAAGCATTCAATTAAGTTGATAATTTTAAACAAGGTCTATACATATTAAAACCAGAAAAAAGCATGTATCTACCCATGCATATATATATATAACCCTATACTTTTGTCTTATGAAGACGTCAAGGATGAAGAGAAGTGGATTTGGGTTTCAAACATGGAAATTTCAAAAACCTCCCAAAACATGTATATATCTACCCCTAAACCCTAATCTTTGTCTTATGAAGCCAAGCATATGAAGAGAAGTGATTTTGGGTTTCAAACATGGAAACTTCAAAAACCTCCCAAAAGCTTCATTTTAGAGAGACTAAGAATGATCCATATGCTTACCTTTTCATTGCCATGTTTTAAACTTGTTTTAACCTTGGTCAAACCTAGGATTTGACCAAGATTCAAATGGGAGTAAAAATTCAGAAAAATTCAAAAAAAATGAAAAACCAAAGCACACACATATATATATATATAGCCTTCTTATGTCATATAGTAAGCATTCAAGTTGATAAACAAGGTCTAGACATATTCAAAGTAGAAATATCATGTATCATATCTACCCCTAACCCTAAACTCTGTCTTATGAAGTCAAACATATGAAGAGAACTGGGGTTTTGGGTTTCAAACATAAAATTTTCAAGTACACCTTCATTTTAGAGTGAGTAAGGAAGGGATTCATGCTTACCGTTTCATTTTCATGTTTTAAACTTGTTTAAACCTAGGATTTGACCAAGATTTAAATAGGCATAAAAATTCAAAAGAAATCAAAAAATGAAAAACCAAAGCACATATATATAGCCTTCTTATATCATATAGTAAAAAATTCAAGTTGATAAACAAGGTCTAGACATATTCAAACAAGAAAAATCATGTATCTACACACCTAACCATAAACTCTGTCTTAAGAGGTTTTGGGTTTCAAACATGGAAATTTCACAAACCTCCCAAAAGCTTCATTTTACAGTGACTAAGGAGGATCCATGCTTACCTTTTGGCTTAAACGTTTGAAACCAAAAACCACTTCTCTTCATGCATGCTTGACTTCATAAGACAGAGTTTAGCTAGGGTACGTTAGGGGGTGTAGATACATGATTTCCTGGTTTGAATATGTCTAGAGACCTTGTTTATCAACTTAATTGATTGCTTACTATATGACATAAGAAGACTACGTGCCTTGGTTTTTTTTTGAATTTTATGCTCATATATTTGAATCTTGGTCAAATCCTAGGTTTGACCAAGATTTAAACAAGTTTAAACATGAAAATGAAAAGGGAAGCATGTATCCTTCTTAGTCACTCTAAAATGAAGCTTTTGGGATGTTCTTGAAATTTCCATGTTTGAAACCCAAAACGACTTCTCTTCATGCTAGACTTCATAAGATCAACATGGGGTAGATACATGATTTGTCTGGTTTGGATATACCTAGACCTCGTTTAACTTGAATGCATACGATATGACATAAGAAGACTACGTGCTTTTGTTTTTCATTATTCTGTTTTTTTGAATTTTGTGCCCACCCATTTGTATCTTGGTCAAATCCTAGGCTTGATAATGATTTAACAAGATTAAAATATGAAAATGCAAAAGGTAAGCATGGATCCTTCTTAGTCACTCTAAAATGAAGCTTTTGGGAGCAAAACCACTTCTCTTCATATGCTTGACTTCATAAGACGGAGTTTAGGGGTTAGGGGGTATAGATACACGATTTGTCTAGTTTGAATATGTCTAGACCTTGTTTATCAACTTAATTGGCTTACTATATGACATAAGAAAACTATTTGCTTTGGTTTTTCTTTTTCCTGATTTTTTTCAATTTTGATGCCCATTTGAATCTTGTCAAATCCTAGGTTTGACCGAGATAATTTAAACAAGCTTAAAACATGAATATGAAAAGGGAAGCATGTATCCTTCTTTGTCACTCTAAAATGAAGTTTTTGGGAGGTTTTTCAAATTTCCATGTTTGAAACCCAAAACCACTTCTCTTCATATGCTTGACTTCATAAGACAGAGTTCAGGGGTTAGGGGGTATAGATACATGATTTGTCTAGTTTGAATATTTCTAGACCTTGTTTATCAACTTTAATGCTTACTATATGACATAAGAAAACTATTTGCTTTGGTTTTCTTTTTTCTGACTTTTTTTTTTTTCGATGCCCATTTGAATCTTGTCAAATCCTAGGTTTGACCAAGATAATTTAAACAAGCTTAAAACATGAATATGAAAAGGGGAGCATGTATCCTTCTTAGTCACTCTAAAATGTAGTTTTTGGGAGTTTTTGAAATTTCCATGTTTGAAACCCAAAACCACTTCTCTTCACATGCTTGACTTCATAAGACAGAGTTTAGGGGTTAGGGGTATAGATACATGATTTGTCTGGTTTAATATGTCTAGACCTTGTTTATCAACTTTAATGCTTACTATATGACATAAGAAGACTATGTGATTTGGTTTTTCATTTTTCTGTTTTTATTTTTCTGCCCATTTGAATCTTGGTCAAATCCTAGGTTTGACCAAGATATAGACAAGTTTAACACGTAAATGAGTTAACTTGGATTTCCTACCCTTGAATCCATAGGAAACTTTGTTCTAATGCACTATTATAATCAACCGAGTTTTTACACCAACAGGTCTGTCACTTACGTGTGGTGCCCACGCTTGAGGTCCCACACTTCAGTGAGCACAAGTCACGTGCAATAGGTACGCAAACTCCCAGCCATTTTCTTTGTCAAGAGAAGACGCATCAGGATGCGTATTGGAAGTCTGTGGGTCCTTCTGGTTCCTTCGGTCGTCCCTCTCACAAAAAAAAAATCTCTCTCATTCTCGGCCTCGCTCGACTCGCTCGCTCGCTCGCTCGCACCTCCTGCTCACTGACAAACCCTGCACAAAAGTCAACATCATCACCCGAAAAAGGGGAGACACCATAATTCTCTCCCTTCTTCTCTCCTTCCGAGTGATCCCTCTTCCTCCGAGTTTCACTCGACGGGCAAACACCCATGTGCTGCATAGTAATAATAATAATAAAAAGGTAGTACTCGTAGAAAAATCGATATACGAATCTGTAATTAAATAGGTTAAACTAGGGTTTTGCCCAGTTCTACAGATCAAGGGTTCAAAAAAATCCAACTACGGGGTTCGAACAACACGATTCTAATCCAAGAATTTTTTCGACCTAGGTCACCCAAATGGCCTCAAACTATAGGGTTAGCATCTAGTGCAGTATGTGTGAAAATGTATGCACTATGTGTGCTATAACTTGTATGTCTTTCATATTTGAACCAAATTTGAATAAGTTTGAAATATTTGAAAAGGGGCTTTTGGCTTAAACGTTTGAAACCAAAAACCACTTCTCTTCATGCATGCTTGACTTCATAAGACAGAGTTTAGCTAGGGTTAGGGGATAGATGCATGATTTTCCTGGTTTGAATATGTCTAGACCTACTTTATCAACTTAATTGAATGCTTACTATATGACATAATAATACTATGTGCATTGTTTTTTATTTTTTTGATTTTTTTAAAATTGTATGCCCATTTGAATCTTGGTCAAATCCTAGGTTTGAACATGGTTTAAACAAGTTTAAATCATGAATATGAAAAATTAAGCATCTATATATCCTTCTTAGTCACTCCAAAATGTAGCTCTTGGGAGGTTTTTTCGAAATTTCCATGTTTGAAACCAAAACCACTTCTCTTCATGCATGCTTGACTTCATAAGACATAGTTTAGCTAGGGCGTTAGGGGGTAGATACATGATTTTCCTGGTTTGAATATGTCTAGACCTGGTTTATCAACTTAATTAATTGATTGTTTACTATATGACATAAGAAGACTATGTGCCTTGGTTTTAAATTTTTCTGTTTTTTTTGAATTTTACGCCCATATATTTGAATCTTGGACAAATCCTAGGTTTGACCAAGATTTAAACAAGTTTAAACATAAAAATAAAAGCATGTCTTCTTATGAAGTCAAGCATGAAGAGAAGTGCTTTTGGGTTTCAAACATGGAAATTTCACAAACCTCCCAAAAGCTTCATTTTACAGTGACTATATAAGGAGGATCCATGCTTACCTTTTGGCTTAAACGTTTGAAACCAAAAACCACTTCTCTTCATGCATGCTTGACTTCATAAGACAGATCGAGTTTAGCTAGGGTACGTTAGGGGGTGTAGATACATGATTTCCTGGTTTGAATATGTCTAGACCTTGTTTATCAACTTAATTGATTGCTTACTATATGACATAAGACGACTACGTGCCTTGGTTTTCATTTTTGGTTTTTTTTTGAATTTTATGCTCATATATTTGAATCTTGGTCAAATCCTAGGTTTGACCAAGATTTAAACAAGTTTAAAACATGAAAATGAAAAGGGAAGCATGTATCCTTCTTAGTCACTCTAAAATGAAGCTTTTGGGATGTTCTTGAAATTTCCATGTTTGAAACCCAAAACGACTTCTCTTCATGCTAGACTTCATAAGATCAACATGGGGTAGATACATGATTTGTCTGGTTTGGATATACCTAGACCTCGTTTAACTTGAATGCATACGATATGACATAAAAAGACTACATGCTTTTGTTTTTCATTATTCTGATTTTTTTGAATTTTGTGCCCACCCATTTGTATCTTGGTCAAATCCTAGGCTTGATAATGATTTAACAAGATTAAAATATGAAAATGCAAAGGTAAGCATGGATCCTTATTATTAGTGACTCTAAAATGAAGCTTTTGGGAGCAAAACCACTTCTCTTCATATGCTTGACTTCATAAGACGGAGTTTAGGGGTTAGGGGGTATAGATGCATGCATGATTTGTCTAGTTTGAATATGTCTAGACCTTGTTTATCAACTTAATTGGCTTACTATATATGACATAAGAAAACTATTTGCTTTGGTTTTTCTTTTTCCTGATTTTTTTCAATTTTGATGCCCATTTGAATCTTGTCAAATCCTAGGTTTGACTGAGATAATTTAAACAAGCTTAAAACCTGAATATGAAAAGGGAAGCATGTATCCTTCTTTGTCACTCTAAAATGAAGTTTTTGGGAGGTTTTTCAAATTTCCATGTTTGAAACGACCCAAAACCACTTCTCTTCATATGCTTGACTTCATAAGACAGAGTTCAGGGGTTAGGGGGTATAGATACATGATTTGTCTAGTTTGAATATGTCTAGACCTTGTTTATCAACTTAATTAATTGGCTTACTATATGACATAAGAAAACTATTTGCTTTGGTTTTTCTTTTTCCTGATTTTTTCGATGCCCATTTGAATCTTTGTCAAATCCTAGGTTTGACTGAGATAATTTAAACAAGCTTAAAACATGAATATGAAAAGGGAAGCATGCATCCTTCTTAGTCACTCTAAAATGTAGTTTTTGGGAGGTTTTTGAAATTTCCATGTTTGAAACCCAAAACCACATCTCTTCATGCTTGACTTAATTTATAAGACATAGTTTAGGGGTTAGGGGTAGATACATGATTTGTATGGTTTGATATTTCTAGTCCTTGTTTATCAACTTTAATGCTTACTATATGACATAAGATGACTATGTGATTTGGTTTTTCATTTTTCTGTTTTTTATTTTATTTTTCTGCCCATTTGAATCTTGGTCAAATCCTAGGTTTGACCAAGATTTAGACAAGTTTAACACGTGAAAACGAATAAGTAAGCCTGGATCCTTCTTAGTCACTCAAAAATGTACCAATCGATAGATGTGTTAACTTTGCTTCATGGAAATAATAATGTCATGTAAATGAGTTAACTTGGATTTCCTACCCCTGAATCCATAGGAAACTTTGTTCTAATGCACTATTATAATCAACCGAGTTTTTACACCAACAGGTCCGTCACTTACGTGTGGTGCCCACGCTTGAGGTCCCACACTTCAGTGAGCACAAGTCACGTGCAATAGGTACGCAAACTCCCAACCATCTTCTTTGTCAAGAGAAGACGCATCAGGATGCGTATTGGAAGTCTGTGGGTCCTTCTAGATCCTTCGGTTGTCCCTCTCACAAAAAAACAAATCTCTCTCATTCTCGGCCTCGCTCGACTCGCTCGCTCGCTCGCTCGCACCTCCTGCTCACTGACAAACCCTGCACAAAAGTCAACATCATCACCCGAAAAAGGGGAGACACCATAATTCTCTCCCTTCTTCTCTCCTTCCGAGTGATCCCTCTTCCTCCGAGTTTCACTCGACGGGCAAACACCCATGTGCTGCATAGTAATAATAATAATAAAAAGGTAGTACTCGTAGAAAAATCGATATACGAATCTGTAATTAAATAGGTTAAACTAGGGTTTTGGCCAGTTCTACAGATCAAGGGTTCAAAAAAATCCAACTACGGGGTTCGAACAACACGATTCTAATCCAAGAATTTTTTCGACCTAGGTCACCCAAATGGCCTCAAACTATAGGGTTAGCATCTAGTGCAGTATGTGTGAAAATGTATGCACTATGTGTGCTATAACTTGTATGTCTTTCAAATTTGAACCAAATTTGAATAAGTTTGAAATATTTGAAAATGGGCTTTTGGCTTAAACGTTGGAAACCAAAAACCACTTCTCTTCGTGCATGCTTGACTTCATAAGACAGAGTTTAGCTAGGGTTAGGGGGTAGATGCATGATTTTCCTGGTTTGATTATGTCTAGACCTTGTTTATCAACTTAATTGAATGCTTACTATATGACATAAGAATACTATGTGCCTTGTTTTTTTATTTTTTTATTTTTTTAAAATTTTATGCCCATTTGAATCTTGGTCAAATCCTAGGTTTGAACATGGTTTAAACAAGTTTAAATCATGAATATGAAAAATTAAGCATCTATATATCCTTCTTAGTCACTCCAAAATGTAGCTCGGTCTTGGGAGGGTTTTCGAAATTTCCATGTTTGAAACCAAAAACCACTTCCCTTCATGCATGCTTGACTTCATAAGACGGAGTTTAGGGTTAGGGGTAGATATATACATTATTTTCTTGTTTGAATATGTCTAGACCTTGTTTATCAACTTGAATGCTTACTTACTATATATATGACATAAGAATGTTATGTCCTTTGGTTTTTCATTCTTTTGATTTTTTATGAATTTCTATGCCCATTTGAATCTTTTGGTCAAATCCTAGAGGTTTGACCAAGATTTAAACAAGTTTAAAACATGAAAATGAAAAGGGAAGCTTGTATATCCTTCTTAGTCACTCTAAAATGAAGTTTTTGGGAGGTTTTTGAAATTTCCATGTTTGAAACCCAAAACCACTTCTCTTCATGCTAGACTTCATAAGACAATTTAATTAGGGGTTAGGGGGTAGATACATGATTTGTCTGGTTTGAATATGTCCAAACCTTGCTTGTGTATCAACTTGAATGCTTACTATATGACATAAGAATGCTTACCATATGTTTGAATTTTAAAAGCATATAGTCTTCTTATGTCATATATATAGTAAGCATTCAAAAGTTTTTCTTTGAGAGAGTAGCATGCATTCAAAAGTTGATAAATAAGATTTGGACATATTCAAACCAGACAAATCATGTATCGATCTACACCCCCTAACCCTAAACTCTGTCTTATGAAGTCAAGCATGAAGAGAAGTGCTTTTAGGTTTCAAACATGGAAATTTCACAAACCTCCCAAAAGCTTCATTTTACAGTGACTAATTAAGGAGGATCCATGCTTACCTTTTGGCTTAAACGTTTGAAACCAAAAACCACTTCTCTTCATGCATGCTTGACTTCATAAGACAGAGTTTAGCTAGGGCGTTAGGGGGTAGATACATGATTTTCCTGGTTTGAATATGTCTAGAACTGGTTTATCAACTTAATTAATTGATTGTTTACTATATGACATAAGAAGACTATGTGCCTTGGTTTTAAATTTTTCTGTTTTTTTTTGAATTTTATGCCCATATATTTGAATCTTGGTCAAATCCTAGGTTTGACCAAGATTTAAACAAGTTTAAACATAAAAATGAAAAGGGAAGCATGTATCCTTCTTAGTCACTCTAAAATGAAGCTTTTGGGATGTTCTTGAAATTTCCATTTTTGAAACCAAAAACGACTTCTCTCTTCATGCTAGACTTCATAAGATCGACAGGGGGTATAGATACATGATTTGTCTGGTTTGGATATACCTAGACCTCGTTTATCAACTTGAATTCATACGATATGACATATGAAGACTATGTGCTTTAATTTGTTTTCATTTTTCTGATTTTTTTGAATTTTGTGCCCACCCATTTGTATATTGGTCAAATGCTAGGCTTGATAATGATTTAAACAAGTTTAAAATATGAATATGCAAAGTTAAGCATGGATCCTTCTTAGAAACTCTAAAATGAAGTTTTTCGGAGGTTTTTGAAATTTCCATGTTTGCAACCCAAAACAACTTCCTCTTCACATGCTTGACTTCATAAGACAGAGTTTAGGGGTTAGGGGGTATATATAGATACATGATTTGTCTAGTTTGAATATGTCTAGACCTTGTTTATCAACTTTAATGCTTACTATAAGACATAAGAAAACTATTTCCTTTGTTTTTTCTTTTTTTTTGATTTTTTTCAATATTGATGCCCATTTGAATCTTGTCAAATCCTAGGTTTGACCAAGATAATTTAAACAAGCTTAGAACATGAATATGAAAAGGGAAGCGTGTATCCTTCTTAGTCACACTAAAATGAAGTTTTTGGGAGGTTTTTGATATTTCCATGTTTGAAACCCAAAACCACATCTCTTCATGCTTGACTTAATTTATAAGACATAGTTTAGGGGTTAGGGGGTAGATACATGATTTGTATGGTTTGATATTTCTAGACCTTGTTTATCAACTTTAATGCTTACTATATGACATAAGATGACTATGTGATTTGGTTTTTCATTTTTTGTTTTTTATTTTTCTGCCCATTTGAATCTTGGTCAAATCCTAGGTTTGACCAAGATTTAGACAAGTTTAACACGTGAAAACGAATAAGTAAGCATGGATCCTTCTTAGTCACTCAAAAATGTACCAATCGATAGATGTGTTAACTTTGCTTCATGGAAATAATAATGTCACGTAAATGAGTTAACTTGGATTTCCTACCCTTGAATCCATAGGAAACTTTGTTCTAATGCAGTATAATAATCAATCGAGTTTTTACACCAACATGTCTGTCACTTACGTGTGGTGCCCACGCGTGAGGTCCCACACTTCAGTGAGCACAAGTCACGTGCAATAGGTACGCAAACTCCCAACCATCTTCTTTGTCAAGAGAAGACGCATCAGGATGCGTATTGGAAGTGGGTCCTTCTGGATCCTTCTTAGTCACTCTAAAATGAAGCTTTTGGGAGGTTCTTGAAATTTCCATGTTTGAAACCCAAAACCACTTCTCTTCATGATTTACTTCATAAAACATAGTTTAATTAGAGTTTTAGGGGTAGATATATACATGATTTTTCTGGTTTGAATATATATGTCTCTAGACCTTTGTTTATCAACTTGAATGCTTAATATACATATGACATAAGAATGCTATGTGCTTTGGTTTTTCATTCTTTTGATTTTTTTTCTGAATTTTTAGGGCCATTTGAATCTTGGTCAAATCCTTGGTTTGACCAAGATTTAAACAAGTTTAAAACATAAAAATGAAAAGGGAAGTCTGTATCCTTCTTAGTCACTCTAAAATGAAGCTTTTGGGAGGTTTTTAAAATTTCAATGTTTGAAACCCAAAACCACTTCTCTTCACATGCTTGACTTCATAAGACAGAGTTAATTAATTTAGGGGTTAATTAGGGGGTATAGATACATGATTTGTGTGGTTTGAATATGTATGGACCTTATTTATCAACAACTTTAATGCTTACTATATGACATAAGAAAACTATTTGCTTTGGTTTTTCTTTTTTCAATTTTTTTTTCAATTTTGATGCCCATTTGAATCTTGTCAAATCCTAGGTTTGACCAAGATAATTTAAACAAGTTTAAAACATGAAAATGAAAAGGGAAGCATGGATCCTTCTTAGTCACTCTAAAATGAAGCTTTTGGGAGGTTTTTGAAATTTCCATGTTTGAAACCCAAAACCACTTCTCTTCACATGCATGCTTGACTTCATAAGACAGAGTTTAGGGGTTAGGGGGTATAGCTACATGATTTGTCTGGTTTGAATATGTCTACACCTTGTTTATCAACTTTAATGCTTACTATATGACATAAGAAAACTATGTGATTTGGTTTTTCATTTTTCTGTTTTTATTTTTCTGCCCATTTGAATCTTGGTCAAATCCTAGGTTTGACCAATATATAGACAAGTTTAACACGTAAATGAGTTAACTTGGATTTCCTACCCTTGAATCCATAGGAAACTTTGTTCTAATGCACTATTATAATCAACCGAGTTTTTACACCAACAGGTCTGTCACTTACGTGTGGTGCCCACGCTTGAGGTCCCACACTTCAGTGAGCACAAGTCACGTGCAATAGGTACGCAAACTCCCAGCCATTTTCTTTGTCAAGAGAAGACGCATCAGGATGCGTATTGGAAGTCTGTGGGTCCTTCTGGTCCTTCGGTTGTCCCTCTCACAAAAAAACAAATCTCTCTCATTCTCGGCCTCGCTCGACTCGCTCGCTCGCTCGCACCTCCTGCTCACTGACAAACCCTGCACAAAAGTCAACATCATCACCCGAAAAAGGGGAGACACCATAATTCTCTCCCTTCTTCTCTCCTTCCGAGTGATCCCTCTTCCTCCGAGTTTCACTCGACGGGCAAACACCCATGTGCTGCATAGTAATAATAATAATAAAAAGGTAGTACTCGTAGAAAAATCGATATACGAATCTGTAATTAAATAGGTTAAACTAGGGTTTTGCCCAGTTCTACAGATCAAGGGTTCAAAAAAATCCAACTACGGGGTTCGAACAACACGATTCTAATCCAAGAATTTTTTCGACCTAGGTCACCCAAATGGCCTCAAACTATAGGGTTAGCATCTAGTGCAGTATGTGTGAAAATGTATGCACTATGTGTGCTATAACTTGTATGTCTTTCATATTTGAACCAAATTTGAATAAGTTTGAAATATTTGAAAAGGGGCTTTTGGCTTAAACGTTTGAAACCAAAAACCACTTCTCTTCATGCATGCTTGACTTCATAAGACAGAGTTTAGCTAGGGTTAGGGGATATATGCATGATTTTCCTGGTTTGAATATGTCTAGACCTTGTTTATCAACTTAATTGAATGCTTACTATATGACATAAGAATACTATGTGACTTGTTTTTTATTTTTTGATTTTTTTAAAATTTTATGCCCATTTTAATCTTGGTCAAATCCTAGGTTTGAACATGGTTTAAACAAGTTTAAATCATGAATATGAAAAATTAAGCATCTATATATCCTTCTTACTCACTCCAAAATGTAGCTCTTGGGAGGGTTTTTCGAAATTTCCATGTTTGAAACCAAAACCACTTCTCTTCATGCATGCTTGACTTCATAAGACAGAGTTTAGGGTTAGGGGTAGATATATACATGATTTTCTGGTTTGAATATGTCTAGACCTTGTTTATCAACTTGAATGCTTACTATATATATATGACATAATAATGTTATGTCCTTTGGTTTTTCATTCTTTTGTTTTTTTATGAATTTCCATGCCCATTTGAATCTTTTGGTCAAATCCTAGAGGTTTGACCAAGATTTAAACAAGTTTAAAACATGAAAATGAAAAGGGAAGCTTGTATATCCTTCTTAGTCACTCTAAAATGAAGTTTTTGGGAGGTTTTTGAAATTTCCATGTTTGAAACCCAAAACCACTTCTCTTCATGCTAGACTTCATAAGACAATTTAATTAGGGGTTAGGGGTAGATACATGATTTGTCTGGTTTGAATATGTCCAAACCTTGCTTGTTTATCAACTTGAATGCTTACTATATGTCATAAGAATGCTTACCATATGTTTGAATTTTAAAAGCATATAGTCTTCTTATGTCATATAGTAAGCATTCAAAAGGTTTTCTTTGAGAGAGTAGCATGCATTCAGAAGTTGATAAATAAGATTTGGACATATTCAAACCAGACAAATCATGTATCTACACCCCCTAACCCTAAACTCTGTCTTATGAAGTCAAGCATGAAGAGAAGTGCTTTTGGGTTTCAAACATGGAAATTTCACAAACCTCCCAAAAGCTTCATTTTACAGTGACTAAGAAGGATCCAGGCTTACCTTTTCATTTTCATGTTTTAAACTTGTTTAACTCTTGGTCAAACCTAGGATTTGACCAAGATTTAAATGGGCATAAAAAATCAGAAAAAAACAGAAAAAATGAAAAACCAAATAACATAGCCTTCTTATGTCATATAGTAAGCATTCAAGTTGATAAACAAGGTCTAGACATATTCAAACCAGAAAAAGCATGTATCTACCCCTAACCCTAAACTCTGTCTTAGTCAAGCATGAAGAGAAGTGGTTTTGGGTTTCAAACATGGAAATTTCAAAAACCTCGCGAAAGCTTCATTTTAGAGTGACTAAGAAGGATCCATGCTTACCTATTCATTTTCATGTTTTAAACTTGTTTAAACCTTGATAAAACCCAGGATTTTACCTATTTAATCATAGATTCATAGGTCGATTTTTTACTTTTTTATTTTTACTATGCAGCACATGTGTGTTTGCCCGTCCAGTGAAACTCGGAGGAAGAGGGATCACACGGAAGGAGAAGAAGGGATAGCAGTCACGGGGCCCCTCTTATTATTTATGGTGTATATCTTTTTTCTGGTGATGTTGACTGTTGTGCAGCGTTTGTCAGTGCGCAGGAGGTGCGAGGCTGCGAGCGAGCGAGTCGAGCGAGGCCGAGAATGAGAGAGATGTTTTTTTCTTTTTCTTTTCCGTGAGAGGGACAACAGAAGGATCCAGAGACGACTTCCACTACGCATCCTGGTGCGCGTCTTCTCTTGACAAAGAAGATGGATGGGAGTTTGCGTACCTACTAATCTACTATAGTACTACTACTACACAAGAACCATATACATGTCAAACTTTTCAATCATGACCCACATGCATTTTATGTATATATTCACAACTTTTAATGCATGCATGAAAACTCAGCAAAATATGTGCATTTTGGGTTGTCGCACATAAATGTGCTTTTACTTGTCTGCCACCAATCCAATTTTCATGTGAGGGGGAAACATGACACACGATGGACATTTCCAATGTTTCACGAATTAATTATCTCAATTTGCATCCATATATATATGCGCCTGGTTACTGAAAGATCGAACCAAAGGTGAACTTGAAACGTTTTCATTTTCATGTTTTAAACTTGTTTAAATCTTGGTCAACCCTTGGATTTGACCAAGATTCATAAAAAATTCAAAAACATAGTCTTCTTATGTCATACAGTCAACATTCAACTTGATAAAACAAGATCTAAACATATTAAAAGAAGAATCATGTATCTACCCCCTAACCCTAAACTCTGTCTTTTGAAGTCAAACATGAAGATACGTGGTTTTGGGTTTACAAAATGGAAATTTCAAAAACCTCCGAAAAGCTTAATTTTGGAGTGACTAAGAAGGATACATGCTTACTTTTTCATTTTCATGTTTTAAACTTGTTTAAAGCTTGGTCAAACCTAGCTAGCTTGGATTTGACCAAGATTCAAGTGCGCATAAAAAATTCGAAAAAACCCCCAAAAATGAAAAACCATAACACATAGTCTTCTTGCGTCACATATATTGTAAGCATTCAAGTGTTGATAAACAATATCTAGACATATCAAACAAGAAAAATCATGTATCTATACCCCTAACCCTAAATTTGTCTTATGAAGTCAAGCATGAAGAGAAGTGGTTTGGGTTTTCAAACATGGAAATTTCGAAAACCGCCCAAAAGCTTCATTTCGGACTGACTAAGAAGGATCCATGCTTACCTTTTCATTTTCATGTTTTAAACTTGTTTAAATTCTTGTTCAAACCTAGGATTTGGCCAAGATTCAAATGGGCATAAAAACAATCGAAAAAATCAAAAATGAAAAACCAAAGCACATAGTCTTCTTATGTCACATAGTAAGCCATTCAACTTGATAACAAGGTCTAGACCTATTCAAACCAGAAAAATCATGTATCTACCCCTAACCCTAAACTCATCTGTCTTATGAAGTCAAGCATGAAGAGAAGTGGTTTTGGGTTTCAAACATAGACATTTCAAAAGCCTCCCAAAAGCTTCATTTTGGAGTGATTGAGAAGGATCCATGCTTAATTTTTCATTTTAATGTTTTAAACTTGTTTAAATCTTGGTTAAACCTATGATTTGACCAAAATTTGATTCGGCATGAAAATTCAAAACAAATCAAATAAATAAAAAACCAATGCACATAGTACATCTTCTTATGTCATATACTAAGCTTTCAAGTTGATAAGCCAGGTCTAGACATATTCAAACTAGAAAAATCATGTATCTACCCCTAACCCTAAACTCGATTTGTCTTATGAAGTCAATCATGAAGAGGTGTTTTGGGTTTCAGACATGGAAATTTCAAAAACCTTCCAAAAGCTTCATTTTGAAGTTACTAATTAAGAAGGATCACTACAAGAAAAGTTTGGCAACTTTTCTTGTAGTGGATCCAGGCTTAATTTTTCATCTTCATGTTTTAAATTTTGGTCAAACCTAGGATTTGTCCAAGATACAAATGGGCATAAAAATTCAGGGTAGCATCATACCCCCCTCCTTCCCGCGTAGAAAAAGTGTTAGGCGAGTAGTAGAATGGCATGACCAACAAGTTTCAAGTAAAATTTTGAATATGACCAAAATATACCAATTGATAGATGTGTGTGACCCAAGATTGAGCCATGGTACATTTTGCCAACAAAGTAGCAATTGAGTTGGCTTTCTACCTTAGTAGGCGTGCATTGGAAGGATGCATTATGCCGGCAAAGTTTTCAAACGTTCAAACTTTTCCGGTTTCTCATACAGTATTTGGCTCCTTGAGAAGCATTGATGTGATCATATAAGGTTATCCAAAACTTCGCCTTTCCCGTATTTGCCCGAGCACTCGACACCCCTCGTCCCATGGCGA
Organism: Lolium multiflorum; assembly: GCA_030979885.1. NCBI lineage: Eukaryota > Viridiplantae > Streptophyta > Magnoliopsida > Poales > Poaceae > Lolium > Lolium multiflorum. The sequence continues at coordinate 181,529,867 of CM061749.1, read as the reverse complement.
CTCCTCCAGCCATAGCCCCGTGCACCCAGGCTCCACGACTCAGCCTCGGAGGGGTGTGCGCTAAAAGCTCGCAAATGTCTGTGTGCCATTGGTGTGCGATGAAGCAGGCGGCTCTGTGTCTTGCTGTGGCTAGACTCCTGGCGCCCTTTGATCTAGGAGAGGGAGAGGAGGGAGGGGGTCCCATGAAGCGGCGGTGGCCCAGGTATCGGCGGCAGCCCAGGCAGCAGCGGCAAAGTGGGCTGGTCGGAGCATAGGCATGCGCCGGGGGCGAACCTCGCCGGGTGAGGATGCTTCCATTGTGAAGAAGCACTTGCCATCCAGGGCTTCGGGTTCGCCAACAAACTCAGCGCCTCGGTCCATGGCGTTGCCGTCGTGGGGACGTCGGGGGCGGCGGCGACGTGCTGCAGCCCCAGCCTTTAGTGGGGACCAAAGTGCGACCGACCACATCACGGCGTCGGCAGCATTGGGGATGCCGATGGGCATCCACTGCCACACACAGATTTGGGAGGTTCTGGCCGGGCCGAGTTCCAAACTTCCATCATCGGAGCCGAGGGCTTGGTACTTCAAATTCCGAATCAGGCAATCCTTCGACCCCAATCAGCTTCTGCCTGTGGTCCAAATCCGAGATATCTTGGCGGCAGCTATGCTGGTTAAGCTTAGCCGGACAGCGGCAATCGACGATCTGCAAAACCTAGATGCCTTCCGAGGATTTGCAGCAGCCGTCAATGCACTCGTGGAGGCATCGCATGCTGGTAGCAGCGGCGAATGCGGGTATGTTGTTTTACTCCCTTTGTATGCTTTTGTCATAAAAATCAATTTGCTAATTCTCATTCGATTGAAAATCAGACCCATTCACCATCAACTCTCAAACAGTGGACACTAGTAATATGTAGAACTAGAAATTACACAAGATTTCTGTACTGCTAGTACTATTACTTCGACGCTACATGTTGTTTACACGAGGAAATTGCACAAACTACCGCTTATTGCTGCCTTCGTTGCTTAAAACACTTTTTAAAACTGTAATTTTTTTCCGCACAAACCACCAACTATCGTGTTCTGTTGCAGGGAATTTCAAATTTAGGATTGAGCTGTTTAAGAGCAAATCAGATGATCGGGGACCACCAACTACTATAGTTTTAATTGCAAATAGAATAGATTTTGCAAAATTATGAAACGCACATAACGTTTGAATTACTGCAATTTTTTTGAAGGTTTGATATTTTCATCATTTTTGTGTGAATCTTACACCAAGTAACACAACTTTCAGACGGAATACAAAATATTTTCAAACTTCCTAGATTTGATAGCTCAAATATTTTTAATTACTAGTTTTTCAGTATTTTAAAAAGTCGAAACAATATATTTTGGCTGAATGTTAGAAAATATATTTCATGATTATCCCATATTAGTTAAGAAGTACATAAACTAGTAGTAGTAATAAAGAACAGAGGGAGTTTATGGAGATACATCCATTAAGGGCATGTTAGTGTGTGTTGGTGTATTACTTATGCCTTCTTTGGTTAATACACTTCTCAAGTGATCCCCGCAAACCCTCTATTCTTGCCTAGAATACAAAAACTCCCCATCAAAGTATTAGTGCATTTTTTGGATGAGTATTCGAGAGGATTGGGTGAACACCAAGGATTTGCATAGGGAATTGGTACAATTGAATCCTTGGCTGTTTGATTTGTAGGATTGTTTCCGATAGGAATTTTTCCTAAGGATTTCTTTGCACAGATTCCATAGAAAATTAAACATCTACTCATACCTCTTTTTAAGAATGCTTTACTTTTCCTATGGTGGAATCAAACAAAGTTTGGATTCTATGAATTCCTATAGGATTGGAGTGGACATGACATTGCAATCCTACATTTCCCTATTCCTACATCTTTCGGTAGGCATTTGCCTAGAATAAATAACCATGTGTATTACGGAGTAGCAATAAAATATAGGTTTATTTCTCTAAAGCATCTTGCACTGTACTAGTACATGGCTTAAGAGACAATATTTTTACCATTTTTTTTGCGAGAAGACAATATTATTACCATAGTTACTAAGTACATTTTATTGGATGATGAAGTGATAGCCCTCATCAATGCATTGTGAATTATTAGGGCATGGGTCACACGTGATTTACGAGTACACCGCACGATCGAGAGCCGCCGTCCCTCTTTGCTTTTTACCGATGCGGCGGAGCTCCTCCCCACACCCACGAATAACTGAAAGCCACAACTGCTGGGGAAAAGTCTTGCGCCGAGAAAATCTACAACCGTGGTTGAGTACATGTGTTTCTTAAGATACGAGTGCTCCAATGCATTTTTTCTTTCCTTTTACTAATTTACCTTGAAAATCCTGCACGTCCACTTATTTGTGGACGGAGGGAGTATCACGCCAAGAGGAAGTAGGACAATAGTGGGCGCTTATAGCCCGCCTACGTGGTACTTTTGCCAGCTGTTGGCTCTTCTATTGTTCTTGCTCTAAAGAAACCCCGATTGTGAAAGGCCAAGGCGTACTTCTTTTGGTCACGCAAAATTCAAAATACTGCCATGGACATTGAATTGACATGACAACACATAGCTTGGGATGTCCAAATTTGCACGTTAGACCAGTGACTTGTTCTTCACCTTTTCAGAGGGAACAGTGACATTTTATTATGGGTCTATACACTTTCCAAGAAACAGGAGGAGATGCTGTAGAGTGTAGAGGAGCGAAGTCAAGCGCCCCGCCCCCACCTGCCCTATTTCTGTTCACCTCCATCGTCTACCTCCGCCCCCGCCCGCACCAATCGACCACCTTCCATAGCACGCGCCAGTGCCGCCGCCATGCAGCTTTAGAATCAATTCCACCGCCCAGTTTGAGAGCCTCCGTTCTTCATCTTCCCCGCCACCTGCCGCCATCGAACCCAAATTAAACTCCAATCAGTTGAACCCAAACCTCATAGACCCACCCCCTGCCCTGCGATGGCGGCATCGAACAAGGAAAATGATGACTCTGAACTGTTTCAGAAGGTCTTTTCCGAAGGTCCCCTTGAAGAACTCGTAACAAGATGCGACGTCATCACCGCCGCGAGCCTCGTCGGTTCGTCCAAACTATTTTTCGACTCTGCAAATGATAGTGCAACTCTATCTTTTTCTCTCCCGTTTGGCCTCCCATGTGTTCTTCATTCTCACCCGACGAAGGTAGCACGGGATTGCAAGCTGACGCCGCTGGACAGGTTCTCCTCCGACGCTGTGATGCCAGACGGTACGGGTAAGCAGTGGGTAGGTGCCAATGGAGATTGGGTTGCCATGGTTGACACTGGCTTTCCTGCTTGCAAATGGAAACTTGTCAACGTCTACACTCGCCGTGAAATTCCTCTCCCTGTGCCGTTTGAAACCACCCACATTCCAAATATATACCACCACAACCTTCGTGCTATTATATTTCACAAGATATATATTTGCCAAGTTCCCACAGCTGCTGGGGGGTACAAAAATTTCTCTCTTGTTGCTGTTTTTGACATCAGAGTTGCCCTCCTTTGCGGCGAAGATTCTGGATGGACAGTTCTTACAGAGCCCAAGTCCCACATCTTTTACAATTACAGCGATGCAATTCTCCACAATGGGCTTGTGTTTGCCACAACTCATACTGGCACTGTTCACGCATGGAATCCTCAGCAAGCTGGTAATTTTCCTCCGGACGTAAGTAGTGTATGATGAGCTTCATTATTCATGGCTGTAAAGATAATTTTAATGCACAAACTTATTAATTTTCGAACCTGACTGATCTGACTTGGAGGCTTGGGGCATATTTGCTTCGGATGAAATTTCATTGGTATTTAGACTTTTTATTCGAGATGATTACCATAGAAAAATTTGAGGATTGTATAATTAGGAGTTTTATTCTCAGATTGAATTATGTTGGATTTTGACCTCTACTTGAACTTCTTGAAATGAATCCTTTGGTTTCCCATGTGATGTACTGAAATACACCAATATGCTGTATTATTGAATGGAAATGCCATTATATCATCCCATCTGAATCCTAATGCGTTTTCCCAATTCTTACGTTTTCAGATTTGTGCAAACCAAACATACCCTTCTTAACAGTAATTTCGTTTTCAAGCAGGTCCTCCGCTGATCGTAGAGCCACCGCCCATTGTGTTTGAATGGCGGTGTGCACTTGATGATGCTCTTGGCCATGATCACGAGGTCGATTATGGCATGTGGTGGTTAGCAAGATCTATAGATGGTTCTAGACTTCTTCTGATCCATACACTGGGCATTGCTGATGAAAGGGAATATTCCTGTAAAGTTTGCCATACTGCTTCTGATCGTCGTGTTCATCATGGTCGCACTGTTGGCAACTATGCTTCTGGGTTTGGTTGCCTGGTGTTCACGAAGGACACTAGTAAGTTAAATGAAGGTATTCCATGGGAAAAGATTGATGACCTTGGAGAATATTCTCTTTTCCTTGGAGTGAACTATCCGATTATGCTGCCATTAGGCGGTGCAGATGTTGTCCCAGGATGTCTGACGAGAAGAAATTGTGTGTACACCTTGCCGAATGAAGCATGGCTTCGCAATTCGCAGCTGCCTGAAATATGCCGATTCAGTCTGAATCGTGAAGATTGCGCCGTTGGTTTCCAAACCAACGCCTTGGAGAAAACATGCAAAACAAAAAAAGATAGGTACCTGGTAAAGACACCGCTTTGGTTCATCCCAAACTTCGCCAACGCCCCGGATTGGAACAAGTGTGATGTTTAATTCTGAAACAGGGCCTGCAGCCATTGTAGCTACTGATAGTATGTAATTTCATAGCTAATGAACGAGGCAATTGTGGTCTACTAGTTACAACTGTTTTGTAAAGAGGTGGTCTATAAGTATACCCCTCTCTTCATTGATGCATTTGTGGTCTACATGATGGTACTCTTAAATATATGGGTGTGGCTCCTCAACACATAATGTGGGGGTATTATTGTGTTAAAGTTGAAGGCTTGATCAACTATAGGTTCACTTCTCTAGTTACATTACTAGGTACTCCGGTTGGCTATGTTGTGATGAAATTGTGTTCTGTTGTTCGGTGAAGACAAAAGTAGAACTATGGTATGCTTATGTTTAAGAGCAAGCGAGGGTTTAGCTTGAGATGTTAAAATTCAGATTTGAACTATTTTTTGATATGGAAATTTGAAATATATATGGTACTGTATATGATTATGTGTAACAACAAGCGACGAAAGGGCTGATGCTCCTATTCCTTGTCGGCGGGAGGACTATGTGTGCGGCGACTTGAGCCAAATTAGAAGGCCATAGCTATGTTGATTGGTCCTTGAAGTTGGAGGGGCTAGGATTTCGGATGAGCGGAGTGGGGGAAGTTGTTGCTCATGGAACATAAGTCCTTAAAATAGTAATGTTAGTATATAGGAGTACAAGGTATATACTTGTACTATTTTAGTACTATAATAAGTATATCGGGTTCATCAAAAAGAATTATCTCGGGTTCACAACCACGTGGGGTCAAGGTGAGGGAAAGTTGGTCAATACCTCTTACCGCTATATCCCCGCCCCAAGTTCTAATGCGCAAGTGCTGTTATTTTTTTTAAGGGAAATAGTGGTTCCTCTCCCCCGGAAACATGCCCCGCATCTCCACCTCCTAGTATCGTAGTACTACTACTGCATCTTCTCCAAAAAAAACCCTCTTCTGTCTCTTTCTCCCGTTCACCCCTCTCTCCCTTGCATTGGATTACCGACTCCAATGAAGCAGAAGCGTAAGATTGAGGAGATTCCTGATTGCTACCACCAGTCCATGGGGTGGGGCAACCTCCACTACCCACTGGTGGAGAACATAGCCGAGCGGGCGGATATCCTCAGCACTGGTCGCCTCGCTCGAGGCATGATCGGCATGCGGCATGCCATCCGCGGAGCGCATAAGGTTCCGTTCGGTTTACCGAGCCTGCTCCACTGCGACCCCGAGACATGGCCAGACGACCGCGACAATACTGTAAGAGTATTTATTTATTTACTCATCTCGTTTCAGCTTGTGTTTTTTCAATCAACTTTTCTTATTGCCAAACATCATGCATGAATTTAGACTCAACATAATCACCTGATTTGGGAGTACTGTAAGGTTTGCTGCCTTCACTATGCACATGTACTCTTCGGAATTGCTTTATTTATCCATTACATCTGTGCTTCAGTTCTGCACAATCCGCTCTTCATTCTGTCGAATACCTTGCATGCATAGACAATTTTGAAACAAATCCTATTTGCAGGGCATTCACGCGTTGCTGATGCCATTAGACAAGCCGACAGTTCCAGCATTTATCCATACCAAGGAGGAACTGGATGGACATGGACCCATGCACTGGGTGGGTTGTAACGGCGACTGGGTGGCATTTGTCCAGCAGGACGGGCACTTGACGATCCGCAACATATACATATCAGATACTATTATACCTCTTCCATCTCTGCAAGATGCAGGAATTTCTTTGGGCCCTACTAGTGAATGGTGGCATGGCAGCCCACCATTCCTGTTCAAATACAAAATAGATAAAAGTTTGGAACTGCTCAAAGTACGGATCGTCAAGAGGCCGTACAAAGATGATCTAGCAGGGCCATGGCATTACGAGGTAATCGTTGTATTTGACGAATTGATCGCTATCCTACAAGCGCCCCTAGAAAAGGAGTGGAATATCCTGAGAAACCCTGAATTCTTTGATAGAAACAGCTATGTCGATGCCATGGGCATTCCTGGATATGGTACAAGTTCACACCTACATCGTGTATACGCAGTTACATATCCGTATGGAGATGTTCTGGTTTGGGAACCATATACCTGTGGTGAGTCTTTGTTTTATGTCTTAACTAGTAAATGGCATGCTGCACATGTTGGACCAATTACGATTCGCAATACTGATGTATAAAAGTTGCGTTCTAAATGTTGTTCAAACTTTCAATACAACTAATAATTTGGTTATACCATCAAAATAAGTGTGAGCATACAGTTTATAAATATGAACAAAAATTTGGAACCTTTCTTAATCACTATCAAGTGGGACGTGTGATATCGGTGTGAGACTGCTCTGATTTTTCTTCATAATGGAAACATGACGGTTCTAGAAACACGTGGACACTGGTGTGGTATTTTTTTCACGCGAATACCTCTAATCCCAACCGTTAGATTTTGGACACCAACAGTTGGAATTGCTGCTACATGTCTTGTTAAAAACTGGTGCCTTATAGTAGTAGAAAATAGAAGATAGAAGAGAAGAGATAATTTTCAGTGTAGTTCCTACTTGCTGCATTGTGGTTGATCTTTGTGCATTGCAGGGACACATGCAGCCCCGCGTCTCATTGACGCCCCTGTCATTGAAGATGAAGAAGCAGAAGTGGCTGCAATTTTCGCTCAAATCGAGGGAGATGCTGTCATGGAAGATGATGAAGCAAATGTGGCTCAAGGCGATGGAGGTGCCGATGAAGATAATGATGCTGATGAAGAAGAATTAGAAGAAGAAGAATTAGAAGAAGACGAATTTGATGATGAAGAATTAGATGATGAAGAATTAGATGATGAAGAATTAGATGATGATGGTGATAATCATAATTATGAAGATGAAGATGTATTTCTTGGATTTTCTGACCAGCGCACTTGGTTCCTGGCACCAATGAGAGCAGAGTCCATTACTGGTGAATCTGATCTCGCGTGGATTCAGGTTAAAGGTTATCGGCCCATCCTCGGTCCTCCAATATTACATATGGGTAACAAGCTGAGGTCTTATCCTTTGGTACGGTGCTACGTTTTCTTGAGATCTGCCCATACCTTGGACCCTGTAGAAGAGGCAAGGTGGGAAAGATTGAACAATTTGAAGGGGCGTTCTTTATTTCTTGGACTCAATCACCCAATTTTCATGCTACCCCCGCCAGTCGACGCAGAGGCTGCAGAACCAGATTTCCAATTGTTCAAACCTGACTGTGTCTTTGCTACCCACAATCGCGCCCGTGATACATGGATACGTCCAAGGCCAAATTGGTGCAGAATGCACGTCAATGGAGGTCCTGCCATAGGCTCAAGATTGCAGTACAAAAAAGAGAAGACTGAACATAGAGCCGAAGCACCCATGTGGTTCGTCCCAACACTTCCACCTGTTTTTCCTTGAGAAATAAGAGACAGATGGTGACCTTATTTTATAGAGAAAACATAGTGTTCGTGAACTTAACCTCATGAACATTCGCTGTTCGGTTTTTGCTGAAATCAAAATTTTGCAGAGATGAAGATCTTTGTTTGAATCCCGTGCTGAACATATTTTTCACAAATTAGCTACCCGTATTGTGATGAATACATGCTGGTTTGTTGTTTGGTGCAGTAGCAGACATGAAGATCTTTGTCCTGAATACCACAATGGACATCTTTTTTTTCTTCAAAAATTAGCTAAGCTCACGCTATTAGGCGCAAATGCCTATTAAGAGATTTGGTGCTCTTGGGCACCATTGCTCCTGCTATTTTAGAAAAAAATAAAAAATATATTTATTTGTTCAAAAAATTAGAAAACAAATAATGGAGTAGCTAATGAATTGTCCCATAAACGTGCAAAATTTCAGTTTCAAATACAAAAAATTCTGGGCTACACAAAAGTAACAAACGTGTGGATCTGGGTATGCATATTTCAAATCTCCAAATTTCAACAGATTTTGTCTTTTTTGTGTAGTCTACAATATAAAGAATATCATATTAAAATTTTACACGCTTGTAGGTTACTTTATTTATTATGTCTACATTCATTTTCAGATTTTTTTGAAACAAATATGTATGCTATTTGATTTTTTTTAAACAGCAGAGCACTGGTGCCCATTAGCCAAAGACACTTTTCGCAAATGCCTACAATAAAGGAACGGATGGTGACCTTATTTTATAGAGAAACCATAGTGTTTGTGAAGTTAAAGTCATGAACACACGCTGTTCGGTTTTTGGTGAAATCAAAATTTAGCAGAGATGAAGATCTTTGTTTGAATCCCGTGATGAACACATTTTTCCTAAATTAGCTACCAGTATTGTGATGAATACATGCCGGTCTGTTTTTCGGTGGAGTAGCAGACATGCAGGGGATCGAAAGAAACGGCAAAGTAGCCAGAAATCAGGGGTCAAATATAAATTCGAGAAAGGAAACGTTTATTCAACAGTCAGGCTGACATGTGGGACGTATCTTGCAGCCGCGGCCCCAACATTTATCATTCAGAGAGGATGACATGTGGGACCCACGAACCAGTATCGTTCTCGGCGTTTCTCAAAGGGGGCAGGAGATCGAAAGAAAAAGGCAAGTAGCTCGAAATCAGGTGTCCAAAAAATCCAAGAAAGGAAAGGTTTATCGCACAAAGAGGCTGACATATTGTACCCAGTTTGCAGCAGCGTCATCAACGTTTCAAAGGCGGTGGAGTTCGAAAGAAAAAGGCAAATAGCCAGAAATTAGGGGTCAAAAATAAATCCAGCAAAGGAAACTTTTATCGTACAAAGAGGCTGACATGTGGGACCCAGCCAGCAGCGTCCTCAACGTTTCTAAGGTGGCAGGCAATGGAAAAAAGGCAAATAGCCAGAAATTAGGGGTCAAAAATAAATGCAACAATAGAAACTCTTATTGTTCATAGAGGCTGACATGTTGGACCCATGAGCCAGCAGGGCCCTCAACGTTTCAAAGGTGTCACGGGATCAAAAGAAAAGAACCAAGTAGTCATTAATTAGGTGTCAAAAATAAATCCAAGAAAGTAAATGTTTTACTTTTCATAGAGGCTGTCATATGGGACCCATGAGCCAGCAGCGTCCTCAACGTTTCTAAGGCGGCTGGGGATCGAAAAAAAAAGCGAAGTAGCCATTAATTAGGGGTCAACTATAAATCCAAGAAAAGAAATGTTTATTGTTCTTAGAGGCTGACATGTGGGAGCTATGCGCCAGCAGCGTCCTCATCGTTTCAAAGGCGGTCGGGGATCCAAAGAAAAAGGCAAATAGCCAGAAATCAGGGGTAAAAAAAATCCAAGAAAAGAAATATTATTGTTCATAGAGGCTGGCATGTGGGACCCATGAGCCAGCAGCGTCCACAATTTCAAAGGCGGCACAGGATCGAAAGAAAAAGGCAAGTGACCAAAAATCAGGGGGTAAAAAATCCAAGAAAAAAACTTTATTGTACATAGAGGATGACATGCGGGTCCCATGAGCCAACAACTTACTCGTCGTTTCAGAGGGCCGAGGCGGCATGAGATCGAAAGAAAAAGGAAAGTGACCAAATATCAGGAGCAAAAAATAATCCATGAAAAGAAACTTTCATTGTACATAGAGGATGACATAGGGTCCCATGTTGTAGCAGCGGTCTGAACGTTTCAAGGACGGCATGAGATCGAAAGAAAAAGGCAAGTGACCAAATATCAGGAGCCAAAAATAATCCAAGAAAAGAAACTTTTATTGTACCTTTGAGAGTCGGCATGAGATTGAAAGAAAAAGGCAAGTGACCAAATATCAGGAGCCAAAAACCTAGAAAAGAAACTTTTATTGTACATAGAGTATGACATGCGGGTCCCATGACGCTGCAGCATCCTCAACGTTTCCAAGGCGGCAGGGGATCAAATGAAAAGGAAATAGCCAAAAAGCAGAGGGTGAAAAAAATCGAAGAAAAGAAACTTTTATTGTTCATAGTGGATGACATGTGGGACCCATGAGGCAGCAGCATCCTCAACGTTTCCAAGCAGCAGGGGATCGAAAGAAAAAGGAAATAGCCAAAAATCAGAGCGTGAAAAATAATCCAAGAAAAGAAACTTTTATTTTACATAGAGGATGACATGTGGGTCCCATTTTGCAGCAGCGGTCTCAATGTTTCATATGCGGCTTGAGATCAAAAGAAAACGAAAGTAGCCCGAAATTAGGGGGAATAAAACTCCAAGAAAAGAAAGTTTTTTGTACATAGAGGATGACATACGGGTCCCAAGGCGGCAGGGGAACAAAAGAAAAAGGAAATAGCCAAAAATCAGAGGGGTGAAAAAAAATCCAAGAAAAAAGAAACTTTTAGAGTTCATAGTTCATAGAGGATGACATGCGGGTCCCATGAGGCAGCAGCGTCCACAACGTTTCCAAGGCGGCACACAGGACCAAAAGAAAAAGGATGTACCCCTGCTGGGCCTTTTGATCAAAAAATAATCCAAGATAAGGAAGATATAAATTGGGGCTGCCTGGCCATCTGGGCCTTCTAACCTGCTGGACGTCTTTTGACTCGTACAATTTCAGCCCACTCCAAAACAAGAAAGTCCTATGCTTCGCAAAAACAAAACAAAAACAAGGAGATTCATATTAGTTCGTTTATGTAAAAATAAAGATTTAATTTATCCGTTTGCAATAGCTCAGAGCGAAATACACTTTTTATTGTCTGTAAAATAATCAAGATATCACATGTTTCTTGTACGGGGAGGCTGACATCGGGACCCATGAGCCAGCAGCGTCGTCAAAGTTTTAAAGGCGGCAGGGGATCGAAAGAAAAAATAAATCAAAAATCAGTTGGTAAAAAAATCGAAGAAAAGAAACATTTATCGTTCTGAGAGGATGACATGCGGGACCCATGTGGCAGCAGCATCCTCAACGTTTCCAAGGCAGCACGGGATCCAAAAAAAAGGCAAAATAGCCAGAAATTAGGGGTCAAAATAACTCCAAGAAAAGAAAGGTTTATCGTCCATAGAGTCTGACATGTGGGACCCATTAGCGAGCAGATTCTTCAACGTTCAAAGGCGGCAGGGGATCAAAAGAAAAAGGAAGTAGCCAGAAATTAGGGGTAAAAAATAACTCCAACAATGGAAACTTTTATTGTTCATAGAGGATGACATGCGGGACCCATGAGCCAGCAGCTTCCTCAACGTTTCAAAGGCGGCATGGGATCGAAAGAAAAAGGCAAGTGACCAAATATCAGGAGCCAAAAATAATCCAAGAAAAGAAACTTTATTGTACATAGAGGATGACATGCGGGTCCCATTTAGCAGCAGCGGTATCACCGTTTGAGATGCGGCAGGAGGTCGAAAGAAAAAAGGCAAGTGACCAAATATCAGGAGCCAAAAAAATCCAAGAAAAGAAAGTTTTATAGTACATAGAGGATGACATGCGGGTCCCATTTAGCATCAGCGGTATCACCGTTTGGGAGGCGGCAGGGATCGAAAGAAAAAGGCAAGTGACAAAATATGAGGTGCCAAAAATAATCAAAGAAAAGAAAGTTTTCAACGTTTCAAAGGCGGCAGGGGATCAAAAGAAAAAGGAAGTAGCCAGAAATTAGGGGGCAAAAATAACTCCAAGAAAGGAAACTTTTATTGTTCGTAGAGGATGACATGGGGGACCCATGAGCCAGCAGCTTACTCAACGTTTCAAAGGTGGCATGAGATCGAAAGAAAAAAACGCAAGTGACCAAATATGAGGTGCCAAAAATAATCAAAGATTTATTGTACATAGAGGATGACATGCGGGTCCCATTTTGCAGCAGCGGTCTCAATGTTTGAAATGCGGCTTGAGATCAAAAGAAAAAGAAAGTAGCTAGAAAGTAGGGGGTCAAAAAAAATCCAAGAAAAGAAAGTTTTATAGTACATAGAGGATGACATGCGGGTCCCATGTGCCAGCAGCTTACTCAACGTTTCAAAGGGGCCAGGGGATCAAAAGTAAAAGGCAAGTGACGAAATATCAGGAGCCAAAAATCAGAGGGTGAAAAAAAATCCAAGAAAACAAACTTTTATAGCACATAGAGGATGACATGCGGGTCCCATGAGCCAGCAGGTTCCTCAACGTTTCAAACGTGGCATGAGATCGAAAGAAAAAGGCAAGTGACGAAATATCAGGAGCCAAAAATAATTCAAGAAAAGAAACTTGATTGTACATAGAGGATGACATGCGGGTCCCATGTGTAAGCAGCTTACTCAACGTTTCCAAGGCGGCAGGGCATCAAAAGAAAAATGGAAATAGACAAAAATCAGAGAGTGAAAAAAACCATAGAAAATAAACTTTTATAGCACATAGAGGATGACATGCGGGTCCCACGAGCCAGCAGGTTCCTCAAAGTTTCAAACGTGGCATGAGATCGAAAGAAAAAAAGGCAAGTGACCAAATATCAGGAGCCAAAAATAATCCAAGAAAAGAAAGTTTATTGTACGTAGAGGATGACATGCGGGTCCCATTTTGCAGCAGCGGTATCACCGTTTGAGAGGCTGCACGGGATCGAAAGAAAAAGGCAAGTGACCAAATATCAGGAGCCAAAAATAATCCAAGAAAAGAAATTTTATTGTACGTAGAGGATGACATGCGGGTCCCATTTTGCAGCAGCGGTCTCAACGTTTCCAAGGCGGCACAGGACCAAAAGAAAAATGAAGTAGCCAGAAATCAGGGGGTGAAAAAAATCCAAGAAGAAAGATTTCAATTGGGCTGCATCTGGACATCTGGGCTTTCGAACTATCCTGCTTGGCCTTTTGACTCGTACAATTTCAGCCCACTCCAAAACAGGAAAGTTCCGAATTTTCTAAAAAAAACAGGAAAGTCCTATGCTTCGCAAAGACAAAAAAACAAGGAGATTCAACATATAAGTTTGTTTATGTAAAAATAAAGATTCCGTTTGAAATAGCTCAGAGCGCAATACATTGTTTATTGTCTGCAAAATAATCAAGATATCATATGTTTCTTGTACGGGGAGGCTGACATCGGGGACCCATGAGCCAACAGCGTCGTCAACGTTTTAAAGGCGGCAGGGGATGGAAAGAAAAAATAAACCAAAAATCTGTTGGTAAAAAATCCAAGAAAAGAAACATTTTCGTTCTGAGAGGATGACATGCGGGACCCATGAGGCAGCAGCATCCTCAGCGTTTATTGTTCATAGAGGTTGACATGTGGGACCCGTGAGCCAGCGGCGTCCTCAACGTTTTAAAGGCTGCAGGTGATCGAAAGAAAAAATAAGCCAAAAATCGTTTGGTCAACAAAATCCAAGAAAATAAACATTTACCGTTCTGAGAGGATGACATGCGGGACCCATGAGGCAGCAGCATCCTCAACGATTCCAAGGCGGCAGGGGAAATATCCAGAAATTAATGAGGGGTTCAAAATAAATCCATCAAAGGAAACTTTTATTGTTCATAGAGGATGACATGTGGGACCGACCTGCCAACAGCGTCCTCATCGTTTCAGAGGGGGCAGGAGATCAAAAGAAAAAGGCAAATAGCCAGAAATTAGGGGTAAAAAATAACTCCAAGAAAGGAAACTTTTATTGTTCGTAGAGGATGACATGCGGGACCCATGAGCCAGCAGCTTACTCAACGTTTCAAAGGCGGCATGAGATCGAAAGAAAAAGGCAAGTGACAAAATATCAGGAGCCAAAGATAATCCAAGAAAAGTAACTTTATTGTACGTAGAGGATGACATGCGGGTCCCATTTAGCAGCAGCGGTATCAGCGTTTGAGAGGTGGCAGGGGATCAAAAGAAAAAAGAAATTGCCAAAAATCAGATGGTGAAAAAAAACCAAGAAAATGAACTTTTATAGTACATAGAGGATGACATGCGGGTCCCATGAGCTGCAGGTTCCTCAACGTTTCAAACGTGGCATGAGATCGAAAGAAAAAGGCAAGTGAAAAAATATGAGGAGCCAAAAATAATTCAAGAAAAGAAAGTTTTATAGTACATAGAGGATGACATGCGGGTCCCATTTAGCAGCAGCGGTATCACCGTTTGAGAGGCGGCAGGGGATCGAAAGAAAAAGGTAAGTGACCAAATATGAGGTGCCAAAAATAATTCAAGAAAAGAAAGTTTTATAGTACATAGAGGATGACATGCGGGTCCCATTTAGCAGCAGCGGTATCACCGTTTGAGAGGCAGCAGGGGATCGAAAGAAAAAGTCAAGTGACCAAATATGAGGTGCCAAAAAAATCCAAGAAAAGAAAGTTTTATAGTACATAGAGGATGACATGCGGGTCCCATTTAGCAGCAGCGGTATCACCGTTTGAGAGGCGGCAGGGGATCGAAAGAAAAAGTCAAGTGACCAAATATGAGGTGCCAAAAAAATCCAAGAAAAGAAAGTTTTATAGTACATAGAGGATGACATGCGGGTCCCATTTAGCAGCGGTATCACGTTTGAGAGGCGGCGGGATCGAAAGAAAAAGGTAAGTGACCAAATATGAGGTGCCAAAAATAATCCAGGAAAAGAAAGTTTTATAGTACATAGAGGATGACATGCGGGTCCCAGTTAGCAGCAGCGGTATCACCGTTTGAGAGGCGGGAGGGGATCGAAAGAAAAAGGCAAGTGACCAAATTTGAGGTGCCAAAAATAATCCGAAAAGAAAGTTTTATAGTACATAGAGGATGACATGCGGGTCCCATTTAGCAGCGGTATCACCGTTTGAGAGGCGGCGGGGATCGAAAGAAAAAGGCAAGTGACCAAATATGAGGTGCCAAAATAATTCAAGAAAAGAAAGTTTTATAGTACATAGAGGATGACATGCGGGTCCCATAGCAGCAGCGGTATCACCGTTTGAGAGGCGGCAGGGATCGAAAGAAAAGGCAAGTGACCAAATTTGAGGTGCCAAAAAAACTCCAAGAAAAGAAAGTTGATTGCACATAGAGGATGACATGCGGGTCCCATTTAGCAGCAGCGGTCTCAACGTTTCCAAGGCGGCAAGGGATCAAAAGAAAAAGGAAGTAGCCAGAAATCAGGGGGTCAAAAAAATCCAAGAAAAGAAAGAATTTTGGTTCATAGAGGATGACATGCGGGACCCATGATCCTGCATCGTAAACGGCTCGATCGGAGAACGTTGAACGAGATGGCGCGATCTAGAAAAAAACAATGCCAGAGAGGCTGCCATCTGGGCCCTACATCCCTCGGCGGTGCGGATTTGCGTTGACTCGGCCGGCGAACCCGAGATTTCGAGATGCACCACGTCCCGGGCCACCATACGCCACGTTTTGGCCGCTTTCGTCGGGCTAGGTGGCCTCAAAAACGAGAAAAAAAAGTTTTGACATGCACCACGGAGGGACCAAAATCGTCGGCCATGGTACACTAGCAACCACGGCGCGACTTCAACTTCGTCGGCCATGGCAACTTTTCTTGTAGTGGAAGGGCCTATCTTTTACTTTTATGTTGAGTCAGTAAACCTATTTCCCTCCATCTTAAGCAAGCAATTGAGTTGTTGTGATCAAACCATTTATATTGTGATCTATTTAATCATGCCTTTTATTCTTCCTTGTTTAGTACGAGTTTTATCCGAATGAATATAGCTTTGAGAGTTATCAATGATTATGAGGAGATTATTATGATTGAGTATGCAAGTTGTGCTATATAAGCTTTAATATAAGAGCGCTGCTCGATAGATAAGTATAATATGTTAATTGTTCTTTGACCAAGAACGAAGTTTGCCATCACCAACTATGATTTCCTATGCACCTTTAATTGTGATTTCCTTTTACTTGTTTCAAGTTGAATTATATGAGGAAGTTGTTCACTAGAATGTCTTGTGTGAATTAATATGATGCTTCTTGTCCGTATTTTATTTATCGACTCTTCACTCCATAAACATGTGGTCTTGTTTATCGAGCTCAGTTTCGCTTGGGGACAAGCGAAGTCTAAGCTTGGGGGAGTTGATACGTCCATTTTGCATCACTATTTTATATCATAATTTACTGTTATTCATTGATATATTTCATATTTAGATATGATACTTATGTTATTTCATCTATTTTGCATGTTTCATGATTATTGGAGGATCGCGCACCGGAGTCAGGATTCTGCTGGAAAAAGCACCGTCAGAATGCAATATTTCGGAAGATCAACAATTGACGGAAATTATATGAAAAATCCTATTTTTCCAGAAGACGAAGAGAGCCAGAAGGAGGAGCCGAGGAGGGCCGCCATGGGCCCCCCTCATAGGCCGGCGCGGGCCCAGGCCTGGCCGCGCCGCCTTGCGAGGAGGGGGCCCACAGCCTCCTCTGGCCTCCTCTCCTTCGCGTACTTCTTCGTCCCGAAAACCTAAGCTCGAGAGGATAGTGGCGAAGGGTCACAGCCGCCTCTGCGAGGCGGAAAACACCAGAGAGAAAAGAGCTCTCCGGCGGGCAGGAATCCGCCGGGAAATTCCCTCCCGGAGGGGGAAATCGACGCCATCGTCACCGTCATCGAGCTGGACATCATCTCCATCGTCATCACCATCATCTCCATCATCATCACCGCCATCTCCACCGCTGCACATCGTCACCGCTGTAACAATTTGGGTTGGATCTTGATTGTTTGATAGGGGAAACTCTCCCGGTGTTGATTTCTACTTGTTATTGATGCTATTGAGTGAAACCATTGAACCAAGGTTTATGTTCAGATTGTTATTCATCATCATATCACCTCTGATCATGTTCCATATGATGTCTCGTGAGTAGTTCGTTTAGTTCTTGAGGACATGGGTGAAGTCTAAATGTTAGTAGTGAATTATGGTTGAGTAATATTCAATGTTATGATATTTAAGTTGTGGTGTTATTCTTCTAGTGGTGTCATGTGAACGTCGACTACATGATACTTCACCTTTATGGGCCTAGGGGAATACATCTTGTACTCGTTTGCCAATTGCGGGGTTGCCGGAGTGACAGAAACCTGAACCCCCGTTGGTATATCGATGCAGGAGGGATAGCAGGATCTTAGAGTTTAAGGCTGTGGTTAGATTTATCTTAATTACTTTCTTGTATTTGCGGATGCTTGCAAGGGGTATAATCACAAGTATGTATTAGTCCTAGGAAGGGCGGTGCATTAGCATAGGTTCACCCACACAACACTTATCAAAACAATGAAGATTAACAACTATATGAAGCGAAAGCACTAGACTAAATTCCCGTGTGTCCTCAAGAACGTTTGGTCATTATAAGTAAACAAACCGGCTTTTCCTTTGTGCTAAAAAGGATTGGGCCACTCGCTGCAATTATTTCTCTCGCATTTTACTTACTCGTACTTTATTCATCTGCTATATCAAAACCCCCTGAATACTTGTCTGTGAGCATTTACAGTGAATCCTTCATCGAAACTGCTTGTCAACACCTTGCTCCTCGTTGGGTTCGACACTCTTATTTATCGAAAGTACTACGATACACCCCCTATACTTGTGGGTCATCGGGACCATAAATGGTTCACCACTATTTAGAAAAGTAAGAAGGGTATTAGTCAAGATTTGCATACTAGGGCTATATGCCCACATATGTCTTTTTATTTTATTTTAGTTCCTTCTTATTTGATCCTATTTAGTTTTGAGAAGGTTAGGGTTTAGGGTTTTGGAATTATGTTCAATGTAATAAACAAACAATCATGGCAATAACACAAGTATTGGGTGTGAGCACTATGCATAGCATCATATTCAGAAAAGTTTTTGTTGGTTCACATTTTTGGAAAAAGGAAAAATCATTTTTTTCTTTGTTTGAAAATTTGGGATGTTACACGGCCCAACCTGGCCGGTACTACCGGGACACCTCCAACGGAGGGTATAAATACCCTTCTTCTCCAATGGTTCCGTGGACGCTTTTTCCCCAAAATCTGAGACCACCATTGCTGAGCTCCAATTGCCTAGATCTCTCTACTCCTCCACTCAAACTTCACCATATTTGAGGATTTGCTAGAGATGACCTAGATCTACTCTTCCACCAAAGGGATTTGTGTTTCATCAACATTCTTAGTGGATCTTTGTGAGGTGACCTCGAAGCTACTCTTCGTGTAAAGCTTCGTGGTTACATCTTGGGAGCCTCCAATTTGGTTGTGGATGTGTGCCCCAAGCTTTGTGTAAAGGTGCCGGTTGCGACCTCAAGGCAACCGCTTAGTGGAGCGTGGGCTAGGCCTTTGTGGCGTTGCTCACAGGAGAATAGGGTGAGCCTTCGTGGCGTTGGTTGGCCTTCGTGGCACCACACCCCTCCAAACGTAGACGTACTTCCCTTTACAAGGAATGAACTACGGGAATCATATCGTCGTCTCTCCATGTGCTCCACCTCGGTTACCTCTATCCTCTCACCGCCTTTACTACTTGTATCTTGTATTGTTGCTTGCTATCTTGTCATATAGGTGAATTCACTTAGTTGCATATCTAGAGAATTTACCTTTGTGTCAAGCCTAACACCTATTCACCCCCCCCCTCTAGATGTCATACGATCCTTTCAGTCGACACGTCTTCCTTGCTGGGAAGGTTTCCCCACCAGCACCCTCAAGCGGACCTCCAAAAAATTTCAAAATCCAAAAACGCAAAATACAGAGGATTTCATTCGATTTCTAGCGAGTTTGTACAAAAGTGTCCCGAATAAAAATAAAAAACTAGCGGTTGAAGGCATTGTACTCGTCGTTGTCTGCGTCGTCGCCACCATCGTTGTCATCGTAAGAGAACTTCCAGTCGTCCTCATCCTCCTCTTTTGGTGCCGTGGTGGAGAAGGAGCAACGGTGCCGAGGTCGACGAAATTGCCGGAGTCCTTGGTGGACCACAGCTCCGCGTCCCGCGCGTTGTAGCTCACCTGTCGGTACTACTCGTCGGTGGAGCGGCCGACGAGCAGGTGTTGCCCCGGTGCGTACTCCGGGTCGTCGGTGCCGCGGTAGGCCACTGCGCCTTGAACTCCATTTCCCAACATTTCTTCTCCGGCGGCGGCGCCAGGGCTTCCTCCTTGGGGCGGCAAGGTCGAGGCGCCCGCATGGAAGCGAACCCATCGCCTCCTTCTTCATGGGGCCCATCCTTCGGTTGGTGCGGAGGAGCTGCCTCGCGGGCCGCCGCGGATGACGACGCCGCCAAACGGCCTCGCGTACGGTGCGGACCGCTGCTCGGCCACCGGATCCGGGTTCCATGTGGGGTGGTTAAGCACTCGGAGTAGCATTGATGTCACACGGGGAGTTAGGCCACCGCCGCGTGTGCGTTCATACAGCTATGCGTTCGTACGGCGTCTAGCCTCGTCGCCTCGGGTTCCGGCGACAACCGACATTGCGTGTCTTTAAATAAAAACGCAACCAGCATCGTGTCTCTCTGACGGGTGAGGCCCGCGGATGAAATCTGGTGTGATGCCGGTGTGCCCAACAGTTAGGGACCGGCACGGGTAGACAGCGGTTTTATTGGGCTAGAAACCGCGCCGACGTTTTATTAGTCGCGCCGGTGTAAGCCCACTTTTAGCGCCAGCCCCGAAATGGCTATCGAGAGCGCTATTGGTCTCACCGATGGAGATGCTTAATCATGCGCAAACAAAATTGATTGGCAAACCATCTCCAACGGGGCGACCCATCCCGCGTCCACGCGTCCGGATGGTCGAACCGGACAAAAATGTGGCCCAGCTGCGGACGCATCCCAAAAAGGATGGCCGTGGCGTCCGAGACGATCCAAAGCCGGCCCAAATCTATGCCAAGTTTGCATGGTCGCGGACACCGAGGGCTAGCCTCTAGCGTCCTCCCTTGTCCTCCCTGGCCTCCTTTTCTACCTCCCAAACCACAACCTCCTCGCAGACAACTCCCCCCGCTCCGCCACCACACACCGGCGATGTGTGACGCTGTCGACGTCGGCCACCGACATCGAGATGCCGACAAGCGGTGCGGCAACATCGGAAGCGTCCCGGCACTTTTGCATGTGCTTGCGCGGCCTCGGTGCAGCGTGGGGGGCCGCCGTCGCCGACGTTGTGGTCATCTCGCCGTCGCGACTTCTCCCACGTCATCGCTTCGCCGTTGTCGGCAGAGGTGAGCTCTCGTGCACCATGCTTCCAGGCCGCCATTGCTGCGGGTCCCTACGGAGGCATTGGATTGCCCCCGCCGCGAGGTGTTCGATTAAATGGGTCAATTAATTTATCTCATTTCATCCGTAGATCATGGTGGACGCGGCGATGAGTTCTAGTACAAGAACTTCATCAGCACCTCCTCGACGACAAGTCCGACGATGACTTTTCTCACGGAGGCAGCGTTGCTCATCCACGAGCACAATGTCGCAGATCCCCGTGTACCGGGGTCCATGCCGGGCGCGCCGGCCTTAGACCGCAAAAGAGAACGCGGCCACGACATGCTCTTCCACGACTACTTCCACTGCAACAAGGCATTGTTCACGCCGCGGTTGTTTCGCCGCCATTTTTGGATGTCCAGACCGTTGTTCAACCGGATAATGGATGACGTCAACGTCTACGTTGACTACTTCATCGCCAAACATGATGTTGTTGGCAAGGTAGGCCTATCTTCATATCAGAAATGCACGACGATTAGGATGCTAGCATATGGTGTTGTCGGTGACTACGTAGATGAGTATGTCCGGATGGGCGAGTCCAATCGCTTGGAAGCGATGTATAGGTTCGAAGAGCAGTGATCACTATGTTTGGTGAAGAATATCTCGCCAACCTACTCAGAGGACACATCCCATATATTGTCAATCAACGCTTCCAGGAGGTTTCCGGGATGCTTAGCAGCATAGATTGCATGCAGGAGTGGAAGAGCTGCCCTTTTGGTTGGAAGGGATCGTGCAAGGGCGATTTTGAGGGGTGCATAGTGATTCTTGAAGCCGTTTCTTCACATGACACGTGGATTTGGCCCTCATTCTTCGGAATGGCTGGCTCGCACAATGACATCAATGTGCTGCAGCGCTCTCCGGTGTTTGATAGGCTAGCGTACGGTCAGTCCCCTGATGTGGATTTTGAGATCAATGGCCACCACTACACCAAGGGGTACTACCTTGCTGATGGTATCTATCCACCTTGGGCTACACTCGTGAAGACAATCCGAAAACCCAACTCAGAGCAGGAGGCAAGGTTTGCCAAAGAGCAAGAGGCAGCCCGGAAAGATGTTGAGCGGGAGTTTGGTATCCTCCAAGCTCGTTGGGCTATCGTCAGGCACCCTGCTAGAGCATGGAGTGTGCAAACTCTTTGGGAGGTGATGACCGCTTGTGTAATCATGCACAACATAATTGTTGATGTAGAGCGGGATGATTCATTGTTTGATAATGATTGGAAAGGCCAGAGAGATTTGGTTGCTCCTCAAGGTGGTCCGGCTTCATTCCAGGATATCATCTATGTGCATCACGAAATTTGGGACCAAACGGTTCACAACCAACTCCAGACTAATTTGCTTGAGCATATGTGAGCGGCATGTTGGTAACAATGTTGCAAACAACAACAATAACGAAAATCCCGAAGAAAATAATGCCTAAGGCATTTGTGTCATTTTATATTTTTTTAATAAATACTTTGTCATTTAATAGGTGGATAATAATTTTATGTAATTTAAAGACCAAATACGAATTATACTTTGACCGCGATCCATATCTGGCAGCGTTGGATGCATCACGCAACCCAAAATGCCGAGCGAACGCTGGTCACTGTTCGCACGTCCGCACAAACGAACGCGCCCATTTAAGTCCCGTTGGAGATGGTCTCACCGCCTCTTCACGCATAGGGTGAGAGTCTTCCTCGATGCGTCGGAGATCAGCTGAAAGAGCTCTGCAGCAGCAAACTGCAAAGAAAAGTACAAGCGCTGGCCTAGCACTCGGAATTCGTGCAATGTAACTTTGACCATTGATTTCTATTGGACTAGGTAAACACAACAAATATTATAATATTCTATCAATACTTTTAGAAACAAATCTATACAAATGATTTCAGATTTTCCAATCTGGTACTACATGTTTTTGCATTGAGGCGATTACCTCGTGTAGGCCGGTAAGAGAAAATGAAAAGAGAGGAAGAGAGATGACCGTTAGTGGGTCCGACCGCTCGGGCGATCGGTGGGCGATCTTCTCCGCCGGCCGCTTTCGAGGGCTTGTAGCTGTCAGGCTTGATGGAGTTGATCCCTCGGGACGCTTCGATTCTGCGTCGGAGGAGGGCTCCGGTTCGGAGGTATAGGAGGATGTGGTTGGCTCCGAGCGCTCGTTCAAGTATCTCTGCCGATCTCCTTCCGGATGAGGGCAGGGATTTGCTTGAATCGGCATCGGGGCTGGCTCAACACGCTGAACATCAGCTAGAGCGGCAACGACAGATAGTGCTAGAGTTCTCTTCTCCATCTAGCAAGGTATGTCTCTCGATCCTTCGTCCTCGTCGCCGGTCAGGAAAAATCTCCAAACTTCCGTTCTCGGCTCCCTGTTATCGAACCTACTTCGTTCACCATCTCCGTTGACGATGTTGAGGGTTGGACATTGGTCCGGCGATGACATCGTCATCGGAATCCTCGAAGGACAAATTCTCGTCGATCCGGTTATTCCGCGCATTCAAAAACGAGCCTCTGCGCTCTTTTGTGAATCCGGTTAGACATGGGGATCGATCGGAATCCAGGCCGACCTAGCATGCTAAACACCGTGCATCGGGAGGTTCGTAGAGCCAAGGCCCATATTGCAACATCGGTACCCCAAAAAAATCCTGACGATGCCAACATCGTTGATGGGCGTGCTCGGCATCATAAGTTAGGGTTCTGGTCGGCACGGGCTAACTCATCATCTGGCGGCGGCGATCGTGCTGTTGGAGGTATGAACAACAACGGAGGGGGAGGAGATCCTGCTCGGGGCAATGGTCCTGTCCGGGGTCGCGGTGGCTACAATGGTGTTGGCCGTGGAGGGGATACATTGGCCCTCCCTGTGGTAATGGAGGCCCCTTCAATGGGTCTTCATCTGCCAATGGTGCTGGTTTCAATGGTCCACCAGCGAGCAATGGTGGCCGAGGAGGAGGCGAATACAATAATCATACTTTGGCAGCGGCAATAATTGTCAAGGTAACTTCGTCGGAGAGTTAAGTGGTGCAGATGACCGTGATGGACAAGGCCAATCCTTCCGGCGGAGTTTGGGGCTGACTTTGCCCAATTCAACCGTGGCTCGAACTACAACAATTACAACCGCAATGGAGGTAATTTTCAGTGCCAACCTAGGATTTTTGGGAGCAATAATTCCAACTCCAGCAATCGAAATGGTTATAATGGAGAACGTTCCAATTACAATCAGTACCGGAATAATGGAGGGGGAACAATGGACATGTCAATCACATTGGTACTAACTTGGCTGGAATTAGCCCAGATTTGCTTAAGGAGGCTATGCAAGGGTGGTAGCGGCACTGCAGCAGCGCAAAAGGGGATGGGAAGGATTGCCACGTGTGGTGGAAGCCGAGATGGCACTTGCTGCGGTTCAAACGGCAGGGCATACTGTTACTACTATCTCGCAACAACATCAAGTGGTGACCCCGGTCCGCAGCAAGTCCAACCCATGCAATTGGACACGGCAGCGGTGCCCAAACCAGATGCTCCGAATCCAGCAAATAAGGCTAAAATGGCATAGAAGAACCCCGTGTTTTCGTTGCAAGAAACCATGTCACCAAATTGATACATGCACCGCACCGGTCGTGATATTTGTGAGTCACCTAACCACATATCAGGTGCATGTCATCTTCTTCAGCTCCTAAACCGTCTGTCACCATGTATGGGTATGCTATTGAACATCTTATGTTTTTTGAGTTGCCCACGGGGGCACATATAAGCCAAAGGTTGATAATGTGAAGCTTGTAAAGTTGATTGTGGAAGGTGATCCAATGTCTATTCCAGTGCAGAATGCTTGAGGAGAATTGTGCAGTAGAGAACATTCAATGGAAGATTTATAATTTTCAAAACAATATTTTCAGGGTGAAATTTCCTAATAAGGTATAAGCTCAGTGGATGAATACTTTCCGTACCTATCCTGTCCGGACAGAGCCTCAGATCTTATTTTTGAGGACGGTCGGCATTGCGGGACCCCTTGTATATGTTGCATGAGGTATGGTTGCGTGTGAGAGGGATTTCAGCTAATGTGAGAACTGATTTCTTGTCCTTATGGGTTGTGTGTACTCTCTTTGGCAAGACAAAAGATGTAGACATGGTTCACACTAGGAAGAATAAAGAATTGAGGCTGCGGATTGGTTGCTTAGATCATACTCTTATACCGGAGACAATGGATGTGTTCATCCAAAGGGGTTTCTTTAAGCTTGCTTTTGATGTCAAACCAGTAATTGTGACTCAACTTGGTAATGATGGAATTGATGAAAATGGAGGCAACAATGGTGGAGGAGATGATAATGAATCTAATGGTGATAATAGGGATGGTGCAAATGATATGGATATTGAGAAGGTGGGAATAATGAGTATCAAAACAATGGCAATAAATAGAATGGCAATGTGCATGTGAATAATGGAAAGGGTGTTGTTGGTCATCAAGTTGAAGATCAAGTTAAGGCTCCAATATTGTTTGGTTCTCTTAATACCAAATTGTTGAGCAAAGGTATGAAACATGCTAAAAATATCTTACCATCTGATATGCTGCAACACCTTTCTTATTTACATTTGAATGGTGAAAATTCCAAGTTTTCTGAGCTAAATTCGTTATTGCAAGCTGATGCAGAAGAAGAAAATGTTGGCACTCTTTCCCAGATGATTCGCACCGGGATTGGTGAAAATCCCGCCGGTATCGGCCTTGGGATCTGTGCGACCTGTGGGTGCTGTCAGCTCTTCGCTGCCACTTGGTAGCCGAGGCCAGCGGCGCGTCGTTTTTGGCCGCGAGCCATCACGCGCTGCGTCGCCCCGGCACGGACCCCGTGGTCCCCTCGATCCCCTGCCCCCAGCTGTCGACGCGTCGGTTTCCTCCATGCTGCCATTGGCCGGCATGGCGCCGTGGCGGATCGGGGTGGCATCTGCAAGCCTGCGGCATGACCAGGAAGCACGCGCCGGCCTCCCACCCACTGTCGCCTGCGCCGACCGCGGCGGGCCCGGTAGAGATGATGGCCAATCAACGACCCAGTGCGGACGAGCATTGGTTGCTACTACGTTCGGATCGTCTGCGGCCAACGAATCTTTTATCACCTCTGTTTCTTCAAACAAAAATACAGGTATAAGCGTCATTTTTTATACGAAAAATTCTCCGTCACCAACTGTGGTAACGAGGCAGAGGCAATTTTCAGGTACTCCAATGGCTACTGTAAAAGGCTTTGAAGGAGAGGCAAAGAGGACTCCATCTGTGCATGATGTGGCTGTCTTGGGCGGTATAGCAAGTCCATCATTGTCTAACATACGTGAGTGATAGGATTCGAGCGCAACTAAATATTGATGCCACACAGATGGAAAGGTCCATGCAGAATGTGAACCTCAAGCATGACTACGCTACCCAGGTAATGGAAAAGATAAACCATCCCTTTCATCGATGTCGGATGATGATATTATTGTTAAGGCTAGTCGCTTAGGCATATCTTTGGGTAAAAATAAAATGGAAGTCTCAAAAGCTGTTAAATCTATTAAAGATGTGGATTTCAATCGAACTTTACTCATTTAAAATAAATGTTGAGGATCAAATTGACAAGGAAGAGGATCAAAATAGTCTGCTAACCTCTAAAATTTCAAGTCTTACTGGAGATTTGATAATAAAAGAGGCGCGGGAGTTATTAGAACACGATGACCTCTTAATGCCTATCACCAAACTCAAGAAATCTAGAAAGAAGAGGGATTTTGATTTGTCGGTGTTCGTAGAAGTGCTAGATTCAAAAACAAAAAATCTGTTGAAAATGAGTTCAATGAAAGGTTTATTTTGGAATTCGGTGGTTTTGGTGATACGCAAAACATTTGTTTGTTAAAGAAACATTAAGGGAAGAAAAATTAGATTTCAT
Source organism: Lolium multiflorum (assembly GCA_030979885.1). NCBI lineage: Eukaryota > Viridiplantae > Streptophyta > Magnoliopsida > Poales > Poaceae > Lolium > Lolium multiflorum. Next base: position 181,503,284 of record CM061749.1, on the reverse strand, counting down.
CGCCTTCGGAGACGGGAGATCTAATTTCTCAGTACCTTTTCTAAAAAAATTGGCAAATGGGTTAAAATTTTCATGGTTCTGCCTTCCACCTCATGAGAGGTCTGAAGGTATCCTTCACTACAAGAAAAGTTGCCATGGCCGACGAAGTTGAAGTCGCGCCGTGGTTGCTGGTGTACCATGGCCGACGATTTTTGGTCCCTCCGTGGTGCATGTCAAAACTTTTTTTCTCGTTTTTGAGGCCACCTAGCCCGACGAAAGCGGCCAAAACGTCGCGTATGGTGGCCCGGGACGTGGTGCATCTCGAAATCTCGGGTTCGCCGGCCGAGTCAACGCAAATCCGCACCGCCGAGGGATGTAGGGCCCAGATGGCAGCCTCTCTGGCATTGTTTTTTTCTAGATCGCGCCATCTCGTTCAACGTTCTCCGATCGAGCCGTTTACGATGCAGGATCATGGGTCCCGCATGTCATCCTCTATGAACCAAAATTCTTTCTATTCTTGGATTTTTTTTACCCCTGATTTCTGGCTACTTCCTTTTTCTTTTGATCCCTTGCCGCCTTGGAAACGTTGAGACCGCTGCTGCTAAATGGGACCCGCATGTCATCCTCTATGTGCAATCAACTTTCTTTTCTTGGAGTTTTTTTGCACCTCAAATTTGGTCACTTGCCTTTTTCTTTCGATCCCCGCCTCTCAAACGGTGATACCGCTGCTGCTAAATGGGACCCGCATGTCATCCTCTATGTACTATAAAACTTTCTTTTCTTGAATTATTTTTGGCACCTCATATTTGGTCACTTACCTTTTCTTTCGATCCCCTGCCGCCTCTCAAACGGTGATACCGCTGCTGCTAAATGGGACCCGCATGTCATCCTCTATGTACTATAAAACTTTCTTTTCTTGAATTATTTTTGGCTCCGATATTTGGTCACTTGCCTTTTTCTTTCGATCCCCTGCCGCCTCTCAAACAGTGAGACCGCTGCAGCTAAATGGGACCCGCATGTCATCCTCTATGAGCAATCAACTTTCTTTTCTTGGAGTTTTTTTTGGCACCTCATATTTGGTCACTTGCCTTTTTCTTTCGATCTCATGCCACGTTTGAAACGTTGAGGAACCTGCTGGCTCATGGGACCCGCATGTCATCATCTATGTGCTATAAAAGTTTCCTTTGTTGGATTTTTTTTCACCCTCTGATTTTTGGCTTGTCTTTTTCTTTTGATCCCCTGCCCCCTTTGAAACGTTGAGTAAGCTGTTGGCTCAAGGGACCCGCATGTCATCCTCTATGTCCATCAACTTTCTTTTCTTGGATTTTTTTTCACCCCCTAATTACTAGCTACTTTCTTTTTCTTTTGATCTCAAGCCGCATTACAAACATTGAGACCGCTGCTGCAAAATGGGACCCACATGTCATCCTCTATGTACAATAAATCTTGGATTATTTTTGGCTCCTGATATTTGGTCACTTGCCTTTTTCTTTCGATCTCATGCCACCTTTGAAACGTTGAGTAAGCTGCTGGCTCATGGGCCCCGCATGTCATCCTCTACAAACAATAAAAGTTTCCTTTCTTGGAGTTATTTTTGACCCCTAATTTCTGGCTATTTGCCTTTTTCTTTTGATCCCCTGCCCCCTTTGAAACGATGAGGACGCTGTTGGCAGGTCGGTCCCACATGTCATCCTCTATGAACAATAAAAGTTTCCTTTGGTGGATTTATTTTTGACCCCTAATTAATTTCTGGCTATTTCCTTTTTTTTCTTTTGATCCCCTGCCGCCTTGGAATTGTTGAGAATGCTGCTGCCTCATTTTTCTTTTGGTCCTGTGCCGCCTTGGAAACGTTGAGACCGCTGCTACAAAATGGGACCCGCATGTCATCCTCTATGTACAATAAAGTTTCTTTTCTTGGATTATTTTTGGCTCCTGATATTATGTCACTTGGCTTTTTCTTTCGATCTCATGCCGACTTTGAAACGTTGAGGATGCTGCTGCCTCATGGGTCCCGCATGTCATCCTCTCAGAACGATAAATGTTTTCTTTTCTTCTATTTTTTTACCAACTGATTTTTGGCTTTTTTTATTTTCGATCCCCTGCCGCCTTTGAAACGTTGACGACGCTGCTGGCTCATGGGTCCCCGATGTCAGCCTCCCCGTACAAGAAACATGTGATATTTTATTTTGCAGACAATAAACGTTGTATTTCGCTCTGAGCTATTGCAAACGGATAAATTAAATCTTTATATCTGCATAAACAAACTTATATGTTGAATCTCCTTGTTTTTTGTTTTTGCGAAGCATAGGACTTTCCTGTTTTTTTTTTGAGAAAAATCCGACCTTTCCTGTTTTGGAGTGGGCTGAAATTGTACGAGTCAAAAGGCCCAGCAGGATAGTTCGAAGGCCCAAATGTCAAGATACAGCCCAATTGAAATCTTTCTTTTATTGGATTTTTTTTTCTGATTTCTAGCTACTTCATTTTTCTTTCGGTCCATGTGCCGCCTTGGAAGCGTTGAGACCGCTGCTACAAAATGGGACCCGCATGTCATCCTCTATGTACAATAAAGTTTCTTTTCTTTGATTATTTTTGGCTCCTGATATTATGTCACTTGCCTTTTTCTTTCAATCTCATGCCGACTTTGAAACGTTGAGGAAGCTGCTGGCTCATGGGTCCCGCATGTCATCCTCTATGAACAATAAAAGTTTCCTTTGTTGGATTTATTTTTTCCCCTAATTTCTGGCTATTTGCCTTTTTCTTTTGATCCCCTGCCCCCTTTGAAACGATGACGACGCAGCTGGCAAGTCGGTCCCACATGTCATCCTCTATGAACAATAAAAGTTTCCTTTGATGGATTTATTTTTGACCCTAATTAATTTCTGGCTATTTCCTTTTTTCTTTTGATCCCCTGCCGCCTTGAAATAGTTGAGGATGCTGCTGCCTCATGGGTCCCGCATGTCATCCTCTCAGAAAGGTAAATGTTTCTTTTCTTGAATTTGTTTACCAACTGATTTTTGGCTTATTTTTTCTTTCGATCTCCTGCCACCTTTAAAACGTTGACGACGCTGCTGGCTCATGGGTCCCCAATGTCAGCCTCCCCATACTGCAAATCCTCTTTCTGCAAAGGTTGTATTTCTAGATAGATAAGGTGGATTCGAATCTGCCATGGTTCAGGCAGCTCAGGTAAGCCTTCTTGCACTGATTAATGGAAGTAGTGTATATATAGCAAGGTCAAGACATGTGGCTCGGTGTAATGAATCTATTTGAATCATGTTGTGGGTTCAATCTGATAGTTCTCTAACAGGTCAGCCAAAATAGAAATTAAGTTTTTTTCTAAAACGGAAATGCAAATTAAGATGAACACAAACATTAGTTATCATAATAGCTGATCATACATACATACTTGCTAAGAGCAAAAGCTTGCCAGAGTTTTACCACCCATACAATTAATTAGCAGTTCAGATAAGATAACCTTATATAAGTATAACTACAAATGCATTTGCTAAGGGCTCATGGGGCAACAGAACTAGACAACCGCGAACTTTATGACCAGCATGTCACAGCGGCATCGAAAGATCTTGACCTTCAACTTTGATCCAATGCGAAGTTTGGCACCGTCAATGAACTTTTTCCACCTGGAAGTAACAGCCAAGCGGCCATCTGTGGGACTGACGGAGTACCGTCCCTCCACGGTGAGACCTTCACTCTCCATGACGAGGGATATCTTGCCCCTTCGGCCAGCATTGAGATCCTTGGAGATACTTTTAGGCAATTTCTGATTCAAAGCAAGAGATACCACCAAAAATTAGTCAATGGCACCAATGCACTGAACCATGTGAGACTTTGAGCAGAGAAGACATCAAGATAAGAGCAGTTATGCTGTCATATACTCACGAACATAGCCTTCAGATGCGTCCTGGTCACCACACGGGTGGCCACAGCAATGAGCTGAGACCTCGGTGATCTGGCTGGGGCAGGTGCAGGAGCCTGGGCTGGTACACGAGCTGGTGCTGATGCAGGAGACTGCTGGGCAGGTGCAGTAAACGGTGCCTCTAGAGGAACCGGTGCTGATGCAGGAGACTGTTGGGCAGGTGCAGTAAACGGTGCAGCTAGAGGAACCAGTGCTGATGCAGGAGCCTGCTGGGCAGGTGTAGTATATGGGGCCTCTACAGGAACCGGTGCTGATGCAGGAGAGTGGGAAGCCGGTGCCGGTGCTGGTGTGGTTGCCCTTTGTGACATCCGCTCATGTTCCATCAGGGGATCTGCAGCTTTGATCATGTTAAACCCAGCAAGCTAGAACAGAGGGAATGGTTTAGAACAACTGCTCAGAACAGTTATCAAAAGATATGAGTAGAAAAAAGTTACATATTATATATTTGGAAGTGTCTCCAACTCTGTAAGCAGTTACGTATATCTGCCCGTTTGAGTTTCTGATCCTCAGCTCGTCGCCCTTCTTCAGACCGTAGTCAAAAGCAAACTTTCTCCAATCATGTCCATACAAATATGTGATGGCCTGCGTCTTGTAGACATACACCTCATAGACCGTGTAGGTGTTCATCAATTTGCCATTGCCATGCATAGTGAAAGACCCTTCATGCGGACACATCTGGTTAATCATTGGACGAAGTTCACAAGGTACAGTCTGCATGTGAAAATTGATACAAATGTAAGAAGCAGGAAGACTAAAAACAAGACTTTACTATATGCCAATTCATGCTAAACCACTGAGAATACATACCTGTAACTCTGTGAAGGAGCTACTAGAAAGGTAGATAGAGCCATAGGAGGTGTTATATGCGGGGTATGTACATGGGCCCGCCATATTCCCGCAAGCTCGGCATCGGGATGGTGAAGGAAACATGGGAGGTACTACTGGTGCGTAGCGCTGAATGTAAGTGGAAGAATTAGGTTGTGTAAAGTGCATAGTTCAGAGCAATGCAAATGTTGACAAGCGAGTGCATAACACTATGTTACAAACTGAACAGTGAAAAATTAGTGTATGATGAATATAAGCATGCTAATTTGGTGTTTCCGAATTCCAAAAAGCATTAGACAGAGCCAGTGATAATATCAGACATAAATCATGGCATGTATATGTGGCTTAAGAAAATATACCCGAACCCTTGGATGGTTACGGCCCGGCTGGTCCTTGGACTTGAGCTTATATAAGCATCCAGAAGGTGGGGCTGACAGTAACTTGGTGGCAGCCTCTGCAGATGCCTCATCAGCAGCAGTTGCAATCCTTTTGACCAATGAAGGGTTAGCAGTTTCAGTCTGCATATGAAAATTGAAGAGCAACAGACATCAGCAGTGATATATAAAATGAATCTATGAGACACTGATGCATATAGTGCTGGATGTAAGTGTAAGAATAGGTGTGTGTGTTTCTGAACTATTGGTAAGCATTAGACAAAGCCGGCAATAAACAGACAAAAATCAAATCATGTATGAGGATTAAGAAAATATACCTGCTTACTGAAAAGGGTACCACCCAGCTGGCCCGTGGCCTTGTGCTTGAGGAGGTTTTCAGAAGATGGTGGCGGCACCATCGTCTTCACAGCAGCCTCATCAGGATCATTTTTTATCCATTTGAGTAGAGGCACAGAAGTTTCATCCTGCATATGAATAGCAACAGAACTCATCATTGATATTTAATAAATCTATGAGATAGACTGATGCAAATAGTGCGAGTGTAAGTGGAAGAATAGGGTTGTGCATAGAGAACAGTTGACAACAATGCAAATGATTACAAAAGAAGCCAATGGAAATCAACAGTTTATATACTGGATGAGACAGACTGAAAAGTGAAAAATTAGTGTATGATGATTGTAAGCAAACGCAGTGTTTCTGAACTTTTGGTAAGCATTAGACAAAGCCAACAGTAATTAAACAGATAATAATGAAATCATGTATGTGGATTAAGAAAATATACCAGATTCATTAAAAGGTCACCACCCAGCTGGCCCATGGCCTCGTGCTTGTAGAGGTTTTCGGAAGATGGTGCCGGCACCATCGTCCTCACAGCAGCCTCATTAGCCTCATTTTGCATCCACTTGAGTAAAGGCGCAGCAGTTTCAGCCTGCATAAGAATGGGAACAGATCTCAGCAGTGATATTGAATGACTCTGAGACAGACTGATGCATATAGTGCTGGATGTAAGTGGAAGGGTATGGCCGTGTATGGACAACAGTTCACAACAATGCAAGGGTGTGTTCGGTTCTGAAACAGCGTGGAATGGAATGGAATGGTTCCATTTCAGAGGAATGGAATGGTTAAATTTTTGTTCGGTTGGGATAAATGGAGAGCAGAAGAGATCGAGGTTAAACTAACCATTTGTCTCAAAATTGTAATTAACAATTGCAAATGACATTTTAATCTCAAAGTCGTAATTAACAGCGCCTAATGGTGCTCTTTTAATCTAAAAATCGTAATTAACATCATTTTTTGTTGGGTTAGGGGAACTGGAGTAGATGAACATTACTGTATGATGATTGTAAGCAAACGAATTTGGTGTTTCTAAACTTTTGGCTTCGAGATCTTATGGGTTTCAACTCTAGCCTACCCCAACTTGTTTGGGACTGAAAGGCTTGGTTGTTGTTGTTGTTGTTGTAAACTTTTGGCAAGCATAGAAAAAACCGACAATAAACAGAGAAAAATCAAGGCATGTTTTGTGGATTAAGAAAATATACCATATTCATTAAAAGATCACCACCCAGCTGGCGCGTGGCCTTGTGCTTGTAGAGGCATTTAGAAGATGGGGGCGGCATCAACATACTGGCAGCCTGATCAGCCGCAGTTTTGATCTTCCTTTTGAGTAAAGGCCCTAAAGTTTCAGTCTGCATATGAATAGCAAAACAAAAGGCAGACCTCAGCAGTGATATTGAATTACTGTATGAGATAGACTGATGCATATAGTGGATGCTCTTAGCCTTTTGCAGCGTGAACACTAGCTATGGACAGACAAAAAACTAGTTAACTCAGCTTTGTCTAGATATGAATGTACTACCACCATCCAAAAGCTTAAGCCTTATTTATTTTTGAGAAATCAAAACAAGCAAAGTTTGACCAAAATTTTAGAACATTCTATCAACAAATATAATACTGTGTAGATACCGTAGGAAAATATATTTTATTATCTATTTAATGATATTAATTTTGTATTTTGCATGTTACTGATTTTTGGTAAAAGCTTAGTCAAACATGGTATAGTTTGACTTTCTAAAAATAATATAAGCCCAAAGCTTTGGGATGGAGGCAGTAGTATCTAGAGCTAAAACACATCTAGATACATCCGTATCTACAGATAGTTGAGTCAATTAATTTGGATCTGAGGGAGTATCAGATTCAGACTACATCATGGTAAGTTGGTTTAAAAAAATTACCCCTGGGCGGTCCCTGCCCAGCTCGGCAGTGGCATTTCGCTTCTTGTGCTGCAGATCGGGCCATGCTCCTGCAGCAGGTGGGGCGCTATTCTCGTTCCCCATAGCCTCAGCACGGAACCTGGAGGTACCAACCTGATACAGAGAATATAGAGCATGGTGTCACAGAGGCTTTACGCACAAACAGCTGAAGACATGTGCTACTTTAAGCATATTCCAGAACAGGAACAGATTGAGGATGCAGAGACCAGAGAGACACTTAAAAGGTAAAGAGTGGATAAGCAAACGGAGTACCTGCTTCGCGGGGCTGGGGACGCAGCTCAGGCTCAGCCAACTGCCCACATGCGTGGTGGCCTTACGCTCCATTGCCCCCACCGCCGAGGTCTTACCTTTCCTGTACAAGCTGACAAAAGATACAGTGAGGATCAGCAGAAACTACAAAGGTTGCAAATGTCGACAAATAAAGGAAGAACACCCCAATCCAAGCAAAGGTAGCCCCCGCCCCCACCCCCATCAATCACTCCCAGCTCGAGGGTGACCAGAAAGACACCCCTTCGCCCAGAATAGGAAAGAGATGCGCAAGATATCGAGGAGAGGAAAAAAGAACCGATCTCGAGAAAGGAGAGAACATTACTAGTCCTACCTAATCCGCTTGGGCTAGATGCAGCTTGCCCCTCCAAGCTGGATGCCTGGACGGTGGAGGCGAAAGGAGGGGATCGAGCTAGCGGCTTGCATCCGTCGGCAATCGGCACTCGATCGGGAGAGAAGGGGTGCTACATAAAGGGGAGGGGTAACATATTTTATTACACAGTGAACTTACTGATGTGACTAGTCATTACATGTCTCACTGAAACTAGGGCCCATAGTGTGGCACCCCAAATTTACTTGAAGCTGCCCGGCGGGACGCATTGGCGCGTCAAGAAACCCCCGAATTGTAGCGGGGAAATGAAACATTTCACAAAAATTCGAAATTCAAGCACACCGCCACGCGCCAAGCACGCGGCTGTTCCTTCCTCTTCCTCGGTTCCTCCTCCCCTATCCGAAAAAACCCCAAATCCCAAGCTCAAACCAAAAAAAAAAAAAAAACAAATCCCCTGGCCGCCATGCATGTCCTCGTTAACCCGCTGGAGATCGTTCCCGGACGATGCGGACCACCCGCCCTGAGATCCAGAATTCCGTCCACCTCGAGGCACTGCGTGCTGTCTCGCAGCAGCGGCTTGAGGGCGCTGAAGAGGAAGTTCCGCCGGAAAGTGCTCATGGCAACCGTGCAAGCTCACCGGCGTGCTGTATCCCGAGAGGAACTGGTCAAAGCTTTGCTATTCGCCACACAAAAAAAATTGCGGGCCAAGATCTGGTCAAAGCTTCGTCGATGGCTTGCCGCGAGAGGCTTGGAGTCCAGAGTCAATAAACTAGCTGCTCGAGGACTTGGGCGGTTTACACGGATTCATATTAACTGACTCAAGTTTGTTAGTCTAGTTAACAAATGCATCTAGATACATCCATATCTAGACAGAATTGAGTCAATTAATATGAATCAGAGGGGAGTACCTGAAAGTGTTTCATGCTACCAACTAATGCGCTGGCAGGAATCGCTGTAGAAGTAATTGTGCTACTACTCATACGATGAACTGATTGTGTGGGTGTCGAATTTTGCAACGCGATCATCCACTGAATGCTTAATCTAGCGCCAAAGGCGTACAAATCATAACATACTACAGCACCAGAACATAAGAGTACGAATCATAAAGTAGCTCAACATTTTGCATCAGGGCTGGGTGGTCCTGAGACTACCGGGACGCCCCTGATGATCTCCGGGTGTGCATCCTCTTCAACGCAAAGCTGTGTACTCGGTCCACGGCCTCCTTCTGTAGGCTGGATAATCTCAGGTGCAGGACCTTCGTCTATGAGAGGCTCGTCATCAGTACCATCCACAGGTGCATCAGGGCTGGGTGGTCTTGAGACTACCCGGACGCCCGTGATGATCTCCGGGCGTGCATCCACTTCAACGCAAAGCTGTGTACTCGGTCCACGGCCTCCTTCTGTAGGCTGGATAATCTCAGGTGCAGGACCTTCGTCTATGAAAGGCTCGTCATCAGTACCATCCACAGGTGCATCAAACTGAGATTCATCTTCAAATCTCCCATCAAACTGAGAGACCTCTTCAACTCTATGCTTCTGCAATTAGTACATCAACCGATTAGACAAACATCTAAGGGATGCAACCTGAACAAATGCCGTTTTACATATTTACCTTCTCATCTGGCACAGCACATGTCCCAGAGCTGAAACCCGTTTCCTGAAGCAAGCGCTTTTTCTCTCCTTCCCGTCCATCCATCTGCAACAAGTTAAATTTGAGTACAGAACCTTGCACAGCAATGCAAACTATTGATTGAAACAGCGGCAGCATCAATATAAATAATTAACTACATATGCCAGCACACATACAGTGTGAGCAAGATCTGCTTCTCCTGCTAAAGGATCATTATATGGTTCACCATGCTAAACCCGCCTAACATATGTGCGGTCCATCCCAAAAATGTGTAAATGATCTGCCACTACAGGGTGAGGCCTCTTCTCACCATTCATACATGTGCAGCGCGGGCAATACACGTCCAGGTTGTGACCATCATGAGCTCTAATAAACCCCATAAAGGGTTGAACACCATTTATATATGAAGGGGAACATAAGTGTCCATGCAGTATCCAAGTTCTGTCCATCTGTTTAATTATGAGATACAGTGGTTGGTGATTAATTTAAGGCGAAGTAGGAAATGTATATCCATCGAGTACAAAACTATACTACATGATTATGCATTTCAGCAATCATGTCGAGTACAAAACAAAAAATGCCCATCGACATTTTAGCAAACAGATCGTGTACAAAACTCTGCCATGGCATTTCAGCAAATTAACGGATCGAGTGCAGAACTGACTCTATATGCCCACGCAAATGAACAAATTGATCGATGACAAATCGAGCGGAAAACTATAAAGTGCCAATTAGTTCGAGCATACTGACGAATTTTTTTAGCAGCATCAAGAAAATATAAATCGTTAGGCTGTCTTGCCCGATACATGATTGAGCTAGAGATAGCAGCCCTACCGTGGATCAACTTGACCGCCGGTGCGTCTCGAGAAGAACGACGGGGAGGGGAAGCTTCTTCTTCGCACGGACGGGACGGGGAGGGGAAGCTCTTCGCACGGACGGGGATAAGTTGTGTACGGGTGGGTGGGGGGTCATGCGGCCGGGCCGCCGGGGTGATAATTAAGGTCGGTAGGTGGCGTTTAATGGAGTTGCGTGTGTAATTTGCCGTGCACAAGGTTGAGGAATAGGCGGTTCCCTTTGCCGCGCGCACAATTCAAACTATCCCGCCCATGTAGTTTAAATTCGCCATATTTTCGTTAAATCGACATAAAGTCATGTGAGTGGGGGAAAATTAGCAAAGTTGCTTGAAAAATAGTAAAACTCTGGAATTATCCTTTAAATATGCTCTACTTCGTGTGAAAATCGGGGTGTGGAAGCATGTTGAGCTGTTTTATTTGTACTTTCTTCATTAAAACTCCCATTTTATGCACTTTGGATGGAAAGAAATCATTTGTACATAAATTTTGACAACGCCATTTGCAAACACTAATTGTTTACATGCCAAGATGCACCCATCCACCAAATATATATGTGGCAAAAGTTTATCACAATCTAGCAGATATGCATAATTAGTGAGGGACCCCTTTTGATTTTGTGCAATTTCCACTAATTAGGTAGAGATCGAGAAGGGTTAATTAATTAGGCCATGTTAGGGGTTATGTGTTTTAGATTAGGTTGTGTGGATTCAAATACAACTTCTTTATTTGTGTGCTATGATTAATCAAAACTAGATCGATCGACTGCGCACACATTATTAGAGGCGCATGCCTTTGCGCACAAAGTGCATGTGTGTGTTGTTGGCCACCAACGAGAGAGAGAGAGAGAGAGAGAGAGAGAGAGAGAGAGAGAGGTAGAGAGAGCTACATACGAGAGAGCGATTGAAATCCCCAAATTAAACACATATATATGCATGGCACATTTAATTTAATTAGAGGACCGCGAGGCACCCCTGGCCTGCTTGATGCACAATTAAGTGTCATTGGCCTATATATAGGGTTTAATTAGGGTTTAGGGTTTAGGGTTAGGAGGTTAGGGTTTAGGGTCTAGGGTTTAGGGTTTAATGTTTATGGTGTTTAGGGTTTAGGGATTAGGGATTAGGGTTTATTTAGGGTTTAAGGTTTAGGGATCATCGATCGAGTGCGCACACACACATTATTAGAGGCACACGCGCCTTTGCGCATAAAGTGCATGCGTATATGTGTGTGTTTTTTGGCCACCAACGACATATAGATGATCGAGAGAGAGAGAGAGATTGAAATCCCCCAAGAATATGTTCAAATATATATTAAAATATATGCACGAATGCATGCATGGTAGGCCATGCATGCACACTAATTATATATATATTATGAGGAAACTTAATCAAATGTGTTTTCATTCGAGAGAACTTGTCAAAATTCAAGTTAATTAATTTATCATCGATAATTATATAATTAATTAATGAATCTCAGGGAGATGTTATACAACATATGATCGATATAGGCCATGTATATATTAATTGGTTTTAATCTACCGTTTAATTTGCTAGCTAGCTGCATGCTATATATAGAGCATGTTTTTATTAGATCGGGTTATAGCTAGTATAGTTTAGGGTTATGTGTTTTAATTAACTAGGGTTTGATTAGCTAGGGGTTAGTTATATATATATGGTTTAGGGTTAATGCATGGCACATTTAATTTAACTAGAGGACCGCGAGGCACCCCTGGCCTGCTTGATGCACAATTAAGTGTCGTTGGCATATATATAGGGTTTAATTAGGGTTTAGGGTTAGCTAGCTGGGTTTAGGGTTTAGTGTTTAGGGTGTTTAGCTAGGGTCTAGGGTTTAGGGTTTAGTGTTTATGGTGTTTAGGGTCTAGGGTTTAGTGTTTAGGGTGTTTAGGGTCTAGGGTTTAGGGTCTAGTGTTTAGGGTCTAGGGTTTAGGGTTTAATTAGTGTTTAGGGTGTTTAGGGTTTAGGGTTTAGTGTTTACGGTGTTTAGGGTCTAGGGTTTAGGGTTTAGTGTTTAGGGTGTTTAGGGTCTAGGGTTTAGGGTCTAGTGTTTAGGGTCTAGGGTTTAGGGTTTAATTAGTGTTTAGGGTGTTTAGGGTTTAGGGTTTAATGTTTACGGTGTTTAGGGTCTAGGGTTTAGGGTTTAGTGTTTAGGGTCTAGGGTTTAGTGTGTTTAGGGTGTTTAGGGTTTAGGGGATTAGGGATTAGGGTTTTAGGGTTGTTTAAGGTTTAGGGATCATCGATCGAGTGCGCACACACATTATTAGAGGCACCGCGCCTTTGCGCATAAAGTGCATGCGTATATATATGTGTGTTTTTGCCACCAACAACGATATATAGATGATCGAGAGAGAGAGATTGAAATCCCCAAGAATATGTTCAAATATATATCAAAATATATGCACGAATGCATGGTAGGCCATGCATGCACACTAATTATATATATATTATGAGCTAGGCAACTTGATCAAATGTGTTTTCATACGAGAGAACTTGTCAAAATTCAAGTTAATTAATTTATCATCGATAATTATATATATAATTAATTAATGAATCACAGGGAGATCGATAATTAATTTAGGGTTTTAGGGTTGTACGTTTAAGGTTTAGGGATCATCGATCGAGTGCGCACACACATTATTAGAGGCACCCGCGTCTTTACGCATAAAGTGCATGCGTATATATGTGTGTGTTTTTTGCCACCAACGTTATATATAGATGATCGAGAGAGAGAGATTGAAATCCCCAAGAATATATATGTTCAAATATACATTAAAATATATGCACGAATGCATGGTAGGCCATGCATGCACACTAAAATTATATATATATTATGAGGCAACTTAATCAAATGTGTTTTCATTCGAGAGAACTTGTCAAAATTAAAGTTAATTAATTTATCAAGATAATTATATAATTAATTAATGAATCTGAGGGATATGTTATACAACATGATCGATATAGGCCATGTATATTTTAATTGGTGTTAATCTACGGTTTGCTAGCTAGCTGTTATATATATAGAGCATGCTTTTATTAGATCGGGTTATATCTAGTATAGTTTAGGGTTATGTGTTTTAATTAAGTAGGGTTGATTAGCTAGGGTTAGTTACATATATATGGTTTAGGGTTAATGCATGTCACATTTAATTTAATTAGAGGACCGCGAGGCACCCCTGGCCTGCTCGATGCACACAATTAAGTGTCGTTGGCCTATACATAGGGTTTAATTAGGGTTTAGGGTTAGCTAGGGTTTAGGGTTAGGGTTAGGGTTAGGGTTAGGGTCTAGGGTTTAGGGTTTAGTGTTTAGGGTGTTTAGGGTTTAGGGATTAGGGATTAGGGATTTAAGGTTTTAGGGGTTGTTTAAGGTTTAGGGATCATCGATCGAGTGCGCACACACATTATTAGAGGCACTCGCGCCTTTACGCATAAATTGCATGTGTATATATATATATGTGTGTGTTTTTTGGCCACCAACGATATATTGATGATCGAGAGAGAGATTGAAATCCCTAAGAATATGTTCAAATATACATTAAAATATATGCACGAATGCATGGTAGGCCATGCATGCACACTAATTAATTATATATATATTATGAGGCAACTTAATCAAATGTGTTTTCATTCGAGAGAACTTGTCAAAATTCAAGTTAATTAATTTATCACGATAATTATATAATTAATTAATGAATCTGAGGGATATGTTATACAACATGATCGATATATAGGCCATGTATATTTTAATTGGTGTTAATCTACGGTTTGCTAGCTAGCTGCTATATATAGAGCATGTTTTTATTAGATCGGGTTATATCTAGTATAGTTTAGGGTTATGTGTTTTAATTAAGTAGGGTTAATTAGCTAGGGTTAGTTACATATATATGGTTTAGGGTTAATGCATGGCACAATTAATTTAATTAGAGGACCGCGAGGCACCCCTGGGCTGCTCGATGCACAATTAAGTGACGTTGGCCTATATACATATATAGGGTTTAATTAGGGTTTAGGGTTTAGGGTTAGCTAGGGTTTAGGGTTAGGGTTAGGGTTAGGGTTTAGGGTCTAGGGTTTAGGGTTTAGTGTTTAGGGTGTTTAGGGTTTAGGGATTAGGGATTAGCTAGGGATTTAAGGTTTTAGGGGTTGTTTAAGGTTTAGGGATCATCGATCGAGTGCGCACACACATTATTAGAGGCACCCGCGCCTTTACGCATAAATTGCATGCATATATATATGTGTGTGTTTTTTGGCCACCAACGATATATTGATGATCGAGAGAGAGATTGAAATCCCTAAGAATATGTTCAAATATACATTAAAATATATGCACGAATGCATGGTAGGCCATGCATGCACAATAATTAATTATATATATATTATGAGGCAACTTAATCAAATGTGTTTTCATTCGAGAGAACTTGTCAAAATTCAAGTTAATTAATTTATCACGATAATTATATAATTAATTAATGAATCTGAGGGATATGTTATACAACATGATCGATATATATAGGCCATGTATATTTTAATTGGTGTTAATCTACGGTTTGCTAGCTAGCTGCTATATATAGAGCATGTTTTTATTAGATCGGGTTATATCTAGTATAGTTTAGGGTTATGTGTTTTAATTAAGTAGTATGGTTGATTAGCTAGGGTTAGTTACATATATATGGTTTAGGGTTAATGCATGGCACAATTAATTTAATTAGAGGACCGCGAGGCACCCCTGGGCTGCTCGATGCACAATTAAGTGACGTTGGCCTATACATAGGGTTTAATTAGGGTTTAGGGTTAGCTAGGGTAGAGGGTTAGGGTTAGGGTTTAGGGTTTAGGGTTTAGTGTTTAGGGTTTAGGGATTAGGGATTTAGGGGTTTTAGGGTTGTTTAAGGTTTAGGGATCATCGATCGAGTGCGCACACACATTATTAGAGGCACCCGCGCCTTTACGCATAAAGTGCATGCGTATATATGTGTGTTTTTTGGGCCACCAACGATATATAGATGATCGAGAGAGAGAGATTGAAATCCCCAAGAATATGTTCAAATATACATTAAAATATATGCACGAATGCATTGTAGGCCATGCATGCACACTAATTATATATATATTATGAGGCAACTTAATCAAATGTGTTTTCATTCGAGAGAACTTGTCAAAGTTCAAGTTAATTAATTTATCACGATAATTATATAATTAATTAATGAATCTCAGGGATATGTTATACAACATGATCGATATAGGCCATGTATATTTTAATTGGTGTTAATCTACGGTTTGCTAGCTAGCTGCTATATATAGAGCATGTTTTTATTAGATCGGGTTATAGCTAGCTAGTATAGTTTAGGGTTATGTGTTTTAATTAAGTAGGGTTGATTAGCTAGGGTTAGTTACATATATATGGTTTAGGGTTAATGCATGGCACATTTAATTTTATTAGAGGATCGCGAGGCACCCATGACCCGCTCGATCGATGCACAATTAAGTGTCGTTGGCCTATACATAGGGTTTAATTGGGGTTTAGGATTAGCTAGGGTTTAGGGTTAGGGTTAGGGTACGTTTAGGGTCTAGGGTTTAGGGTTTAGTGTTTAGGGTGTTTAGGGTTTAGGGATTAGGGATTTAAGGTTTTAGGGTTGTTTAAGGTTTAGGGATCATCGATCGAGTGCGCACACACATTATTAGAGGCACCCGCGCCTTTACGCATAAATTGCATGCATATATATGTGTGTTTTTTGGCCACCAACGATATATAGATGATCGAGAGAGAGATTGAAATCCCCAAGAATATGTTCAAATATACATTAAAATATATGCACGAATGCATGGTAGGCCATGCATGCACACTAATTATATATATATATTATGAGGCAACTTAATCAAATGTGTTTTCATTCGAGAGAACTTGTCAAAATTAAAGTTAATTAATTTATCACGATAATTATATAATTAATTAATGAATCTCAGGGATATGTTATACAACATGATCGATATAGGCCATGTATATATTAATTGGTGTTAATCTACGGTTTGCTAGCTAGCTGCTATATATAGAGCATGTTTTTATTAGATCGGGTTATAGCTAGTATAGTTTAGGGTTATGTGTTTTCATTAAGTAGGGTTGATTAGCTATGGTTAGTTACATATATATGGTTTAGGGTTAATGCATGGCACATTTAATTTAATTAGAGGACCGCGAGGCACCCCTGGCCTGCTTGATGCACAATTAAGTGTCGTTGGCCTATATATAGGGTTTAATTAGGGTTTAGGGTTAGGGTCTAGGGTTTAGTGTTTAGGGTGTTTAGGGTTTAGGGATTAGGGATTAGGGTTTCAGGGTTGTATAAGGTTTAGGGATCATCGATCGAGTGCGCACACACATTATTAGAGGCACCCGCGCCTTTGCGCATAAAGTGCATGCGTATAGTTTAGGGTTATTTGTTTTAATTAAGTAGGGTTTGATCAGCTAGGGTTAGTTACATATATATGGTTTAGGGTTAATGCATGGCACATTACATATAGTTTAAATCTCAAGAATGTTTATACATGATAGGCCATATGTGCAAAGGAATTTTTTTCCCCGTGAACTTGTCAAAATTCAAGTTTATCAGTGCCAATGGAAACTAGTCCAAAAAATTACATAGAGGACCAAAAGTACTAGACAATAACTAATAGAACCTACAACTTTACAAAAAGGACCCCAAAACATATAGAAGAAAATCAATCGAGTCCTTCTCGACCGCACATCAGATCTCTGCTCCGCATCCTTTCCAGCAACTCCGTCGCCGGGGACGCACCACTTGGGACGGTGTCGCCGGTAGTCGCCAGGACGAAGGAGAAGAAGGGCCTCAGCAACGGCATATTGGCTCTGAGAAGGGCCGCTGAAAGTCCAAGATGTGCACGGGCAAGACGGATGACGCCGTCGTATGCCCCGAGCTTGTGAACTTTAGCAGCTTGACTTCCCCATTGGCCAGATCTGAAGCACTGACCAAAGCAAGCCTCACCGTTAGCGCCATCACATTGATGGCACCAGATCGGGGTTTGGCCGGCAAGATCCGCCAGATTCACCATAGGCCAGATCTGAAGCCGATGACGAGATCCCCGACTCCATTGCGCCATTCTGCTCATGGGAAACACTGGATCTAAGCTTACAACAACACTAACTCCCTCGGATCCAAATTAGCTGACTCAACTTTGCTTATCTAAATATGGATGTATCCACACATGTTTTTACTCTAGATACATACACGTCTAAGGAAAGTTGAATCAATTAATTTAGTTCGGAGGGTGTACAATATACAGAGAGAAGTCGGCCTCGTCTCCGGCCGGCGAGGCCGCCGGAGAGAAGGGGGAGAGGAGCCGGGGGAGTGGGAGAGACTCGAGAGAGAAAGAGAAGAGGAAGAAATGAGAGCTCCCTGGGGAAGAACATTATTTTTGTCGTTCTGCTCGTAGCTTGAAACTGAAAATTTCGGCCGCGCGCCAAATCATCCCGCCGCATCCATTCGAAAATCCCGTGACCAGTTTTACCCTTTTAACCCTGGTCCGGAAGCTACAACCCACCGACCATGGAGGGCTCATTCGGTAACAATGAAATATCTTGCCTAGATCCCGAACCCTCCCCACAGGCCCACACCCACCCACCAACCATTCGCCCCATTAGCTCAAAAATACTCTCACACGCCAAAGCTCTGACTCTCTACAGTACTAGATCTGCTTCGCCGCCGGCATACTCCTCCACAGCGTAGCCTTGATCGTGTTGGCTGTCCACCCACCTGATCCGCTCCCCCGCCGCCCTCGTCACCGACGGATCTGCTTCACCGCCGACCTCGCCACCGACGGATCTGCTTCACCGCCGACCTCGCCACCGACGGATCTGCTTCACCGCCGACCTCGCCACCGACTACCTCGCCGCAGCGGCTGTATCAACTTCACCGAATACCTTGCCAGCCAACCAGATCTGCTTCACTAACGCCCGCTTCTACTGAAACAGGGTCGATTCATCGTCTCCCGCGTTCGCCGCCGCTGGAATGCAAGTTGCCGCCCCCGTCCACCCCGCCGCAGCTTGGTTAGTACGCTGGCCCGTTAGATCGCGGTGTTTCTTTAGCCATGTTTTGTGTAGTTATTTGCAGATCTCATATGCCGTTAACTTTCTTGATGTGTTGCTTCGCATGAAGTTTGTTTAAATATTGTACAGTACAAAAGCATTATCCGGTCGCTACCATCCTGTTCATTCTACTGACACCTGTGTGCATCCACATATTTATAGCCTTGTACCCATTCATTTGCTGCCAACTGTTTTTGTACTGCATGCTATTGTCGCACTGCTTTTATAGTCGTGCTATGGGCATTTCCAATCTGCTTGTTCTTATACCACGTCATTAGCTCACCGCTAGCTGTTTTCTCGTGTCTGCTATTCTCACACTGCTTTTATAATCATGCTATGTGCATTTCCAATCTGCTTGCTCTTATACCTCGTCTTTAGCTTATATAGTTATTGCTGCGTGCATGTCTGGTCTTTGTATTATCGTAGACTGACTTGTCAATGTTATTTTTCCTAGGGATTGATCATGCGAACCACTTATTAGAACATCCAACATTAACAGCGGGGACGCTAGGTAAGGTTGGAATCTGAGTTCGTGGTTGGTAATTTTGGCAGTTTACTTCCGTTATTATCTATAACCTATATGCATTGTTCCTTATGCAAGAGATTAACACTTGGAACCCTGCCATAGCAATGCCATTCATGCTTTACTATGTTTCTGCCTATTTGATATGCTTGTCTTGGAGAAACTTCGAGGGTGATTTGAACCTGACATTTGGTCATTCTTAATGCCAGTTTACTTTATGTGTAAAACCTTGGCATTACCCTACTCTAAATCTGAATGTCTGAAATTCGTATCTCATGCAAAGCAACATCTAGTTGGTTTTAATCTGATATCTGGTAAATATTGGCTTATTCATTTGGCAGCTCAAGTTTTTTGTTATTTGAAACCAGCTGACTTGGTCTTAAATGTGATATCTAAACACAGATTAAGGACAATGGAGCAGGAGGATTAGCATTTCACTTGATGGCTGAACCTAAAATGATAGGCATGTTGACCACGACTAGTGCACGCAAGAGAAGGACCTGCAGTGAGCCAGTATGTGCTTAGTACATGCATCTTATCTTATCTTGTGCTTATTTCTGCTACATGCTGTTATCTGATCTCTACATTGCGTAATACATGTTTGAATAGTTAATTGTTGTAACTATGTTTACAATGTTACCAGAATGCAGTTTTAATGAAGCAGTCATCATTAGAAGATAGTCGCCAAAAAAGGATCTGTAGCGACCCTGTGCAACATTATGATGTAAGTTTGTGCTTAGTACAAGTTCCATACATGTCTTATTTATGCAACTTGTTATTATCTTATATCTATATTGCATAATAAATGTTTGCATAGTTCATCGTTTAACTCTTTTTGCATTATTATCAGAATGCAGTTGTGATGAAGCAATCTTCATTAGAAGTGAGGCCCACAAAAAGTTCTGATCTTTCTTCTGATGCATCTTCTCATAGCCGTCAACCTAGACCATTTCTTTCATCAAACAGTAAATATCTCAAGGCTGTACTTTATAAAAGACATGGTATTGCTGCTTTAAGATCTGTAGCTGATATGTTGACAAAGAGTACACAAGATTCAATCAAGGCGATTGCCAAATGTCAACGTGTTATTGATGATGCTAATAGAAGTCCTCAATGATTCTATGTAATTTTTTTATTTGGGCACATTAATTGCCTTGTAATTTTCCTATTTGTTTTATTTGTGTATGTACTTGTGTGTATCATTGAAATCAGATTTTAGGCTCATGAAATTTAATGCAAGTTGACTAGTCAAACAAGTAGGGCCCTACAACAGATTGGGCCGGCCCACTTACAGTAGAGTGGGACCCACTTTCATTTTGGGCCGGCCCACTTCTTTAGTAGGCCGGCCCGGTTACACGATAATGGGCTCCACATGCTTATTGGGCCGGCCCACTATCTTGTTGGGCCCGCCCACTTGCTCTATGGTGGTCCCACATGGTAAATGGGCCGGCCCTTTAATTGGAAGGTGGGACCCACGTGTGTTTTTGGCCGGCCCACTATCTTGTTGGGCCGGCCCACTTTCTATATGGTGGACCCCACATACCAAATGGCCGGCCCATTAACGAGAATGTGGGACCCACTGTGTTTTTGGCGACCCACTATCTTGGTGGGCCAGCCCATTGCTATATGGTGGGCCCCACATACTAAATGGGCCGGCCCTTTAAGGAAAGTGGGACCCACCTGTGTTTTGGCCCGGCCCACTATTTTGTTGGGCCGGCCCACTGCTATATGGTGGACCCCACAAACTAAATGGGCCGACCCTTTAACTTGAAAGTGGGACCCACCTGTGTTTTGGCCCAGCCCACTAGCTTGTTGGGCCGGCCACTTGCTATACGGTGGACCCCACACACTAAATGGGCGGCCTTTTAACGGAAAGTGGGACCCACTGTGTTTTTGGCCGGCCCACTTGCTTCTTGTGGCCCGATTCTTTGTAAGGTGGACCCCACATGTTAAATGGGCCGGCCCATTTAAGTTTTGACCGTCAACCTTAGAGGTTAGGCCCGGCCCACGTAACTAATGGACCCGCCCAGATATAGTTGACCGGTCAAACTATGTCATCGCCCGGCCCGCTTAAGACGTGGCAGGCCTCGTGTGGGCCTACCATCTACCACGGGGTTTCAGGTTAACGCCGTTAGCGCGATTAACGGCGTCGCACGTGTCGTTTGCATGACGTCGGCAGTCAACGGGCTCCAAAACACTTCCGCAACGGTCCAATTTTCCGTGGCGGAAGGGCGCCCAAGCGCGACCGAAAAAAACGTCGTAGGACTTTGCCTGACGCAGTTTCGACAACAGAACCCATATCGTCGGGTTAGGCCCATAGGCGACGAAAAATGCCCCTTAGTTGACGATTTTGGGACGTTGTCTATCAGAACTTTTCTTGTAGTGCTTGTTGGAATAAATAATGCGTCACTCCAAGTTGGTACAGTAGAAACTTGGACTTTTTGTGTCAAACTACATGTTACATGTAAGCATGATGGGTTTGAGTGGGTATTGGTGCCAGTATATGGCGCTGCTCAAGATTCTCATAAAGCAGAATTCCTAGCTGAACTAGCAAGGATGGGCGATCGGGATCCATTCCTTCTCTAATCGGGGATTTCAACATTTTAAGAAGAAAAGAGGATAAGAATAATGATAATTTTAAGCCACACGGCCCTTTGTTTTTAATGCGTTATTGAGAGTCTAAACCTGCGACAGATTGCTCTCTCAGGTAGACAATTCACTTGGGCTAATCGGAGGGAGAATCCAACTTATGAGAAGTTTGACCGAGTTCTATCAACGTTAATTGGGAACAAAAATTTCCATTACTTATGGTTAGAGCTCTGACAAGATCCAGTTCCGACCACGTTCCTCTCTTAATTGATTCGGGTAATCATGCTCACATTGGCAATAAAGCTCACTTTTCTTTTGAAATATCATGGTTGAAACATGATAATTTTTACGAGATAGTGAAAGTTGAATGAGAGCAGAGACTCGTGGGGATTCTCCTATTGCCAGATGGCAAAACAAAATTCATCATGTTTGGAGTTTCCTTAAAGGTAGGGCAAAATGTCTAAGTGGTCAATACAAGAAAGAAACGGAAAAATTGCTATCCTTAATAGATGAATTGGATTTAAAAGTTGAGACAACTCCTCAAGATGATGATGAGAGAGAAAAATTAAGAAAAGCAAATGATGATATAACAAAACATCGTAGAGATGAGGAGTCAAAATGGGCGCAAAGATCCAAAGTAAAACATATTTAAGAGGGGAAAACAATACTAAGTATTTTCACTTACTTGCAAATGGAAAACATAGAAGGAATAAAATATTTCAGCTAGAACAAGATGAAGGAACCATAGTGAATGATGAAAATTTACAAATCTATATATCGGAATATTATAAAAAGTTGTTTGGAGAGCCAGCTACTTCTACCCTCACACTAAGTGAGGAGATCAGTCAAGATATTCCCCAATTAACCCTAGAGGAGAATAATATCCTGGTTGCCGAATTTACTAAGAAGGAGGTCAATGATGCTATTTTCAAATGGAGTTAAATAAAGCTCCGAGATCTGATGGTTTTCTAGCTGAGTTTTATCAAACCTTTTGGGATGTTATTAAGGGTGATTCAATACCAATGTTCTATCAACTGCATTCAGGAAAATTATTGTTGTTCAAATTGAATTTTGGTGTTATTACCCTACTACCCAATATAGACCAATATGTCTTCTCAATGTTAGTTTTAAAATATTCACGAAGGTCGCTACGATTAGAATTAATTTTGTTGCTGAAACGGTGATTAGCCCTACGCGGTCGGCATTTATGTCGACGACATATACTTGAAGGAGTAGTTGCCTTACATGAAACTATCCATGGAATTCATCGAAAGAAAATAGATGGAGTGATATTTAAAATTGATTTTGAGAAAGCATATGACAAGATAAAATGGCATTTTCCTCAACAAGCCATGTGCATGAAAGGTTTTGACCCCAAATGGTGTAAACTCATAGAGCAATTCGTTAGAGGAGGAATGTAGGGATCAAGGTCAATGATGACATTGGTCGGTACTTTCAAACCAGGAAAGGTCTTCGACAGGATGATCCATTGTCACCCATGTTATTCAACATTGTTGCAGATATGTTGGTCATCTTAATTGCAAGAGCAAAGGAGGATTGTCAACACCCGGATTTTTAAGTCCAGATGCCTATTATGCCATTCATCGCAATCCCAGGAATATTGTTTTTGCGAGACATAATAGCTTGATATCACAACACATCATTTATTACAACACATAATCGTCTTACAACAAAGGATCACATGATCCAGTCTTAATACAACATAGTGGATCTAGAGATCCTATTACAAAACACATAGCGGAAGCGAAGTAACGGTCGTGGTCCATCTGTTCCACAGGCAACTGTTGACGTCAGGAGCGGTCCTAGTTGTCGTAGACGTTCTGCTGTCCATCTTCCTCGTACAGCTGTTCACCTTCATAGTCTGGCCATTTGAATAGCCAGGGACAAAGCCATGAGTACTTTTAAAGTACTCGCAAACTAATACTAGTGTAAGCACTATCAATTGTGGTAAGGGGATACTAAGCTCTAGGTTTATTTGCATAAAGCCAAGTTTATTTCATAAAAATTTAGTAAAGATGCTTGAATCACTTAGACTAACTCAAGTGGGAACATTAGTGTCATTCCCACAACTGTTGTGGTTCCGTCAAAGTCATCATTCAGGTCACAATCCAAGTCACCGTCACATGTCACATTTTTGAAAATGGTCTGATGACGGAACAGTATGGCCTTTCCAATCGTCCGTAACCGTGGACGCGGCTATTCGAATAGTTCTACACTCTGCAGAGGTCGTACACTTGTGCCACAATATTTGCAATAATCCGTCAGGGTTAACTGGCCCTGATTTATCATACTCCGTATGCGGACTACCAACCATAACCTTTCACTTATATACCCTAGTACAGGCACCTCTCCCCATGAGCTTGGCCTCCCGGTGAAAACCAACTGTTAACCCGGGAACTGCACAGGGCTTGGGCCGGACAATTCACCTCATTCACGTCATTTCACAATATCTCATATTGCTTTGGAGGCAGCCCTTGGCATAACCCCGATGACGCTTGTTTAGAGGGAACCCATACTAAAGCACATAAATTTCTAGTTAAGCCCGTACCCATTTTGGGTATTGTGGGGGTACTTTCAAAATTGGAATGGTATCGCATCCGAACCCAACCATCAGTTTTATATCAAAAATCACCATCTTCTCTTGGTCATATTCACCTTCAAAGTCATTCAATGGAATGAACCATCATTCCAAGGTTTCAACTTCATTTCAAAGTCACATGTTCCCATCTAGAGTAGTCAATTTTTAATTGATTAGCAATAGCAACTATATGAGGGGTGCTATCTAGCTTGGAGTGGTGTTAATCTAAACCAAGTATTGTTCTACTCTAGACCAAGTGAATCATAAATCAAAAAGTAAACTTTGATAAACCAAAAGCATTAAAGCTTGTAAAGTAAAATCCTTGGGATAGGATCATAAGGTAAAATGTAATGATGCCTTGCTCTGGTAGAGCTTTGCACTTAGTTTTAGCAAGGGTTAGCTTGCATTAATATCAGCTTGCAAGAATACTAGCTTGCCTTGATTGGTGAAGTGATCAAAGTGTTCTTCTTCTTCCTCTTGGTAGAATACCTCCTCCTCTTGATAGTCTCCGGTACTAGCGTCTATAAACGAATACGAGGATACAATCACCAAACAATACTTAAGTACTCTTAATTAGCCTTAGTGGCTCACACAATGATCTAGCATCACTACTTAACCTTTATCACAAGATTATGCTAGGGTTTCCTTATTTAGTAATAGGAAAATAATTTCCTCTTATTGAAAATGGAGTTAGGGTTTCTCTTTAGTTTGTGAGAAAATAATTTCCTCTCATTGACTCTTCTTAAGATTTAATTTCTCCTATGAATAACATATGACCTAGGTTGACTAAAGTCAACCTCTTCATACTTATCATTTAGGAAAATGATTTAAATGGGGTTTCATACCTCATGTAATTTACTATTATCAAGGTAGTGATTTAATGCCACCAAATAATTCAATATGAGGTTACTTAGACTAGGATCACTACCTCATATTGGATTACTTGAGAACAAGATTTAAATGAGAGGAGTATCTCTCATATGATTTAACACATAATTGTAACTAATTTAAAGGACTATTATTGAGGTGATTTAATATTCTTAAAATAACCAGGGCTGATCCTATGTTGACCAAGGTCAACACTTCACACTTAATATTTGAGAAAAGTGAGTTAAATGAGATTCATCATCTCATGGGATTTAATTAATCTTTGGAAAATTTAAATATTATTTAGATTTAAGATTTATAAAGGAGCAAGTATGAGCTTAGGAATTAAAGGTCAATACATTACTTCATTTTGTTTGACAAGGATTATTTAGATGAACACCTCATACCATTTTAATAACCCCTTGCAATGGTTTAATAATATTAATTAATCTAATGTGAGTTTTAATTTAACATGGTATCTATCTCATATTAATTTGGTTGAGGCAAGATTTAAATGAGACCAAGTATCTCATATTAATTTAATAACTAGGTTTGGAATATTTAAATACTACTTATGAGAATGATTTAATATTTTCCAAATGGAACCTATGGGTTATTAATACATGTGTTATTAATTCTCTTTGAACTATTTGGATTAATGATTTAAGTGAGAGGCTATACCTCATATAAGTTAAACTATCATTAAATGATTTAAAATCTCTAAGTAACTAAGCATGAGACTTTCTTGACCAGAGTCAGTACCTCTATTTGAATTACTTAAGATCACAATTTAAATGAGAGGTAAGCCCCCATACTATTTAAATAATTCTATGTGTATGTATTAAATGAACTAGAAATGGCTCCATAGTCTTTATTTAACTCTAGTCCATGATCATGCAAAACAACTATGCTATATTTTTGCATAAACAATTAGATTATGTCAAATGTGATTTATTAGAGTTGGAATCAACTTAAAATCATTTCTAGATAATTTCTAATATTTATTTGAAGTCAGAAAAGGTTCTGCCTTGTTATTTTTATCATTTAAAGTTAATTTCGAATTTGGACCTGAGGCCAGTGGCATTGTTTAGATAATTTCATGGGCTTTCCAAATATATAAAATTTGTTAAATTTGGTGCAGTAGATTTCAAACTATTTAAATTTGAAGTAGGCAGCAGTATTGAATTTAGCTAAAAGGATTAAATCAAATTTGAATTACTGGGCCACGCGGGAAAAAGACACGGGCTAACCAAATTAAACGAACTGGGCCGGCCCAACTAACGCTGACCACGCAGCGGGCCGCCTGACAGGGGGTCCCATGCGTCAGTCTCTCTTTTAACCCGAAACGGTACCTGTGAACGCGAGCCGATGGATCAGATGGAGATCGGACGGTCGAGCGTCGTCGTCGTCGACGGGAGAGAAGGGCGTGCTGCGCCGGCGAGGTAGGGGGTCGGAGGGCGTGCTAGGTCGCCGGCGGTCGTGGGAGGGGGTCGAGGCGAGGTTGTCGAGGGTGTAGAAGACCCTGGTACCGCGGCGAGGCTCGGGGCTGCTCCAATCGATGGCGATGGTCTGCGAGCTCCGGCTCAGCTTCCAATTGCTGCTGCTCCGGCGAGGTAGGGCTAAATTGAGGTGAGGAGAGTGATCAGTGAAGGGAGGGGAGCAAAGTGTGTGAAGAAGTCGAGCTCTGAGGTGCTCTATTTATAGCCGGCGAGAGTGGCCGTGAGGTGCTGCAAGGGAGCGTCGACGGCGTGGCCTCTCCGTCGATCGAAAGGTCAAGCTAGGATGCGCGTGGTGTAGGCGGCGGCTAGGAGATGCTCTGGGTGTAGCTGTTGCGTCCAGGGCGTGATAGGATCGCTCGAGCGCTTGCACTTTGTACCACAGTACTCGCGGCATGATTCCGGCGAGGACGACGGTGACGAGGCAGCTGCGATCGTTCGAGTGTGTCTACGCGTTAGAGGTGAGGGTGGTAGTGCTCGTTTCAGACGTAGGCATGCAGGGGAAGGACGGCGTCGATCAAGTGCTCGGCGTACTGGCGCGTTCCAGAGCGTGGTCACCGCGTCGACTGGCATGTCCTGGCAACATATTGGCACGCGCGTTCCAGCCCATGCCGTGCGTTGGCGATCGAGTGGGCGGTACAGGCTTAGTCCTTATGCATCAGAGATGCTCAAAGACAAGGTGAAAAGAGAGGGGAGAGCCAGAGAGAGGAGTGGCATATGTGGCCGGCATGGTGCACGGCCAGCTTAGTTTAGGTTTTTCCTTTCACTTTAAACGATGGGTCAAGGACATGTAGAGATGCAGGAGGGGTATAGGAGGTTGATGATCACATATGTAAAGGGGTAGAGGCCAAAAACCAGAGGGTAATAGCATGTATCCCAATTTCCAGATTGTGCATACAAGGTGCTCGACACAATGGCCGCATGAAGATTTTGTTGGAATTTTGGAATTATTTTTGGTGGAGCTCAATTATATAATTAATGTGATGGAATGGTGGTGGTGGTGCTCATTTTGGTGAAGGTTTACAAGAATTCCAAAATGGGGTCATCTTCACATAGTTTCAAAGTCTCCACTTGTCAAAATCATACTGGTCAACCTGGTCAACATTAGCAGAGATGGTCAACATGAAAGTTGTTGACCTTGACATGGTCTTGGATGACATGGCCTTGGTTGACTAAGTTTAGTTTGAGAATTGAGAAATACAGAGGGGTAAAGTGGGGAACATTTTATAAAATGGCCAAATGACCATTATCACATGTATGTTGATTTTGAGATTTGCTTTGATTTGATTTTGGTTTCTTTGATGCAATTGTGTTTATTTATCATATCTAAGAGTTTTACAAACAATAGATCAAGCAATGGTGGCCTTGGTTGAAGATTTGCAAAATTGGCATATGGTGTATGTGAGTAAAAATGGAAATACCTCACCATTTGAATTCTCTCCATTTGATTTGACTTTTGTTGACTCTAATGTGGTTCTTATTAGTTTAGAAACATTTTAAGAGCATTGAAACCAATTCAAATGGTCTTGTTCAAAGATTTGCAAATTTGGCCTTAACACATAAGAGATGAGGTGTCAAAATTTAATAAACTTGTAAATTGCTTCCCTTGCTTTACTTAGGCATGGGTTAGGGTCCATTTAATGTTATATTAGGTTTAGAGATGGTTTCACTCCATTTGGTCAAGGTTTGAAGTCATAGGTCAAGGTTTAGTGAATTAGCTATGTGTCACATAGGCTTCTATGCATATGTGGTATTTGAATTTAACTTTGAGTTGGTTTGACCCAATTGGTGTTGTTGAGTGTTGAAATGGTATATGGAGGTGATCCAATCATTCATAACAAGTCTTAGGGTCAATTTCCTTAAATTCCCATATTTGCTATTTTACTCTCATATGCTTCTATGGCATTTTTAGTTTCTTTTTATTTTCTTTGATTTCAACTTGGAAATGATTTAAGAAGTACTATATAAGGTTTATAAAGCTTTTCCAATCCTTTAAATAAAGTGGAAAGGTCTAGGGTAAAGATTTATAGAAATAGCAATAGGCATCTATGCCTTTTTCTTATTTAATTTCCTTTTATTTTATTTTAACTAGGATGGTGAGAAGAGGGGTGGGGTTTTAGGGTTTAAGCTTATTTCAAATACTCATAACAAGCAATCATGGCAAGAGCACAAGAATTATGCAAGATTATTATGTATCAATCTTAATTTAATAAAAGTTTTTGTTGGTTCCAAAATTTGGAACTAGGGAAATTTGTTTATTTTGTTTTGAATTTTTGGGATGTTACAAACCCTTCCCCCTTAAACAAATCTCGTCCCGAGATTTTAAGAGGAGTTAGGTTCCTAAGAGAGATTGAGCATTTTGATTAGCAGGAAGGCATACTTGTCAGGGTCTGGGGTGCTTCCTGAGCTTCAGTGGCAGTCATGTGGTAGAAACGTCCGTTGTTGTTGTTCTGGTTCCTTCTACTTGCGAAGCGGCGCTGTTGCTGGGCAGGTGCAGTGGGGTTGGCAGCGATCTTGGCAAGCTTCTTGGGGCATTCCTTGGAGTAGTGGCCCACAACTCCACATTCATAGCAGTTTATAGTGGACTTGTCCTTCGGGGTGACGGGGATGGCATTGCTTCCAGTTCTCGGGCCAGTGTTGGTGTTGGTGTTGTTCCCATTGTTGTGGTGGCTGTTGGGGTTGCGGTTGTTATTGTTGTTGCCTCCGGGCTTCGGGGGTCCTCCGTGGTTGTTGCTGTATTGGGGCGATAAATCTGAGCAGGTGGCCTGTTGTTTCTGGGGGTGAATCCTCCAGAGGAGTTATTGCGGTGCTTCTGGGTATGGTGGGGTCCACTCTGGTTCATCATTCTGCGCTTGCGGTTCTCATTGGCCTGATGCAGCTTTCCTTCCATCTGTATGGCTGAGTCCACGAGCGCTTCGAGGTCAGCGAACGGGATATTCACTAACACAGTTTGCATCTCGTCGTGCAGTCCATTCAGAAATCTTTCCTTTCTTTTCTCATTTGTGTCGGTCTCATCCGGGGCATACCTTGACAGAGTGAGAAACCTGTCGCGGTATTCCACCACGGACATTCTTCCTTGCTTGAGTTCACGGAACTCGTCTCTCATTTTCTTGATTAATCCTTGGGGCACATGATACTTGCTGAACTTCAGCTTGAAGTCTTCCCATGTCATCATCTGTCCTGCATTCATTGCACGGGCACTAGTCCACCAGGCTCTTGCAGGTCCTGACAGGTAGTGGGTGGCAAACAGTACTTTTTCTGCGGCTTCAACTCCCGCAACTTCAAGGTTGTTCTCTATTGTCTGGAGCCAGTCATCAGCATCGAGGGGCTCTTCGGTTTTGCTGAACATTGGAGGGTTGGTGTTCTGGAAATTCTTCAGCCTTGAACCAGGGTGATCGTGGTTTCCACGGCCTTGATTATTCTGGGCTATCTGCTGCAGTGCGGCAATATTGGCTTGTCGTTCAGCTCTCTCGGCTTCTCTATCTGCCATCATCATTTGGAGCATCTGCATCATTGCATCTTGGTTGGTGCTACGGGTTGGTGGGGCCATCTGAACATTTGAGGTAGATCATGAGATAAGAGGGAATTTTCTATGGCTTGTTTGGGTAAAATTTAAAATGTTTCAAAACTTGAGTAGTGTTGAGGGGGTAAAAACCAACAACACTTTTTCATTCATACCAAACATCACACATTACAAAACAAACACACCGTTGGTTTTAAGAACCATTCATTCGTTCTACGATACAAGACAAGGGGACTGATACAAACTCTCGCGTAGGTGTAAGTTCTACTAAAGTGATCAAGTGTGCAAAATTTTATGTAGGGGTATCAAGAAAAGTAGAGCATGGATTTCTCTTTTTGAAAAGATCTCAAGGATAAGAGTGAGAATAAGTTTTCATAAATATTCAATTCATTTGTTTTGAAACTAAGTTTTTCAGACGTCCATTCTAACTAGGGTCTCCTAAGGTCAAACAATGGCTCTGATACCAACTTGTCAACACCCGGATTTTTAAGTCCAGATGCCTATTATGCCATTCATCGCAATCCCAGGAATATTGTTTTTGCGAGACATAATAGCTTGATATCACAACACATCATTTATTACAACACATAATCGTCTTACAACAAAGGATCACATGATCCAGTCTTAATACAACATAGTGGATCTAGAGATCCTATTACAAAACACATAGCGGAAGCGAAGTAACGGTCGTGGTCCATCTGTTCCACAGGCAACTGTTGACGTCAGGAGCGGTCCTAGTTGTCGTAGACGTTCTGCTGTCCATCTTCCTCGTACAGCTGTTCACCTTCATAGTCTGGCCATTTGAATAGCCAGGGACAAAGCCATGAGTACTTTTAAAGTACTCGCAAACTAATACTAGTGTAAGCACTATCAATTGTGGTAAGGGGATACTAAGCTCTAGGTTTATTTGCATAAAGCCAAGTTTATTTCATAAAAATTTAGTAAAGATGCTTGAATCACTTAGACTAACTCAAGTGGGAACATTAGTGTCATTCCCACAACTCTGTTGTGGTTCCAGTCAAAGTCACCATTTACCGGTCACAATCCAGTCACCAGTCACATGTCACATTTTTGAAAATGGTCTGATGACGGAACAGTATGGCCTTTCCAATCGTCCGTAACCGTGGACGCGGCTATTCGAATAGTTCTACACTCTGCAGAGGTCGTACACTTGTGCCACAATATTTGCAATAATCCGTCAGGGTTAACTGGCCCTGATTTATCATACTCCGTATGCGGACTACCAACCATAACCTTTCACTTATATACCCTAGTACAGGCACCTCTCCCCATGAGCTTGGCCTCCCGGTGAAAACCAACTGTTAACCCGGGAACTGCACAGGGCTTGGGCCGGACAATTCACCTCATTCACGTCATTTCACAATATCTCATATTGCTTTGGAGGCAGCCCTTGGCATAACCCCGATGACGCTTGTTTAGAGGGAACCCATACTAAAGCACATAAATTTCTAGTTAAGCCCGTACCCATTTTGGGTATTGTGGGGGTACTTTCAAAATTGGAATGGTATCGCATCCGAACCCAACCATCGGTTTTATATCAAAAATCACCATCTTCTCTTGGTCATATTCACCTTCAAAGTCATTCAATGGAATGAACCATCATTCCAAGGTTTCAACTTCATTTCAAAGTCACATGTTCCCATCTAGAGTAGTCAATTTTTAATTGATTAGCAATAGCAACTATATGAGGGGTGCTATCTAGCTTGGAGTGGTGTTAATCTAAACCAAGTATTGTTCTACTCTAGACCAAGTGAATCATAAATCAAAAAGTGAACTTTGATAAACCAAAAGCATTAAAGCTTGTAAAGTAAAATTCTTGGGATAGGTTGATGGGGTTCGTTGCATAGAAAACAAAAAATTTCCTACCGCAAAGCGAATAAAACCAACAGATCTAATCTATGGAACACCCAAGATCCAATCTACTAGATCTAAGCAACGAGATGGAGATGAGACTAACCCTCGAAGATTCCAAAGCCTACGAGATTAATCTCGTTGTTGGTGTAGACGATCGTCCCCGGTGCTGCAATCCGGCAGCACTTCCGTACTCGGTCGCGCGTACGGTGTCGATGAAGCTCCTTCCTCTCCCCGTTCCAGCGGGCAGCGGAGGTGTGGTAGATCTCCACGGAATCCCAGCAGCACGACGGCGTGGTGGTGGTGGTGGAGAAGAATTCCTGCAGGGCTTCGCCTAAGCCGGAGCAGAAGAAACTGGGAGGGAGGAGAGGTGGCACTTTAGGGTTTCGTACGGAGCAGCAATGGCCGGCCAAACTACCCCACTATTTATAGTCGGAAGGTAGGGTTAGGGTTTCACGAAACCGATCAAGTGGCGGCGCCTGGTGGGCCCACACCACACCCTGGCGCGGCCAAGGGGGGGCCCGCGCCGCCGTGTGGTGTGGCCCACTCCTGGCCTTTCTCCGTCTCCCCTTTGGACTCCGTCTGCGCGACAGAAAAATAAGAACCTCTGTTTTTATTTCGTCCAATTCCGAGAATGTTTCCAGAACAACTTTTCTTGAAATACAAAACAGCAGAATTCTTCCAGAACAATTCCGGCTCTCCTCGTGATGTCTCGGATCCTATCCGAGACTCCGAACAACATTCGGTCTCCATCTCATATTCCGAATCTACTTATGCGACATCGAACCTTAAGCGCGTCACCCTACGGTTCGTGAACTATGTAGACATGGTCGAGACTCCTCTCCGAGCAATAACCAATAGCGGGATCTGGAGATCCATAATGGCTCCCACATATTCAACGATGACTTAGTGATCGATTGAACCATTTACATACGATGTCAATTCTCTTTGTCTCGCGATATTTTACTTGTCCGAGGTTTGATCATCGGTATCTCCATACCTTGTTCAACCTCGTTACCGACAAGTACTCTTTACTCGTACCATGGTATGTGATCTCTTATGAACTATTCATATGCTTGCAAGCAAATCAGATGACATTCCACCGAGAGGGCCCAGAGTATATCTATCCGTCATCAGGATGGACAAATCCCACTGTTGATCCATATGCCTCAACTCACACTTTCCAAATACTTAATCCCACCTTTATTGTCACCCATTTACGCAATGACGTTTGATGTAATCAAAGTACCCTTTCGGTGTAAGTGATTTACATGATCTCATGGTCGAAGGATTATGACAACTATGTATCGAAAGCTTATAGCAAATGAACTTAATGACTTGATCTTATGCTACGCTCATTTGGGTGTGTGTCCATTATATCATTCAACCAATGACATAACCTTGTTATTAATAACATCCAATGTTCATGATCACGAAACCATGATCATCTATTAATCAACAAGCTAGTTATACAAGAGGCTTACTAGGGACTCCTTGTTGTTTACATAACACACATGTATCAATGTTTCGGTTAATACAATTATAGCATGGTATATAAACATTTATCATAAACACAAAGATATTATAATAACCACTTTATTATTGCCTCTTGGGCATATCTCCAACAGTCTCCCACTTGCACTAGAGTCAATAATCTAGATTACATTGTAAGGTACCTAACACCCATGGCATTTTGGTGTTGGTCATGCTTTGCCCTTGGGAGAGCTTTAGTCAACGGATCTGCAACATTCAGATCCGTGTGTACTTTGCAAATCTCTACTTCACCATCTTCGATGTACTCACGAATCGAATGAAAATGCAGCTTGATATGCTTTAGCTTCTTGTGTGACCTTGGTTCCTTTGCATTGGCGATGGCACCCGTGTTGTCACAATAAATGACTAGCGGGTCCAATGCACTAGGAACCACACCAAGCTCAACAATGAACCTCTTCATCCATACCGCTTCCGATGAAGCCTCTGAAGCCGCTATATATTCAGATTCTGTTGAAGATTTCGCCACCGTGCATTGCTTGGAACTGCTCCAGCTTACTGCCGCACCATTCAATATAAACACGTACCCAGACTGAGACTTAGAGTCATCAGGGTCGGTGTTCCAACTTGCATCGGTGTAACTGGTTACAACGAGCTCTTGGTCACCGCCATAACAAAGAAACATATCCTTAGTCCTTTTCAAGTACTTCAGGATATTCTTGACCGCTGTCCAGTGTTCCATCCCTGGATCACTTTGATATCTGCTGGTCAAACTAACAGCATGTGCGATATCCGGTCTAGTACACAGCATGGCGTACATGATAGAGCCTACTGCCGAAGCATAGGGGATCTTGCTCATCCTCTCTCTTTCATCTGCCGTAGCCGGACCTTGAGTCTTACTCAAGACCTTACCTGGCAACATAGGCAAGAACCCTTTCTTGCTTTCATCCATTCTAAACTTCTTTAGAATCTTGTCCAGATATGTACTTTGTGAAAGGCCTATTAGGCGTCTTGATCTATCTCTATAAATCTTGATGCCTAAAATGTATGCTGCTTCACCAAGGTCTTTCATTGAAAAAGACTTATTCAAATAACCTTTAACGCTGCTTAATAGTTCTATATCATTCCCAATCAATAATATGTCATCTACATATAATATCAGGAACGCTACAGAGCTCCCACTCACTTTCTTGTAAATACAGGCCTCACCATGAGTCCGTATAAAACCAAAGTCTTTGATCACTCTATCAAAGCGTAGGTTCCAACTCCGGGATGCTTGCTTCAGTCCATAAATGGAACGTTGAAGTTTGCATACCTTGTCAGCATTTTTAGGATCGACAAAACCTTTGGGTTGTACCATATACAACTCTTCCTCAATGTCACCATTAAGGAACGCCGTTTTGACATCCATCTGCCAAATCTCATAATCGAAAAATGCAGCTATTGCTAACAAAATCCTCACAGACTTTAGCTTCGCTACAGGTGAGAAAGTCTCATCGTAGTCAACTCCTTGAATTTGTCGGAAACCCTTTGCGACAAGTCGAGCTTTATAGACAGTAATATTACCATCAGCATCTGTTTTTCTCTTGAAGATCCATTTATTCTCGACAGCCTTGCGGCTATCAGGTAAGTCTACCAAAGTCCATACTTTGTTATCATACATGGATCCCATTTCGGATTTCATGGCTTCTTGCCATTTGTTGGAATCTGGGCTCATCATCGCTTCTTCATACGTCGCAGGGTCCTCATCATTGTCGTCCACAATCATGACATTTAGACAGGGATCATACCAATCAGGAGTGGTACGTTCCCTCGTCGATCTGCGAGGTTCAGTAGCTTCCTCGTTCGAAGTTTCATGATCATCATCATTTGCTTCCTCTCCTATCGGTGCAGGCTGCGCAGGAACTTCTTCCGGCACTGCGCTACTCTGATCTATGAGAGAAGGTTCATCAACCTCGTCGAGTTCTACTTTTCTTCCAGTCACTTCTTTAGTGAGAAACTCCTTCTCAAGAAAGGATCCGTTCTTGGCAACAAAGATTTTGCCTTCGGATCTGTGATAGAAAGTATACCCAATTGTTTCTTTAGGGTATCCTATGAAGACGCATTTCTCCGCTTTGGGTTCTAGCTTGTCCGGTTGTAACTTCTTTACATAAGCATCGCAACCCCAAACTTTAAGGAACGACAGCTTAGGTTTCTTCCCAAACCATAATTCATACGGTGTCGTTTCAACGGATTTAGATGGTGCCCTATTTAAAGTGAATGCGGCTGTCTCTAAAGCATAACCCCAAAACGATAGTGGCAAATCGGTAAGAGACATCATAGAACGAACCATATCTAAGAGAGTTCGATTACGATGTTCGGACACACCATTGCGCTGTGGTGTTCCCGGCGGTGTCAACTGTGAAAGTATTCCGCATTTCTTTAAATGCATGCCAAACTCATAACTCAGATATTCGCCTCCGCGATCAGAACGCAGAAACTTAATCTTCTTGTTACGTTGATTTTCTACTTCACTTTGGAATTCCTTGAACTTCTCAAAAGTTTCGGACTTGTGTTTCATAAAGTAAATATACCCATATCTACTCAGATCATCCGTGAAGGTTAGAACATAACGATAACCACCGCGCGATGCTACACTCATTGGTCCGCACACATCGGTATGTATGATTTCCAATAAGTCTGTAGCTCGCTCCATTGTGCCAGAAAATGGAGTCTTAGTCATTTTTCCCATTAGACATGCTTCGCATCTGTCAAGTGACTCAAAGTCAAGTGACTCAAGAAGTCCATCGGAATGGAGTTTCTTCATGCGCTTCACTCCAATATGACCAAGACGACAGTGCCACATATAAGTAGAATTATCATTCAATTTAATTCGCTTAGCATCAATGTTATGAACATGTGTATCACTACTATCGAGATTTAACAAGAATAAACCATTCATCTCAGGTGCATGGCCATAAAAGACATTACTCATATAAATCGAACAACCATTATTCTCAGACTTAAACGAATAACCGTCTTGCATCAAACAAGATCCAGATATAATGTTCATGCTCAACGCAGGTACCAAATAACAATTATTAAGGTTTAAAACTAATCCCGAAGGTAGATGTAGGGGGAGCGTGCCGACGGCGATCACATCGACCTTGGATCCATTTCCAACGCGCATCGTCACCTCGTCCCTTGCCAGGCTTCGTTTATTCCGCAGTTCCTGTTTCGAGTTACAAATGTGAGCAACCGAACCAGTATCAAATACCCAGGCACTACTACGAGAACCAGTAAGATAGACATCTATAACATGTATATCAAATATACCTTTCTTTTTGGCATGGCCGCTCTTCAGATCGGCCAAGTATTTGGTGCAGTTCCGCTTCCAGTGCCCCTTCCCCTGGCAGTAGTAGCACACAGTCTCAGGCTTAGGACCAGCCTTAGGCTTCTCAGGAGGCGCTGCAACTTTCTTGCCGCCCTTCTTGAAGTTGCCCTTGTTAGGCTTGCCCTGTTTCTTGAAACTGGTGGTCTTGTTGACCATCAACACTTGGTTCTCCTTCTTTATTTCTACTTCAGCAGACTTCAGCATGGAGAAGAGTTCAGGTAACTCTTTGTTCATGTTCTGCATGTTGTAGTTCATCACGAAGTTCTTGTAACTTGGTGGCAGTGATTGGAGGACACGATGAATACCCAGCTTGTTAGGGATCACAATCCCCAAGTCACTGAGCTTCTTCGCATGTCCGGACATGGCGAACATGTGCTCACTAACGGAGCTGCCCTCTTCCATCATGCAGTTAAAGAACTGTTTCGAGGCCTCATAGCTCTCCACGGCTGCATGAGTCTCAAAGATAAGTTTGAGCTCACGCATCATCTCACATGGGTCGTGGTGCTCAAAACGCTTTTGGAGCTCTGCCTCTAAACTGCACAAGATGGCACACTGAATTTCGGAGTACCGAGTTACCCGAGTCTCATAAACATTCTTTATGTCCTCGGACACTGCAGGAGGTGGTGGGGGACCTAGCGGTGCTTCGAGCACATATTGCATGCTCACGCCAGTGAGGAAAATCCTCACATGACGGGACCAGTCAGTGAAGTTGCTACCATTGCCCTTAAGCTTTTCTTTCTCTAGGAACTGGTTAAAATTGATGGAGGGGGGCGCCATAATCTACAACATATTTGCAAAGAGTTTAGACTAAGTTTATGATAAAATGAGTTCAATTTTAATTCTTAAATTAACTAGGTGAACTCCCACTCAAAACAACATCCCTCGCATTGTCTTAGTGATTACACGAACCAAATCCACTACACCAAGTCCGATCTTCACGAGAAAAGATGTAGCTTCAAAGGTGAACACTCAAAGTGTTCATCATATCATTCATATGACTCATGCTCTACCTTTCGGTATCCCGTGTTCCGAGACCATGTCTGTACATGCTAGGCTCGTCAAGGCAACCTTAGTATCCGCGTGTGCAAATCTGGCTTGCACCCGTTGTATGCACATGTAGAGTCTATCACACCCGATCATCACGAGATGCTTCGAAACGACAAGTCTTAGCAACGGTGCATACTTAGGATGAACACTTTATTATCTTGATATTTAGTGAGAGGGATCATCTTATAATGCTACCGTCGCGATCTAAGCAAAATAAGATGCATAAAAGGATTAACATCACATGCAATTCATAATGTGTGATATGATATGGCCTTTCTTCTTGTGCTTTTGATCTCCATCTCCAAAGCACGGACATGATCTCCATCATCACCAGCATGGCGTCAAGGTCAGTGGCGCCGCTTCATGGTTGTCCATCACTTATAGCTACTATAACAACTACTTGAAATAAAGCTATTACATGATGAATAGACACGCAGGTCTTTAACAAAAATTAAAGACAACCATTAGGCTCCTGCCGGTTGCCATAATACAATAATGAACATCTCATACATCAAATATAATCATCATCACATCATGGCCATATCACATCACCAAACCCTGCAAAAACAAGTTAGACGCCTCTAATTTGGTTTGCATATTTTACGTGGTTTAGGGTTTTCGAGCAAGATCCAATCTACCTACGAACATGAACCACAACGGTGATACTAGTGTTGACAATAGAAGTGCAAATTACAATCTTCACTATGGTGGGAGAGACAGACACCCGCAAAGCCACTTATGCAATACAAGTTGCATGTCAAGCGTGGAGCAAGTCTCATGAGACGCGGTCATGTAAAGTTAGCCCGGGCCGCTTCATCCCACCATCCCGCAAGAAGCAAAGTACACAAACTAAAGCAACAAAAGCATCACCGCCCACAAACCATTGTGTTCTACTCGTGCAACAGATCTATGCATAGACGTGGCTCTGATACCACTGATGGGGTTCGTTGCATAGAAAACAAAAATTTTCCTACCGCAAAGCGAATAAAACCAACAGATCTAATCTATGGAACACCCAAGATCCAATCTACTAGATCTAAGCAACGAGATGGAGATGAGACTAACCCTCGAAGATTCCAAAGCCTACGAGATTAATCTCGTTGTTGGTGTAGACGATCGTCCCCGGTGCTGCAATCCGGCAGCACTTCCGTACTCGGTCGCGCGTACGGTGTCGATGAAGCTCCTTCCTCTCCCCGTTCCAGCGGGCAGCGGTGGTAGATCTCCACGGAATCCCAGCAGCACGACGGCGTGGTGGTGGTGGTGGAGAAGAATTCCTGCAGGGCTTCGCCTAAGCCGGAGCAGAAGAAACTGGGAGGGAGGAGAGGTGGCACTTTAGGGTTTCGTACGGAGCAGCAATGGCCGGCCAAACTACCCCACTATTTATAGTCGGAAGGTAGGGTTAGGGTTTCACGAAACCGATCAAGTGGCGGCGCCTGGTGGGCCCACACCACACCCTGGCGCGGCCAAGGGGGGCCCGCGCCGCCGTGTGGTGTGGCCCACTCCTGGCCTTTCTCCGTCTCCCCTTTGGACTCCGTCTGCGCGACAGAAAAATAAGAACCTCTGTTTTTATTTCGTCCAATTCCGAGAATGTTTCCAGAACAACTTTTCTTGAAATACAAAACAGCAGAATTCTTCCAGAACAATTCCGGCTCTCCTCGTGATGTCTCGGATCCTATCCGAGACTCCGAACAACATTCGGTCTCCATCTCATATTCCGAATCTACTTATGCGACATCGAACCTTAAGCGCGTCACCCTACGGTTCGTGAACTATGCAGACATGGTCGAGACTCCTCTCCGAGCAATAACCAATAGCTGGAGATCCATAATGGCTCCCACATATTCAACGATGACTTAGTGATCGATTGAACCATTTACATACGATGTCAATTCTCTTTGTCTCGCGATATTTTACTTGTCCGAGGTTTGATCATCGGTATCTCCATACCTTGTTCAACCTCGTTACCGACAAGTACTCTTTACTCGTACCATGGTATGTGATCTCTTATGAACTATTCATATGCTTGCAAGCTAATCAGATGACATTCCACCGAGAGGGCCCAGAGTATATCTATCCGTCATCGGGATGGACAAATCCCACTGTTGATCCATATGCCTCAACTCACACTTTCCAAATACTTAATCCCACCTTTATTGTCACCCATTTACGCAATGACGTTTGATGTAATCAAAGTACCCTTTCGGTGTAAGTGATTTACATGATCTCATGGTCAAAGGATTATGACAACTATGTATCGAAAGCTTATAGCAAATGAACTTAATGACTTGATCTTATGCTACGCTCATTTGGGTGTGTGTCCATTATATCATTCAACCAATGACATAACCTTGTTATTAATAACATCCAATGTTCATGATCACGAAACCATGATCATCTATTAATCAACAAGCTAGTTATACAAGAGGCTTACTAGGGACTCCTTGTTGTTTACATAACACACATGTATCAATGTTTCGGTTAATACAATTATAGCATGGTATATAAACATTTATCATAAACACAAAGATATTATAATAACCACTTTATTATTGCCTCTTGGGCATATCTCCAACAAGGATCATAAGGTAAAATGTAATGATGCCTTGCTCTGGTAGAGCTTTGCACTTAGTTTTAGCAAGGGTTAGCTTGCATTTATATCAGCTTGCAAGAATACTAGCTTGCCTTGATTGGTGAAGTGATCAAAGTGTTCTTCTTCTTCCTCTTGGTAGAATACCTCCTCCTCTTGATAGTCTCCGGTACTAGCATCTATAAACGAATACGAGGATACAATCACCAAACAATACTTAAGTACTCTTAATTAGCCTTAGTGGCTCACACAATGATCTAGCATCACTACTTAACCTTTATCACAAGATTATGCTAGGGTTTCCTTATTTAGTAATAGGAAAATAATTTCCTCTTATTGATAATGGAGTTAGGGTTTTTCTTTAGTTTGTGAGAAAATAATTTCCTCTCATTGACTCTTCTTAAGATTTAATTTCTCCTATGAATAACATATGACCTAGGTTGACTAAAGTCAACCTCTTCATACTTATCATTTAGGAAAATGATTTAAATGGGGTTTCATACCTCATGTAATTTACTATTATCAAGGTAGTGATTTAATGCCACCAAATAATTCAATATGAGGTTACTTAGACTAGGATCACTACCTCATATTGGATTACTTGAGAACAAGATTTAAATGAGAGGAGTATCTCTCATATGATTTAACACATAATTGTAACTAATTTAAAGGACTATTATTGAGGTGATTTAATATTCTTAAAATAACCAGGGCTGATCCTATGTTGACCAAGGTCAACACTTCACACTTAATATTTGAGAAAAGTGAGTTAAATGAGATTCATCATCTCATGGGGTTTAATTTATCTTTGGAAAATTTAAATATTATTTAGATTTAGGATCTATAAAGGAGCAAGTATGAGCTTAGGAAATTAAAGGTCAATACATTACTTCATTTTGTTTGACAAGGATTATTTAGATGAACACCTCATACCATTTTAATAACCCCTTGCAATGGTTTAATAATATCAATTAATCTAATGTGAGTTTTAATTTAACATGGTATCTATCTCATATTAATTTGGTTGAGGCAAGATTTAAATGAGACCAAGTATCTCATATTAATTTAATAACTAGGTTTGGAATATTTAAATACTACTTATAAGAATGATTTAATATTTTCCAAATGGAACCTATGGGTTATTAATACATGTGTTATTAATTCTCTTTGAACTATTTGAATTAATGATTTAAGTGAGAGGCTATACCTCATATAAGTTAAACTATCATTAAAATGATTTAAAATCTCTAAGTAACTAAGCATGAGACTTTCTTGACCAGGGTCAGTACCTCTATTTGAATTACTTAAGATCACAATTTAAATGAGAGGTAAGCCCCCATACTATTTAAATAATTCTATGTGTATGTATTAAATGAACTAGAAATGGCTCCATAGTCTTTATTTAACTCTAGTCCATGATCATGCAAAACAACTATGCTATATTTTTGCATAAACAATTAGATTATGTCAAATGTGATTTATTAGAGTTGGAATCAACTTAAAATCATTTCTAGATAATTTCTAATATTTATTTGAAGTCAGAAAAGGTTCTGCCTTGTTATTTTTATCATTTAAAGTTAATTTCGAATTTGGACCTGAGGCCAGTGGCATTGTTTAGATAATTTCATGGGCTTTCCAAATATATAAAATTTGTTAAATTTGGTGCAGTAGATTTCAAACTATTTAAATTTGAAGTAGGCAGCAGTATTGAATTTAGCTAAAAGGATTAAATCAAATTTGAATTCTGGGCCACGCGGGAAAAGACACGGGCTAACCAAATTAAACGGGCCGGCCCAACAACGCTGACCACGCAGCCTGACAGGGGTCCCATGCGTCGTCTCTCTTTTAACCCGAAACGGTACTGTGAACGCGAGCCGATGGATCAGATGGAGATCGGACGGTCGAGCGTCGTCGTCGTCGACGGGGGAGAGGGCGTGCTGCGCCGGCGAGGTAGGGGGTCGGAGGCGCGGAGGTCGCCGGCGGTCGTGGGAGGGGGTCGAGGCGAGGTTGTCGAGGGTGTAGAAGACCCTGGTACCGCGGCGAGGCTCGGGGCTGCTCCAATCGATGGCGATGGTCTGCGAGCTCCGGCGGGCCTCGAGCTTCAATTGCTGCTGCTCCGGCGAGGTAGGGCTAAATTGAGGTGAGGAGAGTGATCAGTGAAGGGAGGGGAGCAAAGTGTGTGAAGAAGTCGAGCGCTGAGGTGCTCTATTTATAGCCGGCGAGAGTGGCCGTGAGGTGCTGCAAGGGAGCGTCGACGGCGTGGCCTCTCCGTCGATCGAAAGGGCAAGCTAGGATGCGCGTGGTGTAGGCGACGGCTAGGAGATGCTCTGGGTGTAGCTGTTGCGTCCAGGGCGTGATAGGATCGCTCGAGCGCTTGCACTTTGTACCACAGTACTCGCGGCATGATTCCGGCGAGGACGACGGTGACGAGGCAGCTGCGATCGTTCGAGTGTGTCTACGCGTTAGAGGTGAGGGTGGTAGTGCTCGTTTCAGACGTAGGCATGCAGGGGAAGGACGGCGTCGATCAAGTGCTCGGCGTACTGGCGCGTTCCAGAGCGTGGTCACCGCGTCGACTGGCATGTCCTGGCAACATATTGGGCGCGCCCATGCCGTGCGTTGGCGATCGAGTGGGCGGTACAGGCTTAGTCCTTATGCATCAGAGATGCTCAAAGACAAGGTGAAAGAGAGAGGGGAGAGCCAGAGAGAGGAGTGGCATATGTGGCCGGCATGGTGCACGGCCAGCTTAGTTTAGGTTTTTCCTTTCACTTTAAACGATGGGTCAAGGACATGTAGAGATGCAGGAGGGGTATAGGAGGTTGATGATCACATATGTAAAGGGGTAGAGGCCAAAAACCAGAGGGTAATAGCATGTATCCCAATTTTCAGATTGTGCATACAAGGTGCTCGACACAATGGCCGCATGAAGATTTTGTTGGAATTTTGGAATTATTTTTGGTGGAGCTCAATTATATAATTAATGTGATGGAATGATGGTGGTGGTGCTCATT
Organism: Lolium multiflorum; assembly: GCA_030979885.1. Classification (NCBI taxonomy): domain Eukaryota; kingdom Viridiplantae; phylum Streptophyta; class Magnoliopsida; order Poales; family Poaceae; genus Lolium; species Lolium multiflorum. Next base: position 181,459,725 of record CM061749.1, on the reverse strand, counting down.
TTGGTGAAGGTTTACAAGAATTCCAAAATGGGGTCATCTTCACATAGTTTCAAAGTCTCCACTTGTCAAAATCATACTGGTCAACCTGGTCAACATTAGCAGAGATGGTCAACATGAAAGTTGTTGACCTTGACATGGTCTTGGATGACATGGCCTTGGTTGACTAAGTTTAGTTTGAGAATTGAGAAATACAGAGGGGTAAAGTAGGGAACATTTTATAAAATGGCCAAATGACCATTATCACATGTATGTTGATTTTGAGATTTGCTTTGATTTGCTTTTGGTTTCTTTGATGCAATTGTGTTTATTTATCATATCTAAGAGTTTTACAAACAATAGATCAAGCAATGGTGGCCTTGGTTGAAGATTTGCAAAATTGGCATATGGTGTATGTGAGTAAAAATGGAAATACCTCACCATTTGAATTCTCTCCATTTGATTTGACTTTTGTTGACTCTAATGTGGTTCTTATTAGTTTGGAAACATTTTAAGAGCATTGAGACCAATTCAAATGGTCTTGTTCAAAGATTTGCAAATTTGGCCTTAACACATAAGAGATGAGGTGTCAAAATTTAATAAACTTGTAAATTGCTTCCCTTGCTTTACTTAGGCATGGGTTAGGGTCCATTTAATGTTATATTAGGTTTAGAGATGGTTTCACTCCATTTGGTCAAGGTTTGAAGTCATAGGTCAAGGTTTAGTGAATTAGCTATGTGTCACATAGGCTTCTATGCATATGTGGTATTTGAATTTAACTTTGAGTTGGTTTGACCCAATTGGTGTTGTTGAGTGTTGAAATGGTATATGGAGGTGATCCAATCATTCATAACAAGTCTTAGGGTCAATTTCCTTAAATTCCCATATTTGCTATTTTACTCTCATATGCTTCTATGGCATTTTTAGTTTCTTTTTATTTTCTTTGATTTCAACTTGGAAATGATTTAAGAAGTACTATATAAGGTTTATAAAGCTTTTCCAATCCTTTAAATAAAGTGGAAAGGTCTAGGGTAAAGATTTATAGAAATAGCAATAGGCATCTATGCCTTTTTCTTATTTAATTTCCTTCTATTTTATTTTAACTAGGATGGTGAGAAGAGGGGTGGGGTTTTAGGGTTTAAGATTATTTCAAATACTCATAACAAGCAATCATGGCAAGAGCACAAGAATTATGCAAGATTATTATGTATCAATCTTAATTTAATAAAAGTTTTTGTTGGTTCCAAAATTTAGAACTAGGGAAATTTGTTTATTTTGTTTTGAATTTCTGGGATGTTACAAGGATGGACAGATCGAAAGTCCAATACCTCATCTCGTTGAGGGAGGAATTTCTATATTGCAATATGCCGATGATACAATACTTTTCATGAAGCATGACGTTGAAAAGGCTGTAAATATGAAACTAATATTATGCTTGTTTGAATAATTGTCAGGGTTAAAAATAAATTTCCACAAAAGCAAGATTTTCTTTTTTGGTAGGGCTAAGGAGAAAGAAGACCAATATAAACAATTGTTTGGTTGTGAATCCGGTTCTTTTCCCTTCAAGTATTTGGGTATATCAATCCATTACAGAAAGCTTAAAAACTCTGAATGGAATCCAGTTGAAAGTCGATTCGAAGGAAAACTTGGATGTTGGGCGAAAAAGATGTTATCATATGGGGATTGCCTCATATTGATTAACTATGTTCTCACTAGTTTACCGATGTTTATGTTTCATTCTTTGACATGCCTAAAGGGGGGGTAAGGAAGAGATTAGATTTTTTCAGATCACGTTTCTTTTGACAATGTGAGAAAAAAAAAGAAAATATCAGTTAACTAGGTGAAACTTGATTTGCAGAGACCAAGGACCTTGGAATTGAAGTGCTAGAGATAAAAAAATTCTTGCTTTCTTAGCAAATGGTTACACAAGCTTCTCTCTGAAGAAGGTTTATGGCAACAACTGTTAAAAAACAAATATCTATCTCAAAAAACTTTGGCTAAAGTGGAAAGTAAGCCAACTGATTCACCTTTCTGAAAGGAATTAATGAAAGTTAAAGGGGAATTTTTTAGCAGGGGAAAGTTTAAAGTTGGCTCAGGAGAAGGAGTTCGTTTTTGGAAGATAAATGGCCAGGCGAGGCGAGCAAACCCTTGCATCTCAGTACCCACAACTATATAACATAGTCCATCATAAACATGATACCGTGACAAATATTATGAGTTCGACTTCGTTAAATATTGATTTTCGAAGACAGCTTATTGGTAATAAATGGACCAATGGTTACATCTATGCCAAAGACTAAGGGAGATAACTTTAAATGAGGATCAAGACAAGTTCTTTTGGGGTCTAATATCATCAGGGAACTTCACCGTCAAGTCTATATATGCTGATATGTTAAATGATTATACAAGATATCTTCGCAAATATCTTTGAAAATTAAAAATCCCACTAAAAACTAAAATTTTCATGTGGTTCCTAAGCAAAAAAATCCTTTTGACTCGTGATAATCTTGCAAAAAGAATTGGAATGAAAATACAAAATGTTATTTCTGTAACGCTGAGAAATCAGTTGAACATTTGTTTATTTCATCCTTTTGCTAGACTCGTTTGGCGAGTAATTTTTGCTGCATATAATATTCCACCTCCATCCAATATCACAAACATGTTTAGAAATTGGCTTAATGAAATATACAAAATAGATAAAGCTAAGATTCGTGTTTCGGCTTTATATTGGTCAATATGAAATTGCAGGAATGATATTGTTTTTAACAAAAAATATTTTACTAATTTTTTACAGGTTATTCACACTATGGTCCATTGGATCCAACTTTGACGGTTCTTGCTTCCGGAGGACCAGTGAGAGTGCATGGTTTCTGGATGCAACCACCTTCGAATGGTTGTCCGGGATATTTTCTACCAGACTACTTAGCGGCCTATTAAGAGTCCAGAAGATGCTTAGACTGCTTAGCATGTTTCTTATTTTTCGTTGGTTGATATTTGTATGAACCCTCATTGATCCATGAATTGTAACTCTTGAATATTCATTTTTTTAATAAAAAGTTGTGTGCATAAGCCGATGGAGAGGCCGGGGCTATCCCAATTTCGAAAGAAAAAAATATTAAAATTATATTCATAGTAAAAGTTTTAGAAGTGAAGGCAAGTCCAAAACAACATGCATTATTTGTGATATGGTAGAGTATAATCAAACCTGCTGAAATAAACAGAGTATATATTTCTCTTTCTTTTCCCCAATTAATATGGAAAATTCTAGCCTGCATTCAGGTTTTCATGCGGTCCCCTTGTCTACTTGGTAGTTGTTCTGAAGTAGCTAGAGTGGTTCCTCGAGTATCCAACGGCTGAACATGGCGAAGCACCTCTCAGGTTCATACTCTGGCGCCGTGTGCCCACCACCCTGCAGCACCCCAATAGAACTTGATCAGAACGGAGCGTAGGTGCATTCACCACGAATGTATTCATAGTTGTAGGCAAATGATGAGTGTTACCTTGATGGTGGCAAATGTCATGTTGTTGGAGTACGTTAAAGTGAACCTGCAACGCAAACATGCATTAACCAGTATATACAGCAAGCCTGCTGCTGGCAAAAGACCAGTCTAGCTTAGCATTGGTAAGGATGGTGATGGTAATATATACTGTAGTACCCTGCAGACTGGCCATTTAGATGCCATGCCCTCCAGTCGCGGACCACGGGGAAGCCCAGTGACCTTATCCACGCCTGCGTCCCCAGGTGAGGCACCAACGAATCGTGGTCACCACTGTATACGAGCGCCCGGTAGCCACCGTTGGCCGTGAGGTTCCGGTGATACTCGATGCTACTCCTGAGGTCGATGGAATAAGGCAGGTCGCCGTTGTGGCACCTGACCCACTCCTCCACGCTGCCCTCCTTGATCCCAAGAGCATCTCGGGTCACCTCCGCGTTTGCCCAGAAGTATGATAGGTAGTTCTTATATGTCTGCCACAATTGATATCAGTTTGCCCCGGTATATGATACAGTACAATATAGGTTGTTACAGCTCTATAAATTTTCTTTTGGTAGATTCCTTTTCTTTAGGCATAGTTTACCTTTTGTACATAACTCTGCACTCCCTCCTTGCCATAATGTGGTGAATGTAAGATTTTTCTTTTTTTTTGAAGTCAGACGATTTAAAGTTTGGTCGAGTTCACTGAGAAAATTATCTATATCTACAATACCAAATGTATATATACCATATGAAAATATACATCATGATTATTAATCTAATGGTAATCTAGATCTTGATATTTTTATCTAGATACTTGATCAAACTTTACAACGTTCGACTTCTCAAAAAACTTATATGCACTAGATTTTAGCAAGGAGGTAGTACAATATTTCATACCAATAAAAGCTGCAGTTGGAAATTTCTTACTGTTTCCCGTAAAAAAATGAAGTTGTTAAAGCAACGAAGTCCAGTTAGTGTACGCACATGGAGGATGTAAATGGACTACTTACAATACATCCAAATGGAGGACGAGCCGGCGGATTTCCAACAAGGATCCTCCTACCAGAATCACTAGAGTACTCGGACTTGGTATCAGTTGCTGGTCCGGTGGGAGCGGACGCATAAACACAGGTGTCCAACAAAATATGGGCCCCCTGAACTTGGGACATCAGCTGCAACAATTGCACGCACGATCACATCCACATCCATACATAATAGTCTGTGGTCCAAGTCAATTCTAGCAAGCACAGAATGTTTTTAATGTTCTTCTTACATGATGAAATGTATCCAGAGCTTGGGCGCACGGTACGTTCGAAGGAAGCATGTAGTCTAGACCTTTGCAATGCTCCAATATCGTCTGCATATATATGATCAAGAAAGGGCAATATTACTTTGATTATGATAAAATGGATTATACACACGCATGCCAGGTGGATCTAGAGTAGACGCTCGAGTGTAGTTACCTCATATAATTGATCTGATATTATACCAACTCCGTGAGCATATGGCACTCTAGAACTTGTATCAATGATCTCACCGGTTGACGGGTTACCAACTAGATAGCCCTGAAAAATCAACAAACATGTGTAAATTCTAATGATTCATGATGCTTACCGTTATCGTTAATAAGTACTGGTAGTAAAGATCAATACTGTACCTTTAGATTAAGGGTGGGAGTGTTTCCTGCTTGAATACCTGAAGAGGAGCTATCTGACATGAATGTATAAAGTTCCAATAGAGCTTAGTGAAATGAAAATGATTAATCGCATCAGTTTGCACAGTGACAGGGTTGTCAATTATGGCAGGGCATATATGTGTATGTTATGTACCTTGTGAAATGATGTGGGCGATAAATGGTATGAGTTTTCCGGCATAGGAGTCTCCCCCGATATAGAAAGGATTCTGGTGGTATTTCGGATGGTCGCTGAACCACTTGATAAGGAAGTCATGGATCTGCAGCGAGGAGGATACATCCCCAACATGGTACCCTTCTGGTTTCGTTGAAAAGGAGAATCCAGCCCCAACCGGTGAATCAACAAACAGGATGTGTGCTACCTGCGACATTCCCTTGGTATTACTAGCAGCATGCATGTAAGAACGTATTACAGGTAGCAGCCTGCTGCTGCTGCAGATGAATCAAGAAGATACGAATACCTACCTGCGTCCATGAGTTTGGATTGATTTGTAGGCGTGGCAAGCTGCTATTGTAGGGCTCCTCCACGAATCTGACGGGACCTGCGTATCAGCATTTGATATGGATGTGAACATGATTTTCTAGGACTTACTGATTCCGGCACTTGCTTAGTCAACAAAGGAGTACAGTACTGCGAAGTTCAATGAACAGTGAATGTGATGATAGGGATCATGCTGCAGACGGAGATGATGCGGCAAGTAATAATTAATTAGTTAGTCGATTAGAGAGACCGATCTCATTGGCGAGGCCACTGAAGACGGAGCACCGGTCGCCGCCGGTGAGCCAGAGAAGGAAAGGGGCCTCCTCGGCGCGGGTATCAGACTCGACGAAGTAGTAGAAGAGCTCCGTGCCCTCGTCCACCTCCACGTACCTGGCAGTTCAATTGAATTTCATATGTTGCTTTCAAGAAGAGGAGAATCCAACAGAACAAACTTAAATTGAGATGGAGATGGAAGTACCCACCCAGTGTGGAGGTTGAAGGGGAGGCGGCCGTGGAAGCCAGGGAGGCTGGTCACCAACTTGGAATCGGAGGTGCGCGGGGCCACGGCAAAGATCAACAGCGACAGGAAGCAGCGGCAGAGTTGCCTCGGCGAGAACATCTTCGTGCTCGTACTACCAGAAGCAGCATCAGCAGCAGACCTTAATTTGGGCCGGCTTGCCTCCGTCCGCTACTTTGTGGCCAGAACTGCATATAGGCGAAGCTTCCCTTTCAGTACTGCGAGGACTATGCTACTTGTCGTTAGCTGCGTGTCTCAGTCAGATGCTCGCTCACACGTGTCCGGCAGCTTAACCACACGTGTAGACCTGTCCGACTCGCCCGGTACCACAACTCGATGAGGCCCAAGCGCATGCCACGGGAGACGCTCGATCGACCTCCGGGAGGGATCGGCGTCCCCGGAGCCGCTCGGTTTCTACCGATCCGTCGGCGTGGAATTACCAGCAACCGTACATGGTTCCAGGAAACCAAAGGCCCGTTTGGTAGCCTGCATTTTCCTTGGCTCGCATCGGGCGTAATTTTTGTCCGTTTGGATGCATGTAGCCCAGTGCGTTGTTGCATGAACCGGGTTTTAAAGCACCTCCGAGACAGGTCCTGGGGAACGTTTGGAATGGCAGTTTCTCCGGGGGCAGGCCCGTTGCGGTCAGAAGCATGCACGCGTGGAGAAGGGAGGCGGAGACGCGCGTCCCTTCGAAACACGCGCCATAATTAGGCTCACCGCTCCCTCTCCTTCCTCTCACTCATGACCTCCCTCAAACTGTCACATCATCGGCGGTTCCCCTCCCGCCGACCATTCCGCCGCACCGCCGCACGGAGGACCACCGGTACCGGAGGAAGGAGACATCGGCGACCTCGACCCGTCCTCGCCGCGACCTCGAATTCGTCCTCTGCCCGCGACCTCGACCTCGGCCGCGACCTCGACCTCGTCCTCGGCCGGAAGAATGGAGGTAACGACCTCTCCTTCTCACCTCCCTACTCGTTTTTGCACAACATGCCTTTCTCAGGCATTTCTGACGACATGCACATTAGATCTGCTAGGGTTTCCGTTAGGATAGCGGTCGGATTGACGTTTGCAAGGTGTTCATCCACATTTCTTGATGCTCTTGTCCAGTTTTGCTTTTCACGGTCTCGATTTGGTTAGATCTGCGAGTCTAGTATCGGATTGCGGTAGATCCTTACAAGATCGGGCTTTGGATTGCTGAAACTGGCAGATCTTACTGTGCATGCAAAGAGGGGAAGGGTTTTTTGTGCTGGGGTTTAGCATGTTGAGGTTGTTGTGCGGTAGTTTATTGTAGATTGTGTACTTTCTGATTGAACTAGGCCGATGATTCTAACCTGTAATCATAGTGTGAGGAGATGATTGATCTGAACCTATGGCATGACTGAACATCACCATGCCATTGGTTCAGATCAAACATGTCCTCCATATGTGCTCATTGTATGAGGCCTATGCTACCTTGCTTTCCTTGTTTGTACTTCTTCACTTGTTCAATGGCCAATGATTCAACAATGGCACAATGGAAGGCAGGGTGGTGCCCTAAAACTGAGTCGTGTGTGCCATATTTGTTGCACACTAGACTTAGTTTGCGGGCAGTCCCTTTGCCTGCCGTGTGATCCTACATATATGAGGCCTCATTTTGGTTTGTCTACTGCAATGGCCAATGATTGACCAATGGCACACTGGAAGGCAAGGTGCTGCCCTCAAACTGAGTCGTGTGTGCCATACTTGTTGCACACTAGACTTAGTTTGGGGACAGTCCCTTTGCCTGTCGTGTGATCCTACATATATGAGGCCGCCTTTTAGTTTGTCTAGTGCAATGGTCAATGATTGAACAATGGAACACTGGAAGGCAAGGTGCTGCCCTCAAACTTAGTCGTTTGTGTGTGATATGTTGCACACTAAACTTAGTTTGGGGCAGTCCCTTGAGCTGCCGTGTGATCCAATGTATGAGGCATCACATGTTTGCAATGTTCGATTTCATCTATATACTTGTGAGCAGGACACCTCTAATGGCATGTGTTTTTGTGGCAGACTGAGAAGCTCAAGCTTGGGTCACCTAAGACCCCCGACGAGGGACCGTCCAAGAAGAGAAGGGCGGCTAACGTCGGCCACTTCCAGCCGGACGTAGGGCCGGACCAGTTCCTGTGCATCGTCTTCAAGCCAACCTTCAACCGGCTACGGATTCCTCATGATTTCGTCAGATGGTTCGGAGAAATCCCTTCGAACATCATCGTCACCACCAACATAGGCTGCTACTGGAGGATGACTACGGTGATGGAAGGCGAGGACGCATACATCGACCAGGGGTGGGCGGCCTTCGCCGTCGCTCATCAGCTGCAGATAGGCTAGTTCCTCGCCTTCCAGAAGGTGTCCACCTTCCAGTACAATGTGGTCATCTTCGACTACACCTGCACTGAGGTGATGACCATGTGTCGTTACCATGGCGACGCCACCAGGTGTGTCGTCTTCCAAGCCCATGTCTGAAGCTCCTGGTGTGTGTACTTGTTGTTCCAGTCGTCCTATGATCGTCTATGGTGTGTCATGAACAATGATCGTCCTCTGTCCTGAACTATGATCGTCCTGTCTCCTTAACTATGAACGTGTTTGAACTATTATCACTGCTTAGTTTGTCTGAACTGTGAACTGTGTTCTTCCTTGTGTTGTTTGATCGCTGGTAACCTCACCACCGAAGGTAAGAGGTAAGCAGAAGCAGTTTCTGGGTTGCAACCAAACAACAGCGACGCCGTTCTGGGCTGCTACGAGGTCTGAAAACCGACCTACCAAACGGGCATAGCCCAAATCTCCACGGGGACGAAAAAACTCTATGCAGGCCACCAAACAACGTGGCTTTTATGGCCCATGGCCCGTTCGTAACGCGTAAGCACATCTCAGGCGCAATGAGCAGAAAATCGATGCAGCCTACCAAACGCGCCCCAAAGGAAACTAGGACCTCTAGCTTTGATCAAACCTTTTTTACATGGTAACAGACTTCCATTAACCCGAGTGCTCAGCAGATGGCCACTAAAACAATAGCTTTGATCAAACCTAAAATCTCACCGGCGGGCGCGTGCCAAGCTCATGCGTCGGCCGGCGCCGTGGCCACATGACCCGTCCATCCCCCGTCAGGTGTTTTTGGTCCGGGTGGAGCACGTTGTTGACGTGGCAAGGGAGAGCCGTTTCTATTCACCGTGGGCCCCACATATCGGCGACTGGGTGTTGTATTTGCACGTGAGAATCAACAGCAACTGATGTTCGAATTTTGGGGATCATGCCCAGGTACTCCGCCCTCTCCGCACTTCTCTCCCCCCCATTCGCCTTTCTCGGCAACGGCAGAGAGGCGCTCCCCAGCGCGGCGATTAGGGGTTGTTGGAGGCAGTACGGGTCGGCGGGGTGGCGCTCTGAGAAGACGTTGTTTAGCCAAGTTGATGTCTCATATGATATTGTAGGGGTCGGCAGGGTGGCGCTCTGCATGTAGTGGTAAAAAACTTGCTTATGCAGTTATGCAGGTTCATAGTTTCAGGCCAGTAGCTGCTATGGTTGAATGTGTTGCTTTTGTGTTGTGCTTTTTGTTTTATTTTGACCATGTCCTTCATCCTATGTGCAATGAAGATAATTATCTATAGAGATACATTTGTGTTGGTTGACTATGTTGGTATAATAGTTTCTTTTCACACATATGCAGGTTCATAGTTTGAGATAATTATGTACATAGATATATAGTTTGCATAGTTTTTTGCTTATGTTTGGCCTTGTTTATTACTCAACTTGTTATGTTTGTTGTCTGTATTGGTAGTAAAGTTATCTACGAGGATTGATGGTTTTTTGGTGTGCATAGTTGCTTATGTTTGGCCTTGTTATTACTCAACTTGCTATGTTTGTTACCTGTAGTGCTAGTAAAGTTATCTACGAGGATTGACGGTTTTTTGGTGTGCATAGTTTCTTTTATTTGGATTGTTATTACTCAACTTGCTATGTTTGTTCCTTGTAGTGCTAGTAAAACTGGGAAGTAGGTTCATGATCATAAAGTAAAATGGGTAATGCCTTGCTCATGTGAGCTTGGCACTTTGCAAGAGTACTATCTTGCCTTGGTTGGGAAATTGATCAAAGTGGTCTTCTTCTCTTTGGAAGTAGACCTCCTCCTTGATACGTCCAAAACGTATCTACTTTCCCGAACACTTTTGCTATTGTTTTGCCTCTAATTTGTGTATTTTGGATACAACTAACACGGACTAACGTTGTTTTCAGCAGAATTGCTCTGGTGTCTCGTTTTTGTGCAGAAATCCAACTTTCGGGAAAATCCTCGGAATTTCTTCAGATGGCCCTATTTTACCAAAATATTGACGGAGCCAGAAGGGCAAAGGAGGTGGAGGCCCGAGGGCCCCACACCACATGGCGGCGCGGCCCGGGGGGCCCGCGCGGCCATGTGGCCCCCTCGGCCGGCCTCCGACGCCCCCTTCGGACTACTTATTGGTTTCGACCAACGCACGGGGAGAAGTCGACATCGCCAGAAACCCTCCAGAGAGCCGCCACATCGCGAAACTCCGTCGCGGGAGCCAGAAGTCTCTGGTTCGGCCGGACGGGGAATTGGAGGAGATCTTCACCGCCATCACCGCCAACGCCTCTCCATCGACCAGCAATGTTTCCCCCATCCATGTGTGAGTAATTCCCCGCTGTAGGCTGAAGGGGATGGTAGGGATTGGATGAGATTGGTCATGTAATAGTCATAAGATTGTTAGGGCATAGTGCCTAGTATCCGTAGATGTCACTTTTATGATATTGTTGCAACTTGTTATGCTTAATGCTTGTCACTAGGGCCCGAGTGCCATGATCTCAGATCTGAACATGTTATTTATTCATGAAGATATTCGTTGTTTATGATCTTACCTGCAAGTTGTATACACATGTCGCTGTCCGGAACCAATGGCCCCAGAAATCGGGACAACCGGAGGGAATGGTAGTGATGTGAGGATCACATGTGTTCATGGAGTGTTAATGCTTTGCTCCGGTACTCTATTAAAAGGAGTACCTTAATATCCAGTAGTTTCCCTAGAGGCCCGGCTGCCACCGGCTGGTAGGACAGAAGATGTTGTGCAAGTTTCTCATTGCGAGCACGTACGACTAAATATGGAACACATGCCTATTGATTGATTAGTACTTGGATACCGTTTTATTATTATCTGCAAATGCCCATGCTTTGATTGTTACATGAGTTTCTCTCATCCATGCAACGCCCATTAAATCCGTCCCTGTGCCTACAGTATTTTAATCCTGCTGTTTACTATAATCACCACTGCTGTCTTTATTTCACCGCTCTGTTATTTCGCTATTTCCACTGCCATAGAACTGTTACTACGATAAACTCTTGCGAGCAAGTCTGTTTCCAGTGCAGCTGAATTGACAACTCCGCTGTTAAGGCTTACAAGTATTCTTTGTCTCCCTTGTGTCGAATCAATAAATTGGGTAATACTTCCCTCGAAGACTGTTGCGATCCCCTATACTTGTGGGTCATCAAGACTATTTTCTGGCGCCGTTGCCGGGGAGCATAGCTTTATTTGGAAGTTCACTTGGATTGATATTGTTCGCTGCAAATTCTCCATTATGGGTAAACCTCGCGATACTAAGATCGCCATATTACCATCCACTACAAGAAAAGGTACAACTCTGAGTACCTCTGCTGCTCTTGATTCACCATCTGTGATTGATAAACTTGTTTCACCGCCACATGCTTCGCGTGCTGGTACTTCTGCTGAATCTGAAAATTCTCATAATATTGATAATGTTTCTGCTGTGCTTGATGATAGTGGTTCATTGGGATCTTTTCTAGATGCTACAATTGCTAAGTCTAGACAAATTGAAAATACTGAAACTCCTAATGCTGCTACACCTGTTAATTCACCTGAGTCTGTTGAATATTCTAGTGATGATCTTGATGAAGATTATGTAGAGCTTGATAATGATTTTATTGAAAAATGCAAGGCTACTACTGATGCAAGAAAAATTAAAAAGTTGCTTGCAGAACATGCTGTTAGATATAAACCATCTCCTGATCCTAAATTTGCCACATCTCCTATAAACATTAGGGATAAAGATTATGATTTTTCTCTTGATCTATCTCATATAGCTATTGTTGAGAAAACACCCTTTTGTGGTACTGAAAAAGAAAGTGCTGTTGAACACATGACTGAGTTATCTACTCTTAGTGGCGTGTTTTCTGATGATGTCAAGATGCGTACTTATTTTGTCGCTAAAATTTTTCCATTCTCATTAAAGGATGATGCTAAAACTTGGTATAATAATTTGCCTCCTGGTTCTATTAAAAGTCCAACTGACTTGCGTGATGTTTTCTTTCGAAAATACTTTCCTGCTAGTGCTCAACATGCTGCTTTGCAGAGAATTTATAATTTTGACCAGGAAGATGGAGAGAAATTGCCTGAGGCTTGGGCGAGATTTTGCTCTCTTATTAGAGCTCAGCCTGACCATGATTTGGAAAAGCATGATTTACTTGATATATTTTATAGTGGACTAACTATTGAGTCTAGGGCATACCTGGATAGTTGTGCTGGTTGTGTTTTCAGGAAAAGAACTCCAGACGACGCTGAAGAATTATTGGCTAAAATAGGCCGGAATCATGATGATTGGTCTACACCTGAACCAACACCGATAGTGAAGAAGAGGGGTATGATTAAATTGAATGATGAAGATATGAGGGAAGCCAAGAAGTCTCTTAAGGAGAAGGGTATTAAACCTGAAGATGTGAAGAATTTACCTCCTATAGAAGATATATGTGAGACAATTCCCCCTTCATCCATGATTGAGGTACACTCGCTTCAACACTTTACTAGGGAAGATATTCCGTATTCAAAATCTCCTGCTCAATGCTTAGATGAATTTGATAATTATATTGTTAAGCAAGAAAACTTTAATATGCGAGTAGAGAATCATTTAATGGAAAATTCCCGAGCTATTAGTGAATTGCATGGTATTGTGGAGAGAACCTCCAATGATGTTAAGATACTTGTTAAACATTTTCAAATGGTTCAAACTCAAATTGATCAACTTACTAAAGTGCAAAATGACTTGTTGGGAAATAATTCTAAAGAAAAGCATGCTTATGAAGTAACAACTAGAGGTGGTGTTTCTACCCAGGATCCTCTATATCCTGAAGGGCATCCCAAAAGAGTTGAACAAGATTCTCAACTAATTAAAACTAGTGCTCCATCTAAGAAAAAGAAAAAGAAACATAAGAATGTTGTAGAATCCTCTGAACCTGTTAATGATCCTAATAGTATTTCTATTTCTGATGCTGAAACTGAAAGTGGTAATGAACATGAGGAAGATAATGATAAGAATGATACTCCTGATAAAGAAGAAATTGAAAAAGAACCTGAAAAGCATGCTAAAAATAAAAAGTACACTAAAGAAGACTTTATTACTGAGAAGCATGGTAATGAAAGAGAACCTTGGGTTCAAAAGCAAATGCCTTTTCCTGCTAAGAAACTAAAATCAAAGGAGGAGGAACATTATAATAAATTTTGTGATTGGATGAAACCTTTATTTTTGCAAATCCCTTTGACTGATGCTATTAAATTGCCTCCTTATTCAAAGTATATGAAAGATATTGTTACTAACAAAAGGAAAGTCCCCAATGAGGAAATTTCAACTATGCTTGCTAATTACTCCTTCAATGGTAAGATTCCAAAGAAGTTGGGCGACCCAGGTATACCGACTATTCCTTGTTCCATCAAGAATAATTATGTTAGAACTGCTCTATGTGATTTGGGAGCAGGTGTTAGTGTAATGCCTTTTTCTCTTTATAAGAGACTTGATTTAGATAAATTGATACCTACTGATATATCTTTGCAAATGGCTGATAAATCTACTGCTATTCCTGTTGGTTTATGTGAAAATGTTCTTGTTCAAGTTACTCAGCATTGCTTGATATTAACTGATTTCGTTGTGTTGGAAATGCCTGAAGATGATAATATGTCCATTATTCTTGGAAGACCCTTTCTTAATACTGCAGGGGCTGTTATTGATTGCAATAAAGGCATGGTTACTTTCAATGTTGATGATAAGGAACACACTGTCTATTTTCCCAAGAGGATTGATAAAGTATGTGGAGTCAATACAATTTTTAATGTGAAAACTATCAAAGTGGGATCCATTGATTGTCCTATATATGAGCCTAAAGAAGAATATCAAACTCTTGTGATTGGATCCATATCAATTCAATATAAGGTAACATGATTGATTTGAGGTTTATTTCTTCTTATGTCATATAAAATTTATTTGGTAGCAAGACTTGATCAACCTTGTTAACAAGTATATTTTATTGCATAAAAGAGCTAAACAACACTTCTTTCTTTCTCTCTCCCTCCACCTATTTTACTTGCTGTAGCACTTTTATTTTGCAATATGCTTTAGTCATTTAAGATTTTAGAAATCATTTTCCTGCGCAGTAATCATTAATTTAATACCCAGAAATGTGCATTTTTCAAAGTTCTCTAAAAATTACAAAAATTACACCGTTGGTCCTATTTTTCGACGAGGCACCTGGGAGCACCAGAGGATGACCTGTGGGGCACCAGGGGGTGCCACACCATAGGGCGGCGCGGCCAGCAAGGGGGCCGCGCCACCATGTGGTGTGGGCCACCCCTTGCCCCACTACACCATCTCTTCCTCCCAGCACCTTCTCTCTCCCGAAAAAACTCGTACCAAGTTTCTCTCACTCGTGTTTCTGCTCAAGAACTCGCGATTTTTCGATCTCCTTGCTCAGCCCAGATTTCTGTCTGAAATTTGGCACATTTACTCCTTGGTATGTGACTCCTTTGATTGTCCAATTAGAATTTCATTTGGTTGAGTACATCTTGAATATTTTGCTGCTGTAGATAACATGATTAGTGAGCTTGCATGCTTGTTCTAAGTGGTAGAAATTAGTTTTGATGCATGTTTAGTACTCTAGCAAGTTCCTATAGTAGTTCCCTTCAATTACACACCTTGAAATCAAATTTTATAATGATTGTTGAAAATTTCAGAAGGGGAAGATGAAGAAATTCAAGTTTGGAGAGTTGTTCAAGAAAGCAACAACCAGCACCGGTAGGCCCTCAAGGGCGTCTACTCAAATTAGGCGATCCTACAATGAGGATGTCATCGCGCCTAGCTTCGCGCCCGAGGAGGACCATGGGGCTCCTAATGCTTCATCCTTCCCTTGTTATGAGTTTCTGACCAATGCAGGGATATTGGATGACTTCTTCACCCTCGTCAACAGGGCAGGCCTAGCCACCTACGTGGGAGACGAGAGGGGACAATATTACAGGCTCACCAAAATTTTCGTTGAGAGCTTCAAGTTCCACAACACGGAATATGAGCCGACAGTCGCATTCAAGATTTATGATATTCCTGTTACCATGAAATTGGAGGAATTTTGTTTTGCATTGGGTATTGCCCCTGTAGGTACAGCAAGGAGGATTGATGACAACCCTCGGGACTTGTTGGAGCTCTACCGAGGGATCACCGGGGATGATTGCCGCACCATCCAGCGAGGGAAGATAAGAAACATTCAACTCCCCGCTATTAAGTATTTCGCATATTACATTGGTACTAGCATTTTGGGTAGAGAAAATACTAGTAACATCTCTAGCTACCATCTTGCTTTCTTGAATGTTGCACTTACTGGAGAGACACCTTATCATCTTGGTTCTCTTATTGCTCGCCGCCTGTCTAGCAGGGGGCCTATTTTTGGAGGAACTATTGCATCACGCATTCTAACACATCTAGATATTCCTCTTGATTCTAATGATGTACCATTAACCCCTAGGAAGCTAGATATTGCTGCTATGAAGAGCCATCATTTTGTTACTACTAACTCCACTATAGATAATATTGTCTATAAAATGTTGTTTGCTGATGGGAATGAGAAAGAAATCCCTCTTCCCCAGCAGGGTTTGTTTAATATTGACAGGCAATCATGGTCGCTAACAAAGGAGGTGGTGGAGGAACATATGAAGATACAAGAATTCCACCAGCAACATGACTCCGAGAACGCCGAGCCCTCCTACGACTACACCGTCACGTACCCCGACGTTTCCTCCAGCACATACATGGAACCGGGTCGTTCTTCGTCATATTACGAAGACACCACTTCATGGGGACCGTGGGAATGAACTCCACTTAGGCCAAAAGCCTAAGCTTGGGGGGAGGTATACCGGCATCACTCATTCTTTGCATATTATGATTGCTGGATACTTGTACATACTTGTTTAGTCTCTTAGAGTGGTTTTCTAATGAGAGGGAGATGATATTTGGGGAAGTGCTGTCCAAAAACAGATTCTGTGCTGTTACCAAAAAAATTCGTACGCACAGCCAGAACGTTATTTTGAGTTGCCAATTTTTGAGCATGTTCCCCAGGTTGTTATCTAACTTTCATTAGTTGAACACTTTTTGGTCTGAGCAATGGAAGATTTTTGTTAAATTCGATTTCTGTACTGCTGTCAGGATTTGGCAGATTTCTGTCATCCTGCTTTTCTGTGTTTCTGTTAGTTTGCATTCTTTTGTTTTCGCTTTGTTTCTTTCCTAAAACACAAAAAGACTAAAAATATTTCTGTTGTTTCTCTTCACCATTTGTTTATTTGGTTCTTTGCTCTTAGTTTATTTCGTTTGCTATCGTTGGTTTGCTATGAGAAAACCCAAAAAGATTTTGCTTTGTTTGCTTGTTTTCTTTCGTTCTTGTTTCTAATTCGAAAACACCAAAAATATTTGCTGTTCTTCTTTGGTTTGTAAAGTTCATCATGAGTTCAATGGTCTTCGATGGCTGGAGCGTGGTTTTCATTTCATATTATCCAAGCTACACAAGTGAAAAGGCAATAATGACGATCTACAACAATCTGATTGTGGTGAGAGGCTGGTATGAACTCTATTTGCTTTCATTTTTGTACATATACTCATCCATATGAGCATGCTTAGTTGGTTCATGTGAGGTATATGTTATTTGAGAAAGTCTAATAGCTCATGATCTCTCATGATTAGTTCCAATTTATTAATATGAGTAGCATGTCATGGATGTTTGCTTGCATTGTTTTATTCATAAGTAAGTATGGCATTGTGGTATCCTCCTCTGAATAATTCATTTATATCGACTTGGCACATGCTCACGCATGCATATGACTGAACAAAAAGTCAATTAAGCCTCGATGATTTATTGCTTCAGAGTTCTTGTATCACTTTTATGCCTCCGTTAATTTATTTTGCCGCAAGCATGATTATGACAGTTACTGCTCTCTTGATTTGTCGCTCCCTAGTCTTTTGCTAGCCTTCACTTGTACTGAGCGGGAACGCCGCTCGTGCTTCCAAACACCTGAAAACCAAGTTGTTCCAAAGTGTCCACCATAAATACCTATGCATGGCATTTCAAACCATTCCAAGTAAATTCTCATGCGCTACCTTTAAAACTTTCAAAATGCTTCTCAATTTGTGTTAATGTTTCATAGCTCATGAAGAAGTATGTGGTGTTTAGCTTTCAACCTTGTCATTTACTTTTGACGGACTCTCATATGGACTAGTGGCACATCCGCTTATCCAATAATTTTGCAAAAAGAGCTGGCAATGGGATTCCCAGTCCCAAATTAATTAACTTAAATAGACACTCCTCCATGGTTTGTGATTGTTGGACGGCACCCGAAGGATTCGGTTAGCCATGGCTTGTGTAAGCAAAGGTTGGGGGGAGTGTCATCATCATAATAAAACTTAAATAAAAGGCACTCCTTCATGGTATGTGATTGTTGGCAGGCACCCGAGGATTCGGTTAGCCATGGTTTGTGAAAGAAAGGTTGGAAGGAGTGCCAACCAAAAATAAATAAATGGGAGCCGCTCTTGTGAGTCCGGTTGATGAGGTAGTTAGTGTACCCATTACCATTCGTTGACAACAACAAACACTTCTCAAAAATAATTTTACTCCTGCTTTACAAATGAAAAGCTCTAGCGCATGTTAATCCCTGCTTCCCTCTGCGAAGGGTCAATCTTTTACTTTTTATGTTGTGTCTCCATTCTTTCTTTGAGCACTATCTTGAGAGCACAACTGTCATTCTTAGTATAATATGCTTGTCTCAAAATATGATTGATTGTGGTATAACTTTGATGCTTTTATCTTTGACAATCACTACTTCTAGTCTTTCTATGAACTCAAGAGGTGCCTCGGCATTTATGTTTTGCCGATCAAATACAGGCAAGCGAGATACCATTTTATCATATTCTCTTATGAACATTGCAATCCTGCTTATATACATGATTCATGGTGCTTATTATTAATTGTTGGTACTTCTCCATGATTGACATAGCTGTTGGATGATCTTATTTGCATGTATCTCATTATGAACTGCTTAAGTATTAGCCATAGCATGAGAATATATACATCATATGAGCAAATGTGTTCGTGAAAGTTCTTTTATCGCTCAGTTGTTAACTGAATTGCTTGAGGACAAGCAATAAGCTAAGCTTGGGGGGAGTTGATACGTCCAAAACGTATCTACTTTCCCGAACACTTTTGCTATTGTTTTGCCTCTAATTTGTGTATTTTGGATACAACTAACACGGACTAACGCTGTTTTCAGCAGAATTGCTCTGGTGTCTCGTTTTTGTGCAGAAATCCAACTTTCGGGAAAATCCTCGGAATTTCTTCAGATGGCCCTATTTTACCAAAATATTGACGGAGCCAGAAGGGCAAAGGAGGTGGAGGCCCGAGGGCCCCACACCACATGGCGGCGCGGCCCAGGGGGGCGCGGCCATGTGGTCTGGCCCCCTCGGCCGGCCTCCGCCGCCCTTCGGACTACTTATTGGTTTCGACCCGAAAACGCACGGGGAGAAGTCGACATCGCCAGAAACCCTCCAGAGAGCCGCCACATCGCGAAACTCCGTCGCGGGAGCCGAAGTCTCCGTTCGGCACTCCGCCCGGACGGAATTGGAGGAGATCTTCACCGCCATCACCGCCAACGCCTCTCCATCGACCAGCAATGTTTCCCCCATCCATGTGTGAGTAATTCCCCCGCTGTAGGCTGAAGGGGATGGTAGGGATTGGATGAGATTGGTCATGTAATAGTCATAAGATTGTTAGGGCATAGTGCCTAGTATCCGTAGATGTCACTTTTATGATATTGTTGCAACTTGTTATGCTTAATGCTTGTCACTAGGGCCCGAGTGCCATGATCTCAGATCTGAACATGTTATTTATTCATGAAGATATTCGTTGTTTATGATCTTACCTGCAAGTTGTATACACATGTCGCTGTCCGGAACCAATGGCCCCGAAGTGACAGAAATCGGGACAACCGGAGGGAATGGTAGTGATGTGAGGATCACATGTGTTCACGGAGTGTTAATGCTTTGCTCCGGTACTCTATTAAAAGGAGTACCTTAATATCCAGTAGTTTCCCTAGAGGCCCGGCTGCCACCGGCTGGTAGGACAGAAGATGTTGTGCAAGTTTCTCATTGCGAGCACGTACGACTAAATATGGAACACATGCCTATTGATTGATTAGTACTTGGATACCGTTTTATTATTATCTGCAAATGCCCATGCTTTGATTGTTACATGAGTTTCTCTCATCCATGCAACGCCCATTAAATCCGTCCCTGTGCCTACAGTATTTTAATCCTGCTGTTTACTATAATCACCACTGCTGTCTTTATTTCACTGCTGCTGTTATTTCGCTATTTCCACTGCCATAGAACTGTTACTACTGATAAACTCTTGCGAGCAAGTCTGTTTCCAGGTGCAGCTGAATTGACAACTCCGCTATTAAGGCTTACAAGTATTCTTTGTCTCCCCTTGTGTCGAATCAATAAATTGGGTAATACTTCCCTCGAAGACTGTTGCGATCCCCTATACTTGTGGGTCATCACTCCTCCTCTTGATACTCCTCGGTACTAGCGTCTAAAATACGAATACGGGGTACACAATCATCACACCAAACTTATTTACTAAACTAAGCACACACATGATTTACACAACTTAAACTAGCATCACACATTACTATTAAGTTGGTGGATGTGTTTTTCTTATTTAAGAAAAATAATTTCCTCTCATATTAACTTAGGTGTTATGTTTATTCATTTAGAGAAATAATTTCCTCTCATTAACTTATTAAGATTTAATTTCTCTCATGAATAATATATGACCTAGGTTGACCAAAGTCAACCTCTTCATACTTATCATTTAAGAAAATGATTTAAATGAGGTGTAGCACCTCATACAATTTAATCCTAGCATGGTAAATATTTAATATCATCAACAAACCATATGAGACCTATATGACCAGAGTCTCTACCTCATTTTGGATTGTTTATGACAAGATTTAAATGAGAGAAATACTCCCATATGATTTATTGATATTTTTGGACAATATCTTTGACTAGAATTAGCCATATAGTCCTTTAATTAAACTAGGCCATGATCATACAAAGTAAGCATGGCATATTTTTGTAAAAACAATTAGTATAAGTGTAATGTGATTTATAGGAGTTGGAATTAACTTAAAAGCAATTGTGGTTGATTTTTAATAATTTTTCTAAGGCAGAAAAGTCCCTGTCTTGTTTATTTTCTCACTTTAATTCTATAATAGATCTAGGGTTCATAAAATCCTAAGCTTTCCAAATATATAAAATTTGTAAAATTTGGTTGGGTGGATTTTCTCCTATTTAATTTTGAATACAGCACCAGAGAGTATTTAATCTAATTCGAAAATTCAGTTTTGAATTTGGTGGGCTTAGGCGGGAAGGGTTCTTGGGCTAAACAAGGGAAAAGAAAGTGGGCCGGCCCATACTGCGTCCAGCGCAGCGGGCAGCTGACAGTGGGGGCCACGCGTCAGCGGGACTTAACAGGCGAAGCGGTGCGTGTCCTGCGCCGTAGGATTAGGCGAGGATCGGACGGACGACGAGCGTCGTCGTCTCCGGCGAGAGATGGCTACGGCGCGGCGACGGTGGGGGTCGGAGACTCGCGGCGCGGCGATGATCGGAGAGGGGTTGCGGCGAGGTTGTCGATGATGGTGAAGCAGATGGGAGCAGCGGCGGCGCCTGGGGTGCACTGCAACGGCGGCGCCCTTCTCAGCACCTCCGCGGGCACCGAGCTCCAAATTCCGGCGAGGCAGCGGTGAATGGAGAAGGAGAGGCTAGAGAGGCTCAGAGGTGAGAGGGAAGCGATGTGCTGGAATTGAGACGGAGGGGCTGCTTTATAGCCTCCTCGAGCACTGGGGATCACGGTGACGCGGCGAGGCGCTGTCCTGGCGATCAACGGCGTGGGCGTCATGGCGGCGTTCAGAGGCACAGCGAGGACAGCTCGGCGGAGGTGGTCAAGCACAGTGGGGAGGGTCATGCGTCCGTGGGTACTGTGGCGGTCACGTCGTCCTCCCGACGGTGACAGGGCGCTGCTCGTGGCGTCTCAGGCGTCGTGAGTGCTCGGCGCGGAGCGGGGCGGGGTCGGAGTTGGCGGGGACGGCGCTCTGGGCGCTCCGGGCGTCGCGGCACGCATGCACGGCATGGCGTCCTGGAGCGTCTGGGCGCGCTTGCTGGCGTGTGCGTGCTCGTCAAGGGAGGGCACGAGGTGTGCAGGGAGTGGGAGCGTGGTGACATGGTGGTGCAAGGCTGAGGTGAAGGGAGAGAGAGGCATGTGAGGCCATGCCATGCCACGGCATGGTCATTCCACGGTCATGGTGACCAAGTGGTGGCAGGGTTGGCTGGTGCTGGAGTGTGAGGGAGTCCATGGAGTCAGTGGGCTTGGTTGAAATTTCAGTATGGGCAACAATTATATCCCTGCCCTAAAGGTGTTTGATGTAATGCCCGAAAGAAAATTATTTTTGAATTTTGCAATTCTTTTTGGTGGGTTGTAATCATATATTAAATAGAGTAGAATGGTGTTGGTTTGGTTCAATTTGGAATTGAAATGCAAAATCCCAATTTGCATATGATCTTCACTTTGATAAAAAGTCTCCACTTTGCTTGCTTGCCATTTGAAATAGAGATGGAATTTGGGGGTGTGTTCTTGAGCAAAGTTGTTCTCCTTGATGTTGTCTTGGATGAGGTGCAAAGAATTGGTCAAGTGTAGAAGTGAAAACTCACAAACCAGGGGCTCAAAGTGGGCATCGGGCTAAAATTGCCTCATATGACCATAATCACATGTGAGCTCATATTTGATTCAAATTTGATTTGAATGGTGTTTGATTGTTTCCAAAGTTGTTAATATGTGTTTAGTATCCATTTACACCCAATGGTGCAAACCAAAATGGTCTAGGTCAAAGATTTGTAAAAATGGCCTAAGCCTTATGTGTGTGTGAAATTGATTTTTATAATTTCTTTTCTATTTTCTTTTTATTTGACTTTGGATGATCAAGTGATCATTGCTAGGGTTTTAGAGTGAGAGAGAACACATAAGCAAGCATCATGGCAAAAGCACACTCAATTAATTAATAAGGTGATCTATATGCATAGCCCTATATGATGAGAAAAAGTTTTTGTTGACTCTAATTTTTGGGTTCTTGGAATCTCTCTCTCTTGTTCTTTTATTGAAAACTTGGGATGTTACACCAGTCCTTCCCCACGCCGCGTGTAGCCGCGGACACATCAGCCTGATTCCACTTTTCAGCGTAGTCAAGCAAGTGCCCCAGCTCGCAACCCTCGCGCTTTAGCTCCGTAATCCGGCCCAGGCCGGTAGCTCTCTCTCCAGCCACGACAGCGGCGGGCCGGCGTGCAGCACCATGGACTGCGGGCCGGAGTCCGTGGCTTTCCCCTTGAAGGGTTCAGACACGCGGAGCTTGGCGCCTTCTGGCGGCGGCATTGGCTTGGCCGCAGAGGGTCCTTGGGCTGGCAGCGGCGTCGGCGCGTCCCCGGTGGGCTTGGCGGTAGGAGCTTGCGGTGGTGTTGGCGTGGCGGTTGGCTCAGGAACAGGAGCTTCGCGGCGGCGTGGTTTGGCTCAACGGCGGCGTCGGTGTTGAGCTTGCCGGCGCGGAAGTATCCGGCACGGCCTTGGAGGGGGAAGAGCGTGAACTCTTCTTCTTCTTCTTTTCTTTCAGGACGGGAGGAACTTGAAGTTCCGCCCGCCCGGCAGCTTCAGAGTCGGCGCCGATGTTGCTGGCGCCGGTATCTTGCATGTCAGGAGGGGAGACAAAGTCATCCTCCGCGCGGTGATCAGAATTTGTAGGGGCCGCGCGCCCCGCACTTGGTGCGCCTCCCAGAGGGGAGGCAGAAGGGTTGCCGGTACCAGAAGGTACCGGGCTTGAACGAGGAGGAGGTGAGGTCCTGGCTGTTCCTTCGGAGCTCTCCGGCTTCGTACGGGCAGCGCCCTTGGAGAGCGTGAGCGCAGGACTGAACGAAAAGAAAAAGAGGAAAGATAAGGAAAAGTAACCGGAAGGAAAAGTCTGTGAAACCAAGCGAACAAAGAAACAGAAAACTTACCCGGAAGAGACATGCATTGTTTTCCCCTTGTAGCGCCTCTTGCCTACTTGTTTCCCCCCAAGGACTTCCGTCCGGGAGCGTTTGGCAGGAGGGGCCTGGCTTGAGCCGGCATCTGTTGACGGGGCCTTGTTCTTCTTGCTCCCGGAGGTGAGCTTGTCCAGGAACTCCTGGCCAACCTCGGCCTGCAGGGGAGTCACGTGCTCATGAACCTGTGGTTGGGGGCCAGCTGAGGGAGCATCTACAGAAGGAAAATAACAATAAAGCATGAGAGACCGGAAAAGAAATCTACCTCAAGCATAGTGAGATCATCACTGGAACCAGGAGCTTCCGCCGAGACGTTACCGGGGCATGAGGTGTGGGTGCGGCCCATCTTAAGATCGGTCCAATGAATATAAGGGTCGGGGTCCACTCTATCCAGAGGCCGCTTCCGGACAGGGCCTCGCTTATCCGATGTAATGCGAAGCGCTCCTTAGCCTGAAAAGAAACAGAAAGACAGTTAGCCACAACACAACATTTACCGGTACAATATCCCGGGTTGCGCAATTTCTTACTTCTTCGGTTGGAGGATTGGTGGAGCTAAGAGGCGAAGCCCCAATCCCAGTCAACCGGCATGGCAGTCTGGCAGATCTGCCTGGCCTTGAGGACTACATCCTCTTTGCTAAGGGGGAGGCCGGCAAAATTCGAGACCGGAAAACTTAAAAAAGGGGCTCCCTTGGCGGGAGCCGATGATGCAAGACCCGCATTGTACGGGGGGTTTGGGCTTAGGAATCTCCTTGCCCTGGACAGAATTTATTCTAAGAGAGAAGAAGCGAGCAAAGGTCTCGCGAGTGGGGCGGATGCCGATATACGCCTCCATAAAAGTAGCATAACAAGAAAGATAAAAAACGGCATTGCCGGGAAGGTGGTGAGGCTGAAGATGATAGAAATCCAGAAGAGCGGAAAAAAGTCAGAAGCTGGGAGGCCGAAGCCGCGCTCGAAATGAGCGAGAGAAGACAACGAACTCACCGGGTTCAAGTACCGGCTCGATC
Source organism: Lolium multiflorum (assembly GCA_030979885.1). NCBI lineage: Eukaryota > Viridiplantae > Streptophyta > Magnoliopsida > Poales > Poaceae > Lolium > Lolium multiflorum. The sequence continues at coordinate 181,435,118 of CM061749.1, read as the reverse complement.
TCGTCGCCTGGAATCCGGCAGGATACTCCCTCCGGTATCCTTCGGACCGGTATAACCAGTCGATCTCGTGTTGGGTTACATCGAGCCTATCCGGCCCCGCGTGTGGCGCGGATAAATCTACTCCTAAGGCTTGAACAGAGATGCCGGCCTCTTGATCTACACCGGATTCGATTTCCATCCGGGCAAGATGCTGTAAGTTCGTCGGATTCTTCTCTCCGGTGGTTGATGTCTACGGGTGCTTCTATTCTTGTAGACAGTGTTGGGCCTCCAAGAGCAGAGGTTTGTAGAACGCAGCAAGTTTTCCCTTAAGTGGATCACCCAAGGTTTATCGAACTCAGGGAGGAAGAGGTCAAAGATATCCCTCTCAAGCAACCCTGCAACCACAAAGCAAGAAGTCTCTTGTGTCCTCAACACACCAAATACACTTGTCAGATGTATAGGTGCACTAGTTCGGCGAAGAGATAGTGAAATACAAGTAATATGGATGTATATGAGTGGTAATAGCAATCTGAATAAAATATGGCAGCGAGTAAACATGCAACAAAACAGTAAACAAACGGAGATTCGATGCTTGGAAGCAAGGCCTAGGGATCCTGCTTTCACTAGTGGACACTCTCAACAATGATCACATAATAGGACTACTCTACACCCTTTTGTTGGATGATGAACACCACTAACTGTGTAGGATTACACGAACCCTCAATGCCGGAGTTAACAAGCTCCACAATATTCGATATTCATGTTTAAGTAACCTTAGAGTGCAAGATAGATCAACACAATTACACCAAGAACTAACATAGCATGCACACTATCACCATCACACTATGAAGGAGGCATAGATCACATCAATACTTATCATAGAAATAGTTAACTTCATAATCTACAAGAGATTACAATCATAGCCTACACCAAGTACTACACGAGGCACACACTGTCACCATTACACCGTGCAGGAGGAATAGAGTACTTTAATAACATCACTAGAGTAGCACATAGATGATATTCAACTAGACATAAAGAGAGAGATGAACCACATAGCTACGGCGGAGCCCTCAGGGGGTGAATTACTCCCTCCTCATCATGGAGGCAGCGATGGCGGTGGAGACGGCGGTGGAGATGGCACCGGGGCAATTCCCCGTCCGGCAGGTGCCGGAACAGAGACTTCTGTCCCCCGAATTGGAGTTTCGCGATGTGGCGGCGCCCCTGGAGTCTTTCTGGAGTTTCGTCAATCGGTGTCGAAGTTTTAGGTCACGACGGCTTAAATAGGCGAAGAGTCGGAGTCGGAAGAGTCCCGAGGGGCCCACACACCAGGGTGGGGTGACCACCCTCTAGGCCGCGCCGGCCTATTGGGAGGAGGCCCTGGGCCTCCCCCTGGCTTGCCCTTCTGGCTCCGTGAGTCTTCCGACGAAATAGAATTTCTGTAATTTTTCTGGATTTTTCCGAGCACTTTGGTTTTTGGGCCTTTTCTGCAATAAACAGACATAATAAACAGAAACTGGCACGGTGGCATCTTGTTAATAGGTTAGTGCCGGAAAATGCATAATAACGACATATAATGTGTATAAAACATGTGAGTATCATCATAAAAGTAGCATGGAACATAAGAAATTATAGATACGTTTGGGACGTATCAAGCATCCCCAAGCTTAGTTCCTACTCGCCCTCGAGTAGGTAAACGATAACAATGATAATTTCTTAAGTGACATGCCATCATAACCTTGATCATACTATTGTAAAGCACATGAGATGAATGCAGAGATTCGAAGCAATGATGAAGATAATGAGTAAACAAATGAATCATATAACAAAGACTTTTCATGAATAATACTTTCAAGACAAGCATCAATAAGTCTTGCATAAGAGTTAACTCATAAGCAATAAATTCTTAGTAGAAAGCTTTGAAACAACACAAAGGAAGATATAAGTTTCAGCGGTTGCTTTCAACTTTAACATGTATATCTCATGGATAATTGTCAACACAAAGTAATATAACAAGTGCAATAGGTAAACATGTAAGAATCAATGCACACAGTTTACACAAGTGTTTTCTTCTAAGATAGAAAGAATAGGTAAACTGACTCAACAATAAAGTAAAAGAATGGTCCTTCAAAGAGGAAAGCATCGATTGCTATATTTGTGCTAGAGCTTTGATTTTGAAAACATATAGAGAGCATAAAAGTAAAGTTTTGAGAAGTGTTTGTTGTTGTCAACGAATGATAGCGGGTACTCTAACCCCCTTGCCAGACAAACCTTCAAAGAGCGGCTCCCATTTTATTTTATTTTTGGGTGGCACTCCTTCCAACCTTTCTTTCACAAACCATGGCTAACCGAATCCTCGGGTGCCTGCCAACAATCTCATACCATGAAGGAGTGCCTTTTTATTTTAGTTTTATTATGATGACACTCCTCCCCACCTTTGCTTTCTCAAGCCATGGCTAACCGAATCCTTCGGGTGCCGTCCAACAATCACATACCATGGAGGAGTGTCTATTTTTGTTAATTAATTTGGGACTGGGAATCCCATTGCCAGCTCTTTTTGCAAAATTATTGGATAAGCGGATGAAGCCACTAGTCCATTGGTGAAAGTTGTCCAACAAGATTGAAAGATAAACACCACATACTTCCTCATGAGCTATAAAACATTGACACAAATAAGAGGTAATAACTTTTGAATTGTTTAAAGGTAGCACTCAAGCAATTTACTTTGGAATGGCGGAGAAATACCATGTAGTAGGTAGGTATGGTGGACACAAATGGCATAGTGGTTGGCTCAAGGATTTGGATGCATGAGAAGTATTCCCTCTCGATACAAGGCTTAGGCTAGCAAGGTTATTCGAAACAAACACAAGGATGAACCGGTGCAGCAAAACTCACATAAAAGACATATTGTAAACATTATAAGACTTTACACCGTCTTCCTTGTTGTTCAACCCAATACTAGAAATTATCTAGACCTTAGAGAGACCAATTATGCAAACCAAATTTTAGCAAGCTCTATGTATTTCTTCATTAATAGGTGCAAAGTATATGATGCAAGAGCTTAAACATGAGCACAACAATTGCCAAGTATCAAATTATTCAAGTCATTCTACCAATTACTACATGTAGCATTTCCCGTTTCCAACCATATAACAATTAACGAAGCAGTTTCAACCTTTGCCATGAAAATTAAAAGCTAAGAACACATGTGTTCATATGAACCAGCGGAGCATGTCTCTCTCCCAGGCAATCATTTATTCAAACAAAAACAAAAACAAAAGCACACAGACGCTCCAAGCAAAGTACATAAGATGTGGCCGAATAAAAATATAGTTTCAAGAGAAGGAACCTGATAATTTGTCGATGAAGAAGGGGATGCCTTGGGCATCCCCAAGCTTAGACGCTTGAGTCTTCTTGAAATATGCAGGGATGAACCACCGGGCATCCCCAAGCTTAGAATTTTCACTCTTCTTGATCGTAGTATATCATCCTCCTCTCTTGACCCTTGAAAACTTCCTCCACACCAAACTCAAAACAACTCATTAGAGGGTTAGTGCATAATCAAAAACTCACATGTTCAGAGGTGACACAATCATTCTTAACACTTCTGGACATTGCTCAAAGCTACTGGAAGTCAATGGAACAAAGAAGTCCATCCCACATAGCAAATGAGGCAATGCGAAATAAAAGGCAGAATCTATCAAAACAGAACAGTCCGTAAGGACGAATTTTAAAATGGCACCAGACTTGCTCAGATGAAAATGCTCAAATTGAATGAAAGTTGTGTACATATCTGAGTATCACTCACGTAAATTGGCATAATTTTCTGAGTTACCTACAGAGAATTAGGCCCAGATTCGTGACAGCAAGAAATCTGTTTCTGCGCAGTAATCCAAATCTAGTATCAACCTTTCTATCAAAGACTTTACTTGGCACAACAATGCAATAAAAATAAGATAAGGAGAGGTTGCTACAGTAGTAACAACTTCCAAGACACAAATACAAAATAAAAGTACTGTAGCAAAATAAACACATGGGTTATCTTCCAAGAAGTTCTTTCTTTATAGCCATTAAGATGGGCTCAGCAGTTTTAATGATGCACTCGCAAGAAATAAGAGTTGAGGCAAAAGAGAGCATCAAGAAGCAAATTAAAAACACATTTAAGTCTAACCCACTTCCTATGCAAAGGAATCTTGTACACAAATGAATTCATGAAGAACAAAGTGACAAGCATAAGAGGATAAAACACGAGTAACTTCAAGATTCTCAACATAAAGAGGGGAAACTTAATATTATTAAGATGCATATAACCATGTTTCCCTCTCTCATAATAACTTTCAGTAGCATCATTGATGAAATCCACAATATACCCGTCACTTAAAACATTCTTATCATGGTTCATGTGCATAGAAGTATCATTAATTTTGGCATAAGAAGAGTTCTTCTCATTAATAGTAATTGGAGCAAGATTATTATCAAGAATTTGAACATGGTAAACAAGTTGCATATTAAGGGAATTGTTTTTGGCAATCCAATCATAACTATGACAAGTTTCATAAGGATAATTATAACCTATATCATAGCATTCTTTATAATAATCATCAAAGGTCGGAGGCACAGTGTCATCATAAGAAATAGAATAGTTATCTTTCACAGTCGGTTTATCTGTGACCATACCATCATTGTTATTAGAAGGAGATGTATCAAACACATAATGATCAGTAGCAAAAGGATTTTCAAACACCCCTTCCCCAAGCTTAGAGCTTTCTATATCATTATGGGAGGAAGCATGGATAGCACTGATACTATCGCAATTATTATCATCATCATTTTCAGAATTAGTTTCCCAGAGATTTGCAATATCAAAAGTAGTGTGCTCATTCAAATCATGATCACTAATGTATGTAAAGGGCATAGGAAGATCATTGTATTCAGATTCATTATCATAATAATCATTAGGAGCAACATACTTACGGTTACCTAGCGTTATCTCATTCACGCGGGGATACGCCGTTACCTCTTTCTTTTTATTCTCCTTCTTCTTCTTCTTCGTTCCCTTCTTCTTCTTCTTTTCCTTCTCCTCGTTCCCTTCTTTAGGAGGAAGAGGCTTGAAGGGTGGCTTGTCCGCATAACCTGATTTACTTTCAGAAACAATAGAAGAAACTTGGGAGGATCCCTCCTTTTCATTAATTAGTTGAAAACACACAGCGGTCCTATCATATTTTGGCAAGGTGTCATCTTCTAAAATATTTTGTATGTAAGTATTTGTATGGCTATTATCAATGCAATAAGAAAAACACCCATGCAGGACATCATCAATATCAAGATCACTCATATGTAACAAAGAGATTTTTCTTGAGAGCTCTTCACACCACAAAAATAAAGTAAGTTCATCATGCTGATTAGGAGTAATTTCATCATCACAATACAAATTTGCAGCACTCATTGGGTTCAAATTATCATTGGAGGAGCATTGAAAATTAAAATGACCCACTTCATGGCAAACTTCACAAATAAAAGGATAGAGGGCACAAACTTTTTTACCAAGATCATCTAGAGTCCTAGCCCACTTTCTAGTTTTTTCATTAATATGGTGGATACAATATTCATCTTCGATTTGATTAATTCCACAAGGTCTATGCATTCCACAAAAATTAACATGCTTATAGGAAATAGCATTCTTAGGAGTTTGAGCATGCTTATTGCAATCATTAACAACAATTTCATTCTTCATGCAAGCCTCTTTAAAAGGTTCATGATACTTATCAAAATTCTTTTTAGGCAATTCAAAATGAGAAGCAAAGGCTTTATAAAGATTTGCAGCAACTTGAGAGTCAAGACCATAAGTAGCACTCATATCTCGAAATTTATCAGTATCCATAAAAGTTTCAATGCATTCATAATCATAATTTATACCTGACTCTTCACCTTTGTTGTTCTCCCATCCTTCAGCGTTCTCCTCAATCCGATCAAGAAGATCCCACCTAGCTTCAACCTCCTTGCTTGTGAAAGATCCCTCCGAACAGGCATCCAGATAGTCCTTGTGTTGTCCTGAAATCCTCGCATAAAAATTGTTAACAATAACATTACGGGGGAGCTCATGGATGGGACATTTGAGCATTAGTGACTTCAATCTCCCCCACGCTTGAGAGATACTCTCTCCATTACGAGGATAAAAGTTATAAATGTAATTCCTATCAATATGCACTTCATGAGGAGGATAAAATTTAGAGTAAAAGAGAGATACAATTTCCTCCCAACCAAGAGAATGACTATTCTTCAACAATTTATACCAATGCGCCGCTTTACCAGACAGCGAAACAGAGAATAGCTTCTTCCTCACTTCATCCATAGAGATACCTGCACACTTGAATAACCCGCATAATTCAAGCAAAAACAGTAAATGATCTCCAGGATGGACAGTTCCATCCCCTTCATAGCGGTTATCCATAACACGTTCAATAATTTTCATAGGTATTTTATACGGAATACTTTCAGCAGGTGGATTTAAAATATCAGAAGCATTATTAGAGTTATCGCATATGGGAGATAAAGCATTATCAGAGCAAAATATTTCTTCCAAAGCTGAGGAGCAAAAAAGATTATTTTTATGTAAACTAGCTTCCCCAAGCTTAGACTTATCCATAGCATTAGCAGTGATTGCGTTCATACTAATAATATTGCTACTAGCATGCAAATAAGGTTCCATAGGTTTTTTAATTTTCGCATCAAACAATTCTAAATCAGGAAAAAGATTAAAAAGCTCACTAATTTTTTTATTGTTTTCCATTATGCCTAACTAGTGAAAATAAAAACAAGAAACAAAAAGATGCAATTGCAGGATCTAAAGGAAATAGCTTCGAGTACTTACAACGGCGCCGGAAAATAGCTTAGTAGCCGAGATCCGGAGTGTGAGTACCTTTACCTTTCCTCCCCGACAACGGCGCCAGAAAATAGCTTGATGTCTACGGGTGCTTCTATTCTTGTAGACAGTGTTGGGCCTCCAAGAGCAGAGGTTTGTAGAACATCGCAAGTTTTCCCTTAAGTGGATCACCCAAGGTTTATCGAACTCAGGGAGGAAGAGGTCAAAGATATCCCTCTCAAGCAACCCTGCAACCACAAAGCAAGAAGTCTCTTGTGTCCCCAACACACCAAATACACTTGTCAGATGTATAGGTGCACTAGTTCGGCGAAGAGATAGTGAAATACAAGTAATATGGATGTATATGAGTGGTAATAGCAATCTGAATAAAATATGGCAGCGAGTAAACATGCAACAAAACAGTAAACAAACGGAGATTCGATGCTTGGAAGCAAGGCCTAGAGATCCTGCTTTCACTAGTGGACACTCTCAACAATGATCACATAATAGGACTACTCTACACCCTTTTGTTGGATGATGAACACCACTAACTGTGTAGGATTACATGAACCCTCAATGCCGGAGTTAACAAGCTCCAGTATTTTCGATATTCATGTTTAAGTAACCTTAGAGTGCAAGATAGATCAACACAATTACACCAAGAACTAACATAGCATGCACACTATCACCATCACACTATGAAGGAGGCATAGATCACATCAATACTTATCATAGAAATAGTTAACTTCATAATCTACAAGAGATTACAATCATAGCCTACACCAAGTACTACACGAGGCACACACTGTCACCATTACACCGTGCAGGAGGAATAGAGTACTTCAATAACATCACTAGAGTAGCACATAGATGATATTCAACTAGATCACATAAAGAGAGAGATGAACCACATAGCTACAGCGGAGCCCTCAGCCCCGGGGTGAATTACTCCCTCCTCATCATGGAGGCAGCGATGGCGGTGGACGGCGGTGGAGATGGCCGGGGGCAATTCCCCGTCCCGGGGCCGGAACAGAGACTTATGTCCCCGAATTGGAGTTTCGCGATGTGGCGGTGCCCCTGGAGTCTTTCTGGAGTTTCGTCAATCGGTGTCGAAGTTTTAGGTCACGACGGCTTAAATAGGCGAAGAGTCGGAGTCGGAAGAGTCCCGAGGGGCCCACACACCAGGGTGGGGTGACCACCCTCCAGGCCGCGCCGGCCTATTGGGAGGAGGCCCTGGGCCTCCCCCTGGCTTGCCCTTCTGGCTCCGTGAGTCTTCCGACGAAATAGAATTTCTGTAATTTTTCTGGATTTTTCCGAGCACTTTGGTTTTTGGGCCTTTTCTGCAATAAACAAACATAATAAACAGAAACTGGCACTGTGGCATCTTGTTAATAGGTTAGTGCTGGAAAATGCATAATAACGACATATAATGTGTATAAAACATGTGAGTATCATCATAAAAGTAGCATGGAACATAAGAAATTATAGATACGTTTGGGACGTATCAGTGGTTACTGGAGGATGACTCACAAGGAGACTCTTCACTAGACATACGAATCTACCCGAAAAACAGATTTCCCAAAGAGCTACCCTTGCGCGAAGATCTACGAGTAAGAGAAAAAGCAAAAGAAAAGGGGAAGTAAATACCCTACTGACCCAAGATCTGGAAAGCAAAGAAGAGAGAGGTAAAAGCGCATCGAGCCTAACCTGAGGCGGCGGAGAAGCTGAAGGAGAAGGTCGGCGGCGGCGCGGCGAGCTCACGTCGTTGAGGAAGTCCGCGACGAAGAAGGGGAAACGAGGCTCGCCGGAGAACGAACGAGCGTGGCAGCAGCAGGCACACTGCGATGAATCTCCGCACGGCGAAACTTGGCGAGGCTTGGCGAAGTAGCGGCGGAGGCTCACGGGCGGCGAAGCTCTGGTGGCGAACGGCGGCGGCGAAGAAGAGGAAGGGTTCGAGATGCTCTGGAAATGGGGGCAAATGCGAAGAAAGGAGGAAGAAGGAACCGCTCCCCCTTATATAGGAAAAGGAGTTAATGGGCCGAAAACCGCTGGGCCGCGGCGGTTCGCCTCGTGGGCCGCCACGTGGCACGAAGATACACGCATAAAAATTAAGAGGCCATAGGGTCGCCGCATGGATCCGGAATGGCCAGAAGGATCCGGTGTGGCACACTTAATGCTGGCGTAGAAGCCGAAGGGAAGTGACTACGACAGCGGGTCGAAGCAGTGCGCATGTCTGTCGGGCATTTGTTACCCTCAAAACCCAGACGGGCTTTGGCTGAGCAACACGAGCGGGAAGCTCCCGGGGCCGCTTAGTGGATCCCGGCACCTGGCGTCGTCCCGCAAATCTTCGGCGCGCGTCTGGCGGTTGCTAGGCGTGCCACCCGACCTAGACCTGATCAGGAAGGTGTTAGTGCTTCGATTGTTCCTGCATGGTAGACACGTAAACATTAAATACGAGCCTTATCGGCTCTCAGGTTTCCCTGTGGATCGGCTCAAGGAGCCGATCGCCCCATGGTCCTTGATGGATTTGCAATGGCATGGGGATCCTGCTTGATCAGGACAAAGCTAAGGCGATCCACGACAGTTTAGGGTTTTCACCGCATAATCGGAACGTCCTACGTGCGATCGGGCCTAGCAGCTACGAGAGGTGATGCAAACTACCCCTACGAGAGGCCTAAAAACCAACATACGTTGATTCCCGGAACATCCCTCGCAGGGACGGTAAACAACGCCTAACGCTCTGCGGGTCGTCCGACCCGACATAAGGCCTAACTATGCAGATATTAAACTAATCCTTGCGAGCAAGGAGCAACTATAACGGATCGGATCTACTAAGCGCGATCAAGCAAGATGCTGCCCTTACGTGCAGGTAGACGTAAGGGCAGCTAGGTGTCGAGGGACGGCATTGCCACGCAGATATGCACGTGAAAGCACCAATGCAAGACCCTAAACACCTAAGGATAAATAGTACTGCTCGCCATCAACAAGGCTTCAGCACGAGCAGTACAAGGTTAACGAATAAACGTGTGCTGCCTAGATCGCTAGATGCGATCTAGGCAGCATGGTGCTTACCCGGGAGAAACCCTCGAAGAAAGGGGTGGCGATGCGCCGTATTTTGTGTTGGTTGAACGATGATTGTCCTCCTTTTCCGATAACCCTAGATACATATTTATAGTCCAAGGGACTTTCTAATTGAGGCGTGCACCTAACCGTGCACGGGCCGGACTCTATCTCTTTAATCTAAACACGACACGATCTACTAATTTACAGATACATGGGCAACTTAGCCCAAACTCTCAGCGCAAGCCGCTTCGAAGATGCTCCACGTGTTCGTCCTTCAAGCCCATCTTCACTTACGGCCCACCTCCTGATTTGGCCAAAATCGGGTGGTAACACATGCCCCCTGGTTTTGATAATGATAATTGCAAAACCATCTGCTCTTCGAAGGGTCATGTCGTGGCAGCGAACCGTCACAGTATTCTTTATGCTGACGTCTTGCCTTCCCATCTTCCCTGCATGATTTGACAGTTTGGCCCTACATCCTCGGAAACTGTTCGAGCATTGATCTCCAATATATCCCCCTTTATTTAACCGCATCAAACAGTTCTCTTCCTCATCCCCTTGCTCCAAACCAGCCGTCAGCCAAAAAACCCTCCTCCTTCATAGCCATGTCTTCTCCTTCCTCTTCCCAATCCTCTTCCGCAAGCGAGGGAGAGCCGGAGGTCAATCAGACGGAAGCATACAACCGGCGCGCCCCCGAGCATTGGGATGAGCAAGAATTCGACTTCGACTTCGTGCCTGAAGGCCGACCCGAAGACCTCGTCTGGTCGGATGGTGACATGCCCCTGACTGACGGGGAAGATGATCTTCGGTTCTTGATCGATGGAGAACTAGAGGCGGAGAGCGACAGCAACGACCCTCTCTTCCGGGGTAAATTCACTTCCTCCACCAAAGAGGAAGAAGAAGAAGAAGAGGACGATGAAGACGAAGATGTCTCCTCCGACACGAAGAAGGAACCGGAAGACGACACCTCCTCCGAAGAACCGCCGCCAAAGCGCATCCGTGGCTGGGCCTGGTCCGATGAGGATGATGATGATGACGAGGAGGAGGCCTCCGCTGAAGGTCACAGTAGCAGCGACGAGGAATTCGTCAACAGTAGCGATGAGGGCGGCTACCCCAGCGACGACGAAGACGGCAACAGCCCTTAGAGTAGGGATTCACTAGCATAAGACTAGCAGTAGCAATCTATTCCCCTTTTGTTTGAGTAATCAGCTCTTCCTTGTAAGAAATCCCTTTTATCAATGAAGAATTTCCTCCAATCTGACTTTGTCGATTTTCCCCAACTTGATTTAGCCGATTCTCCTTAACCAACGCTTAATAAGCCGATGTTAACGCATCGGTCCTACGTAATCCATCCCTCCACTCCTCAACTGATGACTTTGAGACCTGGTACTCTTCAAGAATTCATCATTTGCTGAAGGAAGTTGCGACGAAGGATCAGCCGATGATACCCCAATCGGCTTCGAAAACAGAACACTCATCAGACCAGCTGCCCCCCGAGCCTCAGTCAAGGCGAGGCTAACGGTGAGCAGAAAAGGGCTTTGCAGGTAATTCGAGGCAGTCACTATGCAGAACCAGCCAAACTTGCCCCCATCGACTACCTTCCCTCCGCTGAAAGCCGATGTGGTAGATGAATCACCAACAGCTTAACTGATGCTTCTGACAGTACTGCCGACTTCGCATCTTGAACATGCAGCTGGTAGATCTTGTGTAATTGTACTAGAGTCGATGTCCAAGCATCAGCTTTGCACCATGAGACACCTCAAACAGGATCATGACTCTTACCAGCCAACCCGGCCGGCTGGTAACTGCTCTGGGCAAGTGTCTACAATAGAGCTCGCTCGTTACTCAATTAACTTGTATGGAAACTGATATTTTCGCGACGTCAGCACATTCCTCGACAAGCTGTGTACAGAGCCAGCCGATTCCGAGAGAATCGGCTTCCTGTAGCAAAGGAGCCTTTAGGGCAAACTGCCCCCGAACTTCTTCCGCTCAAGTCCTGCGCCTGGCTGATCAGAGTTTGGCAAGCTCATGCAACTCCTGGTGAGGATGTTTCCTGATGCTCTCCCTAACTTTGGTCGCCACAACCTTCGACAGTAACCCTGACCAAGTCACCACCTTAGCCAAGCCTTAAGCAAAAAATGCCATAGCCGATTGCTTCATCATCGACTGTCCTCCTGGTCTTAGAAGAGACAATTAAGGAGAGTCGCCGGTGTTTATCCTTCAGTAGAGCCTTGCTACTTGACGACTGCTCCATTAGGCTTTTGCTTGTGACGTGGTATCCCTTGAGTCGATGGCCGTGCATCGGCTTTGAACTCTTAAGTCGATGTCTGCGCATCGGCTGTGCTCAAAATTTCTGTATTTTTCGATTTTTTACGGCCGATTTGCTTACGTATCGGCCCCATATTTGAGCTTTTCTGCTGGGCATTTGGCATCCATTCCCAGCTCCGCATCCTCGTATCTCATCCATCTATGTGCCCCCCGAGCCGATTCTGTCAAGTAATTGATGGCATCGGCTCTTCAGGCATCTGTTGGATCAATGCTGAACACAGACGAAGGTATGTTGAGGATAATTTCGGCCGATTGCGGGAATCGGCCTCCGTTGCAATGCTTGACGATGGTTTGCAACTTCTTGGATTTCCGCTGTAGCTACGTGGCATGCTGGAGATAAGATCCCTTGCTTTTCATTTTTTGAGGGCCGATCGCAGGGCCTTGCCACGTATGTCCAATGTCTTGGACGTGCTACTCTGTCAGACCACGGACACCATGTTTGTGTCAGCCGATGCCTCTGCATCGGCATCGCCGATGCTCGTGCATCGGCTTTCGCTGTTTGGGCGCCATACTTTCTTTGGCGGGCGCGCCTCGTCTCCACCGTTTGCTGAATTTTCACGGCCAGATCGGGCCGTGCTCTTCTCAACGTGTACAGGTACTGTGCCTCGGCTTCTTCCAGGTTTCGGAGCCGCTGCACCCTACGCTTTTGAGAATGGCTGAGTCCATCGGGGCACCACCTTGGTCGGTGATACCTATCTTCTTCTCCATCTGACTCCTCGAAGTCTTCTTCTTGAGATGACTCAGCTCGTTTCTGGTGAGGTGGGAGAGGCCCCGACGCCGAACACCGAAACTTCGGTTGCCCTCCTTCTCGCGTCTTTATGCGGGCGCTCTCGATTGTTGGCAATCGGCTCATTCCTGAGTCCCAGCAATGTTTGAAGAAGGGACAGTCCCAGTGCTTGTCCACGTTGTCTTGCTCCTTTGACCTCCCTCTGGCGCGACGTTCGTACCCGTCGTTGTTTCTGTCGTTCTGACGATACCTCCTGTTTGCATCAGACCGACGATATTTCTCGTCGTCGTCGTCGTAGCGGCGACATCGGTCGTACTGCTGCTCATATTTGTTGAGGAGATGCACAGATAATGGGCGCTGATACCGTATGCTTCTCACCTCCTCCTCAGTTAGGTACCGCCTATCGTCATCTTGGGGCCGGTCGCGTGGAACGGCCTCCTCTTTATCTTTGCCACGAGAGTGGCTGCTCTCTGCTTTGTCCGCGCCATGGCGAATCACAAACCCTGCCATATTGACATCGAAAGAGAACCCTGGTTCTCTTATGGAGTGGCTTAGGTCCACCATGTTGACGTCCGGAAACGGACGCATGTCTACCTTCATGGCAAACTGTCCGAAAGTTAATCGGCCCGATTCTATCGCCATCTGAATTTGTGCGCGCAATACTTTGCAGTCGTTGGTGGTGTGCGTGAACGTATGATGCCATTTGCAGTATGGCCTCTTGTTCATCTCTTGTGCCGTAGGGATCTTGTGGCCTTCGGGTAGCTTCAACTGTTTCTCTTTCAGTAGCAGATCGAAGATCTGTTCGGTTTTGGTCACGTCAAAGTCCAACCCTCTTGGAGGCCCTGGTGGATTCACCCATTGGCAGGACACAGGCACTGGCGTCCGAGTCCACTCGGCAACTTCCTGATCTTCCGCAGAATCTTCATCTTCATCGGTATTGACCAGGCTGATCGCGCGCTTGAACTTGTCTTGGTAGAGTTCTGGATGGCGCTGCTCGTATAAGGTCAGTCTATTGACCAGGTGCGTCAGCGAGTTGTACTCAACTTGGAACGTCAGATCCTTGCACGACGCTGCAAGGCCTGCCACGGCCAGCTCGATCGCCTCTTTCTCGCTTATATGAACCGAATAGCATCGGTTCTTGACAGTTCTGAAACGCTGAATGTACTCAGCCACTGTCTCTCCTCGCTTTTGCCGAACCTGTGCTAGTTCGGCAATACCAGCTTCAGTAGTTTCTGAATGGTATTGGGTGTGGAACAGTTCCTCCAGCTGCTTCCATGATTGCACCGAATTTGGCTGCAACGAGGTGTACCACCCAAAAGCTGGACCGGTGAGGGATTGCGAGAAGCACCTCACCCGTAGCTGATCCGATGCCGAAGCCATGCCCAGCTGGGCCAAGTATCGGCTCACGTGCTCGATGGAGCTAGATCCTTCTGACCCACTGAATTTGTTGAAGTCCGGAAGCCGGTACTTGGGTGGTAGTGGGATCAGGTCGAACTCATTGGGGTACGGCTTGGAGTAGCCGATTATCTTCTTCTTCGGCAAGATGCCGAATTGGTCTCTCAAGACCGCACTGATCTGATCTGCGGTGGAGGTAGTAGCAGCTGAGCTTTCATGGACGGTGCAGTGGCATACTTGGCTAGCCACGCTTGTTTCTCAGCTTCTGCTCCTAGACTCCCGCCGCTGCAGTTGTTCTTCCTGCCGAACAATTGCTCCTGCTCCGGCAACCCCTCCTGGTGGAGGCTGGATCGCCTGCGTCCAATTGTTGCAGTCCGGCACAAACGTGCACACGTATCCGTGTGGGATTTCCTTGGGTGGGTCATGTAAGAACTGATAGTCGCCCGGGTCACCCCCAACTTTGTAGACGACGTATGCCGGTGAGCCTTGTTGCTGTGGAGCCGCCATTGCGTACGGCAGAGGTGGCCTGGTGTGGAGTTGCATCTCTCCCTGGTGAGTCCCTAGAACAGGTCCTGAAGGGGAGTAACGACGCTCCATGATCTCTTGCACCACACGGAGCGCAACGCGCTCCAAAGTGTTCACCAGGCTCTCAGAGTGCCGATGCAGTGAATGGGCCACCAAATAGTTGATCTCCTGTCGCAGGGCTTGGGTACGTTCCTGTGAAGGGAGAGACAGATCCACCCCTTCAAGGACGCCTTGTGGCGTGAATCCTTTGAATCTGATACCGTGCGAACGGGTCTTCTCAAAGGAGCCGATGAGTTCGGCTTCACAGATGGCTTTCAGCTCGTCGTACTTTTTCTTGTGATCCGGAGGGAGTTCCTCGTACGTGATCTGTTCCTCTGCCATCTCGGATGCCGATGTTGACGTAGATGTTGACGTGGATGTTGCGGAAGCGTCCCACCGGGCGTGCCAGAATGTGTTACCCTCCAAAACCCCCCGACGGGCTTTGGCTGAGCAACACGAAGAGCCGGGAAGCTCCTAGGGCCGCTTAGTGGATCCCTGGCACCTCGCGTCGTCCCGCAAATCTTCTGGCGCGCGTCCTGGCGGTTGCTAGGGCGTGCCACCTGACCTAGACCTGATCAGGAAGGTGTTAGTGCTTCGATTGTTCCTGCATGGTAGACACGTAAACATTAAATACGAGCCTTATCGGCTCTCAGGTTTCCCTGTGGATCGGCTCAAAGAGCCGATCGCCCCCATGGTCCTTGATGGATTTGCAATGGCATGGGGATCCTGCTTGATCAGGACAAAGCTAAGGCGATCCACGACAGTTTAGGGTTTTCACCGCATAATCGGAACGTCCTACGTGCGATCGGGCCTAGCAGCTACGAGAGGTGATGCAAACTACCCCTACGAGAGGCCTAAAAACCAACATACGTTGATTCCCGGAACATCCCTCGCAGGGACGGTAAACAACGCCTAACGCACTACCGGATCGTCCGACCCCAGCATAAGGCCTAACTATGCAGATATTAAACTAATCCTTGCGAGCAAGGAGCAACTATAACGGATCGGATCTACTAAGCGCGATCAAGCAAGATGCTGCCCTTACGTCTGGGTAGACGTAAGGGCAGCTAGGTGTCAAGGGACGGCATTGCCACGCAGATATGCACGTGAAAGCACCAATGCAAGACCCTAAACACCTAAGGATAAATAGTACTGCTCGCCATCAACAAGGCTTCAGCACGAGCAGTACAAGGTTAACGAATAAACGTACGCTGCCTAGATCGGCATGGTGCTTACCCGGGAGAAACCCTCGAAGAAAGGGGTGGCGATCCGCCGTATTTTGTGTTGGTTGAACGATGATTGTCCTCCTTTTCCGATAACCCTAGATACATATTTATAGTCCAAGGGACTTTCTAATTGAGGCGTGCACCTAACCGTGCACGGGCCAGACTCTATCTCTTTAATCTAAACACGACACGATCTACTAATTTACAGATACATGGGCAACTTAGCCCAAACTCTCAGCGCCAGGCCGTTTCGAAGATGCTCCACGTGTTCGTCCTTCAAGCCCATCTTCACTTACGGCCCACCTCCTGATTTGGCCAAAATCGGGTGGTAACAGGCATTGTACCCGAGAAATTCTCGACTTCGCCGAGGAGGGATTAAATGTCAAAGATACCGGAGGAAAAGATACCGGAGACACTTTGCGAAGGAAAGAAGATGTGAATATGACATGAGATACCGGGAAAATCCGGAAGATAACAGAAAGAGGCTAAGGCAAAGAAGCCGGAAGCTTCATCTGTATGCCGGAAGGTTTAAACCGGTACCTTGTGAGATAGGAACCTGGCATAGCCCGTCGGATAAAATCCACCGGACTATACCAGCTTCGGGGACTAATGTTGGGGGGATGACCCCCGGTATGCCAAGGCAGGCCAAACCGGATGGTTTGGCATACCAAGATACCGGTTTACAGTTTAATCCGGACTGTGACCTTAGGCTTTTGGCTAAGGGAACCTATACCGGTATGCCCAAAGAGGGGCATGCCGGAATAAGCTAAGAAGATACCGGACTACCGGTATACGCAAAGCTGGTCAAAGATTCCTACAGGAGCTAGAAGACAAAGATGAGCTAAGCAAAGTAGCTTTAAACGAAGCCGTGACGTAAAAGATGAAGGTGACGCCAAAAGCAGCCGGAGGACATCAGCCTCCCTGTTTAAAGAAGATACCGGCGTCACCTATGATTAAAGTAGCTTTGTAAAGTAGCTTTGTAAAGTACTTTGTCTGTTCAAAGATGCCATTAGGGTTTATTAGGGATCCTTCCCCTGTAAGCCACCCTCTCCCCTATATAAGGAGAGGGGCAAGCTCCATCGCGGGCACGATAAGATAGACTACTTCATGTACGAAAACCACTTGTAACCATGTTCATGCAATAGAGAAGATCTGAACGGAGTTCATCCTTGTGTCTCTCTTCTTCTACCTCTGGCCTTGGCCAAGTTCTTGAGGAAAGCACCCGGAAGTTCATCCTACCCGATCCAAAACCCTCCCCCGAATCCTCTAGCGTCCAACTCGGCCCCAACTTAAGCCATCCCATGGCATCTGTCTGTTCACCACGACGACAGGGGGTGCGGATGCTAACCCGAAGGTGGATTATTTAGGCATAGATGCATGCTGGATAGCGGTCTATGTACTTTGTCGTAATGCCCTGATTAAATCACATAGTAATCATCATTGATATGTATTAAATCTTGATTTGTCAATTGCCCACCTGTAATTTGTTCACCCAACATGTTAGTTATCTTATTGGAGAGACACCACTAGTGAACTCTGGACCCCGGTCCATTCTTTTACATCTGAATACATTCTACTGCAATCATTGTTTTTACTGTTCTTTGCAAACAAACACCATCTTCCACTCGATACGTTTAATCCTTTGTTTTCAGCAAGCCGGTGAGATTGACAACCTCACTGTTACGTTGGGGCAAAGTATCTTGATTGTGTTGTGCAGGTTCCATGTTGGCGCCACCTGGTGTTGCGCCGCACTACACTCCTCCACCAACAACCTTCATGTGCTTCTTGGCTCCTACTGGTTCGATAAACCTTGGTTTCATACTGAGGGAAACTTGCTTCTATACGCATCATACCTTCCACTTGGGGTTCCCAACGGACATGTGCTTCACGCGTATCAAGCTAAATTTCTGGCGCCGTTGCCGGGGAGATCAAGACACGCTGCAAGGGGAGTCTCCACTTCCAATCTCTTTACTTTGTTTTTGTCTTGCTTTACTTTGTTTTATTTACTGTCTTGTTTGCTTCATATTAAAAACACAAAAAATTAGTTACTTTACTGTTTTATTTACTAGCTCTATATCAAAATCACAAAAAAATTAGTTACTTGTCTTTATTCTACTTGCCTAGTTTACTTTTATTACTGCTATAATGGGTACTCCTGAAAATACTAAGTTGTGTGATTTCAATAGCACAAATAATAATTATTTTATAAGTACTCCTATTGCTCCACCTGCTACTACTTCAGAATTCTATGAAATTAAACCTGCTTTACTGAATCTTGTTATGAGAGAGCAATTTTCTGGTGTTAGTACTGATGATGCTGCTGCCCATCTTAATAATTTTGTTGAACTTTGTGAAATGCAAAAGTATAAGGATATAGATGGTGATATTATAAAACTGAAATTGTTTCCTTTCTCCTTAAGAGGAAGAGCTAAAGATTGGTTGCTTTCTTTGCCTAAAAATAGTATTTATTCATGGACTAAATGTAAAGATGCTTTTATTGGTAAATATTATCCTCCTGCTAAGATTATATCTTTGAGAAGTAGCATTATGAACTTTAAACAATTTGATAATGAACATGTTGCTCAAGCATGGGAGAGAATGAAATCTTTGGTAAAGAATTGCCCAACCCATGGACCGACTACTTGGATGATCATCCAAACCTTTTATGCAGGATTGAATTTTTCCTCGAGGCACCTATTGGATTCAGCTGCTGGAGGTACTTTTATGTCCATCACCCTGGGCGCCGCAACTAAACTTCTTGATGATATGATGATCAATTACTCTGAATGGCACACTGAAAGAACTCCTCAAGGTAAGAAGGTAAATTCTATTGAAGAAACCTCTTCTTTGGGTGATAAGATTGATGCTATATGTCTATGATTGCAAATGGTAGATCTCATATTGATCCTAATAATGTTCCTTTAGCTTCATTGGTTGCTCAAGAAGAAAATGTTGATGTGAATTTCATAAAGAGTAATAATTTCAACAACAATGCTTATAGGAATAATTATGGTAACAACAACTATAGGCCATATCCTTCTAATAATGGTAATGGTTATGGTAATTCTTATGGTAATTCTTACAACAATAATAAGAGTGTACCCTCTGGTCTTGAAGTCATGCTTAAAGAATTTATTAGTACACAAACTGCTTTCAATAAAACTGTTGAAGAAAAGCTTGGTAAAATTGATGTTCTTGCTTCTAAGGTTGATAGTCTTGCTCTTGATGTTGATCTTTTAAAATTGAAAGTTATGTCTGAGGAAGTTAAAGATGCTAGGTTTGCTAAAACAAATGCCATCCAAGTTCGAATTAATGATAATATTAGAATGTTGGCTGAATTGCATGCTAGGTGGGATAGAGAAGAAAAAGAAAAACTTGCTAAAGAGAATAATGTAGCTAAAGTTTGGACTATTACCACCACTAGTAATGTTGATTCTACACATGTTGCTACACCTCATACTATCAATGGTAAAATAATTGGTGTTGGCAATGTTTCTACTCCTAGTACAAAGCGTGCAAAATTGCCTGAAACTGCTGAAACTTCTTGTGATAAAACTGCTGAAATTTTTCAAAATATTGGTGACAATGATTCTATTGCTGTAGAACATAATGGTTTAGATTTTGATGATTGTCATATTACTGAAGTTATAAAGTTCTTACAAAAACTTGCTAGAAGTCCTAATGCTAGTGCTATAAATTTAGCCTTTACAAAACATATTACAAATGCTCTCATTAAAGCTAGGGAAGAGAAATTAAAACTTGAAGCTTCTATTCCTAGGAAGTTAGAAGATGGTTGGGAGCCCATCATTAAGATGAAATTCAATGATTTTGAATGTAATGCTTTATGTGATCTTGGTGCAAGTATTTCTGTTATGCCTAAGAAAATTTATGATATGCTTGACTTGCCACCATTGAAGAATTGTTATTTGGATGTTAATCTTGCTGATAATGTTAAAAAGAAACCTTTGGGGAGGATTGATAATGTTCGTATTACGGTTAACAATAACCTTGTCCCCGTTGATTTTGTTGTCTTGGATATCGAATGCAATGCATCTTGTCCTATTGTGTTGGGAAGACCTTTTCTTCGAATGGTGCTGTTATTGATATGAAGGAAGGTAATATTAAATATCAATTTCCTCTCAAGAAAGGTATGGAACACTTCCCTAGAAAGAGAATGAAGTTTCCTTTTGATTCTATTATTAGAACAAGCTATGATGTTGATGCATCATCTCTTGAAAATACTTGATTTGCACTTTCTGCGCCTAGCTGAAAGGCGTTAAAGAAAAGCACTTCTTGGAAGATAACCCATGTTTCATTTTATTTACTGTATTGTTGAGTCTTGGAAGTTGTTTACTACTGTAGCAACCTCTCATTATCATGTTTTTGTGCCAAGTAAAGTCTCTATGTTAAAGTTGATGCTAGATCTGGATTGCTGCGCGAAACAAAGCATTGCTGTGTCACGAATTCGCGCAGATCACTCTGTAGAAGAGTCAAAAAAAATCTGAAAATTTACGTGAGTGATCCTCAGATATGTACGCAACTTTCATTAGTTTGAGTTTTTCCGTTTGAGCAAGTTAAGTGCCCCTGCAAAATTCGTCTTTACGGACTGTTGTTTTGACAGATTCCGCCTTTTATTTCGCATTGCCACTTTTGCTATGTTGAATGAGTTTCTTTGTTCCATTAACTTTCAGAAGCTTTGTGCAATGTCCGGAAGTGTTAAGAATGATTGTGTCACCTCTGAATATGTGAATTTTTGATTATGCACTAACCCTCTAATGAGTTTGCTTGAAGTTTGGTGTGGAGGAAGTTTTCAAGGGTCAAGAGAAGAGGATGATATACTATGATCAAGAAGAGTGAAAGGTCTAAGCTTGGGGATGCCCCGGTGGTTCATCCCTGCATATTTTAAGAAGACTCAAGCATCTAAGCTTGGGGATGCCCAAGGCATCCCCTTCTTCATCGACAACATTATCAGGTCACTTCTAGTGAAACTATATTTTTATTCCATCACATCTTATGTTCTTTACTTGGAGCGTATGTTTGCTTTTATTTTTGTTTTGGTTTGAATAAAGTTGGATCCCATCATCCTTATATTGGAGATATTACGCTCCGCTTTTTCATATGGAACACTTGTGTTCTTAATTGTGCTTTAATGTTCATGGCGAAGGCTGAAATTGCTTCGTTAAATTGCTATTTGGTTGGAATCAGAAAATGCTGCATATGGTTTGGAATAACTTGGCAATTTGGTTTGCATGATTGGTCTCTCTAAGTCTAGATATTTTCTGGTATAGTGTTTGAACAACAAGGAAGACAGTGTAGAGTCTTATAATGCTTGCAATATGTTCTTGTGTAAGTTTTGCTGTACCTGTTCATACTTGTGTTTGCTTCAAACAACCTTGCTAGCCCAAACCTTGTACTGAGAGGAAATGCTTCTCGTGCATCCAAACACTTTGAGCCAAAACCCATGCCATTTGTGTCCACCATATCTACCTAGTATGTGGTATTTTTCTGCCATTCCAAAGTAAATTACTTGAGTGCTACCTTTAAAATTTCATTCCTTTATCTTTGCAATATATAGCTCATGGGACAAATAGCTTAAAAACTATTGTGGTGATGAATATGTAGTTATGTGTCTTAGTTCTTATAAGTTGCTTGTTGAGCGGTAACCATGTTTCTGGGGACGCCATCAACTTTTTACCTTTGTTGGATATCATGTGAGATGCTATGAATGTTCGTCTTGTCTGAAGTAAGTGCGATTTCATGATCAAATGGTTTGAGTATGCATATGTTAGAGAAGAACATTGGGCAGCCAACTAAAGCCATGTATCATGGTGGAAGTTTCAGTTTGGACATACAACCTCAATCTCTTATGAGAATATTATTTGTTGTTGAATGCTTAAGCATTAAAAGAGGAGTCCATTATCTGTTGTCTATGTTGTCCCGGTATGGATGTCTAAGTTGAGAATAATCAAAAGCGAGAAATCCAATGCGTGCTTTCTCCTTAGACCTTTGTACAGGCGGCATAGAGGTACCCCTTTGTGACACTTGGTTGAAATATATGTCATGTGATGATAATCCGTGTTATCCGAGCTGATTAGGACAAGGTGCGAGCACTATTAGTACTCTATGCATGAGGCATGCAACTTGTAGGAAGTATTATGCATAGCACATATGAATTATTACTACCGTTGACAAAATTGTTTCTATGTTTTCAAAACAAAAGCTCTAGCACAAAAATAGTAATCCATGCTTCCCTCTGCGAAGGGCCATTCTTTTACTTTATGTTGAGTCAGTTTACCCACTTCTTTCTATCTTAGAAGCAAACACTGTGTGCATTGATTCTTACATGTTTACTTATTGCACTTGTTATATTACTCTATGTTGACAAATATCCATGAGATATACATGTTACAAGTTGAAAGCAATTGCTGAAACTTAATCATCCTTTGTGTTGCTTCAATGCATTCTACTAAGAATTTATTGCTTATGAGTTAGCTCTTATGCAAGTCTTGTTGATACTTGTTTGAAAGTACTATTCATGAAAAGTTTTGCTATATGATTCATTTGTTTAGTCATCATCTTTTGTTAGCAATCTTTTGCTTCAGATCACTCCATTCATCTCATATGCTTTACAATAATGTTGGTCAAGATTATGTTGGTAGCATGTCACTTCAGAAATTATTTGTGTTATCGTTACCTACTCGAGGGCGAGTAGGAACTAAGCTTGGGGATGCTTGATACGTCTCAAACGTATCTATAATTTCTTATGTTCCATGCTACTTTTATGACAATACTTGAATATTTATACATACTTTACAGCATTATTATACATTTTCCGCACTAACCTATTAACAAGATGCCAAAGCGCCAGTTCTGTTTTCCTTTTGGTTTCAGAAATCCTAGTAAGGAAATATTCTCGGAATTGGACAAAATCAACGCCCAGGGTCCTATTTTTACACGAAGCTTCCGAAGACCGAGGGGGAAAGGAAGTGGGGCCACGAGGCGCCGACACAACAGCGGCGCGGCCCAGCCCGCCGCGCGGCCCTGGTGTGTGGGCCCTCGTGAGCCCCCGCGTTGCCCTTCCGCCTACTTAAAGCCTTCGTCGCGAATACCCCTGTACCGAGAGCCACGATACGGAAAACCTTCCAGACGCCGCCGCCAATCCCATCTCGGGGATTCAGGAGATCGCTCCGGCACCCTGCGGAGAGGGAATCATCACCGGAGGGGCTCTACATCATCATGCCCGCCTCCGGATTGATGCGTGAGTAGTTCATCCTTGGACTATGGGTCCATAGCAGTAGCTAGATGGTTGTCTTCTCCGCTTGTGCTATCATTGTTTAGATCTTGTGAGCTGCCTAACATGATCAAGATCATCTATTTGTAATGCTACATGTTGTGTTTGGTGGGATCCGATGAATCTAGAATACTATGTTAAGTTGATTATCAATCTATCACATATGTGTTGTTTATGTTCTTGCATGCTCTCCGTTGCTAGTAGAGGCTCTGGCCAAGTTGATACTTGTAACTCCAAGAGGGGGTATTTATGCTCGATAGTGGGTTCATGCCTCCATTGAATCTGGGACAGTGACAGTTCTAAGGTTGTGGATGTGTGTTGCTACTAGGGATAAAACATCGATGCTTTGTCTAAGGATATTTGTGTTGATTACATGACGCACCATACTTAATGCAATTATGTTGTTTGCAACTTAATACTGGAGGGGTGCGGATGCTAACCCGAAGGTGGATTATTTAGGCATAGATGCATGCTGGATAGCGGTCTATGTACTTTGTCGTAATGCCCTGATTAAATCACATAATAATCATCATTGATATGTATTAAATCTTGATTTGTCAATTGTCCACCTGTAATTTGTTCACCCAGCATGTTAGTTATCTTATTGGAGAGACACCACTAGTGAACTGTGGACCCCGGTCCATTCTTTTACATCTAAATACATTCTACTGCAATCATTGTTTTTATTGTTCTTTGCAAACAAACACCATCTTCCACTCGATACGTTTAATCCTTTGTTTTCAGCAAGCCGGTGAGATTGACAACCTCACTGTTACGTGGGGCAAAGTATCTTGATTGTGTTGTGCAGGTTCCACGTTGGCGCCGGTTTCACTGGTGTTGCGCCGCACTACACTCCTCCACCAACAACCTTCACGTGCTTCTTGGCTCCTACTGGTTCGATAAACTTGCTTCTATACGCATCATACCTTCCACTTGGGGTTCCCAACGGACGTTTGCTTCACGCGTATCAGACCTTGGTCCTTTCCTTTACACTGATAAATTCAACCACTGCAATATTGTTCTGTTTACTTACTGAAGTTCATATTCTCTTTAATTACTGCAAATATCTACTCGATACGTCTAATCCTTTGCGTCCAGTGATACGTCTCCGACGTATCGATAATTTCTTATGTTCCATGCTACATTATTGATGATATCTACATGTTTTATACACATTATATGTCGTATTTACACATTTTCCGCACTAACCTATTAACAAGATGCCGAAGAGCCGTTGTTTTCTGCTGTTTTTGGTTTCGAAATCCTAGTAAGGAAATATTCTCGTAATTGGACGAAATCAACGCCAGGGTCCTATTTTTGCACGAAGCTTCCAAGACCGAGGGAAAGGAAGTGGGGCCACGAGGCGCCGCCACACTAGGGCGGCGCGGCCGGCTTGGCCCGAGCGGCCCTAGCGTGTGGGGCCCTCGTGTGGCCCCCGCGTTGCCCTTCCGCCTACTTAAAGTCTTCGTCGCGAAACCCCCTGTCCGAGAGCCACGATACGGAAAACCTTCCAGACGCCGCGAATCCCATCTCGGGGATTCAGGAGATCTCCGGCACCCTGCCGGAGAGGGGAATCATCTCCCGGAGGACTCTTCATCGCCATGATCGCCTCCGGAGTGATGAGAGAGTAGTTCACCCCTGGACTATGGGTCCATAGCAGTAGCTAGATGGTCGTCTCTCCTAATTGTGCTTCATTGTTGGATCTTGTGAGCTGCCTAACATGATCAAGATCATCTATCTGTAATACTATATGTTGTGTTTGTCGGGATCCGATGGATAGAGAATACTATGTTATGGTGATTATCAATCTATTACCTATGTGTTGTTTATGATCTTGCATGCTCTCCGTTATTAGTAGAGGCTCGGCCAAGTTTTTGCTCTTAACTCCAAGAGGGAGTATTTATGCTCGATAGTAGGTTCATGCCTCCATTAAATCTGGGACAGTGACAGAAAGTTCTAAGGTTGTGGATGTGCTGTTGCCACTAGGGATAAAACATTGATGCTATATCTAAGGATGTAGTTGTTGATTACATTACGCACCTTACTTAATGCAATTGTCTGTTGCTTGCAACTTAATACTGGAAGGGGTTCGGATGATAACCTGAAGGTGGACTTTTTAGGCATAGATGCATGCTGGATAGCGGTCTATGTACTTTGTCGTAATGCCCAATTAAATCTCACTATATTTATCATATCATGTATATGCATTGTTATGCCCTTTTCTATTTGTCAATTGCCCGACTGTAATTTGTTCACCCAACATGCTTTAATCTTATGGGAGAGACACCTCTAGTGAACTGTGGACCCCGGTCCTATTCTTTACATCGCATACAATCTACTGCAATACTTGTTTTTTTTTCTTCGCAAACAATCATCTTCCACACAATACGGTTAATCCTTTGTTACAGCAAGCCGGTGAGATTGACAACCTCACTTTCGTTGGGGCAAAGTACTTTGGTTGTGTGTGCAGGTTCCACGTTGGCGCCGAATCCCTGGTGTTGCGCCGCATCACATTTCGCCACCATCAACCTTCAACGTGCTTCTTGGCTCCTCCTGGTTCGATAAACCTTGGTTTCTTTCTGAGGGAAAACTTGCCGATGTGCGCATCATACCTTCCTCTTGGGGTTCCCAACGAACGTGTGAGTTACATGCCATCAAGCTCTTTTTCTGGCGCCGTTGCGGGGAGATCAAGACACGCTGCAAGGGGAGTCTCCACTTCCCAATCTCTTTACTTTGTTTTTGTCTTGCTTTATTTTATTTACTACTTTGTTTGCTGCACCTAAACAAAACACAAAAAAATTAGTTGCTAGTTTTACTTTATTTACTGTCTTGCTCTCTATATCAAAAAACACAAAAAAATTAGTTACTTGTCTTTACTTTATTTGCTTAGTTTACTCTTTGCTTATTTCATCATGTTTCCTCCTAAGCACACTCTAAAAGACATACCGGTAGGCCGAGGGTCTATAATTGGAAGAGATAATATAGAAGATTTTTTCACTCATGTTAGTATAGCTGAGGATTTTGAAGATAGACACTTGGTAGAACTTGCTCCTACTTACGAAATTGCTGTTGCTTCTCTAGTACACATGTTGGAAATTAAATTTGTTAATCTCAATCCTATAATTCAGCATATGTTTCTTACACTCTCTGATATGGAGGAAGGAGAAAAGAAAGATTTTGTCTTAGAAACTCTTCTAAAAGAATTTGGTGGTGTAGCAAGAGAGGCTAGAAAAGTCTTTACTAAATATAAAATGCTTGGTTCTTACACTAACTTTGCTAGCACCCTTGAAAAAATGGATATTGATAGGATGAAGTACACTAATAATGTTAATGATGGAGGGGACATTAAGACATCAATACCTTGCAAGCTTGTAGGAATGTTCGAGGCACTAGAAAAGAATTATGATTAGATTGTTCCCGAAAATTTATTTGATGAGAATAGCAAGCCTAAGAGTAATGAAAAGGGAGCCTCTGAAACTTACATAGATAAGATAACATGCATTGTAGAGGAAACTCCCAACTCCCAAGGTAATGATGTTGATGCTTCATCTCTTGATAATACATGATTCACACTTTCTGCGCCTAGCTGAAAGGCGTTAAAGAAAAGCACTTCTTGGGAGATAACCCATGTGTTTATTTTACTACAGAAATTTTTGTTTTGTTGAGTCTTGGAAGTTGTTTAATACTGTAGCAACCTCTCCTTATCATGTTTTTGTGCCAAGTAAAGTTTCTATGCTAAAGTTGATGTTATATTTGGGATCGCTGCGCAGAAACAGCATTGCTGTCACGAATTCTGGCATAAGTCTCTGTAAAAAATTCGAAAAAATCTGCAAATTTACGAGCGTGATCCTCAGATATGTACGCAACTTTCATTAGTTTTGAGTTTTTCCATTTGAGCAAGTCTAGTGCCCCTTTCAGGTTCGTCTTTACGGACTGTTCTGTTTTTGACAGATTCTGCCTTTTATTTCGCATTGCCATATTTGCTATGTTGGATGAATTCCTTTGATCCATTAATGTCCAGTAGCTTTGTGAAATGTCCAGAAGTGTTAAGAATGATTGTGTCACCTCTGAATATGTGAATTTTTAATTGTGCACTAACCCTCTAATGAGTTTGCTTGAAGTTTGGTGTGAAGGAAGTTTTCAAGGGTCAAGAGAGGAGTATGATATACTATGATCAAGAGGAGTGAAAGCTCTAAGCTTGGGGATGCCCCGTGGTTCATCCCTGCACATTTTAAGAAGACTCAAGCGTCTAAGCTTGGGGATGCCCAAGGCATCCCCTTCTTCATCGACAACATCATCGGGTTCCTCCCCTGGAACTATATTTTTATTCACACATCTTATGTACTTTGCTTGGAGCGTCGGTTTGTTTTGTTTTTGTTTTGGTTTGAATAAAATGGATCCTAGCATTCACTGTATGGGAGAGAGACACGCTCCGCTGTTGCATATGGACAAATATGTCCTTAGGCTTTACTCATAATGTTCAAGGCGAAGGTTGAAATTTCTTCGTTAAATTGTTATATGGTTGGAATCGGGAAATGCTACATGTAGTAACTCTAAAATGTCTTGGATAATGTGATACTTGGCAATTGTTGTGCTCATGTTTAAGCTCTTGCATCATATACTTTGCACCCATTAATGAAGAAATACATAGAGCTTGCTAAAATTTGGTTTGCATATTTGGTCTCTCTAAGGTCTAGATAATTTCTAGTATTGAGTTTTGAACAACAAGGAAGACGGTGTAGAGTTTTATAATGTTTACAATATGTCTTTTATGTGAGTTTTGCTGCACCGGTTCATCCTTGAGTTTGCTTCAAATAACCTTGCTAGCCTAAACCTTGTATCGAGAGGGAATACTTCTCATGCATCCAAATCCTTGAGCCAACCACTATGCCATTTGTGTCCACCATACCTACCTACTACATGGTATTTCTCGCCATTCCAAAGTAAATTGCTTGAGTGCTACCTTTAAATTTCCATCATTCTCCTTTGCAATATATAGCTCATGGGACAAAATAGCCTTAAAAACTATTGTGGTATTGAATATGTACTTATGCACTTTATCTCTTATTAAGTTGCTTGTTGTGCGATAACCATGCTTCTGGGGACGCCATCAACTATTCTTTGTTGAATATCATGTGAGTTGCTATGCATGTCCGTCTTGTCTGAAGTAAGAGAGATCTACCACCTTAATGGTTGGAGCATGCATATTGTTAGAGAAGAACATTGGGCCGCTAACTAAAGCCATGAATCATGGTGGAAGTTTCAGTTTTGGACATATATCCTCAATCTCATATGAGAACACTAATTGTTGCCACATGCTTATGCATTAAAGAGGAGTCCATTATCTGTTGTCCATGTTGTCCCGGTATGGATGTCTAAGTTGAGAATAATCAAAAGCGAGAAATCCAAAATGCGAGCTTTCTCCTTAGACCTTTGTACAGGCGGCATGGAGGTACCCCTTTGTGACACTTGGTTGAAACATGTGTATTGCGATGATCCGGTAGTCCAAGCTGATTAGGACAAGGTGCGGGCACTATTAGTATACTATGCATGAGGCTTGCAACTTGTAAGATATAATTTACATAACTCATATGCTTTATTACTACCGTTGACAAAGTTGTTTCATGTTTTCAAAATAAAAGCTCTAGCACAAATATAGCAATCGATGCTTTCCTCTTTGAAGGACCTTTCTTTTACCTTTATTGTTGAGTCAGTTTACCTATCTCTCTCCACCTCAAGAAGCAAACACTTGTGTGAACTGTGCATTGATTCCTACATACTTGCATATTGCACTTGTTATATTACTTTATATTGACACTATCCATGAGATATACATGTTATAAGTTGAAAGCAACCGCTGAAACTTAATCTTCCTTTGTGTTGCTTCAATACCTTTACTTTGATTTATTGCTTTATGAGTTAACTCTTATGCAAGACTTATTGATGCTTGTCTTGAAGTACTATTCATGAAAAGTCTTTGCTTTATGATTCATTTGTTTACTCATGCCATTACCATTGTTTTGATCGCTGCATTCATTACATATGCTTACAATAGTATGATCAAGGTTATGATGGCATGTCACCAGAAATTATCCTTGTTATCGTTTACTCGGGACGAGCAGAACTAAGCTTGGGGATGATACGTCTCCGACGTATCGATAATTTCTTATGTTCCATGCTACATTATTGATGATATCTACATGTTTTATACACATTATATGTCGTATTTACGCATTTTCCGGCACTAACCTATTAACAAGATGCCGAAGAGCCAGTTTGTTTTCTGTTTTTGGTTTCAGAAATCCTAGTAAGGAAATATTCTCGGAATTGGACAAAATCAACCCCAGGGTCCTATTTTTGCACGAAGCTTCCAGAAGAGGGGAAAGGAAGTGGGGCCACGAGGCGCCGCCACACAGCGGCGCGGCCGGCCTTGGCCCGCGCGACCCTAGCGTGTGTGGGCCCTCGTGTGGCCCCGCGTTGCCCTTCCGCCTACTTAAAGTCTTCGTCGCGAAACCCTCTGTACCGAGAGCCACGATACGGAAAACCTTCCGAGACGCGCCGCCGCGAATCCCATCTCGGGGATTCAGATCGCCTCCACACCCTGCCGAGAGGGGAATCATCTCCGGAGGACTCTTCATCGCCATGATCGCTCCGGAGTGATGAGTGAGTAGTTCACCCTGGACTATGGGTCCATAGCAGTAGCTAGATGGTCGTCTTCTCCTAATTG
Organism: Lolium multiflorum; assembly: GCA_030979885.1. Classification (NCBI taxonomy): domain Eukaryota; kingdom Viridiplantae; phylum Streptophyta; class Magnoliopsida; order Poales; family Poaceae; genus Lolium; species Lolium multiflorum. Next base: position 181,404,956 of record CM061749.1, on the reverse strand, counting down.
TGCTTCATTGTTGGATCTTGTGAGCTGCCTAACATGATCAAGATCATCTATCTGTAATACTATATGTTGTGTTTGTCGGGATCCGATGGATAGAGAATACTATGTTATGGTGATTATCAATCTATTACCTATGTGTTGTTTATGATCTTGCATGCTCTCCGTTATTAGTAGAGGCTCTGGCCAAGTTTTTGCTCTTAACTCCAAGAGGGAGTATTTATGCTCGATAGTAGGTTCATGCCTCCATTAAATCTGGGACAGTGAAGAAAGTTCTAAGGTTGTGGATGTGCTGTTGCCACTAGGGATAAAACATTGATGCTATATCTAAGGATGTAGTTGTTGATTACATTACGCACCATACTTAATGCAATTGTCTGTTGCTTGCAACTTAATACTGGAAGGGGTTCGGATGATAACCTGAAGGTGGACTTTTTAGGCATAGATGCATGCTGGATAGCGGTCTATGTACTTTGTCGTAATGCCCAATTAAATCTCACTATATTTATCATATCATGTATATGCATTGTTATGCCCTTTTCTATTTGTCAATTGCCCGACTGTAATTTGTTCACCCAACATGCTTTAATCTTATGGGAGAGACACATCTAGTGAACTGTGGACCCCGGTCCTATTCTTTACATCGCATACAATCTATGCAATACTTGTTTTACTGTTTTCTTCGCAAACAATCATCTTCCACACAATACGGTTAATCCTTTGTTACAAGCCGTGAGATTGACAACCTCACGTTTCGTTGGGGCAAAGTACTTTGGTTGTGTTGTGCAGTTCCACGTTGGCGCCGGAATCCCTGGTGTTGCGCCGCATCACATTTCGCCACCATCAACCTTCAACGTGCTTCTTGGCTCCTCCTGGTTCGATAAACCTTGGTTTCTTTCTGAGGGAAAACTTGCTGCTGTGCGCATCATACCTTCCTCTTGGGGTTCCCAACGAACGTGTGAGTTACACGCCATCAAGCTCTTTTTCTGGCGCCGTTGGGGAGATCAAGACACGCTGCAAGGGGAGTCTCCACTTCCCAATCTCTTTACTTTGTTTTTGTCTAGCTTTATTTTATTTACTACTTTGTTTGCTGCACCTAAACAAAACACAAAAAAATTAGTTGCTAGTTTTACTTTATTTACTGTCTTGCTCTCTATATCAAAAAACACAAAAAAATTAGTTACTTGTCTTTACTTTATTTGCTTAGTTTACTCTTGGAAACCCTCATGGAAACCTTGGAAGGGCTCAGTCCTCCGGTCTCGGTGGAGGATCTCATTAACACTCTAGGGGCTAACTATGCCATCCGGTCCCATGACATTCTGGTTGTAGTATGTGCACCCCCTGCGGATTTTATGGTTATATTTCGGAGTGCAAGTGAATGCACTATTGTGTTCAAGGATTCCCCCGTGCTCTGCCAGGGGGTGCCGGTTAGCCTAGCATGGTGGCACCCAGGTTGGGGCGCCTTAGAGTCCTCTGAGTTACCCTTTTTGACAAAGCTGAGCTTTAATGCCTTGCTGCGATGGGACTGGTACCTCGAGACATTGAAGGAGCTGCTAAACTTTCTAGACGGTGAGCTCGTCAAGATCTTTCCCCCGAAAGATAGCTGGTGTATGACGGTGATTGCATGGTTGAAGAATCCTTCGCATGTGCCGAAGATCCTCTATGTTGAGTTGCCGGTTAAGGGATCCACAATGGCCGATGGTGCTCTACACCCACCATCATAGAAGACACAACCTATGTCCAACTTCGTGCTTGTGCATGTTCCACATGTGCTGGATCGCAAGAATTATGAAGGCAAATAAGAATTTTTGGTTGACATCTCCCCTGTGAGCCTCGGAAGGGTCAACGGCACAATTCCTGCTCCATTTCGTGATGGCGGCCACTTATTCTTTGGATCAAGTGGCCGGGCAGGGGGTTTGAACCTTCATAATTTTAGGTAATGAATTTGGTACTAACTCTGATCTATTGTATGTGAAACAAAGAAGGTCATGCTCTTATGTGGCTATCTATCATGTTGTGATGTGCTAGTGTACAATTGGTTGTTCATTGTCTGATTGAATGTGGTAAGTCTGTTAAATAGTTCATCTTAATTTGTATTTTGGCCGAGGCCTACAGACTCTGCAGGACGTGATTTGGATAGATTCATTACATGTTGATTACACCAAGTCAATCATCTTGGCCCTAATTTGGACATATTTGATTGTACTAAGACACTTAGAATACATGCCAAAAAAGCATCCACTGAGAAATATAACTACCATTGATCAATATAACCATGAAGTATAGGGCTTGCCCGAGCTCTTTCAACCTGGCAAATCAAGGCTACCGTGTCTCTCTCATCTACAAATTCCTTAATGGTTTCAAGTACATTAGAACAACACCGCCAAAAAATAAGAAAGAGTACATTAGAACAAATTGAGCAGAATCTAATCCACCCAAGCTGTATACAAATACTTCCTCTATCCATGAATAGAAGGCCACATCGTTTTTCGTGTCAAACTTTGACAATTGATTTAATCAAAAAAATGTTATATATCATCCAAAAAATATACCCATTAGAAAGTTCATTGAAATTGAAATATGCATCCGATGATATAGTTTTGAATGATATGTAACTAAGATTTTGTTGACCCAATTATTAGTCAATTTTACCTCAAAAAATAAAGTGGGCTTGTATTCAAGGACGACCTTTGCAGAAATAGGATTGCACCCTCCCCTCCCCAAAAATAAGAGGTTCGAGCAACGTCCAGCCCTACCCCATAAACCACCTCCCCAATAGGCCTAAATATTTCACCTCCTGCCCTACTTTTAACATCAGAAGAACTATCAATGGCCCCTTTTATTTGTGCACTTTCGGCCCCTTTCTAATTAAACTAGGTGATCCTACGATTCGCCCAAAAAACACGAAGTTTCTACATATAAGATTCTTGTTGAAAATTTTAAAACTGTCCAAATGTGAGAAGCCTTGTTCACTTCATATCTACATGGAGCACGATATTTTGAGAAATTCATAAACTCGATTTTAAATTTTGAAAAACAAACTAAAAAATCCATGATTTATTCTATCAACTTGCAAGATCCTAGAGCGAAAGTGCTTGTATATAGTCTGAAAAAAAGATAAACCTGTCGTGAACAAGTGCAACATTTTGAACCAAATATATACCTGAATAGGTAGTCACCAGTCGAGAAAGATGTTTAGCAGAAAGTTACATCACGTAGTTGTGGGCGTAGTTGCAATTCACCTAGTTCGTCAGATATACCGAATTCTTATGTTCGAATCCTTTTTGAACATATCTTTTGTAGTATTTTTCTTGTAGCTACATTATAGTAGGGATAGGCTGACATATTGGCCCCACATCATGCAATCGTCCTTCAATGTTAACAAGGTAAAATTGAATGTCGGTTTCGAAAAAAGGAGTCAAGTAGCTAGAAACCAGGCTAAAAAATCAAAGATAGAACACATTTTTTGTATAGGGAGGCTGACATAAGAGACTCTTCGGCGTCTTAAGCAAGCAGCATCCCTGAATGTTATCCCTATACGGAATGGATGGAAAAAATGGCAAGTAGCTCACAATATCCTGGATAAAAAAAAATCAAGATATCTCATGCTTCATGGGGAGGCTGACATCAGGGACCCATCAGCCAGCAGCGCCAGCGTAACTCAAAGTTATAAAAAGGTAAAATTAAACGGAGGGGATCAAAAAAAACAAAAGTATTCTGCCATATCACGAGTAAAAAATAATCAAGAGATCTCAAGTTTCTTGTACGAAGAGGCTCACATCGGGGACCCATCAATCAGCAGCATCCCCGAGCATTAACATGGTAAAATTAAATGGAAGGGAACAAAAAAGGCAATTTTCCCACAGTATCACGAGTAAAATAATCAAGATATCACACTTTTCTTGTATAGAGAGACGGGCAACAGGGACCCATCAGCCAGCAATATGCCTCAAAGTTATAACAAAGGTAAAATTAAACGAGGGGATCCAAAAAAAAAGGCAAGTATCCCGCAATATCATGGGTAAAAAAATCAAAGTATCTCAAGTTTCTTGTATAAAAAGGCTGACATCAGGGACCCATCATCCAGCAGCATCCCTCGATGTTTAAAAGGTAAAATCAAACGGGAGTGTTCGAAAAAAGACAAGTATGTAACAATATCACGGGTAAAGAATAATCGAAGAAAGTAAACATCTATTGTTAAGAGCGGCTTACATTGGAGACCCATCAGCCAGTAGCATCCCTCGATGTTTAAAAGGTAAAATCATCAAAAGAAGTGATTGACAAAAAAGGAAAGCATCATGCAAAATCATGGGTAAAAATATAATCAAGAGATCTCAAGTTTCTTGTATAGGGAGGCTGACATCCGTGATCCATCAACCAGTAGCGTCCCTCAAAGTTATAACATGGTAAAATTAATTGAAAGGGATCAAAAAGAAGGAAAGTATCCCGCAATATCAAGGGTAAAAATGATCGGGATATCACATGTTTATTGTTTAGAGAGACGGACATTTGGACCCATCAGCCAACGATGTCCATCAACGTTTACAAGACGGCACGAGAACGAAAGATAAATTCAAGTAGCCTGCAATCACAGATAAAAAATAATTCAAGAAAAGAAATATCTATTATTCAGAGAGGCTGACATTGGGGACCCATTTGCCAGCAGCTTCCTCAACATTAACAAGACGACAGGGGGTCGAAAGAAAAAATGAAGTAGGCAGAAATCATGGGTAAAAATAAATGCAAGAAAGAAAACATTTATTGTGTAGATAGGATGACACCAGGTACCCAACAGCCAGTAACATAAATGGACCGATCGGGGAATATCAATCAGGTCGAAACAGAGGGCGCAACCAAAAAAATAGCGCCAGAGACACTGCCATTTGGGCCCCACAGTCCGCGGGGGTGCCGATTTGCGTTGACTTGGCCGGCACACCCGAGAAATCCTCATCCTCCAAGTACCGGGCGACCATGCGCGACGTTTTGGCTGAATATGTGTCTCTAGATGGCCTTAGAAACGAGAAAAAAAATTAAGATCTACCACGGAAAGAGCAAAAATCGTCAGGGATGGATCATCATCGACCACGGTCGGAGGCCAACTTCATAGCCTATAGCAATTTTTTTTGTAGTGTATTTTGTATACATTTGGTTAAATTTTATATAGTTCGACTTTAACTAGAACTAATATGAATCCTAATATATGAAAGATGGAGTATTGACTATAATGACACGGTTCCCACCGGTCGTGGTTGTCAAGTCCACAACAATTCGTCTTTTTCTACTATCAATTGTTGTGCCTTCTTGTGGTCTAGTTGTTAAGATGATGTCAAAATGGTTTTCTTCATGGTATTCTTAAAGATCGTGACAAAACCTTCGGGTTTTGAAGATTCCCTTCACCACGGTCATGTCTTCACGATTGGTAAAACTATCTATGGTCTCAAATATGCATTAGGGCTTTGTTTGCTTGGCTTAGTTCCAAATTGTTGGAATGGTTGTTGATAAGGAGTTGGTCTTTTTTGTCTTTGTGTGTTTTGATGACTTAATTATCATCAACTCGTCTAACTTGGCCATTGGTGATTCTTTTTGGCGTGCCTCAATTATGCTCTTCCATGAAGGACCTCGGTCAGCTCCATTTCTTTCTTGGCATCGAGGTGACCTAGGGGACACGCGATGTCTCAACGCAAGTATATTAGGGATTTTCTTTAGGACACAAACATGCAATCTCGTATACCAATGACTACATCGTTGTCCAGCTTCAAAAATTTATCCAAGAGTGTTGGAGTTCCCTTTTCCTCGACAGATGTCACCATGTATAGAAGCACAATTGGAGCCTTACAATATTAAATTATCACAAGACCTGATATCAACTACTTTGTCAACATAGTGTGCTAATATATGAAGGCTTCAATGGATGTGCATTGGGGGAGCAGTGAAGAGAATACTGCGGTTTTCGCAACACAACTCAATGTTGCTTAGAGCGTTGTATAGCGCAAATTAGGTCGGCTATGAAGATGACCCGCGTTCTATAGGCTTTGTAGTCTTTCTTGGAGCAAACTTTGTGTCATGGATTGCTCCTAAGAAGAATACCGAATAAGAGTAAGATTATGTTTGTTCTCCAAAAGACGGGGTTTGTTCAGTCCCATAGCACCCTCGTTATGGTGTGATAATCTTAGAGCAAACCTACCTTGATGCTAATCTGGTGACTCACGCAATACTAATAAATAGAATTGATTTTATTTTTTTGTGCGAGTAAGAGTTGCGTAGAAAGGCTTGGAGATTCGGTTCATACCGAGTCATGATCAACATAAATATATTTTCAATAAAGTTGATGTGTTCGGAAGGTTAGGGTGCATCTCAACCTAGTTCATGTTAAGCATGAGATTGATTGGGGGAGGTTGAGAGTTAGATAACCATCGTGTATAAATTTTTTATATGGTCATGTATTGCACTTATGCTCATAAATAAAAGGTCTTTTAGGATTTCAATTATCCTCCCAAAACGTTTTATAATTAGAAATGGGTGGAGTAAACTATACTACCTCCATCCCAAAGCTTAAGGGTTATATTATTTTTAGAAAGTTAAACTATATTAAGTTGACTAAGCTTTTACTGAAAATCATTAATATGCATAATAGAAAATCAATATCATTAGATATTTAATAAAATATATTTTTGTATGGTATCTACAAAATATTATATTTGTTAATAGATTCTTCCAAAAGTTTGGTTAAATTTTACTTCGTTTAACTTTCGAAAAAAAACCTTAACCTTTGGGATGGAGGTAGTATGTCTAAAACCTTGCAATTTCGTAAACACTTTTCTTAGACAAATTGACATGGTGAAGAACACCCGCTCACTTTCCCCCTCCTCAGCTCTCGTCTATCTAAAGTAGCCTTGAGGGCTCCCCGCCGTTGACCGGGCCGCCGAGCGCCGCTCCGCCGGAATAGCCGGTCGGAGTAGGTCTTGGTTGGGCGCCGGAGTAGTTTAGGAGTAGATCTTCTAGGTTTCTTTGTGTTGTTCAGCTCTATGCCGCGTTTTGGGCGTATGCCCGGTAGTGGAGGTGGTGGCCTAGATCTCCGCCAGATCCATGGCCTTGTAGGGCTGCTGCTTCTGCTTGGTCTCCGATGGATGGAGCAGAGCGGGAGGAGGAGCAGAGCCACCTTCTCCAATAAGATGGCGGCGGTCTCTGCTGGTGGCTTCGAGGCCAAGAAGAAGCTGTTCTCCCGGCCGGCCGTGGCGGCGAGGAGGAGAGCGGAGATTTCTTGGTGAGCTGGTGTGATGACCTTCTCCTGGCTGGCCTTGGAGGCGAGGGGGAGTTGGTCTGCTGTTGGTGGCTCGCTTCTCCGACGAGATCCAGGTTAGTCTGGGTGTGTGGCCGGATGGAGTTGATCTGCTTCCTTGCTCCTTCGCTGTCTCGCCATGGAGGTGCTGAGAGAGGAGTTGGAGCGGTGATCTCTAGACGACGCATGCTCCTGCCTACGGGGTGCTACATCTTCGAGCTCAACCACGCGCGAGCCACCATGGCTCCTGCGATCTTCTGCCGGCAAGGCGGCGAATCTTCAACCTCCACAGCGGAGGCCTTCCTCGACTCGGCTGCTGGAGCTCGGCGCCTTCTCTTCATCAAGTGGTGCGTCCCCGGTGATCTGAAGGTGACCACGGCTTCGTCTCCTCGTCGGAAATGGAGCTGTCGAGCACTCGCTCCGGATCCTCGGCGGCGACGCCTTGAGGACGCCGGCGTTTGGTGGCGGCGGCACCCAGGGACCCGATTACGTTTTCTTCTTTAGTCCTAGGGTGTTTTTTGTTAATCTAGAGGGCCTTTCTTCAAATATCTGGTTTCTCCACGAGAGATGTACAAGGTCCTCTTTGTAACTTTTACCTGCCACATATGGAATGAAATGATCTCTGGGGCCTTCTAGGCCCTTCCCTTGTGAAAAAAAAAAAAAAAAAAAAAAGAACAATCTCAGCCATTGACGACAAAACAGACGCTACACGCTTCCATGCTATCTCAAGTTCTCAACCGATTGAAGCAAACAAACGACCGAACTTTTGCAACTACTGGCCATGGGCAGCCCGGCCCAAAATTCCCGGTCCGCCAGCCCACTGGGTTTTCGGGCTTTTTGGCCGGGCCAGGCCTGAGCTTGTTTCTTTTTTTTTGCGTTGGATTTTCTTTGTCCCAGCCCGACGCGTATTTGCTGGACCGCTCACTCGAGCACGGCCTTGTCGTGACCGTTTGTTGCTGCCTTGCCTTGTCGGAAAACGCGACCAAGCAGCGGCCAGTGCGGCAGTGTCTTCTCTTCTCGCCCTCGGCGACCACCGTCTCTGCCGCTACCACACAGCCTCCTACTCTTGTTTTCCGTGCGGAAGATCGGTGCATTTCTCGATCTCAGCACCCGCCGGTCGCCGGCGCCGCGCCCCAATTTTCCCAAACCCTAGAGAAATCCCCCCCCCACACAGCCGGATTTGCTGGTAGAAGGAGAGGCGAATCGAGCCACCCTGCCGCTGCCCGGCATGTCGCCACGCGCGTACGCATGAGCACGCGCGTCCATGGACGAGATCAACCTGTTGGGGCAGGCGCAGCGGCAGCAGCAGCACCACATGTCCGTCCGCGGCATCGGCGAGGAGATCGACCTCGAGATCGACCAGTGCTGTGAGGATCCCTCTTTCTCCGACGCCGCGCTCGTGGCCGTCCCCCCCTCCCCTCAAGACCCCGTCGTCCCCGCCGACGACCACAAGGGCTTCCTCATCCCGTGCTCGCAGTCGCACCCTGCCGCGGTGGACGGCCAACCGCAGCCCACGCCGCCGCAAAGGGAGGAACACCAAGGCACACTCAGGCTACTGGCGGCGCATACCAAGAAGAAGAAGAAGGTGGTGAAGAAATGGCGGGAAGAGTGGGCGGACACCTACAAGTGGGCGTATGTGGCCGTGCACGACAACACCAGCAGAATCTTCTGCACTGTCTGCAAGGAGTTCGGCCGGAAACATCGCCGGAACCCCTATGGGAACGAGGGGAGCAGGAACATGCAGATGAGTGCCCTGGAAGAGCACAACAATAGCTTGCTGCATAAGGAGGCGCTCCGACTACAGTCCGCATCCAAGGAGAAGGTGCAAAGTCTGGAGATAGAGAGGCCGGTCGTCTATGTCAAAGGTTGGTGATCTCATGTCCGAGTTCCTGCGATTAAGCTTGTTGGATGTTGGTAGGAATTAGGAGTGTACTGGTTATTAATTAGATATTCAGGCAAGTCTCTTCACTTCATGTGTAAATAGTTTAAATTGACTTGTGGGAAATACATAACTTTATTTTTTTAGTATGTCATAATGTTTTTACTTTTTAATATGTAATAATATACTTATTTTAAGGTTTGATCTGAATTGTGCATCTCCCATTTCAGCTTTGTCAAAAACAGCAGCCTCAATACTTGAGGCTGTCTCAAACAAGGATCCTCATGAAGCTGAATTTATACAGTCTATCCAGGAGGTGGTTCATTCTATCGAACCAGTTTTGGTGAAGAACTCCCAGTAACTCCCTCTCTCTCTCCTCCTCCCCTTCTTGAGGAACAGTATGCCTAAGCCTCAATTGTAACATGATTCCTGATGGTGTTTTTTTCAGATATGTTCAGATATTGGAGCGTTTATTAGAACCTGAGAGATGTTTTGTGTTTAGAGTGCCATGGATTGATGACAGAGGCGAATCACATGTCAATCGAGGTTTTCGTGTGCAGTTCAGTCAGGCTTTAGGTCCATGCAGAGGTGGTCTTCGCTTCCATCCTTCCATGAACTTAAGTGTGGCAAAGTTTCTAGCTTTTGAGCAGGTATTAGCGGTCTTGTCCTGAATGCATTTTGCATGTAAATGAACTTGCTGCTAAAATATGTATTTCATTCATGTACCATCTGTGATCATAATACACTAAATAACCAAACTTGTTTTCCGTTTGATTAAATTATCTTAACAATAGCTGTAATGCATAGAGTTACTTCTCAAGTAATGGAATACACATGAACTTGAGCTTCTACGAATACTGTTATGTTTTTTTTCCCTTATTCCATACAGGCTTCTAAAGCTAATGGTATGATTAGAGCAGTCTTCTTTTCTGTGCAAAATGAGGGTATCTGTGTGGATGTGCATGGGTGGGATGCTTTTTTGCACTCAGTTGGACATGTCTATTAGTGTTGCCAATGGAGCCAAGTTCTATAAAAAAAAATGTTTGCGGTGCTATTTTATGATTTTATCGTCTGAATTCATTGGATTGTGGTAGTGAGGAGTGACCACTTAACCAAGAGGTTGTTCTCAATGGATGTCATAATTAAAGCCTTTTTTTTCCGAAATGGGGATTCCCCAACCTCTGCATCAATTGATGCATACGGCTTTCTTTATTAAAAGCAAATAGTTCTTACAACCAGCATTCGAGCTCAATCATTATTACATCTCATGGATCACTAAAATTTTCTACAAAAATGAGCCATCTAAACAACACTAGCATGAATCGCCTTTGCATCAGCATGTTAGTCTTCGATTAGCACGCCAACCAGAGGCTGTAGAAATCCCGTGCTACCATTGCCAGTCGGTTGCACCCAATATCCATAGCAAGGCGCTCCTCTGGGCGCAGATAGGACCACATATGAATCCAATAGGTAGTCCAAGGAATAACCTGCAAAAATGATGGAATTTTTTTTGTTAAAGATGCAATCATTACGCACATTCCATATCGCCCATAGCAAAGCACAAACTCCAACTTTAATGTGGGTTTGCTTTTTTTGTCTACCCCATTGAGCCAGTTGCCAAAAAGATTAGTTATATTCATAGGCGAAGTTATATTGAAAGTCATATAAACTATCTTCCAAATCATCTGCGTGAAGGGGCACGAGATAAATAAGTGATGAATTGTCTCCTGTTGATCACAAAAACAGCAATTAGTAGAACCATTCCAATTACGTTTAGCCAAGTTATCTTTTGTAAGAATAACCTTCTTATGAAGGAACCACATAAAAATCTTTATTTTTAGCAGCACCTTCAACTTCCAGATTTGTTTTTTGAGGGAAACCTGTGTCCAGATAAAAGATCATTATACATGGACTTCACTGAGAAGACCCCAGACTCCGTTAAATTCCATCTGAACCTATCTTCACTATCACTTAGCTGAACCATGATAAGGCTATGTAGAAGATGTGTCCATCTCTCCCATTTGTTACCATTTAAGGTCCGTCGGAAACTAATATTAAGTGGATTTGCTGCAAGCACATTTTCAACCGTGACATTCTTGTGATTTACAATTGTATAGAGATGGGTACTCTTCCGCGAGAGATTTGTCACCTAACCAAATATCCTCCCAGAACCTGGTGTTCAGCCCATTGCCAACCACGAAAGAACCCCTAGTTAAAAATTCCTCTTTCACTTTCATTAAACCTTTCCAAAAAGGAGAGTCAGTTGGTTTTTCTGACACCTGTGACAAAGTTTTCGAATGTAAGTATTTCTTAGTGAGCAACTCTTGCCAAATTCCCTCCTCATTCAGAAGTTTGTAAAGCCACTTACTTAGCAAACTTTTATTCTTTATATCTAGAACCTCTATTCCCAAACCCCCCTGGTCTTTCGGTCTACAAATAATATTCCATTTAGTCAATCTATATTTTTTCTTATGACCATCGCTTTGCCAAAAAAAACGTGACCTGAAAGAATCTAGCTTCTTCCGAACACCTTTCGGTATCTCAAGGAACGAGAGCATAAACATTGGGAGACTAGTTAAAACAGAATTAATTAAGACCAATCTGTCTCCGTACGACAAAAGTTTACCAATCCAACTACTTAACTTTTTCTCAAACCTATCCTCTACCGGTTTCCATTCACCATTTCTCAATTTTCTGAAATGAATTGGAATCCCCATATATCTTAAAGGAAGTGACCCTATGTCACAACCAAAAAGAGTTTTATAATCATTCTCCACCTGTTTTGCCCGCCCAAAACGGAAAAGTTCACTTTTATGTAAATTTATTTTTAACCCCGATAACTGTTCAAAGATACAAAGCACTAGCTTCATATTTAATGTCTTAACCATGTCATGCTCCATAAATAAAATGGTGACATCGGCATATTCAAGAATGGACAGGTACCCTTCAACCAAATGGGGAATGAGACCCGCCACTTGGCCATCTTCCTTTGCCCTCGCAATCAAAATTGCCAGCATATCCGCGACGATATTAAATAATATAGGCGACAACGGGTCACCCTGACGCAAACCTTTTTGAGTTCGAAAATAATGTCCTATGTCATTATTCACCCGGATCCCCACGCTACCTTTTTGAATATAATTTTCAATCCAATTACACCATGTAGGATCAAATCCTTTCATACGCAACGCTTGTTGCAAGAAGGACCAATTTACCTTGTCATATGCCTTTTCAAAATCTATTTTAAATAACACACCTTCCAAATTCTTCCTATGAAGTTCATGAATGGTTTCATGCAGAATAACCACGCCTTCAAGAATATGTCTGCCCGGCATGAACGCCCTTTGGGTCGGCTGAACTACATTTTCAGCAATTTTGGAAACATGATTTGTCCCAACTTTGGTGAAAACTTTGAAGCTCACATTTAAGAAACAGATGGGACGGTATTGTTCAATTTGGATAGCATTTTCTTTCTTAGGTAGCAGGATTATGGTCCCATAGTTCAAATGAAATAGAGGTAACTCACCTCTGTGGAAACATTCAAACATAGCCATTAGATCATCTTTCAAAATGTCCCAACATATTTGATAAAATTCAGCCGGGAAACCGTCAGGGCCGGGTGACTTGTTTTTCTCCATTTGGAAAACAGCCTCTTTAACCTCTTCCTACGTAAACTCAGCAATTAGAATTTCATTTTCCTCGCCCGAAATTTGATTAATGTCATTGTTTATAGATTCGATGTTTACCAAACAGGCTCTTATAGTAATCAGAGATATAATTCTTTAGATTTTTCTGTCCAGTGATAGTTCCTTCTTGTTGCTCTAATTGAATTTTTTTTCTTTCTACGATGTTTACCATTTGCAATTAAGTGAAAATATTTAGTGTTATCCCCACCTTCTTGAATATGCTTAACTTTAGCTCTCTGGAGCCAATTAGACTCTTCTTCGCGACGTAACTTTGCGAGATCATCTCTTGCCTTTCGCAAGACATATCTCTCATTCTCATCTAGCGGACTGGTTTCTGCTTTACAATCAAGTGTTTCAATGATGTGTGATAGTCTATCTCTCTCAGTTTTGTATTCATTACTCACTGTAGCATTTGAGTTATTTGTCTTTATGCAGACTTTGAAAAATGCCCTGTCACTGTATAAACTTGGAGGTGCTGCTGGAGGGAGTGATTTTGATCCAAAGGGTAAAAGTGAAAGTGAGGTACTTGTGTTGTATTTTATTTCCTTCATGCAATAGTATTTTGCTTCACGTAATATGAATTTGGTCAATGCCAGGTAATGCGTTTTTGTCAAAGTTTTATGGATGAGCTGTACAGATATTTGGGCCCTGATCAGGTACTTCACAATCAGAGATTATGTCTTTTCTGTATAGACTTTGAGTTTTTATTTTGTAATGAATTAAATGGTGGTCAAAACTATAATTTAAACCAGGAATTCATGCTTCAGTTTCTGTCTTAGGATCTCCCTGCTGAAGATGTTGGTGTTGGTCCTAGGGAAATGGGCTACCTATTTGGACAGTACAGACGCCTTTCTGGCCATTTTCAGGTACACCACACATGTTACCCAAAATAATGCTTGTGATCCTCTTTAGGAGTCCTTTACTTCGAGTACTCTGGCTATTATTGCTATTAGACTAAGAAGTAAAGACTTGCCTTCTCTGTTTAGAATATTCGAACATTATGTTAAAATTCGTTCAGTTTTGTTTTACCAAGAATCTGTTTCATGTGCACCTCTAGTTGTATTACAGAATAGTGTTCCTTGATATTTAATTAAAACTTTGTACGCCTGTTCTGATGCTGAACTTGTCACTTGGTTCCACCAGTTCGTTTTGTTTACTATAGTTCTTGTTTCTACTTTTACATGTTAGGTTCATGAATCTTTGTAGCTTTCTTGTAAATTTAAGTATTCACTCCTGTCCTTATGCAGGGAAATTTTACAGGCCCTAAAATCTTCTGGTCTGGTTCTAGTTTCCGTACGGAAGCTACTGGATATGGGCTGGTAAAGTGGTATCTTAACTTCTCTTTCGAGCAGCAATTAGTCTAAATCTTTTCATGTGGCAGTTCTTTCACAAAGTAATACTTTTGCCGCATGTGTTGGTCATTTTTTCCTGTTGAAAAAAGTGTTGCAAAATTGTATGTAGGTATTTTGTGCACGTGTTGTACTTGCTGATATGAACAAGGAGCTCAAAGGATTAAGGTTTTTGGCAGATATACATATTTGGTTTTGTGTTGTATTTTATCCATTCATCGGCATCATAATATGCATGGTGCAGATGTGCGATAAGTGGCTCTGGAAAGATAGCAATGCATGTCTTGGAAAAGCTTTTGTCGTGTGAAGCTATCCCTGTTACAGTCTCAGGTATACAGATTTAGCTTAACTTGGATTATTTGGAAAAAAAAAACAATGTGATGGGGTACAACTATTGGCATGGGCAAAATCAATAGTCTTCTATTATGAAACAAGCCGATCGCGGCATGCGGAGGCACATAGAATCTCGTGAATTGAATACTACCCATACAAATTTAGACTAGTTGATATCTGATTTCGAAGGTCCTTATGATTGTATACTTATAACGGGGCTCATAGTTGTACACTCTTCCCAAAAATGCTTTCGCCCCGCTTTATATAGAAAGCAACCACATCCATACAAGGTTCAAGTGCAAAACAAGAGAAAAAGAGAGTGCACTCTTTTCTCCATCAAAAATCTTTTCTGGTACTTGTACAGTAGCTATATCAGTTCTAACCAGTGAAACCTGAACCACCTCCAATGCTGCAGATTCAAAAGGCTATCTATTAGATGGAGACGGGTTTGATTATGTGAAATATTCACTTATAAGGAACATTAAGGCTCAGCAAAAGAGCCTCAAGTGGGTACTTGCCTTTCCCTTACTTTTAGTTTGTAATTATTGAGCTTTTGAGATACCATTTTCCATTTAACCACAGGGAGTATTTGAAAACATTTCCACGTGCCAAGTACATCGATGATGCAAAACCATGGGGTGAGCAGTGTGATGTTGCATTCCCTTGTGCATCACAAAATGAGATTGACCAAGGGGAGGCTCTTGCAATAGTCACCTCCGGTTGCCGTGTTCTTATAGAATGTATGCAGTCTTGAACTGTGCCCTCTTGGTTGCCGTCTAATTATATAACTCCTACTGATATTATTATTTGTGCCAACTGCAGGTTCAAATATGCCATGCACTGCTCAAGCAGTTGATATCCTAAGAAAGGCAAAAGTTCATGTCGCTCCAGCAAAGGCAACTGCTGCTGGTGGGGTAATTCACCGTCTGAATTCTTTCCATTTTCCGAAACCAAATAATTCGACTTCCAAGTATGGTTGCTATACTTTCTAACTGGGAAGCTAACCTAGACTTCACACAAACAACTTTAATGAAAATCACATAAAAGATGAGACCAACTTTAATGTTGTTATTTTTGTTTCTCTTGAATAACAAACAGGTAGCAGTCGGAGAACTTGAACTTAATTCTGAGTTCAGTTTGATGCAGTGGTCTGTGGAAGATTTTGAAAACAAAATACAGGTATGATCTGCTACTCCTGCCCGTTGGGTCATACAATGTTACTACAGACCTGCTTATCTTCTTTTTTGTTGTAAACAGGACGCAGTAAAGCAAACATATGACAGATCAATGAAAGCTGCTCAAGATTATGGCATCATGAAAGAGAACCCAGAGTTAGTTTCCTTGTGCATTTATGTGGATATCTTCTTTCAATTCTTCCACTTGGCTTCCCTCCTAGAATCTGATCTAGTATCTCTTTCTGTCTGCAGGTCATTAGTGCATGGTGCAAATATATCTGCATTCCTTAACATTGCTCAAGCCATGACTGATCAAGGATGTGTCTAGCTAAGCGTTTGGTTCTGTCAAGAAGCAGAATTACACGTTGATAGGGTTTTTCTTGAAACTGTGGTTGTTGCAGTCATCTATCATGAGTATTCTTAGCCTCACAAATCCATTTATCTTTGGGCCTTATAGGAAAGAAAGCTTGGATCTGTTGTAGATATAGAAGGGCCTTCTGTTGTAGATCACCAATGTATTGATTCATTATTGCCCATCAGTATAAATTGAAGGGAACTGAAACGATTATTTTATGCTTAGGACCTATTCTGATAGGACTGAAAATAATGTATAAGCTTTATGCAAAAGCTGTAAAATTCACATCAAAGAGCTATTTATCTGAAGCAGGGATCTAGAATTTTGGTTAAGTGTCAGGCAGACTTGTTTACAGAATAGGATCCTTACATAAGCGATATAACCCTGACCAACACTGATAAATTACATGACGAAGTACATTATGCTAGATGCTTTTTGATAATCCACACCTCAACAAACATCAGTGCGAGAGCCCATTGCTGCCTTCGGTAACCTCTTCCCGGTATTTTTTCCAGCCAATTGATGTGAAAACAAAATCACGGGCAGCATACATATAACCACTTTGGGCTTTCCCTACAAATAGATTTTCAGAAACATGCCCTGTCTTATGGTCTTGAAGCCTAAGCTGATGACTTCCCTGTCTGTTCTGCTAAGAAATGCTCAAGCATGTCCTCCTCGTCATCTGTACCAACATTAGGATGCCGGGTTTGTAAGGTGAATCTCACTATCCGAAGTCCACAAAGAAGTGCTAGGAAGCTTACCTTCAAAATCTTCATCAAAGTCGATGTCCTCCTCCTCTTCTTCATCGTCTTCTTCAGCAAGAGTACTTGCCCCTTTCTGAAAAGACAATTCATGTAACGTGAATTCAGTGAAAAAAAATATACGAAGAACATCTGATGAATTCAAAAAATGGGGTAACAGTACATAGGGGTTATCACTAAGTATGTTGCCACTAAGGCTAAATGTAACACAGGCAATGGCACACGTCTTATGTAGGATAAAGTACCACTATATGCCTTCCACTTTCAAAATACTGTCTCCCGGTGAGTCTCTTTTCCTTTGGGGCTGTAAGAGCTGAATCTGGCATAAGCCTGCAAAAATAATGAAATTCAAAAGACTATCTGTAACCACATGTTGAAACAATCAACATCTAAATTTAGGAAACATATGCTCTTGAAGGGAAACAAATCATGCTAAGAAGATCTCATTATCCATGAGATCATTGAGAGCAAGGTAATTATAAAAATAGAATAAAAACTTGAATTCTTACTTAGCACGCTGTAGCGCTAATTCAGCTTCAAAACGTTCTCTCCAGGCCATAAAGCTCTCCACAGTAACAGCTTCACCATGGGGTACAATGACCTAACAAGTAGCAAATGTTTCAACCATATAGTATATGCATCAAAATTATATTTGCTAAATGGGAACATAACAGCAAATTTCAATAGTTCAAGATACAGTAATACAACAAACCTCCTCTGCTGGTTCTTCATTTTCTTCAGATTCCCCATCTCCAGCATTTTGACCATATTTCTCAGTTAACCATTCTTTAGCAGAGTCGAGAAGAGTATAAACCATAGCCATGCCAAGATTCTCAGTTGCCTAAAAGATTGGAAGCTTGAACAGAACATGAGATGACATAGCAGGTAACTGATGATATGCCACACAACCTATAATGCACTCCTAAGATCTGGTGATGTTTGAGCACAGTATGTTCAAAAACTGTAATTTCGTGCGGTCCCAATCAAAACTCAAGCTAGTACTGATATATGAGCCAAAATGAGCTTTTAACAATTCCTATAGTACATCTGAGTCAACGTATAGGTTGCTTTAGATATTGAAATGGTGAATAAATTGACACTTTGGACATGAGCTTTAATGAAAATATGTTGCTTCAAACAAAACTAAGTACGCATTAAGAAAGTATATTTCATCATAGATCTAGTAATAACAATGTAGTGTTGTTGTAGATGTGTGTATTTTCCTTGCGACTCCCGAGAAAGTAAGCCTGGCTCACTTAGTTGGGGGAGTGGATGTACAACCCCACCACCTTGACGCGATTTTGCGTTCTGGTTTATACTGCAAGGGTCTCCCTTATAATTTTCCTTCAAAAAAGAAACTAGCTCTATTAGGTGGGCGTTTTCTTTGTTGTTTGGGGCCTCTATGAGTTTTGTGTGGTATTGCTGGTTGGGGTCGTTGTGAGCCTCCAAAGTGCATTGTGGGTGTTGTCGCTGTGCTTAGTTATCCAGGCGTTCACTTTTTCGGTGCAAGTTAGCCAACAGCACTGGCTATGTTGTTGGGAGTAGTCTGCAAAAGAGGTTCACCATTTTTTTTCCCATAAAAATTTGGCTATTCAATTATTATTTGCTCTTTGTAATTGACTGGTTGAGCTCCTGCTAGTTTTTCGACAAAAATAAGTTAGTTTTCCACCCAAATATAATGATATGATATCCGTCCATTCTTATTTGGTTCATTTAAATTATTTAAGTTCAAAGACATCTAGCTTCATTTTACCGCACTATGAAACGAGACAAGAAAACTGGAGCCAAAACGAAGTACCTACATACCTCTTGTTCAAGCTTTTCTTTCAAGGATGTAAGGTCTTCTGGTTTAATACCCCGTACACTGCATGATTTTGGTTACAATTCAACAGCAAGTTTTAGAAACACAATAAGCGTACATCTTGCACCAAAATGCAAGAGTATCGATAGACACACACACACGCAATTCCTTGCTTAAAGCCATGCTGGACTATCAAGTTAAATAGCTCAACCTTTTGACATTCACAAGTGGAGGCTCGTCCGGGTACTTCTCAGTGTGTGAAAATATCAGAGCCATTTGAACTGCAAACCGGGGCCAGGTTACATGAAATCTGATATGAACCCAGCATTCTGGTATGTATGCAAGCTCGTTTGTGTTTCTATAAAGAATACAGTTCTATAAAAGTCGGTTTACCTGGCACACGAGCGGCCTCATCAAAATCATCATCCTGGTCCATATAAACGCAGGAATAAATCACAGGTTTCATCGAAGGAAATTGCAAAGGCATTCATAAATATGACTAGCATAGAAATTTTAAGAAGCTCAAAATGTGTGACGCTCACCGTTGTCACCCAGGCCAGATTCAATAAAGTGCGTTAAATATGTACAAAGCGGATTGATTCATCTACAAGGCAGGAAATACCTGAGGGGATAGCAGGATCTCGAAGCAGCGGGCCTTGGTGTCGATCCCGCTCTCGCTGGGGTCGATCTCTGCAAAAAAAAATCCCGTAAGCAGCAGTGGTTAAATCAGCGAGGAAGAGCAAGGCCGAGCAAGACAAAGCAAAGGAGCGAGGAATTCGGAAAGGAAAGAAGAGAATAACCCTTGATGTCGTCCATGAGGATGGACTGCAGGGCCTCCAGTTCCATCTCCTGCTCCTGCTCGTAGTCTGAGATGCCATCCACGGATGTAGCATCATATGCGGCAATTACACACAAAATTGCAGTGAGTACCACCATGGAAGGGAAAGTGTATAGAGGAGTCGACGCGAGGAGGAGGTGGGGTTTGGGTTCATCGTACCTGCCATGACCGGTGAATTCTCTGCTCCTCCTTACTCCGCTGCTATTCTCCTGGAGGATCCAGTTATCCTACCGGAGAGACTTCGGAGGCGGCGGTGGAGAGGCGAGGCTGCGGCTGCGTTTGTCGCCGGAAGGGTGTGGGATGGGAGAGCAAGACGGGCTTGCCAGGGCTAGGAAGGCTCGCCCCGCTCTGGATGGGCTGGATAACGCAATGGGCATGAGCCCATGAGATGAAGAGGCCCAGATCCACATGAGAAAAGTTCTTTCAATATCTTGATGAGAAAATAAGGATTGTTTGGTAGCGGCATCAGTTGAAAGAAAGGAAATGTATCCATGTAATACCCTTTCGTTTTTAGGGTTTAGGTCTCCTTCTGTGGCGAACCCGTAGGAGTCCACCATATCACCGGCAATCGGAGATCGCGTCCGATCGCCGTCGAGCAAACCTCACCAGGGGATCTGGGAATGATCTGCGTGTTGGAGGGAAACCAATACTCTCAACATGGCGGATAAGGATGCAGGGAAAGCGGACACGGGGACAAGTTCGGTGGCGGCGCCGGCGGATGAAGTTGTGCCCAAGGTGCTTGATGAGGAACAGGGTGATTCTGCTGCCCCAGAATCGCCGGAAAATATCGAGGATATGCTGAACAGGCTGGAAATTACGGTGGAGGAGGAAGATGCGGTTGATCTGTCTGGATTGATCGAGGAAAATCGCTCGTCTATGAAGTGGGCTGTAATCATTAAGGTTTGTCTCGAAACCTCTTTTAGTCACACAACATTCTGCCAGAAGATGCAGGTGGCCTGGGCTGTGGCACAGGAGGTAACCTTCCGTGACATTGATGAATTTACTTTCATAGCACAGTTTAGATGCTATGGTGACTGGAAGACGGCCATGCATGGTGGTCCTTGGTTGTTTAGGAGCAATGCAGTTGTTATTGAGGAATATGATGGTTTGGTTAATACTGAAACGATCTCATTGGATTCCATACGTGTGTGGATCCGCATTATGGGGCTGCCGGATCTGGTGCGTAATCCTGCCGCTGCTAGAATCATGGCCAAGAAAATAGGAAAAGTTATGGAAGTGGAGATGGGGAGTAATGGTGTGAATGTGAAGTTGTTGCCTGCCAAAGCCCACCGGCGAGCAGTGGTTAAGCAACACGAAGAGCCGGGAGGCTTCCAAGGCGGCAGCGGGCCCTGGTCCCTCGACGTCGTCCCGCAAATGCTCCGCACACGACCTGGCGGCTGCAGGGCGTGCCACCCGACCTATACGGCCAGAAGGTGTGGATTGCTTCGATTAGTTCCATGCGCAACACGTAAACATTAAATACGAGCCCTATCGGCTCTCGTTGTTTCGTGGATCGGCTCAAAGAGCCGATCGCCCCATGGTTCACGTTGGATTTTCAATGACATGGGGATCCTGCTTGATCACAACAAAGCTAAACCAATCTACGATAGGGTTTTCACCGTATGATCGGAACATCCTACACGTAGTTGAGCCTAATAGACACGAAAGATAATGGAAAGCTAACCCTAAAAGAGGCCTAAAAACCAACATTACGTTAATTCCCGGAACATCCCTCTTAGGACTAGCAAACCATACCTAACGCACTACCGGATCGTTCAACCCGTTTGCAAGGCCTAACCATACGGATATTAAACTAATCCTTGATGAACAAGGAGCAACTATAACAGATCGGATCTACTAAGTCACGAACAAGCAAGATGCTGCCCTTACACCTGGATAGGTGTAAGGGCAGCTAGATATTGAGGGACGGCTGATACGTCTCCAACGTATCGATAATTTCTTATGTTCCATGCTACTTTATTGATGACACCTACATGTTTTATGCACATTATATGTCATATTTATGCATTTTCTGGAACTAACCTATTAACAAGATGCCGAAGAGCCAGTTGCTGTTTTCTGCTGTTTTTGGTTTGAAATCCTAGTAAAGAAATATTCTCGGAATTGACGAAACTTTCGCCTGGGTCCTATTTTTGCATGAAGCTTCCAAGACCGAAGAGATAACGAAGTGGGGCCACGAGGCGGCCAGAGGGCAGGCCGGCGCGGCCCGCCCTGGCCCCGACCCAGCCTCTCTGGGCCCCTCGTGTGGCCCTCGCGTTGACCTCCGCCTACTTAAAGCTTCGTCGCGAAACCCCGTACCGAGAGCCACGATACGGAAAACCTCCCGAGACGCCGCCGCCGCGAATCCCATCTCGGGGATTCGGAGATCGCCTCCACCCTGCCGGAGAGGGATTCATCTCCCGGAGGACTCTACACCGCCATGGTCGCCTCCGGAGTGATGAGTGAGTAGTTCACCCCTGGACCATGGGTCCATAGCAGTAGCTAGATGGTCGTCTTCTCCTTGTTGTGCTTCATTGTTGGATCTTGTGAGCTGCCTAACATGATCAAGATCATCTATCTGTAATACTATATGTTGTGTTTGTCGGGATCCGATGGATAGAGAGTACTATGATTATGGTGATTATCAATCTATTGTTTATGTGTTGTTTATGATCTTGCATGCTCTCCGTTATTAGTAGAGGCTCTGGCCAAGTTTTTACTCTTAACTCCAAGAGGGAGTATTTATGCTCGATAGTGGGTTCATGCCTCCATTGAATCTGGGACAGTGACAGAAAGTTCTAAGGTTGTGGATGTGCTTGCCACTAGGGATAAAACATTGATGCTATGTCTAAGGATGTAGTTGTTGATTACATTACGCACCATACTTAATGCAATTGTCTGTTGCTTTGCAACTTAATACTGGAGGGGGTTCGGATGATAACCTGAAGGTGGACTTTTTAGGCATAGATGCGGTTGGATGGCGGTCTATGTACTTTGTCGTAATGCCCTAATTAAATCTCACTATATTTATCATATCATGTATATGCATTGTTATGCCTTTCTATTTGTCAATTGCCCGATTGTAATTTGTTCACCCAACATGCTTTATCTTATGGGAGAGACACCTCTAGTGAACTGTGGACCCCGGTCCTATTCTTTACATAGCATACAATCTACTTGTTTTTGTTTTCTTTGCAAACATCTTCCACTCGATACGTTTAATCCTTTGTTACGACAAGCCGGTGAGATTGACAACCTCACCGTTGGGGCAAAGTACTTGGGTTGTGTTGTGCGGTTCCGTTGGCGCCGGAATCCCTGTGTGCTCGCATCACATTTCGCGACCATCAACCTTCAACGTGCTTCTTGGCTCCTCTTTGGTTCGATTAAACCTTGGTTTCATACTGAGGGAAAACTTGCCACTGTGCGCATCATACCTTCCTCTTGGGGTTCCCAACGGACGTGTACATCTACGCGCATCAGCAGATATGCGCAAGAACAGCATCTATGCAAGCCCCAAAACATCTAAGATAAATAGTGCTACTCGCCATCAACAACGCTTCAGTACGAGCAACACAAGGTAAACGAATAACGCGTTGCTGCCTAGATCGCAAGATGCGATCTAGGCAGCATGGTGCTTACCGGAGAAACCCTCGAAAGAAGGGTGGCGATGCGCCTGATTTGTGTTTGTTGTGAACGTGAGTGTCCTCCTTTTCCGTTAACCCTAGATACATATTTATAGTCCAAGGGACTTTCTAATTTGGTCGTGCACCTAACCGTGCACGAGTTAAACTCTATCTTTTTAATCTAAACTACAATGTGATCTACTATATTACAGATACACGGGCAACTAAGCCCAAACTCTTCGCGCAAGGCCGCTTCAAAGATGCTCCACGTGTGTATCCTTCAAGCCCATCTTCGCTTACGGCCCATCTCCTGATTTGGCTAAAATCTGGTGATAACAGAAGTTTGTCAGAGTGTACCTGAGCATTAATTTGAAGAAACCGATGCTTAGGTTTGTGACAGGGAGTGTAGATCCTAGGAAAGAGCCTGAAAAATTCAGAGTGTTATATGAGAAGATGACACGGTTATGTGCCCTGTGTGGTGTGATTGGGCATGTGGCGGATGAATGTGGTGATGGTTCGCATGACCCTAAAAACTACCAATATGTGGATTTCATGACGGTCCCTCAAGAGTATTTCTTGTATCAACCAAAGAGGGAATATGTGGTAAGACCACATGCTAGTAGTATGAGGGGTCTAGGAGGAGGAAGAGGCCGGTGTGGCCGTGCTAATTCCAGCCAGGAATACCAGGACATGGAAGAAGATGATCCTAAAAACCGTTCAGGTTCTGGGAGAGGTGATATGTCATGGTTGCGGAAACGTGACATGGGCACACGTGAAGGCCAGTTCCAAGGGAATATCTTGGCAATCACCTCGGGGTCCCGTGTTGCAGATGTGGTTGGGGCTTTGGAAGGGAAGGCTGTGGGGGAGACGACAGAAGAATCAAGCGCCGAAGAGGCATAAGGTTATTGATCCACCAATCCCGTTGGCGGCCTCCAGTGAGGAGGGCCGCCGGGACCAATGAAAACATGTGGATATAATTGCCGGGGTTTAGGCTCTGACCCGGCAATTAGATCGCTTCTGAAGATTCGGAGGCAACATAGGGCTGATATACTGTTTTTATCTGAGACTCGTCGGGATGGAGATAGTGGTGATAGGTTGAGAATTAAGCTTGGTTATGCTCATATGTTCGTGGTGCCAAGCAATGGCAGAGCAGGAGGGTTGATGCTGCTTTGGGATCAACATGTGAATATCCAGTTAAAATACAAGCACACAAACTATATGTTGGATATATGCCCAAGAGGCAATAATAAATGGTTATTATATATCTTTGTGTTTATGATAATGTTTACATACCATGCTATAATTGTATTAACCGAAACATTGATACATGTGTGATATGTAGACAAACAAGAAGTCCCTAGTATGCCTCTTAAACTAGCTTGTTGATTAATGGATGATTAGTTTCATAATCATGAACATTGGATGTTATTAATAACAAGGTTATGTCATTGTATGAATGATGTAATGGACACACCCAATTAAGCGTAGCATAAGATCTCGTCATTAAGTTATTTGCTATAAGCTTTCGATACATAGTTACCTAGTCCTTATGACCATGAGATCATGTAAATCACTTATACCAGAAAGGTACTTTGATTACACCAAACACCACTGCGTAAATGGGTGGCTATAAAGGTGGGATTAAGTATCCGGAAAGTATGAGTTGAGGCATATGGATCAACGGTGGGATTTGTCCATCCCGATGACGGATAGATATACTCTGGGCCCTCTCGGTGGAATGTCGTCTAATGTCTTGCAAGCATATGAATAAGTTCATAAGAGACCACATACCACGGTACGAGTAAAGAGTACTTGTCGAGACGAGGTTGAACAAGGTATAGAGTGATACCGAAGATCAAACCTCGGACAAGTAAAATATCGCGTGACAAAGGGAATTGGTATCGTATGTGAATGGTTCATTCGATCACTAAAGTCATCGTTGAATATGTGGGAGCCATTATGGATCTCCAGATCCCGCTATTGGTTATTGGTCGGAGTGAGTACTCAACCATGTCCGCATAGTTCACGAACCGTAGGGTGACACACTTAAAGTTGGATGTTGAAATGGTAGAACTTGAATATGGAATGGAGTTCGAATATTTGTTCGGAGTCCCGGATGAGATCCCGGACATCACGAGGAGTTCCGGAATGGTCCGGAGAATAAGATTCATATATAGGAAGTCATATTCCAAGTTTGGAAATGATCCGGTGCATTTATGGCAGGTTCTAGAAGGTTCTAGAAAAGTCCGGAAGAAATGCACTATGGAAGGTGGAGTCCCGGAAGGACTCCACAAGCTTGACCAGCCAAACCCTAGAGGGGAAAGTCCAAGGTGGACTTCCCCCAAAGGTGGCCGGCCACCCCCCTTCATGGAAAGGTGGGAGTCCCACTTGAGGTGGGAATCCCACCTTGGGTAGGTTTCCCCACACATGGAAGGTTTTGGGTTGGGGTCTTATTCGAAGACTTGTAGACCAACTCTTGGGTGTTCCACCTATATAATGAGGGCCAAGGAGGGGGCCGGCCACCACAACAAGCCACAAGCTGGCCGCACCCTTTGAGGCCGGCCACCCCCTCTCCCCAAACCCTAGCCGCCCCACTCCTCCTTCTTCCCACGCTTAGCGAAGCTCCGCGGATTCTCCACCGCCACCGACACCACGCCGTCGTGCTGTCGGATTCAAGAGGAGCTACTACTTCCGCTGCCCGCTGGAACGGGGAGGTGGACGTCGTCTTCATCAACAACCGAACGTGACCGAGTACGGAGGTGTCGCCTGTTCGTGGCGCCGAACCGATCGTGATCAAGATCTTCTACACGCTTTTGCAAGCGGCAAGTGATCGTCTACCGCAGCAATAAGAGCCTACTCTTATAGGCTTTGGAATCTCTTCAAGGGTTAGTCTTGATCATCCCTCGTTGCTACCGCTTCTAGATTGCATCTTGGCTTGGATTGCGTGTTCGCGGTAGGAAAATTTTTGTTTTCTATGCAACGTTATCCTTCAGTGGTATCAGAGCCGTGTCTATGCATAGATGGTTGCACGAGTAGAACACAATGGTTTGTGGGCGTTGATGCTCTTGTTATCTTTAGTTGAGTACTTTGCATCTTTGTGGCATAGTGGGATGAAGCGGCTCGGGCTAACTTTACATGACCGCGTTCATGAGATTTGCTCCACGCTCGACATGCAACTTGTATTGCATAAGTGGCTTTGCGGGTGTCTGTCTCTCCTACTATAGTGAAGATTCAATTTACTCTTCTATTGAAAACACTAGTATCACCGTTGTGGTTCATGTTCGTAGGTAGATTGGATCTTACTCGAAAACCCTAAACCACGTAAAATATGCAAACCAAATTAGAGAACGTCTAACTTGTTTTTGCGGGTTTGGTGATGTGATATGGCCATAATGTGATGATGAATATGTATGAGATGATCATTATTGTATTATGGCAACCGGCAGGAGCCTTATGGTTGTCTTTAAATTTCATGTTGAGTAGTATTTCAAAGTAGTTGTAATAGTTGCTACATGGAGGACAATCATGAAGACGGCGCCATTGACCTTGGTGTTTCGCCGACGATGATGGAGATCATGCCCGTTGATGATAGAGATCATGTCCGTGCTTTGGAGATGAAGATCAAAGGCGCAAAGACAAAAGGGCCATATCATATCACATATGAATTGCATGTGATGTTAATCCTTTTATGCATCTTATTTTGCTTAGATCGCGACGGTAGCATTATAAGATGATCCCTCACTAAAATCTCAAGATAATAAAGTGTTCATCCTTAGTAGCACCGTTATCAAGTCTTGTCGTTTCGAAGCATCTCGTGATGATCGGGTGTGATAGATTCAATAAGTACATACAACGGGTGCAAGACAGTTTTGCACATGCGGATACTAAGGTGGCCTTGACGAGCCTAGCATGTACAGACATGGTCTCGGAACACGTGATACCGAAAGGTAGAGCATGAATCATATGATTGATATGATGAACACTTTGAGTGTTCGCCATTGAAATCACACCTTTTCTCGTGATGATCGGGTTTAGGTGCGGTAGATTTGGTTCGTGTGATCACTAAGACAATGCGAGGGATATTGTTTTGAGTGGGAGTTCACCTAGTGTTTTAATTATATTGAATTAAAATTTTGAACTCAATTTATCATAAACATAGTCTGAGTAGTATTTTGAATTAATTTTGTAGTATTGGCATCCGTTTACTACTATGCGCTAGTCTTATAATTGAGATAGAAATACTGTTAAAATCTGATAAGAAACTTTACGGATTAGTACCGTATTGTTAAAGAATCAAGAATTGATTAAGTCCTATTGCAAACTTTTAGTGAAACTCACTTTGTTGATTCAGAGAGCTATGGTTTCAATTAGTACCTAAAGTTATCTTGTCTCCGTGAAGCTTGAAGTTCAAATCTGTTTGAAAAGTAAGGAGCTGAAAATTTAGTTTTCAGAAATAATCAAGGTACGAGATATATGTGATATCTAAGACCTTATTACAAGATGATAGAATATAAATTTGGTGAGACTACATAAACTCATAAGTTTTATGGGAATGTACGAAGGTTGAAGACGCAAGACGTCCCAATCCTCCAACTATAGGGACATTAACAATATTCGCATATCCATAAAGTGATTGTCCTTAGTATGCACCGTTGCTAAGACTCGTCGTTTCGAAGCATCACGTGATGATCGGGTGTTATAGATTCTACGTGTGCTTACAACGGATGCAAGCCAGATTTGCACATACAAATACTAAGGTTAAACTTTATGAGCCTAGCATGTACAGACATGGTCTCAAAAAGTTGTCATGAATTGATGGATAAAATTATGAGTGAAATTGTTCATCATAGTTACTAATAAGTGAAATCTAGAACACTTGTCATATGATGATCAACTTCAAAGTAAAAACCTCAAGGTTATTGGTATTTGACCAACAAACCTAGAAGTTATTGATGTTGAAGTGTTTTTCTGAATAATGAGGAAAGCTAAAAGAAAACTGCAAAAGATATTTTGGCAGAAAGAAAGAAAAGACTAGAAAGTCTAGCTCAGGTGTATATAAATGATATACATGTTATGGTTGTATTCCTAGTTAAGTCACATAATGAAATTCTTGGGTATTAGTACCATATTGGTTGGTATGAAGTGTCATACAAAACAACGCAATACAAGAATACAATGGCCTAAGTGACTGACAAGGAATATGATAGGAATGCACGTCTGGAACAAAAATAAAGAGTTATTATGTTCATCGTTGGCATTCTATCTAGCCCTTAGAATTTATAATAAAGAACTTAATAATTGTTATTTTGCTCTGGTCAAATGAAAAACAATGAGTTGTTCAAATTATGACATTACTCCATGTATGATGGATAAGTTATTATAAATCTTAATGGTGAAACACACATACATAACACTGACGCTAAAATGCCATAAGGCAAATGATTTGAATTCCACTTATTTGTGGAACCGCCATTTAGGTCATGTTAGAAAGGAACGCATGAAGGAACTCCATGCAAATGGATTTTTGGAGTCACTTGATTTTTTGAATCATTTGACGCTTGCAAATCTTTTCTAAAGAGAATGATTAAAATACCGTTCATAGGCCAAAAGTTGAACGGGCAACTAACTTAGTGGAAAAATACATGATGATGTATGTGGTTCATGGGCATAGTTGTGTGCGGGAGATTCTTCTACTTCATGAAAACTTTCAACAATGAATTGAGTATATATATGTGGATATATTCAATAAGGAAGAAGTTTGAAACATTTGAATGGATTCAAATAAATTTCAGCATGAAGTGGAAATCATCGTAATGGAAAAGTCAAATATCTATGATTGGATCATGGTAGAAATATTTGAATTACGAGTTTTAGCGAACATCTAAGAGAGTTATGAAATTGTTCTACAACTCACATTTCTTGGAGTATCATAATGATGATATAGTATCCGAGATATGTATCCAAACCTTGTTGGATTAATGATGAGATATTATGACGCCATTATATTTTTGTGGATTATGCTTTAGTGACTACCGCTTTTACACTGAATAGAGCATCATCATGATCCGTTGAAATGACACCATACGAGTTATGGTATGGGTATAAACCCTAATAGTCTTTCTTTAAATTTTGGTCTAAGAGTTTACAACCAAAATCGGATGAATGTCTTTGTTGGTTATCCCAGAGATTTAATTGGGAATTCTTCCCACGAGACAAAGACAAAAGTGTTTGTCAATGTTTCTTATTTCCGAGAAATTGTTTCGAGTAAAGTTTTTGAGTGGGAGGACAATATAATTTGATAAGGTTTATGAACCTGAGCATAATGATCGAGTAGCGCAGCATCGGAATTGGTTTCGAAGCGGCCACGACGATCATGGCTCTCATGACTACAAAGTGTTTTAGCCATGGAGATCGAAGTACATATTGAACCTTGTAGGTATGGTTTACTTTGTGATCAAATAAATGATTTGTGGACAAAGGATTGATTTTGAACAATGATAAACCAACTACAAAACAAAGAAGTTATGATGGGCCCTGACTCCGTTAAAATGGCCATGCGCCATGAAATCCAAGATAGATGAATACTTTATGAAAGTAAATGGATCTATGAAATTGATAGACTTGGATGAAATATCCTTGAAGAAAGCTTGACTTATCGAAAAATTGTTTACGATAAAATTCAAAGAGTTGAATACGATAAGATTAGATCTTCCGTAGCAATGCTTATAGTCTATGTGGATTATTCTAGTAATCACTACATATTTCTTTTATGAGATATGCTAGTAGGATGGCAAAATACACTACTTAACGAAGTGTGTATTAAAGGTGTATACAAGATACAACCAAGAGTTTTGCTGGTCCGTGGAATACTAGATAGGTATACGAACTTCAATTGGATGAAGTAAGTATCACGGAGTTAGAATCTTCACCAGATGAAATAGTCAAAGAGTTTTTGATTTCATCAGAACGATGAAGAGGCTTGCATTTGCAAGAAATTAAGTGGGAGCGCTAAGACACATTTATAATACTTTATGTAGGTGACATATAGTTGGTTATAAATGATGTAATTATATACTTGATTAAAAGGTTTCATTGAGAATTAACTTCAATGAAAGGATATGGACTGAAACAAATTTAGTGTCAAGATCTATGAAGATAGATTGAAACACATAAATAAGTTTAAGTCAAAGTACATATGATGGATATTGAAGTAGTTCAATATAGAAATATTAAGAAAATGTTCTTGTCATGTGAAGGTTTAACAAGACTTGAGTGTATCTGACACTCAATGAGTAAAAACACATGAGTGATTATAGATCACAAATAACATGTACACAATCAGATATCATGTGCTATAAAGTGTTATGAGCATATACCAGAATGATTCATATGATGATCATTGAACGACAGTAAGAATATCCTTAAGTACTTTAGAAGAACTAAGGATATATATATATATTTTTGTATGAAGAAATGACAAACAAATCGCTGTAAGGTGTTACACCGATATTGGTTTTGTCACATATAAAATATAATTTCAAATCTCAAATTAGACTAAGTGTTGTTTAAAAGGTAGCATAATGAGCTAGAAGTTGTCTATGCTAGATTTAGAAGAGTTCTAAATATTGTGATGGATTCTACAAAAGAAGGCAGAATATGTCATTGTTTTGACAATGACAAAGGATGTTAAGTCAGGAGGTTCTTTGAGAACTTGGTGTAGTTCCGACAAAGTCAGAACTTTGAAGCTATATTGTGTGTGACAATATTAGTGACATATTTCAGACCGCGGAATTAAGGTTCCACCAGAGGACTAAGCATATATGCCGACTCATTTGGAAAATGAGTGATGCGCTGAGACGCATATGAATTGCAAAATACATACGTTTCTGAGCATGTCAGAACCGTTGACTAAAACCTCTCCCGTGAGCAAAACATGATAAAGCACCGAAGGCCAAGGTGTTATATCTTTACATATGTAAACTAGATTATTGACTCTAGTGCAAGTGGGAGACTGTTGGAGATATGCCCAAGAGGCAATAATAAATGGTTATTATATATCTTTGTGTTTATGATAATGTTTACATACCATGCTATAATTGTATTAACCGAAACATTGATACATGTGTGATATGTAGACAAACAAGAAGTCCCTAGTATGCCTCTTAAACTAGCTTGTTGATTAATGGATGATTAGTTTCATAATCATGAACATTGGATGTTATTAATAACAAGGTTATGTCATTGTATGAATGATGTAATGGACACACCCAATTAAGCGTAGCATAAGATCTCGTCATTAAGTTATTTGCTATAAGCTTTCGATACATAGTTACCTAGTCCTTATGACCATGAGATCATGTAAATCACTTATACCGGAAAGGTACTTTGATTACACCAAACACCACTGCGTAAATGGGTGGCTATAAAGGTGGGATTAAGTATCCGGAAAGTATGAGTTGAGGCATATGGATCAACAGTGGGATTTGTCCATCCCGATGACGGATAGATATACTCGGGCCCTCTCGGTGGAATGTCGTCTAATGTCTTGCAAGCATATGAATAAGTTCATAAGAGACCACATACCACGGTACGAGTAAAGAGTACTTGTCAGGAGACGAGGTTGAACAAGGTATAGAGTGATACCGAAGATCAAACCTCGGACAAGTAAAATATCGCGTGACAAAGGGAATTGGTATCGTATGTGAATGGTTCATTCGATCACTAAAGTCATCGTTGAATATGTGGGAGCCATTATGGATCTCCAGATCCCGCTATTGGTTATTGGTCGGAGTGAGTACTCAACCATGTCCACATAGTTCACGAACCGTAGGGTGACACACTTAAAGTTGGATGTTGAAATGGTAGAACTTGAATATGGAATGGAGTTCGAATATTTGTTCGGAGTCCCGGATGAGATCCGGACATCACGAGGAGTTCCGGAATGGTCCGGAGAATAAGATTCATATATAGGAAGTCATATTCCAAGTTTGGAAATGATCCGGTGCATTTATGGCAGGTTCTAGAAGGTTCTAGAAAAGTCCGGAAGAAATGCACTATGGAAGGTGGAGTCCCTCCACAAGCTTGACCAGCCAAACCCTAGAGGGGAAAGTCCAAGGTGGACTTCCCCCAAGGTGGCCGGCCACCCCCCTTCATGGAAAGGTGGGAGTCCCACTTGAGGTGGGAATCCCACCTTGGGTAGGTTTCCCTACACATGGAAGGTTTTGTTGGGGTCTTATTCGAAGACTTGTAGACCAACTCTTGGGTGTTCCACCTATATAATGAGGGCCAAGGGGAGGGGCCGGCCACCACAACAAGCCACAAGCTGGCCGCACCCTTTGAGGCCGGCCACCCCTCTCCCCAAACCCTAGCCGCCCCACTCCTCCTTCTTCCCCGCACGCTTAGCGAAGCTCCGCCGGGATTCTCCACCGCCACCGACACCACGCCGTCGTGCTGTCGGATTCAAGAGGAGCTACTACTTCCGCTGCCCGCTGGAACGGGGAGGTGGACGTCGTCTTCATCAACAACCGAACGTGTGACCGAGTACGGAGGTGCTGCCCGTTCGTGGCGCCGGAACCGATCGTGATCAAGATCTTCTACACGCTTTTGCAAGCGGCAAGTGATCGTCTACCGCAGCAATAAGAGCCTACTCTTATAGGCTTTGGAATCTCTTCAAGGGTTAGTCTTGATCATCCCCTCGTTGCTACCGTCTTCTAGATTGCATCTTGGCTTGGATTGCGTGTTCGCGGTAGGAAAATTTTTGTTTTCTATGCAACGTTATCCTTCACTATATTGATGTACTTGTTTCTGGAGATACACCGGAGAAAGATTGGAGACTCACGGGTTTATATGGAGAATCAGTATGGCGGCACAAACATCATACGTGGCGCTATTTGCGAGACTTACACCAACAAGCTAATATCCCTTGGTTGGTGTTGGGAGATATGAATGAAATCATCTCAGAGACAGAGAAGGAAGGAGGTGCTCCAAGGCCTCTATCATACATGCAAGATTTTAGAGATTGTTTTTCTCACTGCGGTCTAGATGATTTGGGATATATTGGAAACAAATTTACTTGGAAACGTGGTAACATTAGAGAACGGGTGGATAGGGCAGTCGGTAACGCGGATTGGACACATCTTTTTCCACATGCGGGTGTCCACCATCTAACCTCTACGGGTTATGATCACAAACCCATTCTGGTTGATACTGATACCTATGCTGCAACTCTGAGTAGTAATAGGAAAAGGCTTCGATTTGAAGGCCGCTGGTTTAAAGAAGAACAAGTAGTAGATATTGTGTCGACATCATGGTTGCATGCTCCCCCAGATGCCCATGTTATGTCGAAGCTTTCAGCAGTACACTCGGAATTACATGAGTGGGATCGCATTGTTTTGAAGGCTCCACAGAAAAAGGTCAAGGAGTTAACGAAAGAACTGGATCAATTGCTCAGTGTGCCGATGTCCGATGATTTAGCCCAGAAGCAGAAGGAAATTACTAGGAAAATTGAGGTTGCTCTTGAGCAGGAAGAAGTACACTATGTGCAGCGAAGTCATGCCAACGGGCTTATGCATGGGGATAGAAATACGGCGTTCTTTCATAATTATGCAAAGGCACGTTGGAAACGTAATACCATTCTGAAGTTGAAGAATGTGAATGGTGATTGGATCGAAGGGAAAGATGAAATGGGCACTTTAATCCATGATTATTTCTCGAATCTTTTTACCTCCGAGGTGCAACAAACTAACAAGGAAATACTAAATAGGGTGATCCCTAGGGTAACCTCGGAAATGAATGGATCCTTACTGAAGCCATATACTCCTGAAGAGGTGAGAGAGGCTATGTTTAGCATTGGAGATTACAAGGCACCTGGTACTGATGGGTTGCATGCAGTGTTCTAAAAGAAATTTTGGGATGTGGTTGGTGATGAGGTTACCCATGAGGTACTTCAAGCACTAAATACCGGTGTGATACCTAAGGATTGGAATGAAACTGCTATAGTTTTAATCCCTAAGGTGGACAGCCCGGAACTAGTTACACAGTTCCGGCCTATTAGCCTATGTAATGTTATTTACAAGGTGATTTCAAAAGTGATGTCGAGAAGATTAAAATCTCTATTACCTGATATTATCTCGAAGACACAGAGTGCCTTTGTCCTAGGGATATTGATTACAGACAATGTGTTGGTTGCCTATTGACGAGGCGGTTCCTCGGTAATGCCCACCTTGAGGTGCTTGGGTTTTAGAGAAAGGCGACGACGGAAGTTCCGGGAGCGAGGCGGTACACGACGTACCCAGGTTCACGTCCTCGCGGTGGAGAATCGCTACGTCCTGCTAGCAATCCACTATATGAATATATGTGTACAGGAGGCCGCCATAGGCGGAGTTGTTGGATCTAATCTAGTTCTAATCTGCGGGTTGTGGTGTCTAGGCGTGTCGCCTCTATGATTTATGTTTCTCCATGTGTGTCCCTAAGGGGTGCCCCTGCCTGGCTTTATATATCAGCCAAGTTAGGGTTTACAAGAGTCTTAGTAGGATTCATGTTGGAGTCTTCTTTCCTTGTAGTCCAAGTTGAGGCGCGTGCAGGTCCAGCCTGTCGAGTCCTTGTGCTGGTCCATCTTCATAGTCTAGACCGGATATGGCAATGTCTAGTACCCGAAGGGTTATGCCCACATCAGTAGCCCCCGAGTGTCTGGCCGAAGTGAAGCTTCAGGCAGGAACTAAAGTTGTCTTCGTCCGAATGTCTTGATCATCTATTGAGTCTTGAATCTTGTGCTTGATGCAGAGTCGAAGTTTCTTTTTGTCGGGTGCGTGAAGCGCTCCCGATGGGAGTAACCCCCGAGCCTATGGGTGGGTGCTTGCAGCCACGCATAGACTCAAGTTGTACTACTCGAAGATCTTGATGTTGATGTCTTCGGGTTTATTCTTCATTGTCGACGAGGCTTCCATTTTTTTATTGGGTGCGCGATTAGCGCTCCCGATGGGAGTAGCCCCGAGCCTATGAAATAGTTATGTATAGGGTGTAAAAAATACTAATTCGAATACCGTAGATGCCTCGAAGGAGTCGATGATTTAGATGATGTCCCGGAGGAACCGATGATTTAGATGATATCCCAGGAGCCGATTTGGATCGGAGGAGGAGATGATGAGAGAGCCGATGATTTGGATGATGGGAGGAATTTTGAGGGCCCGAGCCGATGATTGGGGTGATATCCCGAGGAGCCGATTTTGATTTAGGTGTCCCGTGTCCAGAGTCGAGATGGATGTCCCCCATGCAGGAGCCGATGATTTAGAATGTCGAGCAGCCGATGTTTATAGTGCCAGGAAATTTATGACAAGGGGCAATTTATGATCCGAGGGCATGATTTGTATTAAAGTGTGTATCAGCGTAATTATGTGCAGTGAGCTCTTGTGTTGCACCGTGCTTGCAAAGACTCAAGTCGTGCAACTCGATTTTAACTGCATGCCGTTGACACGATATTTCAAGGGGCAACTTAATGCACCTTGAGCATCGTTGATATTGTTTGTAAGTTTATAAATTAAGTGTAGGTCGTGTTGCAAGTTTTGCTCCTTGTTGTATTGCCTGCTTTGAGACATCTATAGCAAAGGAAAAGAGCAAGGTCCCCGATGATCCTTGCTATCTGCACTCTTTGAGGCATCTATAGCAAAGGAAAAGAGTAAGGTCCCTGTTGATTTGCTATCTGCGGCACTCTTTGAGGCATCTATAGCAAAGGAAAAGAGCAAGGTCCCCGTTGATCCTTGCTATTTGCGGCACTCTTTGAGACATCTATAGCAAAGGAAAAGAGCAAGGTCCCCGTTGATTTTTGCTATCCGCGGCACTCTTTGAGGCATCTATAGCAAAGGAAAAGAGCAAGGTCCCCGTTGATTTTGCATCATAGCACTCGTAATTTCAGAGGCTTTTTTAGAGTGCAATCTCTGGGCATATTTTCCATTGAACCGATGTTCGTTGTAATATACGAACAAAGTTCCTGACGATGTAGTTCGGGTGTCCCGAATTACTGCAATTCTTCAAAGAATTAAAACTTGAGTCTTCATATCTTCTTGAATTCCAGCGAACCAGCGCTCCCGATGGGAGTAACCGCAATAGTTTGAAGATATTGCAGGAGCCCCCGAGTAATTCCAGCGAACCGGCGCTCCCGATAGGAATAATAGTCTTCATATCTTCTTGAATTCCAGCGAATCAGCGCTCCCGATGGGAGTAACCACAATATTTCGAAGATATTCCA
Source organism: Lolium multiflorum (assembly GCA_030979885.1). NCBI lineage: Eukaryota > Viridiplantae > Streptophyta > Magnoliopsida > Poales > Poaceae > Lolium > Lolium multiflorum. The sequence goes on along the minus strand of CM061749.1, from coordinate 181,368,640 downwards.
GGAGCCCCCGAGTAATTCCAGCGCTCCCAATGGGATCACGTCGGGTCAATATTATATAAGATGATATCCATTGAATATTCCAGAGCCGAAGAAAATAAGTCCATCGAGTAATCATAGATGATGAATCCATTAATTCGGCTGTGACGAGGCCAATGTGGTAGCAGGTCGTACGATGGACGCAGTCGAAGTAATCAATCAGAAATAGTTGAAGTAGAGGGCTGATGTCTACGGGTGCTTCTATTCTTGTAGACGGTGTTGGGCCTCCAAGAGCAGAGGTTTGTAGAACAGCAGCAAGTTTCCCTTAAGTGGATTACCCAAGGTTTATCGAACTCGGGGAGGAAGAGGTCAAAGATATCCCTCTCATGCAACCCTGCAACCACAAAGCAAGAAGTCTCTTGTGTCCCCAACACACCTAATAGGTGCACTAGTTCGGCGAAGAGATAGTGAAATACAAGTGGTATGAATGAATATGAGCAGTAGTACGGCGCAAAAAATAGCTTGCTGGCGTGCAGTTGATAGTAGTAATATTGTAGGAAGTAAACAAACAGTAGTAACGCAGCAGTAAACAAGCAGCGATAGCATATTTAGGAACAAGGCCTAGGGATTAGACTTTCACTAGTGGACACTCTCAACTTTGATCACATAACATAATAGATAAATGCATACTCTACACTCTCTTGTTGGATGATGAACACATTGCGTAGGATTACACGAACCCTCAATGCCGGAGTTAACAAGCTCTACAATTCAATGTTCATATTTAAATAACCTTAGAGTGCATGAAAGATCGACACGACTAAACCAAGTACTAACATAGCATGCACACTGTCACCTTCACGCATGTAGGAGGAATAGATCTCATCAATACCATCATAGTAATAGTTAACTTCATAATCTACAAGAGATCATAATCATAGCCTACGCCAAGTACTAACACGAGTGCACACACTGTCACCATTACACCGTGTAGGAGGAATAAAACTACTTTAATAACATCACTAGAGTAGCACCTAGATAAATTGTGATACAAAACATATTGCAATCATAAAGAGATATAAATAAGCACTTCACTATGCCATTCATAACAGTGAATAAGTATTCTGTGAAATATAGCCTAAGAGACCCACACGGTGCACACACACTGTCACATTTACACACGTGGGACAAGGAGTCTCCGGAGATCACATAAGTAAAACCCACTTGACTAGCATAATGACATCTAGATTACAAGCATCATCATATGAATCTCAATCATGTAAGGCAGCTCATGAGATTATTGTATTGAAGTACATAGGAGAAAGATGAACCACATAGCTACCGGTACAGCCCCGAGCCTCGATGGAGAACCACTCCCTCTTCATGGGAGCAGCAGCGTTGATGAAGATGGCGGTGGAGATGGCAGCGGTGTCGATGGAGAAGCCTTCCGGGGGCACTTCCCCGTCCGGCGGCGTGCCGGAACAGAGACTCCTGTCCCCCGGATCTTGGCTTCGCGATACGGCGGCTCTGGAAGGTTTCGCGTACCGTGGCTTCCTCCCTAAGGGTTTTCGACGCGGGGGCTTTATATAGGCGAAAGGGCAGCGTCGGAAGGTCGAAGGGCGACGACACCATGGTGGCGCGGCCGGGCCCAGGCCGCGCCACCCTATCATCTGGGCCCACAGGGCCCTCCTCTGGCGGCTCTCGGGTGTTCTGGATGCTTCCGGGCAAAATAGGAACCGGGCGTTGATTTCGTCCAATTGAGAATATTTCGTTACTAGGATTTCTGAAACCAAAAACAGCAGAAAACAGGAACGACACTTCGGCATCTTGTTAATAGGTTAGTTCCAGAAAATGCACAAATATGACATAAAGTGTGCATAAAACATGTAGATATCATCAATAATGTAGCATGGAACATAAAAAATTATCGATACGTTGGAGACGTATCAAGGGCGTAGCCGAAATAGTTGCGCCACCAAAGATAGTCCATGCGACGGGCGCAGCCGAAATAATTGCGTCATCCAAGATAATCCACGCGGCGGGCGCAGCCAAGATAATCCACGCGGCGGGCGCAGCCGAAATAATTGCGCTATCCAAGATAATCCACGCGGTGGGCGCAGCCGAAATAATTGCGCCATCCAAGATAATCCACGCGGCGGACGCAGCCGAAATAATTGCGCCATCCAAGATAATCCACGCGGCGGGCGCAGCCGACCGACCGGAGCAGGCGAAGCTTTATTTTAATCTGCAGATATATTGCGGCGCAAAAACTGATATTTTCACGTCGGATGACGATGTAGGCTCCTTCAAAACCCACGGCGATGTAGGTCCCTTTAAACTCAACTAGATTTTGATGTGCGCCTTGGCGCACGATCCCGTGGATTACGTGACAATATTTATTTTGTATACATTTGTAAACATCGATACGATCTCGTGGAGCTCGTGCCAATGTTTATTCTATATACATTTTTAAACATCGATAATAAGCAAGCATTAAAGCGAATAATTGTCTGTTTCATTGTACCGAAGGAATTATCAATGACAAAGAGGAGCAAAATAACACAATACATCGTGCATCTTGCATCAGTATGCCGCTTTCCTATGCGGTCCACCGCGCCGTCAGTCTCCGCGGTACCATGGCGCAGCGGAGCAAGATTTTGGAGGGAGCGGCGAGCGGATATGGCGGAGCTCTGACGGACGATTTCCACATAGGTTTGTCCCTTTCCGCCATGGTCGTGCCTCCTTCCCAAGCGGGCGTGCGGCATGTATTTTCAAGTATATTAATATATTTGATCTTTTTACTGACATATAAGTTTACTTGACGCAACCATTAACCAAATACTAAAGTGAAAACCGCTAACAGTGCTTCAAAAATAATTCAAAAACCAATTAGAAGTAACGTGCACTCTGATCCACAGAAGAATGAGTCTGCCTCCTCACTATAGCACCACCATTTTCAGAGTGGCATGTCAAACCAACACAGAAATAGAAACCAGGAAGAGAAAAATAATCACTCTGAACATGGTCTCACTTATAGTAACCTTGATTAGAAGTTAAAGGTAAGCAAATCTATGGTGGTAGACAAGGTGTGGGCACAAAGCTCACATGCAACTGCATAGAAGAGATCTAGTGCATGCAACATGTATTAATAGAAAGTAAAGGTTATATAGGCATGCCACTTTTGAAACTGAACGTTGTCTAAGATGGTCACAACAACGCGATCCTGTGAAATTCAGCATCTGCAACACACGTTTTTTCAAATATGATATTTTAAATTCTATATGTTTCTAACCGAGTTGTTTCTATTTAGTTTCTTTTCACTTAAGCCACCCAAATAGACCTTTTGATCCAACGATGTAAGCGTGTGCGTGCAACATGATTCATAACACACATCATCACATGAAATCCACAAAGAACACAACTATATTATAATTAGTTGCATAAAACTAAAATTCAACTCTATTACAAGCAAACCATAAAAACAAATACCAATGTTCATTATCCTCTATTTTTTAACGAAATTCCACCTCTTTATGCGTTCAATATTGACTCGTTCAATAGAAGGGATATTGTCTTTACGGAAGATGCTCACGCACGTAAGCATACACGTTTCCCCTATAAGCACCTTCGAGAGACTGAACCAAAGATCATGATGTTGGTGAAGTTATCACAAACATCTTCCAGGTGATGGGGGCATGCTACCTATCAAGAAATAATATCCACGATTAAATCCTGGAATAAATTTTTTAGGTACATGAGAGACTCATGCCAACTCTAGGACTTAAACTTAGGTGGGTTGATATCGCGTGTTACATGTGATAAGCTACTTTCAAACAAACAAAAAAAAACTTAGGTGGGTTGATTGCACCATAAGAAACATGACCTTTATTTTGCAAGTTGTCAAATATACAACCATTAAAGGTAATAAAACTATTAACAATATTAAATTAAATTTTAAAAGCGATGAATAAATCAAAAGATTTTTTTTTTCATTTTGGTTGTTAAATCGTTAGAATTAAAGCTAACGGGTTAGGTCACACAGCATATCACCTTACGTGAAAAACAAATACGGTAGAAAATTCCTTATTTAACAATACCTTAAAGTTGCTTTTCCTATTTGACCCTAGAATTTTATTTTCCTCCAAAATTGACATCTACCGATCGTGATGTTACGTTCTTCTGCAAGTTCTTATTTTGTTGGACCAAAACACCCCCCTCTAAAACGAACCGACCGAATGAACTGAGACTGGCCTAGCCAGACCCGACCGACCGAACCCGCTGTCCTCACCCGACCATCCCCTTCCCAGAGTCCCCACTTCATTGAACTCTAGCGGCGGCGGCGTGGTGGCTCGGAGCGGAGGCGGCGGCATCGGCGTGAGCTGAGGGGATGAGCCAAAGAGCGGCTGCAGGTGGCGGCCAAGGGACAGCTTCGGCAGGCGGCGTGGGCACGGCCATGTCTTGCCGGTGCAGGCACCGTGCCGACGGGCGACGGGTGGCAAGGTCAAGGTTGTAGACGGCAAGCCGGACGCAGAAGGTGGCGGTCAAGGCGTGGTTATGGAGGATGGCCAAGGCGTGGCCCTGGAAAAGGAGTACCTCGGTGGCTGATGTAACTGCCTACAATATCTTTATCGGTTACTTCCGTAAGTCTGGACATTGATGTGTTGGAGAAGCTGACTAGGGACCAATGTTTTCCCTATATAATAATGTACAGCACACAACTAAATGTTTATAATCTTTTTTATTGGAAATGGTTAATCATAGTGTGAAATACTTAATTCGTGCAAGAGTATACCATGTTGCTCGTTTTGAATGAGACCACAACGTGATAATCCTGGTCTATTGAGCAGTTACTTAGAAGGAATAGCAAGGCCAAAATTCTATTGAGAAGTTACTTAGAAGGAATAGCAAGACCAAAATTTCTCAGAACATTGCCAATGGAATTCATGACCAAAGGAAGATCAGTCTGACAGTCTATGCAGCCTTTGCGAGGCTTTCTACACCTTTCAGTTTTCTATATATTTTACAGCTTTTGGCACTGATTTGATACATCGGTTTGTTGCTGCAGGTGATCAAGACTTTCTCAATTCGTATTATGCTGATTTTGCCAGTACATGTCTTTATGATCCCAATAAACCTTTAGCACCTGAACCTGAAACACAGCTGTCTTTCCACATTGTATACTGCTGATGTTGGTCATTACATGCTCAATAAGGTGATACTCTAATTCACACACTGATCATTTATACTGTATTACCATATTACGGATTGGTACACTATTTAGACTTATGCATCAATTACAATCACTAGTTGACAATTAAGAATTCACCTTCAGATGTGTAACCATTAACTTGTGCTGTCACTTACAGGCCACACAATATGGTTAGAGGGATTTCAGCTACTGCTTCCAAAGAAAGCACTACACTTAATAAATACAGAGAATTCTTGGCTACAACATCAACAATATAGGTACAGTCCTGTTCTTTCTATTGATTTCACATGTTATGGATGTGATGCAAGCTACAATCAGAGCAACTATGGAGTGGGGCATCATTTAAATATTAGAATATGTTTTCTATGAAACTTTTGCAAGACAGATAAAAGCAATTTATGACACAAGTTTCCACGAAAAAGATGGTGAAAATTCCAAGTTTCCACGAAAAAGATGGTGAAAATTCCACAACTTTAAAAACAGCAAGATAGAATGAAGTGAACGGCAGACAAGCATCACTCTTATTTTTTTATGAAACCAACCTGCCTCCTTAAATGAACAAAGTCGAATTTAAAAACTGCTTACAGTAGTATATTCAAACTTGAAAATAGTTCGACATGTTCCAGAAAAGATGTAGCTAAGAGATTATAGGTTTAGATCTGGTGACTTGCAATGAACAATTGTGACTCGCTTATATCCAGCATCAACACCAGTCCTCTTTCATGCTTACATACCTCGGTCTGATCAAAACCTGCAAATGAAAGAAATATTGTTAGCATAAAAGTACTTATCTTAATGAACAGGAAATGTCTAGGACGTTTACTAATTGAATGTATAAGAAACATGAGAGCCCATTAGCCTCAAGTTATTATTGGCAGCACAAGGAATCTAATTTTTTTAGAAAGTTAATGGAGCCCACGAGCTGCTACCAATCAGTTTTAACATTTTGTATTCAGCATAACCATCTCAGTTATGTGTGACATGTAGATTACTCAAAGGGAAATACATACCAAATGCAGGAGAAAAAATGATTGCATCTAAGCAACTTGTAGTTAATATAATGAGAGCAGATTGGCAGCCAGTTTTATGCATGGTCAGGGGCAGAGTTTTAGCCATCTAGTACTGTCTAAGATAAGGTGGTAACTAAACTGAGAGCATATATCCACTAATAAATCAGCTTAAGCTTGTATGAGAGGAAACACTTGGAACATTTCCAGTTTTAAAAATGCATCTCCCTTGTCACTTCTTTTGTACTACAAAACCACTGAAGATTTTAACACCTTCTATTGCATATAAACCATGTAATTGAATTCTTTCAGACCTTTCCCGACTCTAGAAAAAAACATAAAAGTAAAACATAAACTTTTTTTTTACGTGGACAGTAAAACATAAACTTAGACAAGAACAACCCAACAACATATATACGTCCTAAGTGATAGGTTTACACATAACTTATGCATTAGCTAAGGAGAACTGGACTGCTGATCAGGGTTTGACTACAGTCTGGAGCAGAATTGTGGTATCTCATACGCATGGGCTCTTTCTTAATAAAAAAACCATAAGGGTTCCTCCTCGTGTTGTTGGTCTCATTTTTTTATGCATTAGATAAGGCAATTAGTTTTAAGATAGCTTCACCGGAAAGCGGTGTCCTATCTGGTAAGAAGGAATATTTTCTAGGCTTCAGGACCATGAAGAGATCAAGAGATTAGATAAAAGTTAAAATAATATGGTCCATTTAAAAGCAAGCAGACATAAGATCTGTGGCACTTCCAACTGATTGTGGCACTGAACTTACACAACATTAAACATTATATATGCAAGCTAAAACTGCATGAAAACCTTTAGACAAAATATCAGCCCCGAGGAGAACACAAGCTTACATACTTGCAACCTATCTATTAACATTCAGCGGTTATGTTATCTGTTAACATAACACTTGAAAATGCAATATTCAACTTTCTCTATTTTTTTTTGTTTTACACCTAAATATAGTTGAGTTAGTCATGTGCAACCCACTAAAAGGTACCGCAAAATTATCAACGACCTTATGCATCAACATTGGCATCACAGAGAGGATTCAGAAAGGACATCGACCTATCCGAGATGTATGGAAAAACAGATGCAAGGCATGCTCAGGCAATCAGATAATAAAATCAAATAAAAGGACGTATAAAGTGAACTCAAAAGGACAGCTAGATATATTCAAGTGGTAGCTACTGTATTTAGAATTTTAGATATCTCTTCCAGGAGCCAGGGACAAATCACTTGCATCATCAATGGCAAGGAGAACTGAACCCATGGGTGCAAAACCTTTTTAGGAAACTAAATAATTTCAGAGTATGAAAAAAAGTACAAGAAGATAAATCAAAGGAAAAACAGGAAGATAAATAGAGTAGGTAATCACCTAGAGCTTGCAGATTCAAGTATCATATGGATTTATTATGTTGTGCAACCTCCTTGGATTATTCTCAAGCACCTTGTAGGAATAGATCAAATATCATATAGATGAGATTTGTCGGGATTAAATCAAAACATGGTAAAAGGATAAATAAGGATGCAAATAAGGAGGAAGAGAGTATCACCTCGTCTCAAATGTCTTGGAAAACAGGAGTCCAGCTCACTGGCCACTGTCTCTATTCCAAACTCGCGTCGGTCTTCCCCTGGCCGAACTCACACGTAGCTCTTCAAGGCCATCGCAGCATATCCTCGATTCCTGGTCCCCGTAACTTGACCGGAGGTGATGACTCCAATGACACCTCCCCTGTGGTTGCCCTCGCCGCGCTCACCAGGAAGGCGAAATCCAAGGCCAGGGAAAAAATCTTGTCAACTACCACCAAACGAAATTGGCAACGAGTCAGTCCAGTTGAACCACAAATTACCAGCCAAATAATAAATAAACCTTTAAATCATTCAATAATTTTTTCCATTCAAAAATTCACTGAAGAAACATAATTTTAGGAGAAACACTTAAAACTCAATATCACTTTGACAGCCAAGAAAAAATCATATTCGTTTACTATGCTCCATTACCTAATAATTACTTTTATCTATGTGTTTCACACGTCCTAGAAATTTTGAAGTAATTAATGAGCTCTTTCAGCAAAGTTTGTTCATAGCTTGACTACTCCAGCTTCAGGAACACCTAACACTGAATAATATTTTACTAATGATATATCTCAAACATCAAGTATAGCTCTGGAATTTCTAACCAAACATCAAATGGGAAGACAATGTTTAATTATAAAATCCCCCATAAAATGTCCACGGTAGCACCTTCCCATCAAAATGGACATAAATCGGAAATAGGCATAAAAAGCCATTATTTAGGGACTCAGCGCCCTAGATGTGCGCAGGGTAGTAGACATGACACATATAAAAACTCATAGATTGCCAGACATCACACATTTTGCCCGTAAGTCCATGATCTGAATAAGGTTATGCCACGTGCACTAAGCAAAACAGTACGGAATGCCCAAGTTGCTTGCAGTACAATCATTATGTATCACAACTTAACAAGCAGCACCTACACAACAACAAAGGAGACCATGACACGACCAACTATAGCCGAGAATTTCATTTCTTCAAAATAAGGTTGGTTGGAGCGAACACTACATGTCTATATATAGCATCCAACCTGACAAAAAGAACTGTATTTTTTGTTATCTTTTTTGTCCAGTCCTAAGATTCATCAGAAAACTATCCGTCCTTTCATCATCGTGACGTTTCAGAAACATGAGTTAGAAAGACTGTACATACCTTCATACTCATGCATTCTTTAACACTTTCAAGAGTATTAATGCCGTTGTACCAAAGAGCATTCTGAGTTGATGATTAGCAATTGGCTGCTGAACTCCGCCCATCAGTCCACCAAAAGTAGATCCTATGCTGGTTGATTTACTCCCTCTATCATGATTGATCTGGTCAACAGTGAGCATCGGTTTTATGAAGGACATCTTCGCGGAAGAATGAGGTTCCAACACTGATCTCCAACATGAAAATATAAAAAGAGAATGGATACCTTATGTGCACATATATTCAAAATATTCGCTTGTCTGAAAAGGTCTACACAACAGCTGAAGTGCCAAAATATCTACCAAACTGGAACTGCACATCACAGAAAGATATTGTAATTAAAGAAAGAAGATAGTTACAACAATAGGTCAGTACACAAAAACTTCTAGAGATAATTGCTTCTGCATCTTATCGCCGCCATCGTTAGCAAAGATATTGATAAGCCGCATGAACACATTATTGTACATGACTCAAGACATTTAAGGAAGCAAATGTAGCTCATACCTTCTTCAATATTAGCAAGTTTGTATCCATGATAGCAGACATTGCTCGTTGATTTTGTCTAAAAGTTGTACCTGAAATTGCACGATATGAAACATTAATATGAGATTAGAAACTGCATAAGTACAACGAATATCTAGAGCATCATAAATGATCTACAAATATTGCAGTATATAAACCCTGATGTAAGATGGCTTCATTTTCACCATCTTTTTTTAGTTTTCAGGAGCTGATAGAAACATAATCATCCATCCGTGACCAGAGCAAGATCACCAAGCATAGAGAATAATTAAATTTCCCAAGCTTCATATGATAAGGAGGCGTTACGTGAAACTAAAAATATGAAACCACTCAAGACATTTTTTTCAACACGACTCATATGATAGAAAGACCATTTTTTAATTTTTTTATAAAATAACACTTGACAAGGAAAGCGATACCAAAGACAAATGTTCCTTATGCCCTACTAAATCTAGACAAAAGTACAAAAGATACTAAATAGCAACATTGAAATTTATATAAAATTTGCTTTGCACAGTAGTTTATTAACACGTAAAACTGAGTTTCTTTCACTTAAGAGTAAAAATGGATGCATGATGAAGAGGGTCTTAACTCTTACCAATCAGTGTAACAGCAACAAAGAGACTAAATACTTGCATACCCTGAAGGATTGAGAAGGTCATCCACCAAGAGCTTAATATTCCATTAATTTCTGAATCATACAATTGGCACACACCACAAACCAAATGGCCTATGAGCCGTTGTGCATGATGAAGAGGGCGCAAAGGAGGCCGGGCTTGATCAAATAATATGCTAAATCAACATGCCACCACACAATCTCTACCTGCGGGAAGAACATGGACATGGCACACATGCTAATATTATGAATTTATGCTATATCTAACAGCAGGAGTGCAAACGTGTGATGGTAAAGCAGAATATGAATACTTGAAAATATAACCGGAAGAATTTGGTACAGAACAATTATTTTCTTCTGCAAATGGTGACTTGCAAACAAGAATTTTTTTCCTAATCACCACTTCACTTTGCTTAGAAGAACAAAAACAACCAACAAAGCAAGATTACAACAGACCAAACAGTGCAAGAGGTTAGAACCTTGGGCAATCATTCCTGCTAAAACGATGTGAAGAAAAAATGCAGAGTGGGTGTTGGGGGAACTCACCATGCTATTTTAGCATGTAAGATGTGTAGACTGGGAAGGGCACTAGCTGCAGCTTGCAGGCATGGAACAGGATGCCAAGGATGCGGTTTTCCCATGTGTGGATGGAAGACGCAGCGCCCCGCCGGGGGGTCTCCTATTCCTTCTCCCTCAGATCTCTCTCTTGTTCCCCGCTCCATCCCCTTCCATGGCTGCTGCGCCATGTGCTCCTCTCGCTGAGCGCCTCTGGTGGCATCTTGTGCTCCTCCCGCCGAGCACTAGAGAGGAGGCAGGCCGCAAAGGACCATGGCGGCGGCACAGGGACAAAGGGGATTGGGGGTGTACCGAAGAAGAGGATTGGGGAGGAGCTCGTGCGGGGATTCGCTAGGCGGCGGCTAGGGTTTTCACCATGGTCTGGCCAGCCATGCTCTGTCCTGCGTCCTCCATCCTGTTCCAACCTCCGGCTGGTGGCCGGCTGCCATTGGAAGAGGATTGGGGGAGGAGGAGCGGGAGGATTGGAGGAGGAGGCGCAGCAGGGGATTGGAGGAGGAGGCGCATGAGGGGTTGGTGGATGGGCTAGGGTTTTTTCACTGTGGGCCGCGAATTTATATGGGCCGGTGAAAAATATCTACGGCTCAAATTTACCGCGAGGCACCATCCGACGGGCAGTAACTGAAACCGCTGTGAGACCCCATGGGGTGGCATCTAGGGTGTGGCTGGATCACAGTCGACTGAGAAAAGCTTATGTCTCTGTCGATGTTGTGTGCACTCGATCCCACCACGTCCCTCCCCTGGCGTGTCTCTGTTTTCTGTCATCCTTGCTCTGGCCCAGTCTTATTACTATGCTTTGGCCCATGTATACTGTGGGCAACTTTGTCCAATGTGCGTCTATGTTTTTTGTCATTCCTGCTTCTAGCCCAGTCTTATTACTATATTCTGGCCCATGTACCTGTCTGACTGACTGAGTGACCATGGGTAACTTTTATTTCTGTCTGATGGTGTATCGATGGACCGTAATCGATCTATCACATTCAAAAAAAAAATCCAAAAGAGAAGGTTAGACACAAGAAAATTGAAAATTAATTCCACAAATTCCCAAAGATAAGAAGGTGCGAAATTAGAAAAAAGAGTTGTGAGTTTCTCAAATAAAAGTGCAAATGCAACTAGACACATGTTGCACCTTTCCCGAGCAAAGGTGCAACGCTCAAGGCGGTTTACATGTTTCACGTTTTACATGTTCTCGAAGAACGTGCAACATGACACGAGGTTGCACGTTTCTCGAGTACAGCACGCCAACTCGACACGGGTTCTTGTTTCTAGAGAAAATGTGCAACTCAGCACAGGTGGCACGTTTCTTAAGGAAAGGTGCAACTCGACACAGGTTGCACGTTTGAGAAAAGGTGTGACTCGGCACGAGTTGCGCGTTTATCAAAAAAAGATGGACATGTGTTAGAAAAATATGCACATGTGTCAAAGAAAAACAAGCAAAAATAAGATCTTGATGACAAGTGCAACTCCCACAAATAAACAATACTCACTAAAAAAAGTTATGCTCTACCTTAAGGTGCAACTCAACATGGGGGGTTGAACACGTTTCTCAGTGAAAGGTGCAACTAGACACATGTTGCACGACTCCAAGGACATGTGCAACTCGACGCGGTTTGCATGTTTCTCGAAGAAAGGTGCAGCTCAACACATGGTTGCATGTTCTCGAAGAAGGTGCAACATGACACTGGGTTGCACCGTTCTTCGAGAAAGGTGCAACTCAACGCAGGTTACACGTTTCTCGAAGAAATGTGCACCTGGATGCGGGTTGCATGTTTCTTGAGGAAAGGTGCAACTTGACAAGGGTTGCACGTTTAAGAAAAGGTGTGACTCGACACGAGATGCGTATTTCTCTTAAATAGATGGACATGTGTTAGAAAAATATACACATGTGTCAAAGAAAAAAAAAAGGATCTTGATGACTAGTGCAACTCCCACAAATAAAATAGTACTCACTAAAAAAGTTATGCTCTATCTTAAGGTGCAACTCAACATGGGGTTGCATTTTTCTCGAAGAAAGGTGCAACTCGACATGGGGTTGCACATTCCTCGAAGAAAGGTGCAAGTCGACGTGTAGGGTTGCATGTTTCCTGAGGAAAGGTGCAACTCGACGCGGTTTGCATGTTTCTTGAAGAAATGTGCAACTCAACACGTGGGTGCATGTTCTCGAAGAAGGTGTAGCACGACACGGGGTTACACCGTTATTCGACAAAGGTGCAACTTGACAAGGGGGGTTGCACCTTCCTCGAAGAAAGGTGCAATTCGACACGGGGTTGCATGTTCCTCGAGGAAAGGTGCAACTAGACACCGGGTTGCACGTTCCTCGAGGAAAGGTGCAACTAGACACGGGGTTGCATGTTTTCTCGAGGAAAGGTGCAACTTGACATATGGTTGCACATTTCTCGAGAAAAGGTGCAACTCAACACGGGTTATATGTTTCCCGAAGAAAGGTGCAACTCGACGCGGGTTGCACGTTTCTCGAAGAAAGATGCAACTCGACATAGGTTGCATGTTTCTCGAGGAAAGGTGTAGCAGTTGAATGTTCGAGAAAAGGTGAGACTTGACACGAGTTGCGTGTTTCTCAAAAAAGGTTATGCATGTGTTAGAAAAATATGCACATGTGTCAGAGAAAAACAAAACAAAAAAAAGATCTTGTTGGCAAGTACAACTCCCACAATAAACAATACTCACTAAAATGGTTATGCTCTATCTTAAGGTACAACTCAACCATGGTTTAAAAAGCGTCGCTTAGTCGTCGCCTAGGCAACGCCTAGGCGTCCAGGCGCTCCCCCTCCGCTTTGTAAAAACGGCCGCTTTAGGCGTCTAGGCGTCGCCTAGGCGCCAAAGCGCCCTCCCTCCTTAAGGCGCCAAAGCGTCGCCATAAAAACCATGAACTCAACACATTGTTACACATTTCTCGAAGAAAGGTGCAACTCATCACGGGATTGCACGTTTCTCGAAGAAAGGTACAACTTGTGAAGGGGTTCAATTTTTCTCGATTAAAGGTGCAATTGGATACACACAGGACTGCGCGTTTCTCGATGCAAGGTCCAACTAGATACTGGGATGCATGTTTCTCGAGGAAAGGTGCAACTAGACACCTACAAAACAATATAAAAAGAAAGACATTTGCAAAAAAAGAAGATGTTTTAGGAGAAAAATCCCCATGGATGTATGTCCATCACAATTCACACCTGCAGCATCATGTTCATTGTTCAACATGTGGTCCAAGCTAGCGCTATTACAATATGATTGTTAGGCTGAATTGTTTCTTTCATTTCAACCTTTAGAGTAGAAAAAAGCAACATAAGATTGTAAGTTTCTCCTAATCTGAAAAATTTAATTATACATACACATTAAGAGATACAACCCAAAACATACGTGGTTCTAAAAAAATGCATACAAGGAACAAATTCTAGTACTGCCTCCTATGAAAAATACGGCAAAAATAACTATATAAAATGAATATAATTATCAGGGAAGAGCATCAGTTATTCAAGAGATGAGGTGGTGGAGGAGGACCAACATCAGTTATTCGACATAAGCTTTCAAAATCTGGATTAATATATACAAGAAAAAAATTACTTGTGTACTAAACAAATTACAGGGTGACACCTAATAGATGCATTGCATGCAAATCTATTAGTAAAGATTCCACGCGATTTTTTAATAGAAATCTTACGACTGTATTGACAGCCTTTAGAACAATTGTTTCATTATTAGTGTGTGAACCCTCCTGTGTAGTCGAAAAATGAAAAGTAACTACACTATATTACCCACAGAAAAAGAAACATGCTGACAAAAATAGATATAGGGTAACATAAAAAAGCAATAAAAATGCATGTTTACCTCTCCACTATTATCCGAGTTATGGTTTTCCAGCAAGATGTCTAGATCTTTGTGACCGACCATCCCGCGATCTAGCTCATTAGTCTTGTCCATTTTATCTTCCCCCAATGCAAAAAAAATATTAAGAAGAAAACCACAAAAGGTTAGTTCACCACAAAATGGAATTGCTGCCATGCCCAAGGGAGAAAAGCAAAAAACTAAGAGTTACAAGCAACATAATATTATGGACAAGATGACATCTCATAGCTGGAAGAAAGGATGTGTGAGTTTGTACGCATCTAGCTTCAGCATGATAAGGACTCGCCGTCTAAGCCGCTAGATACAGTGGTAATCAAATCACAAACACACAAAATGCATAAAGGCGCCCCTAGTGAAAAAACGAAAACAGATGGCCACTATGGAAAGGACAAAATACTTTGATCCACCGACCCCATGCTACTCATTGGATTTTCTAACGTGCAACATGTAATTCACTAAATTATCCTAGTGTGTATGCTAATAGACATGAAGACATCTCTGCTAGTACTTGGATTTTATTTACACTATGAGAAATATAGAAACTAGAACGGAAATCAGCTGCATACATTTTCAGTCTCAATTTCTATGCTAACTGAATAAGGAAGCCATACTTGACACATGAGCCCAATCTCATCTGTCACAACAGCAGCCAGTCAACAAACAGAGCTAGATCTCTACTGTTGCGCATCATGTTGCTTATCCAGCCCGACATGACAAGCTAGTCGACCCAAATCAACAAGCAAAAAGACATACATTCAAGTTCACACCACACAGGACAGTTCAGACTAGTTACAGACAAAGATTTCAAGACACAATGAGAGACACGAATAGGGGGAAATGAACATAGCTCCCTACTTACTACTAACTAGTGTCTGCAGCAGATCAGATGTGGATAGGAAGTTTAATTGAAGACAATACACAAAGCTACCAACATACGTATAGGAGCACGTCATGAACACAGAATTGCGAAACAAAAAGCATAGCTCGCTCATGATGTACACTGCATCGAGCAGGCACGAATCGAATCAACAAGGATGGGAAGCGTGACCCGGCCAACTACCTGGAATCTAATCTTGGAACTCCCTACAGAAAACTCTAACTGGAAAGCACAAATCGGCGCTCGAGCTATGCAGCAAGATTGAGAAGAAATTACGCGAATAGCTAACCCGTGAGTTCACTAGTCCATGGCAGAAAGGGTCTGATTGGAAAAATACCTGTAAAAATTTCCACTGGCCCGACTGCGGCGGCAACGGCGACGGCAACGACGAGCTCGTCGACCACCTTGAGCTCGTCTCCCAGCCACCTGTTGACATAGGCACCCCAAATGGGCCTGCCATAGATAGTACCCGGGATTTACTGAAGGCCCACTATCCGAAGAATAAGAAGATTCGGAGCCCAAGGTGTATTAAGGAAAGCTAGAGTTGTAATAGGAAGTGTTATTTGTAATCTGGCGGGATGAGTTAGAAACCGTCCCGGACTCTGTAACTTGTACAATACGAAACCCTCGGCTCCACCTCCTATATAAGGGGGAGTCGAGGGACAAAGAAAGGATCGAATCTACTGTCAACATAACCCTAGTTTTCATAATCGCCGAGTACTTTTCGCCTAAACCTTCGAGATCTACTTGCCCTCTACTTCTAACAAAACCCTAGTCTACAATCTGTAGGCATTGACAAGTTAATCCTTTGTCAATTGGCGCCGTCTGTGGGAATTAGAGGCTGCAAGGATCTGATCTCGATGGCACGTTCAAGATCTTCGACTTCATCAACGGCAAGCAACGCGATGGATCGAGGTAACAAGGGAAAAACTGATCTATTCAATTTTATTCCTCACCCGCCCTCCCGTATGGATGCATGTGCCTATCTGGAGGAGCCCATCGTCATGACGTTCGGAGAATTCCGATTTGGCGTCAACAAGGAAGGATCCTACCGTCTCGAAGTTCCGATCTCGTCGGAATTTTCAGCGATCGACTCCAACTTTTCGTCGATGACGAGGAGTTTTCGTCGACATACTTCGTCGACAACAAGGCAAGCGGAAAGCTCGCCAAGATCTTCAGCAACACATCCTTGAGTCATCTGCGGACTCCTTTATAAGCAGCGACTCCGACAGCGTCGACAGCTTCAACTTCATCGACAAGTCTGCTGCCATCGGAAAGGTCTTCACCACTCTATATGATGGTGTCACCAGTCCCGACAAAAATCAATACACAAAATATCATCAGATCTATGTGGTAGAAGGGGCAGGCGCATCAGACCCGCAAACATCGGAGGCTTTCGACGAATTGGGAAATCCATACGTCGATCCCGCTGATCTCAGACATGGTCTAGGCACCAAATATCCTGGATCCACAACTCGCGCAAGAGTACAGCTCCCGCAAAGCGCGTGGGATAGGGCCGCGAAAGCCATGGATGGTTCAGAACCTATGACCAACACCGCTACTGCACAAGAACTTCAAGCATATCAATATAGACTTGCTCGAGTAAGCAGAGAGTTGGAAAAACAGACAGCATCCTTGAATAGGAGAAAAGAAGCAGCTTCGCATCAAGCAGACGCCGGGCAGATTTAAGTCGCCTTTCAGGAAATACAGGAGATAGTCACAGAGAAGCTCGGAGGAGAGCAATGTCTCGACGCAAAACATACTGAAGCGAAAGAGGAAACATAATCCAAAATCTCGACATGTCCTTTATGTCGATCGACGAAAGAGGAAATATCAAACGCCAGAGGCAGGTTACATGGCAACACAAGCATACATCTTGGCGTCCAGACCACCTCCTGGGGACCCGAGAGAACCATTGTTCAATATGGCAATGGCTGGAGTAGGGGTTATGGGAACAGCGTTTGCAACAACGCCTCCCGAAGAAAATCCCAGACAAAATAGTCCACGACACACCGCAGCAGTTCAAGACCCACCAAGAGCAAGTGGAGCAAGAGACACAGCAGTCCAAGTAAGGGTGGACAGAGCGCGACAAGAAAGGAGGGACCGTCAGTACTCGCCAGAGCTTGCCGACGAAGATATGTGTGGGCTCCCGTGCTTTACGAGAAGAGTGCGAAAAACTCGAGTCCCAAAAGGGTTCAAGTTACCCGAGAATTTCAAGAAGTTCGACGGCCTGCAAGATCCCGAGGATTGGCTCGTGGATTATCTCGAGATGGTGAAGCTGGTAGGAGGAACCAGAGCAACAGCAATGCAAAGTATCCAAGTTCACCTGAGTGGTGCCGCAAGATCTTGGATAAAGAAACTCCCCTTGAACTCCATCGACAGCTGGGAAACCTTTGAGGACATCTTCGTGAAGAACTTCCGATCCACCTGCAAAAAACCCGCGTCGTTGGAAGAATTACGAGCGTGTCGACAAAAACATGACGAGTCGATGAGAAAATATATACAGCGGTGGAACATTATCAAAAACTCGGCAGAAGACATATCTGACGAGAGGGCAATAGATGCGTTCGTGGCAGGAATCCGGCGAGCAGACTTCGTCGAGGACTTGGGGAGAACTAATCCCAAGACAATCTCAGCGTTGATGGAAATCGCTAACAAATGGGCAGATGGAGAAGACGCAATATACAACAAACGACACAGGTCGCCAGAAGAGGATCGTAGTCGAAACTATCAAAATAGAAGGCGATTTTCTCGCCAGTTCTACAACAATGATGCTCCCGGCCACATATCAGCTGGTTTTCGAGGAAACCCTGGTGGAAATAGTCGAGATGATTATCAAAGGAGCAATGAGCAACAAGGCGACAATAGAGGTGATTTTCGGCAACAGACAAAATAGTGGACCAAGGATTCAAAGAC
Organism: Lolium multiflorum; assembly: GCA_030979885.1. Lineage (NCBI taxonomy): Eukaryota > Viridiplantae > Streptophyta > Magnoliopsida > Poales > Poaceae > Lolium > Lolium multiflorum. The sequence goes on along the minus strand of CM061749.1, from coordinate 181,350,298 downwards.
CTTACGTGTCTCCCGAGGAGATGATGAACGGTCCGTGTCAAATGCATTTTTACCTCGACAACAATGGAAAGAGGCAGTCAGGACATCTGAAAGACTGCCGCAATTTTCAGGCAATGCTGCGAGCCGCAGGAATCGCAAACGCTCAAGCAAATAACGAAATCCTCGGGAGCCAAGGAGCGAGATTCACCTCCACCTCCTCCCGCAATTACCGAGGAAAATCGACATCAGCTCAGAATAGCGGCAGCACCACAACCACCCCCATACGTTGATCCCAATTCCAATGGCGCAGTTTCGATGATTCAGAAAGCTAGGCCGTCCAACAGGGCGCAGAAGGTCATATCTCGACAAGTGTTTATGGCAGAGAAGATGCCTCCACCAACATCGAGTATCTAAATTGGTCGGGCAAGACATAGGCTTCACAATCGCGGATCACCCGCAGCAAGTTCCTCGACCAGGACAATCAGCACTTATTCTACCCGCAGTAATTGCTGGGTTCGACGTGTCGCGAGTTTTCATAGATGGCGGCAGCATCTAAACCTCATGTATGCAGACACATTGAGGAAGATGAACATATCCCTGGCAAACTTGAAACCAACGACACACGCTTCCACGGGATTACACCAGAGAAGCCAAGTTACCCATTGGGCAAGATCAACCTCGACGTTCAGTTTGGAACCCGAGAAAACTACAGGATAGAAAATTTAGAGTTTGAAGTGGTGGATTTCCCGTCGCAATATCACGCTTTGTTGGGACGACCAGCGTACGCCAGGTTCATGGCAGTGCCGCATTATACATATCTGTTGTGGAGGTTGCCTGGGCCTAAGGGACCTATCACAATCAAAGGAAGCTTTGCACTATCCGATAAATGCGACAAGGATTTTCATCGACTGTCGAAACTTTCGGGATGCAAGCAGAATATGCGGCACCTAGGTTCACGATTATGATGTGCTGCCTGAGGTAGGAAGACCTTCTAAGGACCCAACTTTCAATATAAATAAAGATTCAAAAGAGGTACAGATCCACCCGACAGATCCAAAGAAAACGACGTCCATTGCTGCAAACATGGATGTCGCATAGGAAAGCGCGCTCGTCGAGTTCCTCCGTGAGCACTGGAAAATCTTCGCATGGTGTCCAGCCGACATGCCAGGAGTACCCAGGGAACTTGCCGAGCACCACCTCAATTTGGATCCTCTCGCACGACCAGTAAAGCAACCTTTGCGGCGTTTTTCGGAACCTAGCCGCAAAGCCATGTTATCAGAAATAGATCGACTCAAAGACGCCGGTTCATCAGAGAAATATCTACAGAAGCCACATGGGTAGCTAACCCAGTGATGGTGCCGAAGAAACACACAATAGTCCTTCGCATGTGCGTCGACTTCACGTGTCTCAATAAACATTGTCCCAAGGATCACTTTCCCCTCCCAAGGATCGATCAAATCATCGACTCCACGGCAGGATGCGAACGTCTTTCCTTCCTGGACGCATACTCTGGCTATAACCAGATCAGATTAAAAGAAGAAGATGAAGCCAAAACAGCGTTCATCACACCTTATGGCGTGTTTTGCTACAAAACAATGCCCTTTGGTTTGAAAAACGCGGGAGCAACATATCAGCGGATGATGCGAAGTGCCTAGCAACACAGATCGGGAAAAATGTACAAGCCTACATCGACGATGTCGTAATAACATCAAAGAAAGGGTCAACGTTGATCGAAGATTTGAAGGAAACCTTCGACAACCTCGACAAGTTCGCCTCAAGCTGAACCCGACAAAGTGCTCTTTTGGAGTTCTGGGAGAACTTCTCGGGTTTTTAGTATCAGCAAGGGGGATTGAAGCTGCCCGAAAAATACAGGCCATCGTCACTATGAGAAAGCCAACAAAGTTGAAAGAAATACAACAGCTAACGGCGAGTCGCCTTTAAGATTCGTCGCCAGGCTAGGAGAAAAGGCGTTGCCGTTTTACGCGTTGATCAAGCAAGGGAAAAATTTCAATGGAACGAGACGGACAGGCCTTCGAGAATCTCAAGCGAGCAATCTAGACACCACCGATATTGGTGGCGCCAAAGAGAAAGAACCTCTCCTCTTGTACATTGCAGCCACACCTCAGGTGGTCAGCACGGCTTTAGTGGTCGAAAGGGAAGAAGAAGGCAAGCTTCATGGAGTTCAAAGGCCAATATATTTCATCAGCGAAGTACTGTCACCGTCAAAACAGCGGTACCCGCAATATCAAAAGCTAGCATATGGAGTATTCACGACAGCAAGAAAATTGCGACACTACTTTTCGGCGCACCCGATAATAGTGGTCAATGAGGCTCCCTTATCAAATATACTGAACAACCCAGAAGCCACGGGTCGTGTCTCCCTTTGGGGAATAGAACTTTCCCCTCGGGACATCACGTATGAAAAAGAAAAGCAATAAAGTCGCAGGTCTTACCAGATTTCATTGCAGAGTGGATGGAGCTACAAAACACGGGACCCCCAGATTTATCGAGGACTTGGACCATGAACTTCGACGGGTCCAAGAGATTGGAAGGTGCCGGAGCAGGCGTGATATTAGTTTCACCTGAAGGCGACAAGTTGAAGTATGTTCTGCGGATGACGTTCCCAAACGCATCTAACAATGAAGCAGAATATGAAGCTCTCATACACGGGATGAAGATGGCGAAAGCTTGCGGTGCAACCCGATTGAAAATTTTCGGCGACTCACAGTTGGTAGCACAGCAAGTAATGAACCAATGCGACGCAGTCAACGAGAGTATGATAGCATACAAGGAGGTGTACAATGAGCTGGAGAAGCTATTCGATGGTTGTGAGGTAAACCACATCAGCAGGATGAGCAACGATGAAGCCGACGTTCTCGCAAACATCGGGTCACAATGCCTCGCAATCCCTCCAGGTGTGTTTTGGGAAGAGATAAGCGAAAGATCAACAAAGCCAGCAAAAACAAAAAAGGAGAAGAAAGAGAAAATCTCGACTGTCACCAAGGACACGCAGAAGAAGAAGAAGAAGAGCAAGAACTAGTCATGATGGTACAAGTTCCATGGATGCAGGCCTACATATCATACATCCTAAGGAAAGTCATACCCGACGATCCAGTCGAAGCAAGGCGAATAATTAGGCGATCAAAAGCTTTCACTGTGGTAAAAGGGGAACTATACAAACGCAGTATTTCGGGTGTGCTACAACGGTGTGTTACACCCGAAGAAGGAAGGATCATCCTAAAGGACGTACATGAAGGGATATGCGGACACCATGCGAGCAGCAGAGCCATCGCGGCAAAGGTTTTCAGAGCAGGATTCTATTGGCTCACAGCAATCGAAGACGCAAGGAAATAGTGCGCACTTGCGACGCGTGTCAAAGATTTGCGGCAAGACCTCACTCTCCTGCCGCAGAACTTATGCCAATCCCACTATCTTGGCCCTTTGCTCAATGGGGTCTCGACATGGTAGGTAAATTACACAAAGCTTCGCCAGGAGGTTATGAGTATATGCTTGTTGCTGTCGACAAGTTTACAAAATGGATCGAAGCAAAGCCGATAAATTCACCGGACGGCGCGTCAGCGATTAAGTTCGTGAAAAGCATCGTCTTGATTTGGAGTTCCTCACAGTATTGTGACAGACAACGGCAGCAATTTCACGTCCAAGGAGTTCAAAGCATATTGCGCAGAAGTGGGCATTAAATTGAGTTTTGTGTCTGTTGCGCATCCTCAGACCAATGGACAAGTCGAGAAAGGCAATGGCATCATCTGCAATGGCATCAAGAAACGCCTGCTAGGCCCATTGGAAAAAGCCCGGCATACTTGGCCGGAGGAGTTACAAAGTGTGTTGTGGAGTATCCGAACAACACCAAATACGGCGACACAGGAAACACCGTTCTTTCTGGTTCATGGCGCCGAAGCAGTCCTGCCAATAGAAATAGAGCACGATTCTCCAAGAGTCACAGAATATGACGAAGAAACATCGAGAAAAGCTTTGGAGGATGATGTCGATGCACTCGATGAAGCTCGAGACGAAGTCCTGTCAAGAGTCGCCAAAATCAGCAGGACTGAAAAACTATCACAGTCGACGATTGCGGCCAAGGTCTTTTCAAGTTGGTGACTTAGTTCTGCGGCTCAACCAAAAAAGTCACGAAAAACTCGAATCACCATGGCTTGGACCTTACATCGTCACAGAAGTAATCGAAGGAGGAGCATACGAATCAAAGACAAGAAGACAGGGATTGACGAGCCAAATCCCTGGAATGTGGCACAGCTCAGGCGATTCTACGCCTAGGTGTTGAAAATATAGTCCTCCTTTGTAAAGCTTCAATGTACTGAAACGCCCCGAGTTTTCAGACGCACTCTTTTCCTTTTCGGGGCACCGAGTGGGGCCGGGAAAGGTTTTTAATGAGGCGGGCTCGTGGTGCTGCAATATAATAAAGATAGTGGAATTATATATCTTCTTCTCGACAAGATCAGGGGTTTCTCCCCTACATGATACAATATATATATAAACACAGTATCGACAAAAGAAGCACCTTGCCTTGGTAAAAAAATACCTCGCAAAAATAAAAAGAGATATCGACAAAATAGTGATCAACAAAAAGCTCGGGGGCTTACACCCACAAAAATAGTACAGTGTATATTATCTTGCCTTGGTTAAAAAACCTCGCACTATACAAATACAGCGGCTAGCCACCGAAAATACTCGGGGGCTAGACAAATATAGAAATATACTGTTTGCTTTACAATAGAATCACAACCATGATTCACAAAAAGAAAATTATCTACCAAAGGAAAACTAGCCTTGATTCAATATATCGTCAAGAGTAACTTTGTTTTCCTTAGGAGCAGCACCAAGAAAATCAGCATAATGACCGTCTGCAAAAAAGTCGGCATCCATCCGAAGGAGGTCTTCAATCATTTCTTCGGCTATGGGTGAAACCTTCGTGTTAATGCGATCAATACCAACTCTTCGGCGCCGAACCTTCTCGTGAACCTTCTCAACAACTTGGGTCAGATCAAGTTTTGAATGGCAGATCTGAAGCATTATGAGGGCAAATCTGGCGCCAGCTACCAGTTGAGCTCTGACAAAGTGATGGATCCTATGAGCATCCTTAAACTTCTCCATTAACTCGGGAAGAGTTTTTGGTTGAACGTTCCGAGGAAACATAGAGTTATACACCATAGAGAGGGTCTTGGTACAGAAGTCAAGGTACCCGCGAACCTGAAGCGCGCGATCCTGAAATCTCACGATTTGGCGAGTCCGTTCAGGCGTGCCCCAAAAAGTCGACCCATGATCACGCGCAAGCCGAAGAAGAACATTGGAACGAGCCTCGACACGTTCATCTTCAGCAGCAGTATCCAAAAAAGCACCTATTGTTTCTCGCAACAGGTCAGTAGACAATGAGGCAAGCAGCAAAGAAAAATGAAGCGCGACAAAAGATAATCAAACATACCCGCCATATCCAAGCTAGCATCTACTAACAGCTGGAGCATGGAATTTTCTCGAGACGTAGCTGCAGTGGTTTCAGCAACAGCCGAGTCCTTTTCAGCAATAGCAGTTTGTGCTTGTTGGAGTGCAATTTCCTCGGCTTCAGATGACTTACGAGCCTTCTCCATCAGCACAAGTGATTGCTTCTTCACGAACTGAAGTTGGTGTCGAAGTTCGTCTAATTCTTGCGGCAAGGAATCCTCGGCACGAAGCATCAGCAGGAGTTCTCCTTGGGGGAGAAGGCAAAATATTGGAAGAACCAGGAGCTGGCATATAATTGTCAAAAATTAACTGGAAAAAGAAATATTTCGACATCAATCACTGAGCAAAGATAGATTTCCATTCATCTCCATAATATATACATGTTTATTACAAAAGAAGGACCTTCTAGAGGGATACTGAAATAGTTCTCGCCAATAACACTACGGCGACAAAGCCAAAAGAAAGAGGAATGCTAAAAAAGAAAAAGCAGAGGCATTCAACTAGACCTCCGGCTTTGATGAGCTAGGAGTCGAAGATGGCTTGATCCCGATATAAGCCAGGATTTTCCTCGTGTTGGGCTTAGCTGCCTTGATCAAAGACCTCCACCTTGACTGTTCTATCTGATCAGTGTCCCAACCTTCGACCAGTCGATAGATTGTTGGCTATCAGCAACCAAGGCGACAGTATTTTCCACGGCAATCTTCATATTCTCATGGCGCACCCTTAACCCAAGATCTTCAGACGGATTGAAACACTTGGCGAGGTCAAGGAAAGTTGCGGGTTCCTCTTTCTTTGGGAAGAAATAAGGAAAAAGCCGCGACAACCCTGCTTTAGCCTGATCAATGCCTTCCCGTGCTTCTGATCCATGAACCTCGAGGAATGACAGAGCGTCAAGCAGAGGATCATTGGCGGGTTCGTCAAGTTGAAATTCTTGAGCTGTTCTAGCTGTCAAGAAAGAAAAAATTGAGCAACAAACGAGTGCAGAGAAGAAAATACAAAAGAATAATGAGTGGTACTTACCTACGAAGCGGCGACTCTGCGTCGTTAAACGCTTACGGATCGCCTCCTCGCGAGCAGACCGGGCGGCTATGTGATCGCTCAGGGAAGTTTCAGCGGTGTGAAGCCTCTTTCTAAGGTCTTCGACACCAGCAGCATCAGCCTTGGCTTTATCAGCTTCTGCTCGTGCATCAACAGCATCTAATTCAGCCTTTTTGCGAGCCTTTTCACTTTGCTCTAATTGCTGAGCAAGTGTATTGGCACGATCATTGGCTTCCGCCAGTTTTTCTACAATGGAAAATAAATATAGTTACAAATCTCGACAACAAAGAAGGAACAAAAGAACAGAGGCAAAAAGAAGGAGCAGAGCATTACCTTCAGTTTTATTTGCATATTCACGGTACCCAACAAATTGGGCACCGATGCGAAGAAGATCCTTGATCACAGGCTATAAAAGCAAGAGGACAAAGAGAGAATGGGGGTATGAGAAAAATATAGTGATACGCAGAAGCAAACAAAGAAAACATAAACACTGACAAAAAAGTAAAGAACTTACATCTTCCATGAGAAGGTTCGAAGAGCTACTCAATTGGAGAGTAGGCTCCGAGACAATCTCCGTCCTTGCCCTTTTCGGTGAAGGGGCTCGGGGGCTCGAAGGAGGAGTAGAAGCGCCGATGTTTTGTTGAGGAGGCGAGGATTCCTCTCCTTCAACTCGTGGCTCTGAAATAACTAGGGTATGTGACATACTCGTTCGAGCAGCCACATCCAAAGTTGGCATTTCCTCGTCATCATCACTATTGCAAAAGGGTGGCAGTGTAAAAAGCAAGGCAAGCAAAAATTCTTCGAATAGGAAAATAAAAGAGGGAACTTACGAACTGATGATACTCGCAAGATATGGGTCATAAGCTGCCTTTTGCGGTAAAGGAGCAGCTTCTTCGGGTTTAGAAGTCCCGGAATCTTCGACATCACCCCTCTTCCTTTTGTTCTTTGGAGAATCAGCAGGAGGAGGAGATTGGGCCGATGTAGTGTCTTCAGAAGCAGCATCTTTTTCAGCAGATCCCGCAGATTTTCGAGAATCTGCGGGTTCATTCACAAAAGAGGAGGCCTCTTGGTTATCATTAGAGATAACGGTCCTTTCTTCGACTTCCCCACCTTCAGGAAGAGGAGGAAGTGAAACAAGATTTGGATGGTTCTGTCCAAAAAGAGAAGGATATCAGAACGAAGCAAACAATGCAAAAAAGCAAAGCAATAAGAAATTGCGCGACAATGTTTACCTTAGGAAGTGCATGGGTGGCGCTGTATGGTTTTACGCGACAAGAAGAAGGGATGGAATCTTTTTTGCTGAGGGAGGTGATTTTTCGGACAAGCCTCTCCAGGTCCTTGACTTCCAAATCCACCGACAGCCGATCCACGTCTTCGTTGCCAGTATATTTCCAGAGAGGAAATTTGCGAGCTTGAAGAGGCTGAACTCTACTCTTAAGGAAATACACTATAATCTGGATACCTGACAATTCTTTGCCGCGAGTATTTTGCAACTCATGGATGCGAGTCATCAGGGCTTCAGTCGAAGTTCTTTCTTCCTCGGTAGCCTCTGCATCCCAGGAACGGCGACGAAGAATTTTTTCGGCACCGTCAAAAGGAGGAATATTATCCTCGAGGCAGCCATCGTTTTCTTCCCGAATGTATAGCCATCTCTTGCGCCAACCTTGAACGGAGTCAGGGAGCTTGACGTCGAAGTAATCAGCAGTGGAACGAATAGAAATAACAACGCCGCCTATATTATAGGCGACATTGGGAGAGCCATTGCGGCGACAGAAGAAAATGCGCTTCCAAAGCGCCCAATTGGGTGAGACGCCAAGGAAGGCTTCACAAAGCGTGATGAAAATAGAAATGTGGAGGATTGAGTTTGGCGTGAGGTGGTGAAGCTGGAGACCGTAGACAAAGAGTAGCCCACGGAGAAAAGGATGGATGGGGGTGGATAAACCACGGATGAGATGGTCGACAAAACTTACCCGGTACCCCATTGGGGGGGCTGGGTAGCTTTCTTCGCTGGGGAAGCAAACCGCTTTGGGTTTCGTGGTGATTCCCAGTTTCTTCAGGAGGTTCAGGTCTTGGTTTGTGATCTTGGACCTCTCCCACTCCGCAGTTCCTAGATCCGCGGCGGCCATGGAAGAATCAGGAGTGCTGTGCCTGGTTAAGCGACGCGGTGGCATCAACAATGGCAATGGCGAGCAGCTGCGAAGAGAAGAGCTTTGGCAGCAGTGGAGCGCAAGGGGAGATTTTGCAGCGGAGAGCAGAGAACGGCGCGAGCGGAAGTGCTCGAGGAAGAAGAAGGAGATCTTATATAGAGGTGCGGTGAACCGACGGAACCGTTGGATGAAGAAAGAATGAAGGAGATGATTACCACGTGGCAACAAGGGCAAATTAGTATTTCAACATTGACGAGGTTACAGAACGTGCGCCAGGAAAAGCGGAGGACGTGTGTCCCCCACTTGCACGACGTGTCAACGTGGTGAGAAAAATGGACCCACGAAGCAGAAAAAAATTCGGCTATTCATAGAGGTGAAGAGATTTTGACAAGGGAAAGTTTGTCGACACGCAAAACAAAAAGAGAATGGCGACAGGGTAAATTATTCGACTACTACTGGAGCCTTTGATCAAATACAAAGTTTTTGCCCAAATGCTCGGGGGCTACTTTGAAAAAATAGAAAATTTCGAGTATGACAATATAGCAATGGCGAGAGCCTATGACCAAATTCAAGAATTTGTTCATAGCCTCGGGGGCTACTCCCATCGGGAGCGCTGGTCGCGCACCCGATAAATATAAAAATCGAGAAGGATCATAAATATAGCGGCAAAGGATGCTAATCTGTGGAGCCTACACCCAAGCACAAGTTCTTGGCTGTAGCCTCGGGGGCTACTCCCATCGGGAACGCTGTTCGCGTGCCCGATGAATTTGATCAGAAATAAAGAAAAAAAGTGAGTATATTTCGAGTTACACAAATAACTCTACATATACTCCCATCGGGAAGACAAAATAAAGTCATAAATATGACTCAATAAAATGTGCTATTCCAAAGGCGAAAAGCACTCGACAATATATTCTCGAACGCCAAAGTTGCGATCAATTTCTGAATGCCGCAAATTTGCGAAGGTAAGACCCCAGATCCGTTCTGCTGGGCGTGGCATCGCCAAAGACTGCGCTCTGCTACTTTTATCCGTATCAACAGATACGAAGAAAAATCCTAACGGACGCGTTAGGTACCCGATAAATTTGGCGGGACTCGACAGAATGGTAAGACCTTAAGCGGCACTGTCGAAGTTTACACAGTATCCGAGATCATGTCCGGGGACGTGATCTTGAAGTAGGTTTTTGCGGATTGCCACTAGAGCAGTTAACTAGTACCTGATCCGTCAGATGAACTAGCCCCAACTACCATTATCCCTGTACAATATAGAATTTTATGTGGAGTATGAATAAAAGCTCTCGAACAAAAATAAACGGGAGAGATTTTCCCGACTCTACGATTCAAGCAAAATCTCGGGGGCTACTGACATAGGCACCCCAAATGGGCCTGCCATAGATAGTACCCGGGATTTACTGAAGGCCCACTATCCGAAGAATAAGAAGATTCGGGAGCCCAAGGTGTATTAAGGAAAGCTAGAGTTGTAATAGGAAGTGTTATTTGTAATCTGGCGGGATGAGTTAGAAACCGTTCCGGACTCTGTAACTTGTACAATACGAAACCCTCGGCTCCACCTCCTATATAAGGGGAGTCGAGGGACAAAGGATCGAATCTCTTGTCAACATAACCTAGTTTTCATAATCGCCGAGTACTTTTCGCCTAAACCTTCGAGATCTACTTGCCCTCTACTTCTAACAAAACCCTAGTCTACAATCTGTAGGCATTGACAAGTTAATCCTTTGTCACCTGTCCAATTCCCCTTTCCCTCCTCCGAAATGAAACGGATATGCCGATGTTGAGTTTTCACAAGAAGAAAAACGAAAAAGAAAAGAAAAGAAGGAAGACACGGAGAGACACAGGTAACCCATTCCACGAGCAAAACAGGTGACATAGACACACACGAAACGCGAATCCTAAAGTATGGATCGGACGGCTGAGCGGGTCGACTGAGACATAATGTTTTCTCAGTCGCCTGAGACCTAGCAATTCCGATCTATTGTACCTTTAGATGGGAGCAAAGTTGTCCGTATCGGAAATTGTTTGGTGGCCACGGTGAAGCCAACTTTTGTTCTGAGCTGAGCGAGGCCACCTGATGAATCGTTTGATGTAGTATATTTAACCAACCCTTTGACTGATGCCTCCTTTTCTCCGTACCCTCTTTTTTTCCACGCGAAGCACTTGGATGGTTGGAGCGCAACTTTCGGTAGAAATATGATGTCGGCTTTCGGAAATGGTGGCGCCCCGTCGATGGATGTTTTTGAGGAGCTCGACCGAACAGAGCCGCCAAATACTTGTTACTTTGGTTGACTCCGCTTATGTGGCCCACGTTCAGCACATCGTTTCGCTGGTTTTGATGACGATCGAGACGCCGCGGATCAAAGGAGGTTCACGACTTCACGTTTCGTCTTTTCCACTTCGGCAATTTCAGCGCAGGACGCTCGCCATCGCGTGTCGCGCCGTCTCGCGTGTATGCTGTGCGTTTGGCCCGGCAGTGCCCCACGATTCCTTTTCCCGTACGAGCAGGGAGCAGCTGCAGCCTGCATTGAATCAAGGCCCCGTTTTGATTGCTGCCCAATCCCCAGTTTCATCCATTAAGACAAGACAAAGATTACTGTGTTGATTTGTGGAAGCTACAGCTTTGGTAGCTCGTATTAATTCGGATGATCCTTGATTCCTTGCCATCAGGCCGACGCAGATTTTCTTCGGCTGAAGGCGTCTTCCAGTGATTTGATGTCCAGCTCGTACCCGTGCATCCGACAATTTTCCTTTACGATTTCGTGGAAATCTGATTTTGATCTTGATGCTGAACGTGACGCTGGCACGGACGGATCCACTTGATGATGATTTGATGTCGACGAGAGATCCCGCCCGGATAACAAAATCCATCCGCCGCACTTCCCACAGACGACGCCAATTGACGAGGCGGTTCCTCGGCAATGCCCACCTTGAGGGGCTTGGGTTTTAGAGAAAGGCGACGACGGAAGTTCCGGGAGCGAGGCGGTACACGACGTACCCAGGTTCACGTCCCCGCGGTGGAGGATCGCTACGTCTGCTAGCAATCCACTATATGAATATATGTGTACAGGGGGCCGCCATAGGCGGAGTTGTTGGATCTAGTCTAGTTCTAATCTGCGGGTTGTGGTGTCTAGGCGTGTCGCCTCTATGATTTATGTTTCTCCATGTGTGTCCCTAAGGGGTGCCCCTGCCTGGCTTTATATACCAGCCAAGCTAGGGTTTACAAGAGTCTTAGTAGGATTCATGTTGGAGTTTTCTTTTCTTGTAGTCCAAGTTGAGGCGCGCGCAGGTCCAGCCTGTCGAGTCCTTGTGCTGGTCCATCTTCATAGCCTACACCAGATATGGCAATGTCTAGTACCCGAAGGATTATGCCCACATCACCTATGAAAGTTTCCATGCAATCAAGACTAAGAGACAAGAGAATAGAGATGATGAGGACATCCCTACTATACTACTACCTCCATCATTGCAAGATGAAGACGATGCTGCTGTGAAGCTCAAGTCCAATGAAGTTAGGATTGGACCTATGATAAGAGCTCGTGCAAAGCTACTCAAACAACATGTGAACTTGTTCCTAACTACTCAAACAACATGTGAACTTGTTCCTAAGTGATACTTCAAATACCTCGAGATGGGTTGGGATACATATTCATTAATAATATAAATAGAGTATGATTTATTCATCTAAGTGGATAAGTCTATAATAAAGAATAAAGAAGCACTTCTTTTTATAGAAGTATAAAGAAAAAATATATCTTTTCTGTAGATAATGAGAACTTTATATTGCCTCCTTTTATTTATGTATGATCAGGTACGAAGAGGGAGCAAGCATCGCACGAGGAGGAGATGAGCAGCTGGACAAGAAGCTGAACATGGAGTTGGACATGGAGCTGGACATGAAAATATCCCATGGACGCGCGAGGGAGGCATGCGCGTAGGAGGAAGAAGTCCAGGCCGGTGCACAGCCCGGTCAGACCGGCCGCCACGCCAGCGCCCCCGATCCCTGGCCCGGTCCGACCGGACCACACGCCGGACGAGTCCGGCGCCGACCGGCTCCTCAGCCGGTGCCATCGGGGGCGGGTGTACTGAGCCACCCATCCCGCACCCCGTCACCATCCGGTCCCTGGCCGGTTGAAGCGGGACCACCCGGTCCCAGGCCGGTCGGTGGCCCCCAGCCGAGCGAGTCGAGTCTGTCTCGACCGGATCCAATCGGATCGGTTTTCTATGTATCTTTCGACCCCTGGTCGTCCCGAACCCTTATATAAGTGCCCGGACGCCCCAAATTAGGTTTAGACCACGTTTAAGATAAACCCTAGTTCATAGTTGATTGCTTTGCAAATCTATTGAATCTCTACACCATATTGCGTTGATTTGGTGTTTACCCCTGAAAGTCTTGTGTGATCTGCTGTTCCATTGGGAATTAGACGGTTGCAACTTACCGCTTGGTGGTGGGCGGCTACGTGCACAAGTATGTGGAGTTGCAAATATCTTGCAGGGTTGAGAGCTGTTGCATTGGCGATAGGGACCAATCGAGAGACTTCGTTGCGTCATACAAGTTATCATCCACTTCATCTTCGGGTTATCTCCGCTGTGTTCATCCTGTGATCATCATCACCACCGTGCTTACTGAGAAGATCGGGCAACCCGATATCAAGAGGTATTTGTGCGGTTAAATTGGACATGCACAAAGCGTATGATAGCGTGGAAAGGAATTTTCTTCGGGATATGATGTTGCGACTAGGTTTTGACCAAGGGTTAACCTTATCATGGCATGTGTCTCTTTGGTAAACTACATGGTTTGGTTCAATTCAGAAGAAACCAGGACCTTTGCCCCTACAAGGGGTATTAGACAGGGTGATCCTCTATCACCATATTTATTCTTGATTTGTGCTCAGGGATTGTCCAGCCTTCTAGCGTATGAGGAGATGACTAGTGGTATTCAAGGGGCCAGAGTGTGCACGAACGCACCGTCAATGTCACACCTTCTTTTTGTTGATGATTCTCTGATCTTGATGTCGGCTGATTTGTCCCATGTCGCGGCTCTCCGAAGTGCACTAGAGATGTATTGTGCAAGATCAGGCCAACTTGTAAGTGAAGCGAAGTCTAGCATTTTTTTAGCCCAAATACGAATGTTCTTATCAGGGAAGAGATTTGTGTACACCTCAACATTCTGGTGGAATCTTAATCAGACAAATATCTTGGGCTGCCAAGTATTGTTGGCAACGATCGAAGTGATTGCTTTCAACACTTGATTGAAAGAATTTGTCCGCGGATTAATGGTTGGAATGAGAAGCTTCTATCTATGGGAGGTAAGGAAATACTTCTGAAAGCAATAGCTCAGGCTATACCGGCATATGCTATGTCACTTTTTAACATACCTAAGCAAGTCTGCAAGGAGATATGTAATGCAATTGCAAGGTTCTGGTGGGGTGGTACAAGTACTCAACGCAAAATTCACTGGATGACGTGGTGGAAGATGAGTATTCCTAAAAATGAAGGGGGAATGGGTTTTCGTGATCTACACTATTTTAACCAGGCAATGTTGGCTAAGCAATGCTGACGGTTATTAAGTGATCCTGATTCTTTATGTGCTCAGGTTCTGCGTGCAAAATACTACCCAGATGGTGATCTTATTAATACCAATCTGAAGAAGGGATCATCATTTACCTGGCAGAGTATTATGGCAGGGTTGAAAACCTTTAAAAGAGGTTGCATTTGGAGACCTAGAAATAGTAGTACTATAAATATATGGTCGGATCATTGGGTGCCAGATAGTCCGACAAGGATGGTGACTACTCCGAGAGGTTGTTGTCTATTGACAAGAGTAGAGGATTTTATTAACCCAACAACAGGGGGATGGGATGAGGATTTGCTCCGGGAGAATTTCTGGTCCGTGGATGTGTACCGCATTCTGCGGATACCGTTGCCAAACTATGATCAGCCCGACTTCATCGCATGGCATACCAACAAAACAAGTTGCTTCACTGTTAAATCGGCATACCATATGGAGTGGCGGGTGGAGTATAGGAGAAGGGCACGGAGATCTGATGCCATTGATAGATCGTCACCTCATGAGGTTTGGAAAAGAATCCGGAGAGCAAAAGTGTCTCGGAAAGTCCAGATTTTTACTTGGAGAGCGTTGCATGGTATTGTTCCATGTTTATGTGTTTTGGCTAATCGTCATATTGGATCGGCTGTAAACTGTCCAATCTGTACTGTGGACGCGGAAGACCTACGCACATGTTGTTTAAATGCCCAAGATCAATGTTGGTTTGGGAGGGTTTAGGTCTTGCCGAGGCTGTCAAATCGGCGGTACGGATGGACCAATCTGGATCTCTAGTTCTTGAAGAATTGTTGTGCTCCCCTCGGCCTGGTGGTGTAACATATGATATGGAGCACCGAGCTGAAACAGTTATGATCACACGATGGTATTTGTGGTGGTCGAGGAGGCAGATTAAAAATAAAGAGCCAGTACCGACTCCGGAGAGAACTATCATCAATATCCAAGGTATTTTGGCTAATAGTGTCAAGTTGAGAGGAATTGGTAATACAATCCACAGGAATGGATGGATGAGGCCGGCTACTGGAGTGTATAAACTGAATGTTGATGCCGCATTTGATGCGGATTCCGGAAGAGGTGCTACAGGGGTGATAATTAGGGATTCCGGAGGAAATTTTGTTGCAGCTAGATGTGATTCAGCGATTGATGCAACAGGAATGGAGGCCTCGACGCTGCTCTCGGGTCTTCAGTTGGCTAAACAATTCGGTGTCAATTCCCTAGTGGTGGAGTCAGACTCTCTTGAGGTGGTTCAAGTTGTTCTTGATCCGTCAGAGTTCATAGGATCCTTTGCGGTGGTGATAGATGATTGCCGGCATTTACGAACGATGCTTGGCATGGCAACGTTTCAACATATTCCACGAGAAGCCAATGTTGCCGCTCATGAGCTTGCTCGCTACGGTTCTTAGCAGGGTTTTAGGGGTTTTTGGTTTTCGGATCCCCCGGATTTTTGAATTCCTGTAATAGTTGATGATCGTATTCTCATTCAGTAATAAAGTTGCCTAAAGTTAAAAAAAATTGATAGCGGCATCCACAAACCAGACTCGGTGAAGAAAAATTAGGCTGATTGGATTCTGGTTGTTTCTTGTAAGAGATTACTTTAGAATAGCAAAAAATGTCCTACGTCTAAACCTAGCCAAAGTGCCTATACATGGCTGAACTCTCATCTACCCCTCTCCTCCCACGATACAACATGGATGCGTCGAGCACCTACTTGTCGGGATCGCTTCCCTCAGCTAGTCTATCTCCGTAACGAATCCCTCATCTTTCAGCCGTCTTTCCTACCAGTCTCGCTCCGTAGCAATTTGGCCTTGCACGACATGTCCAACTCGCCCTCTCCTCCTCTCGTCACTACTTGGTTCACCACCGGGCCCATTTCAACACTAGCAGTACGAATAGTCCTCTCAAACAAGTAGTCTATTTGTATGTGAGAAATACTATAAGAAGCATTGTTCAATGTCGAACTACTAGTGTGAACATTTTGGTGATCTTTGGGAACTAGAATTATCACTCTATGTTGCCTATTAGGTGAT
The DNA here is from genome assembly GCA_030979885.1 of Lolium multiflorum. NCBI lineage: Eukaryota > Viridiplantae > Streptophyta > Magnoliopsida > Poales > Poaceae > Lolium > Lolium multiflorum. The sequence goes on along the minus strand of CM061749.1, from coordinate 181,334,060 downwards.
ATTATTTTTCAGTTATTGCTCGTGTAATCTTGTTGGAATCCACCTAAAATGATGTGAATGTAAAATTGATGCTAAAATGTTGTCAAACTGTTTTTGGTGATATGTTCATGTAATGCTCTAAAAAATTATGCAGATATGTTGTTGTAATGTTATAAAAATGTTGTTGGCTTGTTGCTTTCATTGTGTTGTTTGTTAAATCTTATTTAAAAGTTTTTGAAGTAAGTGGAAATGTGAGAGTTGGGGTGATAAAAGTGGGAAAGACGAGGGGCAAAGCTCTATGAGGTGACCCTGATGGACATGTATTAGGGTAAAGAATCTTTTCGGTACTACATGTGAGCTTAATATGGCAAAGGCATCAGGTTAGACTGACAAAAGTGCATCATGGATGCATAATTTCAACTAGCAAAGTTAAACATGCATCGGAGATAGTTTGCCTCTATCTCCCCCGGTAAGGACATGAACATTTTTATTTTGAAACGGAGGCCTCGATCTATTAATAAAAAGGAGTGTTAAGACAAGATTGTCCGTTACAAACAAGCAAAAAGAAATAATCTTTTACTTTCGTGGCATCAAGGCACCCAAGCGCTTAGCACCCGCGGTTACCCACAAGCGGGCTTCCGTATTAATATGATCTAATATTACAAAGTGATGAGCATGTTTGTTGCGGGAGACTCTAGTATTGCGTTCACTCCAAAGATCGCAAGCGACGAGCAACGTTAGCGAAGCAAAGGCCTTTTGGTTTGGGATTGCGCCGCTTGTCACTCTGTTCCACCAAATGTCAATTGGCATGCCGACCTAGTGAGTTGGGTTCAACTCGACAATGCCAAGCCAATCCTTTATGATTTGTCCCACACATATGGTAAAACGGCACTCAACAAATAGATGGCGGACCGGTTTCGTCGTTTGCTTGCAAAGAGGGCATAACTCACAATTAGGACAAGAACGATCCGTTGTCAAAACTCTTTTTTGTGTGATAAGCCAAGAAAAGATCTTGGTCTTAGGAGGGGTCCAAGCCTTCCACACCGTCTTGTAGATGGAAGAATAAGTCGATCCATGATATTGCACCTCATAGGCTGACTAAGGTGAGTATAGACCATTCGTTGTAAGGTTCTAAACAATGTCATCCTCCACATCGTCCATAAGATGGATGCCTTGCAAGCACATCCAAAGATCCGCAAATTGCGCGAAGTGCTCGATGGTGAAATTCGAAGGTAATTTTCCTAACCCATTCGTTGTCTCTCATGGCATGATTAACTTTCCAAGATTTCCTCTTTGAGATGGCGAAAATTGGCTTCCTCCCCCCACCCCACCCCCCAACCCAAGGGGCTAGAGGAGTTTTGCATTTCCGATGGTGATGGTAGTAGCCGCATAGAAGATGTCCATATCTTCCTTAGACCATCCCCAACGCGAGAAAAATAGGACACCTTTTATGTCCTATTTGGTCCGTTTGGGTGGCCGCACAGATGTGGGCGGACATGGTGGCGTCCGGGTGACCATTTTGGTCGCGCGATGCACCCAACTCGGCCACCCATTTGGTCACCATGTGGAATCGTCTTCCTACCCGACGCTGCCCATGGCAGGCTCGACGGGATGCATCCATGGCAGACGTGAGCGAGCGGGAGGATGCGGGAAAGTTCCCGCGCGAAACAGTGGCGCGGAGCGCGTTCCCGCCAAGCTTTCCTACCAGAGCCGCCTACATAAAATGCGCCGCGTGGCCTCCACCGGCACAACCACAGACCTCACTTCCCCTTTTCCTTCCTCGACGCTCTATCCTTCGCGCCATGCCTCGCAAGCTCCAGACGACGTGGGTGAAGCTCACCCTGTCCGCTCATGAGCGGTACTAGCTCACCGCCAAGCAGAGTGCAACGGAGGAGCGCGAGGTGCAAGCGCGTGTGGCGGCAGAGGGGGCAGCAGCGGAGGCATAGGACGTAGAGCAGACGGAGGGGGACCAGGCTATCGACGAGGAGTACGACAACGGTTGGCACAACACTGCGGAGGACGCGTTGCCGGGCCAGTAAGGCACGTTGGTTTCCTCATTCTAGACCGCGCATCACGAGCGCAAACTCATGGAGATGAACACTGCCATCGAAGCATGTGTGGCCGAGCTCTCTCATGCCACCAACAAGCACGAGACCGCGCATGGGTCCGGCCACCGGGTCATAGGCGACCTGATCGTGTGGAGGTCTGAGTTGGTCACCATAGCGGGTGGACGCTACCTTCTCCAACTCTCCTCGCAACAATGTTAAAAATACTAACACCGGATACTAGGCACTATGCCCATAACAATCTTATAGCTATTACATGACCAATCTCATCCAATCCCTACCACCCCTACCCGAGCGGCAGGGGGAGGAGTACCAGCTGGAGCAAGAGCGCGGCCGAGAGTGGCGCGCGAATCGCTAGCGGGGGAACAGGTAGTCCGCTGCCGATGGGCTGGCCCGGATCCGTGAATGCCATGAAGTCGACTTTGCCCCATGCGCCGTCGTGCATGCAAGGGAGAACGCGGAGCTAATGCGTGAGGCGCCACACCACCTCAGGGAGGCCTCGGTGGTGGGGTAACGCGCATGCCCGAGGAAGGCCGCCGCAGAGATAGACGCCGGTGGCGTGGGGCCATCCAGATGAAGCTGGAGTGGAACGCGTACGACACCCCGCCGACGTCGAGTGGAATCCTCGGCCGCACCGGCAGCGACGACGAGCTCTAGAATAGGGATAGCCTATTTACTTAAAAAATGTAATATGTTTTTAATTTTAATATAAAAAAGGTTTCCCTCTATGACTGGCAAGCCAAGGGATGGACATGGGAGAACGAGAGCCGCGTCCGCGCGGCGTACATGGCCATGCAAAACAGACCCAGTTCTGGGACAACTTTGGGTTGTGGTGGACTCCGCGGCGGACAAATTTTTGCTTACGTCCCCGCGTTGGGCCGCTTTTTGGCGCGATCCATCCGGACGCACGCGGACGCGATGCGTCCCCCTGTTGGAAATGGCCTTAGATGATGTGTTCCCTAAACCAACCCAAAATTTTGGAATAGTCCTTCCGCTCCAACCATGGCCAACGAAGCGAAGAGTCGTGGCGTGTCCAAGTGCGTGACTCCAAGGTCGCCAAGCTTTTTTGGGACAACACACCAAGCCCAATTAACTTTTCACTTAGCACCATTGGTGGTGGCTGATGGCGTGTAACTCACACGTTCGTTGGGAACCCCAAGAGGAAGGTATGATGCGCACAGTAGCAAGTTTTCCCTCAGAAAGAAACCAAGGTTTAATCGAACCAGTAGGAGCCAAGAAGCACGTTGAAGGTTGATGGTGGCGAAATATGATGCGGCGCAACAACAGGGATTCCGGCGCCAACGTGGAATCTGCACAACAAAACCAAAGTACTTTGCCCCAACGAAACAGTGAGGTTGTCAATCTCACCGGCTTGCTGTAACAAAGGATTAAACGTATCGAGTGGAAGATGATTGTTTGCAAGAAAATAGTAAAACACAATTGCAGTAGATTGTATGCTATGTAAAGAATAGGACCGGGGTCCACAGTTCACTAGAGGTGTCTCTCCCATAAGATAAAAGCATGTTGGGTGAACAAATTACAGTCGGGCAATTGACAAATAGAGAAGGGCATAACAATGCATGTACATGATATGATAAATATAGTGAGATTTAATCCGGCATTACGACAAAGTACATAGACCGCCATCCAATGCATCTATGCCTAAAAAGTCCACCTTCAGGTTATCATCCGAACCCCATTCAGTATTAAGTTGCTAAGCAACGGACAATTGCATTAAGTATGGTGCGTAATGTAATCGACAACTACATCCTTAGACATAGAATCAATGTTTTATCCCTAGTGGCAACAGCACATCACAACCTTAGAACTTTCTGTCACTGTCCCGGTGTCAATGAAGGCATGAACCCACTATCGAGCATAAATACTCCCTCTTGGAGTTAAAAGTACAAACTTGGCCAGAGCCTCTACTAATAACGGAGAGCATGCAAGATCATAAACAACACATAAACAATAGATTGATAATCACCATAACATAGTATTCTCTATCCATCGGATCCCGACAAACACAACATATAGTATTACAGATAGATGATCTTGATCATGTTAGGCAGCTCACAAGATCCAACAATGAAGCACAACAAGGAGAAGACGACCATCTAGCTACTGCTATGGACCCATGGTCCAGGGGTGAACTACTCACTCATCACTCCGGAGGCGAACATGGCGATGAAGAGTCCTCCGGGAGATGAATCCCCTCTCCGGCAGGGTGCCGGAGGCGATCTCTGAATCCCCGAGATGGGATTCGCGGCGGCGGCGTCTGGAAGGTTTTCCGTATCGTGGCTCTCACGGGGGTTTCGCGACGGGGGCTTTAAGTAGGCGGAAGGGCAACGTGGGGGCCACACGAGGGCCCCACACCATAGGTCGGCGCGGCCAGGGCCTGGGCCGCGCCGCCCTATGGTGTCGGCGCCTCGTGGCCCCACTTCCTTCCCTCTTCGGTCTTCTCGAAGCTCCGTGCAAAAATAGGACCCTGGGCGAAGATTTCGTCCAATTCCGAGAATATTTCCTTACTAGGATTTCTGAAACCAAAAACAGCAGAAAACAGCAACTGGCTCTTCGGCATCTTGTTAATAGGTTAGTTCCAGAAAATGCGTAAATACGACATATAATGTGCATAAAACATGTAGGTATCATCAATAAAGTAGCATGTAACATAAGAAATTATCGATACGTTGGAGACGTATCAGCATCCCCAAGCTTAGTTCTGCTCGTCCCGAGCAGGTAAAACGATAACAAAGATAATTTCTGAAGTGACATGCCATTATAATCTTGATCATACTATTTGTAAACATATGTAATGAATGCAGCGATCAAAACAAAGGTAATGACATGAGTAAACAAGTGAATCATATGACAAAGACTTTTCATGAATAGTACTTCAAGACAAGCATCAATAAGTCTTGCATAAGAGTTAACTCATAAAGCAATAAATCAAAGTAAAGGTATTGAAGCAACACAAAGGAAGATTAAGTTTCAGCGGTTGCTTTCAACTTATAACATGTATATCTCATGGATATTGTCAACATAAAGTAATATAACAAGTGCAATATGCAAATATGTTGGAATCAATGCACAGTTCACACAAGTGTTTGCTTCTTAGGGTGGAAGGAGATAGGTAAACTGACTCAACAATAAAAGTAAAAGAATGGTCCTTCAAAGAGGAAAGCATCGATTGCTGTATTTGTGCTAGAGCTTTTATTTTGAAAACATGAAACAATTTTGTCAACGGTAGTAATAAAGCATATGAGTTATGTAAATTATATCTTACAAGTTGCAAGCCTCATGCATAGTGTACTAATAGTGTCCGCACCTCGTCCTACTTAGCTTGGACTACCGGATCTTTGCATGCCATGTTTCAACCAAGTGTCACAAAGGGGTACCTCCATGCCGCCTGTACAAAGGTCTAAGGAGAATGCTCGCATTTTGGATTTCTCGCTTTTGATTATTCTCAACTTAGACATCCATACCGGGACAACATGGACAACAGATAATGGACTCCTCTTAAATGCATAAGCATGTAGCAATGATTATTATTCTCATATGAGATTGAGGATATATGTCCAAAACTGAAACTTCAACCATGATTCATGGCTTTAGTTAGCGGCCCAATGTTCTTCTCTAACAATTTTGCATGCTCCAACCACTAAAATGATAGATCCTTCAGACAAGACGGACATGCATAGCAACTCACATGATATTCAACAATAGTTGATGGCGTTCCCCCAGAAGCATGGTTATCGCACAACAAGCAACTTAATAAAATATAAAGTGCATAAGTACATATTCAATACTACGATAGTTTTTAAGGCTATTTTGTCCCATGAGCTATATATTGCAAAGGCGAATGATGGAATTTTAAAGGTAGCACTCAAGCAATTTACTTTGGAATGGCGGAGAAATACCATGTAGTAGGTAGGTATGGTGGACACAAATGACATAGTAGTTGGCTCAAGGATTTTGGATGCATGAGAAGTATTCCCTCTCGATACAAGGTTTAGGCTAGCAAGGTTATTTAAAGCAAACTCAAGGATGAACCGGTGCAGCAAAACTCACATAAAAGACATATTGTAAACATTATAAGACTCTACACCGTCTTCCTTGTTGTTCAAAACTCAATACTAGATATTATCTAGACCTTAGAGAGACCAAATATGCAAATCAAATTTTAGCAAGCTCTATGTATTTCTTCATTAATGGGTGCAAAGCATATGATGCAAGAGCTTAAACATGAGCACAACAATTGCCAAGTATCACATTATCCAAGACATTTTAGAATTACTACATGTAGCATTTTCCAATTCCAACCATATAACAATTTAACGAAGAAGAAACTTCGCCTTGAACATTATGAGTAAAGCCTAAGGACATATTTGTCCATATGCAACAGCGGAGCGTGTCTCTCTCCCACAAAGTGAATGCTAGGATCCATTTTATTCAAACAAAAACAAAAACAAAAACAAACCGACGCTCCAAGTAAAGAACACAAGATGTGACTGAATAAAAATATAGTTTCAGGGGAGGAACCGATGATGTTGTCGATGAAGAAGGGGATGCCTTGGGCATCCCCAAGCTTAGACGCTTGAGTCTTCTTAAAATATGCAGGGGTGAACCACGGGGCATCCCCAAGCTTAGACTTTCACTCCTCTTGATCATAGTATATCATTCTCCTCTCTTGACCCTTGAAAACTTCCTTCACACCAAACTTCAAGCAAACTCATTAGAGGGTTAGTGCACAATTATTAATTCACACATTCAGAGGTGACACAATCATTCTTTACACTTCTGGACATTTCATAAAGCTACTGGACATTAATGGATCAAAGAAATGAATCCAACATAGCAAAAGAGGCAATGCGAAATAAAAGGCAGAATCTGTCAAAAACAGAACAGTCCGTAAAGACGAATTTAAAGCGGCACCAGACTTGCTCAAATGGAAAAACTCAAAACTAATGAAAGTTGCGTACATATATGAGGATCACGCTCGTAAATTGGCAGATTTTTCGAATTTTCTACAGAGGCCTGTGCCCAGATTCGTGACAGACAGCAATGCTGTTTCTGCGCAGCGATCCCAAATATAACATCAACTTTGACATAGAAACTTTACTTGGCACAAAAACATGATAAGGAGAGGTTGCTACAGTAGTAAACAACTTCCAAGACTCAACAAAACAAAAAATTGCTGTAGTAAAAACATGGGTTGTCTCCCATAAGCGCTTTTCTTTAACGCCTTTCAGCTAGGCGCAGAAAGTGCAAATCAAGTAACATCGAGAGATGAAGCATCAACATCATTATTTTTCATGCAAACACAAATTGTTGCAGAGGGTACTTTAGGTGCTCCATTATCTAAATTTTCTATGGTGGTGCTAGGGATTTTAGCAATTTTAGGCCTATAATAATTCTTTTGTTTAGGCACTTTAGAGGCATACATGAATTTTTGCTCTTTACCCACATAAGCTTTCTCATTATACTTGAGAGAAGAAAAGGTTGAACCCAAGGTTCCCATAGCTTTTTCAAGTTCATCAATCCTATTGGTTTGATTATCATGGATAACACAAGTTCCTAGGACACTAATTCTTTCATCAATTACTCCTAAGGATTTATCAAGTTCATAAGTTTTATCAGATAACATTTCCAATTTAGTTTCAACACTTGAAATTTTTTTCTCTATGGTTTCTAATTTTTTCATAACATCTTCAAGAGAGATTTCAATTTTAACTTCATTAACAGGTGGTATTCCAACTAGACTCTCAATGATGCAACTAGCTTCTAAAGCGGGAGTACCTAGGAAATTGCCTCCCGAAAGAGTATCAAGAACATACCTATTCCAACTAGATAAACCAACATAAAAGTTCCTAAGAAGGATAGTGGTGGAGTGTTTCTTAATGCACCTATGATGAGCATTACTAATTCTATACCAAGCATCTTTAAAACTTTCTCCACCTTGTTGCTTAAAAGAACGAACTTCAACTTCAAGATTACTCATTTTAGTAGCAATAAAGTAAACTAGGCAAAGACAAGTAACTAATTTTTTTGTGTTTTCGATATAGAGAGCAAGACGGTAAATAAAGTAAAACTAGCAACTAATTTTTTTGTGTTTTGTTTAGGTGCAGCAAACAAAGTAGTAAATAAAATAAAGCAAGACAAAAACAAAGTAAAGAGATTGAGAAGTGGAGACTCCCCTTGCAGCGTGTCTTGATCTCCCGCAACGGCGCCAGAAAAAGAGCTTGATGGCGTGTAACTCACACGTTCGTTGGGAACCCCAAGAGGAAGGTATGATGCGCACAGTAGCAAGTTTCCCCTCAGAAAGAAACCAAGGTTTAATCGAACCAGTAGGAGCCAAGAAGCACGTTGAAGGTTGATGGTGGCGAAATGTGATGCGGCGCAACAACAGGGATTCCGGCGCCAACGTGGAATCAACAAAACCAAAGTACTTTGCCCCAACGAAGCAGTGAGGTTGTCAATCTCACCGGCTTGCTGTAACAAAGGATTAAACGTATCGAGTGGAAGATGATTGTTTGCAAGAAAATAGTAAAACACAATTGCGGTAGATTGTATGCTATGTAAAGAATAGGACCGGGGTCCACAGTTCACTAGAGGTGTCTCTCCCATAAGATAAAAGCATGTTGGGTGAACAAATTACGGTCGGGCAATTGACAAATAGAGAAGGGCATAACAATGCATGTACATGATATGATAAATATAGTGATATTTAATCCGGGCATTACGACAAAGTACATAGACCGCCATCCAGCGCATCTATGCCTAAAAAGTCCACCTTCGGGTTATCATCCGAACCCCATTCGGTATTAAGTTGCTAAGCAACAGACAATTGCATTAAGTATGGTGCGTAATGTAATCGACAACTACATCCTTAGACATAGAATCAATGTTTTATCCCTAGTGGCAACACATCACAACCTTAGAACTTTCTGTCACTGTCCCAGGTGTCAATGAAGGCATGAACCCACTATCGAGCATAAATACTCCCTCTTGGAGTTAAAAGTACAAACTTGGCCAGAGCCTCTACTAATAACGGAGAGCATGCAAGATCATAAACAACACATAAACAATAGATTGATAATCACCATAACATAGTATTCTCTATCCATCGGATCCCGACAAACACAACATATAGTATTACAGATAGATGATCTTGATCATGTTAGGCAGCTCACAAGATCCAACAATGAAGCACAACAAGGAGAAGACGACCATCTAGCTACTGCTATGGACCCATGGTCCAGGGGTGAACTACTCACTCATCACTCGGAGCGATCATGGCGATGAAGAGTCCTTCGGGAGATGAATCCCCTCTCCGGGTGCGGAGGCGATCTCCTGAATCCCCGAGATGGGATTCGCGGCGGCGTCTCGGAAGGTTTCCGTATCGTGGCTCTCGTGGGGGTTTCGCGACGGGGCTTTAAGTAGGCGAAAGGGCAACGTGGGGGCCACACGAGGGCCCCACACCATAGGTCGCGCGGCCGGGGCACGGGCGCGCCGCCTATGGTGTCGGCGCCTCGTGGCCCACTTCCTTCCCTCTTCGGTCTTGGAAGCTCCGTGCAAAAATAGGACCCTGGGCGAAGATTTTGTCCAATTCCGAGAATATTTCCTTACTAGGATTTCTGAAACCAAAAACAACAAATGGCTCTTCGGCATCTTGTTAATAGGTTAGTTCCAGAAAATGCGTAAATACGACATATAATGTGCATAAAACATGTAGGTATCATCAATAAAGTAGCATGGAACATAAGAAATTATCGATACGTTGGAGACGTATCAATGGCCTTGGCGGACCAAAGAAAATCCCGCTTGAGCTTGTTGATGTAGTTGATAGTGCCCGGCAGAGCCACAAGGGGAGTGAGGTAATAGGTCGCTTGGGAGGTGTTGACCGACCTAACTAGAGCCGTACGGGTCGGCTGTGCTGATGTACTTGTTGCTCCATGGTGGTAGCTTTCCGGCACACTTATCCTCAAGGTGTTGGAAGTCAACCTGTTTTAGCTTCCACACCGAAAACGACAACCCAAGGTAAATCAAGGGGAACATGGTTTGAGTGACCGACAAGCCACCGAGGATGTCGTCGATGTTGATGTCGCCACAACGGATGGGGACAACGGAGCTTTTTAGGAAGTTTTTTTTAGATAAAAGCTTTTTAGGAAGTTAGCGCACAACCCGACAACCTCACCAAAGATTTGAAGAATCTTGGCCAAGTTAAGAATGTCCTCTTTGATAGGCACAACAAAAACCGCCTGTGTTGTCCGCATAAAGCGAGGTTCTCACAATGGTCCCCCTCCCCGTAGCTTGTAAAGAAGACCGTGCCTCATGGCGCATTCGAAAATTTGGGTGAGCGGGTTGACATATATAAGTCTTTTTATGTGTTGTTATTTCTACATGGTGCATGGTGGTATTTTTTTTTTTTGAAACTCATGGTGGTATTTTGGCTATGTAAACCAAGAAAAATTCCAGCTGTCGCGTGATCAGTTTTGTTGCCCTAAGCGCAAGATGAGCGAAATGGGCTTGCGGGTCAACAGAGGCCGGGTACCCGCGGGCCGAGCGAGGAAATAGCCCAACCGTCGCTTAGAAGGACCCAAACCTCCCTTTCTCTTCTCTTCCCCAGACGGCGAGACCCCCCACACACCTCACCTCCCCTCCCCTTTCTACTTCTCCACAGCACGGAGACCTTCAGCCTCCACGGGGAACCGGAGCTGCATCACCCGCCGCCTCTCGCGCTCGCTGAGCGCCGCCTCCGCGCCTTTGCCGGTTTTATCCGCTTTCCTCCTCGCGTTCTTGGACAAGAAAGTCGTTATTGGCTTGATCAATTCTTTGTCTGAGGAGGAGGGGCGGGTGATGGTGGTGGGGCGGTGAGGCTGGTGGCGGCGCCGGGATGGGAAGCGTCGGTGGAGAAGACGAGTTCCCCGCCGGGGTTACGGGGGCGGACGCGGAGGTGGGGGCGCTAGTCTGGGTGCGCCGCCGCAACGGATCCTGGTGGCCCGGCCGGATCCTCGGCCAGGACGAGCTCCCCGAGAACTGTGTCGTTCCGCCCCGCTCCGCCGGAACGCCCATCAAGCTCCTCGGCCGCCCCGACGGCAGCATGTCCGTACTACAAACCCTCTTTCTTATCTCTTGTCTTGCGCTTGTGGATGCATAGATTCGATCTATTCAGATGATCCGTGCTGTGGTTGGTTATTGGCCTATCACAAAACGATTTTCTTTTCTTCCGATGTTGCCATCGATACCTTACACTACAGCTAACGATGCTGATTGGGGCAGCAGATGTGTTCTTGCTACCATTGGGGGCATAGAGTAGTACTAGTACTCAGTTTCTGCCCAGACTTGGAGATAGTGAAAACTAGGTTCACATCATTGACTCCCACTGTCTATTTGCCCACCAAAAAGCCAAAACTAGGACAATTAGTGACAAACATTCTAAGTTTCTCTGTATACCAAGAAAAAAGTGTCATGCACTAATTTTTAGATCTAATTTTTTATGTGGAAATGTGGTGATTATATCTGACAATATTGTCCTGCATAGTTTGAAAAGGTTCGAAAAGAATTTTCCATTTTTCTCTACTCACATTTTGCATCATTTATTTGCAAGTAGGTTATTATGTTTTTATTCTTGCATCTTAAGTCTGATCTTTTTATCTTGTTTATTTGACTTTCATCACAGTGACTGGTATAATCTCGAGAAGTCTAGGCGTGTCAAGGCATTCCGGTGTGGGGAATATGAAGAGTGTATAGAAAAAGCAAAACTTTTAGCTCGCCAGCAAAAGAGGACATACAATGAAGGAAAGTATGTTCGCAGAGAGGATGCCATTATGCATGCCCTTGAAATCGAAAGATCTCGCTTTCCAGATGAATATGAAGATGACATGGATGATGCAATGTGTGCATCCCAGAATACCTATTCAGCAAAGTCTAAAAACAAAAGATCTTCTCATGTTGAAACAGATATGTATGGTATTGAAGAAACCTCAGCTCAAGGTTCATCTCAGGCCTCATTGTTCAAGCTGCCACAAAATATATCCTCTTCAAGCACAAGGTATGCTTCATCGTCAAAGAAGAAAAGGAAGTCATCAAAAAAACGTCAGGATGATACAGGTAAAGGATTCCGGCGCATGAGAGACCTTATTGGATCCAATACGGTTCCCAAGCAGAAGTCAAGTGCAGGTTCTTTTTCAAATGGGTATCAGGATCTACCTCTTTTTGAAAGTGGGCCAAGCTTTGGCTATGACTTGTATAGCACCGATGGAATAAACAGGAGTAATCAGTCTCATTCATTGACGAAAAGGAAACGATCCAATATTGGGCAAGCTTATGAAAATTCGAGGCATAAAGATAGGCAACGTCCTCTGTCTAAGTTATGTGAAGATTCACCACTGACAGTTCCATCATATTGGGACCCGTCAAGGCAGTCTTCTGTCCAGTACCCTGGACACAAACTGTCCAATGTGTTCGAATCAAATAGGGGGGGATCTGCGTTGTCAGAGAATGTAAATTGTTCCCACAGCTCAGGCGCTTCAAGTGTGGAGACCTTAGCAGATGCATTATACACTAATTGCTCTGATGATGATGAATTTCTTGATGCTCCCCTTACTATGGAGGAGGCTGTCACGGCGGAAGGTAAACACATAGTACTGCTTCCCTTCTTTTCAGTTGCATTATACTTTTATGGCCATCAGTAGATAGATACGCAAGATGGCAAGAACAGCACATGTGCTTTTAGTACTCTTTGAGCAACTTGTGATAAAAGGTTTTACGACACCAGTATTGTAGAGTAACTTGCTCCATGCTTTGTAATCAAATCGATCGTGTGTTAGAGGTGAATTACTTCAGGCATTGGCATCAGCCAGGTCTTCCATATTTCTAGCATACAGCTACAGAGATGTATCATACTTCATTTAATGTGCACATCCATCATTCCATTCACTTGTTTTGATGGAAGTTACCAATTTTGTTGCAATGTGTGTCCATTTTTTGCACTGTCTACCACAGAACTTACTGCTTAATGCTTCTCAACTGATATTTTGTCAGGCCATTTGCACACTTATGGATCTTGCGCAGCTGTGAAGGATGAGATCTTAAAACACAATACTCAGACTACTGACTATAGCAAAGAGCGCATACCCTCACTTCATGATAATACAAGTTCGAAGAACAGAAACATACAGACAACTCCAGTAAGCTGCAACATCAATAAGAATTTGCTGGTGCAACAGTATGAGAAGACAATAAAGTGCAAGGAACAAGATGAAGATGTTACTGGGTTGGAGGCAAGAGCGGGAAGTGCTTCTTTATGTAAGCCCACTGATCTGGGAAATAACACGAAATTTGTGCTAGTTCCTCCAGATGGTGGTGCTGGTATTATGGGGCAACAGTATGCTGAAAGCGGACCTGAGCATGATGAGTCATCTGAAACTCTAAGCAGCCAATCATACTCTGAGAAAGTTAAGGCAGCATCTCCAAGATGCTCCGTGGTAAAGCCAACCAAGAGTGTACGTACAGACTATAAACTTTATGATGTTGAGTTGGCAGCTGAAGGAACCTACAAGGGTCACCGTGCGCCTCTTGTTTCCCTCATGAGTCAATGGAATCGTAAACCTGTTCTGGGGTTCCCTTTACCTGTTGTGGTTTTGGATGATAGTTGTCCAGTGGAAAGTAGAGATAATCACCATCTGGCAAGAAGCAATCTTAACCACTTGATAAAGAGCGAAGTTGCAGAACCACGTCAGCAAAGATCATCACATGCATCTAGATCAAAACACAGTGGGCGCAAAAAGATCTCGGAGCATGACATGGATAAGTCTTGGCGGCCACATACCAAGAAATCAGAAGCTGAGCATGACGTGGATAAGTCATGGCGGCCACATACCAAGAAATCAGAAGCTTCGCCAAGGAAAATGCGCAGGCTCTCATCTTTTGCCAGCAGTCGTAGAGAAAGTGCTAGAAGGAATACTTCAGTTCGGAAAATTGGTGGATCCACAATTGCCTGCATCCCGGTTCGACTTGTTTTCAGTCGGATCAATGAAGCATTAAGCTTTCCAGTGAGATCAGGAACCTGAGGTGCTCCGCCAGGGCTTTACATTAAAGAAAGACCCTGATCATACATTTACTAGCTTTTCATGTACATTAGTCGCTATAATTTTTTAAAGTTTGATGCCTGGCATGTTAATATGACTATTATCTGGTTGTAATCCGTAATTGCAGTAGGCAATTGGTCATTACCCACCGCTGTGTTGGGGACATCCCCATGGTGGAAGGAAATAAGCAGCATGAGTAGCTGTGCGCTGATGGTGGAAGCAGGGAAGGAAATAAGCAGAATTAGTGTTTTCTTTTCGCTGATAGAAAACTTGACTTTTGCCAAATCTTGAAATTTAGATTCATAGCCCTAAGCAAAGTCTTGTTGGTCTTTGCAAGCGTGCAAGCTATTGGAGATTTGGAAGTATGAATGGTAATGGGAGATGCTCTTTATGCCGGATAGTGTTTTTCTTTACATAGAAATGGGTATCCATTAAAGCAGATTTGCTGGCAACAAGTTCAGAAACAAAGTTTGGGACCTCATCGGCCCAACCCACACACTCTACCTCAGCCTCTCTGCAACACCCTCTCTGCTGGGTTGTCTGTGCCGGCTATAGTCTAATTCCTTCATCTTTGGAATGCCATCTCTTATCTTGTTTGAGATGTTGAAAGATTTGGGCCGCCCTTCCTTGGCGCGCTTGGTGACTGACTCTCATGGATTGGTGGCCGAGAGTTACTGGCACCTGGCCTGAGAAGTTGGCTTCCCAGGTCCGCTCACTCTTCCTCCTAGAGCTTCGCTCCATTTGGATCGAGAGGAACAAGAGGATCTTCAATCAGAATTCCAAATCTGAAGCTTTAGTCCTTGACACCATTGTTGAAGAGGCAGAAAGGTGCAAGTTAGTGGGTTTTATGTGAGGAGTGTTCCTTTTGTTTTTGCCTTTGGGCTAGTTGCATAAAGAAAAAAAGGCGTGCTTTCTCCTCCGTTTTTTGAAATAAAAATCATTAGTAACACCCGCTCTCACTTTCTTGCATTTTATGGACAGATGGCCCAGTCTTCATCAACTCTATAGCACATCCGGCCGTGTAAGTACAATTTTCTTCCGTTCAATCTTCGTTCTCCTGGGCAGACTGTTGTGGCTTAATCTCTACAAAAAAAATCGTACACATTCCCACACAATATCAAGTTCCATATTGGGAGATCTATCAGAAGGGAACTCGCATCACTACCCAGTTTGTTATCATGCAACCTTACCCCTAGCTGGTAGCGGGATTTCATCGAGAACATCCCCTTGTCAAAATGCCAAGCAACCGTATCCGTTATTCCATGTCGAATTGGGATAGACAGAATCCAGCTGATCAAACATGTCCCTAATCGTTTCCTCATCCCACTGGACATTGCAAAGATCAATGCGGTAAGGGCATCTCCAACCGAGCGACCCAAACGGACGTGTTGGGCCGTTTCGGTGGCCGAACGGACACCCGGACAGCGGTCCGCGTCCACGTGTCCGTTTGGGTCGCACGCTGCGCCCAACGCGCGGACGCAGCGCAAAATCGAAATAAACAAAAAACAAAGGAAAAATTTAAACCTAAACAAAGTTTCATTAAACATATGCCCTATTTTGGGCAAATTTAAACTACCAAAAGAAGCCCTCTATATGGGCTTAATTTAAACTAAAAACCCTGCTAGGGTTTGGTCGCGGCGGCGGCCGCCGGTGCGCCGCCTAGGCCGTGTGGGCGTCGCGGGCGTCGGCGGCGTCGCGTCGGCGACGTCCCCGGCGGCGAGGCACGTGGCTCGACCGCCGGGGACTCCGCCACGGAGCCTCCTCCCGGGGTGAGTGGGCGTCGGAGCCCGCCGCCGCTCGCGCGGCACGGGCTGCGCCTCTCTCTAGCCAGGCTTGGCGCACGGCCCGGATCTCACCTTCCGCGAGCGCCTCCTCCTCCTCGCGGCGCTGCCTCCTGCCGCTGCTCCTCGCGGCGGCGCTGCGCTTCCACCTCCCGGCGGGCCCGGGCGAACAGCCCGGGCCTCGGCGTCCTCGACCGCCTGCCGGGCCTCCTCCTCCATCGTGGAGGTGCGAATGGCCTCTTGGAGATGAGGCCATTGCGCTTCTCCTCCGCCGCCGATTTGAGCAGCGCGGCGGCGATGTCGGGGTCCTCTCGGAGGACTCGGCTTGGGCTGCAAGCGGAGCCGGTGGCGGCAATGCCGCGCCTCGCGGGCGGCCTCTCCGATGTGGAGCGCCGCGCCCGCCGCAGCGCCGGCGGCGGGCCGGCCTGCGGCCTCGTCGTCGTTGGCTCAGAGCGAACCGTCGCTTCGGGGCCATGGCGGCGGTTGCGCTCGGGGAGTGGAGTGGGGACTGGAGTGGAGGGACAGATCCCCTCCAGTCCACATTAAATAGATTCCCCGGTCACCGACAGGTGGGCCCAAGAGACGAGCCCGGCGCCGGACGCGAGCGAACGCCGCGTGCCATCCGCGGCCACGCAAACCTAGCCCAGATTTGGGCCGGGTTTGCGTCGTTCAAGCGTCGCTCAAGACGCCGCGGCCATCCGCATCGCCGCGTTGGGCCAGATTTTTTGTCCGGCTGGACCCATCCGGACGAGCGAGCGCGGGATGGGTCGCCGCGTTGGACATGCCCTAACTAACCCTCAATTCCTCGCCCATTTCATCCGGTGCACGAACTCTCCTTGTTTGTCTGTACATATCAAATTCATATCAGTGCCTACTTACACTATCCTTTCTCTCAGAAGCTCGAGACCTACGGGAATACTTCTCCTGGTGTATGACATTCACGGTCAAGCCACAATTTGAAGCAAGGATGCTGAAAAAGGGATACTTAAGACACACAAATGTAGTCAGGTCAGCTTTGTGCAAGTAGGATTCAAACCTATGAAATCAATAGCATACAGTAGGCTGGAAATAATTTAAGGGATATACCGAGTGGCACACATTAGCCATTAGGTACTGCTTGGTCTGCAGTAGAGTTGCCGTTAACATATTGCTGAATGCTGACTAAGCAGGTAACCAATTCACCGCTGTATAGATTATCCCAGTTCTACGATCGTTCACCGTAACTAATTAGCTGCATTTTTTTCAAAGCATGGTGACATGAAACATTAATTGAATGAGGTTGAACATAAACCACCACTTGGAACATAGCAATATGAACAGTCAGCTAAAACAGGCCGCAGCATCTGCTGCACCATTACAGTTAAGGGGCATAACACTTCTTCCAACATACGACACGGTAGTAGTATACTTAATTTACAGGGGAAGAGCAACCAATTGAGTTTTGCAAGCCCGCTACAGTGATCTTGACGATCAAGACGAGCAGCAACCATTTTGCTGCGCAACAGGCTGACCCTTCATTGTCACGGTCGCAGGCTTGCTAGCATTTGCAGCAGGCTGGCTTGCCATCCTGTTCAAAAGAAGGGAATGAGATTATTAGTTTACGGTACATATGTTTGCGTAAATATAACACAACTAAAAATCATTGTGGCAGTTATAATCAAACTACATGAGATTATCTTGCATTATTGATTTAGCTGTCCTGGCTTGGAATATGAACCACTTTTTAAAAAAATAACAGTACCAAGTCAACAGAGAAAATAAGACAGCTCTGACATGCAGAGGTAAAAAGCATGTGTCAAAGAAAGAGAAACAAGATAGTACATCGCAACACTTAGCAGTAGTTACATATAAGATGCATTTCTGTGAGCTAGACATTTCTGTGAGGGGTCATCTATGCATTGTTACTATTTAATTCTCTCATGCATGCATCCAGAATGAGTATGACAGCACAAAGCTGCCGACTCGGTGAATCTATAAAATGCATTATGTTGTTACCTGGTCTTTATCTCTGCCGCCATGGTCATAAAGGCCTTCTCCACATTTGTTGCATCCTTGGCACTTGTCTCCAGGAATGGTATTCCAATCTCATCAGCAAGGGCCTATGATCAACAGCGGCAAGTGTGTGAATTTAACGATAACTTGCATCACCTGTAGGAACTATAAGCAAGGGTAGTGGATTTACAGAAGTTACCTTGCCAGTCTCGTAAGAAACTACTCTGCTCTCAGCTAAGTCGCATTTGTTCCCCACCAAAAGCTTGTTCACGTTTTCACTAGCATACCTGTCGATTTCATTTAGCCACTGCTTGACGTTGTTGAAGCTCTCTTGGTCAGTCACATCATAAACGACCTACAGAACACACAGTACATTACTATCAAGCATGGATGTTAACATAGTGGAGATATATAATGACAAATGTCAAGAGAGCTCACAATGATGCCATGGGCACCACGGTAGTAGCTGCTTGTGATGGTTCTAAATCGCTCTTGGCCAGCAGTATCCCACTGAAGAATAAGAAGCAGACATCAGAACTGAACCTCCAAAAACGTAATGATAATGCAGAGCCTTCAATAGAATGGGTTACGTACAATTTGCAGCTTGATTGTCTTCCCATCTTGCTCAACAGTGCGGATTTTCTAGCAAGTCAAAGAGAGTGAAAAGGCTGTATACGATAAACAGGACACATATATGCATGCACAGAAACTGAACTTCGTTTAAGCTAACAAAGAAACTTACAAAGTCAACACCAATAGTACTGATATAGCTCTCCAGATATGAATCATCCTGTAAAATGTGGTAAGTAAGATCCTCACTTCCTCGCATTGAAAAAAGGATGATATAGTTGATAAAAGTTGATGTACAATAGGAACACAGTTGCCATCATATGTTCTCTAGAAGGTTTTGTACTATATGCTCAAAAGGATGAGATAGTTGACCACACTGATTGTTGTTGAGATTAGATAATACAAAGAACAGTTACTTGGCTATAAAATTCTTTGTTTTGGCAAGCTTCCGGCTAATGGCTACACATGCTAGGCTTTTCTTATTTCATAGTAATATACTATATAATGCAAAACAATATGCCAAAATTTTGTTCTGAATTAGTCAATGATGCAGGTGTGGGAGAATAGAGAAAACGTTATCTAAGTTGACAAACGACAAAAAAAGCAAAAATCCTAGCCATGGCCAATTTAGTAGCTTATCTAATACCACATTTGGTTAGTACTTTCGTATAAAACTGCAGGGAGATCAAATCCTACGACAGTGATATGATGCTTTCTTATTCTGATAAGGGAACTGTTTGTGTACGCACAGAGAAGTGAACTGTTTCCTGGGAAAAGTTCTTACGAAACCAGGAAATGTCCGTTCCATCTGAAGGGACAACATGTCAGCTATGTTTGGTGTCCCCAGCAGACCCTGCTGCCTATATTTAGGTGAGGCCCAACTAATATGGCAGGGCTGGTTGGAACAGAAAGCAAACACATGCATGGTTCCCAACAACTTCACGAGTAAAACACGGAGGAGAAAATCTATCTATTGTTTACTAATAAAGCCTATCCCTGCGACAGATTTTATTAGCACTAACGTTTGATTTATGCTGAGCTGTCACGAGAGGTGCACTGAAATTAAATTAAACAGACATATATATATATTTTTAGAGCCCTGGGCCCTGGCCATATAGTAGCATATCTAGAGAAACAGAGTTTACTCAAAGAGAAGAGACGGAGTCGGAAGCAATCCTTACCGCAAACCTGAGCAGCAGGCAAGACTTTCCCACACCGGAGTCCCCGATGAGCAGCAGCTTGAACAGGTAGTCACTGCAGAGAATCACGCGGTAGAAACTCATGAGATCCTGCGTGGTGACAATAAGATGCTAATACACGCCAGCAATCAACGAACGTAACATCTGGTGAAGATAACGTTAGAATCTAGAGCTTGGAAAACTCGATCCACTCCGTGGGAGCAGCGCGATCGAGCGAATCTGGTCGGCTGGGGAGAAGCCGATGCCTCCGGCAAGTTTGGAGACTACGACTAGGACAGGTAGATCCAGTATCGTACAACGCAAGCGGTTAAAAGTAGCGAGTCTGTAGATCCACGATCGGGGCATGGATCGGCGGCCGTCGGACCCGCCCGACGGCGAGATCGGGCGAGACGGGTACTAGTAGTAGTAGTAGTAGAACTCCGTCCACGACGGGTTATGGAATTCCAACCGGGTAGGTAGAGAGGAGGGAGAAGGGACATACTACTCGGGGTTCATGGCGGCGACGGTTGCGGTGGTGCGGGGCGGGGCGGGACGGCGAGGGAGGGACGTCGGCGGGCGGGCGATTTGCTGGGAGACGACCGGTGACGAGGAGGGTGAGAATTTGGGGAGAAGGTTGGTGTGGGGGAAGGAACACGGGAGGAAAGGAAAGGAAAGGAAGGTGGAATAAAAAAGGTTGGGTCTCCGGGTAGTCGAGTGGGGCACGTCTCGTGGAGTCCAGGCCACGGCCACGCATCCCACGAACACCCGGCACCCGCCCGGTGGTTGCTTGCTTCCGATGTTCAGACTTGAGAGTCTCCGCTCCGCCGGGACCACCACGGCTTTAGGCGGTCGGCTGGGCCCAATGTGCTGCGCAGGGCCAAGAGAAATGAGCTCCGTCCGTTAGAGGGTCTCGAGAGATCAGATGTGCATCTTCAGCCCACGGTTAGAGGCCACTCTCGCCGGATATGCAACAAGGACGTGTACCCTTAAAATAACTACTATACTAAACCTTAACAACATCGGTTTTTCTCAAAGTTTTGGTTAAATTTGGTTAAATTTGAGATCAGGTCGGTGTATACGGATCGCCGCACCCCCACTCACGTGTGTGGGCCTGGCCCAGGTAGGCATTTTTCGTTTTTGTTTTTTCTCTCTTTTCTGTTTTATTTCTCTTTTCTCTTTTTTGTTTCCTTTTTCTGTTTTCTTTTTTCGGTTTTGTTTATATTTATTTTTCAGATTTGATTTTTTAAAAAGTGTTTAAATTAAAAAAAATCAAATTAAAAAATGTTCAAATTCAAAAATGTTCCTTAACAACACACGAGCCGACCAGGTCGACGTATAGCTTCACCCTAAAATAACTACTATACTAAACCTTAACAACATCAGTTTTTCTCAGAGTTTTGGTTAAATCTGAGGCCCATCCGGTTTGTTGACACGTGTATTTTCGTGCATCCGTTTGTTTTCATGTGTACGTGTGGGGGCTCCTTGCTTTTCTTTCTTAGTTTATCTTTGTCTCTTTTCCCTTTCTTTCTCTTCTTTCCGTGTGGCTCTAACGTTTTGCTATGGGCCCGTACCATCTCCGTTCGACCGGCAGCAAGCTCATGTCGTTGTTCCGTTGTTGGCCCACGAAAATCCAGCTAGGGTGGTGCATTGCTGCCGTGTGTTCTCTTCCAGGTATATTACTTTTCTGTTCCTGGCCTTCTCCGTGAGATGGGCTTTTTCTTTTCTTTTCTTTTTTCTTTTCTTTTCTTTTTCGCCGTCGGATTTCTCCTCTTCTTCTCTGCTTCGATCTTTCCCTCATAGTCATTTTCCGCCATCGGATTTCTCCACTTCTTCTCCGCTTCGATCTTTCCCTCATGGTCAGTGGCGGAGCGTGACAATAATACTAGAAGGGGCCAATTGTTCAGCCCAAAGTGTTAGCCTGGGCCAAATAAGCAATATGATTGCTGTTGGCCTATATTTTCCAAATTTTATGGGCCAAATAACTAGATTTTACTGCTGAAAGACCGGGCCACGACCTGGGATGGCCTCCAACACCCTCCGCCAGTGCTCATGGTGTGTCTGTCCTGCCGTCGGCCGGTTTCGCCTCCTCGTGTTGGCTTTGCTTCTGGTTCTGCTGATGGAGGGTCTGCTCATTTTCCCTCTGGCTCTGTTCTCGCCCATGGAGGGGCGGTTGTTGGGGGGACGGCTGCTGCTGTTGGCCGTCGCGGTGGTCCGACGGCTGTTCGCGGATGTCTTTCCCCTCCGTTGCCGCCACGTGCAGGCCGGCGTGGTGCGCACCGTCAGTCGGCCCGGCGGGCGTCTTCTCCATCTGCTGCAACGGCGGCGATTTTTCCTGCGCGTGCCACAGTGTCCGACAGTTCTTCTTCTGGTACTACTTTTAAACTTTGCTTATGTTGTTGTGTCCTGTTGGTTCGATTTCTTCTGTTTTCTTGCATATATTGATGTATTCACTAACTCGGTGTGACCATGTAGGTCATCTGTCCATTGATTCGTCTGCATCCTCTTCTGCTGCCCTCGCACGCCGTCGTCGCGAGATAAGGATGGGAAAACGTCCAGTTTTACCGCAGGGTATACTTCCTCATTGGTGGTTCTTCGTTGTTGCATTCCTTTCTCTTGCCTCATTACCAGAATTCCCTACTTGGCTGCTTGAGATGCCTTCCGGCTTTGCTTCACAATTTTTCCCAATTGAATTTCTTTGCCTCTACAACTCTGGTATTTTCTTAAAAAATATTTATTAGCATTTCAACTAAAATGTTATCGGATCTTACCAAAGGCAGTATCACTAGCTTAATTCAGTTAGTGTAGCATCACAACAAGTATATGTTATCTATCTTAACACATGCTCATCCAAGTTCAGTATATTATTGCTGCAAGAGAGGAAGCACATAATGATCTAACCTAAGAATGCAAAATATGCTATAGTATTTCGAGATGGCAGTGTATTAAGTTGTAATCAACGTGCTAAAAATATCTTTTTATTTACCTTCCTTCTGTTGTTACCAACTAAAGTAGTACTAACAGCTACATTCTCTTGTATTTGCCTTCCAGTTTGTTGTTTTAATTTCATCATATTTGTATTAGAGCAAGCTAAGCATGATAGTTCAAACGAGGATGAAACTCCAATTAACCAGGCACTTGGTTTAGCTAATGAAAATTAGCGCACTCACAAATTGCTGATGCTACTGAGAAAAAGAGGAATGTACCGAGCTTAAGTTTTATATGGACTTCGTACTGTAGTTATTTATGATGCTGATGTTTACTTTTCTGTTTACTGGGGGATTCTTCTGTGAGGTTGCCCATGCATGTTTGTTCTTCCGTTTTGGCTCCTGCTCTAGCCATATGACATACTCCCCTACCGGGGCGTCCTTCCCCTGGTGTGCGCTCTATGTCTACTTCTTCTCCTAGACCGACGTTTCCTGTAGATTCTTGTGGTGACCCAGCATACCACTGCATGGTGTAGTATGCAAGTCGTTGATATAACACCAATGAAACACCGTTCCACTAGTATTACATCCCTCAGAGTGGTACAACAGAAACATTTGCGAGTCCAAGGCATGTCTATAGAATTACACACAGACTCTTTACAGAAGATCAACATAGCCTCCTACTATACAATGAGGTAAAACTGCACGGAAGCTCCAGAAGAACAACTCGTAGTCTAGCTAACTTATCACGAACTCTATCTATCGAGGTTTTGGCTAGCTATAGAGGCTGTGAATGGATTCTAGCTAATTAGGAGCTCGGATTAGGGAGTTAATTCCGTTCTACTGCTATTCTAGGTTTTATCCATGGTGGATGTGGTGTTTGACTCTTCTGAAAGGGTCATGTCTCTTGAAGTAGTTGTTGACTCCTCGGACTTCGAGTTGCACTGTAGATCTTCCTTTAATGCCTTTAGATCTAAGCAGGGGATTCAAAGAGGGATGAGTACGAGCGTACTCAACAAGTTCATTATAGAAAAGAGGTGTTTAATACACTAGCCACAACCATGGACCAGAAAATCATAGACAATGCAAGTTTTTGTGAACATTTCTTCAAAATGTTAGTTTTTATTCTGGAGAGTTATGTCCGTCAGCCTTCACCGGGTGTCTACAACTTCATGTAGTTCCTTTCCGGCCGCGTTTGCAGTTCCAAAACTCGGAACAGGAAGTGACAGGTCACGATTTGATACACTCTGCAGAGGTGTGTTGCTTTACCCATAAGAGATCTTAACCTTGGCGCTAGCCGGGTTCGGTATTCCCGTCCACACTTCCTTGGTGTGAGGCCCGGTATAAGGTCCTAGCCAATCATTGCATTTCTCCGCGGCCCCGCTCACCCACCCTTGTTGCAGTTCCGACCTTGGGTCCTCGCCGGTCAGCATACCCATTGGGTATCATCCGACCTCGACTAATATCCCCGCCGGTCAGCATACCCCATTGGGTATCATCCGACCTCGATACCTTCGCCGGCCTTCTGCAACCCATCATAGACCACATTACCGTGGGGACTTAGGGTTCCCCACCCATCCGATTTCCCTCGGGATACAACTGCTATGGTAAGCGCATCCGTTGATGTGCGAAAGGAAGAAATACAACTGACTACTCCGTCCCACTCCAGATCTTATGGTTAACACGGGTCTTACGGCACAAGAATCACTGAACGACATTTGTTGTTAATCCTAGAAGGATATAAACACATTGCAATGGAACCTTGATACGTCTCCAACGTATCTATAATTTCTTATGTTCCATGCTAGTTTTATGACAATACCTACATGTTTTGTTCACACTTTATGATGTTTTGATGCATTTTCCGGCACTAACCTATTAACAAGATGCCGAAGCGCTCTTTTTCGCTTTTTGGTTTCAAATACACGAAATATTCTCGGAATTCGACGAAACAAAAGCCCACGGTCTTATTTTTCCACGGAGTTTCCAGAAGACCGAAGAGGATACGAAGTGGGGCCACGAGGTGCCGCCACCATAGGGCGGCGCGGCCAAGGAGGGGCCCACTCCCTCGAGCGCCCCCTGCGCTACCCTTCCGCCTACTTAAACTCTTCGTCGCGAAAACCCTAGTACCGAGAGCCACGATACGAGAAAAGTTACGAGCCGCGCCGCCAATCCCATCTCGGGATTCAGGAGATCGCCTCCGACACCTTGGGAGGGGAATCATCACGGAGGGCTCTACATCACCATGCTCGCCTCCGGATGATGCGTGAGTAGTTCATCCTTGGACTATGGGTCCATAGCAGTAGCTAGATGGTTGTCTTCTCCTCTTGTGCTATCATGTTTAGATCTAGTGAGCTGCCTAACATGATCAAGATCATCTATTTGTAATGCTACATGTTGTGTTTGGTGGGATCCGATGAATATGGAATACTATGTCAAGTTGATTATTGATCTATCATATATGTGTTGTTTATGTTCTTGCATGCTCTCCGTTGCTAGTAGAGGCTCTGGCCAAGTTGATACTTGTAACTCCAAGAGGGAGTATTTATGCTCGATAGTGGGTTCATGCCTCCATTGAATCTGGGACAGTGACAGAAAGTTCTAAGGTTGTGGATGTGCTGTTGCCACTAGGGATAAAACATCGATGCTTTGTCTAAGGATATTTGTGTTGATTACATTACGCACCATACTTAATGCAATTGTCTGTTGTTTGTAACTTAATACTAGAAGGGGTGCGGATGCTAACCTGAAAGTGGACTTTTTAGGCATAGATGCATGCTGGATGGCGGTCTATGTTCTTTGTCGTAATGCCCTGATTAAATCTCATAGTGATCATCATGATATGTATATGAATCTTTATTTGTCAATTGCCCACCTGTAATTCACCCAGCATGTTATTTATCTTATTGGAGAGACACCACTAGTGAACTGTGGACCCCGGTCCATTCTTTTACATCTGAAATACAATCTGCAATCTCTATTCTCTTGTTCTTCGCAAACAAACCTCATTATCCACACCATACGTTTAATCCTTTGTTTCAGCAAGCCGGTGAGATTGACAACCTCACATTACGTTGGGGCAAAGTATTTTGATTGTGTTGTGCGGGTTACACGTTGGCGCCGGAATCACTTGGTGTTGCGCCGCACTACACTCCTTCACCAACAACCTTCACGTGGCCTTCATCTCCCTCTGGTTCGATAAACCTTGGTTTCATACTGAGGGAAACTTGCTTCTATACGCATCACACCTTCCACTTGGGGTTCCCAACGGACGTGTGCTTCACGCGTTATCAAGCTAAATTTAGCGCCGTTGCCGGGGAGATCAAGACACGCTGCAAGGGAGTCTCTCACATCCAATCTCTTTACTTTGTTTATTGTCTTGCTTTATTTTATTTTCTGTCTTGTTTGCTTTATATCATAAACACAAAAAAAATAGTTGCTTTACTTTACTTTATTTTCTGTCTTGTTTGTTTTCTCAATATCAAAAACACAAAAAAAATAGTTACTTGTTTTTACTTTACTTTATTCTGTTTGCTTAGTTTAATTTTACTATTGCTAAAATGAGTAATCCTGAAGTTGAAGTTCGTTCTTTTAAGCAACAAGGGGGAGAAAGTTTTAAAGATGCTTGGTAAGAATTAGTGATGCTCATCATAGGTGCACTAAGAAACACTCCACTATTATCCTCCTTAGGAACTTTTATGTTGGTATCTCTAGCTGGAATAGGTATGTTCTTGATACTCTTTCAGGGGGTAATTTCCTAGGTACTCCTGCTCTAGAAGCTAGTTGCATCATTGAGATTCTAGTTGGAATACCACATGCTAATGAAGTTAAAATTGAAATCTCTCTTGAGGATGTCATGAAAAAGTTGGAAGCCATAGAGAAAAAATTTCCAAGTGTTCAGACTAAATTGGGAATATTACTTGATAACAGTGATAAACTTGATAAATCCCTAGGAGGAATTAATGAAAGAATTACTATCTTAGAAACTTGCGCTATCAATGATAATCAAACCAATAGGATTAGTGAACTTGAAGAAGCTATGGGAACCTTGGGCTCAACTTTTTCTTCTCTTAAGTTTAAGGAGAAAGCTTATGTGGGTAAAGAGCAAAAATTCATGTATGTCTCTAAGGTGCCTAAACCAAAGAATTATTATAGGTCTAAAATTGATAAAACCCTTAGTACCACCATGGGAAATTTAGATAATGGAGCATCTAAGGTACCCTCTGCAACAAGTTGTGTTTGTAAGAAAAATTATGATGTTGATGCTTCTTCCCTTGATGTTACTTGATTTGCACTTTCTGCGCCTAGCTGAAAGGCGTTAAAGAAAAGCACTTCTTGGGAGATAACCCATGTTGTTTTTATTTTTACTACTGTTTTGTTGAGTCTTGGAAGTTGTTACTACTGTAGCAACCTCTCCTTATCATGTTTTTGTGCCAAGTAAAGTCTTTGATAGTAAGGTTGATACTAGATTTGGATTTCTGCGTAGAAACAGATTTGATGTCTGTCACGAATTCGCTTCCTTCTCTTTGTAGAAGAATCAAAAAAATCTGCCAATTTACGTGCGTGATCCTCAGATACGTACGCAACTTTCATTAGTTTTGAGTTTTTCCTTCTGAGCAAGTTAAGTGGCTCATAAAAATTCGTCTTTACGGACTGTTCTGTTTTGACAGATTCTGCCTTTTTATTTCGCATTGCCTCTTTTGCTATGTTGAATGGATTTCTTTGTTCCATTAACTTTCAGTAGTCTTGGGTAATGTCCAGAAGTGTTAAGAATGATCGTGTCCTCTCTGAACATGTGAATTTTTGATTATGCACTAACCCTCTAATGAGTTTGCTTAAAATTTGGTGTGGAGGAAGTTTTCAAGGGTCAAGAGAAGAGGATGATACAATATGATCAAGAAGAGTGAAAAGTCTAAGCTTGGGGATGCCCGGTGGTTCATCCTTGCATATTTTAAGAAGACTCAAGCATCTAAGCTTGGGATGCCTAAGGCATCCCCTTCTTCATCGACAACTTATCAGGTCACTTCTAGTGAAACTATATTTTTATTCCGTCACATCTTATGTTCTTTACTTGGAGCGTCTGTTTGCTTTTATTTTTGTTTATGTTTGAATAAATTAGGATCCCACAATCCTTGTATTGGAGATATACACGCTCCGCTTTTTCATTTGAACACTTGTGTTCTTAGTTATGCTTTAATGTTCATGGCGAAGGCTGAAAACTGCTTCGTTAATTGCTATTTGGTTGGAATCAGAAAATGCTTCATATGGTCTTGAATAATTTGATACTCGGCAATTGTTTTGAGCTCTCATAGATCATGTTTAAGCTCTTGCATCATGTAGTTTAAATCTATTAGTGGAGAACTATTGTAGAGCTTGTGGAAATTTGGTTTGCATGATTGATCTCTCTAAGGTCTAGATATTTTCGGTAAAAGTGTTTGAACAACAAGGAAGACAGTGTAGAGTCTTATAATGCTTGCAATATGTTCTTGTGTAATTTTTGTTGTACCTGTTCATACTTGTGTTTGCTTCAAACAACCTTGCTAGCCAAAGCCTTGTACTGAGAGGAAATGCTTCTCGTGCATCCAAACACCTTGAGCCAAAATCCATGCCATTTGTGTCCACCATAACTACCTATATGTGGTATTTTCTGCCATTCCAAAGTAAATTACTTGAGTGCTACCTTTAAAATTCATTCCTTTGTCTTTACAATACATAGCTCATGGGAAAATAGCTTAAAAACTATTGTGGTGATGAATATGTAGCTATGTATCTTAGTTCTTATAAGTTGCTTGTTGAGCGGTAACCATGTTTCTGGGGACGCCATCAACTTTTGCACCTTTGTTGAATATCATGTGAGTTGCTATGCATGTTCGTCTTGTCTGAAGTAAGGGTGATTTATCGTGATTAAATGGTTTGAGTGTGCATATTGTTAGAGAAGAACATTGGGCCGCTAACCAAATCCATGTATCATGGTGGAAGTTTTAGTTTGGACATTAATCCTCAATCTCTTATGAGAATATTATCTGTTGTTGAATGCTTATGCATTAAAGAGGAGTCCATTATCTGTTTTCTATGTTGTCCCGGTATGGATGTCCACAAGTTGAGATCTATCAAAAATGAGAAATCAAATGCGATTTATCTCCTTGGACCTTTGTACAGGCGGCATAGAGGTACCCCTTTGTGACACTTGGTTGAAACATATTTTATGCAATGATAATCCATGTAAATCCAAGCTAATTAGGACAAGGTGCGAGCACTATTGGTATTCGATGCATGAGGCTTGCAACTTGTAGGAAGTTTTATGCATAACACATATGAATTATTACTACCATTGACAATATTGTTTCTATGTTTTCAAAATAAAAGCTCTAGCACAAAAATAGTAATCCATGCTTCCCTCTGCGAAGGGCCTTTCTTTTACTTTATGTTGAGTCAGTTTACCTACTTCCTTCTGTCTTAGAAGAAAACACGTGTGTCAACTGTGTGCATTTATTCTTACATGTTTACTTATTGCACTTGTTATATTACTTTATGTTGACAATTATCCATGAGATATACATGTTACAAGTTGAAAGCAATTGCTGAAACTTAATCATCCTTTATGTTGCTTCGAAACCTCTTACTTTGAATCTATTGCTTTATGAGTTAGCTCTTATGCAACTCTTTTTGACACTTGTCTTGAAAGTACTATTCATGAAAAGTTTTGCTATATGATTCAGTTGTTTAGTCATTATCTCTTTGTTAGCAATCTATTGCTTCGAATCACTCCATTCATCTCATATGCTTTACAATAATGTTGATCAAGATTATGTTGGTAGCATGTCACTTCAGAAATTATTGTTGTTATCATTTACCTACTGAGGGTGAGTAGGAACTAAGCTTAGGGATGCTTGATACGTCTCAACGTATCTATAATTTCTTATGTTCCATGCTAGTTTTATGACAATACCTACATGTTTTGTTCACACTTTATGATGTTTTGATGCATTTTCCGGCACTAACCTATTAACAAGATGCCGAGCGCCGTTTTTCTGCTGTTTTTGGTTTTAGAAATCCTACACAGGAAATATTCTCGGAATTGGACGAAACAAAATCCCACGGTCTTATTTTTCCACGGAGTTTCCAGAAGACCGAAGAGGATACGAAGTGGGGCCACGAGGAGCTGCCACCATAGGGCGGCGCGGAAGGAGGGGCCCGCGCCACCCTATGGGGTGGGCCCTCGAGAGCCCCTGCGCTGCCCTTCCGCCTACTTAAACTCTCGTCGAAACCCTAGTGCCGAGAGCCACGATACGAGAAAAGTTACTAAGACGCCGCCGCCGCCAATCCCATCTCGGGGGATTCGGAGATCGCCTCCGGCCTGCCGGAGAGGGGAATCATCACCGAGGGCTCTACATCACCATGCTCGCCTCCGGACTGATGCGTGAGTAGTTCATCCTTGGACTATGGGTCCATAGCAGTAGCAAGATGGTTGTCTTCTCCTCTTGTGCTATCATGTTTAGATCTTGTGAGCTGCCTAACATGATCAAGATCATCTATTTGTAATGCTACATGTTGTGTTTGGTGGGATCCGATGAATATGGAATACTATGTCAAGTTGATTATTGATCTGTCATATATGTGTTGTTTATGTTCTTGCATGCTCTCCGTTGCTAGTAGAGGCTCTGGCCAAGTTGATACTTGTAACTCCAAGAGGGAGTATTTATGCTCGATAGTGGGTTCATGCCTCCATTGAATCTGGGACAGTGACAGAAAGTTCTAAGGTTGTGGATGTGCTGTTGCCACTAGGGATAAAACATCGATGCTTTGTCGAAGGATATTTGTGTTGATTACATTACGCACCATACTGATGCGCGTAGATGTACACGTCCGTTGGGAACCCCAAGAGGAAGGTATGATGCGCACAGTGGCAAGTTTTCCCTCAGTAAGAAACCAAGGTTTAATCGGCAGGAGGAGCCAAGAAGCACGTTGAAGGTTGATGGTGGCGAAATGTGATGCGGCGCAACACCAGGGATTAGCGCCAACGTGGAACCTGCACACACAACAAAGTACTTTGCCCCAACGAAACAGTGAGGTTGTCAATCTCACCGGCTTGCTGTAACAAAGGATTAACCGTATTGTGTGGAAGATGATTGTTTGCAAAGAAAACAGTAAAGAACAATTGCAGTAGATTGTATGCGATGTAAAGAATAGGACTGGGGTCCACAGTTCACTAGAGGTGTCTCTCCCATAAGATAAAAGCATGTTGGGTGAACAAATTACAATTGGGCAATTGACAAAAAATAGAAAGGGCATAACAATGCACATACATGATATGATAAATATAGTGAGATTTAATCGGGCATTACGACAAAGTACATAGACCGCCATCCAGCATGCATCTATGCCTAAAAAGTCCACCTTCAGGTTATCATCCGAACCCCTTCAGTATTAAGTTGCAAGCAACAGACAATTGCATTAAGTATGGTGCGTAATGTAATCAACAACTACATCCTTAGACATAGCATCAATGTTTTATCCCTAGTGGCAACACACATCCACAACCTTAGAACTTTCTGCACTGTCCCAGATTTAATGGAGGCATGAACCCACTATCGAGCATAAATACTCCCTCTTGGAGTTAAGAGCAAAAACTTGGCCAGAGCCTCTACTAATAACGGAGAGCATGCAAGATCATAAACAACACATAGGTAATAGATTGATAATCACCATAACATAGTATTCTCTATCCATCGGATCCCGACAAACACAACATATAGTATTACAGATAGATGATCTTGATCATGTTAGGCAGCTCACAAGATCCAACAATGAAGCACAATTAGGAGAAGACGACCATCTAGCTAGCTATGGACCCATAGTCCAGGGTGAACTACTCACTCATCACTCCGGGCGATTATGGCGATGAAGAGTCCTCCCGGAGATGATTCCCCTCTCCGGCCAGGAGGCGATCTCTTGAATCCCCCAAGATGGGATTGGCGGCGGCGGCATCTGGAAGGTTTTCCGTATCGTGGCTCTCGGTACAGAGGGTTTCGCGACGAAGACTTTAAGTAGGCGGAAGGGCAACGCGGGGCCACACGAGGGCCCCACACGCTAGGGCCGCGCGGCCAAGACTGGGCCGCGCCGCCCTAGTGTGGCGGCGCCTCGTGGCCCCACTTCCTTTCCCCTCGGTCTTGTGGAAGCTTCGTGCAAAAATAGGACCCTGGGCGTTTATTTCGTCCAATTCCGAGAATATTTCCTTACTAGGATTTCGAAACCAAAAACAGCAGAAAACAACAATGGCTCTTCGGCATCTTGTTAATAGGTTAGTGCGGAAAATGCGTAAATACGACATATAATGTGTATAAAACATGTAGATATCATCAATAATGTAGCATGGAACATAAGAAATTATCGATACATCGGAGACGTATCAGCATCCCCAAGCTTAGTTCTGTCCCGAGCGGGTAAACGATAACAAGGATAATTTCTGGAGTGACATGCCATCATAACCTTGATCATACTATTGTAAGCATATGTAATGAATGCAGCGATCAAAACAATGGTAATGACATGAGTAAACAAATGAATCATAAAGCAAAGACTTTTCATGAATAGTACTTCAAGACAAGCATCAATAAGTCTTGCATAAGAGTTAACTCATAAAGCAATAAATCAAAGTAAAGGTATTGAAGCAACACAAAGGAAGATTAAGTTTCAGCGGTTGCTTTCAACTTATAACATTTATATCTCATGGATAGTGTCAATGTAAAGTAATATAACAAGTGCAATATGCAAGTATGTAGGAATCAATGCTCACACAAGTGTTTGCTTCTTAAGGTGGAGAGAGATAGGTAAAATGACTCAACAATAAAAGTAAAAGAAAGGTCCTTCAAAGAGGAAAGCATCGATTGCTATATTTGTGCTAGAGCTTTTATTTTGAAAACATGAAACAATTTTGTCAACGGTAGTAATAATTCATATGTGCTATGCATAATACTTCCTACAAGTTGCATGTGTCATGCATAGAGTACCAATAGTGCTCGCACCTTGTCCTACTATCTCGGAAACACGGATTCTCATCACATAACATATGTTTCAAC
This sequence comes from Lolium multiflorum, assembly GCA_030979885.1. Lineage (NCBI taxonomy): Eukaryota > Viridiplantae > Streptophyta > Magnoliopsida > Poales > Poaceae > Lolium > Lolium multiflorum. The sequence continues at coordinate 181,301,399 of CM061749.1, read as the reverse complement.
CAAGTGTCACAAAGGGGTACCTCTATGCCGCCTCTACAAGTGTCTAAGGAGAAAGCACGCATTGGATTTCTCGCTTTTGATTATTCTCAACTTAGACATCCATACCGGGACAACATAGACAACAGATAATGGACTCCTCTTTTTCATGCTTAAGCATTCAACAATAGTTAATATTCTCATAAGAGATTGAGGTTGTATGTCAAAACTGAAACTTCCACCATGATACATGGCTTTAGTTAGCGGCCCAATGTTCTTCGCTAACATATGCATACTCAAACCATTTGATCGTGAAGTCCACTACTTCACACAAGACGAACATGCATAGCATCTCACATGATATCCACAAAGGTAAAGTTGATGGCGTCCCCAGAAAACATGGTTACCGCTCAACAAGCAACTTATAAGAATTAAGACACATAACTACATATTCATTACCACAATAGTTTTTAAGGCTATTTGTCCCATGATCTATATATTGCAAAGGTGAATGATGGAATTTTAAAGGTAGCACTCAAGCAATTTACTTTGGAATGGCAGAGAAATACCATGTAGTAGGTAGGTATGGTGGACACGAATGGCATAGTGGTTGGCTCAAGGATTTTGGATGCATGAGAAGTATTCCCTCTCGATACAAGGTTTAGGCTAGCAAGGTTATTTGAAGCAAACTCAAGGATGAACCGGTGCAAAACTCACATAAAAGACATATTGTAAACATTATAAGACTCTACACCATCTTCCTTGTTGTTCAAAACTCAATACTAGAAATTATCTAGACCTTAGAGAGACCAAATATGCAAACCAAATTTTAGCAAGCTCTATGTATTTCTTCATTAATGGGTGCAAAGTATATGATGCAAGAGCTTAAACATGAGCACAACAATTGCCAAGTATCACATTATCCAAGACATTTTAGAATTACTACATGTAGCATTTCCCGATTCCAACCATATAACAATTTAACGAAGAAATTTCAACCTTCGCCTTGAACATTATGAGTAAAGCCTAAGGACATATTTGTCCATATGCAACATCGGAGCGTGTCTCTCTCCCATACAGTGAATGCTAGGATCCATTTTATTCAAACAAAAACAAAAACAAAACAAACCGATGCTCCAAGCAAAGTACATAAGATGTGATGAATAAAAATATAGTTTCAGGGGAGGAACCTGATGATGTTGTCGATGAAGAAGGGGATGCCTTGGGCATCCCCAAGCTTAGACGCTTGAGTCTTCTTAATATATGCAGGGATGAACCACGGGGCATCCCCAAGCTTAGAGCTTTCACTCCTCTTGATCATAGTATATCATACTCCTCTCTTGACCCTTGAAAACTTCCTTCACACCAAACTTCAAGCAAACTCATTAGAGGGTTAGTGCACAATTAAAATTCACATATTCAGAGGTGACACAATCATTCTTAACACTTCTGGACATTGCACAAAGCTACTGGACATTAATGGATCAAAGGAATTCATCCAACATAGCAAATACGGCAATGCGAAATAAAAGGCAGAATCTGTCAAAAACAGAACAGTCCGTAAAGACGAACCTGAAAGGGGCACTAGACTTGCTCAAATGGAAAAACTCAAAACTAATGAAAGTTGCATACATATCTGAGGATCACGCTCGTAAATTTGCAGATTTTTTCGATTTTTTTACAGAGACTTATGCTAGAATTCGTGACAGACAGCAATGCTGTTTCTGCGCAGCGATCCCAAATATAACATCAACTTTAACATAGAAACTTTACTTGGCACAAAAACATGATAAGGAGAGGTTGCTACAGTAGTAAACAACTTCCAAGACTCAACAAAACAAAAATTTCTGTAGTAAAATAAACACATGGGTTATCTCCCAAGAAGTGCTTTTCTTTAACGCCTTTCAGCTAGGCGCAGAAAGTGCAAATCAAGTAACATCAAGAGTAGAAGCATCAACATTATTTTTCTTGCAAACACAACTTGTTGCAGAGGGTACTTTAGGCGCTCCATTATCTAAATTTTCTATGGTGGTGCTAGGGGTTTTAGCAATTTTAGGCCTATAATAATTCTTTTGTTTAGGCACTTTAGAGGCATACATGAATTTTTGCTCTTTACCCACATAAGCTTTCTCATTATACTTGAGAGAAGAAAAGGTTGAACCCAAGGTTCCCATAGCTTTTTCAAGTTCATCAATCCTATTGGTTTGATTATCATGGACAACACAAGTTCCTAGGACATTAATTCTTTCATCAACTCCTCCTAGGGATTTATCAAGTTCATCAGTTTTATCCAATAACATTTCCAATTTAGTTTCAATACTTGGAAAAATTTTCTCTATGGTTTCCAATTTTTTCATAACATCCTCAAGAGAGATTTCAATTTTAACTTCATTAACAGGTGGTATTCCAACTAGACTCTCAATGATGCAACTAGCTTCTAAAGCGGGAGTACCTAGGAAATTACCTCCCGAAAGAGTATCAAGAACATACCTATTCCAACTAGATAAACCAACATAAAAGTTCCTAAGAAGGATAGTGGTGGAGTGTTTCTTAATGCACCTATGATGAGCATTACTAATTCTGTACCAAGCATCTTTAAAACTTTCTCCACCTTGTTGCTTAAAAGAACGAACTTCAACTTCAGGATTACTCATGATAACAGTAGTAAAAGTAACTAAGTAAATAAAGACAAGTAACTAATTTTTTTGTGTTTTTGATATAGACAACAAGACAGTAAATAAAGTAAAACTAGCAACTAATTTTTTGTGTGTTTTGTTTAGGTGCAGCAAACAAAGTAATAAATAAAATAAAGCAAGACAAAAACAAAGTAAAGAGATTGGGAAGTGGAGACTCCCCTTGCAGCGTGTCTTGATCTCCCAACGGCGCCAGAAAACAGGCTTGATGCGCGTAGATGTACACGTCCGTTGGGAACCCCAAGAGGAAGGTATGATGCGCACAGCAAGTTTTCCCTCAGAAAGAAACCAAGGTTTAATCGAACCAGGAGGAGCCAAGAAGCACGTTGAAGGTTGATGGTGGCGAAATGTGATGCGGCGCAACACCAGGGATTCCGGCGCCAACGTGGAACCTGCACAACACAACCAAAGTACTTTGTTCCAACGAAACAGTGAGGTTGTCAATCTCATCGGCTTGCTGTAACAAAGGATTAACCGTATTGTGTGGAAGATGATTGTTTGCAAAGAAAACAGTAAAGAACAATTGTAGTAGATTGTATGCGATGTAAAGAATAGGACCGGGGTCCACAGCTAGAGGTGTCTCTCCCATAAGATAAAAGCATGTTGGGTGAACAAATTACAGTCGAGCAATTGACAAATAGAAAGGGCATAACAATGCACATACATGATATGATAAATATAGTGAGATTTAATCAGGGCATTACGACAAAGTACATAGACCGCCATCCGACTGCATCTATGCCTAAAAAGTCCACCTTCAGGTTATCATCCGAACCCCTTCCAGTATTAAGTTGCAAACAACAGAAAATTGCATTAAGTATGGTGCGTAATGTAATCAACAACTACATCCTTAGACATAGCATCAATGTTTTATCCCTAGTGGCAACAGCACATCCACAACCTTAGAACTTTCTGTCACTGTCCCAGATTTAATGGAGGCATGAACCCACTGTCGAGCATAAATACTCCCTCTTGGAGTTAAGAGCAAAAACTTGGTCAGAGCCTCTACTAATAACGGAGAGCATGCAAGATCATAAACAACACATAGCTAGGTAATAGATTGATAATCACCATAACATAGTATTCTCTATCCATCGGATCCCGACAAACACAACATATAGTATTACAGATAGATGATCTTGATCATGTTAGGCAGCTCACAAGATCCAACAATGAAGCACAATTAGGAGAAGACGACCATCTAGCTACTGCTATGGACCCATAGTCCAGGGGTGAACTACTCACTCATCACTCCGGAGGCGATCATGGCGATGAAGAGTCCTCCGGGAGATGATTCCCCTCTCCGGCAGGGTGCCGGAGGCGATCTCCTGAATCCCCCAAGATGGGATTGGCGGCGGCGCTCTGGAAGGTTTTCCGTATCGTGGCTCTCGGTACGAGGGTTTCGCGACGAAGACTTTAAGTAGGCGGAAGGGCAACGCTGGGGGCCACACGAGGGACCCACACGCTAGGGCCGCGCGGCCAAGACTGGGCCGCGCCGCCCTGGTGTGGCGCCTCGTGGCCCCACCTTTCCCTCCCGGTCTTCGGAAGCTTCGTGCAAAAATAGGACCCTGGGCGTTGATTTCATCCAATTCCGAGAATATTTCCTTACTAGGATTTCTGAAAGCAGAAAACAGCAACTGGCTCTTCGGCATCTTGTTAATAGGTTAGTGCCGGAAAATACGTAAATACGACATATAATGTGTATAAAACATGTAGATATCATCAATAATGTAGCATGGAACATAAGAAATTATCGATACGTCGGAGACGTACCACATACTTAATGCAATTGTCTGTTGTTTGCAACTTAATACTGGAAGGGGTGCGGATGCTAACCTGAAAGTGGACTTTTTAGGCATAGATGCATGCTGGATGGCGATCTATGTTCTTTGTCGTAATGCCCTGATTAAATCTCATAGTGATCATCATGATATGTATATGAATCTTTATTTGTCAATTGCCCACCTGTAATTTGTTCACCCAGCATGTTATTTATCTTATTGGAGAGACACCACTCACTACAAGAAAAGTTCTGATAGACAACGTCTCAAAATCGTCCGCTAAGGGGTATTTTTCGTCGCCTATGGGCCTAACCCGACGATATGGGTTCTGTTGTGGAAACTGCGTCAGGCAAAGTCCTACGACGATTTTTTCGGTCCGTCGCGCTTGGGCCCTTCCGCCACGGAAAATCGGACCTTTGCCCAAGTGTTTCCGGGAGCCCGTTGACTGCGACGTCATGCAAACCGACACGTACGCCGTTGGCGCGTTAACGGCGTTACGCTGAAACCCCGTGGTAGATGGTAGGCCCACACGAGGCCTGCCACGTCTTAAGCGGGCCGCCCATTAAGTTTACGGGCCGGGCCAGCTGACTTAGTTTGACCGGTCAACTATATAGCTGGGCTGGTCCATTAGTTACGTGGGCCGGCCTAACCTCTAAAGTTGACTGGTCAAAACTTTAATGGGCCGGCCCACTAAGCATGTGGGCGGGCCGAATGCACTCGTTTGACCGGTCAAAGGCAAAAGGGCCGGCCCACAACACATGTGGGACCCACTTTCCGTTATCGGGCCGCCCATTTAACAAGTGGGGTCCGCCTTAAAGCAAGTGGGCCGCCCAAAAATTATTGGGCCGGCCCAATTAGCATGTGGGTCCCACTTTCTGCTATCGGGCGCCCATTTAGTACGTGGGTCCACATTAGATCAACGGGCTGACAAGCCGGGGCGGGCCAAAAGCACAAGGTGGTCCCACTTTCCTGTTAAAGGGCACCCATTTAGTATGTGGGGTCCACCATATAGCAAGCGGGGCCCAACAAGATAGTGGGCGGCCAAAAACACAGGTGGGTCCCACTTTCCGTTAAAGGGCTGGCCCATTTAGTATGTGGGGTCCACCATATAGCAAGTGGGCCGCCCAACAAGATAGTGGGCGGGCAAAAACACAGTGGGTCCCACTTTCCCGTTAAAGGGCGGCCCATTTAGTATGGGGTCCACCATATAGCAAGTGGGCGGCCCAACACGCTAGTGGGCCGGCCCAACACGCATAGTGGTCGGCAAAAAAAGGTGGGTCCCACTTTCCTCTTAAAGGGCCGGCCCGTTTAGTATGGGGTCCACCATATAGAAGTGGCGCCCAACAAGATAGTGGGCGGGCCAAAAACACAGTGGGTCCCACTTTCGTCTTAAAGGGCCGGCCCATTTAGTATGTGGGGTCCACCACAAAAGCAATTGGGCTGGCCCAACTAGTTAGTGGGCCACCCAGTAGTGGGTGGGTCCACCTTAAAGCAAGTGGGGGCCCAATTAGATTGTGGGGTCCACCGTAAATCAAGTGGGCTGGCCCAATAAGTAAGTGGGCCAGCCCGTTTAGTTGCTTGTTTATATGCCGGCGTAATAGGCGCTTTAGGATTTTGCGGGCGGCACATATGTGATTTCGCTTAATTGGGCCGTTTAAGGGATGGGAATTCGTGATTTAGATACTGAGAATATTTACGCAGCATTGATTTCTGTCGGATAGCCTCACTTACCACAAGCACCAAAGAAAAAATGCGCGAAAGAACTATAAAAACTAACTAAATATTACATCAGCTGCAAGGCTTTGAAAAAATATTACAGAACCCAGAGAAATTGAATGGTAATTAAACCTAGCAATACAATGAAGCGATCCGGCAATCTTTTAAGTTGTCCATGCAGCACCTATATCTGAAACAAAGACATTACAAGTTAAGACAACAACAATGGAAACGCAAAGACACTGCAATATTGTTTGCCAAAGAATTTGGAACTCATCATTTCGTCGTTATAACAAGATCATTGTAATGCGCACAATAAGCAAACAAAGAGTGCATGCCGCATACCAACAGCCAATATAACAGAGCATGTTAGAATGAAACAGCAGACTTACTACTGTCGAGTCCCATGCAAACCAACATGTTCAGGGAGTACAAAATTGGCATGAACAACATAGTAGCAGGCTATAAATTTTGTAACAACGACTGAGCAAGATGAAGTTATGATGGCTACATCTACAGAGCAGGGAATGTAAACCAAAAATAGAAGTTACGATGGCAAAAGCTAAAGAGGAGGGAATGTGAACCAACATGTGCCAAGTGCAATTACTTCATTTTGGCCGTGAACTAAATAATACTCCTGAACTTATAGTGAAGGGGATGCAAATCAAGATGTTTTGGGATATAAACTTGTAATGAGCAACACATAGAGGATAGTTAATGTTGGAGCTTAGGATGGACCAGATACAGAATATAGTGGGATCACCTGTGAACTTGTATAAGAGGGAATGCAAACCAATATGTTCAGCTTTCCATATGTGAGCGTCATGCCAAGTCAGAGAAACAAGTCAATAATGCAGCTTTTGAAGAACAAGATGGCACGCAAAATTATTATCTAGTAGTATGACAAGTTTATTTGTACTACAGGCTAGATAGCAGAGTGATAGCATGCCAAACTAAGTCCTTACTTTGTTAGCTTACAATGAACTAGATACAAAACAATGGCATCACCTGTAGTACAGGGAATGCAAGCCAACATGTTCATGGAGTAAAAAATTGGCACAAACAACATAGTAGCAGGCCATAATTTTTGTAACAACGACTGAGCAAGATAAAGTTATGATGGCTAGATCTACAGAGCAGGGAATGTAAACCAAATATAGAAGTTACGATGCCAAAAGCTATAGAGCAGGGAATGCGAACCAACATGTGCAATTACTTAAAATTGGCCATGAACTAAATAATAGCAGGATGTTACTATAATACCTATAATTTTTGTAACAACGACTGAGCAAGATAGAAGTTATGATGGCTACATCTACAGAGCAGGGAATGCAAACCAAAATGTTCAATCGCTTAAAGTTAGCAATGAAGTAGAAAATAGCAACGTGTTACGGTCATAGCTAGGAATGAACTAAAAGAGCTTCAGACAAACAAGCATCTGAACCTAGAACATGGCGCTAAAACAAGGGACTTACATTAGGAGAAGCACTCTGTGGGAGTCACAGCAGATCTTCCTGGGGTTGATAGATCCGGTGATGAAGTACGCTACATGTGCTACTTGGGGTTGGAGAGACGGCCATTACACTTCATGATTACTCATCTCATCTGCAAAAACGTAACGGCGCGTCGTTAGCACAAACAGGTTCCCCCAAGATTAAACAAGAACTTGCAGGCAAGCAATAGAAAAGCGACAGTAGAAGAGTTTAGATCATGCACAGCGCCGGTGAAGCAGATCCGGTTCATGCACAGCGGTGTCGGTGAGCAAGATCCGATGCGGTGGACGACGGATCCGGCGAAGCGGCTCCGGTGGGGTGGACGATACCGCAGCTGAAGCGACTGCGGTAGACTGCTGGATGAGCATATGGTTTCGAGGTACGGCGGGGATGATCCGGTCCGGTTGATGACGGCGTCGATGAAGCGGCTCCGGCAGGCAGCCGGATGACGAGGATCGCGAGGGCTCGGGTAGGCCAGGGAAGTCCGGCGGGGATGTTCCGGTGCGGTGGTCGTGGAGGTGGGAGAGAGGGACTTGGGAAGTTCCGGTGGGTGGTCTGAGGGAAATGAATTTTTTTTGGGAGGGTTTCCGGGCTAGGGAGGTGGTGATCCAAAAAATGACGGGCATACCCCCCACCAACCGACTTTGCTGCCATCTCCATAGGGGTAGAATCACTACAAGAAAAGTTGCCATGGCCGACGAAGTTGAAGTCGCGCCGTGGTTGCTGGTGTACCATGGCCGACGATTTTGGTCCCTCCGTGGTGCATGTCAAAACTTTTTTTTTCTCGTTTTTGAGGCCACCTAGCCCGACGAAAGCGGCCAAAACGTGGCGTATGGTGGCCCGGGACGTGGTGCATCTCGAAATCTCGGGTTCGCCGGCCGAGTCAACGCAAATCCGCACCGCCGAGGGATGTAGGGCCCAGATGGCAGCCTCTCTGGCATTGTTTTTTTCTAGATCGCGCCATCTCGTTCAACGTTCTCCGATCGAGCCGTTTACGATGCAGGATCATGGGTCCCGCATGTCATCCTCTATGAACCAAAATTCTTTCTATTCTTGGATTTTTTTGACCCCCTGATTTCTGGCTACTTCCTTTTTCTTTTGATCCCTTGCCGCCTTGGAAACGTTGAGACCGCTGCTGCTAAATGGGACCCGCATGTCATCCTCTATGTGCAATCAACTTTCTTTTCTTGGAGTTTTTTTGGCACCTCAAATTTGGTCACTTGCCTTTTCTTTCGATCCCCTGCCGCCTCTCAAACGGTGATACCGCTGCTGCTAAATGGGACCCGCATGTCATCCTCTATGTACTATAAAACTTTCTTTTCTTGAATTATTTTTGGCACCTCATATTTGGTCACTTACCTTTTCTTTCGATCACCTGCCGCCTCTCAAACGGTGATACCGCTGCTGCTAAATGGGACCCGCATGTCATCCTCTATGTACTATAAAACTTTCTTTTCTTGGATTTTTTTGGCACCTCATATTTGGTCACTTGACTTTTTCTTTCGATCACCTGCTGCCTCTCAAACAGTGATACCGCTGCTGCTAAATGGGACCCGCATGTCATCCTCTATGTACTATAAAACTTTCTTTTCTTGAATTATTTTTGGCTCCTCATATTTGGTCACTTGCTTTTTCTTTCGAACCCCTGCCGCCTCTCAAACGGTGATACCGCTGCTGCTAAATGGGACCCGCATGTCATCCTCTATGTACTATAAAACTTTCTTTTCTTGAATTATTTTTGGCTCCTGATATTTTTTCACTTGCCTTTTTCTTTCGATCTCATGCCACGTTTGAAACGTTGAGGAACCTGCAGCTCATGGGACCCGCATGTCATCCTCTATGTACTATAAAAGTTCATTTTCTTGGTTTTTTTCACCATCTGATTTTTGGCAATTTCTTTTTTCTTTTGATCCCCTGCCGCCTCTCAAACGCGATACCGCTGCTGCTAAATGGGACCCGCATGTCATCCTCTATGTGCAATCAACTTTCTTTTCTTGGAGTTTTTTTGGCACCTCAAATTTGGTCACTTGCCTTTTTCTTTCGATCCCCTGCCGCCTCTCAAACGGTGATACTGCTGCTTTGGGACCCGCATGTCATCCTCTATGTACTATAAAACTTTCTTTTCTTGGATTTTTTTGGCACCTCATATTTGGTCACTTGACTTTTTCTTTCGATCCCCTGCTGCCTCTCAAACAGTGATACCGCTGCTGCTAAATGGGACCCGCATGTCATCCTCTATGTACTATAAAACTTTCTTTTCTTGAATTATTTTTGGCTCCTGATATTTTTTCACTTGACTTTTTCTTTCGATCTCATGCCACGTTTGAAATGTTGAGGAACCTGCAGCTCATGGGACCCGCATGTCATCCTCTATGTACTATAAAAGTTCATTTTCTTGGTTTTTTTCACCATCTGATTTTTGGCAATTTCTTTTTTCTTTTGATCCCCTGCCACCTCTCAAACGTGATACCGCTGCTGCTAAATGGGACCCGCATGTCATCCTCTATGTACTATAAAACTTTCTTTTCTTGAATTATTTTTGGCTCCTCATATTTGGTCACTTGCCTTTTTCTTTCGATCTCATGCCAAGTTTGAAACGTTGAGGAACCTGCTGGCTCATGGGACCCGCATGTCATCCTCTATGAGCAATCAACTTTCTTTTCTTGGAGTTTTTTTGGCACCTCATATTTGGGCACTTGCCTTTTTCTTTCGATCTCATGCCACGTTTGAAACGTTGAGGAACCTGCGGCTCATGGGACCCGCATGTCATCCTCTATGTGCTATAAAAGTTTCCTTTGTTGGATTTTTTTCACCCTCTGATTTTTGGCTTGCCTTTTTCTTTTGATCCCCTGCCCCTTTGAAACGTTGAGTAAGCTGTTGGCTCAAGGGACCCGCATGTCATCCTCTATGTCCATCAACTTTCCTTTCTTGGATTTTTTTTCACCCCCTAATTACTAGCTACTTTCTTTTTCTTTTGATCTCAAGCCGCATTACAAACATTGAGACCGCTGCTGCAAAATGGGACCCACATGTCATCCTCTATGTACAATAAAGTTTCTTTTCTTGGATTATCTTTTGCTCCTGATATTTTGTCACTTGCCTTTTTCTTTCGATCTCATGCCGCCTTTGAAACGTTGAGTAAGCTGCTGGCTCATGGGTCCCGCATGTCATCCTCTACGAACAATAAAAGTTTCCTTTCTTGGAGTTATTTTTGACCCCTAATTTCTGGCTATTTGCCTTTTTCTTTGGATCTCCTGCCCCTTTGAAACGATGAGGACGCTGTTGGCAGGTCGGTCCCACAAGTCATCCTCTATGAACAATAAAAGTTTCCTTTGATGGATTTTTTTGAACCCCTAATTAATTTCTGGATATTTCCTTTTTTTCTTTGATCCTGCCGCCTTGGAATCGTTGAGGATGCTGCTGCCTCATGGGTCCCGCATGTCATCCTCTCAGAACGGTAAATGTTTCTTTTCTTGGATATTGTTTACCAAATGATTTTTGGCTTATTTTTTCTTTCGATATCCTGCCGCCTTTAAAACGTTGAGGACGCTGCTGGCTCACGGGTCCCACATGTCAGCCTCTATGAACAATAAGCGCTGAGGACGCTGCTGCCTCATGGGTCCCGCATGTCATCCTCTCAGAACGAAAATGTTTCTTTTCTTGGATTTTTTACCAACAGATTTTTGGTTTATTTTTTCTTTCCATCCCCTGCCGCCTTTAAAACGACGCTGCTGGCTCATGGGTCCACGATGTCAGCCTCCCCGTACAAGAAACATGTGATATCTTGATTATTTTGCAGACAATAAACAGTGTATTGCGCTCTGAGCTATTTCAACGGATAAATTAAATCTTTATTTTTACATAAACAAATTTATATGCTGAATCTCCTTGTTTTTTGTTTTTGCGAAGCATAGGACTTTCCTGTTTTTTTAGAAAAATCCGAACTATCCTGTTTTGGAGTGGGCTGAAATTGTACGAGTCAAAAGGGCCAGCAGGATAGTTCGAATGCCCAGATGTCCACATGCAGCCCAATTGAAATCGTTCTTTTTTTGGATTTTTTTCACCCCCTGATTTCTGGCTACTTCATTTTTCTTTTGGTCCTGTGCCGCCTTGGAAACGTTGAGACCGCTGCTGCAAAATGGGACCCGCATGTCATCCTCAATGTACAGTAAAATTTCTTTTCTTAGATTATTTTTGGCTCCTGATATTTGGTCACTTGGCTTTTTCTTTTGATCCCGTGCAGCCTCTCAAACGGTGATACCGCTGCTGCTAAATGGGACCCGCATGCCATCCTCTATGTACAATCAAGTTTCTTTTCTTGAATTATTTTTGGCTCCTGATATTTGGTCACTTGCCTTTTCTTTCGATCTCATGCCACGTTTGAAACGTTGAAAAACCTGCTGGCTCATGGGACCCGCATGTCATCCTCTATGTACAATAAAACTTTCTTTTCTTCGATTTTTTTTGGCACCTCATATTTGGTCACTTGCCTTTTTCGATCCCTCGCCTCTCAAACGGTGATACCGCTGCTGCTAAATGGGACCCGCATGTCATACTCTATGTACAATCAAGTTTCTTTTCTTGAATTATTTTTGGATCCTGATATTTGGTCATTTGCCTTTTTCTTTCGATCTCATGCCACGTTTGAAACGTTGAAAAACCTGCTGGCTCATGGGACCCGCATGTCATCCTCTATGTACTATAAAAGTTCATTTTCTTGGTTTTTTTTCACCCTCTGATTTTCGGCTATTTCCTTTTTCTTTTGATCCCTGCCGCCTTTGAAACGTTGAAGACTCTGCTGGCTCATCGATAAAACTTTCCTTTGTTTTTTACCCCCTAATTTCTGGCTACTTTCTTTTTCTTTTGATCTCAAGCCGCATTTGAAACGTTGAGACCGCTGCTGCTAAATGGGACCCGCATGTCATCCTCTATGTACAATAAAGTTTTCTTTTCTTGGATTATCTTTGTCTCGATATTTTGTCACTTGCCTTTTTCTTTCGATCTCATGCCGCCTTTGAAACGTTGAGTAAGCTGCTGGCTCATGGGTCCCCATGTCATCCTCTACGAACAATAAAAGTTTCCTTTCTTGGAGTTATTTTTGAACCCTAATTTCTGGCTACTTCCTTTTTCTTTTGATCCCGTGCCGCCTTGGAAACGTTGAGACCGCTGCTGCTAAATGGGTCCCGCATGTCATCATCTATGTACAATAAAATTTCTTTCTTCGATTATTTTCGGGTCCTGATATTTGGTCACTTGCCTTTTTCTTTCGATCTCATGCCGCCTTTGAAACGTTGAGGAAGCTGCTGGACATGGGTCCCGCATGTCATCCTCTATGAACAATAAAAGTTTCCTTTCTTGGAGTTATTTTTTACCCCTAATTTCTGGCTACTTCCTTTTTCTTTTGATCCCCTGCCGCCTTTGAAACGTTGAAGACTTTGCTGGCTCATGGGTCCCACATGTCAGCCTCTATGAACAATAAACACTTCCTTTCTTGGAGTTATTCTGTACCCCTAATTTCTGGCTATTTGCCTTTTTTCTTTCGATCCCCAGTCGCCTTCTAAACGTAGAGGACGCGGCTGGCTCGCGGGTCCCAGATGTCAGCCTCCATGGACAATAAACCTCTCCTTTGTTGGATTTATTTTTCACCCTCTGATTTTGGCTATTTCCTTTTTCTTTTGATCCACTGCCGCCTTGGAAACATTGAGTAAGCTGCTGACACATGGGGCCCGCATGTCATCCTCTATGTACAATCAACTTGCAAGATCTTCGAGCGAAAGAGCTTGTATTAGTGGGACCCATATGTCAACCTCTATGTACAATAAAAGTTTCCTTTCTTGGATTATTTTTAGCTCCTGATATTCGGTCACTTTCCTTTTTCTTTCGATCTCAAGCCGCCTCTGAAACGTTGAGTAAGGTGCTGGCTCATGGGACCCACATGTCATCCTCTATGTACAATAAAGTTTCTTTTCTTGGATTTTTTTACCCCGATTTTTGGTCACTTGCCTTGACGCTGCTGGCTCATGGGTCCCACATGTCAGCATCTATGAACAATAAACCTTTCCTTTGTTGGATTTATTGTTTACCCCTAATTTCTGGCTATTTGCCTTTTTCTTTTCATCCCCACCGGCCTTTGAAAACGTTGAGGAACCTGCTGGCTCATGGGACCCGCATGTCATCCTCTATGTACTATAAAATTTCTTTTCTTGGTTTTTTTCACCTCTGATTTTTGGCTATTTCCTTTTTCTTTTGATCCCCTGCCGCCTTGAAACGTTGAGTAAGCTGCTGACTCATGGGACCCGCATGTCATCCTCTATGTACAATCAACTTTCTTTTTTTGGAGTTTTTTACCCCCTAATTTCTGGCTACTTTCTTTTTCTTTTGATCTCAAACCGCATTTGAAACGCTGAAACCGCTGCTGCAAAATGGGACCCGCATGTCATCCTCTATGTACAATAAGTTTCATTTCTTGGATTATTTTTGGCACCTGATATTTGGTCACTTGCCTTTTTCTTCCGATCTCATGCCGCCTTTGAAACGTTGAGTAAGCTGCTGGCTCATGGGTCCCGCATGTCATCCTCTACGAACAATAAAAGTTTCATTTCTTGGAGTTATTTTTGACCCCTAATTTCTGGCTACTTCCTTTTTTCTTTTGATCCACTGCCGCCTTTGAAACGGTGCGGATTCTGCAGACTAATACAAGCTTTTTCTCTCCAAGATCTTGCAAGTTGATAGATTAAATCATGGAATTATTAGGATATGTTTTAAATTTCAAATCCACTTTATGAATTATTAAAAATACCGTTATCCATGTGGGTATGGAGCGAACAAGGATTTTCATATTGGGCATGAGCAGTTTCAAAAATTGGAACCCAATAATTCAAAATAACTAAAAACAACTTTTATGTAGAATCTCCGCGTTTTTTTCTTTTGCCATTCATAGGATCTGTGTTTCATTAGAAAAGGGCCGAAATTGCATGAGCAGAAAGGCCCATTTGTAGTTATTGGGCTTCGACGGCCGGAGCAAGTAGGCCGAGAGCAATTACCATGTAGATGGCCGTTGGCAACCCAAAGTGAAATATTGGGCCCAACAGGGGAAGGCTGAACAGTACTATTTTCTAATTGGAAGGTGGTACATGGCGTAATCCTGCCAAAAAAAAAGATGGACACGGGTTGCTGAAATTTGCCCATCTGCGCCTAATATCGCCGCCGCGGCTCCGCTTCCGCCGCCGCCGCCATGCCTCGTCTCGCGTCGAGCTCGCGGTACTGCCGCGTCTCGGGCACGGGGTACCGCGGCGTCCGCGCGCGCCCCAAAGGTACGTATTACGCGGAGATACGTGACGGCGGCGAGCGCATCGGCCTCGGCACCTACGAGACCGCGCACGAGGCCGCGCGCGCGTACGACGCCGTGGCGTGGCGGCTCGGGCGCCCGCGATCGTCGATGAATTTCCATGACGTGTGGACGCGCCAGCAGGCCGAGGATCTCGCGCCGCCGCCGTACATCGTTAGACAGGAGGAACAGCACCGCCGCCGCGAGACGGAGCGCCGTTTGCGCATCGCCGAGCGGGACGAGCGCGCGGCGCGCGAGTGGGCGGCCCGCTTCCCCGAGGACGTTGCCGCCGAGAACGAGCACTTCCGCAGACGGAGGGCGGAGAAGGCGACGAGGCGGGCAGCGAAGAAGGAGGACCGCGCACGACGGAGGGCGGAGAAGGCGACGAAGCGGGCCTTCATCGAAGCGCAGCTCGCCGGGCCGACCACCATTGGCGAGGACGACCCCCGTTGGATTGACCTCTTCTCGTCGGATCCGGTGTCGGGCACGACACCGGACTCGTCAGATGTCGAGTTTTAGTTTAGTTTTATCGCACTACTTTGTACAAATATGAACTACGGAGTATCTATCAAGCTAATTTTATCCTATTTTATGTCTATTTCTAGTCTTTGTTTGATCTTCTGTTTTACTGCACTCTATTTTTCATTATATTCTGTTTTTGGCGCTGCATTTATAGCGCCTCTGAAAATACGCTGTTTCAGCCCTGCATTTGGCCGCCACAGTTTGCAGCTTCCGGTGAAGCTATTGCCGGCTCCATGCGCAGCATCAGCCATTCAGCCCACAGCGCCAAAATATAGAGCCACTGCTGGAGTTGCTGTAATATGTTTGTCAGCAGGAGCTTACCTAATTAGTTAAAAAAAAGATGTTCAGCGTGGGATTCGAAAAAAAGATCTTCATGTTTTTTTCCTAGCTATCCTAGTTCGGACTTTTCATTGTGTTGGCTAGTGCATGAAGCTTGACACCTGTATTATGTGATCCTGATATGAGGATAAGAACACCTTCAGGTTGCATTGCTAATGGTGTCTACTGCAGCAGTGGCGTACCTTCAATGGAGACTGATGCAAGAGAGTTGGTACTGGTGAACCTGCACCTGACATCATCGTGCCACCTGAAGTAGGTTGTGTATTGGGATTAGACTGATAAGCATAGCACCTTGCAAAGAACAAGATGCTGCTAGTGTTGGTTAACGTGATTTTACGACAAAAGTCATGTATGCTCAACAGGTGCCGTACCTAGTTTGGATATTGTGTTGTTACCCTTTTGTGGTTTGGTGTTTGTCCAACAGAGAAAGCTACTCTTTTCCCGTGTAAGTGTTATTATGTGAACAAAAGTTGTATGTACATATATATCGGTCAGAGAACCAAGATTGCATATTCTTGCCTGGTTATAACACATAAGTCATAATAACAATTAAAGAGAAAAGGAACATTTGCCTTTGCAATGTGATTGTGCCAAGTAGATTAGACAACCAACCACAAACATTACAGGTCAACAGCCAAACGCATGCGAAAGTCCTAAGGTAAGCTCCATAATACATGTTGAAACCAAAAGCCTAGAAACCATAAGAAAGGTAGCTCCACATCACAGTTCCACGACAGCAGCATACTGATCATAAAACATATATCAAGTCAGGACAGCTGCACCACTGGGTAAGCATCCATGGGGTCTGGCTCAAGAGCGAAGACTGTGTGAATGCTGCAAAATGTGGCTCTTGCCTCACCCCACCCATACATCTTATCATGGAACCTTACCAAATCAGCATGAATCATCTTGACATAAACATAGCTCCTCTCTCCATGCTGATGGGATTGAACAATGCGCCAGTTGCAGTGCTTCAGCTTGTCAAACAGTATGCAGGAGATAACGAAGCATGCTGGCTGGTCTTTTGTAGTGACAATGGCTTGGAGTAGCTGGTCCTGTGAACCACCCAACTGGATCTTTAGAGCTTGAAGGACAGTCCGTGCCATATAAGCTACCGTTGCTGACTTCAGCTCGGGTTCAGGTGAATGACAGCTGACATCTTGTCCTCGAGATGCAGATCCTTCTTGATCAGATTCAGCGGAATCATCACCACTACTTACAGGTGCATCAGGTTCTACAGAAGGCACATCAGGTACATGCTCAAGTTCATAGGAGTTGGGTGGGACAGCACTGTTTGCTGAAATCTCTACAATACCAGCTCCAGGTAGACCACCAGTATCTACAGAGGGTAAACCACCAATATCCACTTCAGAGGATTCTCGTGGCACGACACCTTTCGCTAGAGGCTCTACCATACCAGCTCCAGGTCCACCACCAGTCAGTACTGTGGGCATAGTCATGACGGGTTCTACCAATACAAAACCTCCTTCGGGTGGCGTGGCAACTTCGGGTGCAGGATCATCAGTAGCAACTCCAGCATCAGCACCAGTTACATCGGTCTTGACAATAGGTAAACCGTCTTGCTCTAGTTCAGAGAATTCCCGTGGCACGACACCGTTCACTAGAGGCTCTACACTAGCAGCTCCAGCTGCACCACCAGTTTCTACAGCAGGGGGTAAACCCAATCCACAACCTTCTTCATGTGGCACGATGATGCCACGTATAGGCTCATCAGTACCAGGTCCAGCTGCATCAGTCTCCATAGACAGTAAACAAGGTGGCGTCGGAGGTTTAAAAGACTGGCATGCCATTTCACCTTTGTCATCAGACAATATAGAGTTTTCTTCAACTCTATGTTTCTGCAATAATAAGCACATGAACAGAAATTAGACCAGAGCATCTAGCCATCTAACGGGGGCAGCGGCAAAACAAGCGTCGGTCCATATGTTTACCTTGTCATCTGGGATATCAGAACACACAGATTTAGAAGTCATTTCACATAGCATCCGCTTTTTCGTTCCTTCCCCTACGTCCATCTGGAATAAGTAATACTATTGATCACATAAAACTAATTAATCAAATAAATGCATATGTTGAGAAGTTTGCACGGCAAATTGTGGATTCTGCTTTCATCACCTACGAATCATCGTTCTATATATTTACCTTGTCATCTAGGATATCAGAAGTCACAGAATGAGAAGTCATTTCACTAAGTATCGGTTTTTTCGCTCTTTCCCCTCCATCCATCTGCAATAAGAAGTAATATTGATCACATAAAGCCAATTCAACGAATATATGCATATGTTGAGAAGTTTGCACAACAAATTGTGGATTCTACTTCCAATCACCAAGTAATCTCGTGAGAAATGCATGATCAAGATATGTTTCTCCCTCTTGATCGACATCTGCATCTCCATTAAGACTAATCATCGTGCGATGGTGCTAGCGCATACACTTCCAATCACCAGACAAGCAAAAAATTGTTGATTCTAGTAATGCTTAATCAGCAGTGGCCATGGAACGACCACAGATCGACCAAGCAAAAAAATAAATCATCAGCCTACTGACCACCAGGCAAAACAAACTAGGCCCATACATGGCCTCACAAATCATCATCAAACGTCGATCAAACTAGCAAGTTTGAACATGGATTACTAATTTATTTTCTGATAAAGTGAGTATATTAATATCGAAAGATATTGATTACACTGAGCCTCTGCAACAACGCAATACCTTACTGGTAGTACGGATGCACATGGATTCCTAATACTCCCTCTGTTCGGTTTTAATTAGTCGACGAGAGGGAGAGAAGAAAATGAACTGTCGATGCTTTCAACTAGAGTCAATTAAATACGAACGGAAGAAGTACGTAGTAGTATTGACAAATATCCGGATCTAGTCTAAAAACAAATTGGCATGTAAATCCTAGTAGTCTACTAAACTAGGATCAATACCCTAGATTAGGGTTGCAAGCGGCGTCCGCGAATCGTCCCGCAAAGCAGAAAATTAGAGCAAATAGTGGTTGAGATTAGAGCAGATTTAAAGCACTCGCACTGAAACTAGCTAGCCCGCTACCCACCCCGCTTGACACCCTGCCCTAGATGTGAATCTACACCAAATATTCAAACAAGGATGAGCAACCGCCAATAAAATTTTATCCGCACATCATCATCTCTACCATACAAAAGGGTATGGTGATTTCACATACAGCCATTGTTGCCGCGGGACGAGGATGAGTGATGCGCCGCGGAGAAGGTGCCTCACGCCTCTGTCGCCGCCGCCGTCGAAGAGGAAGTCGAAGCCGCGCGATTGTGGTCCGTCGCCGATATGGAGGTGGAGCTACTAGGGAAGAGATGGAGGTGGAGGTGGAGAGGGAGTGATGGTTTGTACTAGTGGCGGCCGGTGAGATAGTTATAAATACAGCCTCTCTCTCTTTTTTGGCAAGGAATGCAGCTTCTCTTGGAAGGCAACGAGGCAACGCACTCCAGATTATAATAATATGGACGGAGAAATTTGGACGCATCTGTGTTGTCTTGTCAAATGAATCACCAGGATTTGCTTTTAGTACTCCAGATTTGGGCGACCCAAGGAAGTAGAGATAGTAATGTACGCCATCTAGCTGCACGCTATCAAATCAAATAAATGGTCATGCCATTTACTTTTAAGATGGTGCAGCAGTTATTCTGACCAAAGAAACATGCACGTCTGCTGATTATTTCTGATGGGTATACATTTACCGTCCGCTAGCAAAGATTGTTTGGCACATTGTTCTTATGGCTTTCAACATCACACCCCTTAATAATATTATTAATCAATGTTTGGGCAATCAATTGAGTGTGTTAATAAAAAATTAAAACCCACAAATCCAACTGTACTATTTTTAGGACCATATGAAAGACAAGGAATGATTTTAA
The DNA here is from genome assembly GCA_030979885.1 of Lolium multiflorum. Lineage (NCBI taxonomy): Eukaryota > Viridiplantae > Streptophyta > Magnoliopsida > Poales > Poaceae > Lolium > Lolium multiflorum. Next base: position 181,281,638 of record CM061749.1, on the reverse strand, counting down.
ATGCCATATGGAGTACCTCCAACCATGTGAAATATGGTTCTGTCATGCAGGTGATACCCATGGCTTCGCATTGGATCTGTATGTTGTCCTACATACAGTCAACTATGAAGTACCACGATTTGGTTTTTGGGTGCAACCGGCTAGAGAATGATGCACGGGTTTGTACAGCCAGTACAATTCACATTAAGATTTTCTGATAGGATGTTGATGTGTATATGTAAGAATCATACACTAGAATGTCTTCTATGTTTAGATGGTTGATCTACGTTTATACTTTCTGTGAACCATGAGGTTAAGACCTTTGTACTGTAATAAAGATTGCTAAATAACAGTATATATGTATGCCTCTAGGGACACTGAAACAGCCAAACAACCATGCATGTGTATAGACCGTATTTGATCAAATTAAAAGAAGCACCTGGGTTCATGCAAATAGCATAAATTTATCACCTAAGTACATTAGCTATAAATAGTTAAATAGGAGTCAAGACCAACTGAGCTAGCTAGTAGTATGATCCTACTATTACATAAATATCCCTAACTCTGATTGTCTTTGTTCCAGTCCAGCGCGTTGGTGTAGCTTGGGATGAACCAAAACCCCGTATGCCAGTTGGCCCCTGGACCGCTGCTTGAGAAAGATATGCTTTGGTGGTCTTCGCCATTTAGACTGAAGCGGAAAATTTCTTGATGTGATGTGTCAAACTGAGAGCCAATGGTCTGAGGCGTGGTGTAGATGCAGTTTCTTCTTGTCAAATATCCTGGGGGAAATGTTGCACCACCCACTGGCATGAAAATCGGATAGTTCAACCCAAGGAACATAGAATAGTCTCCAAGATTAGTAACCCTTTCCCACGGGTTGGCTGGAAGTAACCGACTAGTGTCATTCGAGAATACAATGCAGGTATACCCCGAATAGCTGTGAACAGCGCGACCGCAATGGACAGAAGGGGTACTATCATAATAATACATTGGAGCACCGTCAGCGTCAAAATCCATTACGCCACGTGCATAGACCAGGAGAAGTCTAGAACGATCTTGAGATCTTGCCAGCCACCACGTACGACTATTAGAGTCAAAATCATCATCGCCATCAAATCCAGCCGTCCACGGAATGAATGGAGCAGGGAGCACTATAGGACCTTGATAAAGGAAAGAGCACGTCACATGAAAATATATTTCATGATTTATCTACTAGTGATATTGATTTGATATTGGGATGCCAATACTAGTACTTTATAAAATCATGGTCGAACATAAGATGGTTTGAAATATATTTCGAACATCTTGGTAAAACTTCATGTGGATTTAAAACATGTTCCCGAAAATATTGGTCCAAATTTTAGATGGTTTGAATATAGTACTCCTTATTCTCTAGAACCGGGGGAATATAAACAAATGAAAGTCTTTATCAATATTGCATGGCACCTTTATTGATTCTATTTCTACTCTACCTTAAATTTTCTAGGGAGTAATAATAAAGAAACTTAATTACTAGGGGGCCTTTTTCCTAAGGAACAACATGCACATTAGACCATACTAAAATTCCTATAGATGTTAAATTCTATATATGTCCATACCACAAGAGGGTTATGGTGTGCGCCTATGGAATTCCTTTAAGCCAAAAGATGCCAAGACAGTTCAACAAATAAGAGGTGAAATACTATATAAGTTACGTATATAAAAAAGATAGGGAGGAAATGTTACCAAATTGATTAGGATCCCATGCATAAACATTTCCAAGCTCAGTAACGGCGAACACAAGTCCGTTATGTATAATTGCATCGCAGTATATGGCGCCGTACTGAAACTGGTTTTCAAGAAATATCCATGTACGAGGATATTCGCCATGGAGGTAGGCAATTGCAAAGTCGAAGATTGCGACAAGGGAGAAATCTTGATACCCCCTAGCAGCTGTAGGAACTTGGCAAATAGCTATCTTCTGCAGTTGAATAGCAGAACGCTGATACTCGAATATAAGTGGATTGCGTGTGGTTTCCAACTTCTTCCTCAAAGATGGAAGCTTAATCTTGCGATGAGTGTAGACATTGAGGAGGTTCCACTTGCCTTCGGGGCCAACCATGGCGATCCAATCTCCATTGGCGCCTGCCCGCTCCTCATCCTTACCGTGTGGCATTAGGCCATCATAGGAGAACCTGTCCAGCGGCAGTAGTTTGCACTTGCTGTGCACCGGCAAATCCTCCTTGAACACCGCCCATGGTTTATCCGCCGGGTCACAACAGAGAACACACGGAAGGCCAAACGGCTGAGAAGCAGGCAGAGTGGCACTGTATTTGGCTGACTGAAGAATACTTTTGGAGGAACCGACTAGGGACGCGGCGGTGATGGCGTCGCACTGGCTGATGAGCACTTCAAGGGGGCCTTCCGTAAACACCTTGTGAAACAGCCCAGATCCACAGACCCTGCTCGATTTCGCCATCGCAATGAGGCAGGTGGTACAATGGGGTTGGTATTTTCTTGGGCGATCTACTGATTCGAACTTTGGGAGAGAGATGGCGATCAATGGCGGCAGGTGGGGGTTTGAGTTGGAGAACAGAGGCTCTCAAACTGGGCACTGCTGGATAGGATGCGAAAGCGCCATGGCGGAGACGCAGGCGCGTGCTATGGAAGATGGGCGGAGTGGGGATAGACGACGGAGGTGAACCGAGACGCTCATATACTGCCTACTGCAGTTTCGAGGAGAGTGTGAATGTGTTCAAAAAAAGAGGAGAGTGTGAATGTGTTCAAAAAAAGAGGAGAGTGTGAATGTGACCCGACACCCGAGTAGGAGCCGAGCAGACGGACTATAGGAGTAGCCCCATCATTACAGAACATTAATCGTGCTTCCTACAATAAATAAGTGAAACATCCCAGGCTTGTGTTGTCTAATCAAATCGATGGCCATGTCAGTATTATGGTGAACAAATAAAACAAATACACACCAACCTTGTTCTTTTTGCAACGTACACCAACCTAGCAAGGCATCAACCTTCTCGCCATCAACTACGACTCCGTGGCTCCGTCCCACCAAAGTTGTCTCAACTTTGTAAAAAAAATACATCTATCCATCTAAATTTTAACAAAGGTGAGACACTTTTGGTGGGACCGAGGGAGTACAAAAAAACTTCACTACTCCATGCTAGTATCGGCCACTAATTCAAATTTCAACTGAAGGCGTGCTATTTTATGGTCCTGAAAATTGCCAAAAAAAATACAACCCAAAAATGCAACAGATCCATGTTAAGGGGGTACACCCTACGCAATATACATTAAGAAACTTTGAAACTTCAGCGACCTTGTAAGAATGCCCATGACAGTGCAGTTTTGCCAAATTAGGAAGAGACGAAATATGAATTCAACCAAAGAAATCTAAACGAATCCTTAGACAATAGCATAGTTAACACGTTCAGAAAAAAATGATGACTCCAAAAGAACAACATTAGCAAGAAATACTCCATTTTAGTTTGAATTTGCAGTCACATACATAACTAGTAGTACTGCCAAAATACTATAATACTCCGAGCTGCATTCTAGCACTCCAACTAGCTAGTAATAGTTCTGGAGTAGTAGTACTACTATACAAGTCCAAAATACATCCGAACGAACCCTACTTCGAACTAAACTACTCCCTCCGATCTTCGAGTAACTACATTGCAGTATGACTAAACGAAGATTATTGTATAACCTTCTTGTTGATGCAAACGCAGATAGGCAACACACGCTGCCCTCCATTCTGCTTCGCGTAACGGGGCGGCACCGCCAGGAAAGAAGTGAGCTGCTGCAACATGATCGAGCTAGGCGTCGGGGAGCTCGTCGGCTCGATTACCGCCATCAAGGTGTCCGTCGAGAGGTCACTGGTCCCAGCCGTCGCCGGCGCCGGCGGACCAATCACCAACAGCTGCGCCTTGTACATCGGAAACAAGCACGCGGCCGACCTGATGCACACACAGGACACAATGGTGGTCGGGCCGAGCGCTCCAACGGTGATGGCGAACACGCTACCGTCTTCTTCCCCACTGCCGATGAACAGGTGTCCCCGCGGTTGTACCGGAACACGAACTATGCACCAGGCGGGTATGCCATACTGGAACGTAAACACTGGGATGGAGTGGGATGCTTGGAGGTGTACCAGGAGCTCCCGCGGCGGGCCGGTGAAGCTGCAGCCGGTATTGATGGCCTCTGTGCAGCCGCACGGACCATGCGGGCACGCGATATAGTGCTTGTAGGACTCCGTGGAGGCGACCAAGCTCTGGCAGCCGACGCACTTGACCATTGCCCCAGATCGATTCGACGGCGGCAATCTTGGCCCAGATCGATTCGACGGCGGCAACCACGCCGGCTGCTCGCACTTCTTGCACGGGTTCGGCGCAAGCTCGCCGACGCAGCGCCGACAGCCCATATGACCGCCCTTGCACTGCACGGAACAACGTACGTGGCATCAGTTGTCATTGACATTTCTCACAGGTGAACCTAAGAATGAAATCGGAAGGGAGCGACCTTGGATATGGGGGGTTTGAAGGGCAGCAGGCAGAGGGGGCACAAGAAGAGGGCCTCCTCCATCTTCAGAGAAGAGTGATCGGGAAAACGAGAACGGGATGGGTTCTTTTTTTTATACATGCCTTGGAGTGGAGTATGGATACTACTACTACTTATAGGAAGAACTTCCTTGCTAAGAATCGGCGTCGGCCGTACGCAAGCATAGATGCACCAGCGGCTCTGCAGTTTGTCAAAATAAAAGGACAGAGCTGCAGTGACTTGAAGTCTCCAAATCTCATTGTGACTTGGTGCCACCATCTACCAACCATTTGAGATCCAACGTTCCAAACTAATCTCTTATTTCGAACCTAAAAACAAAAATTATGAAAAAAATCCAGTAAAATGTAGATGCCTTGTTCTAAAATCTGTGAATATTTCATCCCACTCGGACGATTAGCTTGTGATTAAAGAGCTTTTTACGTATACGAGCACTAGTTTAAACTAAATACTCCCTCTGATTCATATTAATTGACTTCAATATGGATGTATCTAGAACTAAAATGTGTCTAGTACATCCATATTAGAGTCAATTAATATGAACCGGAGGGAGTATATATTTGCTCACAAACCTTTGATTCAAATCGAATGAAACTTCACCAAAATATAAATCGAAATATGCACGATTAACTGGAAGTTCTTGAAATATTTCTGAGCAATTATAATAATTATTTAGTTTAAATTCTAAGTCGATCGCATACATTGGATCTGAGATGGATGGTGGATGGTGGCACCAAGTCACTGTGAAACTTGGAAGTATCAAGTCAGTGAAGCTCTATCCCAAAATAAAAGCTTCGTGAAGGGGGCAGTTTGGTTCAAAAAAGAAGACAGTGCCAAGCAGTTGTCAAACAATACCCATATAGTCAAATGTACTCCCTCTGATTCAAATGAATTGACTCAACTTTGTCTAGATATATGGATGTATCAAGTCACTGAAGCTAAAATAAAAGCTTCATGAAGGGGGAAGTTTGGTTCGAAAAAAAATACAGTGCCAAGCAGCTGTCAAATAGTACCATAACGTCAAATGTACTCCCTCCGATTCAAACGAAATGACTCAACTTTGTATTTTGCATGTTAAAGGTTTTTCGTAAAACTTGGCCAATCTTAACATAGTTTGCCTTTCTAAAAAAAGATATAAGCCCTAAGGCTCCTTTGATTCATAGGATGGGAAAACCATAGAAATATGGAAAACATAGGATTGAGATTTAATGGCTAGTTGAATCATATAGGAAGATGAGTTGTGTTTGATTGTGCCAAAGGAAATTTTCCATGAGGTATGACCTAATGTTTTATTCTTATAGGATTTGCACTGCAAGATTCCTATAGGATATGTTCCTATGAATCAAACAACTAGTGTGGGGAAAATTCACATGTGATCTAAATCCTACATAATTCCTATACAAATCCTATATATGAATTTTAGTTGTTAGGTCACTTAAAATGACTTCACTTGAAGAGTTACATTTTTGTTTTTTTCTGAATTAGTAGTGATGCCTAACCATATATATACCTAAACCAAGAGAATCAGCATAAACTTATGTATATTAATAGTAAGCGCATATATGAATGTTTTTTATCTACAAACCCAGGGTCATATATATGTACATAGAAACATGCATATATACTAGTTTTTGTACCTTGGTGTGTTCCTCTTTTGGGCTATCTCTTTTTTGTTCACCGATTCACAACCAACGCCCTAGATTAATTTGGCACTTAAAAAATAACATTTTGTTTTTGGCGCACTAACACAAATAGTAGTAGCACGGTCAACACTGTAGAGAAGTACAAAATAAATGTGTGTGGGAAAAAATGACTTAAAGTGACCATTACATTGAGAAAAAGGGTAGAACCAAGCATTGCACAGGGAAAAAGCAGTGTAGTGCCCAGAAGAAAAAAACAAGTTGGGTTATACTCCCTCCATCCTGAAATAATGGGTGTAGAGTTAAAATTTGTCCATAAAAGAGTGTACTTCTCGTTTTGCAATGCACTTCAAAATTTGTCCACAAAAGAGTGGTAGTAAAAAATATTTCTTTCTCATCACGAGGGATATAGTTTCTTCACGACTAGTACGTACTACCTCCATCACAAAGCTTAAGTCTTTTTTTAAGAGTCAAAGCAAGTAAAGGTTGACGAAAATTTAGAACAATCTATCAACTAATATAATATTTTGTAGATACCATACCAAAAAAAATCGTTGTCTATGTATTGATATTAATTTTGTATTTTGCATGATAATGATTTTTGGTAAAATCTTAGTTTACCTTGACATAGTTTGAGCTTCTAAAAATAATATAAGCCTTACGCTTTGGGATGGAGGTAGTAGTATTTAGCATAATATGGTTTTCTTATTTACTACATGCATTTAGATCATTGGAGGTGGAAAAGTTGAAGAGGAAAGTGATGGTCGATGACAGTTTCCCAATGTAATAATAAAATCCTTAATATGCCTTGAAAACCCACACGTACGCTCTTTCTAGGACAGAGGCAGTATGAGGTAATGCACCCACGCGCTGTCATCTGCCGGTTCGTGCTATGTCTCCCAAATCTTGAAATATCGTCAGTTATCCATTTCACGTCCACACTTCTCCCTCTCTCCACGGACTAGGAAAAAACCCTCTCTTCACTTCCCCTTCCCATTCCACCGATGGAGAGCCCAACCGACGCCGTCAACGCAGCGAAAGCGAAAGCCGCGCGGCTGGCCTTAGCCGCAGAGGAGGCGTGCAGAGCCGCGACCGCAGCACGCATGGCCGCAACGGCGGCGATCATTGCCGCAGCGGATGCCAAAGACGAAGCGGAGGCCATTGCCGAAGGTCGGGCCATCGGTCGCTCATCGGCATCTGATGCTGTTGGTAGATGGGTCCACTCTCTTGGGAAGCATCCCCTAGATGACGAGGACGAGGTTGAACTCATCTTTGAACCGCCGCCGCCGACCTTCGACGAGAATATCGTCGACGAGGGGGAGGAAGTATGTTCCGATTCACCTCTCTCCCTTATTCAACATAGCCCTGTATCGATTTGCGCTATGGTCTCTCCCTCTTTTTTTTGCGCTATAGCGTTTTGAATTAGCGTCAGAATCTTTTTAGATTCATATTCAGTATTAGTTGCAACTGCTACATATTTGCTTCACATCCGATTCACCTCTCTCCCTTATTTAACATAGCCCTGTATCGATTTGCTCTATGGTCTCTCCCTCTTTTTTTTGCGCTATAGGGTTTTGAATTAGCGTCAGAATCTTTTTAGATTCATATTCATTATTAGTTGCAACTGCTACATATTTGCTTCACCTGTTTATTTGGCATGTATCAGGTTGCTACTGATGAGGTTGACAGCGATGTCGAGTCGCGTCATAGGAAGGCCAGGGCCACTCTCAACAAGCTTAAGGCGGGGAAGTTCGACAAGTATTGGAGTGAACCCTGGACTGGTGCCAGGAACAGCTGCCCCTTCTGCACAAAGAGCATAAAGGTTGACTTTCGAAGCGTCCTGCAGCATGCCGAAGCCGGTGGGTCCGGCTGTCTCAAAGTTGGGGAAACTGTTAACCGATCCGGCTTCATAGCCAACCACATGGCCTATGGGCTATTCCTAAGGAAGAAATTGAACCAAGCTATCGAGACCGGTCGTGTGCCTCCTCCCAAGCCCAAGCCACCAAAGATTAAAGGTATGGGCAGCAAGAAGCAGAAGAAGCGGGACCAGGAAGAAGATGGTAAATATACTCCGTAACTGTTGTGCATGTTTGTCTCTCCTACTGCTTCAAAAGCAGCATCTTTTGTTGAACTCTGTTTATGTTTGCTGCTCAGCAGCGTTTGTGGTGAACCTATTAGCTTAATTAGGGGTTGTTGAACTATGTCTGTGTTGAACCTTGCTTAATTAGGTTGTGTTGAACTCTGTTTGTGTTGGCGTGGGAAGGGGGGCATGATGCTACCCTGAATTTGCGGGACCCCCAAAAAACTTGCAAATACGAGTGATGCATCCAAAAGGAACAAACTTCTTACATGGTAGACCCCAGTCTGAAAGCAAGAAATGCGATCGGGTCCTTAACAGCCACCGCCCGGATTGATCGGGTATTTTGCCTGCCTACCGCATGTGACTTGTGCTCACTGAAGTTTGGGACCTCACGCATGGGCACCACACGTAAGTGACAGACCTGTTGGTGTAAAAACTCGGGTGATTATTATACTGCATTAGTACAAAGTTTCCTATGGATTCAAGGGTTGGAAAGCCAAGTTAACTCATTTTCATGACTAAGAAGGAGCCAGGCTTACTTTTTCATTTTCATGTTTTAACTTGTTTAAATCTTGGTCAAACAAAGGATCTGACCAGGATTCAAGTGGGCATAAAAATTCAAAAAAGAAATCAAAAAAAAAACCAAAGCACATAAGCTTCTTATGTCATATAGTAAGCATTACAGTTGATCAACGAAGTCTAGACATATTCAAACCAGAAAAATATTGTATATACCCCCTAACCCTAAACTCTGTCTTATGAAGTCAAGCATGAAGAAAAGTGGTTTTGGGTTTCAAACATTGGAAATTGAAAAAACTCCCAAAAGCTTCATTTTGGAGTGACTAAGAAGAATCCAGGCTTTCATTTTCATGTTTTAAATTGGTTTAAATCTTGGTCAAACCTAGGATTTGACCAAGATTCAAATGGACATAACAAATTCAAAAAAATCAAAACCAAACACATAGTCTTTTGATGTCATATAGTAAGCATTCAAGTTGATAAACAAAGTCTAGACATATTTAAACAAGAAAAATCATGTATATACTTGGCCCCTAACCCTAAACTCTGTCTTATGAAGTCAAGCATTAAGAGGAGTGGTTTTGGGTTTCAAACATGGAAATTTAAAAAACCTCCCAAAAGCTTCATTTTGGAGTGACTAAGAAGAATCCAGGCTTACTTTTCATTTTCATGTTTTAAACTGGTTTAAATCTTGGTCAAACCTAGGATTTGACCAAGATTCAAATGGGCATAACAAATTCAAAAAAAAACTAAACACATAGTCTTTTGATGTCACATAATAAGCATTCAAGTTGATAAACAAGGTCTAGACATATTCAAACCAGAAAAATCATGTATCTACCCCCTACCCCTAAACTTTGTCTTATGAAGTAAAGCACGGAGAGATATCATTTTGGGTTTCGAACATGGAAAATTTAAAAAAACCTCCCAAAAGCTTCATTTTGGAGTGAATAAGAAGGATCCACACTTACTTTTCATTTTCATGTTTTAAACTTGTTTAAATATTGGTCAAACCTGCAAGGATTTGACCAAGATTCAAATGGGCATAAAAATTCAAAAAAAACAAAACCACTTCTCTTCGTCCTTGACTTCATTAGACAGAGTTTAGGGTTGGGGTATATACATGATTTTTAATGTTTAAATATGTATAGACTCCGTTGATCAACATGAATGCTTACTATAACTTAAGAAGCTTAATTATGTGCTTTGGTTTTTCATTTTTTGAATTCTTTATTGAATTTTTATGCCTATTTGAATCTTGGTCAAATCCTAGGTTTGACCAAGAATTAAACAAGTCAGTAACATGAAAATGAAAAAGTAAGCCTGGATCCTTCTTATTCACTCAAAAAATGAAGCTTTTGGGAGGGTTTTTGAATTTTCCATGTTTGAAACCCAAAACCATTCCTCTTATATGCTTGACTTCATATATATCACAGAGTTTAGCCTTAGGGGGTATATACATGATTTTTCTAGTTTGAATATGTCTAAACCTTGTTTATCAACTTGAATGCTTACTATAAACCAAAAATTCATGTATCTACACCTAACCCTAAACTATGCATGAAGAGAAGTGGTTTTGGGTTTCAAACCTGGATATCTCAAAAACCCTCCCAAAAGCTTCATTTTGGAGTGAATAAGAAGGATCAAGGCTTAATTTTTCATTTTCATGTTTTAATCTTGTTTAAATCTTGCTCAAACCTAGGATTTGACCAAGATTCAAATGGGCATAATTTAAAAAAATGAAAAATCAAGGCACATAGTCTTCTTATGTCATATAGTAAGCATTCAATTAAGTTGATAAACAAGCTCTGGACATATTCAAACCAGAAAAATCATGATGAATCTACCCCCTATATATCCCTAAACCCTAACTTATGAAGTCAAGCATGAAGAGAAGTGGTTTTTGGTATAAATCATGGAAATTTCATATTCATGTTTATTAAACTTGTTTAAATCATGGTCAAACCTAGGATTTGACCAAGATTCAAATGGGCATAAATATTCAGAAAAAACAAAAAATGGAAAATCAAGGCACATAGTCTTCTTATGTCATATATATAGTAAGCATTCAATTAAGTTGATAACAAGGTCTAGACATATTCAAACGAGAAAAATCATGTATCAAGCTACCCCTAACCCCAAACTCTGTCTTATGAAGTCAAGCATGAAGAGAAGTACGTGGTTTTTTGGTTTCAAACATGGAAATTTCAAAAACCCTCTCAAGAGCTTTATTTTGGAGTGACTACGAAGGATACATGCTTAATTTTCATATTCATGTTTTAAACTTGTTTAAATCATGGTCAAACCTAGGATTTGACCAAGATTCAAATGGGCATAATTTAAAAAAAATGTAAAATCAAGGCATATAGTCTTCTTATGTCATATAGTAAGCATTCAATTAAGTTGATAAACAAGGTCTAGACATATCAAACCAGAAAAATCATGTATCTACCCCTATATATCCCCAAACTCTGTCTTATGAAGTCAAGCATGAAGAGAAGTGGTTTTTGGTTTCAAGCATGGAAATTTCAAAAACCTCCCCAAACTTCATTTTAGAGTGACTAAGAAGGATACAAGCTTGCCTTTTCATTTTCATGTTTTAAACTTGTTTAAATTATCTTGGTCAAATCTAGGATTTGACAAGATTCAAATGGGCAAACATATGATAAGTGATGCAAATATCATTTCTAAGTGCGGGCAAACCAGAGATATGTGGTTTTTGGTTTCAAACATATTCAAACGAGAGAAATCATGTATCTACCCCCTAACACTAAACTCTGTCTCATGAAGTCAAGCGCATGCATGAAGATATGTGGTTTTTGGTTTCAAACATGGAAATTTCAAAAACCCTCCCAAGAGCTAGCTTCATTTCGAAGTGATTAATTAAGAAGCATACATGCATGCTTACTTTTTCATATTCATGTTTTAAACTTATTCAAATCTTGGTGAAACCTAGGATTTGACCAAGATTCAAATGGGTATAAAAATTAAAAAAACAAAAAAGGTCTTCTTATGTTATATAGTAGGCATTCAATTAAGTTGATAAACAAGTTCTAGACATATTCAAACAAGAAAAATCATGCATGTATCTACCCCTAACCCTAAACTTTGTTTCATGAAGTCAAGCATGAAGATATGTGGTTTTTGGTTTCGAACATGGAAATTCAAAAACCCTCCCAAGAGCTTCATTTTGAAGTGACTAAGAAGCATACATGCTTACTTTTTCATATTCATGTTTTTAACTTATTCAAATCTTGGTGGAACCAAGGATTTGACAAAGATTCAAATGGGTATAAAAATTCAAAAAAAAACAAGGTCTTCTCTTATGTTATATAGTAAGCATTCAATTAATTTGATAAACAAGGTCTACACATATTCAAACCAGGAAAATCATGTATCTACCACCTAACCCTAAACTCTGTCTTATGAAGTCAAGCATGCATGAAGAGAAGTGGTTTTTGGTTTCAATCATGGAAATTTCAAAAACCCTCCCAAGAGCTTCATTTTGGAGTGGCTAAGAAGGATAGATACTTAATTTTTCATATTTATGTTTTAAACTAGTTTAAATCATGGTCAAACCTAGGATTTGACCAAGATTCAAATGGGCATAAAAATTCAAAATAAATGAAAATAAATGAAAAACCAAGGCACGTAGTCTTCTTATGTCATATAGTAAGCATTCAATTAAGTTGATAAACAAGGTCTAGACATATTCAAACCAGAAACATCATGTATCTAGCTACCCTAGCCCTAAACTCTGTCTTATGAAGTCAAGCATGCATGAAGAGAAGTCGTGGTTTTTGGTTTCAAACATGGAAATTTTAAAAACCCTACCAAGATCTACATTTTGGAGTGACTAAGAAGGATATATGCTTAATTTTTCCTATTCATGTTTTATTAAACTTGTTTAAATCATGGTCAAACCTAGGATTTGACCAAGATTCAAATGGGCATAAAAATTCAGAAAAAACAAAAAATGGAAAATCAAGGCACATAGTCTTCTTATGTCACATTAGTAAGCATTCAATTAAGTTGATAAACAAGGTCTAGATATATTCAAACCAGAGAAATCATGTATCTACCCCTAACCCTAAACTCTATCTCATGAAGTCAAGCATGAAGATATGTGGTTTTTGGTTTAAAACATGGAAATTTCAAAAACCCTCCCAAGAGCTTCATTTTGGAGTGACTAAGAAGGATATATGCTTAATTTTTCATATTCATGTTTTCAACTTGTTTAAATCATGGTCAAACTTAGGATTTGACCAAGATTCAAATGGGCATAAAATTAAAAAAACAATAAAATGAAAAACCAATGCACATAGTCTTCTTATGTCATATATATAGTAAGCATTCAATTAAGTTGATAACAAGGTCTATAGACATATTCAAACGAGAAAAATCATGTATCAAGCTACCCCTAACCCCAAACTCTGTCTTATGAAGTCAAGCATGAAGAGAAGTACGTGGTTTTTTGGTTTCAAACATGGAAATTTCAAAAACCCTCTCAAGAGCTTCATTTTGGAGTGACTACGAAGGATACATGCTTAATTTTCATATTCATGTTTTAAACTTGTTTAAATCATGGTCAAACCTAGGATTTGACCAAGATTCAAATGGGCATAATTTAAAAAAATGTAAAATCAAGGCACATAGTCTTCTTATGTCATATAGTAAGCATTCAATTAAGTTGATAAACAAGGTCTAGACATATCAAACCAGAAAAATCATGTATCTACCCCTATATATCCCCAAACTCTGTCTTATGAAGTCAAGCATGAAGAGAAGTGGTTTTTTGGTTTCAAGCATGGAAATTTCAAAAACCTCCCCAAACTTCATTTTAGAGTGACTAAGAAGGATACAAGCTTGCCTTTTCATTTTCATGTTTTAAACTTGTTTAAATTATCTTGGTCAAATCTAGGATTTGACAAGATTCAAATGGGCAAACATATGATAAGTGATGCAAATATCATTTCTAAGTGCGGGCAAACCAGAGATATGTGGTTTTTGGTTTCAAACATATTCAAACGAGAGAAATCATGTATCTACCCCCTAACACTAAACTCTGTCTCATGAAGTCAAGCGCATGCATGAAGATATGTGGTTTTTGGTTTCAAACATGGAAATTTCAAAAACCCTCCCAAGAGCTTCATTTCGAAGTGATTAATTAAGAAGCATACATGCATGCTTACTTTTTCATATTCATGTTTTAAACTTATTCAAATCTTGGTGAAACCTAGGATTTGACCAAGATTCAAATGGGTATAAAAATTTAAAAAATACAAAAAAGGTCTTCTTATGTTATATAGTAGGCATTCAATTAAGTTGATAAACAAGTTCTAGACATATTCAAACAAGAAAAATCATGCATGTATCTACCCATAACCCTAAACTTTGTTTCATGAAGTCAAGCATGAAGATATGTGGTTTTTGGTTTCGAACATGGAAATTCAAAAACCCTCCCAAGAGCTTCATTTTGAAGTGACTAAGAAGCATACATGCTTACTTTTTCATATTCATGTTTTTAACTTATTCAAATCTTGGTGGAACCAAGGATTTGACAAAGATTCGAATGGGTATAAAAATTCAAAAAAAACAAGGTCTTCTCTTATGTTATATAGTAAGCATTCAATTAATTTGATAAACAAGGTCTAAACATATTCAAACCAGGAAAATCATGTATCTACCACCTAACCCTAAACTCTGTCTTATGAAGTCAAGCATGCATGAAGAGAAGTGGTTTTTGGTTTCAAGCATGGAAATTTCCATGTTTGAAACCCAAAACCACTTCTCTTCATATGCTTGACTTCATATGACAGAGTTTAGCGTTAGGGGGTAGATACATGATTTTTTGGTTTGAATATGTCCAGACCTTGTTTATCAACTTAAATGCTAACTATATGACATCAGAATGGGCATAAAAATTTAAAAAAATTAAAAATGTAAAACCAAAATTTAATTGGGAGGAAAGGGTACATGAATTACAATTAAAAAACAAGGTAACTTAAATACTTGGATGCCCCAAGATGTGTGGAAGCCCAAAACAATGGCAAAACATATCATGTGCGCATGCTGCATCCAATTCAAGTAGAACACATAGTAGGCATCGATAGTTTGACCTAAATTTGAAATCAAAGAGAAGGTGGTTAGAAAAAATCAAAATTGGCAAAGCAAAGCATGAAATCAAAAAATTGTGATGCACTCTAGCTATGAAAATTATCAAACAATGCAAACCAAAATGATTTTTTAGAGGAATACTAGTTCAACTTATTTAATTTTTTATTTGTAGGCCAAAATCAAACCCCGTAGTTGGATTTTTTTTTCAACTTGATCTGTAGTACTGGGGAAAACCCTAGTTTATAACCTATTTAATAATAGATTCGTAGTCGATTCTTTTACTTTTTTATTATTACTATGCAGCACATGTGTGTTTGCCCGTCGAGTGAAACTCGGAGGAAGAGGAATCACTCGGAAGGAGAAGAAGGGAGAGCAGTCACGGGGCCCCTCTTATTGATGGTGTATATTCTTTTTCTGGTGATGTTGACTGTTGTGCAGGGTTTGTCAGTGCGCAGGAGGTGCGAGCGAGCGAGCGAGCGAGTCGAGCGAGGCCGAGAATGAGAGAGATTTGTTTTTTTGTGAGAGGGACAACCGAAGGATCCAGAAGGACCCACAGACTTCCAATACGCATCCTGATGCGTCTTCTCTTGACAAAGAAGATGGCTGGGAGTTGGCGTACCTATTGCACGTGACTTGTGCTCACTCAAGTGTGGGACCACACGCGTGGGCACCACACGTAAGTGACAGACCTGTTGGTGTAAAAACTCGGTTGATTATTATAGTGCATTAGAACAAAGTTTCCTATGGATTCAAGGGTAGGAAATCCAAGTTAACTCATTTACATGACATTATTTTTTCCATGAAGCAAAGTTAACACTATCAATTGGTACATTTTGGAGTGACTAAGAAGGATCAATGCTTACTTATTCGTTTAATTTCACGTGTTAAACTTGTCTAAATCTTGTTCAAACCTAGGATTTGACCAAGATTCAAATGGGCAGAAAAATAATTAAAAAACAGAAAAATGAAAAACCAAATCACATAGTAAGCATTCAAGTTGATAAACAAGGTCTAGACATATTCAAACCAGACAAATCATGTATCTATACCCCTAACCCCTAAACTCTGTCTTATGAAGTCAAGCATGTGAAGAGAAGTGGTTTTGGGTTTGGGGGTATATATACATGATTTTTATTGTTTAAATATATATAGACTTTGTTGATCAACATGAATGCTTAATTACTATATGACATAAGAAGTTTATGTGCTTTGGTGTTTCATTTTTTTGATTTCTTTTTTGAATTTTTATGCCCATTTGAATCTTGGTCAAATCCTAGGTTTGACAAAGATTTAAACAAGTTTGAAACATGAAAATGAAAAAGTAAGCTTGGATCCTTCTTAGTCACTCCAAAATGAAGCTTTTGGGTGGGTTTTTGAAATTTCCATGTTTGAAACCCAAAACCACTTCTTCTCTTCATGCTTGACTTCATAAGACAACGTTTAGGGTTAGGGGGTAGATACATGATTTTTCTGGTTTGAATATGTCTAGACTTCGTTGATCAACTTGAATGCTTAGTATATTACATAAGAAGACTATGTGGTTTGGTTTTTGATTTTCTTGATTTTGTTTGATTTTTTATGACCATTTGAATCTTGGTCAAATCCTAGGTTTGACCAAGATTTAAACAAGTTTAAAACATGAAAATGAAAAAGTAAGCATGGATCCTTCTTAGTCATGACAATGAGTTAACTTGGCTTTACTACCCTTGATGAATCCATAGGAAACTTTTTGTACTAATGCAGTATAATATTCTGGTTTGAATATGTCTAGACCTTGTTTATCAACTTAATTTGAAAGACATACAAGTTATAGCACACATAGTGCATACATTTTCACACATACTGCACTAGATGCTAACCCTATAGTTTGAGGCCATTTGGATGAGGTCGAAAAAATTCTTGGATTAGAATCGTGTTGTTCGAACCCCGTAGTTGGATTTTTTTGAACCCTTGATCTTTAGAACTGGGCAAAACCCAAGTTTAACCATGCAAGATTCAAATGGCCCTAAAAATTCAGAAAAAAATCAAAAGAATGAAAAACCAAAGCACATATATAGCATTCTTATGTCATATGTATAGTAAGCATGCATTCAAGTTGATAAACAAGGTCTAGACATATATATTCAAACCAGAAAAATCATGTATATATCTACCCCTAAAACTCTAATTAAACTATGTCTTATGAAGTCAATCATGTAGAGAAGTGGTTTTGGGTTTCAAATATGGAAATTTCAAGAACCTCCCAAAAGCTTCATTTTAGAGTGACTAAGAAGGATCCAGGCTTATCTTTTCATTTCATGTTTTAAACTTGTTTAAATCCTGGTCAAACCTAGGATTTGACCAAGATTTATGGGCATAAAATTCAAAAAAATCAGAAAAATAAAAAACCAAAGCACATAAGCATATTCAAGTTGATAAACAAGGTTTGGACATATTCAACCCATACACAAATCATGTATCTACCCCTAACCCTAAACTCTGTCTTATGAAGTCAAGCATGAAGAGAAGTGGTTTCGGGTTTCAAACATGGAAATATCAAAAACCTCCCAAAAACTTCATTTTAGAGTGACTGAGAAGGTTACATGCTTCCCTTTTCATTTTCATGTTTTAAACTTGTTTAAATCTTGGTCAAACCTAGAATTTGACAAGATTCAAATGGGCATCAAAATTCAAAAAAAATCAGAAAAAGAAAAACCAAAGCAATAGTTTTCTTATGTCATATAGTAAGTGATACGTCTCCAACGTATCGATAATTTCTTATGTTCCATGCTACTTTATTGATGATACCTACATGTTTTATACACATTATATGTCATATTTATCTGGAACTAACCTATTAACAAGATGCCGAAGTGCCGTTCTGTTTCTGCTGTTTTTGGTTTCAGAAATCCTAGTAACGAAATATTCTCGGAATTGGACGAAATCAACGCCCAGGTTCCTATTTTGCCCGGAAGCATCCAGAACACCCGAGAGCCGCCGGAGGGGTGGGCCCAGATGATAGGGTGGCGCGGCCGGGCTGGGCCCGCGCCACCCTATGGTGTCGTCGCCCCTTTGCCTCCTCCGCCTCTTCGCCTATTTAAAGGTCCCTGACCTAAAACGCGATACGGAGACCCACGATACGGAGAAAACCTTCCGAGCCGCCGCCATCGCAAAATCAAGATTCGGGGACGAAGTCTGTTCACGCCGCCGGGACGGAATTGCCCGGAGCCGTCTCCACCGCCATCTTCACCGCCATCGCTGTTCCCATGATGAGGAGGGAGTAGTTCTCCCCTGGGGCTGAGGGCTCTACCGTAGCTATGTGGTTAATCTCTCTCTCTGTACTCCAATACAATGATCTCATGAGCTGCCTTACATGATTGAGATCCATATGATGAGCTTTGTATCGCTACTAGTTGTGTGCTACTCATGTGATGTTATTAAAGTAGTTCTATTCCTCCTACTTGGTGTAAAGGTGATTAGTGTGTGCACCCTGTGGTTCTTGTCGTAGGCTATGATCACGATCTCTTGTAGATTGTGGAGTTAATTATCATTATGATAGTATTGATGTGATCTATTCCTCCTTCATAGTGTGCACTATGTTAGTTCTTGGTTTATTTTGCAATGATCTATTATGCTCTAAGGTTACTTAAATATGAACATGGAATTGTGGAGCTTGTTAACTCCGGCATTGAGGGTTCGTGTAATCCTACGCAATGATGTTCATTATCAAACAAGAGTGTATGTAGCACATTTGAGAAGAAGTATTTATTATGCGATCAATGTTGAGAGTGTCCACTAGTGAAAGTATGATCCCTAGGCCTTGTTTCCAATACTGAAAACACCGTTTACTTACTGTTTTGTTGCATGTTTACTCGCTGCCATATTTTATTCAGATTGCTATTACCACTCATATACATCCATATTACTTGTATTTCACTATCTCTTCGCCGAACTAGTGCACCTATACACCTGACAAGTGTATTTGGTGTGTTGGGGACACAAGAGACTTCTTGCTTTGTGATTGCAGGGTTGCTTGAGAGGGATATCTTTGACCTCTTCCTCCCTGAGTTCGATAAACCTTGGGTGATCCACTTAAGGGAAACTTGCTGCTGTTCTACAAACCTCTCCTCTTGGGGGCCCAACACTGTCTACAAGAATAGAAGCACCCGTAGACATCAAGCACTTTTCTGGCGCCGTTGCCGGGGAGGAAAGGTAAAAGGTACTCACACTCCGGTTCCAGGTAACAGTACTTTTCTGGCGCCATTGTGTGTGTGCTCGAAGCTATTTCCTTTAGACTCTGCAATTGCATCTTTTTGTTTCTTGTTTTTATTTTTCACTAGTTAGGCATAATGGAAAACAACAAAAAAATTAGTGAGCTTCTTATTCTATTTCCTGATTTAAGACATGGATGGTTTGATGCGAAAATTAAAAAACCTATGGAACCTTATTTACATGATAGTAGCAATGTTATTAGTATGAATGCAATTACTGCTAATGCTATGAAGAAGTCTAAGCTTGGGGAAGCTGGTTTACCTAAAAATAATCTTTTTAGCTCCTCCGCTTTGGAAGAAATATTTTGTTCTGATAATGCTTTATCTCCCATATGCGATAACTTTAATGATGCTTCTGATATTTTAAATCCACCTGCTGAAAGTATTCCGTATAAAATACCTATGAAAATTATTGAACGTGTTATGGATAACCGCTATGAAGGGGATGGAACTGTCCATCCTAGTAATCATTTACTGTTTTTGCATGAATTATGCGGGTTATTCAAGTGTGCAGGTATTTCAATGGATGAAGTTAGAAAGAAATTATTTGATATGTCGCTGTCTGGTAAAGCGGCGCATTGGTATAAACTGCTGAAGGACGGGCGCTCTCTTGATTGGAAGGATATTGTGCCTCTATTTTATTCCAAGTTCTATCCTCCAAGTGAAATTCACAAAGATCGAAACCATATATATAATTTTTGGCCTCATGATGGAGAGAGTATTGCCCAAGCATGGGAGAGATTGAAGACTTTAATGCTCAAATGCCCCAATCATGAGCTTCCAGGTAATATCATCATTGATAATTTCTATGCAAGACTTTCTTTTCAAGATAAGACCTTGCTGGATACTACTTGTTCTGGATCATTCACGAGCAATAAAGAAGAGTTTAAAAGGGACCTTCTTGATCGGATTAAGGAGAACGCTGAAGATTGGGAGAACGACAAAGGTAAAGAGTCAGGTATAAATTATGATTATGAATGCATTGAAACTTTTATGAATACTGATAAATTTCGAAATATGAGTGCTACTTATGGTCTTGACTCTCAAGTTGCTGCAAATCTTTATAAAGCTTTTGCTTCTCACATTGAATTGCCTAGGAAGAATTTTGATAAGTATCATGAACCTTTTAAAGACGCTTGCATGAAGAATGAAATTGTTGTTAATAATTGCAATAAGCGTGCTCAAACTCCTAAGAATGCTATTTCCTATAAGCATGTTAATTTTTGTGGAATACATAGACCTTGTGGAATTAATCAAATAGAAGATGAATATTGTATCCATCACAGAAATGAAAAAACTAGAAAGTGGTCTAGAGCTCTAGATGATCTTGGAGAAAAAGTGTGTGCCCTCTATCCTTTTATTTGTGAACTTTGCCATAGAGTTGGTCATTTTAATTTTCAATGTTCCTCCAATGATAATTCAAACCCCATGAGTGCTGCAAATTTGTATTGTGATGATGAAATTATTCCTAATCAGCATGATGAACTTACCTTATTTTTGAAATGTGAAGAGTTATCAAGAAAAATTTCTTTGTTAAATATTAACGATCTTGATATTGATGATGTCCTGCATGGTTGTCTTTCTTATTGCATTAATAATAGCCATACAAATACTTACATACAAAATATTTTAGAAGACGACACCTTGCCAAAATATGATAGGACCGCTGTGTGTTTTCAACTAATTAATGAAAAGGAGGGATCCTCCCAAGTTTCTTCTATTGTTTCTAAAAGAAAATCAGGTTATGCGGACAAGCCACCCTTCAAGCCTCTTCCTCCTAAAGAAGGGAATGAGGAGAAGGAAGAGAAGAAGAAGAAGAAGAAGAAGAAGAAGAAGAAGAAGAAGAAGAAGGAGAATAAAAAGAAAGAGGTAACGGCGTATCCCCGCGTGAATGAGATAACGCTAGGTAACCGTAAGTATGTTGCTCCTAATGATTATTGTGATAATGAATCTGAATACGATGATCTTCCTATGCCCTTTACATACATTAGCGATCATGATTTGAATGAGCACACTACCTTTGATATTGGAAATCTCTTTGGTACTGATTATGAAAGTAATGATGATAGCATTATTCATGTCCCCTTAAACGATGATATTGAAAGCCCTAAGCTTGGGGATGTTGTGCTTGAAGATCCTATATTTGAGACTTCTACTTTTAGTGAAAATGATGATATTACATATTCAGGTTTAGATAATTGCTATAGAGATGTATATGACACATGCTACAATTATCCTTATGAAACTTGTCATAGTTATGATGGGCTTGCCAAAAACAATTCTTTTAATATGCAACTTGTTTACCATGTTCAAATTCTTGATAATAATCTTGCTCCAATTACTATTAATGAGAATAACTCTTCTTATGCCAAAATTAATGATACTTCTATGTATATGAACCATGATAAGAATGTTTTAAGTGACGGGTATATTGTGGATTTTATCAATGATGCTACTGAAAGTTATTATGAGAGAGGGAAATATGTTTATATGCATCTTAATAATATTAAGTTTCCCCTCTTTATGTTGAGAATCTTTAAGTTACTCGTGTTTTATCCTCTTATGCTTGTCACTTTGCTCTTCATGAATTCATTTGTGTATAATATTCTTTTGCATAGGAAGCATGTTAGGCTCAAATGTGTTTTGAATTGCCTCTTGAAGCTCTCTTTTGCTTCAAATACTATTTCTTGCGGGTGCATCACCAAAATTGCTGAGCCCATCTTAATGGCTATAAAGAAAGAACTTCTTGGGAGATAACCCATGTGTTATTTTGCTACAGTACTTTGTTTTATATTTGTGTCTTGGAAGTTGTTTACTACTGTAGCAACCTCTCCTTATCATGTTTTTGTGCCAAGTAAAGTTTCTATGTTAAAGTTGATGTTATATTTGGGATCGCTGCGCAGAAACAGCATTGCTGTCTGTCACGAATCTGGGCACAGTTCTCTGTAGAAAATTCGAAAAAATCTGCCAATTTACGAGCGTGATCCTCAGATATGTACGCAACTTTCATTAGTTTTGAGTTTTTCCATTTGAGCAAGTCTGGTGCCATTTCTAAATTCGTCTTTACGGACTGTTCTGTTTTTGACAGATTCTGCCTTTTATTTCGCATTGCCGCTTTTGTTAAGTTGAATGAGTTTCTTTGTTCCATTAACTTTCAGAAGTTTTGTGCAATGTCCAGAAGTGAAAAGAATGTTTGTGTCACCTCTGAACATGTGAATTTTTGATTATGCACTAACCCTCTAATGAGTTTGCTTGAAGTTTGGTGTGAAGGAAGTTTTCAAGGGTCAAGAGAGGAGGATGATATACTACGATCAAGAAGAATGAAAAGTCTAAGCTTGGGGATGCCCCGGTGGTTCATCCCTGCATATTTCAAGAAGACTCAAGCATCTAAGCTTGGGGATGCCCAAGGCATCCCCTTCTTCATCGACAACTTATCAGGTTTCTTCTAGTGAAACTATATTTTTATTCCGTCACATCCTATGTATTTTACTTGGAGCGTCTGTGTGCTTTTATTTTTGTTTTTGGTTTGTTATCTTAGTTCTCTGAACAAGTTCATCCTTGTGTGGGAGAGAGACACGCTCCGCTGGTTCGTATGAACACATGTGTTCTTAGCTCATAATATTCATGGCGAAGTTTCTTCTTCGTTAAATTGTTATATGGTTGGAATTGGAAAAATGCTACATGTAGTAATTGGTGTAATGTCTTGAATAATGTGATACTTGGCAATTGTTGTGCTCATATAGATCTTGTTTAAGCTCTTGCATCATGTACCTTGTACCCATTAATGAATAATTACATAGAGCTTGTTAAAATTTGGTTTGCATGATTGGTCTCTCTAAGTCTAGATATTTTCTGGTTGAGGTGTTTGAACAACAAGGAGACGATGTAAAGTCTTATAATGCTTACAATATGTTTATATGTGAGTCTTGCTGCACCATTTCATACTTGAGTTTGCTTCAAATAACCTTGCTAGCCTAAACCTTGTATCGAGAGGGAATACTTCTCATGCATCCAAATACTTGAGCCAATATTCATGCCATTTGTGTCCACCATACCTACCTACTACATGGTATTTCTCCGCCATTCCAAAGTAAATTGCTTGAGTGCTACCTTTAAACAATTCAAAAGTTATTACCTCTTATTTGTGTCAATGTTTTATAGCTCATGAGGAAGTATGTGGTGTTTATCTTTCAATCTTGTTGGGCAACTTTCACCAATGGACTAGTGGCTTCATCCGCTTATCCAATAATTTTGCAAAAAGAGCTGGCAATGGGATTCCCAGTCCCAAATTAATTAACAAAAATAGACACTCCTCCATGGTATGTGATTGTTGGACGGCACCCGAAGGATTCGGTTAGCCATGGCTTGAGAAAGCAAAGGTGGGGAGGAGTGTCATCATAATAAAACTAAAATAAAAAGGCACTCCTTCATGGTATGAGATTGTTGGCAGGCACCCGAGGATTCGGTTAGCCATGGTTTGTGAAAGAAAGGTTGGAAGGAGTGCCACCCAAAAATAAATAAAATGGGAGCCGCTCTTTGAAGGTTTGCCTGGCAAGGGGGTTAGAGTACCCGCTACCATTCGTTGACAACAACAAACACCTCTCAAAACTTTACTTTTATGCTCTCTATATGTTTTCAAAATCAAAGCTCTAGCACAAATATAGCAATCGATGCTTTCCTCTTTGAAGGACCATTCTTTTACTTTATTGTTGAGTCAGTTTACCTATTCTTTCTATCTTAGAAGCAAACACTTGTGTGAACTGTGTGCATTGATTCTTACATGTTTACCTATTGCACTTGTTATATTACTTTGTGTTGACAATTATCCATGAGATATACATGTTAAAGTTGAAAGCAACCGCTGAAACTTATATCTTCCTTTGTGTTGTTTCAAAGCTTTCTACTAAGAGTTTATTGCTTATGAGTTAACTCTTATGCAAGACTTATTGATGCTTGTCTTGAAAGTATTATTCATGAAAAGTCTTTGTTATATGATTCATTTGTTTACTCATTATCTTCATCATTGCTTCGAATTGCTGCATTTATCTCATATGCTTACAATAGTATGATCAAGGTTATGATGGCATGTCACTTAAGAAATTATCTTTGTTATCGTTTTACCTGCTCGGGACGAGCAGAACTAAGCTTGGGGATGCTGATACGTCTCCAACGTATCGATAATTTCTTATGTTCCATGCTACTTTATTGATGATACCTACATGTTTTATACACATTATATGTCATATTTATGCGTTTTTGGAACTAACCTATTAACAAGATGCGAAGTGCCAGTTCTGTTTTCTGTTTTGGTTTCAGAAATCCTAGTAACGAAATATTCTCGGAATTGGACGAAATCAACGCCCAGGTTCCTATTTTGCCCGGAAGCATCCAGAACACCGAGAGCGCCGGGGGGGCCTGTGGGCCCAGATGATAGGGTGGCGCGGCCGGCTGGGCCGCGCCACCCTATGGTGTCGTCGCCCCTTCGCCCCTCCGACTCCGCCTCTTCGCCTATTTAAAGGTCCCCGACCTAAAACGCGATACGGAGACCCACGATACGGAGAAAACCTTCCGAGCCGCCGCCATCGCAAAATCAAGATTCGGGGACAGAAGTCTCTGTTGCACGCCGCGGGCGGGGATTGCCCCCGGAAGCCGTCTCCACCGCCATCTTCACCGCCATCGCTGTTCCCATGATGAGGAGGGAGTAGTTCTCCCCCAGGGCTGAGGGCTCTACCGTAGCTATGTGGTTAATCTCTCTCTCTGTACTCCAATACAATGATCTCATGAGCTGCCTTACATGATTGAGATCCATATGATGAGCTTTGTATCGCTACTAGTTGTGTGCTACTCATGTGATGTTATTAAAGTAGTTCTATTCCTCCTACTTGGTGTAAAGGTGATTAGTGTGTGCACCCTGTGGTTCTTGTCGTAGGCTATGATCACGATCTCTTGTAGATTGTGGAGTTAATTATCATTATGATAGTATTGATGTGATCTATTCCTCCTTCATAGTGTGCACTATGTTAGTTCTTGGTTTATTTTGCAATGATCTATTATGCTCTAAGGTTACTTAAATATGAACATGGAATTGTGGAGCTTGTTAACTCCGGCATTGAGGGTTCGTGTAATCCTACGCAATGATGTTCATTATCAAACAAGAGTGTATGTAGCACATTTGAGAAGAAGTATTTATTATGCGATCAATGTTGAGAGTGTCCACTAGTGAAAGTATGATCCCTAGGCCTTGTTTCCAATACTGAAAACACCGTTTACTTACTGTTTTGTTGCATGTTTACTCGCTGCCATATTTTATTCAGATTGCTATTACCACTCATATACATCCATATTACTTGTATTTCACTATCTCTTCGCCGAACTAGTGCACCTATACACTGACAAGTGTATTTGGTGTGTTGGGGACACAAGAGACTTCTTGCTTTGTGATTGCAGGGTTGCTTGAGAGGGATATCTTTGACCTCTTCCTCCCTGAGTTCGATAAACCTTGGGTGATCCACTTAAGGGAAACTTGCTGCTGTTCTACAAACCTCTCCTCTTGGGGCCCAACACTGTCTACAAGAATAGAATTAGACATATAGTAAGCATTAAAGTTGATAAACAAGGTCTAGACATATTCAACCAGACAAATCATGTATCTATACCCCTAACCCCTAAACTCTGTCTTATGAAGTCAAGCATGTGAAGAGAAGTGGTTTTGGGTTTCAAACATCGAAATTTCAAAAACCTCCCAAAAGCTTCATTTTAGAGTGACTAAGAAGGATACATGCTTCCCTTTTCATTTTCATGTTTTAAACTTGTTTAAATTATCTTGGTCAAACCTAGGATTCGACATGATTCAAATGGGCATCAAAATAAAAAAAAACAGAAAAAGGAAAAACCAAAGCAATAGTTTTCTTATATATGTCATATAGTAAGCATTAAAGTTGATAAACAAGGTCTAGATATATCCAAACCAGACAAATCATGTATCTACCCCCGGCCTGTCGATCTTATGAAGCTAGTCTACTAGCATGTGAAGGGAACTCGTTTTCGGTTTCAAACATAGAAATTACAAGAACATCCCAAAAGCTTCTCCATTTTAGAGTGACTACGAAGGATACTGACTTCCCTTTTCATTTTCATGTTTTAAACTTGTTTAAATCTTGGTCAAACCAAGGATTTGACCAAGATTCAAATGGGCCTAAAAATTTAGAAAAAAATCAAAAGAGAATGAAAAACCAAAGCACATAGCATTCTTATGTCATATGTATAGTAAGCATTCAAGTTGATAAACAAGGTCTAGACATATTCAAACCAAAAAATCATGTATATATCTACCCCTAACCCTAAACTGATCTGTCGATCTTATGGAAGTCAATCATGAAGAGAAGTGGTTTTGGGTTTCAAACATGGAAATTTCAAGAACATCCCAAAAGCTTCATTTTAGAGTGACTAAGAAGGATCCATGCTTACTTACTCGTTTTCACGTGTTAAACTTGTCTAAATCTTGGTGAAACCTAGGATTTGACCAAGATATGATTCAAATGCGCAGAAAATTAAAAAAGTCAGAAAAATTAAAAACCAAAGTACATAGTCTTCTTATGTCATATAGTAAGCATATTCAAGTTGATAAACAAGGTTTGGACATATTCAAACCATACAAATCATGTATCTATACCCCCTAACCCTAAACTTTTTCTTATGAAGTCAAGCATGAAGAGAAGTGGTTTTGGGTTTCAAAGATGGAAATTTCAAAAACCTCCAAAAACTTCATTTTAGAGTGACTGAGAAGTTAGCATTAAAGTTGATAAACAAGGTTTAGACATATTCAAACCAGACAAATCATGTATCTACCCCTAACCCTAAACTCGGTCTTATGAAGTCTAGCATGAAGAGAATCGTTTTGAGTTTCAAACGTTTAAGCCAAAAGCCCCATTTCAAATATTTCAAACTTATTCAAAGTTGGTTCAAATTTGAAAGACATACAAGTTATAGCACACATAGTGCATACATTTTCACACATACTGCACTAGATGCTAACCCTATAGTTTGAGGCCACTTGGATGAGGTCGAAAAAGTTCTTGGATTAGAATCGTGTTGTTCGAACCCCGTAGTTGGATTTTTTGAACCTTGATCTGTAGTACTGGGCAAAACCCTAGTTTAACCTATTTAATTATAGATTAGTATATCGATTTTTCTACCTTTTTATTATTACTATGCTGCAGATGTGCGTTTGCCCGTCGAGTGAAACTCGGAGGAAGAGGGATCACTCGGAAGGAGAGAAAAAAGGCAGAGCATTATGGTGTCTCCCCTTTTTCGGGTGATGATGATGATGTTGACTGTTGTGCAGGGTTTGTCAGTGCGCAGGACGTGCGAGCGAGCGAGTCGAGCGAGGCCGAGAATGAGATAGATTTGTTTTTTTTTGTGAGAGGGACAACCGAAGGATCCAGAAGGACCCACGGACTTCCAATACGCATCCTGATGCGTCTTCTCTTGACAAAGAAGATGGCTGGGAGTTGGCGTACCTATTGCACGTGACTTGTGCTCACTCAAGTGTGGGACCTCACGCGTGGGCACCACACGTAAGTGACAGACCTGTTGGTGTAAAAACTCGGTTGATTATAATAGTGCATTAGAACAAAGTTTCCTATGGATTCAAGGGTAGGAAATCCAAGTTAACTCATTTACATGACATTATTTTTTCCATGAAGCAAAGTTAACACTATCAATTGGTACATTTTGGAGTGACTAAGAAGGATCAATGCTTACTTATTCGTTTAATTTCACGTGTTAAACTTGTCTAAATCTTGTTCAAACCTAGGATTTGACCAAGATTCAAATGGGCAGAAAAATAATTAAAAAACAGAAAAATGAAAAACCAAATCACATAGTAAGCATTCAAGTTGATAAACAAGGTCTAGACATATTCAAACCAGACAAATCATGTATCTATACCCCTAACCCCTAAACTCTGTCTTATGAAGTCAAGCATGTGAAGAGAAGTGGTTTTGGGTTTCAAACATCGAAATTTCAAAAACCTCCCAAAAGCTTCATTTTAGAGTGACTAAGAAGGATACATGCTTCCCTTTACATTTTCATGTTTTAAACTTGTTTAAATTATCTTGGTCAAACCTAGGATTTGACGAAGATACAAATGGGTGGGCACAAAATTCAAAAAAATCAGAAAAATGAAAAACCAAATCACATAGTCTTCTTATGTCATATCGTAAGCAATCAAGTTGATAAACAAGGTCTAGATATATCCAAACCAGACAAATCATGTATCTACCCCCTGTCGATCTTATGAAGTCTAGCATGAAGGGAAGTCGTTTTGGGTTTCAAACATTGAAATTTAAAGAACATCCCAAAAGCTTCATTTTAGAGTGACTAAGAAGGATACAGACTTCCCTTTTCATTTTCATGTTTTAAATTTGTTTAAATCTTGGTCAAACCAAGGATTTGACCAAGATTCAAATGGCCCTAAAAATTCAGAAAAAAATGAAAAGAATGAAAAACCAAAGCACATAACATTCTTATGTCATATGTATAGTAAGCATTCAAGTTGATATACAAGGTCTAGACATATATATTCAAACCTAGGATTTGACTAAGATTCAAATGGGCATAACAAATTCAAAAAACAAAAACCAAACACATAGTCTTCTGATGTCATATAGCAAGCATTCAAGTTGATAAACAAACTTGTTTAAATCATGGTCAAACCTAGGATTTGACCAAGATTCAAATGGGCATAATTTTAAAAAAATGTAAAATCAAGGCACATAGTCTTCTTATGTCATATAGTAAGCATTCAATTAAGTTGATAAACAAGGTCTAGACATATCAAACCAGAAAATTCATGTGTCTAGCTACCCCTAACCCTAAACTCTGCACGAAGAGAAGTGGTTTTGGGTTTCAAACATGGATATTTCAAAAACCCTCCCAAAAACCTTCATTTTGGAGTTAATAAGAAGGATCAAGGCTTACTTTTTCATTTTCATGTTTTAATCTTTTTTAAATCTTTGTCAAACCTAGGTTTTGACCAATATTCAAAAGGGCATAATTTTAAAAAAATGAAATATCAAGGCACATAGTCTTCTTATGTCATATAGTAAGCATTCAATTAAGTTGATAAACAAGCTCTAGACATATTCAAACCAGAAAAATCATGATGTATCTACCCCCTATATATCCCTAAACCCTAACTTATGAAGTCAAGCATGAAGAGAAGTGGTTTTTGGTTTAAATCATGGAAATTTCAAAAACCCTCCCAAGAGCTTCATTTTGGAGTGACTAATTAAGAAGCATACATGCTTACCTTTTCATATTCATGTTTTAAACTTGTTCAAATCTAGGTCAACAAACCTAGGATTTGACGAAGAATCAAATGGGTATAAAAAATTTAAAAACAAGCTCTAGATAAGCTCAAGTTGAAAAACAAGTTCTAGACATATTCCAACCAGAAAAATCATGTATGTACCCCCTATATATATATCCCTAAACCCTGACTTATGAAGTCAAGCATGAAGAGAAGTGGTTTTTGGTTTCAATCATGGAAATTTCAAAAACCCTCCCAAGAGCTTCATTTTGGAGTGGCTAAGAAGGATAGATACTTAATTTTTCATATTTATGTTTTAAACTAGTTTAAATCATGGTCAAACCTAGGATTTGACCAAGATTCAAATGGGCATAAAAATTCAAAATAAATGAAAATAAATGAAAAACCAAGGCACGTAGTCTTCTTATGTCATATAGTAAGCATTCAATTAAGTTGATAAACAAGGTCTAGACATATTCAAACCAGAAACATCATGTATCTAGCTACCCTAGCCCTAAACTCTGTCTTATGAAGTCAAGCATGCATGAAGAGAAGTCGTGGTTTTTGGTTTCAAACATGGAAATTTTAAAAACCCTACCAAGATCTACATTTTGGAGTGACTAAGAAGGATATATGCTTAATTTTTCCTATTCATGTTTTATTAAACTTGTTTAAATCATGGTCAAACCTAGGATTTGACCAAGATTCAAATGGGCATAAAAATTCAGAAAAAACAAAAAATGGAAAATCAAGGCACATAGTCTTCTTATGTCACATTAGTAAGCATTCAATTAAGTTGATAAACAAGGTCTAGATATATTCAAACCAGAGAAATCATGTATCTACCCCTAACCCTAAACTCTATCTCATGAAGTCAAGCATGAAGATATGTGGTTTTTGGTTTAAAACATGGAAATTTCAAAAACCCTCCCAAGAGCTTCATTTTGGAGTGACTAAGAAGGATATATGCTTAATTTTTCATATTCATGTTTTCAACTTGTTTAAATCATGGTCAAACTTAGGATTTGACCAAGATTCAAATGGGCATAAAATTAAAAAAACAATAAAATGAAAAACCAATGCACATAGTCTTCTTATGTCATATATATAGTAAGCATTCAATTAAGTTGATAACAAGGTCTATAGACATATTCAAACGAGAAAAATCATGTATCAAGCTACCCCTAACCCCAAACTCTGTCTTATGAAGTCAAGCATGAAGAGAAGTACGTGGTTTTTTGGTTTCAAACATGGAAATTTCAAAAACCCTCTCAAGAGCTTCATTTTGGAGTGACTACGAAGGATACATGCTTAATTTTCATATTCATGTTTTAAACTTGTTTAAATCATGGTCAAACCTAGGATTTGACCAAGATTCAAATGGGCATAATTTAAAAAAATGTAAAATCAAGGCACATAGTCTTCTTATGTCATATAGTAAGCATTCAATTAAGTTGATAAACAAGGTCTAGACATATCAAACCAGAAAAATCATGTATCTACCCCTATATATCCCCAAACTCTGTCTTTATGAAGTCAAGCATGAAGAGAAGTGGTTTTTGGTTTCAAGCATGGAAATTTCAAAAACCTCCCCAAACTTCATTTTAGAGTGACTAAGAAGGATACAAGCTTGCCTTTTCATTTTCATGTTTTAAACTTGTTTAAATTATCTTGGTCAAATCTAGGATTTGACAAGATTCAAATGGGCAAACATATGATAAGTGATGCAAATATCATTTCTAAGTGCGGGCAAACCAGAGATATGTGGTTTTTGGTTTCAAACATATTCAAACGAGAGAAATCATGTATCTACCCCCTAACACTAAACTCTGTCTCATGAAGTCAAGCGCATGCATGAAGATATGTGGTTTTTGGTTTCAAACATGGAAATTTCAAAAACCCTCCCAAGAGCTTCATTTCGAAGTGATTAATTAAGAAGCATACATGCATGCTTACTTTTTCATATTCATGTTTTAAACTTATTCAAATCTTGGTGAAACCTAGGATTTGACCAAGATTCAAATGGGTATAAAAATTTAAAAAATACAAAAAAGGTCTTCTTATGTTATATAGTAGGCATTCAATTAAGTTGATAAACAAGTTCTAGACATATTCAAACAAGAAAAATCATGCATGTATCTACCCATAACCCTAAACTTTGTTTCATGAAGTCAAGCATGAAGATATGTGGTTTTTGGTTTCGAACATGGAAATTCAAAAACCCTCCCAAGAGCTTCATTTTGAAGTGACTAAGAAGCATACATGCTTACTTTTTCATATTCATGTTTTTAACTTATTCAAATCTTGGTGGAACCAAGGATTTGACAAAGATTCGAATGGGTATAAAAATTCAAAAAAAACAAGGTCTTCTCTTATGTTATATAGTAAGCATTCAATTAATTTGATAAACAAGGTCTAAACATATTCAAACCAGGAAAATCATGTATCTACCACCTAACCCTAAACTCTGTCTTATGAAGTCAAGCATGCATGAAGAGAAGTGGTTTTTGGTTTCAAGCATGGAAATTTCCATGTTTGAAACCCAAAACCACTTCTCTTCATATGCTTGACTTCATATGACAGAGTTTAGCGTTAGGGGGTAGATACATGATTTTTTGGTTTGAATATGTCCAGACCTTGTTTATCAACTTAAATGCTAACTATATGACATCAGAATGGGCATAAAAATTTAAAAAAATTAAAAATGTAAAACCAAAATTTAATTGGGAGGAAAGGGTACATGAATTACAATTAAAAAACAAGGTAACTTAAATACTTGGATGCCCCAAGATGTGTGGAAGCCCAAAACAATGGCAAAACATATCATGTGCGCATGCTGCATCCAATTCAAGTAGAACACATAGTAGGCACCGATAGTTTGACCTAAATTTGAAATCAAAGAGAAGGTGGTTAGAAAAAATCAAAATTGGCAAAGCAAAGCATGAAATCAAAAAATTGTGATGCACTCTAGCTATGAAAATTATCAAACAATGCAAACCAAAATGATTTTTTAGAGGAATACTAGTTCAACTTATTTAATTTTTTATTTGTAGGCCAAAATCAAACCCCGTAGTTGGATTTTTTTTTCAACTTGATCTGTAGTACTGGGGAAAACCCTAGTTTATAACCTATTTAATAATAGATTCGTAGTCGATTCTTTTACTTTTTTATTATTACTATGCAGCACATGTGTGTTTGCCCGTCGAGTGAAACTCGGAGGAAGAGGAATCACTCGGAAGGAGAAGAAGGGAGAGCAGTCACGGGGCCCCTCTTATTGATGGTGTATATTCTTTTTCTGGTGATGTTGACTGTTGTGCAGGGTTTGTCAGTGCGCAGGAGGTGCGAGCGAGCGAGCGAGTCGAGCGAGGCCGAGAATGAGAGAGATTTGTTTTTTTGTGAGAGGGACAACCGAAGGATCCAGAAGGACCCACAGACTTCCAATACGCATCCTGATGCGTCTTCTCTTGACAAAGAAGATGGCTGGGAGTTGGCGTACCTATTGCACGTGACTTGTGCTCACTCAAGTGTGGGACCACACGCGTGGGCACCACACGTAAGTGACAGACCTGTTGGTGTAAAAACTCGGTTGATTATTATAGTGCATTAGAACAAAGTTTCCTATGGATTCAAGGGTAGGAAATCCAAGTTAACTCATTTACATGACATTATTTTTTCCATGAAGCAAAGTTAACACTATCAATTGGTACATTTTGGAGTGACTAAGAAGGATCAATGCTTACTTATTCGTTTAATTTCACGTGTTAAACTTGTCTAAATCTTGTTCAAACCTAGGATTTGACCAAGATTCAAATGGGCAGAAAAATAATTAAAAAACAGAAAAATGAAAAACCAAATCACATAGTAAGCATTCAAGTTGATAAACAAGGTCTAGACATATTCAAACCAGACAAATCATGTATCTATACCCCTAACCCCTAAACTCTGTCTTATGAAGTCAAGCATGTGAAGAGAAGTGGTTTTGGGTTTGGGGGTATATATACATGATTTTTATTGTTTAAATATATATAGACTTTGTTGATCAACATGAATGCTTAATTACTATATGACATAAGAAGTTTATGTGCTTTGGTGTTTCATTTTTTTGATTTCTTTTTTGAATTTTTATGCCCATTTGAATCTTGGTCAAATCCTAGGTTTGACAAAGATTTAAACAAGTTTGAAACATGAAAATGAAAAAGTAAGCTTGGATCCTTCTTAGTCACTCCAAAATGAAGCTTTTGGGTGGGTTTTTGAAATTTCCATGTTTGAAACCCAAAACCACTTCTTCTCTTCATGCTTGACTTCATAAGACAACGTTTAGGGTTAGGGGGTAGATACATGATTTTTCTGGTTTGAATATGTCTAGACTTCGTTGATCAACTTGAATGCTTAGTATATTACATAAGAAGACTATGTGGTTTGGTTTTTGATTTTCTTGATTTTGTTTGATTTTTTATGACCATTTGAATCTTGGTCAAATCCTAGGTTTGACCAAGATTTAAACAAGTTTAAAACATGAAAATGAAAAAGTAAGCATGGATCCTTCTTAGTCATGACAATGAGTTAACTTGGCTTTACTACCCTTGATGAATCCATAGGAAACTTTTTGTACTAATGCAGTATAATATTCTGGTTTGAATATGTCTAGACCTTGTTTATCAACTTAATTTGAAAGACATACAAGTTATAGCACACATAGTGCATACATTTTCACACATACTGCACTAGATGCTAACCCTATAGTTTGAGGCCATTTGGATGAGGTCGAAAAAATTCTTGGATTAGAATCGTGTTGTTCGAACCCCGTAGTTGGATTTTTTTGAACCCTTGATCTTTAGAACTGGGCAAAACCCAAGTTTAACCATGCAAGATTCAAATGGCCCTAAAAATTCAGAAAAAAATCAAAAGAATGAAAAACCAAAGCACATATATAGCATTCTTATGTCATATGTATAGTAAGCATGCATTCAAGTTGATAAACAAGGTCTAGACATATATATTCAAACCAGAAAAATCATGTATATATCTACCCCTAAAACTCTAATTAAACTATGTCTTATGAAGTCAATCATGTAGAGAAGTGGTTTTGGGTTTCAAATATGGAAATTTCAAGAACCTCCCAAAAGCTTCATTTTAGAGTGACTAAGAAGGATCCAGGCTTATCTTTTCATTTCATGTTTTAAACTTGTTTAAATCCTGGTCAAACCTAGGATTTGACCAAGATTTATGGGCATAAAATTCAAAAAAATCAGAAAAATAAAAAACCAAAGCACATAAGCATATTCAAGTTGATAAACAAGGTTTGGACATATTCAACCCATACACAAATCATGTATCTACCCCTAACCCTAAACTCTGTCTTATGAAGTCAAGCATGAAGAGAAGTGGTTTCGGGTTTCAAACATGGAAATATCAAAAACCTCCCAAAAACTTCATTTTAGAGTGACTGAGAAGGTTACATGCTTCCCTTTTCATTTTCATGTTTTAAACTTGTTTAAATCTTGGTCAAACCTAGAATTTGACAAGATTCAAATGGGCATCAAAATTCAAAAAAATCAGAAAAAGAAAAACCAAAGCAATAGTTTTCTTATGTCATATAGTAAGCATTAAAGTTGATAAACAAGGTCTAGACATATTCAACCAGACAAATCATGTATCTATACCCCTAACCCCTAAACTCTGTCTTATGAAGTCAAGCATGTGAAGAGAAGTGGTTTTGGGTTTCAAACATCGAAATTTCAAAAACCTCCCAAAAGCTTCATTTTAGAGTGACTAAGAAGGATACATGCTTCCCTTTTCATTTTCATGTTTTAAACTTGTTTAAATTATCTTGGTCAAACCTAGGATTCGACATGATTCAAATGGGCATCAAAATAAAAAAAAACAGAAAAAGGAAAAACCAAAGCAATAGTTTTCTTATATATGTCATATAGTAAGCATTAAAGTTGATAAACAAGGTCTAGATATATCCAAACCAGACAAATCATGTATCTACCCCCGGCCTGTCGATCTTATGAAGCTAGTCTACTAGCATGTGAAGGGAACTCGTTTTCGGTTTCAAACATAGAAATTACAAGAACATCCCAAAAGCTTCTCCATTTTAGAGTGACTACGAAGGATACTGACTTCCCTTTTCATTTTCATGTTTTAAACTTGTTTAAATCTTGGTCAAACCAAGGATTTGACCAAGATTCAAATGGGCCTAAAAATTTAGAAAAAAATCAAAAAGAGAATGAAAAACCAAAGCACATAGCATTCTTATGTCATATGTATAGTAAGCATTCAAGTTGATAAACAAGGTCTAGACATATTCAAACCAAAAAATCATGTATATATCTACCCCTAACCCTAAACTGATCTGTCGATCTTATGGAAGTCAATCATGAAGAGAAGTGGTTTTGGGTTTCAAACATGGAAATTTCAAGAACATCCCAAAAGCTTCATTTTAGAGTGACTAAGAAGGATCCATGCTTACTTACTCGTTTTCACGTGTTAAACTTGTCTAAATCTTGGTGAAACCTAGGATTTGACCAAGATATGATTCAAATGCGCAGAAAATTAAAAAAGTCAGAAAAATTAAAAACCAAAGTACATAGTCTTCTTATGTCATATAGTAAGCATATTCAAGTTGATAAACAAGGTTTGGACATATTCAAACCATACAAATCATGTATCTATACCCCCTAACCCTAAACTTTTTCTTATGAAGTCAAGCATGAAGAGAAGTGGTTTTGGGTTTCAAAGATGGAAATTTCAAAAACCTCCAAAAACTTCATTTTAGAGTGACTGAGAAGTTAGCATTAAAGTTGATAAACAAGGTTTAGACATATTCAAACCAGACAAATCATGTATCTACCCCTAACCCTAAACTCGGTCTTATGAAGTCTAGCATGAAGAGAATCGTTTTGAGTTTCAAACGTTTAAGCCAAAAGCCCCATTTCAAATATTTCAAACTTATTCAAAGTTGGTTCAAATTTGAAAGACATACAAGTTATAGCACACATAGTGCATACATTTTCACACATACTGCACTAGATGCTAACCCTATAGTTTGAGGCCACTTGGATGAGGTCGAAAAAGTTCTTGGATTAGAATCGTGTTGTTCGAACCCCGTAGTTGGATTTTTTTGAACCTTGATCTGTAGTACTGGGCAAAACCCTAGTTTAACCTATTTAATTATAGATTCGTATATCGATTTTTCTACCTTTTTATTATTACTATGCTGCAGATGTGCGTTTGCCCGTCGAGTGAAACTCGGAGGAAGAGGGATCACTCGGAAGGAGAGAAAAAAGGCAGAGCATTATGGTGTCTCCCCTTTTTCGGGTGATGATGATGATGTTGACTGTTGTGCAGGGTTTGTCAGTGCGCAGGGTGCGAGCGAGCGAGCGAGTCGAGCGAGGCCGAGAATGAGATAGATTTGTTTTTTTTTGTGAGAGGGACAACCGAAGGATCCAGAAGGACCCACGGACTTCCAATACGCATCCTGATGCGTCTTCTCTTGACAAAGAAGATGGCTGGGAGTTGGCGTACCTATTGCACGTGACTTGTGCTCACTCAAGTGTGGGACCACACGCGTGGGCACCACACGTAAGTGACAGACCTGTTGGTGTAAAAACTCGGTTGATTATTATAGTGCATTAGAACAAAGTTTCCTATGGATTCAAGGGTAGGAAATCCAAGTTAACTCATTTACATGACATTATTTTTTCCATGAAGCAAAGTTAACACTATCAATTGGTACATTTTGGAGTGACTAAGAAGGATCAATGCTTACTTATTCGTTTAATTTCACGTGTTAAACTTGTCTAAATCTTGTTCAAACCTAGGATTTGACCAAGATTCAAATGGGCAGAAAAATAATTAAAAAACAGAAAAATGAAAAACCAAATCACATAGTCTTCTTATGTCATATAGTAAGCATTCAAGTTGAT
The DNA here is from genome assembly GCA_030979885.1 of Lolium multiflorum. Classification (NCBI taxonomy): domain Eukaryota; kingdom Viridiplantae; phylum Streptophyta; class Magnoliopsida; order Poales; family Poaceae; genus Lolium; species Lolium multiflorum. Next base: position 181,244,259 of record CM061749.1, on the reverse strand, counting down.
AAACAAGGTCTAGACATATTCAAACCAGACAAATCATGTATCTATACCCCTAACCCCTAAACTCTGTCTTATGAAGTCAAGCATGTGAAGAGAAGTGGTTTTGGGTTTCAAACATCGAAATTTCAAAAACCTCCCAAAAGCTTCATTTTAGAGTGACTAAGAAGGATACATGCTTCCCTTTACATTTTCATGTTTTAAACTTGTTTAAATTATCTTGGTCAAACCTAGGATTTGACGAAGATACAAATGGGTGGGCACAAAATTCAAAAAAATCAGAAAAATGAAAAACCAAATCACATAGTCTTCTTATGTCATATCGTAAGCAATCAAGTTGATAAACAAGGTCTAGATATATCCAAACCAGACAAATCATGTATCTACCCCCTGTCGATCTTATGAAGTCTAGCATGAAGGGAAGTCGTTTTGGGTTTCAAACATTGAAATTTAAAGAACATCCCAAAAGCTTCATTTTAGAGTGACTAAGAAGGATACAGACTTCCCTTTTCATTTTCATGTTTTAAATTTGTTTAAATCTTGGTCAAACCAAGGATTTGACCAAGATTCAAATGGCCCTAAAAATTCAGAAAAAAATGAAAAGAATGAAAAACCAAAGCACATAACATTCTTATGTCATATGTATAGTAAGCATTCAAGTTGATATACAAGGTCTAGACATATATATTCAAACCTAGGATTTGACTAAGATTCAAATGGGCATAACAAATTCAAAAAACAAAAACCAAACACATAGTCTTCTGATGTCATATAGCAAGCATTCAAGTTGATAAACAAACTTGTTTAAATCATGGTCAAACCTAGGATTTGACCAAGATTCAAATGGGCATAATTTTAAAAAAAATGTAAAATCAAGGCACATAGTCTTCTTATGTCATATAGTAAGCATTCAATTAAGTTGATAAACAAGGTCTAGACATATCAAACCAGAAAATTCATGTGTCTAGCTACCCCTAACCCTAAACTCTGCACGAAGAGAAGTGGTTTTGGGTTTCAAACATGGATATTTCAAAAACCCTCCCAAAAACCTTCATTTTGGAGTTAATAAGAAGGATCAAGGCTTACTTTTTCATTTTCATGTTTTAATCTTTTTTAAATCTTTGTCAAACCTAGGTTTTGACCAATATTCAAAAGGGCATAATTTTTAAAAAATGAAATATCAAGGCACATAGTCTTCTTATGTCATATAGTAAGCATTCAATTAAGTTGATAAACAAGCTCTAGACATATTCAAACCAGAAAAATCATGATGTATCTACCCCCTATATATCCCTAAACCCTAACTTATGAAGTCAAGCACGAAGAGAAGTGGTTTTTGGTTTAAATCATGGAAATTTCAAAAACCCTCCCAAGAGCTTCATTTTGGAGTGACTAATTAAGAAGCATACATGCTTACCTTTTCATATTCATGTTTTAAACTTGTTCAAATCTAGGTCAACAAACCTAGGATTTGACGAAGAATCAAATGGGTATAAAAAATTTAAAAACAAGCTCTAGATAAGCTCAAGTTGAAAAACAAGTTCTAGACATATTCCAACCAGAAAAATCATGTATGTACCCCCTATATATATATCCCTAAACCCTGACTTATGAAGTCAAGCATGAAGAGAAGTGGTTTTTGGTTTCAATCATGGAAATTTCAAAAACCCTCCCAAGAGCTTCATTTTGGAGTGGCTAAGAAGGATAGATACTTAATTTTTCATATTTATGTTTTAAACTAGTTTAAATCATGGTCAAACCTAGGATTTGACCAAGATTCAAATGGGCATAAAAATTCAAAATAAATGAAAATAAATGAAAAACCAAGGCACGTAGTCTTCTTATGTCATATAGTAAGCATTCAATTAAGTTGATAAACAAGGTCTAGACATATTCAAACCAGAAACATCATGTATCTAGCTACCCTAGCCCTAAACTCTGTCTTATGAAGTCAAGCATGCATGAAGAGAAGTCGTGGTTTTTGGTTTCAAACATGGAAATTTTAAAAACCCTACCAAGATCTACATTTTGGAGTGACTAAGAAGGATATATGCTTAATTTTTCCTATTCATGTTTTATTAAACTTGTTTAAATCATGGTCAAACCTAGGATTTGACCAAGATTCAAATGGGCATAAAAATTCAAAAAAACAAAAAAATGGAAAATCAAGGCACATAGTCTTCTTATGTCACATTAGTAAGCATTCAATTAAGTTGATAAACAAGGTCTAGATATATTCAAACCAGAGAAATCATGTATCTACCCCTAACCCTAAACTCTATCTCATGAAGTCAAGCATGAAGATATGTGGTTTTTGGTTTAAAACATGGAAATTTCAAAAACCCTCCCAAGAGCTTCATTTTGGAGTGACTAAGAAGGATATATGCTTAATTTTTCATATTCATGTTTTCAACTTGTTTAAATCATGGTCAAACTTAGGATTTGACCAAGATTCAAATGGGCATAAAATTAAAAAAACAATAAAATGAAAAACCAATGCACATAGTCTTCTTATGTCATATATATAGTAAGCATTCAATTAAGTTGATAACAAGGTCTAGACATATTCAAACGAGAAAAATCATGTATCAAGCTACCCCTAACCCCAAACTCTGTCTTATGAAGTCAAGCATGAAGAGAAGTACGTGGTTTTTTGGTTTCAAACATGGAAATTTCAAAAACCCTCTCAAGAGCTTCATTTTGGAGTGACTACGAAGGATACATGCTTAATTTTCATATTCATGTTTTAAACTTGTTTAAATCATGGTCAAACCTAGGATTTGACCAAGATTCAAATGGGCATATATGAATCTTTAGCAGGTGCGTTTTTTTACTAATCCATATGGAATATTTTGATAAAACCCTTTTAGAAGGCTTTGTTAAGGCCTCAAGGACAATGAGTTGGGAGGAGGCCAGGTAGACTGTAGCTAGGCATTGATTCGGAATTTATGATGCTTGCGACTTGCTTGCGTGGCTTGTTGATTTCCCAGGTGACGCAGCTTTTTTTGACTGCCCAGCCATGGATAGGTCATAGGAGTGCAGAGCTGTAGGCGGTGCGGATAAGTACGCGGGGCATTGATGATGTAGGTGTGTTCGGTTGCCCACGCGAGTGCAGAGCTGTAGGGTTATGCGAGTAGGCCTTTAAACTGGGAGGTGGCACAAGAAGATTTTAGTAAGGAATGGTTCCTTTCCAGAGGAATGGAATGGTTCCATCCCCGCGTTCGGTTTGGACAAAAAGGAGGTACAGAATGGTACTGTTTTTTGTTCGGTTGGAGGAATTGGAGAGCAGAACGGAATGTGGTTAAACTAAACTTTTGTCTAAGAATCGTAATTAACAATGGCAAATAGCCTTTTAAATCTTAAAATCGTAATTAACAACGCCTAATGGCCTTTTTAATCTTAAAATCGTAATTAATGTTATTTTTTGTATGGTCGGGGAATTTGGAGAGTAGAACGGAATGAAGTTAAAGTTTAATCTTTTGTCTAAATATCGTAATTAATAGTGGCCTTTTTAATCTCAAAATCATAATTAACAACAACTAATAATTTTTTTGGTTGGATTAGTGAAGTGCTTTGTAATTAATAGCGGCTAAGTAACAGCCGTTCCACCACATTCCACCGATTCGGTGGAATGGGTGCATTCTGCATATGGGGAGAATATTCCCTTTCGAGGAACCACTCGGTTCCGTTCCATTCCACAACCGAACACAAGAATGGGCTCTAGGTGCGGAACGGTTCCATTCCATTCCACTTGGTTCTGGAACCGAACACACCCTAAATGCGTTGCAATGGAAAATGACAGTGTGTGGTGGCCTGATGGTGAAGAAGAAAGGTCGGGCGAAGAGTTGTTGGCTAGAGTCGGTTTTATACGAATCGACGAGGTGCGGGATAGTTTGATTTTAAGGGCTCCTTTCATTCACAGGATAGGGAAATCATAGGAGTAGGAATGTAGGATTGGGATTTGGGATGACATGTGTAGTTAAATCCTATAATAAGATGAGTTGCGTTTGATTGCGCCAAATGAATTTTTCCATGAGGTAGGACCAAATATTTAATCCTATACTAGGATTTGCACTACTTGATGATTCCTATAGGATTATTTCCTATTGGATATGTTCATATGAATCAAACTACTAGTGTAGGAAATATTCCTATAAGATCTAAATCCTATTATCTTATACCAACCTAATATGAATCAAAGAAGCCCTAAAGGATTTTCGAAGGAATCATGTACGAAGTATGATTTTTCTAAGTCACCCAACATATATACTAGGAATAGAACTAAGTAGTACCATATACTTAGGCCCGCATGCACAAATATTAAGTGTGGATTGAGGAAGTCGATAACTTGGGAAAAAACTTTCGCAACTGCACACCTATGTTACCACCCTTGCGACGCTAATTGTCGTAGAGCTGACCTAGAACGAACTCTTGTCTCGGTTAACATGAGAGAGATAAGGGATAAATACAATTGTGATACACTTTCCTAATATTTTGTTGAATGAGATAATCTTGTGTTTTCCTAATAGGGTTAATTAAGTACACATTTGGCAGCTCGTGTGTTGCATACGTTGGTGAACTTTAGACCCCAACTATATATTATTATTTGAACTCACCTCTAACACTTAATTATGTATAATAAGGTCCCTAACTGACCTCAAACACAATTAGGTATAACAGCGGTCCATAACTAACCTCAAACACTTAATTAGGTCTAACATTGCCCCCTTAGACTACCCACAATGGGAGTATCATAGGTAGTACACTATCATGCATCTCATGCTTGCAAAAAAGCTGATGTGGCACTGCAATTAAAGATGAGAGAGAGGATTATAATATCATAGGTAGATACCGTATCATAGCACGTAGTACTAGAAAATTTAATGTTAAATAATCTTGTACATAGATCTGCATTGAGATTCTACAAATCAATTAATATAAGAAGATTATGATACTAGTACATGATACCATGCATCGTTGACATAGTAACATGTAGTATTAATTGTATCATACACACCATACTTTTATATATGATACTATGCATTGTGACTAGTATTACTGACCTCATATATACGCTTACTTAGGTCAAACAATGGTCTTTTAAGTAGTATCGGTTTAATGAAGGTTGACCTATTTTTAACTTCATTTGTGCACTAGTAGATATGATTTGGCCCATTTTTATCCATAGGCTCATCTGATGTGATGTCTGCTATATATATTGTCTTCGATGAGTATCACGCGCATTACATACTCATACCATAGAACGAAGATGAAACCCCTTACCCTCAGCGACGTACGCAACATGGTGTTTGGGTTGAATGGCCCACCCTATTTTAAAATGTTTTAGTTAATTAATTATGTAAAAAATTATCACATATAAAGTGGAAAAAAGAAAATTAGTAAGGTGTGCCCACCTGGCCTACGGTTGTTTTGTGCGTCCTCCACTGCGTACTCCTCTTGATCTGTGACGATGAACATAGTTCTTTAGAACACATGCAACACTTACAGTTGATAGGCCGTTGCAAAGCTAATCAATGATAAAACCTGCTTTTATAATCCATTGTACTTTGATTTAATTAGTCCCTCTAATGGACCCCAACTATGTGTGCTTGAGATTTAGCAAAATGCTTTGCCGCCGTGCCACATAACAAATAATAAACAGACCAATCAAGTTTTTATCATTGCTAGACCTAACTAAGTGTTCAAGTGCTCAATTTTGACCACATTAGAGTTGAGGGGCCAAACATAATTCTTAAATACGTGAGGGACCGAACATATACTTCTAAACACCCGAGGGACAAGACAAATTTGAGTACTATTGTTATTATTAGACTAGTCACAATGGGGAGTATCATATAATAGTATCATACATATGATACTAATGTACGATATTATTTTCACAGTCCATAGTATCATCATGTAGTAGTATAATATGTTACATGTATTTAGGGATTTGTAGAATCTCAATACAAAAGTGTGTACAAGATTTGTTTGGCAGTAATTTTTCTAGTTCTACATGATATGATACGATATCTACCTATGATACCACTATCGTCTCTTTCATCATTAACTGATATGACACATCAACATTTTGCATGCATGTAGTGCATGATACTACTTATGATATTGCCATTGCGAGTAGTCTCCCTTTGTCCTAGAGTACAATGCCAATTTGTTTTCAGAGGCAAACTTAGACTAATACTTGGGCCCGCCAATTATGAGTTGCATGTCATTCAAAACTATATCATCGGATGCTTGTTTCGATGAACTTTCCAATGGTATATTTTGCGGATGTCATAAAATTAGGCTGGTCATACTATTTCTATAGTGGGTAGTATCATGGAGTAGTATCATAGTAATGCTACATTTATTATTTTTTAGAATCTCAATGCAAATTTGTGTACAAGATTTGTTTAGCATTAAGTTTTCTCGTTGTTTGCGCTATGATACAGTATCTACCTATGTTACACTAATCTCCTCTCTCCTACTTAATTAGCTGCCACATCAACATTTTTGTGGGACCAATGTGTATGATACTAGCTATGATACTAGCACTATCATGTGGGTACCTAAATCTCGAGTCAAAGTTTGACACGAAACCGATGTGGACTTTATTCATGGTGGAAGGGAGTAACAATCATAAGCACATTATTATTATTGTTTGAACAACATTTTATTTGATGTGCCATAAGAAGTTTAGAAACTCCTAGCCTGCGGAGGTGGCGTTTTGGCACACGCGTGCATATGCACCAATTATAGAAAATGATTAAAAAAATTATATAAATGTTAATTTTTTTGGTATACATTGTGACATCATATGTTCGTTCACAAGTTTTCGTGGAAAAACGACATTTTGTGTGGCGTGTAAAAAAAGGCAAAAAATATACTGTACGTAGTCGTGTTACAACATCAAAATTTGTCTTTTTTATAGGAGCCACATAATTTTTTTGTGAGAAAACTTGTGTACCAACATAAAATGTCTAGATATACATGTAAAATTTTAGTTTAGAATTTTTTGACACTTTGAAATATGGATTCACATAATGGGAGCATATGCTCCTATGAGGCAAAGTGCATTTCCGCTAGCCCCCGCCATTTCTTATATCTCTATATTGTCTATATATCTATACCTCTACCTCTACCCCCTTGGATTCCTGAACAGACGTACAGTACTAGTAGGGCCTACTATTTATTATTACTAGGTGATTCCCCGCGCGTTGCGGCGGGAAATTTTAGAAAATATACCTAAGTAGTACCAACAACGAACGTAGAATTAAGGAATTGTCAAAGAAAATAGTTACTTAGCTGCAATCTATAAAACCTAAGACTGCGATGAAGGATAGTCATACATGATAGATAAAAAGAGAACACAGACTGTAAAGAATATTGTATATGTACATGCATAGGGATGAAAAACACCAAACATATATATTGGATTCGTATATGGAAATTGAACTGGCACCGATGCATTAAATGGGAACAACAAACTATAGGAGTTTCGATCTGCAGCAGAGAACAGCAATATTATCGATAGACGTGAAGTGGAATTGGCCGGCCCCATTGTGGCCGCAGTCCCTAGCTGGGTGGAAGGAACGTAAGGCTTACGTTGTTACCTGCAAATGGATCATCAAAATTATCAAATTAGGATATAAAAGAAAAAACCAACCAATGTTTCATTTTCATAATAAACTGAATTTTACGAATCGCTAAATGCTTCAATGATCTGGACAGATGACAACCCTTGAAAACTGCACGTACACTACAGACTTACAATAATTTGTAAGGAAGACATCTCATCATTTGTTGTATAGCTGCAATCAACAAACTGGTTGGCCTTAGCAGGTTGGGATCATCCGAAGAAACAGAGAAAATAGCCATTGCCACAAAGAGATGGAATCAACCACCATGATCACGGCGCCCTTATAAATATCTTAGTACTCCTCTTAATTAATCATCATCATATATACATGTATGACTCTCTTTGCGTGCTCTAAAAAAAACATGTATGAACCCGATAGACCTAGAAATGGCTCTTGACCTCATTGGCGTATAAACAAACAGGTCAGCCAACCACGATATATATAGAGAAGCTCCATGCCGTAGCTATCAGTTGCACGTAGGTACTCACCAGAAAAGAAAAGGAGTATGGGTCAGCAACTCAGCATGCAAACTCAATTGTACATGATCTCAACCAAGCACGGCAAAAAGAAAAATCCTCTAACGTATTTCTACCTGCACCGGAAGCAACAGGGGACGTTGAAGTACCGATGTAAATTATCAGAGGAGCAGATAGCGTCTTCCTGATTTCCTCCTGCGGAACCTTTTAGCTGCTCTGCCCAGCAAAGAATCAGCGAATGCTTTGAGTCAGCCGCCAGCCCGGGCCGCGTGCTCGCCCTTGCAAACCGCTCAAGGTCTAAATAGGAGGAGAAAGTACAGAGCTGCTCGATTCCGGCGTGGCAGTTGGACTCATCGAATGAATATGACACGGTCGGCGTGGTGGTGAAGAAGCTAGGACAGCAACACTGTGGCCAAAGATGATGCCCTCACACCTCCAGTCCTCCTTCTCTCCCGCCCGTTCATCTCCATCCGTCGCCAATTCGCCATGGCCAGCAGTGCCACCCGGCGGAGTAACTGACCTAGTGACGATTGAGGAAGAGGTTTGCCATATTTATATGACAAAGTAGCAGAATAGTAAGAGCTGTAGGAGCCAAGGAGTCGGGAAGTGTTATAATTAATTTTGGAGACGGGAAGCAAACAGTCGGATGGATGCAGAGCTATGCATGGAAGGAGCATGTTATTGCCGCTTCAGTTCAGCAAGGAGAAATCAAGAAGGCATGGAAGAAGTAACGGACCCACAGCTTCAGTGGAAGGAGATGATCTGTACGTGTTTAGGCTGATGTTTTGTGGAAGCTTTTGAGGATGACCGGCCAACCATAGATTTATAATCTGATGGTTAGAAACAATTCGGGTGATGTGGATGCACCATATTTCAGCTTGCAAACATTAAATGCATCTTAGTGGGGATGAACTTTATAGATATTATAGATTACATACTCTAAAAAAAAAAACCTACTGCAGCCAAAATTTAATATCATCGAGCGGTAAAATTCCCCGCCAACGCCCAAATATCTCGCGCCGCAAAGTTTCAGATCTGCGAATATTTTTTTCCTCAAAAGAAGGACTGCGAAATTCCCTTCTACTCCTCTATCGCCCAGCTTCGCCCTAGTTTCGCCCGCAAGCCCTCAGAGAAACCGCCCCTCTTGCCTACCTCCAGATCTTCCCGGCCGCCGCACTTCGCCGTTCAAGCTGCCACGGCTTCAAACCCCGAGGCTGCCCTATCCGCTTGATCCGCACCTACTCCGGCGTCCACCGCACCGTATCTCGTTCGCCGACTCTATCGACCACCGCACCTGACCAGCTTCGCCGACACCGACGCCCCCGTGCACTGCACATCATCTGCTTCACCGACCTTCTAGTTCGGCCGGCGCGCTGAACACTTCATCGACCGCCCAGCATGTCCTTCTCCGACCCCCCAAGATCTGCTTCCCCGGCACCCACCGCAACAGCAGTCCCCTCGCCGACCTCCACGTCACCCGTAAGAACGCGGAACACGTCTAAACGCCGCCCAGAAATAGGTAACCAGACATCCCTGCGCGTTTTGTTCTGTTAGGAGTATTGCAGCTGACTGTATTTCTGAATTCGTGCTATATTTCTAACTTACAAGTGCTTTCGTTGATAACCACCTCATCCTTTAGGTTTAAACACGACGCATAAGTATGTTTTTCCGTGACCAAACCCACCCATTCGCTGAAACTCTACATGGTATCAGAGCCTAGGTTTCCTTCCTGCTAGCCGCCACAAACAGTACCAAACAAGTTCTTCCTTTGATCACAAAACCCACCGTTGAGATGTAGAAATCCAGGCGGCGGGAGGCCGCATCAGGTGCTCTGCGTCGGTTGCGGCTATCACACACAGCGATGTGAGCTGTGTGAGATCGGCGGCTGCTCGCGCGGGGAGAAAGAAGAGGGTGAAGATCGTTTTGGTTTAGAAAGGAGAGAAGAGGAAGTGAATCCGTGGCAGAGAGATCTGGATCCGTGTGAGGGGCAGAAGTTGGAGGCGTGCGGAGTGGGGCGAGCCTTTGAGCGCAGGGCGGAGCCGGAGGTTGGTGCTGGACGTTGACCAGCGCGAGCCGGTCGATGTGGCCAGGTGCGGTACGCCAGGTTGGCCAGGGCGCGCAGACGAGGCGCCATCCGAGTGGAAGTGAGGAGAAAATGGAGATGTGAGGCTGTGAGGATATGTGGTGATGGAGTTGATGAGGCTGCGGTTGAGTCGTGATGGAGTTGATGAGGCTGCGGTTTAGTGGTGATGGTGATGGTTGTGGATATGTCCAGGGGAAAGGCATGCGTGCCTGAGGTGAGACTGGTTGAGGCCTGACCGGGGGATAGGCATGGGTGCTTGAGGAGTGGATGGTTGAGGCAGGAGTTGGCTGGGGGTTTGTGGGAGAGACGGAAGAGGTGGCCGGGCAGAGTGGAGAAGAGAGGCTGAGGACATTGAGGCGAGTGTGGATGGTTCTGCGGAACTTGTGTGGTGAGGCAGCCGGGGTTGTTGAGGACGTGTATGGTTAGGAGTTGTGCGTATCCCAGATGGTTGAAGCTGGATATCTTCGCTGCTGATGAAGAGATGAATCGAGATGACAAGATGATGGAAAGTGCAATGCTGTCATGTATCCTAGGAGTTATGCTGAATGTTCATTACTGGTAGTTGTCATATGTGTCATGTTGTTGTTGCAAGATGGCCATGGTTGTTTACCCATGATCATCTTGAGGGGGTGTGTTGGACCATGAGTGAGTTTAGTAGTAGCGCTGTAGTAATATTGTATCCAGTGTGAGGCCCATAGAGGCCCATGTCCAGTAGTATTGTAACCCTAACTCAGATGATATAAATACACAGTGTGGTGGTCTGAGTAACCTAACCCACCCATTCGCTGAAACTCTACAAAATATGAGCCACCAATCATGAGCCGTTGAATGCTCTACATGTCCACGATTGACAACAACAACAACAACAAAGCCTTTATTCCCAAACAAGTTGGGGTAGGCTATACAAGTCCACAATTGACACGATTACAATTTCTCACTATTTGGCCGTAGGCTACTGCTCTAGTTACATCATGTTTGATATCTTTCTGCGATCCTGTATTACATGTTTATGCACGTCATAATGCTTCTACTACTATTTGGTGTCAATTTAATTATAGCAAAGCCGTGACTCGTAACTGTTTGTTGTTATTACACGTGCAGCAGGCACATCTTACACTCATAAACGTAGAGTAAAGCTCGCCTATAATCATGTAAGTACCTGCTGTTTTTTGTATATTGCTTAATGCAAACTTCTATATCTTGGACCTGTTTCTGTTTACAATTGGCCTCTCCTTCATGCAGAGGAGAAACAGTGAGGCACCAGGTTCTTCTGTCCAAGTACCCGATGAGGTCCGTGTGACTCAAAAAAAAGCTCACGTAAGTTCCCTGTTTTTTTTGGAATGTTAATTTACCTCCTGTGCATAGTTCAATTGCATCATTTTCTGTATGTTGCACTACCTAAGTTGCCTAATGGAATCTAATAAAATATAAACAATGACCATATGGAACATTGCACACTGCCTTTGACCCATCTGGCATCCGGCATGCCTGGGTATAAGTTACATGATTTGGCTATGTTAATACAAGTCCTGAAATTCTATTATCACTACAAGAAAAGTTGCCATGGCCGACGAAGTTGAAGTCGCGCCGTGGTTGCTGGTGTACCATGGCCGACGATTTTGGTCCCTCCGTGGTGCATGTCAAAACTTTTTTTTCTCGTTTTTGAGGCCACCTAGCCCGACGAAAGCGGCCAAAACGTGGCGTATGGTGGCCCGGGACGTGGTGCATCTCGAAATCTCGGGTTCGCCGGCCGAGTCAACGCAAATCCGCACCGCCGAGGGATGTAGGGCCCAGATGGCAGCCTCTCTGGCATTGTTTTTTTCTAGATCGCGCCATCTCGTTCAACGTTCTCCGATCGAGCCGTTTACGATGCAGGATCATGGGTCCCGCATGTCATCCTCTATGAACCAAAATTCTTTCTATTCTTGGATTTTTTTGACCCCCTGATTTCTGGCTACTTCCTTTTTCTTTTGATCCCTTGCCGCCTTGGAAACGTTGAGACCGCTGCTGCTAAATGGGACCCGCATGTCATCCTCTATGTGCAATCAACTTTCTTTTCTTGGAGTTTTTTTGGCACCTCAAATTTGGTCACTTGCCTTTTCTTTCGATCCCGCGCCTCTCAAACGGTGATACCGCTGCTGCTAACGGGACCCGCATGTCATCCTCTATGTACTATAAAACTTTCTTTTCCTGGATTATTTTTGGCACCTCAAATTTGGTCACTTGCCTTTTTCTTTCGATCCCCTGCCGCCTCTCAAACGGTGATACCGCTGCTGCTGGGACCCGCATGTCATCCTCTATGTACTATAAAACTTTCTTTTCTTGAATTATTTTTGGCACCTCATATTTGGTCACTTACCTTTTTCTTTCGATCCCCTGCCGCCTCTCAAACGGTGATACCGCTGCTAAATGGGACCCGCATGTCATCCTCTATGTACTATAAAACTTTCTTTTCTTGAATTATTTTTGGCTCCTCATATTTTTTCACTTGCCTTTTTCTTTCGATCCCCCGCCGCCTCTCAAACGGTGATACCGCTGCTGCTAAATGGGACCCGCATGTCATCCTCTATGTACTATAAAACTTTCTTTTCTTGAATTATTTTTGGCTCCTCATATTTGGTCACTTGACTTTTTCTTTCGATCCCCTGCTGCCTCTCAAAGGTGATACCTGCTAAATGGGACCCGCATGTCATCCTCTATGTACTATAAAACTTTCTTTTCTTGGATTTTTTTGGCACCTCATATTTGGTCACTTGACTTTTTCTTTCGATCCCCTGCTGCCTCTCAAACGGTGCTGCTGCTAAATGGGACCCGCATGTCATCCTCTATGTACTATAAAACTTTCTTTTCTTGAATTATTTTTGGCTCCTCATATTTTTTCACTTGCCTTTTTCTTTCGATCCCCTGCCGCCTCTCAAACGGTGATACCGCTGCTAAATGGGACCCGCATGTCATCCTCTATGTACTATAAAACTTTCTTTTCTTGGAGTTTTTTTGGCACCTCATATTTGGTAACTTGACTTTTTCTTTCGATCTCATGCCACGTTTGAAACGTTGAGGTACCTGCTGGCTCATGGGACCCACATGTCATCCTCTATGTGCTATAAAAGTTTCCTTTGTTGGATTTTTTTTCACCCTCTGATTTTTGGCTTGCCTTTTTCTTTTGATCCCCTGCCCCCTTTGAAACGTTGAGTAAGCTGTTGGTTCAAGGGACCCGCATGTCATCCTCTATGTCCATCAACTTTCTTTTCTTGGATTTTTTTTCACCCCCTAATTACTAGCTACTTTCTTTTTCTTTTGATCTCAAGCCGCATTACAAACATTGAGACCGCTGCTGCAAAATGGGACCCACATGTCATCCTCTATGTACAATAAATCTTGGATTATTTTTGGCTCCTGATATTTGGTCACTTGCCTTTTTCTTTCGATCTCATGCCGCCTTTGAAACGTTGAGTAAGCTGCTGGCTCATGGGTCCCGCATGTCATCCTCTACGAACAATAAAAGTTTCCTTTCTTGGAGTTTTTTACCCCTAATTTCTGGCTATTTGCCTTTTTCTTTTGATCCCCTGCCCCCGTTGAAACGATGAGGACGCTGTTGGCAGGTCGGTCCCACATGTCATCCTCTATGAACAATAAAAGTTTCCTTTGGTGGATTTATTTTTGACCCCTAATTAATTTCTGGCTATTTCCTTTATTTTTCTTTTGATCCCCTGCCGCCTTGGAATTGTTGAGAATGCTGCTGCCTCATTTTTCTTTTGGTCCTGTGCCGCCTTGGAAACGTTGAGACCGCTGCTACAAAATGGGACCCGCATGTCATCCTCTATGTACAATAAAGTTTCTTTTCTTGGATTATTTTTGGCTCCTGATATTATGTCACTTGCCTTTTTCTTTCGATCTCATGCCGACTTTGAAACGTTGAGGATGCTGCTGCCTCATGGGTCCCGCATGTCATCCTCTCAGAACGATAAATGTTTTCTTTTCTTGTATTTTTTTACCAACTGATTTTTGGCTTTTTTTATTTTCGATCCCCTGCCGCCTTTGAAACGTTGACTCCGCTGCTGGCTCATGGGTCCCCGATGTCAGCCTCCCCGTACAAGAAACATGTGATATTTTATTTTGCAGACAATAAACGTTGTATTTCGCTCTGAGCTATTGCAAACGGATAAATTAAATCTTTATATCTACATAAACAAACTTATATGTTGAATCTCCTTGTTTTTTGTTTTTGCGAAGCATAGGACTTTCCTGTTTTTTTTTTGAGAAAAATCCGACCTTTCCTGTTTTGGAGTGGGCTGAAATTGTACGAGTCAAAAGGCCCAGCAGTATAGTTCGAAGGCCCAGATGTCCAGATACAGCCCAATTAAAATCTTTCTTTTCTTGGATTTTTTTCACACCCTGATTTCTGGCTACTTCATTTTTCTTTCGGTCCTGTGCCGCCTTGGAAGCGTTGAGACCGCTGCTACAAAATGGGACCCGCATGTCATCCTCTATGTACAATAAAGTTTCTTTTCTTGGATTATTTTTGGCTCCTGATATTATGTCACTTGACTTTTTCTTTCAATCTCATGCCGACTTTGAAACGTTGAGGAAGCTGCTGGCTCATGGGTCCCGCATGTCATCCTCTATGAACAATAAAAGTTTTCTTTGTTGGATTTATTTTTTCCCCTAATTTCTGGCTATTTGTCTTTTTCTTTTGATCCCCTGCCCCCTTTGAAACGATGACGACGCAGCTGGCAAGTCGGTCCCACATGTCATCCTCTATGAACAATAAAAGTTTCCTTTGATGGATTTATTTTTTACCCTAATTAATTTCTGGCTATTTCCTTTTTTATTTTGATCCCCTGCCGCCTTGAAATAGTTGAGGATGCTGCTGCCTCATGGGTCCCGCATGTCATCCTCTCAGAAAGGTAAATGTTTCTTTTCTTGAATTTGTTTACCAACTGATTTTTGGCTTATTTTTTCTTTCGATCTCCTGCCACCTTTAAAACGTTGACGACGCTGCTGGCTCATGGGTCCCCAATGTCAGCCTCCCCATACTGCAAATCCTCTTTCTGCAAAGGTTGTATTTCTAGATAGATAAGGTGGATTCGAATCTGCCATGGTTCAGGCAGCTCAGGTAAGCCTTCTTGCACTAATTAATGGAAGTAGTGTATCGCAAGGTCAAGACATGTGGCTCAGTGTAATGAATCTATATGAATCATGTTGTGGGTTCAATCTGATAGTTCTCTAACAGGTCAGCCAAAATAGAAATTAAGTTTTTTTCTAAAAGGGAAATGCAAATTAAGATGAACACAAACATTAGTTATCATAATAGCTGATCATACATACATACTTGCTAAGAGCAAAAGCTTGCCAGAGTTTTACCACCCATACAATTAATTAGCAGTTCAGATAAGATAACCTTATATAAGTATAACTACAAATGCATTTGCTAAGGGCTCATGGGACAACAGAACTAGACAACCGCGAACTTTATGACCAGCATGTCACAGCGGCATCGAAAGATCTTGACCTTCAACTTTGATCCAATGCGAAGTTTGGCACCGTCAATGAACTTTTTCCACCTGGAAGTAACAGCCAAGCGGCCATCTGTGGGACTGACAGAGTACCGTCCCTCCACGGTGAGACCTTCACTCTCCATGACGAGGGATATCTTGCCCCTTCGGCCAGCATTGAGATCCTTGGAGATACTTTTAGGCAATTTCTGATTCAAAGCAAGAGATACCACCAAAAATTAGTCAATGGCACCAATGCACTGAACCATGTGAGACTTTGAGCAGAGAAGACATCAAGATAAGAGCAGTTATGCTGTCATATACTCACGAACATAGCCTTCAGATGCGTCCTGGTCACCACACGGGTGGCCACAGCAATGAGCTGAGACCTCGGTGATCTGGCTGGGGCAGGTGCATGAGCCTGGGCTGGTACACGAGCTGGTGCTGATGCAGGAGACTGCTGGGCAGGTGCAGTAAACGGTGCCTCTAGAGGAACCGGTGCTGATGCAGGAGACTGTTGGGCAGGTGCAGTAAACGGTGCAGCTAGAGGAACCAGTGCTGATGCAGGAGCCTGCTGGGCATGTGTAGTATATGGGGCCTCTACAGGAACCAATGCTGATGTAGGGGACTGCTGGGTAGATGCAGTAAACGGAGCTGGTACAGGAACCGGTGCTGATGCAGGAGAGTGGGAAGCCGGTGCCGGTGCTGGTGTGGTTGCCCTTTGTGACATCCGCTCCTGTTCCGTCAGGGGATCTGCAGCTTTGATCATGTTAAACCCAGCAAGCTAGAACAGAGGGAATGGTTTAGAACAACTGCTCAGAATGCAGTTATCAAAAGATATGAGTAGAAAAAAGTTACATATTATATATTTGGAAGTGTCTCCAACTCTGTAAGCAGTTACGTATATCTGCCCGTTTGAGTTTCTGATCCTCAGCTCGTCGCCCTTCTTCAGACCGTAGTCAAAAGCAAACTTTCTCCAATCATGTCCATACAAATATGTGATGGCCTGCGTCTTGTAGACATACACCTCATAGACCGTGTAGGTGTTCATCAATTTGCCATTGCCATGCATAGTGAAAGATCCTTCATGCGGACACATCTGGTTAATCATTGGACGAAGTTCACAAGGTACAGTCTGCATGTGAAAATTGATACAAATGTAAGAAGCAGGAAGACTAAAAACAAGACTTTACTATATGCCAATTCATGCTAAACCACTGAGAATACATACCTGTAACTCTGTGAAGGAGCTACTAGAAAGGTAGATAGAGCCATAGGAGGTGTTATATGCGGGGTATGTACATGGGCCCGCCATATTCCCGCAAGCTCGGCATCGGGATGGTGAAGGAAACATGGGAGGTACTACTGGTGCGTAGCGCTGAACGTAAGTGGAAGAATTAGGTTGTGTAAAGTGCATAGTTCAGAGCAATGCAAATGTTGACAAGCAAGTGCATAACACTATGTTACAAACTGAACAGTGAAAAATTAGTGTATGATGAATATAAGCATGCTAATTTGGTGTTTCCGAATTCCAAAAAGCATTAGACAGAGCCAGTGATAATATCAGACATAAATCATGGCATGTATATGTGGCTTAAGAAAATATACCCGAACCCTTGGATGGTTACGGCCCGGCTGATCCTTGGACTTGAGCTTATATAAGCATCCAGAAGGTGGGGCTGACAGTAACTTGGTGGCAGCCTCTGCAGATGCCTCATCAGCAGCAGTTGCAATCCTTTTGACCAATGAAGGCTTAGCAGTTTCAGTCTGCATATAAAAATTGAAGAGCAACAGACATCAGCAGTGATATATAAAATGAATCTATGAGACACTGATGCATATAGTGCTGGATGTAAGTGGAAGAATAGGTGTGTGTGTTTCTGAACTATTGGTAAGCATTAGACAAAGCCGGCAATAAACAGACAAAAATCAAATCATGTATGAGGATTAAGAAAATATACCTGCTTACTGAAAAGGGTACCACCCAGCTGGCCCGTGGCCTTGTGCTTGAGGAGGTTTTCAGAAGATGGTGGCAGCACCATCGTCTTCACAGCAGCCTCATCAGGATCATTTTTTATCCATTTGAGTAGAGGAACAGAAGTTTCATCCTGCATATGAATAGCAACAGAACTCATCATTGATATTTAATAAATCTATGAGATAGACTGATGCAAATAGTGCGGGGTGTAAGTGGAAGAATAGGGTTGTGCATAGAGAACAGTTGACAACAATGCAAATGATTACAAAAGAAGCCAATGGAAATCAACAGTTTATATACTGGATGAGACAGACTGAAAAGTGAAAAATTAGTGTATGATGATTGTAAGCAAACGCAGTGTTTCTGAACTTTTGGTAAGCATTAGACAAAGCCAACAGTAATTAAACAGATAATAATGAAATCATGTATGTGGATTAAGAAAATATACCAGATTCATTAAAAGGTCACCACCCAGCTGGCCCATGGCCTCGTGCTTGTAGAGGTTTTCGGAAGATGGTGCCGGCACCATCGTCCTCACAGCAGCCTCATTAGCCCCATTTTGCATCCACTTGAGTAAAGGCGCAGCAGTTTCAGCCTGCATAAGAATGGGAACAGATCTCAGCAGTGATATTGAATGACTCTGAGACAGACTGATGCATATAGTGCTAGATGTAAGTGGAAGGGTATGGCCGTGTATGGACAACAGTTCACAACAATGCAAGGGTGTGTTCGGTTCTGAAACAGCGTGGAATGGAATGGAATGGTTCCATTTCAGAGGAATGGAATGGTTACATTTTTGTTCGGTTGGGAAAAATGGAGAGCAGAAGAGATCGAGGTTAAACTAACCAATTGTCTCAAAATTGTAATTAACAATTGCAAATGACATTTTAATCTCAAAGTCGTAATTAACAGCGCCTAATGGTGCTCTTTTAATCTAAAAATCGAAATTAACATCATTTTATGTTGGGTTAGGGGAACTGGAGTAGATGAACATTACTGTATGATGATTGTAAGCAAACGAATTTGGTGTTTCTAAACTTTTGGCTTCGAGATCTTATGGGTTTCAACTCTAGCCTACCCCAACTTGTTTGGGACTGAAAGGCTTGGTTGTTGTTGTTGTTGTTGTAAACTTTTGGCAAGCATAGAAAAAACCGACAATAAACAGAGAAAAATCAAGGCATGTTTTGTGGATTAAGAAAATATACCATATTCATTAAAAGATCACCACCCAGCTGGTGCGTGGCCTTGTGCTTGTAGAGGCATTTAGAAGATGGGGGCGGCATCAACATACTGGCAGCCTGATCAGCCGCAGTTTTGATCTTCCTTTTGAGTAAAGGCCCTAAAGTTTCAGTCTGCATATGAATAGCAAAACAAAAGGCAGACCTCAGCAGTGATATTGAATTACTGTATGAGATAGACTGATGCATATAGTGGATGCTCTTAGCCTTTTGCAGCGTGAACACTAGCTATGGACAGACAAAAAAACTAGTTAACTCAGCTTTGTCTAGATATGAATGTACTACCACCATCCAAAAGCTTAAGCCTTATTTATTTTTGAGAAATCAAAACAAGCAAAGTTTGACCAAAATTTTAGAACATTCTATCAACAAATATAATACTGTGTAGATACCGTAGGAAAATATATTTTATTATCTATTTAATGATATTAATTTTGTATTTTGCATGTTACTGATTTTTGGTAAAAGCTTAGTCAAACATGGTATAGTTTGACTTTCTAAAAATAATATAAGCCCAAAGCTTTGGGATGGAGGCAGTAGTATCTAGAGCTAAAACACATCTAGATACATCCGTATCTACAGATAGTTGAGTCAATTAATTTGGATCTGAGGGAGTATCAGATTCAGACTACATCATGGTAAGTTGGTTAAAAAAATTACCCCTGGGCGGTCCCTGCCCAGCTCGGCAGTGGCATTTCGCTTCTTGTGCTGCAGATCGGGCCATGCTCCTGCAGCAGGTGGGGCGCTATTCTCGTTCCCCATAGCCTCAGCACGGAACCTGGAGGTACCAACCTGATACAGAGAATATAGAGCATGGTGTCACAGAGGCTTTACGCACAAACAGCTGAAGACATGTGCTACTTTAAGCATATTCCAGAACAGGAACAGATTGAGGATGCAGAGACCAGAGAGACACTTAAAAGGTAAAGAGTGGATAAGCAAACGGAGTACCTGCTTCGCGGGGCTGGGGACGCAGCTCAGGCTCAGCCAACTGCCCACATGCGTGGTGGCCTTACGCTCCATTGCCCCCACCGCCGAGGTCTTGCCTTTCCTGTACAAGCTGACAAAAGATACAGTGAGGATCAGCAGAAACTACAAAGGTTGCAAATGTCGACAAATAAAGGAAGAACACCCCAATCCAAGCAAAGGTAGCCCCCGCCCCCCACCCCCATCAATCACTCCCAGCTCGAGGGTGACCAGAAAGACACCCCTTTGCCCAGAATAGGAAAGAGATGCGCAAGATATCGAGGAGAGGAAAAAAGAACCGATCTCGAGAAAGGAGAGAACATTACTAGTCCTACCTAATCCGCTTGGGCTAGATGCAGCTTGCCCCTCCAAGCTGGATGCCTGGACGGTGGAGGCGAAAGGAGGGGATCGAGCTAGCGGCTTGCATCCGTCGGCAATCGGCACTCGATCGGGAGAGAAGGGGTGCTACATAAAGGGGAGGGGTAACATATTTTATTACACAGTGAACTTACTGATGTGACTAGTCATTACATGTCTCACTGAAACTAGGGCCCATAGTGTGGCACCCCAAATTTACTTGAAGCTGCCCGGCGGGACGCATTGGCGCGTCAAGAAACCCCCGAATTGTAGCGGGGAAATGAAACATTTCACAAAAATTCGAAATTCAAGCACACCGCCACGCGCCAAGCACGCGGCTGTTCCTTCCTCTTCCTCGGTTCCTCCTCCCCTATCCGAAAAAACCCCAAATCCCAAGCTCAAACCAAAAAAAAAACAAAAAACAAATCCCCTGGCCGCCATGCATGTCCTCGTTAACCCGCTGGAGATCGTTCCCGGACGATGCGGACCACCCGCCCTGAGATCCAGAATTCCGTCCACCTCGAGGCACTGCGTGCTGTCTCGCAGCAGCGGCTTGAGGGCGCTGAAGAGGAAGTTCCGCCGGAAAGTGCTCATGGCAACCGTGCAAGCTCACCGGCGTGCTGTATCCCGAGAGGAACTGGTCAAAGCTTTGCTATTCGCCACACAAAAAAAATTGCGGGCCAAGATCTGGTCAAAGCTTCGTCGATGGCTTGCCGCGAGAGGCTTGGAGTCCAGAGTCAATAAACTAGCTGCTCGAGGACTTGGGCGGTTTACACGGATTCATATTAACTGACTCAAGTTTGTTAGTCTAGTTAACAAATGCATCTAGATACATCCATATCTAGACAGAATTGAGTCAATTAATATGAATCAGAGGGGAGTACCTGAAAGTGTTTCATGCTACCAACTAATGCGCTGGCAGGAATCGCTGTAGAAGTAATTGTGCTACTACTTGTACGATGAACTGATTGTGTGGGTGTCGAATTTTGCAACGCGATCATCCACTGAATGCTTAATCTAGCGCCAAAGGCGTACAAATCATAACATACTACAGCACCAGAACATAAGAGTACGAATCATAAAGTAGCTCAACATTTTGCATCAGGGCTGGGTGGTCCTGAGACTACCGGGACGCCCCTGATGATCTCCGGGTGTGCATCCTCTTCAACGCAAAGCTGTGTACTCGGTCCACGGCCTCCTTCTGTAGGCTGGATAATCTCAGGTGCAGGACCTTCGTCTATGAGAGGCTCGTCATCAGTACCATCCACAGGTGCATCAGGGCTGGGTGGTCTTGAGACTACCCGGACGCCCGTGATGATCTCCGGGCGTGCATCCACTTCAACGCAAAGCTGTGTACTCGGTCCACGGCCTCCTTCTGTAGGCTGGATAATCTCAGGTGCAGGACCTTCGTCTATGAAAGGCTCGTCATCAGTACCATCCACAGGTGCATCAAACTGAGATTCATCTTCAAATCTCCCATCAAACTGAGAGACCTCTTTAACTCTATGCTTCTGCAATTAGTACATCAACCGATTAGACAAACATCTAAGGGATGCAACCTGAACAAATGCCGTTTTACATATTTACCTTCTCATCTGGCACAGCACATGTCCCAGAGCTGAAACCCGTTTCCTGAAGCAAGCGCTTTTTCTCTCCTTCCCGTCCATCCATCTGCAACAAGTTAAATTTGAGTACAGAACCTTGCACAGCAATGCAAACTATTGATTGAAACAGCGGCAGCATCAATATAAATAATTAACTACATATGCCAGCACACATACAGTGTGAGCAAGATCTGCTTCTCCTGCTAAAGGATCATTATATGGTTCACCATGCTAAACCCGCCTAACATATGTGCGGTCCATCCCAAAAATGTGTAAATGATCTGCCACTACAGGGTGAGGCCTCTTCTCACCATTCATACATGTGCAGCGCGGGCAATACACGTCCAGGTTGTGACCATCATGAGCTCTAATAAACCCCATAAAGGGTTGAACACCATTTATATATGAAGGGGAACATAAGTGTCCATGCAGTTTCCAAGTTCTGTCCATCTGTTTAATTATGAGATACAGTGGTTGGTGATTAATTTAAGGCGAAGTAGGAAATGTATATCCATCGAGTACAAAACTATACTACATGATTATGCATTTCAGCAATCATGTCGAGTACAAAACAAAAAATGCCCATCGACATTTTAGCAAACAGATCGTGTACAAAACTCTGCCATGGCATTTCAGCAAATTAACGGATCGAGTGCAGAACTGACTCTATATGCCCACGCAAATGAACAAATTGATCGATGACAAATCGAGCGGAAAACTATAAAGTGCCAATTAGTTCGAGCATACTGACGAATTTTTTTAGCAGCATCAAGAAAATATAAATCGTTAGGCTGTCTTGCCCGATACATGATTGAGCTAGAGATAGCAGCCCTACCGTGGATCAACTTGACCGCCGGTGCGTCTCGAGAAGAACGACGGGGAGGAGAAGCTTCTTCTTCGCACGGACGGGACGGGGAGGGGAAGCTCTTCGCACGGACGGGGATAAGTTGTGTACGGGTGGGTGGGGGGTCATGCGGCCGGGCCGCCGGGGTGATAATTAAGGTTGGTAGGTGGCGTTTAATGGAGTTGCGTGTGTAATTTGCCGTGCACAAGGTTGAGGAATAGGCGGTTCCCTTTGCCGCGCGCACAATTCAAACTATCCCGCCCATGTAGTTTAAATTCGCCATATTTTCGTTAAATCGACATAAAGTCATGTGAGTGGGGGAAAATTAGCAAAGTTGCTTGAAAAATAGTAAAACTCTGGAATTATCCTTTAAATATGCTCTACTTCGTGTGAAAATCGGGGTGTGGAAGCATGTTGAGCTGTTTTATTTGTACTTTCTTCATTAAAACTCCCATTTTATGCACTTTGGATGGAAAGAAATCATTTGTACATAAATTTTGACAACGCCATTTGCAAACACTAATTGTTTACATGCCAAGATGCACCCATCCACCAAATATATATGTGGCAAAAGTTTATCACAATCTAGCAGATATGCATAATTAGTGAGGGACCCCTTTTGATTTTGTGCAATTTCCACTAATTAGGTAGAGATCGAGAAGGGTTAATTAATTAGGCCATGTTAGGGGTTATGTGTTTTAATAGGTTGTGTGGATTCAAATACAACTTCTTTATTTGTGTGCTATGATTAATCAAAACTAGATCGATCGACTGCGCACACATTATTAGAGGCGCATGCCTTTGCGCACAAAGTGCATGTGTGTGTTGTTGGCCACCAACGAGAGAGAGAGAGAGAGAGAGAGAGAGAGAGAGAGAGAGAGAGAGAGCTACATACGAGAGAGCGATTGAAATCCCCAAATTAAACACATATATATGCATGGCACATTTAATTTAATTAGAGGACCGCGAGGCACCCCTGGCCTGCTTGATGCATAATTAAGTGTCATTGGCCTATATATATAGGGTTTAATTAGGGTTTAGGGTTTAGGGTTAGGAGGTTAGGGTTTAGGGTTTAATGTTTATGGTGTTTAGGGTTTAGGGATTAGGGATTAGGGTTTATTTAGGGTTTAAGGTTTAGGGATCATCGATCGAGTGCGCACACACACATTATTAGAGGCACACGCGCCTTTGCGCATAAAGTGCATGCGTATATGTGTGTGTTTTTTGGCCACCAACGACATATAGATGATCGAGAGAGAGAGATTGAAATCCCCCAAGAATATGTTCAAATATATATTAAAATATATGCACGAATTAATGCATGCATGGTAGGCCATGCATGCACACTAATTATATATATATTATGAGGAAACTTAATCAAATGTGTTTTCATTCGAGAGAACTTGTCAAAATTCAAGTTAATTAATTTATCATCGATAATTATATAATTAATTAATGAATCTCAGGGAGATGTTATACAACATATGATCGATATATAGGCCATGTATATATTAATTGGTTTTAATCTACCGTTTTTGCTAGCTAGCTGCATGCTATATATAGAGCATGTTTTTATTAGATCGGGTTATAGCTAGTATAGTTTAGGGTTATGTGTTTTAATTAACTAGGGTTTGATTAGCTAGGGGTTAGTTATATATATATGGTTTAGGGTTAATGCATGTCACATTTAATTTAACTAGAGGACCGCGAGGCACCCCTGGCCTGCTTGATGCACAATTAAGTGTCGTTGGCCTATATATATAGGGTTTAATTAGGGTTTAGGGTTAGCTAGCTGGGTTTAGGGTTTAGTGTTTTGGGTGTTTAGCTAGGGTCTAGGGTTTAGGGTTTAGTGTTTACTGTGTTTAGAGGGTCTAGGGTTTAGTGTTTAGGGTGTTTAGGGTCTAGGGTTTAGGGTCTAGTGTTTAGGGTCTATGGTTTAGGGTTTAATTAGTGTTTAGGGTGTTTAGGGTTTAGGGTTTAGTGTTTACGGTGTTTAGGGTCTAGGGTTTAGGGTTTAGTGTTTAGGGTCTAGGGTTTAGGGTTTAATTAGTGTTTAGGGTGTTTATAGGGTTTAGGGTTTAGGGTTTAGGGTTTAGGGTTTTAGGGTTTAGGGTTTAGGGTTTAGGGTTTAGGGTTTATGGTTTAGGGTTTACGGTGTTTAGGGTCTAGGGTTTAGGGTTTAGTGTTTAGGGTGTTTAGGGTCTAGGGTTTAGTGTGTTTAGGGTGTTTAGGGTTTAGGGGATTAGGGATTAGGGTTTTAGGGTTGTTTAAGGTTTAGGGATCATCGATCGAGTGCGCACACACACATTATTAGAGGCACACGCGCCTTTGCGCATAAAGTGCATGCGTATATGTGTGTGTTTTTTGGCCACCAACGACATATAGATGATCGAGAGAGAGAGATTGAAATCCCCCAAGAATATGTTCAAATATATATTAAAATATATGCACGAATTAATGCATGCATGGTAGGCCATGCATGCACACTAATTATATATATATTATGAGGAAACTTAATCAAATGTGTTTTCATTCGAGAGAACTTGTCAAAATTCAAGTTAATTAATTTATCATCGATAATTATATAATTAATTAATGAATCTCAGGGAGATGTTATACAACATATGATCGATATATAGGCCATGTATATATTAATTGGTTTTAATCTACCGTTTTTGCTAGCTAGCTGCATGCTATATATAGAGCATGTTTTTATTAGATCGGGTTATAGCTAGTATAGTTTAGGGTTATGTGTTTTAATTAACTAGGGTTTGATTAGCTAGGGGTTAGTTATATATATATGGTTTAGGGTTAATGCATGTCACATTTAATTTAACTAGAGGACCGCGAGGCACCCCTGGCCTGCTTGATGCACAATTAAGTGTCGTTGGCCTATATATATAGGGTTTAATTAGGGTTTAGGGTTAGCTAGCTGGGTTTAGGGTTTAGTGTTTTGGGTGTTTAGCTAGGGTCTAGGGTTTAGGGTTTAGTGTTTACTGTGTTTAGAGGGTCTAGGGTTTAGTGTTTAGGGTGTTTAGGGTCTAGGGTTTAGGGTCTAGTGTTTAGGGTCTATGGTTTAGGGTTTAATTAGTGTTTAGGGTGTTTAGGGTTTAGGGTTTAGTGTTTACGGTGTTTAGGGTCTAGGGTTTAGGGTTTAGTGTTTAGGGTCTAGGGTTTAGGGTTTAATTAGTGTTTAGGGTGTTTATAGGGTTTAGGGTTTAGGGTTTAGGGTTTAGGGTTTTAGGGTTTAGGGTTTAGGGTTTAGGGTTTAGGGTTTAGGGTTTATGGTTTAGGGTTTACGGTGTTTAGGGTCTAGGGTTTAGGGTTTAGTGTTTAGGGTGTTTAGGGTCTAGGGTTTAGTGTGTTTAGGGTGTTTAGGGTTTAGGGGATTAGGGATTAGGGTTTTAGGGTTGTTTAAGGTTTAGGGATCATCGATCGAGTGCGCACACACACATTATTAGAGGCACACGCGCCTTTGCGCATAAAGTGCATGCGTATATGTGTGTGTTTTTTGGCCACCAACGACATATAGATGATCGAGAGAGAGAGATTGAAATCCCCCAAGAATATGTTCAAATATATATTAAAATATATGCACGAATTAATGCATGCATGGTAGGCCATGCATGCACACTAATTATATATATATTATGAGGAAACTTAATCAAATGTGTTTTCATTCGAGAGAACTTGTCAAAATTCAAGTTAATTAATTTATCATCGATAATTATATAATTAATTAATGAATCTCAGGGAGATGTTATACAACATATGATCGATATATAGGCCATGTATATATTAATTGGTTTTAATCTACCGTTTTTGCTAGCTAGCTGCATGCTATATATAGAGCATGTTTTTATTAGATCGGGTTATAGCTAGTATAGTTTAGGGTTATGTGTTTTAATTAACTAGGGTTTGATTAGCTAGGGGTTAGTTATATATATATGGTTTAGGGTTAATGCATGTCACATTTAATTTAACTAGAGGACCGCGAGGCACCCCTGGCCTGCTTGATGCACAATTAAGTGTCGTTGGCCTATATATATAGGGTTTAATTAGGGTTTAGGGTTAGCTAGCTGGGTTTAGGGTTTAGTGTTTTGGGTGTTTAGCTAGGGTCTAGGGTTTAGGGTTTAGTGTTTACTGTGTTTAGAGGGTCTAGGGTTTAGTGTTTAGGGTGTTTAGGGTCTAGGGTTTAGGGTCTAGTGTTTAGGGTCTATGGTTTAGGGTTTAATTAGTGTTTAGGGTGTTTAGGGTTTAGGGTTTAGTGTTTACGGTGTTTAGGGTCTAGGGTTTAGGGTTTAGTGTTTAGGGTCTAGGGTTTAGGTTTTAATTAGTGTTTAGGGTGTTTATAGGGTTTAGGGTTTAGTGTTTAGGGTTTAGGGTTTTAGGGTTTAGGGTTTAGGGTTTAGGGTTTAGGGTTTAGGGTTTATGGTTTAGGGTTTACGGTGTTTAGGGTCTAGGGTTTAGGGTTTAGTGTTTAGGGTGTTTAGGGTCTAGGGTTTAGTGTGTTTAGGGTGTTTAGGGTTTAGGGGATTAGGGATTAGGGTTTTAGGGTTGTTTAAGGTTTAGGGATCATCGATCGAGTGCGCACACACATTATTAGAGGCACCCGCGCCTTTACGCATAAAGTGCATGCGTATATATGTGTGTGTTTTTGGGCCACCAACGATATATAGATGATCGAGAGAGAGAGAGATTGAAATCCCCAAGAATATGTTCAAATATACATTAAAATATATGCACGAATGCATTGTAGGCCATGCATGCACACTAATTATATATATATTATGAGGCAACTTAATCAAATGTGTTTTCATTCGAGAGAACTTGTCAAAGTTCAAGTTAATTAATTTATCACGATAATTATATAATTAATTAATGATTCTCAGGGATATGTTATACAACATGATCGATATAGGCCATGTATATTTTAATTGGTGTTAATCTACGGTTTGCTAGCTAGCTGCTATATATAGAGCATGTTTTTATTAGATCGGGTTATAGCTAGCTAGTATAGTTTAGGGTTATGTGTGTTAATTAAGTAGGGTTGATTAGCTAGGGTTAGTTACATATATATGGTTTAGGGTTAATGCATGGCACATTTAATTTTATTAGAGGATCACGAGGCACCCATGACCCACTCGATCGATGCACAATTAAGTGTCGTTGGCCTATACATAGGGTTTAATTGGGGTTTAGGATTAGCTAGGGTTTAGGGTTAGGGTTAGGGTACGTTTAGGGTCTAGGGTTTAGGGTTTAGTGTTTAGGGTGTTTAGGGTTTAGGGATTAGGGATTTAAGGTTTTAGGGTTGTTTAAGGTTTAGGGATCATCGATCGAGTGCGCACACACATTATTAGAGGCACCCGCGCCTTTACGCATAAATTGCATGCATATATATGTGTGTTTTTTGGGCCACCAACGATATATAGATGATCGAGAGAGAGAGAGATTGAAATCCCCAAGAATATGTTCAAATATACATTAAAATATATGCACGAATGCATTGTAGGCCATGCATGCACACTAATTATATATATATTATGAGGCAACTTAATCAAATGTGTTTTCATTCGAGAGAACTTGTCAAAGTTCAAGTTAATTAATTTATCACGATAATTATATAATTAATTAATGAATCTCAGGGATATGTTATGCAACATGATCGATATAGGCCATGTATATTTTAATTGGTGTTAATCTACGGTTTGCTAGCTAGCTGCTATATATAGAGCATGTTTTTATTAGATCGGGTTATAGCAGCTAGCTAGTATAGTTTAGGGTTATGTGTTTTAATTAAGTAGGGTTGATTAGCTAGGGTTAGTTACATATATATGGTTTAGGGTTAATGCACGGCACATTTAATTTTATTAGAGGATCACGAGGCACCCATGACCCGCTCGATCGATGCACAATTAAGTGTCGTTGGCCTATACATAGGGTTTAATTGGGGTTTAGGATTAGCTAGGGTTTAGGGTTAGGGTTAGGGTTAGGGTATGTTTAGGGTCTAGGGTTTAGGGTTTAGTGTTTAGGGTGTTTAGGGTTTAGGGATTAGGGATTTAAGGTTTTAGGGTTGTTTAAGGTTTAGGGATCATCGATCGAGTGCGCACACACATTATATTATTAGAGGCACCCGCGCCTTTACGCATAAATTGCATGCATATATATGTGTGTTTTTTGGGCCACCAACGATATATAGATGATCGAGAGAGAGAGAGAGATTGAAATCCCCAAGAATATGTTCAAATATACATTAAAATATATGCACGAATGCATTGTAGGCCATGCATGCACACTAATTATATATATATATTATGAGGCAACTTAATCAAATGTGTTTTCATTCGAGAGAACTTGTCAAAGTTCAAGTTAATTAATTTATCACGATAATTATATAATTAATTAATGAATCTCAGGGATATGTTATACAACATGATCGATATAGGCCATGTATATTTTAATTGGTGTTAATCTACGGTTTGCTAGCTAGCTGCTATATATAGAGCATGTTTTTATTAGATCGGGTTATATCTAGTATAGTTTAGGGTTATGTGTTTTAATTAAGTAGGGTTGATTAGCTAGGGTTAGTTACATATATATGGTTTATGGTTAATGCATGGCACATTTAATTTTATTAGAGGATCGCGAGGCACCCATGACCCGCTCGATCGATGCACAATTAAGTGTCGTTGGCCTATACATAGGGTTTAATTGGGGTTTAGGATTAGCTAGGGTTTAGGGTTAGGGTTAGGGTTAGGGTTAGGGTACGTTTAGGGTCTAGGGTTTAGGGTTTAGTGTTTAGGGTGTTTAGGGTTTAGGGATTAGGGATTTAGGGGTTTTAGGGTTGTTTAAGGTTTAGGGATCATCGATCGAGTGCGCACACACATTATTAGAGGCACCCGCGCCTTTACGCATAAATTGCATGCATATATATATATATGTGTGTTTTTTGGCCACCAACGATATATAGATGATCGAGAGAGAGAGATTGAAATCCCCAAGAATATGTTCAAATATACATTAAAATATATGCACGAATGCATGGTAGGCCATGCATGCACACTAATTATATATATATTATGAGGCAACTTAATCAAATGTGTTTTCATTCGAGAGAACTTGTCAAAATTAAAGTTAATTAATTTATCACGATAATTATATAATTAATTAATGAATCTCAGGGATATGTTATACAACATGATCGATATAGGCCATGTATATATTAATTGGTGTTAATCTACGGTTTGCTAGCTAGCTGCTATATATAGAGCATGTTTTTATTAGATCGGGTTATAGCTAGTATAGTTTAGGGTTATGTGTTTTCATTAAGTAGGGTTGATTAGCTATGGTTAGTTACATATATATGGTTTAGGGTTAATGCATGGCACATTTAATTTAATTAGAGGACCGCGAGGCACCCCTGGCCTGCTTGATGCACAATTAAGTGTCGTTGGCCTATATATAGGGTTTAATTAGGGTTTAGGGTTAGGGTTAGGGTTTAGGGTCTAGGGTTTAGTGTTTAGGGTGTTTAGGGTTTAGGGATTAGGGATTAGGGTTTCAGGGTTGTATAAGGTTTAGGGATCATCGATCGAGTGCGCACACACATTATTAGAGGCACCCGCGCCTTTGCGCATAAAGTGCATGCGTATAGTTTAGGGTTATTTGTTTTAATTAAGTAGGGTTTGATCAGCTAGGGTTAGTTACATATATATGGTTTAGGGTTAATGCATGGCACATTACATATAGTTTAAATCTCAAGAATGTTTATACATGATAGGCCATATGTGCAAAGGAATTTTTTTCCTCGTGAACTTGTCAAAATTCAAGTTTATCAGTGCCAATGGAAACTAGTCCAAAAAATTACATAGAGGACCAAAAGTACTAGACAATAACTAATAGAACCTGCAACTTTACAAAAAGGACCCCAAAACATATAGAAGAAAATCAATCGAGTCCTTCTCGACCGCACATCAGATCTCTGCTCCGCATCCTTTCCAGCAACTCCGTCGCCGGGGACGCACCACTTGGGACGGTGTCGCCGGTAGTCGCCAGGACGAAGGAGAAGAAGGGCCTCAGCAACGGCATATTGGCTCTGAGAAGGGTCGCTGAAAGTCCAAGATGTGCACGGGCAAGACGGATGACGCCGTCGTATGCCCCGAGCTTGTGAACTTTAGCAGCTTGACTTCCCCATTGGCCAGATCTGAAGCACTGACCAAAGCAAGCCTCACCGTTAGCGCCATCACATTGATGGCACCAGATCGGGGTTTGGCCGGCAAGATCCGCCAGATTCACCATAGGCCAGATCTGAAGCCGATGACGAGATCCCCGACTCCATTGCGCCATTCTGCTCATGGGAAACACTGGATCTAAGCTTACAACAACACTAACTCCCTCGGATCCAAATTAGCTGACTCAACTTTGCTTATCTAAATATGGATGTATCCACACATGTTTTTACTCTAGATACATACACGTCTAAGGAAAGTTGAATCAATTAATTTAGTTCGGAGGGTGTACAATATACAGAGAGAAGTCGGCCTCGTCTCCGGCCGGCGAGGCCGCCGGAGAGAAGGGGGAGAGGAGCCGGGGGAGTGGGAGAGACTCGAGAGAGAAAGAGAAGAGGAAGAAATGAGAGCTCCCTGGGGAAGAACATTATTTTTGTCGTTCTGCTCGTACTGTAGCTTGAAACTGAAAATTTCGGCCACGCGCCAAATCATCCCGCCGCATCCATTCGAAAATCCCGTGACCAGTTTTACCCTTTTAACCCTGGTCCGGAAGCTACAACCCACCGACCATGGAGGGCTCATTCGGTAACAATGAAATATCTTGCCTAGATCCCGAACCCTCCCCACAGGCCCACACCCACCCACCAACCATTCGCCCCATTAGCTCAAAAATACTCTCACACGCCAAAG
Source organism: Lolium multiflorum (assembly GCA_030979885.1). NCBI lineage: Eukaryota > Viridiplantae > Streptophyta > Magnoliopsida > Poales > Poaceae > Lolium > Lolium multiflorum. Next base: position 181,212,669 of record CM061749.1, on the reverse strand, counting down.
CTCTGACTCTCTACAGTACTAGATCTGCTTCGCCGCCGGCATACTCCTCCACAGCGTAGCCTTGATCGTGTTGGCTGTCCACCCACCTGATCCGCTCCCCCGCCGCCCTCGTCACCGACGGATCTGCTTCACCGCCGACCTCGCCACCGACGGATCTGCTTCACCGCCGACCTCGCCACCGACGGATCTGCTTCACCGCCGACCTCGCCACCGACTACCTCGCCGCAGCGGCTGTATCAACTTCACCGAATACCTTGCCAGCCAACCAGATCTGCTTCACTAACGCCCGCTTCTACTGAAACAGGGTCGATTCATCGTCTCCCGCGTTCGCCGCCGCTGGAATGCAAGTTGCCGCCCCCGTCCACCCCGCCGCAGCTTGGTTAGTACGCTGGCCCGTTAGATCGCGGTGTTTCTTTAGCCATGTTTTGTGTAGTTATTTGCAGATCTCATATGCCGTTAACTTTCTTGATGTGTTGCTTCGCATGAAGTTTGTTTAAATGTTGTACAGTACAAAAGCATTATCCGGTCGCTACCATCCTGTTCATTCTACTGACACCTGTGTGCATCCACATATTTATAGCCTTGTACCCATTCATTTGCTGCCAACTGTTTTTGTACTGCATGCTATTGTCGCACTGCTTTTATAGTCGTGCTATGGGCATTTCCAATCTGCTTGTTCTTATACCACGTCATTAGCTCACCGCTAGCTGTTTTCTCGTGTCTGCTATTCTCACACTGCTTTTATAATCATGCTATGTGCATTTCCAATCTGCTTGCTCTTATACCTCGTCTTTAGCTTATATAGTTATTGCTGCGTGCATGTCTGGTCTTTGTATTATCGTAGACTGACTTGTCAATGTTATTTTTCCTTGGGATTGATCATGCGAACCACTTATTAGAACATCCAACATTAACAGCGGGGACGCTAGGTAAGGTTGGAATCTGAGTTCGTGGTTGGTAATTTTGGCAGTTTACTTCCGTTATTATCTATAACCTATATGCATTGTTCCTTATGCAAGAGATTAACACTTGGAACCCTGCCATAGCAATGCCATTCATGCTTTACTATGTTTCTGCCTATTTGATATGCTTGTCTTGGAGAAACTTCGAGGGTGATTTGAACCTGACATTTGGTCATTCTTAATGCCAGTTTACTTTATGTGTAAAACCTTGGCATTACCCTACTCTAAATCTGAATGTCTGAAATTCGTATCTCATGCAAAGCAACATCTAGTTGGTTTTAATTTGATATCTGGTAACTATTGGCTTATTCATTTGGCAGCTCAAGTTTTTTGTTATTTGAAACCAGCTGACTTGGTCTTAAATGTGATATCTAAACACAGATTAAGGACAATGGAGCAGGAGGATTAGCATTTCACTTGATGGCTGAACCTAAAATGATAGGCATGTTGACCACGACTAGTGCACGCAAGAGAAGGACCTGCAGTGAGCCAGTATGTGCTTAGTACATGCATCTTATCTTATCTTGTGCTTATTTCTGCTACATGCTGTTATCTGATCTCTACATTGCGTAATACATGTTTGAATAGTTAATTGTTGTAACTATGTTTACAATGTTACCAGAATGCTGTTTTAATGAAGCAGTCATCATTAGAAGATAGTCGCCAAAAAAGGATCTGTAGCGACCCTGTGCAACATTATGATGTAAGTTTGTGCTTAGTACAAGTTCCATACATGTCTTATTTATGCAACTTGTTATTATCTTATATCTACATTGCATAATAAATGTTTGCATAGTTCATCGTTTAACTCTTTTTGCATTATTATCAGAATGCAGTTGTGATGAAGCAATCTTCATTACCAGTGAGGCCCACAAAAAGTTCTGATCTTTCTTCTGATGCATCTTCTCATAGCCGTCAACCTAGACCATTTCTTTCATCAGACAGTAAATATCTCAAGGCTGTACTTTATAAAAGACATGGTATTGCTGCTTTAAGATCTGTAGCTGATATGTTGACAAAGAGTACACAAGATTCAATCAAGGCGATTGCCAAATGTCAACGTGTTATTGATGATGCTAATAGAAGTCCTCAATGATTCTATGTAATTTTTTTATTTGGGCACATTAATTGCCTTGTAATTTTCCTATTTGTTTTATTTGTGTATGTAATTGTGTGTATCATTGAAATCAGATTTTAGGCTCATGAAATTTAATGCAAGTTGACTAGTCAAACAAGTAGGGCCCTACAACAGATTGGGCCGGCCCACTTACAGTAGTGTGGGACCCACTTTCATTTTGGGCCGGCCCACTTCTTTAGTAGGCCGGCCCGGTTACACGATAATGGGCTCCACATGCTTATTGGGCCGGCCCACTTGCTCTATGGTGGTCCCACATGGTAAATGGGCCGGCCCTTTAATAGGAAGGTGGGACCCACCTGTGTTTTGACCCGGCCCACTATCTTGTTGGGCCGGCCCACTTTCTAGATGGTGGACCACATACCAAATGGGCCGGCCCACTTTCTATATGGTGGACCACACGTACCAAATGGGCCGGCCCATTAACAGGAATGTGTGACCCACCTGTGTTTTTGGCCCGGCCCACAATCTTGGTGGGCCAGCCCACTGGCTATATGGTGGCCCCACATACTAAATGGGCCGGCCCTTTAACAGAAGGTGGGTCCCACTGTGTTTTGGCCCGCCCACTTGATATATGGTGGACCCCACACTAAATGGGCCGGCCCTTTAACAGAAAGTGGGACCCACCCGTGTTTTTGGCCCGGCCCACTAGCTTGTTGGGCCGGCCCACTTGCTATATGGTGGACCCCACACACTAAATGGGCCGGCCTTTTAACAGGAAAGTGGGACCCACCTGTGTTTTTGGCCCGCCCCCTTGCCTCTTGGGCCGCCCAGCTGCTGTAAGGTGGACCCCACATGTTAAATGGGCCGGCCCATTTAACTTTTGACCAGTCAACATTAGAGGTTAGGCCCGGCCCACGTAACTAATGGACCAGCCCAGCTATATAGTTGACCGGTCAAACTATGTCATCTGGCCCGGCCCGCTTAAGACGTGGCAGGCCTCGTGTGGGCCTACCATCTACCACGGGGTTTCAGCCGGTTAACGCCGTTAACTGGCAGTTAACGGCGTCTGCCACGTGTCAGTTTGCATGACGTCAGCAGTCAACGGGCTCCCGAAAACACTTCCGCAACGGTCCGATTTTCCGTGGCGGAAGGGCGCCCAAGCGCGACGGACCGAAAAAATCGTCGTTGGACTTTGCCTGACGCAGTTTCGACAACGGAACCCATATCGTCGGGTTAGGCCCATAGGCGACGAAAAATGCCCCTTAGTTGACGATTTTGGGACGTTGTCTATCAGAACTTTTCTTCTAGTGTATGTTAATTTTTTGCCTGTTGCTTCATTGAGTTTGCCTGTTGTTCCATGGCTAGTGCATGAAGTTTGATAGAAATGATCCTAGCTGAAATGATGCACTTTGTGTTTTTTTATTGCTTTATTCCTAACCTAGCTTCCTATTCTACTTGAAACATGATTGCTTTATTCCTAACCTAGCTTCCTATTCTACTTGAAACATGGTGAAAAAATAGTTATATTACTTGTTTAAATGTCTAGCTTTGTTTTTCTGAGTCCCATTGACATGATGTGGTATATCCATATTCAAATGATCTGGCTGTTTATATAATACGCTCCATGTTCAATTGCTTCATTCAGTTTCTAGTAATCTATTATACATGATGCACATGGTGCTACTTGTTATATGCCCTTTTTTGTTTGAGTTTGATCATGAATTCAAGATTAAGCATTGCCTAAACGTTGACCAACGTAGGAAGATTCCCTCCCTTGTCTATACGTTGTGAGATAGATGATGAGACCTCTCTAGCAGCGAATTTATACGCGCTAGATAACACCCCGTTTAATTCGGTCCTGTTGGGACTCGAACCCGGGTGGGCTGGCTGCGCACTCGCAAGCCTTGCCACTGAGCTAGCACTCAGTTCTCAGATTAAGCAATGCCTCGTTATGCTTAATTTAAATGTTATGGCACTTCATACAAGCCATACAATTAATTGTTGCATTGACCTTCTGCGATGTCGAAGGCACTATCTGAGTCATGCTTAAATCAATCATACATTATTTTCCTAATAGTATCAAATCCAACATGCACATCTTTTGACTGTATTTGGCTATTTGCTAGATTTCTTCTGTGCAGTGACCTGGCTTCGTTATTGGGCACATGATGTCTAGTTGCTTGGTTCATTGTATACATCATCGCCATGATCTAGTTTGGTTTGTTCTAAGAGGCATGTGGCTTAACTGGTTTCTTTGTTGTATCTGCCCATGGTTCTTTCAAAATTATGTCAACAATGCTGTTTGTTTGCCTTGTATTGTATTGCATTTTAACTTGTTTTGTCTTAGTTTCAGCCTGCAAACAAAGCTGTAATGTCAGTAGGGACAACCCATTTATCAAGTGTTGCGGTCATTTCACAGAGCAACAGTGACAGTGGCACGTGCTCTCATTGGTCCACTGAGTCCAGTACACCAACCATTCCAGAAGAAATAGATGTACGAGGCTCTATTTTTGATTGCTTGTTGTGTTATATCAGCTCAATGATGTTCTTGAAATTGGAGGTCTTTTATTGCATCATATGATGTTGTAACTTGTTTTATCTAAATTTCAGGCTTCAAATAAAGCTACAATGCCAGAAGCAAGGGCCAATGCCTCAAGTATTGATGTTTCACAAAGCAGCAGTGAGAGTGCATATTGCTCGCATAGGCCCATGGTATCTATTGGTCAACTTAATCCGGCACAAAGAGATTTCGGGGATGCACTCCAAGAGGCAGTTGATATATTTGGGCGGGAAAACAAAGATGCTGATGAATTAATTGCCAAGACACGCCAAGAGATACATGAATTGAAAAATAGGCAAACTTTGACAGAAAATGTTCTAAAGAATCTCCTATGCACTTGTCATGGTAAGCCAGTTGTGATGTGTCTGGGAATTGAAGGTGTCTAAATAAACTTTGATTCTGTTGTTCAGTCAAGTGGACTGCTGATGCCAATGCTGTAATTAATTACTGCTCAAAATTTCGTTCAAAATTTCGTGGTCTGTAATAATTGCAAATTTTGTTGTTGTACTAAAATTAGATATGTTCCATGTGGCTGCTGTATTTTGTGTGAAATAATATCCTGATGTGTACTTCAATTAAACCATAAATCGACTGCATGCTGAAAATTTGAATCTGAGCGCACGTGTGAACTGTTTTCTGCTCGTAATGCAATAACGGCTGTTTCTTGGAAGGACTACGTACATGGGTGAAAAGTTAGAGAAGCTACAGTACTCTAACTTGAAGGTGAAAAGTTAGAGAAGCTACAGTACTCTAACTTTCCTTCCCCCAAACCATATGTCTAAAATCCAAATAATTTAAATTAATTTGCACAATACAAACTTGTGTCTTGCATTTGAAGTAATTACATGCAGAGAAAATTATGGTGTAATAAAATTTAGTTTAGTTTTTAAACATCTACAGTAATCACCTTTATTAGTTAAAGACAGTGCATAACCTTGTACTTATGCTACAGAAGCCTGACTTTGCTTCTTTATTTTTCCTGACTTAGCTCCTTCACGTTAGAGGATACGGTTCCCGTACATGGTAGCCCATTAATAATTATGCCTGCTAGCAAGATAGATGGTCCTTATTATAGTCAGGCATGTCAACTTGTATGATTAAAAGTAGTTCGTACACATTAAATCTACCATCTGCATTTTTCTCTGTAATAACTTTTCTTTTTACACAACTCAAAACTTGTCTGGCTAATATGAAATTTGAGATGGCAAAACCCGGGAAAGATAAAGATATCACCAAAAACTCTTTCCTGCGAAATGCTGGGTTTTGAAGCCCAAGTCCAAGTCTTTCTCTGCTCAAGTTTTGGAGGAACAACTCCAAGTAGAACGAGTTGCAACAGCTATGCTAAGAACAAAAGTTGACATGTTGAGATCGAGATTAGAAGCATGTGATGCCCTACTGCACGAGGCCAATCAAGTTCGTTATAATCTCCCAAAGACTAAGAAAATGCCATAGATAATTGGAGATGAACACTAACATAGTGAGTACATTGGTCTTGTGAAATGTTTCCTTAGATTAAGGCACCGTTCAGACTTTTGTTGGTGGATGCATTTATCTGCGGTTGGGATCAACTTGGTAGTTGTTCCTGTGGATGTTATATAAATTAATTGCCTAGCCTTTTTTGAATCAGTTCGAACTTAAATGGTATCATAGCCAAGGTCTCAAGTTTGAATTGTCGAACGTGTGGTTTAATTTAATCTCTGTCGGGCGGCAAAATCTCCCACCAATCCTGAAATATTTCAAACGCATTTTTGAATGGGATTAAGAAGATAGATCATGATCATGGTAGTGACCTATATTCAACGTGATGATGATTTGATTTTGCACTCGGCCATGAACAGAGGTACTAGTACGGTGTCACAATTTTTTATCATTATACTTGTACCTTAGCGAAATTCAAAATCTCATAGCGGCAAAACTTCCCGCCCACAAAATACAAAAATTTCACACGCTTCCAAATTCCCATTCTACCCCTGTGGAGATGACAGCAAAGTCGGTTGGTGAGGGGTTTGCCCGTCATTTTTTCGATCACCACCTCCCTAGCCCGGAAACCCTCCCAAAAAAAATACATTTCCTTCAGTCTCTCATCTGAGACCACCCACCGGAACTTCTCAAGTCCCTCTCTCTACCACCTCCACGACCACCGCACCGGAACATCCCCGCCGGACTTCCCTGGCCTACCCGAGCCCTCGCGATCCTCGTCATCCGGCTGCCTGCCGGAGCCGCTTCATCGACGCCGTCATCAACCGGACCGGATCATCCCCGCCGAACCTCGAAACCATATGCTCATCCAGCAGTCTACCGCAGTCGCTTCAGCTGCGGTATCGTCCACCCCGCCGGAGCCGCTTCGCCGGATCCGTCGTCCACCGCATCGGATCTTGCTCACCGACACCGCTGTGCATGAACCGGATCTGCTTCACCGGCGCCGTGCATGATCTAAACTCTTCTACTGTCGCTTTTCTATTGCTTGCCTGCAAGTTCTTGTTTAATCTTGGGGGAACCTGTTTGTGCTAACGACGCGCCGTTACGTTTTTGCAGATGAGATGAGTAACCATGAAGTGTAATGGCCGTCTCTCCAACCCCAAGTAGCACATGTAGCGTACTTCATCACCGGATCTATCAACCCCAGGAAGATCTGCTGTGACTCCCACAGAGTGCTTCTCCTAATGTAAGTCCCTTGTTTTAGCGCCATGTTCTGGGTTCAGATGCTTGTTTGTCTGAAGCTCTTTTAGTTCATTCCTAGCTATGACCGTAACACGTTGCTATTTTCTACTTCATTGCTAACTTTAAGCGATTGAACATTTTGGTTTGCATTCCCTGCTCTGTAGATGTAGCCATCATAACTTCTATCTTGCTCAGTCGTTGTTACAAAAATTATACTGTAGGTATTATAGTAACATCCTGCTATTATTTAGTTCATGGCCAATTTTAAGTAATTGCACATGTTGGTTCACATTCCCTGCTCTATAGCTTTTGGCATCGTAACTTCTATATTTGGTTTACATTCCCTGCTCTGTAGATCTAGCCATCATAACTTTATCTTGCTCAGTCGTTGTTACAAAAATTATGGCCTGCTACTATGTTGTTTGTGCCAATTTTTTACTCCATGAACATGTTGGCTTGCATTCCCTGTACTACAGGTGATGCCATTGTTTTGTATCTAGTTCATTGTAAGCTAACAAAGTAAGGACTTAGTTTGGCATGCTATCACTCTGCTATCTAGCCTGTAGTACAAATAAACTTGTCATACTACTAGATAATAATTTTGCGTGCCATCTTGTTCTTCAAAAGCTGCATTATTGACTTGTTTCTCTGACTTGGCATGACGCTCACATATGGAAAGCTGAACATATTGGTTTGCATTCCCTCTTATACAAGTTCACAGGTGATCCCACTATATTCTGTATCTGGTCCATCCTAAGCTCCAGCATTAACTATCCTCCATGTGTTGCTCATTACAAGTTTATATCCCGAAACATCTTGATTTGCATCCCCTTCACTATAAGTTCAGGAGTATTATTTAGTTCACGGCCAAAATGAAGTAATTGCACTTGGCACATGTTGGTTCACATTCCCTCCTCTTTAGCTTCTGCCATCGTAACTTCTATTTTTGGTTTACATTCCCTGCTCTGTAGATGTAGCCATCATAACTTCATCTTGCTCAGTCGTTGTTACAAAATTTGCCTGACGCAGTTTCGACAACGGAACCCATATCGTCGGGTTAGGCCCATAGGCGACGAAAAATGCCCCTTAGTTGACGATTTTGGGACGTTGTCTATCAGAACTTTTCTTGTAGTGAATGGGAATTTGGAAGCGTGTGAAATTTTTGTATTTTGTGGGCGGGAAGTTTTGCCGCTATGAGATTTTGAATTTGGCTACCGTCCAAGTATAATGATAAAAAATTGTGACACCGTACTAGTACCTCTGTTCAAGGCCGAGTGCAAAATCAAATCATCATCACATTAAATACCGGTTACTATCATCGTGATCTATCTTCTTATCCCATTCAAAAACACGTCTGAAATATTTCTAGATTGGCGGGAGATTTTGCCGCCCGACTGAGATTTGATTTTGAATATGGCTATGGTCAAGTAATATAATATAATACTAATATAAAGACGGTACACCTGGTTAAGTACTAATTGCTCTGCTTCGGCAGTTAAGGCCAGCAGCCACATCAAGCCATCATCATTACAAACAAAATCAGTCAAATCTAGAAGCTAGTATAGGAAAAATCACAGCAGCATAATAAATCCAGAAAACTAAGTACGGAGTATAATACATCAACTGCATACAACAGCCAAAAGCAGCCAATAACAATGTTAATGTTCACGACAAACTAATCTGAAAATAATACAAGACGCAATGTATGGCCAACATGAAGATTAGGATACCCCAAGATGAATGAATCTGATCTTCATTCAGCATATATTTCTTCGTCACTCCGTTCTCTGATCTGAAGGAAATATTCATTGAACTCCTTCCGTCTGCAGTGTGCAGCCAATACATCCTCCAAACGGTATGGCCTTTGTTCATTTCTCATACCATAGTTTCCTAATCTATCCACACGTATTGGCCACTCATCCCAGGCCTTTATATCATCAAAGTACTCTCTGATATAACCCAAATCTGCGTAGTAGATGCAGCCAGGTCGAAGTGTCGGGTGCACTCTGGTGTCGACGGAGATACACCGGATATAATGGACGAAGAAGGCACGACTGCCAATGTTATTGACGGCATGGAGAGAGCGGCTCTCAGTGTCCACACGGTACACCAATGGTTGACCTTCCTCCAAATGCTTGTTGTCCAACAACACAAGCAGCAGAGCACCATCCGACTTCACAAGGTAGAACTTGTTATTTCCAAGTTCTGGAAATGAAAATAGTGTATCCATGTTGACACTGCTCGCGCGCTGCTCCAACTGGACATTGTTGGTGCACACTAATTTTCCGAACTCAAAATTGTTCACAGCTATTGCATACAATTCACCATTGAACGGGGTAATGCAACGCAGAGAATGGTGCTCGGTCGAAAATCTTCCTTCTCCCCAATCTTCATCTATACCCTTAGTTGGAGTGCTCTCATCGACCCAAGCAATTTCCGCCGGGTAATCTTTGGAAACGAAGACCATAGTCGGGGACTTCATCACAGCGACTGACTTCAGAATAACGTTTGGCATATGCGCCTCAAACATAGTATTCAATGTCTTTGTGAGTGGGTTCAGAAGCCGTATCTTGTGCGGCTGGTTCTTCTGGGCAAGCACGATGACGCCACGGCAAAAGCCGACAAAGTAGTATCTAAAATATATTGATGAAGATAACATTCAGCACTAAGATGTTTACGATTGAAAATAAAAATAGATTAACTCTATAGATATGGAGGAATTTGAACCTTGCATGAACTTCCGTTAGATCGATGGTGACGTAGCGGGATGTGCGGAGGTGGAGGAAGGTGAAATCAGCAGCGCGTGGAAGGCCGTGGTCTAGCATGATCCATTCGTGCAGGTGCACGTCGGGCTCAGGTAAACCTGAGCGCCAATTTCTACAGACTTGCCTCATAGCAGAGTAGGTGTCAGCGTACTGCTCGTTCGCCAGTAAGCATTCGCCGATCTTGTGAAGTGGTCCATCAGCCGAGAGAGAGGCCCAGTTCACGGAGGCGACGGCCGCCGGCGCATTCTTCTTGTCCATCGCCGGCAGGGAGCGCGCGTGGGCGGTTGGTGTTTTTTCCTTCGATTTGGAGAAGTTGATGGGACGTGAGAGGCGTGGTTGCGTGCGTGAGTGAGAATGAGACTGTGTGCAGAGGGAGGGAGAGAGGGGGCTCTGGCAACGTGACGGTTGGTCTCGGCAGTTTCTCAAAAAAGCTAGACGTTTGGTCTCAACACGCGCACCGCCTAACCGCTGTGCACCGCGACACGCGTCCGTGGTACTGCACGTCTGCACCGTTACGTGTACTCAGTTAGCCTTACACTGGAAAAATATCTGCACTCAGTTTTCCCCTCGAGTACTAATACTGGCTAGTGCAATATACTCAGTTTTACCCTCAAGTGGCTGATCAACAGAGAGTCAACAAATGGGATTAAGCTATCTAATTGAGTAATTTCATGCGCAAAAAAAATCATAGTGCCTCCTACTCATGGAGTCTTGTTAAGAAGAGGAGGTCTAACACGTGGAAAACAGAATAGCACACCACAGGTCCGAAATGATGGAAAGGGCTAGGCAATCCACTTATTATAGATCTCAACAAAAACCACATGGAACTATATTAAACTTATGCAGTAGCCAACGCAACCAAAAGTCAGAAGTGCAGGCTGAATCCCAAAGGCACAACACAATAAGGAAACTTGCAACCTTATATAAAAGGGGCTATGCAACCCACTTATACACACATTAACAGCCATCCTCGTGTGTGACAAGAGAAATTCAACACTGGATTCGGAGGTAGGCACATGAAGCTTTACAAGGGCCAATGGGGCACCAACAATTTAAGGATGAATTGAACCACACCGTCAACAATTCAAACTCGAGACCTTGGCTCTAATACCATTTAAGTTCGAACGGATTGAAAAGGCTAGCACTACAAGGAAAAGGCCTATAGCTTGCACCAAAATAGTGGTGCGCCGGTGTACCGAACCAATATTGCTTTCGTATCGGACTTTTTGGTGGTGGAGCTATGGGTCTCTATGGGTTTGAGAGTCACATGCCACCGCGAACCAGCTACTAGCTTCGATGTAGCCATCTCCGTAGCAAATACATGGTTCGGCGATTTTTTGGCTGGACATCACATGCATGTGTAGCACTAGGAATCTTATCATATCAGCTCGTGAGGAGCGTGTGCCACAGCCTAGCTCCATGAGCTGTCGTACAGGCCCTCCACCACCACACAAAAGATAAAGAAATTTAATGCTCGAGTGGGTAGAGAGCAGAGCCTCCTTTCTCTTTCCCTACCCCTCCCACCGCGACAAGTTCAGACCCCAATCTCCCCAAATTTCTTCACCTCCGATCTCCTCCGGCCACCGCGTCCTTGGCGGCCAACGTCATGCTGGCGATCCACGAGAAGTCGAGAAGAAGGCCACGCCCGCCGACCTCTACCGCACGCTCCGCCGGTACATCGCGTCCGCCTCGACCGCAACGCGGCCACGACCGACGACGACCCTCGCGCCGTGCGCGACCTCCGCCGCCGCCGTCGAGCCCTGCCCTCCCGGACCTGTCCTCCTCGACCAGCGCCGCGCCGCCCTCTTGGCTACGCGCTCGCCCTCGTCGAGGCCCGCTTCCCCGTCCCCCGACCGCTGCACCTCCACTCCCTCTCCTTCACGATGTCTTCAAGACCAGCAAGAAGGCCAGCCTGCCCTCCCTCCACCTCGAGAGGGCCGCCGTGCTCTTCAATCTCGCCGCCGTCCACTCGCAGATCGCTCGCCGCGGATCGCGTCACCGATGTCGGCATCGGGACCGCGTGCGGCGCCTTCCAGTGCGCCGGGCGCGTTCGCAGCGGGCTCGCCGCCAAGGGCAAGGGCGGCGGCCGTGACGCGGCAAATGCGGCGAACGGAGCTCCGGCGGCGGTGAAGGAAGACGTTTGGGACCCGATTGCGTTTTATTTTATTTTTAGGGTGGTGTCTCAATTTTTGGACAGCCTCCGGCCCTGTGGGCATGCGCCTTTTTTTTATTATTAAAAGGCCATAGCGCCGGCGAACGTTGTGCGCCGGTAATCTTTTATATAACTTGCGAATCAGCGTGTGCGCTGAATAGTTAGGTATCACCGGCGTTTTCCCAGGGCCGTTGCGCCGGAATAGCTCATTTTACTTCGCCGGCAGTAGCATGTTTCCTTGTAGTGTAGGCAACCAATTTCTAAAACATCCACAGGAACAACTACCAAGTTGATCCCAGCCGTAGATAAATGCATCCACCAACAAAATAGGAACAGTGCCTCAGTCTCAGGAAACATTTCACAATACCAAGGTACTCACATGTCAATGTCAGTGTTTTCATCTCCAATTATCTATGGCATTTTATTAGTCTTTGAGAGATTATAACAAACTTGATTGGCCTCCTGCAGTAGGGCATCACATGCTTCTGATCTCGATCTCAACATGTCAACTTGGTTTCTTAACACATCTGCTGCAGCTCGTTCTATTTGGAGTTGTTCCTCCAGAACTTGTGCAGAGAAAGACTTGGACTTGGACTTGGACTGCAAAAACCCAGCATTTCGCAGGAAAGTGTTTTTGGTGATATCTTTATTTTTAAGTACCATGGTAAATGTCTCCATACATTCTTCTAGAGTTTTTTCCATACCGTCTTTCCCGGGTTTTGCCATCTCCAATTTCATATTTGCCTGAAAAAATTTCAGTCGTGTAAAAATTAAAGTTATTACAGAGAAACATGCAGACGGTAGATTTAATGTGTATGAACTACTTTTAATCCTACAAGTTGGTATGCCTGATTACACATCAAATGCATTTTCACAAAAACGCCTAAAAGATCATATTGACATGCCCATTATTGCTCCTACAAATTGGCAAGTGTGTCGTTAAAAAAATTAAATCATAAAGAAGACTTACAATAACACTTTCTGCAAGTTCTCCTATCACATTATGTTTGTTCTTCTGGCATGCCTCGAACTGCTCTGCCAGAGTCATCTCTTTGTCTGGTTGCATGTTGTTTGCATGATCTACTTTCTGCATTTTTGTACAATCATATAGAAATCAAATAACGTGGTTAAAATGGAGGATGGAAATATAACATGCACATGGAGTTCTACACAATTTACGAGTAACATATGTAGCAGTACAGACCAGCGGGGCATTACTTTTTGCCAGAGATGCCCAACCAAGTGACGAGATCCTGTACGGCTTGGTAAACGTTGTTTCAAGCGGTTAGCCTGGTTCCTTTTAGACAACGTCTGCAAAAGGAGACTAGTGAGACACTGGCGCAAAATAAGTATTCGGAATTTAATCTGGTTTCACGGTCCTCAAGAGCAGATAGAACAGCACAAGTTTCCCTTAAGTGGATTACCCAAGGTTTATCGAACTCAGGGAGGAAGAGGTCAAAGATATCCCTCTCATGCAACCCTGCAAACACAAAGCAAGAAGTCTCTTGTGTCCCCAACACACCTAATAGGTGCACTAGTTCGGCGAAGAGATAGTGAAATACAAGTGATATGAATGAATATGAGCAGTAGTACGGCGCCAGAAAATAGCTTACTGGCGTGCAGTTGATGGTAGTAATATTGCGGGAAGTAAACAAGCAGTAGTAACGCAGCAGTAGTAACGCAAAGAAACAACAAGCGTGATAGCAGTATTTAGGAACAAGGCCTAGGGATTAGACTTTCACTAGTGGAAACTCTCAACATTGATCACATAACAGAATAGATAAATGCATACTCTACACTCTCTTGTTGGATGATGAACACATTGCGTAGGATTACACGAACCCTCAATGCCGGAGTTAACAAGCTCCACAATTAGATGTTCATATTTAAATAACCTTAGAGTGTAAGATAGATCAATACGACTAAACCAAGTACTAACATAGCATGCACACTGTCACCTTCATGCTTATGTAGGAGGAATAATACACATCAATACTATCATAGCAATAGTTAACTTCGCAATCTACAAGAGATCATGATCATAGCATAAACCAAGTACTAACACGGATGCACACACTGTCACCATTACATCGTGCAGGAGGAATAAAACTACTTTAATAACATTGCTAGAGTAGCACATAGATAAATTGTGATACAAAACACATTGCAATCATAAAGAGATATAAATAAGCACTTCACTATGCCATTCATAACAGTGAATAAGTATTCTGTGAAATATAGCCTAAGAGACCCACACGGTGCACACACTGTCACCTTTACACACGTGGGACAAGGAGTCTCCGGAGATCACATAAGTAAAACTCACTTGACTAGCATAATGACATCTAGATTACAAGCATCATCATATGAATCTCAATCATGTAAGGCAGCTCATGAGATTATTGTATTGAAGTACATAGAGAGAGATGAACCACATAGCTACCGGTACAGCCCCGAGCCTCGATGGAGAACTACTCCCTCCTCATGGGAGCAGCAGCGGTGATGAAGATGGCGGTGGAGATGGCAGCGGTGTCGATGGAGAAGCCTTCCGGGGGCACTTCCCCGTCCGGCAGGGTGCCGGAACAGACCCTGTCCCCCGGATCTTGGCTTCGCGATGGCGGTGGCTCTGGAAGGTTTCGCACCGTGGCTTTCTCCGTCGTTTTTAGGTCGGACCTTTAAATAGGCGAAAGGGGAGCCTCGGAGGGGCACCAGGTGCCCTCACCACCAGGTGGCGCGGCCAGGCCCTGCCCCACGCCCTGTGTGGTGTGGGGCCCCCGGCCCATCTCTGGCCCCTCTTCGGTGATCTGAAGCTTCCGGAAAAATAGGAACCTGGGCGGTGATTTCGTCCGATTCCGAGAATATTTCGTTACTAGGATTTGAAACCAAAAACAGCAAAACATGAACTGGCACTTCGACATCTTGTTAATAGGTTAGTTCCGTAAAATGCACGAATATGACATAAAGTGTGCATAAAACATGTAGATATCATCAATAAAGTAGCATGGAACATAAGAAATTATCGATACGTGGAGACGTATCAGCATCCCCAAGCTTAGTTCTGCTCGTCCCGAGCAGGTAAAACGATAACAAAGATAATTTCTTAAGTGACATGCCATCATAACCTTGATCATACTATTGTAAGCATATGAGATGAATGCAGCGATCAAAACAATGGTAATGACATGAGTAAACAACTGAATCATAAAGCAAAGACTTTTCATGAATAGTACTTCAAGACAAGCATAAATAAGTCTTGCATAAGAGTTAACTCATAAAGCAATAAATCAAAGTAAAGGTGTTGAAGCAACACAAAGGAAGATTAAGTTTCAGCGGTTGCTTTCAACTTATAACATGTATATCTCATGGATATTGTCAACATAAAGTAATATAACAAGTGCAATATGCAAGTATGTAGGAATCAATGCACAGTTCACACAAGTGTTTGCTTCTTAAGGTGGAGGGAGATAGGTAAACTGACTCAACAATAAAAGTAAAAGAAAGGTCCTTCAAAGAGGAAAGCATCGATTGCTATATTTGTGCTAGAGCTTTTATTTTGAAAACATAAAGAGAGCATAAAAATAAAGTTTTGAGAGGTGTTTGTTGTTGTCAACGAATGGTAGCGGGTACTCTAACCCCCTTGCCAGACAAACCTTCAAAGAGCGGCTCCCATTTTATTTTATTTTTGGGTGGCACTCCTTCCAACCTTTCTTTCACAAACCATGGCTAACCGAATCCTCGGGTGCCTGCCAACAATCTCATACCATGAAGGAGTGCCTTTTTATTTTAGTTTTATTATGATGACACTCCTCCCCACCTTTGCTTTCTCAAGCCATGGCTAACCGAATCCTTCGGGTGCCGTCCAACAATCACATACCATGGAGGAGTGTCTATTTTTGTTAATTAATTTGGGACTAGGAATCCCATTGCCAGCTCTTTTTGCAAAATTATTGGATAAGCGGATGAAGCCACTAGTCCATTGGTGAAAGTTGCCCAACAAGAATGAAAGATAAACACCACATACTTCCTCATGAGCTATAAAACATTGACACAAATAAGAGGTAATAACTTTTGAATTGTTTAAAGGTAGCACTCAAGCAATTTACTTTGGAATGGCGGAGAAATACCATGTAGTAGGTAGGTATGGTGGACACAAATGGCATGAATATTGGCTCAAGTATTTGGATGCATGAGAAGTATTCCCTCTCGATACAAGGTTTAGGCTAGCAAGGTTTATTTGAAACAAACACAAGGATGAACCGGTGCAGCAAAACTCACATAAAAGACATATTGTAAACATTATAAGAATCTACACCGTCTTCCTTGTTGTTCAAACTCAATACTAGAAATTATCTAGACCTTAGAGAGACCAATTATGCAAACCAAATTTTAGCATGCTCTATGTATTTCTTCACTAATGGGTGCAAAGTATATGATGCAAGAGCTTAAACATGAGCACAACAATTGCCAAGTATCACATTATCCAAGACATTTTAGCAATTACTACATGTAGCATTTTCCAATTCCAACCATATAACAATTTAACGAAGAGGAAACTTCGCCATGAATATTATGAGCTAAGAACACATGTGTTCATACGAACCAGCGGAGCGTGTCTCTCTCCCACACAAGGATGAACTTATTCAGAGAACTAAGATAACAAAACAAAAATAAAAGCACACACAGACGCTCCAAGTAAAGAACACAAGATGTGACCGAATAAAAATATAGTTTCAAGAGAAGGAACCTGATACTTTGTCGATGAAGAAGGGGATGCCTTGGGCATCCCCAAGCTTAGACGCTTGAGTCTTCTTAAAATATGCAGGGATGAACCACGGGGGCATCCCCAAGCTTAGAGCTTTCACTCCTCTTGATCATAGTATATCATACTCCTCTCTTGACCCTTGAAAACTTCCTTCACACCAAACTTCAAGCAAACTCATTAGAGGGTTAGTGCATAATCAAAAATTCACATGTTCAGAGGTGACACAATCATTCTTAACACTTCTGGACATTGCACATAACTTCTGAAAGTTAATGGAACAAAGAAACTCATTCAACTTAACAAAAGCGGCAATGCGAAATAAAAGGCAGAATCTGTCAAAAACAGAACAGTCCGTAAAGACGAATTTTAAAATGGCACCAGACTTGCTCAAACGGAAAAACTCAAAACTAATGAGAGTTGCGTACATATCTGAGGATCACGCTCGTAAATTGGAAGATTTTTTCGAATTTTCTACAGAGACTTGTGACAGACAGCAATGCTGTTTCTGTGCAGCGATCCCAAATATAACATCAACTTTAACATAGAAACTTTACTTGGCACGAAAACATGATAAGGAGAGGTTTCTACATTAGTGAACAACTTCCAAGACACAAATATAAAACAAAGTACTGTAGCAAAATAAACACATGGGTTATCTCCCAAGAAGTTCTTTCTTTATAGCCATTAAGATGGGCTCAGCAGTTTTAATGATGCACTCGTAAGAAATAAGAGTTGAAGCAAAAGAGAGCATCAAGAGGCAAATTCAAAACACATTTAAGTCTAACATGCTTCCTATGCATAGGAATCTTGTAAATAAACAAGTTCATGAAGAGCAAAGTAACAAGCATAGGAAGATAAAACAAGTGTAGCTTCAAAAATTTCAGCACATAGAGAGGCATTTTAGTAACATGAAAATTTCTACAACCATATTTTCCTCTCTCATAATAACTTTCAGTAGCATCATGAGCAAACTCAACAATATAACTATCACATAAAGCATTCTTATCATGAGTCTCATGCATAAAATAATTACTACTCCCAACATAAGCATAATCAATTTTATTAGTTGTAGTGGGAGCAAATTCAACAAAGTAGCTATCATTATTATTCTCATCATCAAATATAGGAGGCAAAGTATCCTCAAAGTAAATTTTCTCCTCAATGCTTGGGGGACTAAAAATATCATGCTCATCAAAGCCAGCTTCCCCAAGCTTAGAATCTTCCATAGCATTAGCAACAATAGTGTTCAAAGCATTCATATTAATATGTTCCATGGGTTTTTTAATTTTCGCATCAAACCATCCATGTCTTAAATCAGGAAATAGAATAAGAAGCTCATTGTTGTCCATTATGCCTAACTAGTGTAAACAAGAAA
Organism: Lolium multiflorum; assembly: GCA_030979885.1. Taxonomy (NCBI): domain Eukaryota; kingdom Viridiplantae; phylum Streptophyta; class Magnoliopsida; order Poales; family Poaceae; genus Lolium; species Lolium multiflorum. Next base: position 181,194,354 of record CM061749.1, on the reverse strand, counting down.
CCAAATGTCGCAATTGCAGAGTCTAAAGGAAATAGCTTTGAGTACTTACAACGGCGCCGGAAAATAGCTTAGTAGCCGAGATCCGGAGTGTGAGTACCTTTTACCTTTCCTCCCGGCAACGGCGCCAAGTACTGTTACCTGGAACCGAAGTATGAGTGCCTTTTACCTTCCTCCTCGGCAACGGCGCCAAAAGTGCTTGATGTCTACGGGTGCTTCTATTCTTGTAGACAGTGTTGGGCCTCCAAGAGCAGAGGTTTGTAGAACAGCAGCAAGTTTCCCTTAAGTGGATTACCCAAGGTTTATCGAACTCAGGGAGGAAGAGGTCAAAGATATCCCTCTCATGCAACCCTGCAACCACAAAGCAAGAAGTCTCTTGTGTCCCCAACACACCTAATAGGTGCACTAGTTCGGCGAAGAGATAGTGAAATACAAGTGATATGAATGAATATGAGCAGTAGTACGGCGCGCAGAAAATAGCTTACTGGCGTGCAGTTGATGGTAGTAATATTGCGGGAAGTAAACAAGCAGTAGTAACGCAGCAGTAGTAACGCAAGAAACAGAACAAGCAATAGCAGTATTTAGGAACAAGGCCTAGGGATTAGACTTTCACTAGTGGACACTCTCAACATTGATCACATAACAGAATAGATAAATGCATACTCTACACTCTCTTGTTGGATGATGAACACATTGCGTAGGATTACACGAACCCTCAATGCCGGAGTTAACAAGCTCCACAATTAGATGTTCATATTTAAATAACCTTAGAGTGTAAGATAGATCAATACGACTAAACCAAGTACTAACATAGCATGCACACTGTCACCTTCATGCTTATGTAGGAGGAATAATACACATCAATACTATCATAGCAATAGTTAACTTCGCAATCTACAAGAGATCATGATCATAGCATAAACCAAGTACTAACACGGATGCACACACTGTCACCATTACATCGTGCAGGAGGAATAAAACTACTTTAATAACATTGCTAGAGTAGCACATAGATAAATTGTGATACAAAACACATTGCAATCATAAAGAGATATAAATAAGCACTTCACTATGCCATTCATAACAGTGAATAAGTATTCTGTGAAATATAGCCTAAGAGACCCACACGGTGCACACACTGTCACCTTTACACACGTGGGACAAGGAGTCTCCGGAGATCACATAAGTAAAACTCACTTGACTAGCATAATGACATCTAGATTACAAGCATCATCATATGAATCTCAATCATGTAAGGCAGCTCATGAGATTATTGTATTGAAGTACATAGGAGAGAGATGAACCACATAGCTACCGGTACAGCCCCGAGCCTCGATGGAGAACTACTCCCTCCTCATGGGAGCAGCAGCGGTGATGATGGCGGTGGAGATGGCAGCGGTGTCGATGGAGAAGCCTTCCGGGGCACTTCCCCGTCCGGCAGGGTGCCGGAACAGAGACTCTGTCCCGATCTTGGCTTCGCGATGGCGGCGGCTCTGGAAGGTTTCGCGTACCGTGGCTTTCTCCGTCGGGGTTTTTAGGTCAGGACCTTTAAATAGGCGAAAGGGGAGCCTCGGAGGGGCACCAGGGTGCCCTCACCACCAGGTGGCGCGGCCAGGCCCTGGCCCGCGCCTGTGTGTGGGGCCCCCCTGGCCCATCTCTGGCCCCTCTTCGGTGATCCGGAAGCTTCCGGAAAATAGGAACCTGGCGGTGATTTCATCCGATTCCGAGAATATTTCGTTACTAGGATTTCTGAAACCAGAAAACAGAACTGACACTTCGGCATCTTGTTAATAGGTTAGTTCCAGAAAATGCACGAATATGACATAAAGTGTGCATAAAACATGTAGATATCATCAATAAAGTAGCATGGAACATAAGAAATTATCGATACGTCAGAGACGTATCAGACACTGGCGCAAAATAAGTATTCGGAATTTAATCTGGTTTCACGGTCCTCATAAGCCATACCACATTCTTTGGATCAGACCAATGCTTGACAAGATCTCCCCACTGCTCGTCAGTCATACAGGGTGCAGGAGACTTTGTTCGAACATTGGCAGTAATCTGGCCAGTGAAGTATGTCGCCTTAAGCTTATAGCGGTGCTGGCGCAACAATTCTTTGAATATGGAAGCGATGACAAACTTTACATCCTCATTATCCTCATCGAATTCAAACCTTAACTGCTCACAACGGTGGAATGATTGGTGAGTTATATAGCATAGAAACAACAGTAAGCTACAAGAAATGGGACAGATCAATGTGGAATAATTTATCATTACCAGGAGAAGCATGACTTACATGTAAATTATGCACTAAACTCTCGAACTGTGAAGGGGTGTCAACGTGCTGCTTCCACAATGGGAAGGTAGGAAGTTCATTCCTGATAAAATAGCCAATATGTGATACAAGATATGAAGATTCATGCGGATGAAGTGGCCTTCTGCCACCTACAATAGATGTGATGCGAAATCTTGAACCCATTCCGGAAATCTTAGCTGCAAGTTTTCTTCCTACCGTTGGCCCCCTCGTTTTTATTGATCGTGGCGAACCTACCAAGTTAATCATTACATCAAGCTATCATGGTATATAGATACATAAGGGAGCATTAAACTACAAGTCTTGAAAAAAGTATTACCTTTTTTGGCGTGGGTCTCGTCATCGGGAGAGGAGTTGTCTTTCGCAGGACTAAGGGTCGGAGGGAGATCATCACCAGTTTGCTGGTGTTGTGGCAGCACTGTTTGGACATTTGAGGCTGTATCATCTGGGACTAGCATCATGTGTCCTTGGCCATTATTACCTACCACCACTCCTGATGATGCCAATTGTTGGCTCGAATTTGCTGTGGAAACTGGTTCTGTTGGCAATTGTTGCTGAGAAACAGTATTGGCAACTGGTGGTTGTGGAATGTGTGGGCTGGTACATGCTGGGGCTACTTCTGTCTGATTCGATGGTTTGTGGTTTTTACGAGACCTTTTACTGTTATCATTCTCGGCCTGTTCGCCACCTCGTGTCAGTCTTTTGTTAGACCTTGTAATAGGAGGAGCAGCACGAGCATCAGGCTTAACTCTTTTTTTATTACGCACTGTCACCCATCCTCCGGTATCAGCCTGAGGTTCCTGTTGAGTGTTCTTCCTCCTGTTCGTTCTTGAAAAGTTCTTGCCCGAATCTGCAGATGCCTGTCACACATAAATGATATTTCAATGTACAATATTATATGATGATGATATGCAGATGGAATGGAAAAACAGTAAGGCAACATATGCAAAAACATATATGATGCGTTAACTAAGCAGGAAAAATGTAGTAATGAGATTGAACATGGCATGGGTAACATATTTGGTAGGACTGGGATACAACAAATGGAAGTTGGGACAAATAATTCGATGACAGGACAGAGAAAACTCACCTTGTTGTGTTGCAGAGGATAGTCGACCAGGGCATCTTCCTGAGTCAGCTCGCCATCACAATCAGCAGGATCAAATTCTGAATCAGAGGAATGTTCCGTATCCTTTGTGAGGGAGGTGGGTGGCGTTTTTGCACTAGACCTTGTAGAAGGATGTAGTGTTAGGCCCAACGAGGCTGCAACTCGGCTATTATGCAGAATAGTTTGCCTCCGTTGCTCTTCGTACTCATTCTCGAGTGGAAGACCTAACATGCATTGGCGAGAAATGCAGATGAGATTTATCATGGAACTGTGCATGTAAGAACAAATTAATAGTAGCAGTGAGACTGCTCAAAAGGTGTAATGACAAACAAACTATGGCTCAAAAATAATTGATGTTCATATTGTCAAGCTTCATGCACTAGCCAACGCAACCGGAAGTCCGGACTGATGGAAAGGGCAAACAAATTATGGCTCAAAAATAATTTACGTTGGGCAACAGAGGGCAGCAGCAACAATTTTTAGGATAAGTATGAATGTCAAGCTTCATGCAGTAGCCAACGCAACCAAAAGTCCGAACTGATGGAAAGGGCTAAGCAATCCACATATACACTCAAACACATATAAGTGTCATTTCATGCCAATGGTTAACCATATGGAATGGCGTGTGCTTAATATAATTGCCTAGGGTCTTCCAAGTTCCAACAGATCGGTCTATTGGATGAACTTGCTAGAGCATGCAATTCGAAATGGTATCAGACCTACAAGGTCCTGAGTTCAAATCCTAGCAAGTAGCAACGCAGTATTCAAAATAAATATTTGCAGCCTTCCTAAAAAAATATCTAATGATACATGCCTAAGGCTCGGTCTATTGAATGAGCGGTTTTATCACTTAGCACCACAAGTTGGGGATTTTTTATCACAAAACACCAACATTTGGGGAAATTATTTCACATAACACATTATTTGTCATTAGTTGGCTTGACAAGAGCATCACCCTACAGCGTGACACCAATTTACAGTACGTGAGCATGTTTGCTACAAACAAATGAATTTTGGTGTGAAATTTTGTAGACACTCTGTGGAAATGAGAATATGAGTCACACTTGTTACATATGCTACACACAAAATGAATTACCATATGACAAATATTCATTGAAATTATAACCACACAAGAACATGAGATTTGGGTAATATATTCTGTACCAGCATAAGGTTTTGATAATGTGTACCAATACAACTACCCTGGACATAAGATTTTTTTGAACTGTCTGGACATAAGATTAAACTACTAGTGTTGACAAACAGCTTTGTATTTAGCGTTTAACAGAAAATACCACAAAATAAAGTCTAATTGTCTTTCACCTGCTGTCACTCTTAAACTGACGGTGGCCTGAAGTCACTAATGGGCTATCAAACAGAGATCATGTATTCTGCGAAACAATTACCCCAAATGTTGGTGTTTTGTGATACAAATTTCTAGGGTTGTGGTTCTGTGATAAAATAAAATCCCGAACTTCTGGTGTTAAGTGATAAAACCTCATTGGATGAACTGGCTAGAGCATGCAATTCCACATGGCGCACAAAGAGTTGCAAATAGAAAAAATACAGGCAGTTTAATACTATCAATAAATTGCTCTGCTAGCTTGACTGCTATCATAACCTTTGTAAAACGTACTACCACCATCCCGAAGTTTTTACCAAAAATCATTATTAACATGCAAAATACAAATTTAATATCATTAAATAGATAACGAATATATTTTCGTACGGTATCTACGAAATATTATATTTCTTGATAGATTGTTCTGAAAGTTTGGTCAAACTTTACTTGGTTTGACTTTTATAAATAAGCCTTCAGGTTTGGGGTGGAGGTAGTATACTTCAAACCCCAAAAAAGTACCGCACAGATGTGATATTTGGAAAAGAAAAGCGTAACGAAAGCGGACATAAGCTCTGCCTCTTCATCAGCAGATGTAAGGTTACGATCAGCAGAGTTCCGAGATAAAAAAAATACAGGCAGTTTAATACTATCAACAAATTGCTCTGCTAGCTTGACTGCTATCATAACCTTTGTAAAATGCATACTTCAAACCCCCAAAACATATCACACAGAAGTGATTCTCGGAAAAGAAATGCATAGCGAAAGCGGACATAACCTCGATCTTCCTCTCGATCAGCAGATGTAAGGTTGAGATCTCATATAGCTACGCGGCAAACAACTATCTACACTGATCTAATATCAGCAAGAATGCATTGCAAGAAAGCAACGAAAACTAGTGTCAGAAATCAAATGCATATAACAAAAGCGGACATGTAAAGTATTCATCAACCTTCGTCTGAGGCCAGGGCGGATTTACTCTTTGGTTGGGGGTGGTCGACTTTGGGGCCGCGTTTTTTGCCCATCTCGATCTCCGGTGAGGTGGACTACAGAGTCGGGGAAGCAGATCCGGAGCAGATATGGCGCGGTCAACGTCGGCGTCGAGGAAGCAAATCCGGCTTGCTAGACAGCAAGGGAGGTCCGCCGGTAAAACGTGGTCGGTCACTACGGTGGCCGGTGAGGAGGCAGTGATGGTGAGGAGGGGCGGTAGGCACGGCCGTCGTCGTGGGAGTGTGCCTGGTAGAAGCATGAGAAAGATGTGGTGTTCGAATTGTGCTCTACAGGGAAATATCCTCTGTGGACCGATGTTTATAGGCCGACGGGCAAACCGCAGGTTTTGGGGTAGCTTGAAAATGGGACGCGCCAACAATTTCGGCGCGTGTTTTGCGGCAGAGACGAAAGTCACCCATAAGAAACTTTCCTCATGGAATACCTTTTGCTTGTTGGTTGGTCGTGTGGACAACATATATAGTGGGAGATGCCCATAGCTAGCTAGGCCATTCATATCAAACTCGAGTGATTATCACTAAGTTTACAATGAATATATTTCATGACACTCGCTATTGGCCGGATAGTAGAAAATATATTTCATGAATATCCCATATTAGTTAATTTATATTATTTCAATTGCTAAAATATTTTCATATTCTTTTAGAGTTCTAAAAACACACTACACAATGACAATGGATATTACCACTACCTTCTAGGTCCCGGCCATCAGATTTAGGGCTCCTTTGATTCATAGGATTTGCATAGGAATTGTGTAGGATTTGGTTCCTATGGAAAATTTTCCTATACATGTTGTTTGATTCATACGAATATATCCTATAGGAAAAATTCCTATGGAAATCTTGTAGTGTAATTCCTATAGGAAAAAAACATTAGCTCATACCTCATGAAAAATTCCTTTGCTTCAATCAAACATACTTCATCTTCCTATGGGATTCAAATAGACATGCCATTTAATCCTATGACTTTCCTATTCCTATGCTTTTTCTATCCTTTGAATCAAAGGAGCCCTTAGAGAAAAGTAGCTTAGCCAGAGATTTAGACCTTTGTGCAACAAATACATGAGTTGGTGATATGTGCAAAAGAACAGGTTAACTGAGTGTTCTGTGCAACAATGACAACAATAAGTGGAGTTTCGTGCAAAGGATAAAAGGTGCAAAAGGGATCACACGGAAGGAGAAAGAGAAAGGGAGAGCAGTGCCTCACGGGGCCGCTGTTATTTATGGTGAAAAGAAATGCTTCACTTTTTTCGGTGAGTGATGTTGACTGGCACACAGGGTTTCAGTTCTGTAGACCTGCAGTGCAGGCTACGCGCCCGTCTAATATTCTTTTTTTTTCAGCGACAAAAGGGAGAGAGAGAGAGAGTCTTGACGATGCGTCTTTACTTGACAAAGAAGATTGCTGGGAGTTTGCCTACCTACCGCACGTGACTTGTGCTCACTGATGTGTGGGACCTACACGCATGGGAACCACACGTAAGTGACCGACCTACTTTATTCTAGGGGTGCCCGTCAAGCTAATACATAGTCTGCAACATGAAACTCTATTCGCTTATAAAATCTGAACTTTGAAATCCAATTTAATTTAAGTCTATTATTGGTCATATCAAGTATAAAATTACATTCTGAAACTTGTTCAACGCTTTCTCATAAATTATTATGGTAGTTTTTTAAAATCAAATGCTAATTGATTTGAGATAAAAACATATATTATTGCACAACAATGGGATATTAAAATATCTATTTGTAAATAAAATTAAGAAGTCAATGTTGTGGTAAGTTAGGAGGTTCAAAGGGTAAACCAAATATAACGTTTTGTTCAATCTCATAGTTAATATTACCAAGTTTGATTCTCCCTGGACAGCTTTGTTATAGTGTTCCCTAATTGGGCATGGTGGTGCATCTTGCCATTTCTAACACTGTTGATGACTAGACTTTTCAAGTTTTCGGTATAAAAAATCGTTTTTCATTTTCTAGATGATAAAATATGTTTATTTTGTGCATGGGGTAGATAAAATATGGGTCAAAATGGCGCATCTACATTTTTAAAATAAATTAGGCCATATTTTAATGCCAATTCCCAAATTTACGGTTTTTAGTGCTTTCTAGCTAGTTTCGCACATTTAAATGACTGTATGCTGATTTATTGAAAGTAAATCAAATTTGAATTGTAGGTGTGTTATAACTTGGTCCTACAAGTCCCCACAAATCATTTTTAGATACATATTACTTACTATATATAGAAACCAGTGATAGTACTAAAATATTCAACCCCTTTGCAAGGATAATCATGTCGACCATTTTGACCTGGTTTAGAAATAAATAAATGAAAATGAAGAAAACCTCAAAAATGAAACCCTTCCGCATGGAGTGTGCTTGTATGTGTTAGTTGACAGGGAAAATAATAAACATGTGATAGGGTAGTGAAAAACAAAATGTCTTCACACAAAGCAGACTATCGTGTATGAAGATTCCTGGTTTGCAAGCCAAATGATATAGTTATGGCCATATTTGTGGCATAGTTTGTTACAATGTGCCCAAATTGGGCATGGTGGTGCATCTTGCCATTCCCAACAATGTTGCTGACTAGACTTTTCAACTTTTCGGTATATAAAACTCATTTATCAATTTCTAGATGACAAAATAGGTTTATTTTGTGAATGGGGTACATAAGATATGGCTCAAAATGGCGCCTCTACATTTTTAAGATAAATAAGGCCACATATTAGTGGAAATTCCCAACGCTTTACGTTTTTAGTGCTTTCTAGCTAGTTTCACACATTTAAATGACTTTATGCTGATTTATTGAAAGTAATTCCAATTTGAAATGTAGGTGTGTTATAACTTCGTCCTATAAATCCCCAAAAATCATTTTTGGATACATATTACTTACTATATACAGAAACATGTGATAGGGTAGTAAAAAACAAAATGTCTTCACAAGACGGACTATAGTGTGTATGAAGATTCATGTGCTTTGGTTTTCAATTTTTGATTTTTTTCTGAATGTTTATGCCCATTTGAATCTTGGTCAAATCCTAGGTTTGACCAAGATTTAAGCAAGTTTAAAACACATGAAAATGAAAAGGTAAGCCTGGATCCTTCTTAGTCATTCTAAAATGAAGCTTTTGGGGGGTTTTGAAATCTCAATGTTTGAAACCCAAAACCACTTCTCTTCATATGGTTGGCTTCATAAGAAAGAGTTTAGGGTTAGGGGTAGATACATGATTTGTCGGGTTTGAATATGTCTAGAACTTGTTTATCAATTTGAATGCTTACTATATATATGACTTAAGAATACTATGTGCTTTGGTTTTTTTTCTATTTTTTTTGATTTTTTTCTGAATTTTTATGCTCATTTGAATCTTGTTGGTCAAATCCTAGGTTTGACCAAGATTTAAACAAACTTAAAACATGAAAATGAAAAGGTAAGCCTGTATCCTTCTTAGTCACTCTAAAATGAAGCTTTTGGGAGGTTTTTGAAATTTCCATGTTTGAAACCCAAAACCATTTCTCTTCATGCTTGACTTCATAAGATAAAGTTTAGGGTTAGGTGTAGATACATGATTTGGCTGGTTTGAATATGTCTAGACCTTGTTTATCAACTTCAATTCTTACTATATGACATAAGAAGACTATGTGCTTTGGTTTTTCATTTTTTTGATTTTTTCTGAATGTTTATGCCCATTTGAATCTAAAGGTGAGAGAACACGTTAAAGGTTATTCTAACAAAGGTCATGCTTGGAATCTTACCTATGTATTATTGTACATCACAAATGTGAAATGAAAATATGTGCATCGATCTCTATAAACCATAAACCCTAACCCTAACTATATAGAAAAAGGTGAATGTTTATCGGGTTTGAGTTTTTATGCCCATTTGAGTCTTGGTCAAATCCTAGGTTTGACCAAGACTTAAGCAAGTTTAAAACACATGAAAATGAAAAGGGTAAGCCTGGATCCTTCTTAGGGTTAGGGCCAGCAGGGTAGATACATGATTTTTCTAGTTTGAATATGTCTAGACCATGTTTATCAACTTGAGTGCTCATGCATTATATGACATAAAAAGGCTATGTGCGTTTTTTTATTTTTTATACCCATTTGAATCTCGTTCAAATCCTAGTTTTGATCAGGATTTAAACAAGTTTAAGACATGAAAATGAAAAGGTAAGCCTGGATCCTTCTTAGTCATTCTAAAAATGAAGCTTTTGGGGTGTTCTTGAAATCTCAATGTTTAAACCCAAAACCACTTCTCTTCACGGTTGACTTCATAAGACAGAGTTTAGGGTTAGGAGTAGATACATGATTTGTCGGGTTTGAATATGTCTAGACCTTGTTTATCATCTTGAATGCTTACTATATATATGACGTAAGAAGACTATGTGCTTTTTTTTTTTTGTTTTTTTCTGAATTTTTATGCTCATTTGAATCTTGTTGGTCAAATCCTAGGTTTGACCAAGATTTAAACAAACTTGAAACATGAAAATTAAAAGTTAAGCCTGGATCCTTTCCTAGTCACTCTAAAATTAAGCTTTTGGGAAGTTTTTGAAATTTCCATGTTTGAAACCCAAAACCACTTCTCTTCATGCTTGACTTCATAAGACAGAGTTAAGGGTTAGGGGTAGATACATGCTTTTTCTATTTTGAATATGTCTAGACCTTGTTTATCAACTTGAATGCTTATTTTATATGACATAAGAAGGCTATGTGCTTTGGTTTTTCATTTTTCTGGTTTTTTTAATTTTATGCCCATTTGAATCTTGGTCAAATACTAGCTAGGTTTGACCAAGATTTAAACAATTTAAAAACATGAAAATGAAAAGGCAAGCCTGGATCTTTTGTAGTCACTCTAAAATGAAGCTCGTGGGAGGTTCTTGAAATTTCCATGTTTGAAACCAATACGACTTCTCTTCATGCTAGACTTCATAAGATCGACCGAGAGTTTATGGTTAGGGGGTAGATACATGATTTGTCTGGTTTGAACACATGTCTAAACCTTGTTTATCAACTTGAATGCTTACTATCTATATGACATAAGAAGCTAGACTATGTGCTTTTGTTTTTCATTCTTCTAATTTTTTTGAATTTTATGCCCATTTGAATCTTGGTCAAATCCTAGGTTTGACCAGGATTTAAACAAGTTTAAAATATGAAAACGAAAAGGTAAGCCTGGATCCTTCTTAGTCACTCTAAAATGAAGCTTTTGGGGGGTTCGATCTTGAAATCTCAATATAATGTTTGTAACCCAAAACCACTTCTCTTCATGCTTGACTTCATAAGACAGAGTTAAGGGTTAGGGGTAGATCGATACATGCTTTTTTCTGTTTTGAATATGTCTAGACCTTGTTGATCAACTTGAATTCTTACTTTATGACATAAGAAGGCTATGTGCTTTGGTTTTTCATTTTTCTGATTTTTTTGAATTTTATGCCCATTTGAATCTTGGTCAAATACTAGCTAGGTTTGACCAAGATTTAAACAAGTTTAAAACATGAAAATGAAAAGGTAAGCCTCGGTCCTTCTTAGTCACTCTAAAATGAAGCTTTTGGGAGGTTTTTGAAAATTCCATGTTTGAAACCCAAAACCACTTCTCTTCATGCCTTACTTCATAAGACATAGTTTAGGGTCGTTAGGGAGTAGATACATGATTTGTCTGGTTTGAATATGTCTAGACCTTGTTTATCATCTTGAATGCTTACTATATGACATAAGAAGACTATGTGCATTGGTTTTTCATTTTTTCCGTTTTTTTATTTTCCTGCCCATTTGAATCTTGGTGAAATCCTAGGTTTGAGCAAGATTTAAACAAGTTTAACACGTGTAAACGAATAAGTAAGCATGGATCCTTCTTAGTCACTCCAAAATGTACCAATTGATAGATGTGTTAACTTTGCTTCATGGAAAAATTAATGTCATGTAAATGAGTTAACTTGGATTTCCTACCCTTTAGTCCATAGGTAACTTTGTTCTAATGCACTATAATAATCAACTGAGTTTTTACACAACAGGTCTGTCACTTACGTGTGGTGCCCATGCGTGAGGTCCCACACTTCAGTGAGCACAAGTCACGTGCAGTAGGTACGCAAACTCCCAGCCATCTTCTTTGTCAAGAGAAGACGCATCAGGATGCGTATTGGAAGTCTGTGGGTCCTTCTGGATCCTTCGGTTGTCCCTCTCACAAAAAAGCAAATCTCTCTCATTCTCGGCCTCGCTCGACTCGCTCGCTCGCTCGCACCTCCTGCTCACTGACAAAACCTGCACAACAGTCAACATCATCACCCGAAAAAGGGGAGACACCATAATGCACTCCCTTCTTCACTCCTTCCGAGTGATCCCTCTTCCTTCGAGTTTCACTCGACGGGCAAACACACATGTGCTGCATAGTAATAATAAAAAAGTAGAAAAATCGACCTACGAATCTATGATTAAATAGGTTAATCTAGGGTTTTGCCCACTACTACAGATCAAGTTCAAAAATATCCAACTACTGGTTCGATTTTGGGCTACTAATGTGCGTTGGTTTTTTATTTTTTATTTTTTTCTGAATGTTTATGCCCATTTGAATCTTGGTCAAATCCTATGTTTGACCAAGATTTAAACACGCATAAACATGAAAATGAAAAGGTAAGCTTCGATCCTTTTTAGTCACTCTAAAATTAAGCTTTTGGGATGTTTTTGAAATTTCCATGTTTGAAACCCAAAACCACTTATCTTCATGCCTGACTTCATAAGACAGAGTTAAGGGTTAGGGGGTAGATACATGCTTTTTCTATTTTGAATATGTCTACACCTTGTTCATCAACTTGAAGGCTTACTATATATATGACATAAGAAGGCTATGTGCTTTAGTTTTTCATTTTTTTATGTTTTTTGAATTTTTATGCCCATTTGAATCTTGGTCAAATCCTAGGTTTGACCAAGATTTAAACAAGATTAAAACATGAAAATGAAAAGGTAAGCCTGAATCCTTCTTAATTAGTCACTCTAAAATGAAGCTTTGGGGGTCTAGAAATTTCCATGTTTGAAACCCAAAACCACTTCTCTTCATGTTTGACTTCATAAGACAGATCGAGTTTAGGGTTAGGGACATGGTAGATACATGATTTTTCTTGTTTTAATATGTCTAGACCATGTTTATCAACTTGAATGCTCATTATATGACATAAGAAGACTATATGTGTGTTGGTCAAATCCTATGTTTGACCAAGATTTAAACAAGCATAAATCCTGAAAATGAAAAGGTAATTAAGCTTGGATCCTTCTTATTCACTCTAAAATTAAGCTTTTGGCGGGAAGTTTTTGAAATTTCCATGTTTGAAACCCAAAACCACTTCTCTTCATGCTTGACTTCATAAGACATAGTTAAGGGCTAGGGGTAGATACATGCTTTTTCTGTTTTGAATATGTCTAGACCTTGTTCATATCGATCAACTTGAATGCTTACTATATATATATGACATAAGAAGGCTATGTGCTTTGGTTTTCATTTTTTGATTTTTTCTGAATGTTTATGCCCATTTGAATCTTGGTCAAGTCCTAGGTTTGACCAAGATTTTAGCAAGTTTAAAACACATGAAAATGAAAAGGCAAGCCTGGATCCTTCTTAGTCATTCTAAAATGAAGCTTTTGGGGGGTTCGATCTTGAAATCTCAATATAATGTTTGTAACCCAAAACCACTTCTCTTCATGCTTGACTTCATAAGACAAAGTTAAGGGTTAGGGGTAGATCGATACATGCTTTTTTCTGTTTTGAATATGTCTAGACCTTGTTGATCAACTTGAATTCTTACTATATATGACATAAGAAGGCTATGTGCTTTGGTTTTCATTTTCTGTTTTTTTGAATTTTATGCCCATTTGAATCTTGGTTGAATACTAGCTAGGTTTGATCGACCAAGATTTAAACAATTTTAAAACATGAAAATGAAAAGGCAAGCATGGATCTTTTTTAGTCACTCTAAAATGAAGCTTTTGGGAGGTTCTTGAAATTTCCATGTTTGAAACCAATAGACTTCGTAAGATCGACCGACTTTATGGTTAGGGGGTAGATACATGCTTTTTCTGTTTTGAATATGCCTAGAACTTGTTCATCAATTTGAAATTTCCATGTTTGAAACCCAAAACCCCACTTCTCTTCATGCTTGACTCCATAATACAGAGTTTAAGGTTAGGGCCAGGGTAGATACATGATTTTTCTAGTTTGAATATGTCTAGACCATGTTTATCAACTTGAGTGCTCATGCATTATATGACATAAAAAGGCTATGTGCGTTTTTTTATTTTTTATACCCATTTGAATCTCGTTCAAATCCTAGTTTTGACCAGGATTTAAACAAGTTTAAAACATGAAAATGAAAAGGTAAGCCTGTATCCTTCTTAGTCACTCTAAAATGAAGCTTTTGGGAGGTTTTTGAAATTTCCATGTTTGAAACCCAAAACCATTTCTCTTCATGCTTGACTTCATAAGATAAAGTTTAGGGTTAGGTGTTGATACATGATTTGACTGGTTTGAATATGTCTAGACCTTGTTTATCAACTTCAATTCTTACTATATGACATAAGAAGACTATGTGCTTTGGTTTTTCATTTTTTTGATTTTTTCTGAATGTTTATGCCCATTTGAATCTAAAGGTGAGAGAACACGTTAAAGGTTATTCTAACAAAGGTCATGCTTGGAATCTTACCTATGTATTATTGTACATCACAAATGTGAAATGAAAATATGTGCATCTCTATAAACCATAAACCCTAACCCTAACTATATAGAAAAAGATGAACAATCCATGCTTTTCGATTGCCTTTTTTGATCCACCTTTGGGGGTTTCAAATTGGGGGGGGTAGGGGACGAGTGTGTTTCTTTGGATGCCTCTCTCGTATTTGCTAGTTTTTGGGGGTCACAAAAATTCAGGGTAGCATCATGCCCACCCCCTCCCTTCACGCGCGGAAAAAGTGGTAGGCGAGTAGTAAAATGGCATGAACAACAAGTTTCAAGTAAAATTTCGAATATAACCAGAATGTACCAATTGATAGATGAGTTAACTTGGCTTCATGGAAAAAATAATGTCATGTAAATGAGTTAACTTGGCTTTCCTACCCTTGAATCCATAGGAAACTTTGTACTAATACAGTATAATGATCACCCGAGTTATTACACCAACAGGTCTGTCACTTACGTGTGGTTCCCATGCGTGAGGTCCCACACTTCAGTGAGCACAAGTCATGTGCGGTCGGTAGGCAAACTCCCATCTTCTTTGTCAAGAGAAGACGCATCAAAACTCCCCTCTCTCTCTCTCCAGCTTATCCACCTCCGCTGGCTGCTGGTTTTGGCATTGCGTTTCTACCTCAGCTCGGAGGCCATGGTGTGCACGCACAGTAGGCCATGGCGATTTGGTCGCGCCAAGTGGTTCGTCCCCGGCTGCGACGAGGATCAATCTGGGCGGTGGCTGTTAAGGACCCGATCGCATTTCTTGCTTTCAGCGTGGGGTCTTCCATGTAAAAGTTAGGGATTTAGATGAAATTTCCTGTTTATTCTGTGTCTTGTTGTAAACTGTGCTCTGGTGCGTATTGGAAGTCTGAGTCCTTCAGGATCCTTCGGTTGTCCCTCTCTCTCTCAAAAAAAGAAAAAACATCTCTCTCATTATCGGCCTCGCTCGCTCGCACCTCCTGCGCACTGACAAACCCTGAAAAAGGTCAGACACCATAAATAAGAGGGCCCCACTCACTTCTCTCCCTTCGTCTCCTTCCGTGTGATCCCTCTTCCTCCGAGTTTCACTGGACGGGCAAACACATGTGCTGCCTAGAAATATTCGACCCCTTTGCATGGATAATCATGTCGACCATTTTTACCTGGTTTTGAAATAAATAAATGAAAATGAAGAAAACCTCAAAAATGAAACCCTTCCGCATTGAGTGCTTATAGGTGTACTAGTTGACAGGGAAAATAAGAAACCTGTGATAGGGTAGTAAAAAACAAAATGTCTTCACAAGACGGACTATAGTGTGTATGAAGATTCATGTGCTTTGGTTTTCAATTTTTGATTTTTTTCTGAATGTTTATGCCCATTTGAATCTTGGTCAAATCCTAGGTTTGACCAAGATTTAAGCAAGTTTAAAACACATGAAAATGAAAAGGTAAGCCTGGATCCTTCTTAGTCATTCTAAAATGAAGCTTTTGGGGGGTTTTTGAAATCTCAATGTTTGAAACCCAAAACCACTTCTCTTCATATGGTTGGCTTCATAAGAAAGAGTTTAGGGTTAGGGGTAGATACATGATTTGTCGGGTTTGAATATGTCTAGAACTTGTTTATCAATTTGAATGCTTACTATATATATGACTTAAGAATACTATGTGCTTTGGTTTTTCTTTTCTATTTTTTTTGATTTTTTTCTGAATTTTTATGCTCATTTGAATCTTGTTGGTCAAATCCTAGGTTTGACCAAGATTTAAACAAACTTAAAACATGAAAATGAAAAGGTAAGCCTGTATCCTTCTTAGTCACTCTAAAATGAAGCTTTTGGGAGGTTTTTGAAATTTCCATGTTTGAAACCCAAAACCATTTCTCTTCATGCTTGACTTCATAAGATAAAGTTTAGGGTTAGGTGTAGATACATGATTTGGCTGGTTTGAATATGTCTAGACCTTGTTTATCAACTTCAATTCTTACTATATGACATAAGAAGACTATGTGCTTTGGTTTTTCATTTTTTTGATTTTTTCTGAATGTTTATGCCCATTTGAATCTAAAGGTGAGAGAACACGTTAAAGGTTATTCTAACAAAGGTCATGCTTGGAATCTTACCTATGTATTATTGTACATCACAAATGTGAAATGAAAATATGTGCATCGATCTCTATAAACCATAAACCCTAACCCTAACTATATAGAAAAAGGTGAATGTTTATCGGGTTTGAGTTTTTATGCCCATTTGAGTCTTGGTCAAATCCTAGGTTTGACCAAGACTTAAGCAAGTTTAAAACACATGAAAATGAAAAGGGTAAGCCTGGATCCTTCTTAGGGTTAGGGCCAGCAGGGTAGATACATGATTTTTCTAGTTTGAATATGTCTAGACCATGTTTATCAACTTGAGTGCTCATGCATTATATGACATAAAAAGGCTATGTGCGTTTTTTTATTTTTTATACCCATTTGAATCTCGTTCAAATCCTAGTTTTGATCAGGATTTAAACAAGTTTAAGACATGAAAATGAAAAGGTAAGCCTGGATCCTTCTTAGTCATTCTAAAAATGAAGCTTTTGGGGTGTTCTTGAAATCTCAATGTTTAAACCCAAAACCACTTCTCTTCACGGTTGACTTCATAAGACAGAGTTTAGGGTTAGGAGTAGATACATGATTTGTCGGGTTTGAATATGTCTAGACCTTGTTTATCATCTTGAATGCTTACTATATATATGACTTAAGAAGACTATGTGCTTTGGTTTTTTTTGTTTTTTTCTGAATTTTTATGCTCATTTGAATCTTGTTGGTCAAATCCTAGGTTTGACCAAGATTTAAACAAACTTGAAACATGAAAATTAAAAGTTAAGCCTGGATCCTTTCCTAGTCACTCTAAAATTAAGCTTTTGGGAAGTTTTTGAAATTTCCATGTTTGAAACCCAAAACCACTTCTCTTCATGCTTGACTTCATAAGACAGAGTTAAGGGTTAGGGGTAGATACATGCTTTTTCTATTTTGAATATGTCTAGACCTTGTTTATCAACTTGAATGCTTATTTTATATGACATAAGAAGGCTATGTGCTTTGGTTTTTCATTTTTCTGGTTTTTTTAATTTTATGCCCATTTGAATCTTGGTCAAATACTAGCTAGGTTTGACCAAGATTTAAACAATTTAAAAACATGAAAATGAAAAGGCAAGCCTGGATCTTTTGTAGTCACTCTAAAATGAAGCTCGTGGGAGGTTCTTGAAATTTCCATGTTTGAAACCAATACGACTTCTCTTCATGCTAGACTTCATAAGATCGACCGAGAGTTTATGGTTAGGGGGTAGATACATGATTTAAACAAGTTTAAAACATGAAAATGAAAAGGTAAGCCTGGATCCTTCTTAGTCATTCTAAAATGAAGCTTTTGGGGGTTCTTGAATCTCAATATAATGTTTGAAACCCAAAACCACTTCTCTTCATGGTTGACTTCATAATACATATAGTTTAGGGTTAGGGGTATATACATGATTTGTCGGGTTTGAATTTGTCTAGACATGCTTGTTTATCAACTTGAATGCTTACTAGCTATATGACATAAGAAGACTATATATGCGTTTTTTTTTTTTTTTTTTTCTGAATGTTTATGCCCATTTAAATCTTGGTGAAATCCTAGGTTTGACCTAGATTTAAACAAGTTTAAAACTAGGTATTTAAAAAGGTAAGCCTGTATCTTTCTTAGTCACTCTAAAATTAAGCTTTTGGGAGGTTTTTGAAATTTCCATGTTTGAAACCCAAAACCATTTCTCTTCATGCTTGACTTCATAAGACAAAGTTTAGGGTTAGGTGTAGATACATGATTTGTCTAGTTTGAATATGTCTAGACCTTGTTTATCAACTTCAATTCTTACTATATGACATAAGAAGACTATGTGCTTTGGTTTTTCATTTTTTTATTTTTTCTGAATGTTTATGCCCATTTGAATCTAAAGGTGAGAGAACACGTTAAAGGTTATTCTAACAAAGGTCATGCTTGGAATCTTACCTATGTATTATTGTACATCACAAATGTGAAATGAAAATATGTGCATCGATCTCTATAAACCATAAACCCTAACCCTAACTATATAGAAAAAGGTGAATGTTTATCGGGTTTGAGTTTTTATGCCCATTTGAGTCTTGGTCAAATCCTAGGTTTGACCAAGATTTAAGCAAGTTTAAAACACATGAAAATGAAAAGGGTAAGCCTGGATCCTTCTTAGTCATTCTAAAAATGAAGCTTTTGGGGGGTTCTTGAAATCTCAATGTTTAAACCCAAAACCACTTCTCTTCACGGTTGACTTCATAAGACAGAGTTTAGGGTTAGGAGTAGATACATGATTTGTCGGGTTTGAATATGTCTAGACCTTGTTTATCATCTTGAATGCTTACTATATATATGACGTAAGAAGACTATGTGCTTTGGTTTTTCTTTTCTTTTCTTTTTGTTTTTTTCTGAATTTTTATGCTCATTTGAATCTTGTTGGTCAAATCCTAGGTTTGACCAAGATTTAAACAAACTTGAAACATGAAAATTAAAAGTTAAGCCTGGATCCTCTCCTAGTCACTCTAAAATTAAGCTTTTGGGAAGTTTTTGAAATTTCCATGTTTGAAACCCAAAACCACTTCTCTTCATGCTTGACTTCATAAGACAGAGTTAAGGGTTAGGGGTAGATACATGCTTTTTCTATTTTGAATATGTCTAGACCTTGTTTATCAACTTGAATGCTTATTTTATATGACATAAGAAGGCTATGTGCTTTGGTTTTTCATTTTTCTGGTTTTTTTAAATTTTATGCCCATTTGAATCTTGGTCAAATACTAGCTAGGTTTGACCAAGATTTAAACAATTTAAAAACATGAAAATGAAAAGGCAAGCCTGGATCTTTTGTAGTCACTCTAAAATGAAGCTCGTGGGAGGTTCTTGAAATTTCCATGTTTGAAACCAATACGACTTCTCTTCATGCTAGACTTCATAAGATCGACCGAGAGTTTATGGTTAGGGGGTAGATACATGATTTGTCTGGTTTGAACACATGTCTAAACCTTGTTTAATTATCAACTTGAATGCTTACTATCTATATGACATAAGAAGCTAGACTATGTGCTTTTGTTTTTCATTCTTCTAATTTTTTTTTAATTTTATGCCCATTTGAATCTTGGTCAAATCCTAGGTTTGACCAGGATTTAAACAAGTTTAAAATATGAAAACGAAAAGGTAAGCCTGGATCCTTCTTAGTCACTCTAAAATGAAGCAGCTTTTGGGATGTTCTTGAAATTTTCATGTTTGAAACCCAAAACCACTTCTCTTCATGCTTGACTTCATAAGACAGAGTTTAGTGTTAGGTGTAGATACATGATTTGTCTAGTTTGAATATGTCTAGACCTTGTTTATCAACTTGAATTCTTACTTTATGACATAAGAAGGCTATGTGCTTTGGTTTTTCATTTTTCTGATTTTTTTGAATTTTATGCCCATTTGAATCTTGGTCAAATACTAGCTAGGTTTGACCAAGATTTAAACAAGTTTAAAACATGAAAATGAAAAGGTAAGCCTCGGTCCTTCTTAGTCACTCTAAAATGAAGCTTTTGGGAGGTTTTTGAAAATTCCATGTTTGAAACCCAAAACCACTTCTCTTCATGCCTTACTTCATAAGACATATTTTAGGGTCATTAGGGAGTAGATACATGATTTACCTGGTTTGAATATGTCTAAACCTTGTTTATCATCTTGAATGCTTACTATATGACATAAGAAGACTATGTGCATTGGTTTTTCATTTTTTTTGTTTTTTTATTTTCCTGCCCATTTGAATCTTGGTGAAATCCTAGGTTTGAGCAAGATTTAAACAAGTTTAACACGTGTAAACGAATAAGTAAGCATGGATCCTTCTTAGTCACTCCAAAATGTACCAATTGATAGATGTGTTAACTTTGCTTCATGGAAAAATTAATGTCATGTAAATGAGTTAACTTGGATTTCCTACCCTTTAGTCCATAGGTAACTTTGTTCTAATGCACTATAATAATCAACTGAGTTTTTACACAACAGGTCTGTCACTTACGTGTGGTGCCCATGCGTGAGGTCCCACACTTCAGTGAGCACAAGTCACGTGCAGTAGGTACGCAAACTCCCAGCCATCTTCTTTGTCAAGAGAAGACGCATCAGGATGCGTATTGGAAGTCTGTGGGTCCTTCTGGATCCTTCGGTTGTCCCTCTCACAAAAAATTCTCGGCCTCGCTCGACTCGCTCGCTCGCTCGCTCCTCCTGCTCACTGACAAAACCTGCACAACAGTCAACATCATCACCCGAAAAAGGGGAGACACCATAATGCACTCCCTTCTTCACTCCTTCCGAGTGATCCCTCTTCCTTCGAGTTTCACTCGACGGGCAAACACACATGTGCTGCATAGTAATAATAAAAAGTAGAAAAATGATTTGTCGGGTTAATTTGAATATGTCTAGACATGCATGCTTTTTATCAACTTGAATGCTTACTATATGACATAAGAAGACTATATGTGTGTTGGTCAAATCCTATGTTTGACCAAGATTTAAACAAGCATAAATCCTGAAAATGAAAAGGTAATTAAGCTTGGATCCTTCTTATTCACTCTAAAATTAAGCTTTTGGCGGGAAGTTTTTGAAATTTCCATGTTTGAAACCCAAAACCACTTCTCTTCATGCTTGACTTCATAAGACATAGTTAAGGGCTAGGGGTAGATACATGCTTTTTCTGTTTTGAATATGTCTAGACCTTGTTCATATCGATCAACTTGAATGCTTACTATATATATATGACATAAGAAGGCTATGTGCTTTGGTTTTCATTTTTTGATTTTTTCTGAATGTTTATGCCCATTTGAATCTTGGTCAAGTCCTAGGTTTGACCAAGATTTTAGCAAGTTTAAAACACATGAAAATGAAAAGGCAAGCCTGGATCCTTCTTAGTCATTCTAAAATGAAGCTTTTGGGGGGTTCGATCTTGAAATCTCAATATAATGTTTGTAACCCAAAACCACTTCTCTTCATGCTTGACTTCATAAGACAGAGTTAAGGGTTAGGGGTAGATCGATACATGCTTTTTTCTGTTTTGAATATGTCTAGACCTTGTTGATCAACTTGAATGCTTACTATATATGACATAAGAAGGCTATGTGCTTTGGTTTTCATTTTCTGGTTTTTTTGAATTTTATGCCCATTTGAATCTTGGTTGAATACTAGCTAGGTTTGACCAAGATTTAAACAATTTTAAAACATGAAAATGAAAAGGCAAGCATGGATCTTTTTTAGTCACTCTAAAATGAAGCTTTTGGGAGGTTCTTGAAATTTCCATGTTTGAAACCAATAAGACTTCTCTTCATGCTAATAGACTTCATAAGATCGACCGACTTTATGGTTAGGGGGTAGATACATGCTTTTTCTGTTTTGAATATGCCTAGAACTTGTTCATCAATTTGAAATTTCCATGTTTGAAACCCAAAACCACTTCTCTTCATGCTTGACTCCATAATACAGAGTTTAAGGTTAGGGCAAGGGTAGATACATGATTTTTCTAGTTTGAATATGTCTAGACCATGTTTATCAACTTGAGTGCTCATGCATTATATGACATAAAAAGGCTATGTGCGTTTTTTTATTTTTTTATACCCATTTGAATCTCGTTCAAATCCTAGTTTTGACCAGGATTTAAACAAGTTTAAAACATGAAAATAAAAGGTAAGCATGTATCCTTCTTAGTCACTCTAAAATGAAGCTTTTGGGAGGTTTTTGAAATTTCCATGTTTGAAACCCAAAACCATTTCTCTTCATGCTTGACTTCATAAGATAAAGTTTAGGGTTAGGTGTAGATACATGATTTGGCTGGTTTGAATATGTCTAGACCTTGTTTATCAACTTCAATTCTTACTATATGACATAAGAAGACTATGTGCTTTGGTTTTTCATTTTTTTGATTTTTTCTGAATGTTTATGCCCATTTGAATCTAAAGGTGAGAGAACACGTTAAAGGTTATTCTAACAAAGGTCATGCTTGGAATCTTACCTATGTATTATTGTACATCACAAATGTGAAATGAAAATATGTGCATCTCTATAAACCATAAACCCTAACCCTAACTATATAGAAAAAGATGAACAATCCATGCTTTTCGATTGCCTTTTTTGATACACCTTTGGGGGTCTTCCAATTGGGGGGGTAGGGGACGAGTGTGTTTCTTTGGATGCCTCTCTCGTATTTGCTAGTTTTTGGGGGTCACAAAAATTCAGGGTAGCATCATGCCCACCCCCTCCCTTCACGCGCGGAAAAAGTGTTAGGCGAGTAGTAAAATGGCATATATGACCAACAAGTTTCAAGTAAAATTTCGAATATAACCAGAATTTACCAATTGATAGATGAGTTAACTTGGCTTCATGGAAAAAATAATGTCATGTAAATGAGTTAACTTGGCTTTCCTACCCTTGAATCCATAGGAAACTTTGTACTAATACAGTATAATGATCACCCGAGTTATTACACCAACAGGTCTGTCACTTACGTGTGGTTCCCATGCGTGAGGTCCCACACTTCAGTGAGCACAAGTCATGTGCGGTAGGTAGGCAAACTCCCATCTTCTTTATCAAGAGAAGACGCATCAAGACTCTCTCTCTCTCCTTATCCATCTAAAATCGATGCATATGAAGCTACATATATATGAAGCTACATATATATTCTTGGTCATAATCCCCTTATCTAAAGAGGATGGATGCATGGCTTCACGTCGTCGTCGCTTTCATCGTCAGTATCATCGTCGTCCGAGTAGTAGTACTTCCTGCACATTGTTCCGTCGAACACCTTCACTGTGAGCACATCATCGCCTTCATATTTGAAGTGTACGAAGCAGCCGAAATCCACACCGTGCGCGATGGCGAAATTCTCCCAGCCCTTGTCGAGGTACATCCGGCCTTGTCCGTCAAATAGGACCTCCACGGTCCAGAGACGAGGACCGCAGTCAGCTGCTCGCAGATACACCTTAGCTGGCTCCTGGCCGTCAAGATAGTCCGCAAACTTTTTTGGGAGAGCCTGCAAAGAGATCGAGCGCCGATCGTTTGAAATTAAATGTTTTTTAGAACATGCCCATAATTAATCACATGCATCATATATGTGGGAACGCGTACGTACCTTCTTGACCAAAGGGTCTTCATAGACGACGATGAAGAACTCCTCTATGATCAAAGGCAGTGTTGACGGTGGTGGTGGCAATGATGATGATCCATCACCCCGGCCGCCCCTTCCCCTTCCCCTTCTGGTCGGTGTCCGAGACGTGGACGCCATGGCAATGGATCAAGTGTATGTGAACGAAGAAGAGAGAGGCAGAACCTATTGACACAAGGGATGGCCGTTGTGGTTGTTTATAAGGAAGAGATGACCGTTGTAGGGGTTTACACAATAAATTAAGGAGGAGGTGACCGTTGTGGGGGTTTTACACAATAAATTAAGGAGGAGATGGCCGTTGTGGGATAGAGATCAGGTGACATGCACCTTTTGCATGTCCCGTGGGACATGCGGCCTAAATCCAAATTTAAACATTGCGAAAAAATCTGAAAAAAATCATGCATGTTCAAAACACATATTAAGATAACCCCTAAAAATTTCAGATCAAAATTCGAAACATACATCGAGAAACAGAAAAGAGAAATCTAAGTTTCTCTGTACACTATTCACATCTGAGTTTCTCTTTTTTGTTTCTCGATGTATGTTTCGAATTTTGATATGAAATTTTTAGGGGTTATCTTAATATGTGCTGTGAACATGCATGATTTTTCCAGATTTTTTCGCAATGTTTAAATTTGAATTTAGACTGACATGCAAAAGGTGCATGTCACCTAATCTGTGTCCGCCGTTGTGGGGGTTTATATCTCAACAAAACAGTAATGCGGACTATCTTGACGGAAATGGAACTTCGTGATATACACTACAAGAAAAGTTCTGATAGACAACGTCCCAAAATCGTCCACTAAGGGGTATTTTTCGTCGCCTATGGGCCTAACCCGACGATATGGGTTCTGTTGTCGAAACTGGCAAAGTCCTACGACGTTTTTTCGGTCCGTCGCGTTTGGGTGCCCTTCCGCCACGGAAAATCGGACCGTTGCAAGTGTTTTCGGAGCCCGTTGACTGCTGACGTCATGCAAACCGACACGTGGCGACGCCGTTAACTGGGTTAACGGCGTTAACCGCTGAAACCCGTGGTAGATGGTAGGCCCACACGAGGCCTGCCACGTCTTAAGCGGGCCGGGCCAGATGACATAGTTTGACCGGTCAACTATATAGCTGGTCCATTAGTTACGTAGGGCCTAACCTCTAAGGTTGATTGGTCAAAACTTAAACGGCCGGCCCATTTAACATGTGGGGTCCACCTTACAGCAAGGGGCCGGCCCAAGAAGCAAGTGGGCCGAGCCAAAACACAGTGGGTCCCACTTTCTGTAAAGTGCCCCATTTAGTGTGTGGGGTCCGCCATATAGCAAGTGGGCGGCCCAACAAGCTAGTGGCGGGCCAAAAACACGTGGGTCCCACTTTCCAGTTAAAGGGTCAACCCATTTAGTATGTGGGGTCCACCATATAGCAAGGGCCGCCCAACAAGATAGTGGCCGGGCCAAAAACAGGTGGGTCCCACTTTCCGTTAAAGGGCGGCCCATTTAGTATGTGGGTCCACCATATAGCAAGTGGGCTGGCCCACCAAGATAGTGGGCGGCCAAAAACAGGTGGGTCCCACATTCCTGTTAATGGGCCGGCCCATTTGGTATGTAGGGTCCACCATATATCAAGTGGGCCGGCCCAATTAGTATGTGGGGTCCACCATATAGCAAGTGGGCCGGCCCAACAAGATAGTGGGCCGGGCCAAAAACATAGGTGGGTCCCACTTTCCTCTTAAAGGGTTGGCCCAACAAGATAGTGGGCCGGGCCAAAAACACAGGTGGGTCCCACTTTACTCTTAAAGGGCCGGCCCATTTAGTATGTGGGGTCCACCACAAAAGCAATTGGGCTGGCCCAACTAAGTAGTGGGTGGGGTCCACCTTAAAGCAAGTGGGCCAGCCCAATTAGAGTGTGGGGTCCACCGTAAATCAAATGGGCTGGCCCAATAAGTAAGTGGGCCAGCCCGTTTAGTTGCTGTTTATATGCCGGCATAATAGGCGCTTTAGGATTTTGCGGGCAGGCACATATGTGATTTCGCTTAATTGGGCCGTTTAAGGGATGGGAATTCGTGATTTAGATACTGAGAATATTTACGCAGCATTGATTTCTGTCGGATAGCCTCACTTACCACAAGCACCAAAGAAAAAATGCGCGAAAGAACTATAAAAACTAACTAAATATTACATCAGCTGCAAGGCATTGAAAAAATATTACAGAACCCAGAGAAATTGAATGGTAATTAAACCTAGCAATACAATGAAGCGATCCGGCAATCTTTTAAGTTGTCCATGCAGCACCTATATCTGAAACAAAGACATTACAAGTTAAGACAGCAACAATGGAAAGGCAAAGACACTACAATATTGTTTGCCAAAGAATTTGGAACTCATCATTTCGTCGTTATAACAAGATCATTGTAATGCGCACAATAAGCAAACAAAGAGTGCATGCCGCATACCAACAGCCAATATAACAGAGCATGTTAGAATGAAACAGCAGACTTACTACTGTCGAGTCCCATGCAAACCAACATGTTCAGGGAGTACAAAATTGGCATGAACAACATAGTAGCAGGCTATAAATTTTGTAACAACGACTGAGCAAGATGAAGTTATGATGGCTACATCTACAGAGCAGGGAATGTAAACCAAAAATAGAAGTTACGATGGCAAAAGCTAAAGAGGAGGGAATGTGAACCAACATGTGCCAAGTGCAATTACTTCATTTTGGCCGTGAACTAAATAATACTCCTGAACTTATAGTGAAGGGGATGCAAATCAAGATGTTTCGGGATATAAACTTGTAATGAGCAACACATAGAGGATAGTTAATGCTGGAGCTTAGGATGGACCAGATACAGAATATAGTGGGATCACCTGTGAACTTGTATAAGAGGGAATGCAAACCAATATGTTCAGCTTTCCATATGTGAGCGTCATGCCAAGTCAGAGAAACAAGTCAATAATGCAGCTTTTGAAGAACAAGATGGCACGCAAAATTATTATCTAGTAGTATGACAAGTTTATTTGTACTACATGCTAGATAGCAGAGTGATAGCATGCCAAACTAAGTCCTTACTTTGTTAGCTTACAATGAACTAGATACAAAACAATGGCATCACCTGTAGTACAGGGAATGCAAGCCAACATGTTCATGGAGTAAAAAATTGGCACAAACAACATAGTAGCAGGCCATAATTTTTGTAACAACGACTGAGCAAGATAAAGTTATGATGGCTAGATCTACAGAGCAGGGAATGTAAACCAAATATAGAAGTTACGATGCCAAAAGCTATAGAGCAGGGAATGCGAACCAACATGTGCAATTACTTAAAATTGGCCATGAACTAAATAATAGCAGGATGTTACTATAATACCTATAATTTTTGTAACAACGACTGAGCAAGATAGAAGTTATGATGGCTACATCTACAGAGCAGGGAATGCAAACCAAAATGTTCAATCGCTTAAAGTTAGCAATGAAGTAGAAAATAGCAAGATGTTACGGTCATAGCTAGGAATGAACTAAAAGAGCTTCAGACAAACAAGCATCTGAACCCAGAACATGGCGCTAAAACAAGGGACTTACATTAGGAGAAGCACTCTGTGGGAGTCACAGCAGATCTTCCTGGGGTTGATAGATCCGGTGATGAAGTACGCTACATGTGCTACTTGGGGTTGGAGAGACGGCCATTACACTTCATGGTTACTCATCTCATCTGCAAAAACGTAACGGCGCGTCGTTAGCACAAACAGGTTCCCCCAAGATTAAACAAGAACTTGCAGGCAAGCAATAGAAAAGCGACAGTAGAAGAGTTTAGATCATGCACGGCGCCGGTGAAGCAGATCCGGTTCATGCACAGCGGTGTCGGTGAGCAAGATCCGATGCGGTGGACGACGGATCCGGCGAAGCGGCTCCGGTGGGGTGGACGATGCCGCAGCTGAAGCGACTGCGGTAGACTGCTGGATGAGCATATGGTTTCGAGGTTCGGCGGGGATGATCCGGTCCGGTTGATGACGGCGTCGATGAAGCGGCTCCGGCAGGCAGCCGGATGACGAGGATCGCGAGGGCTCGGGTAGGCCAGGGAAGTCCGGCGGGGATGTTCCGGTGCGGTGGTCGTGGAGGTGGTAGAGAGAGGGACTTGAGAAGTTCCGGTGGGTGGTCTCAGATGAGAGACTGAGGGAAATGAATTTTTTTGGGAGGGTTTCCGGGGCTAGGGAGGTGGTGATCCAAAAAATGACGGGCAGACCCCCCCACCAACCGACTTTGCTGTCATCTCCACAAGGGTAGAATGGGAATTTGAAAGCGTGTGAATTTTTTGTATTTTGTGGGCGGGAAGTTTTGCCGCTATGAGATTTTGAATTTGGCTAAGGTCCAAGTATAATGATAAAAAATTGTGAGACCGTACTAGTACCTCTGTTCAAGGCCGAGTGCAAAATCAAATCATCATCACCTTGAATATCGGTTACTATCATCGTGTTCTATCTTCTTATCCCATTCAAAAACACGTCTGAAATATTTCTAGATTGGCGGGAGATTTTGCCGCCCGACTGAGATTTGATTTTGAATATGGCTATGGTCAAGTAATATAATATAATACTAATATAAAGACGGTACACCTGGTTAAGTACTAATTGCTCTGCTTCGGCAGTTAAGGCCAGCAGCCACATCAAGCCATCATCATTACAAACAAAATCAGTCAAATCTAGAAGCTAGTATAGGATAAATTCACAGCAGCATAATAAATCCAGAAAACTAAGTATAATACATAAACTGCATACAAGAGCCAAAAGCAGCCAATAACAATGTTAATGTTCACGACAAACTAATCTGAAAATAATACAAGACACAATGTATGGCCAACATGAAGATTAGGATACCCCAGGATGAACGAATATGTTCTTCATTCAGCATATATTTCTTCGTCACTCCATTGAAGGAAATTTTCATTGAACTCCTTCCGTCTGCAGTGTGCAGCCAATACATCCTCCAAACGGTATGGCCTTTGTTCATTTCTCATACCGTAGTTTCCTAATCTATTCACATGTATTGGCCACTCATCCCAGGCCTTTATATCATCAAAGTACTCTCTGATATAACCCAAATCTGTGTAGTAGATGCAGCCAGGTCGAAGTGTCGGGTGCACTCTGGTGTCGACGGAGATACACCGGATATAATGGACGAAGAAGGCACGACTGCCAATGTTATTGACGGCATGGAGAGAGCGGCTCTCAGTGTCCACACGGTACACCAATGGTTGACCTTCCTCCAAATGCTTGTTGTCCAACAACACAAGCAGCAGAGCACCATCCGACTTCACAAGGTAGAACTTGTTATTTCCAAGTTCTGGAAATGAAAATAGTGTATCCATTTTGACAGTGCTCGCACGCTGCTCCAACTGGACATTGTTGGTGCACACTAATTTTCCGAACTCAAAATTGTTCACAGCTATTGCATACAATTCACCATTGAACGGGGTAATGCAACGCAGACAATGGTGCTCGATCGAAAATCTTCCTTCTCCCCAATCTTCATCTATACCCTTAGTTGGAGTGCTCTCATCGACCCAAGCAATTTCCGCCGGGTAATCTTTGGAAACGAAGACCATAGTCGGGGACTTCATCACAGCGACTGACTTCAGAATAACGTTTGGCATATGCGCCTCAAACATAGTATTCAATGTCTTTGTGAGTGGGTTCAGAAGCCGTATCTTGTGCGGCTGGTTCTTCTGGGCAAGCACGATGACGCCACGGCAAAAGCCGACAAAGTAGTATCTAAAATATATTGATGAAGATAACATTCAGCACTAAGATGTTTACGATTGAAAATAAAAATAGATTAACTCTATAGATATGGAGGAATTTGAACCTTGCATGAACTTCCGTTAGATCGATGGTGACGTAGCGGGATGTGCGGAGGTGGAGGAAGGTGAAATCAGCAGCGCGTGGAAGGCCGTGGTCTAGCATGATCCATTCGTGCAGGTGCACGTCGGGCTCAGGTAAACCTGAGCGCCAATTTCTACAGACTTGCCTCATAGCAGAGTAGGTGTCAGCGTACTGCTCGTTCGCCAGTAAGCATTCGCCGATCTTGTGAAGTGGTCCATCAGCCGAGAGAGAGGCCCAGTTCACGGAGGCGACGGCCGCCGGCGCATTCTTCTTGTCCATCGCCGGCAGGGAGCGCGCGTGGGCGGTTGGTGTTTTTTCCTTCGATTTGGAGAAGTTGATGGGACGTGAGAGGCGTGGTTGCGTGCGTGAGTGAGAATGAGACTGTGTGCAGAGGGAGGGAGAGAGGGGGCTCTGGCAACGTGACGGTTGGTCTCGGCAGTTTCTCAAAAAAGCTAGACGTTTGGTCTCAACACGCGCACCGCCTAACCGCTGTGCACCGCGACACGCGTCCGTGGTACTGCACGTCTGCACCGTTACGTGTACTCAGTTAGCCTTACACTGGAAAAATATCTGCACTCAGTTTTCCCCTCGAGTACTAATACTGGCTAGTGCAATATACTCAGTTTTACCCTCAAGTGGCTGATCAACAGAGAGTCAACAAATGGGATTAAGCTATCTAATTGAGTAATTTCATGCGCAAAAAAAATCATAGTGCCTCCTACTCATGGAGTCTTGTTAAGAAGAGGAGGTCTAACACGTGGAAAACAGAATAGCACACCACAGGTCCGAAATGATGGAAAGGGCTAGGCAATCCACTTATTATAGAACTCAACAAAAACCACATGGAACTATATTAAACTTATGCAGTAGCCAACGCAACCAAAAGTCAGAAGTGCAGGCTGAATCCCAAAGGCACAACACAATAAGGAAACTTGCAACCTTATATAAAAGGGGCTATGCAACCCACTTATACACACATTAACAGCCATCCTCGTGTGTGACAAGAGAAATTCAACACTGGATTCGGAGGTAGGCACATGAAGCTTTACAAGGGCCAATGGGGCACCAACAATTTAAGGATGAATTGAACCACACCGTCAACAATTCAAACTCGAGACCTTGGCTCTAATACCATTTAAGTTCGAACGGATTGAAAAGGCTAGGCAACCAATTTCTAAAACATCCACAGGAACAACTACCAAGTTGATCCCAGCCGTAGATAAATGCATCCACCAACAAAATAGGAACAGTGCCTCAGTCTCAGTAAACATTTCACAATACCAAGGTACTCACATGTCAATGTCAGTGTTTTCATCTCCAATTATCTATGGCATTTTATTAGTCTTTGAGAGATTATAACAAACTTGATTGGCCTCCTGCAGTAGGGCATCACATGCTTCTGATCTCGATCTCAACATGTCAACTTGGTTTCTTAACACATCTGCTGCAGCTCGTTCTATTTGGATTTGTTCCTCCAGAACTTGTGCAGAGAAAGACTTGGACTTGGACTTGGACTTGGACTGCAAAAACCCAGCATTTCGCAGGAAAGTGTTTTTGGTGATATCTTTATTTTTAAGTACCATGGTAAATGTCTCCATACATTCTTCTAGAGTTTTTTCCATACCATCTTTCCCGGGTTTTGCCATCTCCAATTTCATATTTGCCTGAAAAGTTTTGAGTCGTGTAAAAATAAAAGTTATTACAGAGAAACATGCAGACGGTAGATTTAATGTGTATGAACTACTTCTAATCCTACAAGTTGGTATGCCTGATTACACATCAAATGCATTTTCACAAAAACGCCTACAAGATCATATTGACATGCCCATTATTGCTCCTACAAATTGGCAAGTGTGTAGTTAAAAAATTTAAATCATAAAGAAGACTTACAATAACACTTTCTGCAAGTTCTCCTATCACATTATGTTTGTTCTTCTGGCATGCCTCGAACTGCTCTGCCAGAGTCATCTCTTTGTCTGGTTGCATGTTGTTTGCATGATCTACTTTCTGCATTTTTGTACAATCATATGGAGATCAAATAACGTGGTTGAAATGGAGGATGGAAATATAACATGCACACGGAGTTCTACACAATTTACGAGTAACATATGTAGCAGTACAGACCAGCGGGGCATTACTTTTTGCCAGAGATGCCCAACCAAGTGACGAGATCCTGTACGGCTTGGTAAACGTTGTTTCAAGCGGTTAGCCTGGTTCCTTTTAGACAACGTCTGCAAAAGGAGACTAGTGAGACACTGGCGCAAAATAAGTATTCGGAATTTAATCTGGTTTCACGGTCCTCATAAGCCATACCACATTCTTTGGATCAGACCAATGCTTGACAAGATCTCCCCACTGCTCGTCAGTCATACAGGGTGCAGGAGACTTTGTTCGAACATTGGCAGTAATCTGGCCAGTGAAGTATGTCGCCTTAAGCTTATAGCGGTGCTGGCGCAACAATTCTTTGAATATGGAAGCGATGACAAACTTTACATCCTCATTATCCTCATCGAATTCAAACCTTAACTGCTCACAACGGTGGAATGATTGGTGAGTTATATAGCATAGAAACAACAGTAAGCTACAAGAAATGGGACAGATCAATGTGGAATAATTTATCATTACCAGGAGAAGCATGACTTACGTGTAAATTATGCACTAAACTCTCGAACTGTGAAGGGGTGTCAACGTGCTGCTTCCACAATGGGAAGGTAGGAAGTTCATTCCTGATAAAATGGCCAACCTGTGATACAAGATATGAAGATTCATGCGGATGAAGTGGCCTTCTGCCACCTACAATAGATGTGATGCGAAATCTTGAACCCATTCCGGAAATCTTAGCTGCAAGTTTTTTTCCTACCGTTGGCCCCCTCGTTTTTATTGATCGTGGCGAACCTACCAAGTTAAGCATTACATCAAGCTATCATGGTATATAGATACATAAGGGAGCATTAAACTACAAGTCTTGAAAAAAGTATTACCTTTTTTGGCGTGGGTCTCATCATCGGGAGAGGAGTTGTCTTTCGCAGGACTAAGGGTCGGAGGGAGATCATCACCAGTTTGCTGGTGTTGTGGCAGCACTGTTTGGACATTTGAGGCTGTATCATCTGGGACTAGCATCATGTGTCCTTGGCCATTATTACCTACCACCACTCCTGATGATGCCAATTGTTGGCTAGAATTTGCTGTGGAAACTGGTTCTGTTGGCAATTGTTGCTGAGAAGCAGTATTGGAACTGGTGGTTGTGAAATGTGATGGGCAACAACATTCCGGGGGTCTGCACAACAAAACCAAAGTACTTTGCCCCAACGAAACAGTGAGGTTGTCAATCTCACCGGCTTGCTGTAACAAAGGATTAAGCGTATCGAGTGGAAGATGATTGTTTGCAAGAAAATAGTAAACCAAGTATTGCAGTAGATTGTATGCGATGTAAAGAATAGGACCGGGGTCCACAGTTCACTAGAGGTGTCTCTCCCATAAGATAAAAGCATGTTGGGTGAACAAATTACAGTCGGGCAATTGACAAATAGAGAAGGGCATAACAATGCATATACATGATATGATAAATATAGTGAGATTTAATCCGGGCATTACGACAAAGTACATAGACCGCCATCCAACTGCATCTATGCCTAAAAAGTCCACCTTCAGGTTATCATCCGAACCCCATTCAGTATTAAGTTGCAAAGCAACAGACAATTGCATTAAGTATGGTGCGTAATGTAATCGACAACTACATCCTTAGACATAGAATCAATGTTTTATCCCTAGTGGCAACAGCACATCACAACCTTAGAACTTTCTGTCACTGTCCCAGGTGTCAATGAAGGCATGAACCCACTATCGAGCATAAATACTCCCTCTTGGAGTTAAGAGTACAAACTTGGCCAGAGCCTCTACTAATAACGGAGAGCATGCAAGATAATAAACAACACATAAACAATAGATTGATAATCACCATAACATAGTATTCTCTATCCATCGGATCCCGACAAACACAACATATAGTATTACAGATAGATGATCTTGATCATGTTAGGCAGCTCACAAGATCCAACAATGAAGCACAATTAGGAGAAGACGACCATCTAGCTACTGCTATGGACCCATAGTCCAGGGGTGAACTACTCACTCATCACTCCGGAGGCGATCATGGCGATGAAGAGTCCTCCGGGAGATGAATCCCCTCTCCGGCAGGTGCCGGAGGCGATCTCCTGAATCCCCCGAGATGGGATTCGCGGCGGCGTCTCTGGAAGGTTTTCCGTATCGTGGCTCTCGGTACTGGGGGTTTCGCGACGGAGGCTTTAAGTAGGCGAAAGGGCAACGTGGGGGGCCACACGAGGGCCCCACACCATAGGTCGGCGCGGCCGGGCCGGCCGCGCCGCCCTATGGTGACGGCGCCTCGTGGCCCCACTTCCTTCCCTCTTCGGTCTTCTGGAAGCTCCGTGCAAAAATAGGACCCTGGGCGTTGATTTCGTCCAATTCCGAGAATATTTCCTTACTAGGATTTCTGAAACCAAAAACAGCAAAACAGCAACTGGCTCTTCGGCATCTTGTTAATAGGTTAGTTCCGAAAATGCATAAATATGACATATAATGTGCATAAAACATGTAGGTATCATCAATAAAGTAGCATGGAACATAAGAAATTATCGATACGTTGGAGACGTATCAGCATCCCCAAGCTTAGTTCTGCTCGTCCCGAGCAGGTAAAACAATAACAAAGATAATTTCTGAAGTGACATGCCATCATAATCTTGATCATACTATTTGTAAACATATGTAATGAATGCAGCGATCAAAACAATGGTAATGACATGAGTAAACAACTGAATCATAAAGCAAAGACTTTTCATGAATAGTACTTCAAGACAAGCATCAATAAGTCTTGCATAAGAGTTAACTCATAAAGCAATAAATCAAAGTAAAGGTGTTGAAGCAACACAAAGGAAGATTAAGTTTCAGCGGTTGCTTTCAACTTATAACATGTATATCTCATGGATATTGTCAACATAAAGTAATATAACAAGTGCAATATGCAAGTATGTAGGAATCAATGCACAGTTCACACAAGTGTTTGCTTCTTAAGGTGGAGAGAGATAGGTAAACTGACTCAACAATAAAAGTAAAAGAAAGGTCCTTCAAAGAGGAAAGCATCGATTGTTGTATTTGTGCTAGAGCTTTTATTTTGAAAACATGAAACAATTTTGTCAACGGTAGTAATAAAGCATATGAGTTATGTAAATTATATCTTACAAGTTGCAAGCCTCATGCATAGTATACTAATAGTGCCCGCACCTCGTCCTACTTAGCTTGGACTACCGGATCTTTGCATGCCATGTTTCAACCAAGTGTCACAAAGGGGTACCTCCATGCCGCCTGTACAAAGGTCTAAGGAGAAAGCTCGCATTTTGGATTTCTCGCTTTTGATTATTCTCAACTTAGACATCCATACCGGGACAACATGGACAACAGATAATGGACTCCTCTTAAATGCATAAGCATGTAGCAACAATTATTATTCTCATATGAGATTGAGGATATATGTCCAAAACTGAAACTTCAACCATGATTCATGGCTTTAGTTAGCGGCCCAATGTTCTTCTCTAACAATTTGCATGCTCCAATCATTAAGGTGATAGATCCTTCAGACAAGACGGACATGCATAGCAACTCACATGATATTCAACAATAGTTGATGGCGTTCCCCAGAAGCATGGTTATCGCACAACAAGCAACTTAATAAAAGATAAAGTGCATAAGTACATATTCAATACTACGATAGTTTTTAAGGCTATTTTGTCCCATGAGCTATATATTGCAAAGGTGAATGATGGAATTTTAAAGGTAGCACTCAAGCAATTTACTTTGGAATGGCGGAGAAATACCATGTAGTAGGTAGGTATGGTGGACACAAATGGCATAGTGGTTGGCTCAAGGATTTTGGATGCATGAGAAGTATTCCCTCTCGATACAAGGTTTAGGCTAGCAAGGTTATTTGAAGCAAACTCAAGGATGAACCGGTGCAGCAAAACTCACATAAAAGACATATTGTAAACATTATAAGACTCTACACCATCTTCCTTGTTGTTCAAAACTCAATACTAGATATTATCTAGACCTTAGAGAGACCAAATATGCAAATCAAATTTTAGCAAGCTCTATGTATTTCTTCACTAATGGGTGCAAACCATATGATGCAAGAGCTTAAACATGAGCACAACAATTGCCAAGTATCTCATTATCCAAGACATTTTAGAATTACTACATGTAGCATTTTCCAATTCCAATCATATAACAATTTAACGAAGAAGAAACTTCGCCTTGAACATTATGAGTAAAGCCTAAGGACATATTTGTCCATATGCAACAGCGGAGCGTGTCTCTCTCCCACAAAGTGAATGCTAGGATCCATTTTATTCAAACAAAAACAAAAACAAAAACAAACCGACGCTCCAAGTAAAGAACACAAGATGTGATTGAATAAAAATATAGTTTCAGGGGAGGAACCTGATGATGTTGTCGATGAAGAAGGGGATGCCTTGGGCATCCCCAAGCTTAGACGCTTGAGTCTTCTTAAAATATGCAGGGGTGAACCACGGGGCATCCCCAAGCTTAGAGCTTTCACTCCTCTTGATCATAGTATATCATACTCCTCTCTTGACCCTTGAAAACTTCCTTCACACCAAACTTCAAGCAAACTCATTAGAGGGTTAGTGCACAATTAATAATTCACACATTCAGAGGTGACACAATCATTCTTTACACTTCTGGACATTGCATAAAGCTACTGGACATTAATGGATCAAAGAAATGAATCCAACATAGCAAAAGAGGCAATGCGAAATAAAAGGCAGAATCTGTCAAAAACAGAACAGTCCGTAAAGACGAATTTTAAGATGGCACCAGACTTGCTCAAATGGAAAAACTCAAAACTAATGAAAGTTGCGTACATATCTGAGGATCACGCTCGTAAATTGGCAGATTTTTTCGAATTTTCTACAGAGACCTGTGCCCAGATTCGTGACAGACAGCAATGCTGTTTCTGCGCAGCGATCCCAAATATAACATCAACTTTGACATAGAAACTTTACTTGGCACAAAAACATGATAAGGAGAGGTTGCTACAGTAGTAAACAACTTCCAAGACTCAACAAAACAAAAAATTGCTGTAGTAAAAACATGGGTTGTCTCCCATAAGCGCTTTTCTTTAACGCCTTTCAGCTAGGCGCAGAAAGTGCAAATCAAGTATTATCAAGAGTAGAAGCATCAACATCATAACCAGGGGTATTGGGAGTTTTCTCAACCAAGCATAGTATATTGGATACATAAGTTTTAGCGTCTCCCTTTTCATTAGTCTTGGGCTTGCTATTCTCATCGAACAAATTTTCAGGAACAAGCCAAGCATAGTTATTTTCTAGTGCATCATTCATAGCTAGGAGTTTACATGGTATTGGTGCTTTGATCTCCCCACCATCATTAATATTATTAGTGTACCTTATTCTATCCATGTCCATTTTTTCAAGGAGACCAATAAAATTGGTATGAGAACCTAGCATATTAAATTTAGCAAAAACCTTTCTAGCCTCTCTTGCTAGACCGCCAAATTCTCTAAGAAGAGTTTCTAAAACAAAATCTTTCTTTTCCCCTTCTTCCATATCACCAAGTGTAAGAAACATGTGTTGGATTATAGGATTGAGATTAACAAATTTAGTTTCCAACATGCGAACTAAAGCAGCAGCAGCAATTTCATAGGTAGGTGCAAGTTCTACCAAGTGTCTATCTTCAAAATTTTCAGTACACTACAAGAAAAGTTCTGATAGACAACGTCCCAAAATCGTCAACTAAGGGGCATTTTTCGTCGCCTATGGGCCTAACCCGACGATATGGGTTCCGTTGTCGAAACTGCGTCAGGCAAAGTCCAACGACGATTTTTTCGGTCCGTCGCGCTTGGGCGCCCTTCCGCCACGGAAAATCGGACCGTTGCGGAAGTGTTTTCGGGAGCCCGTTGACTGCTGACGTCATGCAAACTGACACGTGGCAGACGCCGTTAACTGCCAGTTAACGGCGTTAACCGGCTGAAACCCCGTGGTAGATGGTAGGCCCACACGAGGCCTGCCACGTCTTAAGCGGGCCGGGCCAGATGACATAGTTTGACCGGTCAACTATATAGCTGGGCTGGTCCATTAGTTACGTGGGCCGGGCCTAACCTCTAATGTTGACTGGTCAAAACTTAAATGGGCCGGCCCATTTATCATGGGGTCCACATTACAAGAATGGACCGGCCCAAGAAGCAAGTGGGGCCAAAACAGTGGGTCCCACTTTCTGTTAAAGGGCGACCCATTTAGTGTTTTGGGGTCCACCGTAGCAAGTGGGCCCCAACGAGCTAGTGGGCCAAAAACACAGTGGGTCCCACTTTCCGTTAAAGGGTCGGCCCATTTAGTGTGTGGGGTCCACCATATAGCAAGTGGGCCGGCCCAACAAAATAGTGGGCCCAAAAACAGTGGGTCCCACTTTCCTGTTAAAGGGCCGGCCCATTTTGTATGTGGGGTCCACCATATAGCAAGTGGGTGGCCCACCAAGATAGTGGGCCGGGCCAAAACACAGGTGGGTCCCACATTCCTGTTAATGGGCCGGCCCATTTGACATGTGGGGTCCACCATATAGCAAGGGGCCCGACAAAATAGTGGGCGGGCCAAAAGCACATGTGGGCTCCACTTTCCTGTTAAAGGGCCGGCCCAATTAGTACGTGGGGTCCGCCATATAGCAAGTGGGCCGCCCAACAAGATAGTGGGCCGGGCCAAAAACACAGTGGGTCCCTCTTTCCTCTTAAAGGGCCGGCCCATTTAGTACGTGGGGTCCACCACAAAGCAAATGGGCTGGCCCAACTAATTAGTGGGCCGGCCCAGTAGTGTGTGGGGTCCACCTTACCAAGTGGGCCAGCCCATTATAGTGTGGGGTCCGTAAATCAAATGGGCTGGCCCAACTAATTAGTGGGCCGGCCCAGAGTGGGTGGGGTCCACCTTAAAGCAAGTGGCCAGCCCAATTAGAGTGTGGGGTCCACCTTAAATCAAATGGGCTGGCCCAAGAAGTAAGTGGGCCAGCCCGTTTAGTTGATGTTTATATGCCGGCATAATATGCGCTTTAGGATTTTGCGGGCAGGCACATATGTGATTTCGCTTAATTGGGCCGTTTAAGGGATGGGAATTCGTGATTTAGATACTGAGAATATTTACGCAGCATTGATTTCTGTCGGATAGCCTCACTTACCACAAGCACCAAAGAAAAAATGCGCGAAAGAACTATAAAAACTAACTAAATATTACATCAGCTGCAAGGCATTGAAAAAATATTACAGAACCCAGAGAAATTGAATGGTAATTAAACCTAGCAATACAATGAAGCGATCCGGCAATCTTTTAAGTTGTCCATGCAGCACCTATATCTGAAACAAAGACATTACAAGTTAAGACAGCAACAATGGAAAGGCAAAGACACTCCAATATTGTTTGGCAAAGAATTTGGAACTCATCATTTCATCGTTATAACAAGATCATTGTAATGCGCACAATAAGCAAACAAAGAGTGCATGCCGCATACCAACAGCCAATATAACAGAGCATGTTAGAATGAAACAGCAGACTTACTACTGTCGAGTCCCATGCAAACCAACATGTTCAGGGAGTACAAAATTGGTATGAACAACATAGTAGCAGGCTATAAATTTTGTAACAACGACTGAGCAAG
This sequence comes from Lolium multiflorum, assembly GCA_030979885.1. Classification (NCBI taxonomy): domain Eukaryota; kingdom Viridiplantae; phylum Streptophyta; class Magnoliopsida; order Poales; family Poaceae; genus Lolium; species Lolium multiflorum. The sequence continues at coordinate 181,155,082 of CM061749.1, read as the reverse complement.
ATGAAGTTATGATGGCTACATCTACAGAGCAGGGAATGTAAACCAAAAATAGAAGTTACGATGGCAGAAGCTAAAGAGGAGGGAATGTGAACCAACATGTGCCAAGTGCAATTACTTCATTTTGGCCGTGAACTAAATAATACTCCTGAACTTATAGTGAAGGGGATGCAAATCAAGATGTTTCGGGATATAAACTTGTAATGAGCAACACATAGAGGATAGTTAATGCTGGAGCTTAGGATGGACCAGATACAGAATATAGTGGGATCACCTGTGAACTTGTATAAGAGGGAATGCAAACCAATATGTTCAGCTTTCCATATGTGAGCGTCATGCCAAGTCAGATAAACAAGTCAATAATGCAGCTTTTGAAGAACAAGATGGCACGCAAAATTATTATCTAGTAGTATGACAAGTTTATTTGTACTACAGGCTAGATAGCAGAGTGATAGCATGCCAAACTAAGTCCTTACTTTGTTAGCTTACAATGAACTAGATACAAAACAATGGCATCACCTGTAGTACAGGGAATGCAAGCCAACATGTTCATGGAGTAAAAAATTGGCACAAACAACATAGTAGCAGGCCATAATTTTTGTAACAACGACTGAGCAAGATAAAGTTATGATGGCTAGATCTACAGAGCAGGGAATGTAAACCAAATATAGAAGTTACGATGCCAAAAGCTATAGAGCAGGGAATGCGAACCAACATGTGCAATTACTTAAAATTGGCCATGAACTAAATAATAGCAGGATGTTACTATAATACCTATAATTTTTGTAACAACGACTGAGCAAGATAGAAGTTATGATGGCTACATCTACAGAGCAGGGAATGCAAACCAAAATGTTCAATCGCTTAAAGTTAGCAATGAAGTAGAAAATAGCAAGGTGTTACGGTCATAGCTAGGAATGAACTAAAAGAGCTTCAGACAAACAAGCATCTGAACCCAGAACATGGCGCTAAAACAAGGGACTTACATTAGGAGAAGCACTCTGTGGGAGTCACAGCAGATCTTCCTGGGGTTGATAGATCCGGTGATGAAGTACGCTACATGTGCTACTTGGGGTTGGAGAGACGGCCATTACACTTCATGGTTACTCATCTCGTCTGCAAAAACGTAACGGCGCGTCGTTAGCACAAACAGGTTCCCCCAAGATTAAACAAGAACTTGCAGGCAAGCAATAGAAAAGCGACAGTAGAAGAGTTTAGATCATACACGGCGCCGGTGAAGCAGATCCGGTTCATGCACAGCGGTGTCGGTGAGCAAGATCCGATGCGGTGGACGACGGATCCGGCGAAGCGGCTCCGGTGGGGTGGACGATGCCGCAGCTGAAGCGACTGCGGTAGACTGCTGGATGAGCATATGGTTTCGAGGTTCGGCGGGGATGATCCGGTCCGGTTGATGATGGCGTCGATGAAGCGGCTCCGGCAGGCAGCCGGATGACGAGGATCGCGAGGCCTCGGGTAGGCCAGGGAAGTCCGGCGGGGATGTTCCGGTGCGGTGGTCGTGGAGGTGGGAGAGAGAGGGACTTGGGAAGTTCCGGTGGGTGGTCTCAGAGGAGAGAGTGAGGGAAATGAATTTTTTTTCGGGGAGTTTCCGGAGCTAGGGAGGTGGTGATCGAAAAAAATGACGGGTAGACCCCCCACCAACCGACTTATACATGGACATTGTTGTCATCTTTACGAGGGTAGAATGGGAAGTTAGAAGCGTGTGAAATATTTGTATTTTTCGAGCGGGAAGTTTTGCCGCTGGAATGAGATTTCGAATTTGGCTACAGTCCAAGTAATACAAAAATATGAGACCGTACTAGTACGGCCAAATGTCACATCAATTCATCATCACGTTGAAAATCGGTTACGACGATCATAATTATTGGCCGTTGGCACAACAGTTCTCCAACGCTTGATCCAACGGTCAAAGTTCCTTTTTTTAAGAGAACGGTCAAAATTCATTGGATTCGCTCGGGAACTGCGCGCGCCAAAACGAGTCAGACGAAGATGTTTCTAGAGTTCTCACGGACGCGTCTTGGCGATACATTGAATGCAAATCTTGCAAGGTCAAAAAAAATGCAAATCTTGCAGGATCGTATGTGGCTGCTATGAGCTGAAGTACTCCATGAAACCGTGAACATACATGTAGATGGGAATCCCATGTAGACGATCTGAAGAACGACCCGCTGCATCTTTCACAAATCCATCTACATGACATGATAAACTTTAATTAAGAAGCAGCCACGTAACAATTATTGCCCAAAATCTAACGGGTTCGACAATAAGCTGGTAATTCTCTATTATATATAAACACCAAAAAAATATAGCAAGTAAGAAAGGAGTGTCAATGCCACCAGGACTTACAAAAAAAGGGAATTAGCACTTCGTAATCTCTTTGTTTTTACACATACCTTCTGCTCAGGAATCCAGGGCCTAGGGTCACATCAAGTCATAATCAGAAACCAAAGTCGGTTCCCATGTTCTCCAATTCAAAACGCGTACAAAATATTTCAGTGTGTGAAATAATGTTGAGATTTTGAATTAGAGGGTTGTTAAGCTATTGATTATATGGAGTCGAAATTTGGTAGCATACATAAGTATCTCTGTTCACAACTCGCCTGTACAGAAGCAGGAACAGCTGTTGTGTTGCAGCACAACACAAAGGAGAAGCCACTGTTCCGTTCATTGCACTCAATACAGCGATGAATGAACCAGACCAGTTGACAAGCTTCTAGACCAGTATGTAGAAAGATGGAAATCAATGGATCACAGAAAATCATCAGTGTCAAGCTTTAATGCACTAGCCAACGCGACCAAAAGTCCGAACTGATGGAAAGGGCTAGGCAATCCACTTTATACATCGCAACAAAAAGTCCAAACTGACAGAAAAGGCTAGACCGGGAGAAGAGAAGAGAAGGTTTGTGAAAGCGATGACTCGAACTTGAGACTATGGGCTCTGATACCACGTCAAGCTTCATCCACGAGCCAACGGAACCACAAGTCAGAACTGATGGAAAGGGCTAGGCAATCCACTTATAATATTAACAATCAGCAGGGTTCCGGTTCAAAAAAATCCACATCACAACAAGGAAACGACCACCAAGATCATAGCAATTGCAGATAAATGCACCTACGAAATATGCTCAGACTAAGGAACCATTTTACAAGACAAAGGTAATGACCTGTCACTGTCCCCGTTCATCTCCAATTATCTAGCAGATACTCTTCTTACTACTTACTAGCATTCCTAACCTGCTCCAGTAGGGCCTCCTTCTGTGCTGCTATCGTTCTAAAATTGTCGACTTCTAGTCTTAGCGCAGCTGATGCAGCTCGTTCTACTTGGAGTTGCTCCTTTAGAACTTGAGCATGCAAATACTTTGACTTGGACATGGACTTGCACTTCAGCAGTCCAGCATTCCGTAAGAAAGTGTTTTTGGCAATGCCTTTCTTTTTTATTGCCATAGAAAATGCCTTCACACATTCTTCATCGGTTTTTTCCAGACCGTTTTTACCGGTTTTTGCCATCTCTAATTTCATATCTTCCTGCAAAAAATTCAGTTCGTACACATGTGTAAACATGATAGTTACTACAGAGAAACTTGCTGATAGTAGATTTATCATGTGTATGACCTACTTTTATTCCTACAGTTTGGCATGTCTGATTCACATCACATGAATTTTAATAAACATATATAATATCATATTGACATGTACTTTACTACTCCTACAAGTTGGGATGTGAGTCGTCACAAAATTTCAATCTTTGAGAAGACTTACAAGAACACTCTGTGCGACTTCTCCAATCACTTCAAGTTTGTTCTTCTGGCATGCTTCAAAAATCTCTGGCAGAGTCATCTCTTTGTTTGGTTCCCTTTTACTTGCATTATGTAACATCTGCATTTTAGTACTACCATTTATAAATCGAATAACGTGGTTGAAATGGAGGATCATAATATAAGCTGCACACTGGTGTATATACTCTGCATGATCTTTTACTAAAATATTTCTAAATAGCAGTATAAAACAACATGTCCTTACTTTTTGCCGAATGTGCACTATAAGGTTACGAGATCCCGTACGGCTAGGTAAAAGTAGTTTACCGCGGTTTTCCTGATTCTGTTTAGCCAAATTCTGCAAAAAGGAGACTAGTGAGACACTGCTATAAATAAGAATCCAAGATGTGATCTGGTCTCAGTCTTACAAATCATACCATATTCTTTGGATCAGACCAGTGCTTCACAAGATCTCCCCACTGTTTGTCAGTCATTTGCTTAAAAGGAGATATAGTTGGAACACTCCCAGTAATCTTTCCAGTGAAGTATTTCTTCTTTAGCCTGCTGCGATACTGGCGCAGACAGTCTGAGAATAGACTGTTGAGAACATGCTTTACTTCCTCTTGGTCCTCATCGAACTCGAACCTTAACTGTTCACAACAATATAAACCGTTGGTGTGATATACATAGATCCAACAACAAGCTAGAAGGAACGGGACGTGCCAATGTGGTATACTAGTATGAGTAACATTACCAAGAGAAAGATGACTTACGTGTAACCTGTGCACTAATTTTTCAAAATGCGCAGAGGTGTCTACGTGCTCTTTCCATGTTGGGAAGATAGGAATTTCATTCCTGACGAAAATTCCTACATCCGATGCTAATTTACAAGATTCTTCTGGGTCCAGTGGCCTTCTGCCACCTACGATAGATGAAAGGCGAAATCTTGATTCCATCCCAGCAAGCTTAGCTACGAACATTTTCCCTACTGTTGGGCCCCTCGTTTTTCTTGATCGTGGTGCAACTACAAAGTTAAGCATTACATCAAGCTATCAAGGTATATATATATATATATATATCTCTATAAAGTATAACTTTATAACGGAGAATGAAACTATAAGCATTGGAAAATGTACCTTCTTCGGTGTGGGGCTCATCCTCAGGGGAGTTGTCTATGGCAGGACTAATATGGGTCAGTGGGAGATCATCAACAGTTTGTTGATGTTGTGCTAGCAGTGTTTGGCCAGTTGTGGTTGTGTCAGCTGGGACTGGTACAGTGTGTCCTTGGGCAGTATTTCCTACCACAGCTACTGCTGATCCCAATTGTGGCTGAGAAGTTGCCGTGGAAACTTGTTCTGCTGCCAATTGTTGTTGAGAAGTTGCTGTGGAAACTGGTTCTGCTGCCAATTGTGGCTGAGAAGTTGCTGTGGAAACTGGTTCTGCTGCCGATTGTCGCTGGTTGACTGGATTGGTAACAGGTGGCTGATTCAACCGCTTGGGGTGTTCACCACGTTTTTTTATTTCAGTACTCTTAGAATTTTCGTTATTTTCTTCAACTGGTGCCATGAATCGCTGAGACTGTCTAGTAGCAGAAGCAGGTTTCTTTTTTGGTTGCAGCTGTTCTATCACCGATTCAGGTGCCTGTTGATTGGTCTTCCTCTCATTGGTGGTTCCTGCGAAATTCTTACTTGAAGCTGCAGATTCCTAGCACACATAAACGATATTTCAGTCTACATAAGTCCCATATATGATGATATGCAAATGGAATAGAATGAAGAACAGTAAAGGATGACGTGCATGCTGATACATATATATGATGCATTAAGGAGACCTAGAGGTGGCATGTGAACATGTTTGGTGGGATTCAGGATACAAGTATACAACACATGGAAGTTGCAACAGATATCTCAAAGTAAAAACACAGAAATCACCTGGTGGGGTTGAGGAGAATGGTCAGGCAAGGCATCTTCCTGAGTCAGCTCTCCAATGGGCTCAGCAGGATCAAATTGTGAATCATAACATTGTTCTTTATCTTTGGGGAGGGGAAAGGGTTCTTCTCCGATTTTGTTCAGGTTTGCACTAGAGGCAATAGCGTTACAAATGCTTGTGCCCACACGGCTTGCATATCTTCTACATATATTCCGTATCCGTTTCTCTTTTAATTCATTCTTCTGTATTGCAATAATATCTAGCATGCATTACAAAAAAAATGCTAATGAGATGGCGGTGCAAGTAAGCAAAAAAATACTTTTCGAAATCACATGCATAACGAATGCGGCCATATCAACCTTCTTGGAAGTGGGCGCGTGTACGCTTTGGTTTCCTGCCGTCGACCATGGAAGCGCCCATCTCTCCAGTCCGGTGGACGGAAGGAGTCGGGGATTAAGATACGAGAACCCGGCGATGGTGACTGTCGCTGACAAGGCGGCGGTGGAAGTCGGCTACGGAGGAGCTCGTATGGTACAGTGGTCGTCGGTGGGGGTGGGGGAGGTGGAAGCTACTCCGGCTTGCTAAAAAGCAAGGGAGACGGCGGAACGTCGTCGGTCACTACGGTGGCCGATGAGAAGGCAGTAGTGCTGGTGTGGGAGTGGGACAGTGGGCCGGCGCCGGCGTGTGAGATGATCCGGTGGGTCATGCAGGGTGGAAGCGTGAGAGAGAGATGCGGGGTTCGGCGCCGCCGGTGATAGGTCTGAATTGAGCGGTCCGGGGGGATAAGATCGACACTGTACTTATTTCACATCGCTTTGAATTTTGGAAGCGGGGGGATTTCGGCGGGAATTTTGGGGCAGAGTTGAAATTATTACTGGTTGCTGGAAAACTGTGGAATCCTAGCCTACGAAATCCCAAGTCTGAAGCTGAGGGCCCTTTTGCTGTGGCTTTTTGGCTTTTGGATTTTGGAAGCCAAAAGGCCCTGAGTATGTTCGGGTTCAAGGGGATATGCTTGTTGGTTCTTGGGTGCATATGATCTCTTTATTTCGAAATTCATCTTCTATACATTTTGAAATGTCAAAAAAGAATAAAACGAAAAATGCATGTAAAAAAGAGTTACTCCGTAAAAAAATTGTGCTAACCATAAGGCTTTTTATGAGACATGTTTTCTCTCTTTTTTTACATCGACCATGAAAAAAACTTGTTTTTTTACATCAACCATGAAAAATACTTTTTTTACATCGACCATGAAAAATACTAGGAATTTGCTAAGAGCATCCACAACGTGTAGCCAAAAGTGGTTCCATATTTGATTTTTGGCTTTTTGAACTAGTTCCATACATTGTAGAGGTAGTTCCAAAACCAGAAAAACAGGGAACCGGAGCAAATAGGTGCTCCGATGCCAAATTTCACTTTTGGCATTTGGAACTAGTTCCCTACATTGTGAGAGTAGTTCCATATTGGCTTTATGAGTTGTTTTAGCTTGATGGCGGGACCCACGTTATAAATATTTGGAACCACTACATTGTGGAGCTATTGCTATATTTCACACCAAAGCCAAATTCACCATCGTATCAGATTTGGCAATAGCAACATTGTGGATAGCCTAAAGTTATATTTTCCATCTTGTACACAATTAAAAATATCTTTAAAACAAACAAATCTCTAATGTCTAGGTGTACCATCTCTACTAGTACTAGTATATATACACGTGCCTTGCACGTGAGGGCTCTTTTTTTTAGTGAAACAACTTCGACGCAATAAGAATTCGATCTTTTTTTTAACAAAGGAGGGGGGCCCAAGGGCTTGGATACCATTAAGTGCAACAGAGGGGTACATATTACAGATTGCAGTCAATAGTCACTTGGGTTGAAAGCCAATGCAAGCCCGCCTACATGATAGCAGGATTTTGTGAAGCTTTTTAACTTAATTGGTCAAACATGCGAAGCATGTGCCATTTACTTGTACAACTTTATCGGAAAAAAATACTTGTACAAGCTAGTTCCCCTAAGTACTACCAGCACATAAGTAAACAAAAGAACCAGGGACATCATCAACTGAAAACAACAATCTATTCATATAGCGGCTCTTGCATCACCCTTTGAAAATCATCTACCTGCAAAGATGAGTGCAGAGTTTCTGCTCGTGCTTTCACCTGTTCCAAGATCGTCCAGTTGATCTCATGGACATCTGCATCAGCCAAAGCGGTAACCAAGTTGCCAGCCACTAGCTTCTGCAGATCAGCAACAGCATGTAGGCCATCTTGAATTGTAGAATTCCATCCTCGGTTCATTTCTTTGTTCCGCCAAGTGGCCACATCCAAGTCCTTTTGAAGACGCCTAATCTTAGCTTCCCCAGTGCCACATCCTTCTGTTTTGTTCCTACAAACGTTTGCATCACTGGAACTCTGGACATCTGTGCTACAATGCTGCTTGGCAGGGACATGAGCAGTCACTTGCTTCTGCGATTTGCCATGCATAAAATCAATCAGCAGATTAAAAGGAAATATGTTGGTTGATTCATGTCACCACTTTCAGCAACCCATGAGTTTCTAAACCTTAAATGGAGTCTAAAACATTGCAATAAAAGGGTGGGTGCATCATTTGGATGCAGAGGCCGGGGCGACCCTATTTTCAAGAAAAAATTAGGAAATCTGAAATCTATATCTATATCTCTACCATCTATACCACTCCACTCCTGTTGACAGTTTGATCTCTTTCAGTACATTAGATTATGTCATGTTTAAAACACTATTATAAAATTACCTCCTTAATGTTGAGCTCAGGAGGATCCAGATGTGCTGATCCTAGGCGGCCACTCAAATGATTGCTTGCTAGAACAATAGGACCAAATCCCGCCTCCTTTCTACCAATGTCTGCATCACTGGCGCGCTCACTGTCTTTGTTAGGAACATGAGCAGTGGCTAGCTGCTGCAAATCAAAGTTCATCAAATCAATCAGCAAACAAGACATATGAAATTTGAGCAGTGCGGCTAAATACCTTCTTCAGCAGCTGCCCCACGGAATCGTCCTTTTGGCGGCACATCACACGTGTGAAAAATCTCGGCAACGACTTGGGGTGCGGTGATTTTGTCCCATTCCACAGTATGCCGAGCTTGGCTGCAATTATCATATTCTGCAAGATATTTTGCCTCCGAGATTCTTCGTAGGCATTCTCGAGGGGAATATCTAGCAGGCATTACAAAAAAAACAGATGCTAATAACAAGCAGTGGAAGCAAGCAATAAACTAGTCTCGGAAATCAAATACGGAGTACATAACAAAAGCTGCCGGACAAAGTGTTCAACCTTGGTCGACTGGGGAGGTGGCGCGTTGGCCGTTCGGTTTGGTTCGGTGGATCATGGTGGCGCTTTGTGTACCGATCTCGCCGGCCGGTAAGATGAACCAGTGAGTCGGGGAAGCAGATCCGACGAAGCGGACGGAGTGTGGTTGACGGCGTCGCTGAGCTGGCTCCGGTGCGGTGGATGTCGGCTACGGATGGAGGACTGAGAGGGAGCGAGACGGACTAGGTGCGAGGTAGGGAGAGAGGCCCTTGCTTGTCCGTGGGTGGGGCTGGATATAGGGGAAATGAAAGCGAGGTAGGAAGATAGCATCCTGCTAATTTATGGTGCTGAACTAGAAAATCCCGCCAATATATGGTGCTGAATTGCGGGCGGCTCATAGCTTGTGCACAAATAAAATGGGAAAATCCAAAAAATGTAGTTCAACAAAAAAAACTCTAGTAGGCAAAGTCGCTAGCTCGCCATGAGAAGATGCACTCCGCCAAAAAAATGTCATGACAAGCTAGTTTGCTATGGATCTTGCATTAACCCTGCTCGATAAAATGGTGGGCAAAAAAAGACAAGCTAAATCAAAAATAATGGTGGTAGAAAGATGTAACTCTCAAATGTAAACTCTACTAAACAGGGCCAGCTCAAAAATATGCCTCATATTATTAGTACTTCCTCCGGTCCATATTAACTGCCACTAACATACATCGAGAAACAAAAAAGAGAAATCTGTCATGAATAGTTCCCGAATTCAAATCTGAGTTTCTCTGTAGACTATTCCCATCTGAGTTTCTCTTTTTTGTTTCTCGATGTATGTTTCGAATTTTGATCTGAAATTTTTAGGGGTTATCTTAATATGAGCTGTGAACGTGCATGATTTGTTTCAGATTTTTTTCGCAATGTTTAAATTTGGATTTAGGCCGCATGTCACCTCGCTACCGCTCGAGAAATGGAGCCCCTCTCCGCTGGGCTCCATAAAAGCTTCACTGCTCGTGTCAGACTGTTGAAGACACTGGCAAGTGCATGTCAGGGGGACAGAGAATAAATTTCGTCCACGCGTCGGCGCGTGCTGTCTACCCCAAACCCTAAACTCTGTCTTTATGAAGTCAAGCATGCATGAAGAGAAGTGGTTTTTGGTTTCAAACATGGAAATTTCAAAAACCCTCTCAAGAGCTACATTTTGGAGTGACTAATTTTTCATATTCATGATTTAAACTTGTTTAAATGGGCATAAAAATAGGCATAAAATTCAAAATAAATCAAAATAAATGAAAAACCAAGGCACATAGTCTTCTTATGTCATATAGTAAGCATTCAATTAAGTTGATAAACAAGGTCTAGACATATTCGAACCAGAAAAATCATGTATCTACCCCCTAACCCTAAACTCTGTCTTATGAAGTCAAGCATGAAGAGATGTGGTTTTTGGTTTCAAACATGGAAATTTCGAAAACCCTCCCAAGAGCTTCATTTTGGAGTGACTAAGAAGCATACATGCTTACTTTTTTATATTCATGTTTTAAACTTGTTCAAATCTTGGTCAAACCTAGGATTTGACCAAGATTCAAATGGGCATAAAAATTCAAAAAAATGAAGAAAAAAATGAAAAACCAAGGTCTTCTTATGTCATATAGTAAGCATTCAATTAAGTTGATAAACAAGGTCTAGACGTTTTAAACCTGAAAAATCATGTATCTACCCCCTAACCCTAAACTCTGTCTTATGAAGTCAAGCATGCATGGTGAAGAGAAGTGGTTTTTGGTTTCAAACATGGAAATTTTAAAAACCCTCCCAAGAGCTTCATTTTGGGGTGACTAAGAAGGATACATGATTACTTTGTCATATTCATGTCTTAAACTTGTTTAAGTCATGGTCAAACCTAGGATTTGACCAAGATTCAAATGGGCATAAGAATTCAAAAAAAACAAAGCACATAGTCTGTGTATGTCATATAGTAAGCATTCAAGTTGATAAACAAGGTCTAGACATATTCAAACCAGAAAAATCATGGAAATTTCAAAAACCTCCCACGAGCTTCATTTTGGAGTGACTAAGAAGGATCGATGCAGGTTACTTTTCATATTATTCATGTTTTAAACTTGTTTAAATCTTGGTCAAACCTAGGATTTGACCAAGATTCAACAAATGGGGATAAAAAAATGAAAACCCAATGCACATAGTCTTCTTATGTCATATAATAAGCATACAATTAAGTTGATAAACAAGGTCTAGACATATTCAAACCAAAAAAAACATGTATGTGGCTACCCCTAACCCTAAACTCTGTCTTATGAAGTCAAGCATGAAGAGATGTGGTTTTTGGTTTCAAACATGGAAATTTCAAAAACCCTTCCAAGAGCTTCATTTTGGAGTGACTAAGAAGCATACATGCTTACCTTTTCATATATATTCATGTTTTAAACTTGTTCAAATCTTGGTCAAACCTAGGATTTGACAAAGATTCAAATGGGCATAAAAATTCAAATAAAATGAATACCAAGGTCTTCTTATGTCATATAGTATGTGCGCATTCACTTAAGTTGATAAACAAGGTCTAGACATATTAAACCTGAAAAATCATGCATGTATCTACCCCTAACCCTAAACTCTGTCTTATAAAGTCAAGCATGCATGGTGAAGATAAGTGGTTTTTGGTTTCAAACATGGAAATTTCAAAAACCCTCCTAATTAAGAGCTTCATTTTGGAGTGACTAAGAAGGATACATGCTTACTTTTACATATTCATGTTTTAAACTTGTTTAAGTCGTGGTCAAACCTAGGATTTGACCAAGATTTAAATGGGCATAAAAATTCAAAAACAAAATCAAAAACCAAAGCAAGTCTTTGCATGTCATATAGTAAGCATTCAAGTTGATAAACAAGGTCTAGACATATTCAAACCAGAAAATCATGTATATATCTACCCCTAACCCTAAACTCTATCTTTATGAAGTCAAGCATGCATGAAGAGAAGTGGTTTTAGGTTTCAAACATGGAAATTTCAAAAACCATCCCAAGAGCTACATTTTGGAGTGACTAAGAAGGATATATAGATGCTTAATTTTGCATATTCATGATTTAAACTTGTTCAAATCTTGGTCAAACCTATGATTTGACCAAGATTCAAATGGGCATTAAAAATAGAAAAATGAAAAACCAAAGCACATAATCTTCTTATGTCATATAGTAAGCATTAAAGTTGATAAACACAAGGTCTAGACATATTCAAACCATACAAATCATGTATCTACCCCTAACCCTAAACTCTGTCTTATGAAGTCAAGCATGAAGAGATGTGGTTTTTGGTTTCAAACATGGAAATTTCAAATACCCTTCCAAGAGCTTCATTTTGGAGTGACTAAGAAGCATACATGCTTACCTTTTCATATTCATGTTTTAAACTTGTTCAAATCTTGGTCAAACCTAGGATTTGACCAAGATTCAAATGGGCATAAAAATTCAAAAAAAATGAATACCAAGATCTTCTTATGTCATATAGTATGCGCGCAATCAATTAAGTTGATAAACAAGGTATAGACATATTAAACCTGAAAATCATGTATCTACCCCTAACCCTAAACTCTGTCTTATAAAGTCAAGCATGCATGGTGAAGATAAGTGGTTTTTGGTTTCAAACATGGAAATTTCAAAAACCCTCCTAATTAAGAGCTTCATTTTGGAGTGACTAAGAAGGATACATGCTTACTTTTTCATATTCATGTTTTAAACTTGTTTAAATCTTGGTCAAACCTAGGAAAATCATAAATATATCTACCCCTAACCCTAAACTCTGTCTTATGAAGTCAATCATGAAGAGAAGTGGTTTTGGGTTTCCTACATGGAAATTTCAAAAACCTCCCAAAAACTTCATTTTAGAGTGACTAAGAACGATACATGCTTCCCTTTTCATTTTCATGTTTTAAACTTGTTTACATTATCTTGGTCAAATCTAGGATTTGACAAGATTCAAATGGGCATCAAAATAAAAAAATCAGAAAAATGAAAAACCAAAGCACATAGTTTTCTTATGTCATATAGTAAGCATTAAAGTTGACAAACAAGGTCTAGACATATTCAAACCAGACAAATCATGTATCTATACCCCCTAACCCCTAAACTATGTCTTATGAAGTCAAACATGAAGAGAAGTGGTTTTGGGTTTCAAACATGGAAATTTCAAATACCCTTCCAAGAGCTTCATTTTGGAGTGGCTAAGAAGCATACATGCTTACCTTTTCATATTCATGTTTAAACTTGTTCAAATCTTGGTCAAACCTAGGATTTGACCAAGATTCAAATGGGCATCAAAAATAAAAAAATTAGAAAAATGAAAAACCCAAAGCACATAGTTTTCTTATGTTATATAGTAAGCATTCAAGTTGATAAACAAGGTCTGGACATATTCAAACCAGAAAAATCATGTATGTGGCTACCCCTAACCCTAAACTCTGTCTTATGAAGTCAAGCATGAAGAGATGTGGTTTTTGGTTTCAAACATGGAAATTTCGAAAACCCTTCCAAGAGCTTCATTTTGGAGTGACTATTTAAGAAGCATACATGCTTACCTTTTCATATTCATGTTTTAAACTTGTTCAGATCTTGATCAAAACTAGGATTTGACCAAGATTCAAATGGGCATAAAAATTCAAAAAAAATGAATACCAAGATCTTCTTATGTCATATAGTATGTGCGCATTCAATTAAATTGATAAACAAGGTCTAGACATATTAAACCTGAAAATCATGTATCTACCCCTAACCCTAAACTCTGTCTTATAAAATCAAGCATGCATGGTGAAGATAAGTGGTTTTTGGTTTCAAACATGGAACTTTCAAAAACCCTCCTAATTAAGAGCTTCATTTTGGAGTGACTAAGAAGGATACATGCTTACTTTTTCATATTCATGTTTTAAACTTGTTTAAATCTTGGTCAAACCTAGGAAAATCATGTATATATCTACCCCTAACCCTAAACTCTGTCTTATGAAGTCAATAATGAAGAGATCGAAGTGGTTTTGGGTTTCCTACATGGAAATTTCAAAAACCTCCCAAAAACTTCATTTTAGAGTGACTAAGAACGATACATGCTTCCCTTTTCATTTTCATGTTTTAAACTTGTTTAAATTATCTTGGTCAAATCTAGGATTTGACAAGATTCAATGCAAATGGGGGCATCAAAATAAAAAAATCAGAAAAATGAAAAACCAAAGCACATAGTTTTCTTATGTCATATAGTAAGCATTAAAGTTGACAAACAAGGTCTAGACATATTCAAACCAGACAAATCATGTATCTATACTCCCTAACCCCTAAACTATGTCTTATGAAGTCAAGCATGAAGAGAAGTGGTTTTGGGTTTCAAACATGGAAATTTCAAAAACCTCCCAGAAGCTTCATTTTAGAGTGACTAAGATGGATACATGCTTCCCTTTTCATTTTCATGCTTTAAACTTGTTTAAATTATCTTGGTCAAATCTAGGATTTGACAAGATTCAAATGGGCATCAAAATAAAAAAATCAGAAAAATGAAAAACCAAAGCACATAGTTTTCTTATGTCATATAGTAAGCATTAAAGTTGACAAACAAGGTCTAGACATATTCAAACCAGACAAATCATGTATCTATACCCCTAACCCCTAAACTATATATGTCTTATGAAGTCAAGCATGAAGAGAAGTGGTTTTGGGTTTCAAACATGGAAATTTCAAAAACCTCCCAGAAGCTTCATTTTAGAGTGACTAAGATGGATACATGCTTCCCTTTTCATTTTCATGTTTTAAACTTGTTTAAATTATCTTGGTCAAATCTAGGATTTGACAAGATTCAAATGGGCATCAAAATAAAAAAAATCAAAAAAATGAAAAACCAAAGCACATAGTTTTCTTATGTCATATAGTAAGCATTAAAGTTGACAGACAAGTTCTAGACATATTCAAACCAGACAAATAATGTATCTACCCCTAACCCTAAACTATGTCTTATGAAGTCAAGCATGAATAGAAGTCGTTTTGGGTTTCAAACATGGAAATTTCAAGAACATCCCAAAAGCTTCATTTTAGAGTGACTAAGAAGGATCCATGATTACCTTTTCATTTTCATGTTATAAACTTGTTTAAATCTTGGTCAAACCTAGGATTTGACCAAGATTCAAATGGACACAAAATTTTAAAAATCAGAAATATGAAAACCAAAGTACATAGTCTTCTTATGTCATATCGTAAGCATTCAAGTTGATAAACTCGGTCTTATTAAGTCTAGCATGAAGAGAAGTCGTTTTGGGTTTCAAACGTTTAAGCCAAAAGCCCCATTTCAAATATTTTACACTTATTCAAATTTGGTTCAAATTTGAAAGACATACAAGTTATAGCACACATAGTGCATACATGTTCACACATACTGCACTAGATGCTAACCCTACAGTTTAGGGGCGGACCTAGGATAAATTTTTAGAGGGGGCAAACATATGATAAGTGATGCAAATATCATATTACAAGGTTTCAGAAAATTGAGCGGGGGCAGCTGCCCCCTTGGCTATAGTCTGGATCCGCCCATGCTATAGTTTGAGGCCATTTGGATGACGTCGAAAAAAATCTTTGATTAGAAATGGGGTTGTTCGAACCCCGTAGTTGGATTTTTTTGAACCTTGATCTGTAGTACTGGGCAAAACCCTAGTTTAACCTAGTATATTTAATTATAGATTCGTAGGTCGAATTTTCTGTAGTACCTTTTTATTATTACTATGCAGCACATATGTGTTTGCCCGTCGAGTGAAACTCGGAGGAAGAGGGATCACTCGGAAGGAGAGAAGAAGGGAGAGCATTATGGTGTCTCCCCTTTTCGGGTGATGATGTTGACTTTTGTGCAGGGTTTGTCGTGAGCAGGAGGTGCGAGCGAGCGAGCGAGTCGAGCGAGGCCGAGAATGAGAGAGATTTGTTTTTTTTGTGAGAGGGACAACCGAAGGATCCTGAAGGACCCAGAGATTCCAATACGCATCCTGATGCGTCTTCTCTTGACAAAGAAAATGGCTGGGAGTTTGCGTACCTATTGCACGTGACCTGTGCTCACTGAAGTGTGGGACCTCATGCATGGGCACCACACGTAAGTGACAGACCTGTTGGTGTAAAAACTCGGTTGATTAGTATAGTGCATTAGAACAAAGTTTCCTATGGATTCAAGGGTAGGAAATCCAAGTTAACTCATTTACATGACATTATTTTTTCCATTAAGCAAAGTTAACACATCTATCAATTGGTACATTTTGGAGTGACTAAGAAGGATACAGGCTTACTTATTCGTTTTCACGTGTTAAACTTGTCTAAATCTTGGTCAAACCTAGGATTTGACCAAGATTCAAATGGGCAAAAAAATAAAAAAAAAACCAAAGCACATAGTCTTCTTATGTCATATAGTAAGCATTAAAGTTGATAAACAAGGTCTAGACATATTCAAACAATACAAATCATGTATCTACCCCTAACCCTAAACTATGTCTTATGAAGTCAATCATGAAGAGAAGTGGTTTTGGGTTTCAAACATGGAAATTTCAAGAACCTCCCAAAAGCTTCATTTTGGAGTGACTAAGAAGCATACATGCTTACCTTTTCATATTCATGTTTTAAACTTGTTCAAATCTTGGTCAAACTTAGGATGCCTCTCTCTTGACAAAGAAGATGGCTGGGAGTTTGCCTACCTAGCGTACGTGACTTGTTCTCACTGAAGTGTGGGACCTCACGCATGGGAACCACACGTAAGTGACAGACTTGTTGCTCTAATAACTCGGGTGATCATTATACTGTATTAGTACATAGTTTCCTATGGATCCTTCTTAGTCACTCCAAAATGAAGCTCTTTGGGAGGGTTTTTGAAATTTCCATGTTTGAAACCAAAAATAAGAAGACTATGTGCCTTGATTTTTCATTTTTTAAAATTTTGCCAATTTGAATCTTGGTCAAATCCTAGGTTTGACCATGATTTAAACAAGTTTAAAACATGAATATGAAAAATTAAGCATGTATCCTTCATAGTCACTCCAAAATGAAGCTCTTGAGAGGGTTTTTGAAATTTCCATGTTTGAAACCAAAAAACCGCGTACTTCTCTTCATGCTTGACTTCATAAGAGAGAGTTTGGGGATAGGGGTAGCTTGATACATGAATTTTCTGGTTTGAATATGTCTAGACCTTGTTTATCAACTTAATTGAATGCTTACTAGTAGATGACATAAGATGACTATGTGCATTGGTTTTTCATTTTATTGTTTTTTTGAATTTTTATGCCCATTTGAATCTTGGTCAAATCCTAGGTTTGACCATGATTTAAACAAGTTTAAAACATGAATATGAAAAATTAAGCATCTATCCTTCTTAGTCACTCCAATATGTAGCTCTTGGGAGGGTTTTTGAAATTTCCATGCTTGAAACCAAAAACCACTTCTCTTCATGCATGCTTGACTTCTTCATAAGACAGAGTTTAGGGTTAGGGGGTAGATACATGATTTTCCTGCTTTGAATATGTGTAGACCTTGTTTATCAAATTAATTGAATGCTTACTATATAACATATAAGAAGGCCTTGTTTTTTTTTGAACTTTTATACCCATTTGAATCTTGGTCAAATCCTTGGTTCCACCAAGATTTGAATAAGTTAAAAACATGAATATGAAAAAGTAAGCATGTATGCTTCTTAGTCACTTCAAAATGAAGCTCTTGGGAGGGTTTTTGAATTTCCATGTTCGAAACCAAAAACCACAAATCTTCATGCTTGACTTCATGAAACAGAGTTTAGGGTTAGGGGTAGATACATGCGTGATTTAAACAAGTTTAAAACATGAATATGAATATGAAATTTTTTGCCCATTTGAATCTTGGCCAAATCCTAGGTTTGACCATGATTTAAACAAGTTTAAAACATGAATATGAAAAATTAAGCATGTACCATTCGTAGTCACTCCAAAATGAAGCTCTTGAGAGGGTTTTTGAAATTTCCATGTTTGAAACCAAATAACCACGTACTTCTCTTCATGCTTGACTTCATAAGACAGAGTTTGGGGTTAGGGTTAGCTTGATACATGAATTTTCTGGTTTGAATATGTCTAGACATTGTTTATCAACTTAATTGAATGCTTACTAGATGACATAAGATGACTATGTGCATTGGTTTTTTTTTTGAATTTTTATGCCCATTTGAATCTTGGTCAAATTCTAGGTTTGACCATGATTTAATCAAGTTTTAAACATGAATATGAAAATTAAGCATCTATCCTTCTTAGTCACTCCAATATGTAGCTCTTGGGAGGGTTTTTGAAATTTCCATGCTTGAAAACCAAAAACCACTTTTCTTCATGCATGCTTGACTTCATAAGACATAGTTTAGGGTTAGGGGGTAGATACATGATTTTCCTACTAGTTTGAATATGTCTAGACCTTGTTTATCAATTTAATTGAATGCTTACTATATGACATGAGCAGACCTTGGTTTTAATTTTTTATACCCATTTGAATCTTCGTCAAATCGTAGGTTTGTTGACCAAGATTTGAACAAGTTTAAAACATGAATATGAAAAAGTAAGCATGTATGCGTCTTAACTAGTCACTCCAAAATGAAGCTCTTGGGAGGGTTTTTGAAATTTCCATGTTTGAAACCAAAAACCACTTCTTCTCTTCATGCTTGACTTCATAAGTCAGGGTTAATTTAGGGATATATAGGGGGTAGATACATGATTTTTCTGGTTTGATATGTCTAGACCTTGTTTATCAACTTAATTGAATGCTTACTATATGACATAAGAAGACTACGTGACTTGTGCTCACTGAAGTGTGGGACCTCACGCATGGGAACCACACGTACGTAAGTGACAGACTTGTTGCTCTAATAACTCGGGTGATCATTATACTGTATTAGTACATAGTTTCCTATGGATCCTTCTTAGTCACTCCAAAATGAAGCTCTTTGAGAGGGTTTTTGAAATTTCCATGTTTGAAACCCAAAACAACTTCTCTTCATACTTGACTTCATAAGACAGAGTTTAGGGTTAGGGGTAGATACATGATTTGTCTGGTTTGAATACGTCTAGACCTTGTTTATCAACTTTAATGCTTACTATATGACATAAGAAGACTATGTGCTTTGGTTTTTCATTTTTCTGATTTTTTCTATTTTTGATGCCCATTTGAATCTTGGTCAGATCCTAGGTTTTACCAAGATTTAAACAAGTTTAAAACATGAAAATGAAAAGGGAAGCATTTATCCTTCTTAGTCACTCTAAATGAAGTTTTTGGGAGGTTTTTGAAATTTCCATGTTTGAAACCCAAAACCACTTCTCTTCATGCTTGACTTCATAAGACATAGTTTAGGGTTAGGGGTACATACATGATTTGTATGTTTTGAATATGTCTAGACCTTGTTTATCAACTTGAATGCTTACTATATGACATAAGAAAACTACGTATGTGCTTTGGTTTTTCATTTTTCTGTTTTTTTTTCAATTTTCCGCCCATTTGAATCTCTGTCAAATCCTAGGTTTGACCAAGATTTAAACAAGTTTAACACGTGAAAACGAAAAGGTAAGCATGGATCCTTCTTAGTCACTCCAAAATGTACCAATTGATAGATGTGTTAACTTTGCTTCATGGAAAAAATAATGTCATGTAAATGAGTTAACTTGGATTTCCTACCCTTGAATCCATAGGAAACTTTGTTCTAATGCACTATAATAATCAACCGAGTTTTTACACCAACAGGTCTGTCACTTACGTGTGGTGCCCATGCGTGAGGTCCCACACTTCAGTGAGCACAAGTCACGTGCAATAGGTACCCAAGGGGGGGGAGATGATGCGGGGTGGCCTTTGGACACCTACGCCTCAAGACCAACAAGTGAAGCCCCGACTATCATCGACGCTACACCATGGCCAAGGAGTCCCCCAAGTGGACCAACAACACAAACCCCCGCCATATATGTCAAGGTGAACTCCTTCCTCTCGATACTCGACCTCGTAGATACCTTGGATGGAATGCTACCTCATGTCGGCATGTTATATGTCATTAGGTACAAGAGTCATCGAGGACCGGAGAGGAGGAACACCCATGGTGCAAGGAAGCAAGGGAAGGGAAGAGGAGCCATTCATCATGGTGCAAGGAAGAAGGAAGAAGGAAGGAAGAGGAAGAAGAGGCGAGAGGAGGAAGGCCGGCCGGTCCCAGGGCCGGTCAACCGGGCCACAGGCCGGCCCACCCGGCCCCAGGGCCGGTCTGACCGGGCCCCTGACCGGCCTGGCCGGTTTCGACCGGAATCCCCGCTTGTGCCATCCGGACGCGTTCCCGGGGCTTCGGGAGCCTCGCCCGGTCACGGCCCGGCCCAGAATCCGGTTTGGACCGGATGGCCCGGTCCCAGACCCGGTCGGACCGGCCCCTGGACCGGATTTCACGGGTTTGACCCACCAACTTGTACCCGTTCGACCCGAGCTGCCTTGTATGCCTATATAAGACCCCAGCTCGCCCCCATAGCTGGTTAGACAAGATTTAGGCTTAAACATGACTTTGAGCTTTGTCTCCCTAGGGTTTCATCCCCTTTGTATCAAGGCACCCCATGTTGGATGATTGGATCTATGTGAGTGAGATTCTAGTGTAGCCCACTCTCTCTCCCTCACCTACCTCCATCCTCAACACCGATCTCTCACTCCGGGATTCTACCTCGAGTCTCTCCCGTGGTGATTCTATTGGCGTGGTCCATCGAGCCACGAGGGTAAGTATCGATTGTATCGGGTTGGTGTGCGTTGTGTTCTTCGCGTTCTTCGTGTTCTTCCGCCTCTCCCTCTCTTTCCCCTTTGATTCTTGGGTCATTCGCAAGATCGGGCCACACACGGGGTCTTAGACCTTAACATATGGTATCAGCAGCCTTTGGTTTCCGCGAATTTGACCCCCCACCCACCCAATTTCGTCTCTAAAAGTGTTGCGAGACATTGCACGTGGCCCCGATTGTGAGGTGTGTGTGTAGTGTGGAGTCAAGCTTCTAAGCAAAACTCGTGTGGCAAGATAGCAAAAGCGAGCTAACGCTAACATAGTGCGAGAAAAAGCCGCCAAAACACAAAAAGAGTGCAAGTGCACCATAGAGCAAAAGTGTGCGAGTGCCATCATACATACAAATACACAAAGAGTGTAAGTGCCACCAAATACAAAAAGAGGAAAAAGCTTTTAAGCAAAAGAGAGAAAAGAGAAGAGAGGCCGCGTGTGAATCTTGTTGTCTCTTCGTTTGCAACCAAAGCTTTGCCTCTCCTTGTGTTAGTGTGACACCGAGCAACCTTGCTTTCGGGCTTCATACACTTTTCCGCTCATTCCTTGGTCGCACTAACCCCGCTTATCCCGTGTGTGAGTTCCACATCTTTTCCGTGTTTATAGTGATCATCGCTTTGACATTTGAGTTTTTGGATTTCACCCACCCTTAACAACAAACTTGATTTCGGATTTCATCTTTTGGCTTTCCACCACACTCACCTACCACCATATTTGCTAGCTTTTGCGTGTGTCTTTGTGTGAGTGCCCGATACAATTGTTCTAACTCTTGGTTTGTTGGATCACCCCAATCTTGTCATACCACGGTAAGATTGCGAGGTAGTGTTCTTCCACTAACATACACCATATAGATATTGTCTTGCTAACATGTATAGCGACGAAGAAGATATGGAGGAGTACACGGAGCACTCCGAGGAGGATGCCTCTTCAAGCACCGCGGATGTGGAGGAACATGTGGAGCTCTACACCGACTATGGCTCCGCGAGCATCGCCAACATGACCGACATCGAGGAGCTCTACACCGACTATGGCTCCGCGAGCATCGCCTACATGGACGACATCGACGAGCTCTACATCGACACTTGCTCAACAAGCATGGACGACATGGTGGAGCACCATCACGAGGACGACATCGACCCCACCATGTACACCGCCGATGCTCCCACATACCCCTACTTGGCCAATGGAGCTACATACGAAGATAGAGGACCTCCACGATGGCATCATCACGTGGATCTTCAAGAGCGTCCCCAACATATTCGGCATCGACACACTTCTCCGAGCTCCACAAGGCGCCATCATGAGAGTGCCTATGCACGAGATCATCGACATCATGGACATCATATGGAGCATCAAGAGCGCCCCCAACATGAGCCATCACCTAGGCAAGGCAAGGACCGTCATCGACTCACACCATCTCATGATCGTCGTCGACCACCACCACCTCATGGTCTACATCGACATCCTTCCACACATGATCTTCGACGACACCACTCAAGACATGGTGATGAGGCAAGAAGACGAGAGCCTCGACATGAAGACCTTCCTCATAAGGCGACTTCTACCTCTTGCGCCACCACCACAATGGCCCCTACCTCGTCATATGCCTATGGACTCCGATGCTACAAGTGCAAGCAACAAGGCCACCTTCCACGGGAATGTCCCAATCTCCTATGTGAGGTGTGCAAGGCCAAGGGTCACGTGGCATGGCAATGCACAACGCCAAGCGCCAAGAAGCTCTACTTCGACGAGCTCAATGCACAAGTCTCCAAGATGCCACCACTTGAGGACGACTTAGGAGGCGATGGAGTTGAGCATGGTGAGCATGGGATTCTCCCTTCACCTACGGAGGCGCATGGAGTTGAGATGGTTGAGCATGGGATTTTCCCTTCAACCAAGGAGGCGCATAGAGATGAGCAAGTCGAACCTACTCCTACATGCTTGATTGATGAGTTGGTACCAATCCCATGTGAGCATGAGAGCCACTTAGCCCACTTGAGCGAGAGTGATAGTGAGTTGAGTGACTTCCACCCCATATGTGAGTTTGAGTGCTTCCATTTGGAGGACATGAGTGATACACAAAGTGAGTTGAGAGAGGTAGATGATAGGTCCATGGAGGACATCGCATTTGCTAACACATTAACCTCTCCCTCGCTTGTGTCTTCTTATGTTGCACTAGGTTCCACGGAGGACGAGTTCCCGCTCATGGAGAAGATGTACATGGTGCATGAAGACGATGATATCTCACCATGCTTGCTCCAAGATGGACGTGTCGACCACATGGATCCTCCTACTTCCACAACACCTACATCACATGAGTCGGCCTTCAAAGGTAACAACATAGGTGTTGATGATGCCATGATCCCACTAGTGGACATGATGACTTATGAATGCATGCATGATCTTGATGATACATGTGCTACGTCACTTGATTCTTTCATATTCCCATGTGATGCTTTGCTTGCTAACATTGTTGATCATGTGGAATTGATCGAGTGTGATACCATGACCATGCCATGCTATGAGAGCTTCAATTTTTCCACCATTGCTTGCAATATGTCGACCACTTGCTCTCTACCATGTATTGCTTGCAATGATAATGACAAGGATGACATTAGCTTCCGCATGCTTTGCCCCACATGTTTGCACTATTCCATGATCCTTGCATCCAAGATTATGAACAATTGCTCTTTCTTATGCTTGGTATGCAAGAATGCTTATTTCATTGTCCATGAGATGGCCCCCATAGCCTTCTCAATTTTTGATGATCATGAGTTACCACATGCCATGAATGCACCTTCTTGCCATATGCACCATCGCCATGCATTTCATACTATCTTGATTGACACTAATGGTGATGTGCACAAGACATGGAACATCATGATGGATGATGTATTCATCTACCATGCACACACGCTTTTTGTCTTGTTTCTTCCATGTGTAGGTACACGGACGACCACTTCCACCGCTACGGAGCATGATCTCACGAAACGCGCCATTGAGAGCTACCCCATCAAGGACCTAACCCGCGGGACTCACACCAAAGGGTATGTTTCCCAACGCCTTCGCCATCGTGTGTTTCCGACATTTCTTGTCGAGCTTCCGGTTTGGTCCAATTCCTCGTCACCTCTTTTGCTTCTTATGCAACATATCTTGACATATCTTGTTGGCACAATGGTTGTTGTATGTATTGATGATATCATCATACACTCCGAGAATCTCAAGGATCATGTCATACATGTGAGAGACACATTATGCACCTTGTGCCACAAGTTACACAAAAAGTTGCACTTCTTTGGATTTCTCATTTCATCTTTGGCATTTGCAATGGATTCTTTCACACTTGAGGACACTCATACTCGGCTCAAGCCAACCATACTCTCCCAAGTTCGAAGTCTCCATCGCTTTGCCATTGCACATAACAATTTTGCCCCAAATTTTGCCGCCGATACTTGCCTTTTGATTGTTCCATTTGTGTGGGACAATGCTACACACAACATTTTTGACACCTTCCAAAGCAAACTTTTACTTGCACAAATTTTTGTCCTACCACATTTTGGATACATCGACACTCTTTTGATCACCATTTTTGCCCAATGCCTTTTGGAGAAACGACTTGATGCTTCGTATTTGATTGAGAGCCTCTTGTTCGCCGGTCACCAAATTGGCATCCACAAGCTTTCCTTTTGCAAGTTGTTTTTCCCCTTGTTCTTCTTCGACCGAGACTTGGCCCCTCCACCACTACATGGGAGACCCGTTATGGACTACAACAAAGACGCCTGCACTACGACGAGCATCCCTAAGGACACAAGGGCACCTATACAAGTCCTTCCCGTCTACCTCATCGGTGAGGAGGAGCAAGAGTCGAGGACGACTCTTCCCCAAGGGGGGGAGATGATGCGGGGTGGCCTTTGGACACCTACGCCTCAAGACCAACAAGTGAAGCCCCGACTATCATCGACGCTACACCATGGCCAAGGAGTCCCCCAAGTGGACCAACAACACAAACCCCCGCCATATATGTCAAGGTGAACTCCTTCCTCTCGATACTCGACCTCGTAGATACCTTGGATGGAATGCTACCTCATGTCGGCATGTTATATGTCATTAGGTACAAGAGTCATCGAGGACCGGAGAGGAGGAACACCCATGGTGCAAGGAAGCAAGGGAAGGGAAGAGGAGCCATTCATCATGGTGCAAGGAAGAAGGAAGAAGGAAGGAAGAGGAAGAAGAGGCGAGAGGAGGAAGGCCGGCCGGTCCCAGGGCCGGTCAACCGGGCCACAGGCCGGCCCACCCGGCCCCAGGGCCGGTCTGACCGGGCCCCTGACCGGCCTGGCCGGTTTCGACCGGAAATTCCGCTTGTGCCATCCGGACGCGTTCCCGGGGCTTCGGGAGCCTCGCCCGGTCACGGCCCGGCCCAGAATCCGGTTTGGACCGGATGGCCCGGTCCCAGACCCGGTCGGACCGGCCCCTGGACCGGATTTCACGGGTTTGACCCACCAACTTGTACCCGTTCGACCCGAGCTGCCTTGTATGCCTATATAAGACCCCAGCTCGCCCCCATAGCTGGTTAGACAAGATTTAGGCTTAAACATGACTTTGAGCTTTGTCTCCCTAGGGTTTCATCCCCTTTGTATCAAGGCACCCCATGTTGGATGATTGGATCTATGTGAGTGAGATTCTAGTGTAGCCCACTCTCTCTCCCTCACCTACCTCCATCCTCAACACCGATCTCTCACTCCGGGATTCTACCTCGAGTCTCTCCCGTGGTGATTCTATTGGCGTGGTCCATCGAGCCACGAGGGTAAGTATCGATTGTATCGGGTTGGTGTGCGTTGTGTTCTTCGCGTTCTTCGTGTTCTTCCGCCTCTCCCTCTCTTTCCCCTTTGATTCTTGGGTCATTCGCAAGATCGGGCCACACACGGGGTCTTAGACCTTAACATATGGTATAAGAGAAGACGCATCAGGATGCGTATTGGAAGTCTGTGGGTCCTTCTGGATCCTTCGGTTGTCCCTCTCACAAAAAAACAAATCTCTCTCATTCTCGGCCTCGCTCGACTCGCTCGCTCGCTCGCACCTCCTGCTCACTGACAAACCCTGCACAAAAGTCAACATCATCACCCGAAAAAGGGGAGACACCATAATGCTCTCCCTCCTTCTTCTCTCCTTCCGAGTGATCCCTCTTCCTCCGAGTTTCACTCGACGGGCAAACACATATGTGCTGCATAGTAATAATAAAAAGGTACTACAGAAAATTCGACCTACGAATCTATAATTAAATATACTAGGTTAAACTAGGGTTTTGCCCAGTACTACAGATCAAGGTTCAAAAAAATCCAACTACGGGGTTCGAACAACCCCATTTCTAATCAAAGATTTTTTTCGACGTCATCCAAATGGCCTCAAACTATAGCATGGGCGGATCCAGACTATAGCCAAGGGGGGCAGCCGCCCCCGCTCAATTTTCTGAAACCTTGTAATATGATATTTGCATCACTTATCATATGTTTGCCCCCTCTAAAAATTTATCCTAGGTCCGCCCCTAAACTGTAGGGTTAGCATCTAGTGCAGTATGTGTGAACATGTATGCACTATGTGTGCTATAACTTGTATGTCTTTCAAATTTGAACCAAATTTGAATAAGTGTAAAATATTTGAAATGGGGCTTTTGGCTTAAACGTTTGAAACCCAAAACGACTTCTCTTCATGCTAGACTTCATAAGACCGAGTTTATCAACTTGAATGCTTACGATATGACATAAGAAGACTATGTACTTTGGTTTTCATATTTCTGATTTTTAAAATTTTGTGTCCATTTGAATCTTGGTCAAATCCTAGGTTTGACCAAGATTTAAACAAGTTTATAACATGAAAATGAAAAGGTAATCATGGAAATGATATTTGCATCACTTACCATATGTTTGCCCATTTGAATCTTGTCAAATCCTAGATTTGACCAAGATAATTTAAACAAGTTTAAAACATGAAAATGAAAAGGGAAGCTTGTATCCTTCTTAGTCACTCTAAAATGAAGTTTGGGGAGGTTTTTGAAATTTCCATGCTTGAAACCAAAAACCACTTCTCTTCATGCTTGACTTCATAAGACAAAGTTTAGGGTTAGGGGTAGATACATGATTTTTCTGGTTTGAATATATGTCTAGACCTTATTTATCAACTTAATTGAATGCTTACTATATAACATAAGAAGACCTTGTTTTTTTTATTTTGTTTTTTAATTTTTATACGGATTTGAATCTTGGTCAAATCCTTGGTTTCACCAAGATTTGAATAAGTTTAAAACATGAATATGAAAAAGTAAGCATGCATGTATGCTTCATAATTAATCACTTCAAAATGAAGCTCTTGGGAGGGTTTTTGAAATTTCCATGTTTGAAACCAAAAAACCACATATCATCATGCTTGACTTCATGAGACAGAGTTTAGGTTAGGGGGTAGGTACATGATTTCTCTGGTTTGAATATGTCTAGAGACCTTGTTTATCAACTTAATTGAATGCTTACAATATAACATAAGAAGACTATGTGCCTTGGTTTTTCATTTTTTGTTTTTTTTTAAATTATGCCCATTTGAATCTTTGTCAAATCCTAGGTTTGACCATGATTTAAACAAGTTTAAAACATGAATATGAAAAAGTAAGCATGTATCCTTCGTAGTCACTCCAAAATGAAGCTCGATCTTGAGAGGGTTTTTGAAATTTCCATGTTTGAAACCAAAAAACCACATACCTATCTTCATGCTTGACTTCATAAGACAGAGTTAATTAGGGGTTAGGGGTAGCTTGATACATGATATTTCTGGTTTGAATATGTCTAGACCTTATTTATCAACTTAATTGAATGCTTACTATATGACATAAGAAGACCTTGGTTTTCATTTTTTATACCCATTTGAATCTTGGTCAAATCATAGGTTTGACCAAGATTTGAACAAGTTTAAAACATGAATATGAAAAAGTAAGCACGTACGTATGCTTCTTAGTCACTCCAAAATGAAGCTCTTGGGAGGGTTTTTGAAATTTCCATGCTTGAAACCAAAAACCACTTCTCTTCATGCATGCTTGACTTCATAAGACAGAGTTTAGGGTTAGGGGTAGATACCTAATTTTCTGGTTTGAATATGTGTAGACCTTGTTTATCAAAATAATTGAATGCTTACTATATAACATAAGAAGACCTTGTTTTTTTTTGAATTTTTATACCCATTTGAATCTTGGTCAAATCCTTGGTTCCACCAAGATTTGAATAAGTTAAAAACATGAATATGAGAAAGTAAGCATGTATGCTTCTTAGTCACTTCAAAATGAAGCTATTGGGAGGGTTTTTGAATTTCCATGTTCGAAACTAAAAACCACATATCTTCATGCATGCATGCTTGACTTCATGAAACAGAGTTTAGGGTTAAGGGTAGATACATGCATGATTTTTCTTGTTTGAATATGTCTAGACCTTGTTTATCAACTTAATTGAATGCCTACTATATAACATAAGAAGACCTTTTTTTTAATTTTTATACCCATTTGAATCTTGGTCAAATCCTAGGTTTCACCAAGATTTGAATAAGTTTAAAACATGAATATGAAAAGGTAAGCATGCATGTATGCTTCTTAATTAATCGCTTCGAAATGAAGCTCTTGAGAGGGTTTTTGAAATTTCCATGTTTGAAACAAAAAAAACCACGTACTTCTCTTCATGCTTAACTTCATAAGACAGAGTTTGGGGATAGGGGTAGCTTGATACATGATTTTTCTGGTTTGAATATGTCTAGACCTTGTTTATCAACTTAATTGAATGCTTACTAGATGACATATATAAGATGACTATGTGCATTGGTTTTTCATTTTATTGTTTTTTTTGAATTTTTATGCCCATTTGAATCTTGGTCAAATCCTAGGTTTGACCATGATTTAAACAATTTAAAACATGAATATGAAAAATTAAGCATGTATCCTTCATAGTCACTCCAAAATGAAGCTCGATCTTGAGAGGGTTTTTGAAATTTCCATGATTGAAACCAAAAACCACTTCTCTTCATGCTTGAATTCATAAGTCAGGGTTTAGGGATATATAGGGGGTAGATACATGATTTTTCTGGTTTGAATATGTCTAGAGCTTGTTTTTCAACTTGAATGCTTACTATATGACATACGAAGACTGTTTGCTAACGGAGGGATTAAGCACTCTAGCTATGAAAAGTACCAAACGATGCATACCAAAATGATTTTTTAGAGGAATACTAGTTCGGATTATATAATTTTATATTAGCAGGCCAAAATCGAACCCCGTAGTTGGATTTTCAGAAATTGATCCGTAGTACTGGGCAAAACCCTAGTTTAGCTTATTTAATAATAGATTCGTAGGTCGATTTTTTTACGTTATTATTATTATTACTAGGCAGCACATGTGTTTGCCCGTCCAGTGAAACTCTTTCATTTCATTTTTCTTTTCCGCAAGGTCGGGAGTCGGAGGAAGAGGGATCACACGGGAGGAGACGAAGGGAGAGCAGTCACGGGGCCCCACTTATTTATGGTGTCTATCCTTTTTCTGGTGATGTTGACTGTTGTGCAGGGTTGTCAGTGCGCAGGGGGGTGCGAGCGAGCGAGAAAGGCCGAGAATGAGAGAGATGTTTTTTTAGAGGGACAACCGAACGATCCTGAAGGACCCAGATTTCCAATACGCATCAGAGCGCAGTTTACAGCAGGACACAAAATAAACAGGAAATTACGTCTAAATCCCTAAGATTTACATGGTAGACCCCATGCTGAAAGCAAGAAATGCGATCGGGTCCTTAATAGGCACCGTCCGGATTGATCCTCGTCGGAGCCGGGGACGAACCACTTGGCGCGACCAAATCGCCATGGCTACAGAGCCTGCACACCATGGCCTACGAGCTGAGCTAGAAACGACCTGCCAAAACCGGCAGCCAACGGAGGTGGATAATTGAGAGAGAGAGAGAGAGAGAGAGAGTGTTGATGCCTCTCTCTTGACAAAGAAGATGGCTGGGAGTTTGCTTACCTAGCGTACGTGACTTGTGCTCACTGAAGTGTGGGACCTCACGCATGGGAACCACACGTAAGTGACAGACTTGTTGCTCTAATAACTCGGGTGATCATTATACTGTATTAGTACATAGTTTCCTATGGATCCTTCTTAGTCACTCCAAAATGAAGCTCTTTGGGAGGGTTTTTGAAATTTCCATGTTTGAAACCAAAAATAAGAAGACTATGTGCCTTGATTTTTCATTTTTTAAAATTTTGCCCATTTGAATCTTGGTCAAATCCTAGGTTTGACCATGATTTAAACAAGTTTAAAACATGAATATGAAAAATTAAGCATGTATCCTTCATAGTCACTCCAAAATGAAGCTCTTGAGAGGGTTTTTGAAATTTCCATGTTTGAAACCAAAAAACCGCGTACTTCTCTTCATGCTTGACTTCATAAGAGAGAGTTTGGGGATAGGGGTAGCTTGATACATGAATTTTCTGGTTTGAATATGTCTAGACCTTGTTTATCAACTTAATTGAATGCTTACTAGATGACATAAGATGACTATGTGCATTGGTTTTTCATTTTATTTTTTTTTGAATTTTTATGCCCATTTGAATCTTGGTCAAATCCTAGGTTTGACCATGATTTAAACAAGTTTAAAACATGAATATGAAAAATTAAGCATCTATCCTTCTTAGTCACTCCAATATGTAGCTCTTGGGAGGGTTTTTGAAATTTCCATGCTTGAAACCAAAAACCACTTCTCTTCATGCATGCTTGACTTCTTCATATAAGACAGAGTTTAGGGTTAGGGGGTAGATACATGATTTTCCTGGTTTGAATATGTGTAGACCTTGTTTATCAAATTAATTGAATGCTTACTATATAACATATAAGAAGACCTTTTTTTTGAACTTTTATACCCATTTGAATCTTGGTCAAATCCTTGGTTCCACCAAGATTTGAATAAGTTAAAAACATGAATATGAAAAAGTAAGCATGTATGCTTCTTAGTCACTTCAAAAATGAAGCTCTTGGGAGGGTTTTTGAATTTCCATGTTCGAAACCAAAAACCACAAATCTTCATGCTTACTTCATGAAACATAGTTTATATTAGGGTTAGGGGTAGATACATGCTTGATTTTTCTTGTTTGAATATGTCTAGACCTTGTTTATCAACTTAATTGAATGCCTACTATATAACATATATAAGAAGACCTTTTTTGTTTTTTTTAATTTTTATACCCATTTGAATCTTGGTCAAATCCTAGGTTTCACCAAGATTTGAATAAGTTTAAAACATGAATATGAAAAAGTAAGCATGCATGTATGCTTCTTAATTAATCACTTCGAAATGAAGCTCTTGGGAGGGTTTTTGAAATTTCCATGTTTGAAACCAAAAACCACATATCTTCATGCATGTGCTTGACTTCATGAGACAGAGTTTAGTGTTAGGGGGTAGATACATGATTTCTCTCGTTTGAATATGTCTAGACCTTGTTTATCAACTTAATTGAATGCTTACTATATGACATAAGAAGACTATGTGCCTTGATTTTTTTTAAAATTTTGTCCATTTGAATATTGGCCAAATCCTAGGTTTGACCATGATTTAAACAAGTTTAAAACATGAATATATATGAAAAATTAAGCATGTATCATTCGTAGTCACTCCAAAATGAAGCTCTTGAGAGGGTTTTTGAAATTTCCATGTTTGAAACCAAATAACCACGTACTTCTCTTCATGCTTGACTTCATAAGACAGAGTTTGGGGTTAGGGTTAGCTTGATACATGAATTTTCTGGTTTGAATATGTCTAGACATTGTTTATCAACTTAATTGAATGCTTACTAGATGACATAAGATGACTATGTGCATTGGTTTTTCATTTTTTTTGAATTTTTATGCCCATTTGAATCTTGGTCAAATTCTAGGTTTGACCATGATTTAATCAAGTTTAAAACATGAATATGAAAAATTAAGCATCTATCCTTCTTAGTCACTCCAATATGTAGCTCTTGGGAGGGTTTTTGAAATTTCCATGCTTGAAAACCAAAAACCACTTTTCTTCATGCATGCTTGACTTCATAAGACATAGTTTAGGGTTAGGGGGTAGATACATGATTTTCCTACTAGTTTGAATATGTCTAGACCTTGTTTATCAATTTAATTGAATGCTTACTATATGACATGAGCAGACCTTGGTTTTAATTTTTTTATACCCATTTGAATCTTCGTCAAATCGTAGGTTTGTTGACCAAGATTTGAACAAGTTTAAAACATGAATATGAAAAAGTAAGCATGTATGCGTCTTAACTAGTCACTCCAAAATGAAGCTCTTGGGAGGGTTTTTGAAATTTCCATGTTTGAAACCAAAAACCACTTCTTCTCTTCATGCTTGACTTCATAAGTCAGGGTTAATTTAGGGATATATAGGGGGTAGATACATGATTTTTCTGGTTTGATATGTCTAGACCTTGTTTATCAACTTAATTGAATGCTTACTATATGACATAAGAAGACTACGTGACTTGTGCTCACTGAAGTGTGGGACCTCACGCATGGGAACCACACGTACGTAAGTGACAGACTTGTTGCTCTAATAACTCGGGTGATCATTATACTGTATTAGTACATAGTTTCCTATGGATCCTTCTTAGTCACTCCAAAATGAAGCTCTTTGAGAGGGTTTTTGAAATTTCCATGTTTGAAACCCAAAACAACTTCTCTTCATACTTGACTTCATAAGACAGAGTTTAGGGTTAGGGGTAGATACATGATTTGTCTGGTTTGAATACGTCTAGACCTTGTTTATCAACTTTAATGCTTACTATATGACATAAGAAGACTATGTGCTTTGGTTTTTCATTTTTCTGATTTTTTCTATTTTTGATGCCCATTTGAATCTTGGTCAGATCCTAGGTTTTACCAAGATTTAAACAAGTTTAAAACATGAAAATGAAAAGGGAAGCATTTATCCTTCTTAGTCACTCTAAATGAAGTTTTTGGGAGGTTTTTGAAATTTCCATGTTTGAAACCCAAAACCACTTCTCTTCATGCTTGACTTCATAAGACATAGTTTAGGGTTAGGGGTACATACATGATTTGTATGTTTTGAATATGTCTAGACCTTGTTTATCAACTTGAATGCTTACTATATGACATAAGAAAACTATATGTGCTTTGGTTTTTCATTTTTCTGTTTTTTTTTGAATTTTCCGCCCATTTGAATCTCTGTCAAATCCTAGGTTTGACCAAGATTTAAACAAGTTTAACACGTGAAAACGAAAAGGTAAGCATGGATCCTTCTTAGTCACTCCAAAATGTACCAATTGATAGATGTGTTAACTTTGCTTCATGGAAAAAATAATGTCATGTAAATGAGTTAACTTGGATTTCCTACCCTTGAATCCATAGGAAACTTTGTTCTAATGCACTATAATAATCAACCGAGTTTTTACACCAACAGGTCTGTCACTTACGTGTGGTGCCCATGCGTGAGTCCCACACTTCAGTGAGCACAAGTCACGTGCAATAGGTACGCAAACTCCCAGCCATTTTCTTTGTGAAGAGAAGGCATCAGGCGTATTGGAAGTCTCTGGGTCCTTCAGGATCCTTCGGTTGTCCCTCTCACACAAAAAAACAAATCTCTCTCATTCTCGGCCTCGCTCGACTCGCTCGCTCGCTCGCTCGCACCTCCTGCTCACTGACAAACCCTGCACAAAAGTCAACATCATCACCCGAAAAAGGGGAGACACCATAATGCTCTCCCTCCTTCTTCTCTCCTTCCGAGTGATCCCTCTTCCTCCGAGTTTCACTCGACGGGCAAACACATATGTGCTGCATAGTAATAATAAAAAGGTACTACAGAAAATTCGACCTACGAATCTATAATTAAATATACTAGGTTAAACTAGGGTTTTGCCCAGTACTACAGATCAAGGTTCAAAAAAATCCAACTACGGGGTTCGAACAACCCCATTTCTAATCAAAGATTTTTTTCGACGTCATCCAAATGGCCTCAAACTATAGCATGGGCGGATCCAGACTATAGCCAAGGGGGGCAGCCGCCCCCGCTCAATTTTCTGAAACCTTGTAATATGATATTTGCATCACTTATCATATGTTTGCCCCCTCTAAAAATTTATCCTAGGTCCGCCCCTAAACTGTAGGGTTAGCATCTAGTGCAGTATGTGTGAACATGTATGCACTATGTGTGCTATAACTTGTATGTCTTTCAAATTTGAACCAAATTTGAATAAGTGTAAAATATTTGAAATGGGGCTTTTGGCTTAAACGTTTGAAACCCAAAACGACTTCTCTTCATGCTAGACTTCATAAGACCGAGTTTATCAACTTGAATGCTTACGATATGACATAAGAAGACTATGTACTTTGGTTTTCATATTTCTGATTTTTAAAATTTTGTGTCCATTTGAATCTTGGTCAAATCCTAGGTTTGACCAAGATTTAAACAAGTTTATAACATGAAAATGAAAAGGTAATCATGGAAATGATATTTGCATCACTTACCATATGTTTGCCCATTTGAATCTTGTCAAATCCTAGATTTGACCAAGATAATTTAAACAAGTTTAAAACATGAAAATGAAAAGGGAAGCTTGTATCCTTCTTAGTCACTCTAAAATGAAGTTTGGGGAGGTTTTTGAAATTTCCATGCTTGAAACCAAAAACCACTTCTCTTCATGCTTGACTTCATAAGACAAAGTTTAGGGTTAGGGGTAGATACATGATTTTTCTGGTTTGAATATATGTCTAGACCTTATTTATCAACTTAATTGAATGCTTACTATATAACATAAGAAGACCTTGTTTTTTTTATTTTGTTTTTTAATTTTTATACGGATTTGAATCTTGGTCAAATCCTTGGTTTCACCAAGATTTGAATAAGTTTAAAACATGAATATGAAAAAGTAAGCATGCATGTATGCTTCATAATTAATCACTTCAAAATGAAGCTCTTGGGAGGGTTTTTGAAATTTCCATGTTTGAAACCAAAAAACCACATATCATCATGCTTGACTTCATGAGACAGAGTTTAGGTTAGGGGGTAGGTACATGATTTCTCTGGTTTGAATATGTCTAGAGACCTTGTTTATCAACTTAATTGAATGCTTACAATATAACATAAGAAGACTATGTGCCTTGGTTTTTCATTTTTTGTTTTTTTTAAATTATGCCCATTTGAATCTTTGTCAAATCCTAGGTTTGACCATGATTTAAACAAGTTTAAAACATGAATATGAAAAAGTAAGCATGTATCCTTCGTAGTCACTCCAAAATGAAGCTCGATCTTGAGAGGGTTTTTGAAATTTCCATGTTTGAAACCAAAAAACCACATACCTATCTTCATGCTTGACTTCATAAGACAGAGTTAATTAGGGGTTAGGGGTAGCTTGATACATGATATTTCTGGTTTGAATATGTCTAGACCTTATTTATCAACTTAATTGAATGCTTACTATATGACATAAGAAGACCTTGGTTTTCATTTTTTATACCCATTTGAATCTTGGTCAAATCATAGGTTTGACCAAGATTTGAACAAGTTTAAAACATGAATATGAAAAAGTAAGCACGTACGTATGCTTCTTAGTCACTCCAAAATGAAGCTCTTGGGAGGGTTTTTGAAATTTCCATGCTTGAAACCAAAAACCACTTCTCTTCATGCTTGACTTCATAAGACAAAGTTTAGGGTTAGGGGTAGATACATGATTTTTCTGGTTTGAATATATGTCTAGACCTTATTTATCAACTTAATTGAATGCTTACTATATAACATAAGAAGACCTTGTTTTTTTATTTTGTTTTTTAATTTTTATACGGATTTGAATCTTGGTCAAATCCTTGGTTTCACCAAGATTTGAATAAGTTTAAAACATGAATATGAAAAAGTAAGCATGCATGTATGCTTCATAATTAATCACTTCAAAATGAAGCTCTTGGGAGGGTTTTTGAAATTTCCATGTTTGAAACCAAAAAACCACATATCATCATGCTTGACTTCATGAGACAGAGTTTAGGTTAGGGGGTAGGTACATGATTTCTCTGGTTTGGATATGTCTAGAGACCTTGTTTATCAACTTAATTGAATGCTTACAATATAACATAAGAAGACTATGTGCCTTGGTTTTTCATTTTTTGTTTTTTTAAATTATGCCCATTTGAATCTTTGTCAAATCCTAGGTTTGACCATGATTTAAACAAGTTTAAAACATGAATATGAAAAAGTAAGCATGTATCCTTCGTAGTCACTCCAAAATGAAGCTCGATCTTGAGAGGGTTTTTGAAATTTCCATGTTTGAAACCAAAAAACCACATACCTATCTTCATGCTTGACTTCATAAGACAGAGTTAATTAGGGGTTAGGGGTAGCTTGATACATGATATTTCTGGTTTGAATATGTCTAGACCTTATTTATCAACTTAATTGAATGCTTACTATATGACATAAGAAGACCTTGGTTTTCATTTTTTTTACCCATTTGAATCTTGGTCAAATCATAGGTTTGACCAAGATTTGAACAAGTTTAAAACATGAATATGAAAAAGTAAGCACGTACGTATGCTTCTTAGTCACTCCAAAATGAAGCTCTTGGGAGGGTTTTTGAAATTTCCATTCTTGAAACCAAAAACCACTTCTCTTCATGCATGCTTGACTTCATAAGACAGAGTTTAGGGTTAGGGGTAGATACCTAATTTTCTGGTTTGAATATGTGTAGACCTTGTTTATCAAAATAATTGAATGCTTACTATATAACATAAGAAGACCTTGTTTTTTTTGAATTTTTATACCCATTTGAATCTTGGTCAAATCCTTGGTTCCACCAAGATTTGAATTAATAAGTTAAAAACATGAATATGAGAAAGTAAGCATGTATGCTTCTTAGTCACTTCAAAATGAAGCTATTGGGAGGGTTTTTGAATTTCCATGTTCGAAACTAAAAACCACATATCTTCATGCATGCATGCTTGACTTCATGAAACAGAGTTTAGGGTTAAGGGTAGATACATGCATGATTTTTCTTATTTGAATATGTCTAGACCTTGTTTATCAACTTAATTGAATGCCTACTATATAACATAAGAAGACCTTTTTTGTTTTTTTTAATTTTATACCCATTTGAATCTTGGTCAAATCCTAGGTTTCACCAAGATTTGAATAAGTTTAAAACATGAATATGAAAAGGTAAGCATGCATGTATGCTTCTTAATTAATCGCTTCGAAAGCTCTTGAGAGGGTTTTTGAAATTTCCATGTTTGAAACAAAAAAACCACGTACTTCTCTTCATGCTTGACTTCATAAGACAGAGTTTGGGGATAGGGGTAGCTTGATACATGATTTTTCTGGTTTGAATATGTCTAGACCTTGTTTATCAACTTAATTGAATGCTTACTAGATGACATAAGATGACTATGTGCATTGGTTTTTCATTTTATTGTTTTTTTGAATTTTTATGCCCATTTGAATCTTGGTCAAATCCTAGGTTTGACCATGATTTAAACAATTTAAAACATGAATATGAAAAATTAAGCATGTATCCTTCGTAGTCACTCCAAAATGAAGCTCGATCTTGAGAGGGTTTTTGAAATTTCCATGTTTGAAACCAAAAAACCACGTACTTCTCTTCATGCTAGACTTCATAAGACAAAGTTTGGGGTTAGGGGTAGCTTGATACATAAACTTTCTGGTTTGAGTATGTCTAGACATTGTTTATCAACTTAATTGAATGCTTACTAGATGACATAAGAGTTTTTGAAATTTCCATGCTTGAAAACCAAAAACCACTTCTCTTCATGCATGCTTGACTTCATAAGATAGAGTTTGGGGTTAGGGGGTAGATACATGATTTTCCTGCTAGTTTGAATATGTCTAGACCTTGTTTATTAATTTAATTGAATGCTCACTATATGACATGAGCAGACCTTGGTTTTAATTTTTTTATACCCATTTGATTCTTCGTCAAATCCTAGGTTTGTTGACCAAGATTTGAACAAGTTTAAAACATTAATATGAAAAGGTAAGCATGTATGCTTCTTAATTAGTCACTCCAAAATGAAGCTCTTGGGAGGGTTTTTGAAATTTCCATGATTGAAACCAAAAACCACTTCTCTTCATGCTTGAATTCATAAGTCAGGGTTTAGGGATATATAGGGGGTAGATACATGATTTTTCTGGTTTGAATATGTCTAGAGCTTGTTTTTCAACTTGAATGCTTACTATATGACATACGAAGACTGTTTGCTAACGGAGGGATTAAGCACTCTAGCTATGAAAAGTACCAAACGATGCATACCAAAATGATTTTTTAGAGGAATACTAGTTCGGATTATATAATTTTATATTAGCAGGCCAAAATCGAACCCCGTAGTTGGATTTTCAGAAATTGATCCGTAGTACTGGGCAAAACCCTAGTTTAGCTTATTTAATAATAGATTCGTAGGTCGATTTTTTTACGTTATTATTATTATTACTAGGCAGCACATGTGTTTGCCCGTCCAGTGAAACTCTTTCATTTCATTTTTCTTTTCCGCAAGGTCGGGAGTCGGAGGAAGAGGGATCACACGGGAGGAGACGAAGGGAGAGCAGTCACGGGGCCCCACTTATTTATGGTGTCTATCCTTTTTCTGGTGATGTTGACTGTTGTGCAGGGTTGTCAGTGCGCAGGGGGGTGCGAGCGAGCGAGAAAGGCCGAGAATGAGAGAGATGTTTTTTTTAGAGGGACAACCGAACGATCCTGAAGGACCCAGATTTCCAATACGCATCAGAGCGCAGTTTACAGCAGGACACAAAATAAACAGGAAATTACGTCTAAATCCCTAAGATTTACATGGTAGACCCCATGCTGAAAGCAAGAAATGCGATCGGGTCCTTAATAGGCACCGTCCGGATTGATCCTCGTCGGAGCCGGGGACGAACCACTTGGCGCGACCAAATCGCCATGGCTACAGAGCCTGCACACCATGGCCTACGAGCTGAGCTAGAAACGACCTGCCAAAACCGGCAGCCAACGGAGGTGGATAATTGGAGAGAGAGAGAGAGAGAGTGTGTGTGTTGATGCCTCTCTCTTGACAAAGAAGATGGCTGGGAGTTTGCTTACCTAGCGTACGTGACTTGTGCTCACTGAAGTGTGGGACCTCACGCATGGGAACCACACGTAAGTGACAGACTTGTTGCTCTAATAACTCGGGTGATCATTATACTGTATTAGTACATAGTTTCCTATGGATCCTTCTTAGTCACTCCAAAATGAAGCTCTTTGGGAGGGTTTTTGAAATTTCCATGTTTGAAACCAAAAATAAGAAGACTATGTGCCTTGATTTTTCATTTTTTTAAAATTTTGCCCATTTGAATCTTGGTCAAATCCTAGGTTTGACCATGATTTAAACAAGTTTAAAACATGAATATGAAAAATTAAGCATGTATCCTTCATAGTCACTCCAAAATGAAGCTCTTGAGAGGGTTTTTGAAATTTCCATGTTTGAAACCAAAAAACCGCGTACTTCTCTTCATGCTTGACTTCATAAGAGAGAGTTTGGGGATAGGGGTAGCTTGATACATGAATTTTCTGGTTTGAATATGTCTAGACCTTGTTTATCAACTTAATTGAATGCTTACTAGATGACATAAGATGACTATGTGCATTGGTTTTTCATTTTATTGTTTTTTTGAATTTTTATGCCCATTTGAATCTTGGTCAAATCCTAGGTTTGACCATGATTTAAACAAGTTTAAAACATGAATATGAAAAATTAAGCATCTATCCTTCTTAGTCACTCCAATATGTAGCTCTTGGGAGGGTTTTTGAAATTTCCATGCTTGAAACCAAAAACCACTTCTCTTCATGCATGCTTGACTTCTTCATAAGACAGAGTTTAGGGTTAGGGGGTAGATACATGATTTTCCTGGTTTGAATATGTGTAGACCTTGTTTATCAAATTAATTGAATGCTTACTATATAACATATAAGAAGACCTTTTTTTTGAACTTTTATACCCATTTGAATCTTGGTCAAATCCTTGGTTCCACCAAGATTTGAATAAGTTAAAAACATGAATATGAAAAAGTAAGCATGTATGCTTCTTAGTCACTTCAAAAATGAAGCTCTTGGGAGGGTTTTTGAATTTCCATGTTCGAAACCAAAAACCACAAATCTTCATGCTTACTTCATGAAACATAGTTTATATTAGGGTTAGGGGTAGATACATGCTTGATTTTTCTTGTTTGAATATGTCTAGACCTTGTTTATCAACTTAATTGAATGCCTACTATATAACATATATAAGAAGACCTTTTTTGTTTTTTTTAATTTTTATACCCATTTGAATCTTGGTCAAATCCTAGGTTTCACCAAGATTTGAATAAGTTTAAAACATGAATATGAAAAAGTAAGCATGCATGTATGCTTCTTAATTAATCACTTCGAAATGAAGCTCTTGGGAGGGTTTTTGAAATTTCCATGTTTGAAACCAAAAACCACATATCTTCATGCATGCGCTTGACTTCATGAGACAGAGTTTAGTGTTAGGGGGTAGATACATGATTTCTCTCGTTTGAATATGTCTAGACCTTGTTTATCAACTTAATTGAATGCTTACTATATGACATAAGAAGACTATGTGCCTTGATTTTTTTTAAAATTTTGTCCATTTGAATCTTGGCCAAATCCTAGGTTTGACCATGATTTAAACAAGTTTAAAACATGAGATAGAGTTTGGGGTTAGGGTTAGCTTGATACATGAATTTTCTGGTTTGAATATGTCTAGACATTGTTTATCAACTTAATTGAATGCTTACTAGATGACATAAGATGACTATGTGCATTGGTTTTTCATTTTTTTTGAATTTTTATGCCCATTTGAATCTTGGTCAAATTCTAGGTTTGACCATGATTTAATCAAGTTTAAAACATGAATATGAAAAATTAAGCATCTATCCTTCTTAGTCACTCCAATATGTAGCTCTTGGGAGGGTTTTTGAAATTTCCATGCTTGAAAACCAAAAACCACTTTTCTTCATGCATGCTTGACTTCATAAGACATAGTTTAGGGTTAGGGGGTAGATACATGATTTTCCTACTAGTTTGAATATGTCTAGACCTTGTTTATCAATTTAATTGAATGCTTACTATATGACATGAGCAGACCTTGGTTTTAATTTTTTTATACCCATTTGAATCTTCGTCAAATCGTAGGTTTGTTGACCAAGATTTGAACAAGTTTAAAACATGAATATGAAAAAGTAAGCATGTATGCGTCTTAACTAGTCACTCCAAAATGAAGCTCTTGGGAGGGTTTTTGAAATTTCCATGTTTGAAACCAAAAACCACTTCTTCTCTTCATGCTTGACTTCATAAGTCAGGGTTAATTTAGGGATATATAGGGGGTAGATACATGATTTTTCTGGTTTGATATGTCTAGACCTTGTTTATCAACTTAATTGAATGCTTACTATATGACATAAGAAGACTACGTGACTTGTGCTCACTGAAGTGTGGGACCTCACGCATGGGAACCACACGTACGTAAGTGACAGACTTGTTGCTCTAATAACTCGGGTGATCATTATACTGTATTAGTACATAGTTTCCTATGGATCCTTCTTAGTCACTCCAAAATGAAGCTCTTTGAGAGGGTTTTTGAAATTTCCATGTTTGAAACCCAAAACAACTTCTCTTCATACTTGACTTCATAAGACAGAGTTTAGGGTTAGGGGTAGATACATGATTTGTCTGGTTTGAATACGTCTAGACCTTGTTTATCAACTTTAATGCTTACTATATGACATAAGAAGACTATGTGCTTTGGTTTTTCATTTTTCTGATTTTTTCTATTTTTGATGCCCATTTGAATCTTGGTCAGATCCTAGGTTTTACCAAGATTTAAACAAGTTTAAAACATGAAAATGAAAAGGGAAGCATTTATCCTTCTTAGTCACTCTAAATGAAGTTTTTGGGAGGTTTTTGAAATTTCCATGTTTGAAACCCAAAACCACTTCTCTTCATGCTTGACTTCATAAGACATAGTTTAGGGTTAGGGGTACATACATGATTTGTATGTTTTGAATATGTCTAGACCTTGTTTATCAACTTGAATGCTTACTATATGACATAAGAAAACTACGTATGTGCTTTGGTTTTTCATTTTTCTGTTTTTTTTTTCAATTTTCCGCCCATTTGAATCTCTGTCAAATCCTAGGTTTGACCAAGATTTAAACAAGTTTAACACGTGAAAACGAAAAGGTAAGCATGGATCCTTCTTAGTCACTCCAAAATGTACCAATTGATAGATGTGTTAACTTTGCTTCATGGAAAAAATAATGTCATGTAAATGAGTTAACTTGGATTTCCTACCCTTGAATCCATAGGAAACTTTGTTCTAATGCACTATAATAATCAACCGAGTTTTTACACCAACAGGTCTGTCACTTACGTGTGGTGCCCATGCGTGAGGTCCCACACTTCAGTGAGCACAAGTCACGTGCAATAGGTATGCAAAGGGGGGGGAGATGATGCGGGGTGGCCTTTGGACACCTACGCCTCAAGACCAACAAGTGAAGCCCCGACTATCATCGACGCTACACCATGGCCAAGGAGTCCCCCAAGTGGACCAACAACACAAACCCCCGCCATATATGTCAAGGTGAACTCCTTCCTCTCGATACTCGACCTCGTAGATACCTTGGATGGAATGCTACCTCATGTCGGCATGTTATATGTCATTAGGTACAAGAGTCATCGAGGACCGGAGAGGAGGAACACCCATGGTGCAAGGAAGCAAGGGAAGGGAAGAGGAGCCATTCATCATGGTGCAAGGAAGAAGGAAGAAGGAAGGAAGAGGAAGAAGAGGCGAGAGGAGGAAGGCCGGCCGGTCCCAGGGCCGGTCAACCGGGCCACAGGCCGGCCCACCCGGCCCCAGGGCCGGTCTGACCGGGCCCCTGACCGGCCTGGCCGGTTTCGACCGGAAATTCCGCTTGTGCCATCCGGACGCGTTCCCGGGGCTTCGGGAGCCTCGCCCGGTCACGGCCCGGCCCAGAATCCGGTTTGGACCGGATGGCCCGGTCCCAGACCCGGTCGGACCGGCCCCTGGACCGGATTTCACGGGTTTGACCCACCAACTTGTACCCGTTCGACCCGAGCT
Source organism: Lolium multiflorum (assembly GCA_030979885.1). NCBI lineage: Eukaryota > Viridiplantae > Streptophyta > Magnoliopsida > Poales > Poaceae > Lolium > Lolium multiflorum. Next base: position 181,112,147 of record CM061749.1, on the reverse strand, counting down.
GCCTTGTATGCCTATATAAGACCCCAGCTCGCCCCCATAGCTGGTTAGACAAGATTTAGGCTTAAACATGACTTTGAGCTTTGTCTCCCTAGGGTTTCATCCCCTTTGTATCAAGGCACCCCATGTTGGATGATTGGATCTATGTGAGTGAGATTCTAGTGTAGCCCACTCTCTCTCCCTCACCTACCTCCATCCTCAACACCGATCTCTCACTCCGGGATTCTACCTCGAGTCTCTCCCGTGGTGATTCTATTGGCGTGGTCCATCGAGCCACGAGGGTAAGTATCGATTGTATCGGGTTGGTGTGCGTTGTGTTCTTCGCGTTCTTCGTGTTCTTCCGCCTCTCCCTCTCTTTCCCCTTTGATTCTTGGGTCATTCGCAAGATCGGGCCACACACGGGGTCTTAGACCTTAACATATGGTATCAGCAGCCTTTGGTTTCCGCGAATTTGACCCCCCACCCACCCAATTTCGTCTCTAAAAATTTTCCAAAAAATCCCCACGTAGCCCCGATTGTGAGGTGTGTGTGTAGTGTGGAGTCAAGCTTCTAAGCAAAACTCGTGTGGCAAGATAGCAAAAGCGAGCTAACGCTAACATAGTGCGAGAAAAAGCCGCCAAAACACAAAAAGAGTGCAAGTGCACCATAGAGCAAAAGTGTGCGAGTGCCATCATACATACAAATACACAAAGAGTGTAAGTGCCACCAAATACAAAAAGAGGAAAAAGCTTTTAAGCAAAAGAGAGAAAAGAGAAGAGAGGCCGCGTGTGAATCTTGTTGTCTCTTCGTTTGCAACCAAAGCTTTGCCTCTCCTTGTGTTAGTGTGACACCGAGCAACCTTGCTTTCGGGCTTCATACACTTTTCCGCTCATTCCTTGGTCGCACTAACCCCGCTTATCCCGTGTGTGAGTTCCACATCTTTTCCGTGTTTATAGTGATCATCGCTTTGACATTTGAGTTTTTGGATTTCACCCACCCTTAACAACAAACTTGATTTCGGATTTCATCTTTTGGCTTTCCACCACACTCACCTACCACCATATTTGCTAGCTTTTGCGTGTGTCTTTGTGTGAGTGCCCGATACAATTGTTCTAACTCTTGGTTTGTTGGATCACCCCAATCTTGTCATACCACGGTAAGATTGCGAGGTAGTGTTCTTCCACTAACATACACCATATAGATATTGTCTTGCTAACATGTATAGCGACGAAGAAGATATGGAGGAGTACACGGAGCACTCCGAGGAGGATGCCTCTTCAAGCACCGCGGATGTGGAGGAACATGTGGAGCTCTACACCGACTATGGCTCCGCGAGCATCGCCAACATGACCGACATCGAGGAGCTCTACACCGACTATGGCTCCGCGAGCATCGCCAACATGGACGACATCGACGAGCTCTACATCGACACTTGCTCAACAAGCATGGACGACATGGTGGAGCACCATCACGAGGACGACATCGACCCCACCATGTACACCGCCGATGCTCCCACATACCCCTACTTGGCCAATGGAGCTACATACGAAGATAGAGGACCTCCACGATGGCATCATCACGTGGATCATCAAGAGCGTCCCCAACATATTCGGCATCGACACACTTCTCCGAGCTCCACAAGGCGCCATCATGAGAGTGCCTATGCACAAGATCATCGACATCATGGACATCATATGGAGCATCAAGAGCGCCCCCAACATGAGCCATCACCTAGGCAAGGCAAGGACCGTCATCGACTCACACCATCTCATGATCGTCGTCGACCACCACCACCTCATGGTCTACATCGACATCCTTCCACACATGATCTTCGACGACACCACTCAAGACATGGTGATGAGGCAAGAAGACGAGAGCCTCGACATGAAGACCTTCCTCATAAGGCGACTTCTACCTCTTGCGCCACCACCACAATGGCCCCTACCTCGTCATATGCCTATGGACTCCGATGCTACAAGTGCAAGCAACAAGGCCACCTTCCACGGGAATGTCCCAATCTCCTATGTGAGGTGTGCAAGGCCAAGGGTCACGTGGCATGGCAATGCACAACGCCAAGCGCCAAGAAGCTCTACTTCGACGAGCTCAATGCACAAGTCTCCAAGATGCCACCACTTGAGGACGACTTAGGAGGCGATGGAGTTGAGCATGGTGAGCATGGGATTCTCCCTTCACCTACGGAGGCGCATGGAGTTGAGATGGTTGAGCATGGGATTTTCCCTTCAACCAAGGAGGCGCATAGAGATGAGCAAGTCGAACCTACTCCTACATGCTTGATTGATGAGTTGGTACCAATCCCATGTGAGCATGAGAGCCACTTAGCCCACTTGAGCGAGAGTGATAGTGAGTTGAGTGACTTCCACCCCATATGTGAGTTTGAGTGCTTCCATTTGGAGGACATGAGTGATACACAAAGTGAGTTGAGAGAGGTAGATGATAGGTCCATGGAGGACATCGCATTTGCTAACACATTAACCTCTCCCTCGCTTGTGTCTTCTTATGTTGCACTAGGTTCCACGGAGGACGAGTTCCCGCTCATGGAGAAGATGTACATGGTGCATGAAGACGATGATATCTCACCATGCTTGCTCCAAGATGGACGTGTCGACCACATGGATCCTCCTACTTCCACAACACCTACATCACATGAGTCGGCCTTCAAAGGTAACAACATAGGTGTTGATGATGCCATGATCCCACTAGTGGACATGATGACTTATGAATGCATGCATGATCTTGATGATACATTTGCTACGTCACTTGATTCTTTCATATTCCCATGTGATGCTTTGCTTGCTAACATTGTTGATCATGTGGAGTTGATTGATTGTGATACCATGACCATGCCATGCTATGAGAGCTTCAATTTTTCCACCATTGCTTGCAATATGTCGACCACTTGCTCTCTACCATGTATTGCTTGCAATGATAATGACAAGGATGACATTAGCTTCCGCATGCTTTGCCCCACATGTTTGCACTATTCCATGATCCTTGCATCCAAGATTATGAACAATTGCTCTTTCTTATGCTTGGTATGCAAGAATGCTTATTTCATTGTCCATGAGATGGCCCCCATAGCCTTCTCAATTTTTGATGATCATGAGTTACCACATGCCATGAATGCACCTTCTTGCCATATGCACCATCGCCATGCATTTCATACTATCTTGATTGACACTAATGGTGATGTGCACAAGACATGGAACATCATGATGGATGATGTATTCATCTACCATGCACACACGCTTTTTGTCTTGTTTCTTCCATGTGTAGGTACACGGACGACCACTTCCACCGCTACGGAGCATGATCTCACGAAACGCGCCATTGAGAGCTACCCCATCAAGGACCTAACCCGCGGGACTCACACCAAAGGGTATGTTTCCCAACGCCTTCGCCATCGTGTGTTTCCGACATTTCTTGTCGAGCTTCCGGTTTGGTCCAATTCCTCGTCACCTCTTTTGCTTCTTATGCAACATATCTTGACATATCTTGTTGGCACAATGGTTGTTGTATGTATTGATGATATCATCATACACTCCGAGAATCTCAAGGATCATGTCATACATGTGAGAGACACATTATGCACCTTGTGCCACAAGTTACACAAAAAGTTGCACTTCTTTGGATTTCTCATTTCATCTTTGGCATTTGCAATGGATTCTTTCACACTTGAGGACACTCATACTCGGCTCAAGCCAACCATACTCTCCCAAGTTCGAAGTCTCCATCGCTTTGCCATTGCACATAACAATTTTGCCCCAAATTTTGCCGCCGATACTTGCCTTTTGATTGTTCCATTTGTGTGGGACAATGCTACACACAACATTTTTGACACCTTCCAAAGCAAACTTTTACTTGCACAAATTTTTGTCCTACCACATTTTGGATACATCGACACTCTTTTGATCACCATTTTTGCCCAATGCCTTTTGGAGAAACGACTTGATGCTTCGTATTTGATTGAGAGCCTCTTGTTCGCCGGTCACCAAATTGGCATCCACAAGCTTTCCTTTTGCAAGTTGTTTTTCCCCTTGTTCTTCTTCGACCGAGACTTGGCCCCTCCACCACTACATGGGAGACCCGTTATGGACTACAACAAAGACGCCTGCACTACGACGAGCATCCCTAAGGACACAAGGGCACCTATACAAGTCCTTCCCGTCTACCTCATCGGTGAGGAGGAGCAAGAGTCGAGGACGACTCTTCCCCAAGGGGGGGAGATGATGCGGGGTGGCCTTTGGACACCTACGCCTCAAGACCAACAAGTGAAGCCCCGACTATCATCGACGCTACACCATGGCCAAGGAGTCCCCCAAGTGGACCAACAACACAAACCCCCGCCATATATGTCAAGGTGAACTCCTTCCTCTCGATACTCGACCTCGTAGATACCTTGGATGGAATGCTACCTCATGTCGGCATGTTATATGTCATTAGGTACAAGAGTCATCGAGGACCGGAGAGGAGGAACACCCATGGTGCAAGGAAGCAAGGGAAGGGAAGAGGAGCCATTCATCATGGTGCAAGGAAGAAGGAAGAAGGAAGGAAGAGGAAGAAGAGGCGAGAGGAGGAAGGCCGGCCGGTCCCAGGGCCGGTCAACCGGGCCACAGGCCGGCCCACCCGGCCCCAGGGCCGGTCTGACCGGGCCCCTGACCGGCCTGGCCGGTTTCGACCGGAATTCCGCTTGTGCCATCCGGACGCGTTCCCGGGGCTTCGGGAGCCTCGCCCGGTCACGGCCCGGCCCAGAATCCGGTTTGGACCGGATGGCCCGGTCCCAGACCCGGTCGGACCGGCCCCTGGACCGGATTTCACGGGTTTGACCCACCAACTTGTACCCGTTCGACCCGAGCTGCCTTGTATGCCTATATAAGACCCCAGCTCGCCCCCATAGCTGGTTAGACAAGATTTAGGCTTAAACATGACTTTGAGCTTTGTCTCCCTAGGGTTTCATCCCCTTTGTATCAAGGCACCCCATGTTGGATGATTGGATCTATGTGAGTGAGATTCTAGTGTAGCCCACTCTCTCTCCCTCACCTACCTCCATCCTCAACACCGATCTCTCACTCCGGGATTCTACCTCGAGTCTCTCCCGTGGTGATTCTATTGGCGTGGTCCATCGAGCCACGAGGGTAAGTATCGATTGTATCGGGTTGGTGTGCGTTGTGTTCTTCGCGTTCTTCGTGTTCTTCCGCCTCTCCCTCTCTTTCCCCTTTGATTCTTGGGTCATTCGCAAGATCGGGCCACACACGGGGTCTTAGACCTTAACACATTTTCTTTGTCAAGAGAAGACGCATCAGGATGCGTATTGGAAGTCTGTGGGTCCTTCTGGATCCTTCGGTTGTCCCTCTCACAAAAAAAAACAAATCTCTCTCATTCTCGGCCTCGCTCGACTCGCTCGCTCGCTCGCACCTCCTGCTCACTGACAAACCCTGCACAAAAGTCAACATCATCACCCGAAAAAGGGGAGACACCATAATGCTCTCCCTCCTTCTTCTCTCCTTCCGAGTGATCCCTCTTCCTCCGAGTTTCACTCGACGGGCAAACACATATGTGCTGCATAGTAATAATAAAAAGGTACTACAGAAAATTCGACCTACGAATCTATAATTAAATATACTAGGTTAAACTAGGGTTTTGCCCAGTACTACAGATCAAGGTTCAAAAAAATCCAACTACGGGGTTCGAACAACCCCATTTCTAATCAAAGATTTTTTTCGACGTCATCCAAATGGCCTCAAACTATAGCATGGGCGGATCCAGACTATAGCCAAGGGGGGCAGCCGCCCCCGCTCAATTTTCTGAAACCTTGTAATATGATATTTGCATCACTTATCATATGTTTGCCCCCTCTAAAAATTTATCCTAGGTCCGCCCCTAAACTGTAGGGTTAGCATCTAGTGCAGTATGTGTGAACATGTATGCACTATGTGTGCTATAACTTGTATGTCTTTCAAATTTGAACCAAATTTGAATAAGTGTAAAATATTTGAAATGGGGCTTTTGGCTTAAACGTTTGAAACCCAAAACGACTTCTCTTCATGCTAGACTTCATAAGACCGAGTTTATCAACTTGAATGCTTACGATATGACATAAGAAGACTATGTACTTTGGTTTTCATATTTCTGATTTTTAAAATTTTGTGTCCATTTGAATCTTGGTCAAATCCTAGGTTTGACCAAGATTTAAACAAGTTTATAACATGAAAATGAAAAGGTAATCATGGAAATGATATTTGCATCACTTACCATATGTTTGCCCATTTGAATCTTGTCAAATCCTAGATTTGACCAAGATAATTTAAACAAGTTTAAAACATGAAAATGAAAAGGGAAGCTTGTATCCTTCTTAGTCACTCTAAAATGAAGTTTGGGGAGGTTTTTGAAATTTCCATGCTTGAAACCAAAAACCACTTCTCTTCATGCTTGACTTCATAAGACAAAGTTTAGGGTTAGGGGTAGATACATGATTTTTCTGGTTTGAATATATGTCTAGACCTTATTTATCAACTTAATTGAATGCTTACTATATAACATAAGAAGACCTTGTTTTTTTTATTTTGTTTTTTAATTTTTATACGGATTTGAATCTTGGTCAAATCCTTGGTTTCACCAAGATTTGAATAAGTTTAAAACATGAATATGAAAAAGTAAGCATGCATGTATGCTTCATAATTAATCACTTCAAAATGAAGCTCTTGGGAGGGTTTTTGAAATTTCCATGTTTGAAACCAAAAAACCACATATCATCATGCTTGACTTCATGAGACAGAGTTTAGGTTAGGGGGTAGGTACATGATTTCTCTGGTTTGAATATGTCTAGAGACCTTGTTTATCAACTTAATTGAATGCTTACAATATAACATAAGAAGACTATGTGCCTTGGTTTTTCATTTTTTGTTTTTTTTAAATTATGCCCATTTGAATCTTTGTCAAATCCTAGGTTTGACCATGATTTAAACAAGTTTAAAACATGAATATGAAAAAGTAAGCATGTATCCTTCGTAGTCACTCCAAAATGAAGCTCGATCTTGAGAGGGTTTTTGAAATTTCCATGTTTGAAACCAAAAAACCACATACCTATCTTCATGCTTGACTTCATAAGACAGAGTTAATTAGGGGTTAGGGGTAGCTTGATACATGATATTTCTGGTTTGAATATGTCTAGACCTTATTTATCAACTTAATTGAATGCTTACTATATGACATAAGAAGACCTTGGTTTTCATTTTTTATACCCATTTGAATCTTGGTCAAATCATAGGTTTGACCAAGATTTGAACAAGTTTAAAACATGAATATGAAAAAGTAAGCACGTACGTATGCTTCTTAGTCACTCCAAAATGAAGCTCTTGGGAGGGTTTTTGAAATTTCCATGCTTGAAACCAAAAACCACTTCTCTTCATGCATGCTTGACTTCATAAGACAGAGTTTAGGGTTAGGGGTAGATACCTAATTTTCTGGTTTGAATATGTGTAGACCTTGTTTATCAAAATAATTGAATGCTTACTATATAACATAAGAAGACCTTGTTTTTTTTTGAATTTTTATACCCATTTGAATCTTGGTCAAATCCTTGGTTCCACCAAGATTTGAATAAGTTAAAAACATGAATATGAGAAAGTAAGCATGTATGCTTCTTAGTCACTTCAAAATGAAGCTATTGGGAGGGTTTTTGAATTTCCATGTTCGAAACTAAAAACCACATATCTTCATGCATGCATGCTTGACTTCATGAAACAGAGTTTAGGGTTAAGGGTAGATACATGCATGATTTTTCTTGTTTGAATATGTCTAGACCTTGTTTATCAACTTAATTGAATGCCTACTATATAACATAAGAAGACCTTTTTTTTAATTTTTATACCCATTTGAATCTTGGTCAAATCCTAGGTTTCACCAAGATTTGAATAAGTTTAAAACATGAATATGAAAAGGTAAGCATGCATGTATGCTTCTTAATTAATCGCTTCGAAATGAAGCTCTCGAGAGGGTTTTTGAAATTTCCATGTTTGAAACAAAAAAAACCACGTACTTCTCTTCATGCTTAACTTCATAAGACAGAGTTTGGGGATAGGGGTAGCTTGATACATGATTTTTCTGGTTTGAATATGTCTAGACCTTGTTTATCAACTTAATTGAATGCTTACTAGATGACATATATAAGATGACTATGTGCATTGGTTTTTCATTTTATTGTTTTTTTTGAATTTTTATGCCCATTTGAATCTTGGTCAAATCCTAGGTTTGACCATGATTTAAACAATTTAAAACATGAATATGAAAAATTAAGCATGTATCCTTCGTAGTCACTCCAAAATGAAGCTCGATCTTGAGAGGGTTTTTGAAATTTCCATGATTGAAACCAAAAACCACTTCTCTTCATGCTTGAATTCATAAGTCAGGGTTTAGGGATATATAGGGGGTAGATACATGATTTTTCTGGTTTGAATATGTCTAGAGCTTGTTTTTCAACTTGAATGCTTACTATATGACATACGAAGACTGTTTGCTAACGGAGGGATTAAGCACTCTAGCTATGAAAAGTACCAAACGATGCATACCAAAATGATTTTTTAGAGGAATACTAGTTCGGATTATATAATTTTATATTAGCAGGCCAAAATCGAACCCCGTAGTTGGATTTTCAGAAATTGATCCGTAGTACTGGGCAAAACCCTAGTTTAGCTTATTTAATAATAGATTCGTAGGTCGATTTTTTTACGTTATTATTATTATTACTAGGCAGCACATGTGTTTGCCCGTCCAGTGAAACTCTTTCATTTCATTTTTCTTTTCCGCAAGGTCGGGAGTCGGAGGAAGAGGGATCACACGGGAGGAGACGAAGGGAGAGCAGTCACGGGGCCCCACTTATTTATGGTGTCTATCCTTTTTCTGGTGATGTTGACTGTTGTGCAGGGTTGTCAGTGCGCAGGGGGGTGCGAGCGAGCGAGAAAGGCCGAGAATGAGAGAGATGTTTTTTTAGAGGGACAACCGAACGATCCTGAAGGACCCAGATTTCCAATACGCATCAGAGCGCAGTTTACAGCAGGACACAAAATAAACAGGAAATTACGTCTAAATCCCTAAGATTTACATGGTAGACCCCATGCTGAAAGCAAGAAATGCGATCGGGTCCTTAATAGGCACCGTCCGGATTGATCCTCGTCGGAGCCGGGGACGAACCACTTGGCGCGACCAAATCGCCATGGCTACAGAGCCTGCACACCATGGCCTACGAGCTGAGCTAGAAACGACCTGCCAAAACCGGCAGCCAACGGAGGTGGATAATTGAGAGAGAGAGAGAGAGAGAGAGAGAGAGAGAGAGTGTTGATGCCTCTCTCTTGACAAAGAAGATGGCTGGGAGTTTGCTTACCTAGCGTACGTGACTTGTGCTCACTGAAGTGTGGGACCTCACGCATGGGAACCACACGTAAGTGACAGACTTGTTGCTCTAATAACTCGGGTGATCATTATACTGTATTAGTACATAGTTTCCTATGGATCCTTCTTAGTCACTCCAAAATGAAGCTCTTTGGGAGGGTTTTTGAAATTTCCATGTTTGAAACCAAAAATAAGAAGACTATGTGCCTTGATTTTTCATTTTTTTAAAATTTTGCCCATTTGAATCTTGGTCAAATCCTAGGTTTGACCATGATTTAAACAAGTTTAAAACATGAATATGAAAAATTAAGCATGTATCCTTCATAGTCACTCCAAAATGAAGCTCTTGAGAGGGTTTTTGAAATTTCCATGTTTGAAACCAAAAAAACCGCGTACTTCTCTTCATGCTTGACTTCATAAGAGAGAGTTTGGGGATAGGGGTAGCTTGATACATGAATTTTCTGGTTTGAATATGTCTAGACCTTGTTTATCAACTTAATTGAATGCTTACTAGATGACATAAGATGACTATGTGCATTGGTTTTTCATTTTATTGTTTTTTTGAATTTTTATGCCCATTTGAATCTTGGTCAAATCCTAGGTTTGACCATGATTTAAACAAGTTTAAAACATGAATATGAAAAATTAAGCATCTATCCTTCTTAGTCACTCCAATATGTAGCTCTTGGGAGGGTTTTTGAAATTTCCATGCTTGAAACCAAAAACCACTTCTCTTCATGCATGCTTGACTTCTTCATATAAGACAGAGTTTAGGGTTAGGGGGTAGATACATGATTTTCCTGGTTTGAATATGTGTAGACCTTGTTTATCAAATTAATTGAATGCTTACTATATAACATATAAGAAGACCTTTTTTTTGAACTTTTATACCCATTTGAATCTTGGTCAAATCCTTGGTTCCACCAAGATTTGAATAAGTTAAAAACATGAATATGAAAAAGTAAGCATGTATGCTTCTTAGTCACTTCAAAAATGAAGCTCTTGGGAGGGTTTTTGAATTTCCATGTTCGAAACCAAAAACCACAAATCTTCATGCTTACTTCATGAAACATAGTTTATATTAGGGTTAGGGGTAGATACATGCTTGATTTTTCTTGTTTGAATATGTCTAGACCTTGTTTATCAACTTAATTGAATGCCTACTATATAACATATATAAGAAGACCTTTTTTGTTTTTTTTTAATTTTTATACCCATTTGAATCTTGGTCAAATCCTAGGTTTCACCAAGATTTGAATAAGTTTAAAACATGAATATGAAAAAGTAAGCATGCATGTATGCTTCTTAATTAATCACTTCGAAATGAAGCTCTTGGGAGGGTTTTTGAAATTTCCATGTTTGAAACCAAAAACCACATATCTTCATGCATGTGCTTGACTTCATGAGACAGAGTTTAGTGTTAGGGGGTAGATACATGATTTCTCTCGTTTGAATATGTCTAGACCTTGTTTATCAACTTAATTGAATGCTTACTATATGACATAAGAAGACTATGTGCCTTGATTTTTTTTAAAATTTTGTCCATTTGAATATTGGCCAAATCCTAGGTTTGACCATGATTTAAACAAGTTTAAAACATGAATATATATGAAAAATTAAGCATGTATCATTCGTAGTCACTCCAAAATGAAGCTCTTGAGAGGGTTTTTGAAATTTCCATGTTTGAAACCAAATAACCACGTACTTCTCTTCATGCTTGACTTCATAAGACAGAGTTTGGGGTTAGGGTTAGCTTGATACATGAATTTTCTGGTTTGAATATGTCTAGACATTGTTTATCAACTTAATTGAATGCTTACTAGATGACATAAGATGACTATGTGCATTGGTTTTTCATTTTTTTGAATTTTTATGCCCATTTGAATCTTGGTCAAATTCTAGGTTTGACCATGATTTAATCAAGTTTAAAACATGAATATGAAAAATTAAGCATCTATCCTTCTTAGTCACTCCAATATGTAGCTCTTGGGAGGGTTTTTGAAATTTCCATGCTTGAAAACCAAAAACCACTTTTCTTCATGCATGCTTGACTTCATAAGACATAGTTTAGGGTTAGGGGGTAGATACATGATTTTCCTACTAGTTTGAATATGTCTAGACCTTGTTTATCAATTTAATTGAATGCTTACTATATGACATGAGCAGACCTTGGTTTTAATTTTTTATACCCATTTGAATCTTCGTCAAATCGTAGGTTTGTTGACCAAGATTTGAACAAGTTTAAAACATGAATATGAAAAAGTAAGCATGTATGCGTCTTAACTAGTCACTCCAAAATGAAGCTCTTGGGAGGGTTTTTGAAATTTCCATGTTTGAAACCAAAAACCACTTCTTCTCTTCATGCTTGACTTCATAAGTCAGGGTTAATTTAGGGATATATAGGGGGTAGATACATGATTTTTCTGGTTTGATATGTCTAGACCTTGTTTATCAACTTAATTGAATGCTTACTATATGACATAAGAAGACTACGTGACTTGTGCTCACTGAAGTGTGGGACCTCACGCATGGGAACCACACGTACGTAAGTGACAGACTTGTTGCTCTAATAACTCGGGTGATCATTATACTGTATTAGTACATAGTTTCCTATGGATCCTTCTTAGTCACTCCAAAATGAAGCTCTTTGAGAGGGTTTTTGAAATTTCCATGTTTGAAACCCAAAACAACTTCTCTTCATACTTGACTTCATAAGACAGAGTTTAGGGTTAGGGGTAGATACATGATTTGTCTGGTTTGAATACGTCTAGACCTTGTTTATCAACTTTAATGCTTACTATATGACATAAGAAGACTATGTGCTTTGGTTTTTCATTTTTCTGATTTTTTCTATTTTTGATGCCCATTTGAATCTTGGTCAGATCCTAGGTTTTACCAAGATTTAAACAAGTTTAAAACATGAAAATGAAAAGGGAAGCATTTATCCTTCTTAGTCACTCTAAATGAAGTTTTTGGGAGGTTTTTGAAATTTCCATGTTTGAAACCCAAAACCACTTCTCTTCATGCTTGACTTCATAAGACATAGTTTAGGGTTAGGGGTACATACATGATTTGTATGTTTTGAATATGTCTAGACCTTGTTTATCAACTTGAATGCTTACTATATGACATAAGAAAACTACGTATGTGCTTTGGTTTTTCATTTTTCTGTTTTTTTTTTGAATTTTCCGCCCATTTGAATCTCTGTCAAATCCTAGGTTTGACCAAGATTTAAACAAGTTTAACACGTGAAAACGAAAAGGTAAGCATGGATCCTTCTTAGTCACTCCAAAATGTACCAATTGATAGATGTGTTAACTTTGCTTCATGGAAAAAATAATGTCATGTAAATGAGTTAACTTGGATTTCCTACCCTTGAATCCATAGGAAACTTTGTTCTAATGCACTATAATAATCAACCGAGTTTTTACACCAACAGGTCTGTCACTTACGTGTGGTGCCCATGCGTGAGGTCCCACACTTCAGTGAGCACAAGTCACGTGCAATAGGTACGCAAACTCCCAGCCATTTTCTTTGTCAAGAGAAGACGCATCAGGATGCGTATTGGAAGTCTGTGGGTCCTTCTGGATCCTTCGGTTGTCCCTCTCACAAAAAAACAAATCTCTCTCATTCTCGGCCTCGCTCGACTCGCTCGCTCGCTCGCTCGCTCGCACCTCCTGCTCACTGACAAACCCTGCACAAAAGTCAACATCATCACCCGAAAAAGGGGAGACACCATAATGCTCTCCCTCCTTCTTCTCTCCTTCCGAGTGATCCCTCTTCCTCCGAGTTTCACTCGACGGGCAAACACATATGTGCTGCATAGTAATAATAAAAAGGTACTACAGAAAATTCGACCTACGAATCTATAATTAAATATACTAGGTTAAACTAGGGTTTTGCCCAGTACTACAGATCAAGGTTCAAAAAATCCAACTACGGGGTTCGAACAACCCCATTTCTAATCAAAGAATTTTTTCGACGTCATCCAAATGGCCTCAAACTATAGCATGGGCGGATCCAGACTATAGCCAAGGGGGGCAGCCGCCCCCGCTCAATTTTCTGAAACCTTGTAATATGATATTTGCATCACTTATCATATGTTTGCCCCCTCTAAAAATTTATCCTAGGTCCGCCCCTAAACTGTAGGGTTAGCATCTAGTGCAGTATGTGTGAACATGTATGCACTATGTGTGCTATAACTTGTATGTCTTTCAAATTTGAACCAAATTTGAATAAGTGTAAAATATTTGAAATGGGGCTTTTGGCTTAAACGTTTGAAACCCAAAACGACTTCTCTTCATGCTAGACTTCATAAGACCGAGTTTATCAACTTGAATGCTTACGATATGACATAAGAAGACTATGTACTTTGGTTTTCATATTTCTGATTTTTAAAATTTTGTGTCCATTTGAATCTTGGTCAAATCCTAGGTTTGACCAAGATTTAAACAAGTTTATAACATGAAAATGAAAAGGTAATCATGGAAATGATATTTGCATCACTTACCATATGTTTGCCCATTTGAATCTTGTCAAATCCTAGATTTGACCAAGATAATTTAAACAAGTTTAAAACATGAAAATGAAAAGGGAAGCTTGTATCCTTCTTAGTCACTCTAAAATGAAGTTTGGGGAGGTTTTTGAAATTTCCATGCTTGAAACCAAAAACCACTTCTCTTCATGCTTGACTTCATAAGACAAAGTTTAGGGTTAGGGGTAGATACATGATTTTTCTGGTTTGAATATATGTCTAGACCTTATTTATCAACTTAATTGAATGCTTACTATATAACATAAGAAGACCTTGTTTTTTTTATTTTGTTTTTTAATTTTTATACGGATTTGAATCTTGGTCAAATCCTTGGTTTCACCAAGATTTGAATAAGTTTAAAACATGAATATGAAAAAGTAAGCATGCATGTATGCTTCATAATTAATCACTTCAAAATGAAGCTCTTGGGAGGGTTTTTGAAATTTCCATGTTTGAAACCAAAAAACCACATATCATCATGCTTGACTTCATGAGACAGAGTTTAGGTTAGGGGGTAGGTACATGATTTCTCTGGTTTGAATATGTCTAGAGACCTTGTTTATCAACTTAATTGAATGCTTACAATATAACATAAGAAGACTATGTGCCTTGGTTTTTCATTTTTTGTTTTTTTTAAATTATGCCCATTTGAATCTTTGTCAAATCCTAGGTTTGACCATGATTTAAACAAGTTTAAAACATGAATATGAAAAAGTAAGCATGTATCCTTCGTAGTCACTCCAAAATGAAGCTCGATCTTGAGAGGGTTTTTGAAATTTCCATGTTTGAAACCAAAAAACCACATACCTATCTTCATGCTTGACTTCATAAGACAGAGTTAATTAGGGGTTAGGGGTAGCTTGATACATGATATTTCTGGTTTGAATATGTCTAGACCTTATTTATCAACTTAATTGAATGCTTACTATATGACATAAGAAGACCTTGGTTTTCATTTTTTATACCCATTTGAATCTTGGTCAAATCATAGGTTTGACCAAGATTTGAACAAGTTTAAAACATGAATATGAAAAAGTAAGCACGTACGTATGCTTCTTAGTCACTCCAAAATGAAGCTCTTGGGAGGGTTTTTGAAATTTCCATGCTTGAAACCAAAAACCACTTCTCTTCATGCTTGACTTCATAAGACAAAGTTTAGGGTTAGGGGTAGATACATGATTTTTCTGGTTTGAATATATGTCTAGACCTTATTTATCAACTTAATTGAATGCTTACTATATAACATAAGAAGACCTTGTTTTTTTATTTTGTTTTTTAATTTTTATACGGATTTGAATCTTGGTCAAATCCTTGGTTTCACCAAGATTTGAATAAGTTTAAAACATGAATATGAAAAAGTAAGCATGCATGTATGCTTCATAATTAATCACTTCAAAATGAAGCTCTTGGGAAGGTTTTTGAAATTTCCATGTTTGAAACCAAAAAACCACATATCATCATGCTTGACTTCATGAGACAGAGTTTAGGTTAGGGGGTAGGTACATGATTTCTCTGGTTTGGATATGTCTAGAGACCTTGTTTATCAACTTAATTGAATGCTTACAATATAACATAAGAAGACTATGTGCCTTGGTTTTTCATTTTTTGTTTTTTTAAATTATGCCCATTTGAATCTTTGTCAAATCCTAGGTTTGACCATGATTTAAACAAGTTTAAAACATGAATATGAAAAAGTAAGCATGTATCCTTCGTAGTCACTCCAAAATGAAGCTCGATCTTGAGAGGGTTTTTGAAATTTCCATGTTTGAAACCAAAAAACCACATACCTATCTTCATGCTTGACTTCATAAGACAGAGTTAATTAGGGGTTAGGGGTAGCTTGATACATGATATTTCTGGTTTGAATATGTCTAGACCTTATTTATCAACTTAATTGAATGCTTACTATATGACATAAGAAGACCTTGGTTTTCATTTTTTTTACCCATTTGAATCTTGGTCAAATCATAGGTTTGACCAAGATTTGAACAAGTTTAAAACATGAATATGAAAAAGTAAGCACGTACGTATGCTTCTTAGTCACTCCAAAATGAAGCTCTTGGGAGGGTTTTTGAAATTTCCATTCTTGAAACCAAAAACCACTTCTCTTCATGCATGCTTGACTTCATAAGACAGAGTTTAGGGTTAGGGGTAGATACCTAATTTTCTGGTTTGAATATGTGTAGACCTTGTTTATCAAAATAATTGAATGCTTACTATATAACATAAGAAGACCTTGTTTTTTTTGAATTTTTATACCCATTTGAATCTTGGTCAAATCCTTGGTTCCACCAAGATTTGAATTAATAAGTTAAAAACATGAATATGAGAAAGTAAGCATGTATGCTTCTTAGTCACTTCAAAATGAAGCTATTGGGAGGGTTTTTGAATTTCCATGTTCGAAACTAAAAACCACATATCTTCATGCATGCATGCTTGACTTCATGAAACAGAGTTTAGGGTTAAGGGTAGATACATGCATGATTTTTCTTATTTGAATATGTCTAGACCTTGTTTATCAACTTAATTGAATGCCTACTATATAACATAAGAAGACCTTTTTTGTTTTTTTTAATTTTTACCCATTTGAATCTTGGTCAAATCCTAGGTTTCACCAAGATTTGAATAAGTTTAAAACATGAATATGAAAAGGTAAGCATGCATGTATGCTTCTTAATTAATCGCTTCGAAATGAAGCTCTTGAGAGGGTTTTTGAAATTTCCATGTTTGAAACAAAAAAACCACGTACTTCTCTTCATGCTTGACTTCATAAGACAGAGTTTGGGGATAGGGGTAGCTTGATACATGATTTTTCTGGTTTGAATATGTCTAGACCTTGTTTATCAACTTAATTGAATGCTTACTAGATGACATAAGATGACTATGTGCATTGGTTTTTCATTTTATTGTTTTTTTTTGAATTTTTATGCCCATTTGAATCTTGGTCAAATCCTAGGTTTGACCATGATTTAAACAATTTAAAACATGAATATGAAAAATTAAGCATGTATCCTTCGTAGTCACTCCAAAATGAAGCTCGATCTTGAGAGGGTTTTTGAAATTTCCATGTTTGAAACCAAAAAACCACGTACTTCTCTTCATGCTAGACTTCATAAGACAAAGTTTGGGGTTAGGGGTAGCTTGATACATAAACTTTCTGGTTTGAGTATGTCTAGACATTGTTTATCAACTTAATTGAATGCTTACTAGATGACATAAGAGTTTTTGAAATTTCCATGCTTGAAAACCAAAAACCACTTCTCTTCATGCATGCTTGACTTCATAAGATAGAGTTTGGGGTTAGGGGGTAGATACATGATTTTCCTGCTAGTTTGAATATGTCTAGACCTTGTTTATTAATTTAATTGAATGCTCACTATATGACATGAGCAGACCTTGGTTTTAATTTTTTTATACCCATTTGATTCTTCGTCAAATCCTAGGTTTGTTGACCAAGATTTGAACAAGTTTAAAACATTAATATGAAAAGGTAAGCATGTATGCTTCTTAATTAGTCACTCCAAAATGAAGCTCTTGGGAGGGTTTTTGAAATTTCCATGATTGAAACCAAAAACCACTTCTCTTCATGCTTGAATTCATAAGTCAGGGTTTAGGGATATATAGGGGGTAGATACATGATTTTTCTGGTTTGAATATGTCTAGAGCTTGTTTTTCAACTTGAATGCTTACTATATGACATACGAAGACTGTTTGCTAACGGAGGGATTAAGCACTCTAGCTATGAAAAGTACCAAACGATGCATACCAAAATGATTTTTTAGAGGAATACTAGTTCGGATTATATAATTTTATATTAGCAGGCCAAAATCGAACCCCGTAGTTGGATTTTCAGAAATTGATCCGTAGTACTGGGCAAAACCCTAGTTTAGCTTATTTAATAATAGATTCGTAGGTCGATTTTTTTACGTTATTATTATTATTACTAGGCAGCACATGTGTTTGCCCGTCCAGTGAAACTCTTTCATTTCATTTTTCTTTTCCGCAAGGTCGGGAGTCGGAGGAAGAGGGATCACACGGGAGGAGACGAAGGGAGAGCAGTCACGGGGCCCCACTTATTTATGGTGTCTATCCTTTTTCTGGTGATGTTGACTGTTGTGCAGGGTTGTCAGTGCGCAGGGGGGTGCGAGCGAGCGAGAAAGGCCGAGAATGAGAGAGATGTTTTTTTTAGAGGGACAACCGAACGATCCTGAAGGACCCAGATTTCCAATACGCATCAGAGCGCAGTTTACAGCAGGACACAAAATAAACAGGAAATTACGTCTAAATCCCTAAGATTTACATGGTAGACCCCATGCTGAAAGCAAGAAATGCGATCGGGTCCTTAATAGGCACCGTCCGGATTGATCCTCGTCGGAGCCGGGGACGAACCACTTGGCGCGACCAAATCGCCATGGCTACAGAGCCTGCACACCATGGCCTACGAGCTGAGCTAGAAACGACCTGCCAAAACCGGCAGCCAACGGAGGTGGATAATTGAGAGAGAGAGAGAGAGAGTGTGTGTGTTGATGCCTCTCTCTTGACAAAGAAGATGGCTGGGAGTTTGCTTACCTAGCGTACGTGACTTGTGCTCACTGAAGTGTGGGACCTCACGCATGGGAACCACACGTAAGTGACAGACTTGTTGCTCTAATAACTCGGGTGATCATTATACTGTATTAGTACATAGTTTCCTATGGATCCTTCTTAGTCACTCCAAAATGAAGCTCTTTGGGAGGGTTTTTGAAATTTCCATGTTTGAAACCAAAAATAAGAAGACTATGTGCCTTGATTTTTCATTTTTTTAAAATTTTGCCCATTTGAATCTTGGTCAAATCCTAGGTTTGACCATGATTTAAACAAGTTTAAAACATGAATATGAAAAATTAAGCATGTATCCTTCATAGTCACTCCAAAATGAAGCTCTTGAGAGGGTTTTTGAAATTTCCATGTTTGAAACCAAAAAACCGCGTACTTCTCTTCATGCTTGACTTCATAAGAGAGAGTTTGGGGATAGGGGTAGCTTGATACATGAATTTTCTGGTTTGAATATGTCTAGACCTTGTTTATCAACTTAATTGAATGCTTACTAGATGACATAAGATGACTATGTGCATTGGTTTTTTTTTTTTTTTTTTGAATTTTTATGCCCATTTGAATCTTGGTCAAATCCTAGGTTTGACCATGATTTAAACAAGTTTAAAACATGAATATGAAAAATTAAGCATCTATCCTTCTTAGTCACTCCAATATGTAGCTCTTGGGAGGGTTTTTGAAATTTCCATGCTTGAAACCAAAAACCACTTCTCTTCATGCATGCTTGACTTCTTCATAAGACAGAGTTTAGGGTTAGGGGGTAGATACATGATTTTCCTGGTTTGAATATGTGTAGACCTTGTTTATCAAATTAATTGAATGCTTACTATATAACATATAAGAAGACCTTTTTTTTGAACTTTTATACCCATTTGAATCTTGGTCAAATCCTTGGTTCCACCAAGATTTGAATAAGTTAAAAACATGAATATGAAAAAGTAAGCATGTATGCTTCTTAGTCACTTCAAAAATGAAGCTCTTGGGAGGGTTTTTGAATTTCCATGTTCGAAACCAAAAACCACAAATCTTCATGCTTACTTCATGAAACATAGTTTATATTAGGGTTAGGGGTAGATACATGCTTGATTTTTCTTGTTTGAATATGTCTAGACCTTGTTTATCAACTTAATTGAATGCCTACTATATAACATATATAAGAAGACCTTTTTTGTTTTTTTTAATTTTTATACCCATTTGAATCTTGGTCAAATCCTAGGTTTCACCAAGATTTGAATAAGTTTAAAACATGAATATGAAAAAGTAAGCATGCATGTATGCTTCTTAATTAATCACTTCGAAATGAAGCTCTTGGGAGGGTTTTTGAAATTTCCATGTTTGAAACCAAAAACCACATATCTTCATGCATGCGCTTGACTTCATGAGACAGAGTTTAGTGTTAGGGGGTAGATACATGATTTCTCTCGTTTGAATATGTCTAGACCTTGTTTATCAACTTAATTGAATGCTTACTATATGACATAAGAAGACTATGTGCCTTGATTTTTTTTAAAATTTTGTCCATTTGAATCTTGGCCAAATCCTAGGTTTGACCATGATTTAAACAAGTTTAAAACATGAATATATATGAAAAATTAAGCATGTATCATTCGTAGTCACTCCAAAATGAAGCTCTTGAGAGGGTTTTTGAAATTTCCATGTTTGAAACCAAATAACCACGTACTTCTCTTCATGCTTGACTTCATAAGACAGAGTTTGGGGTTAGGGTTAGCTTGATACATGAATTTTCTGGTTTGAATATGTCTAGACATTGTTTATCAACTTAATTGAATGCTTACTAGATGAGACATAAGATGACTATGTGCATTGGTTTTTCATTTTTTTTGAATTTTTATGCCCATTTGAATCTTGGTCAAATTCTAGGTTTGACCATGATTTAATCAAGTTTAAAACATGAATATGAAAAATTAAGCATCTATCCTTCTTAGTCACTCCAATATGTAGCTCTTGGGAGGGTTTTTGAAATTTCCATGCTTGAAAACCAAAAACCACTTTTCTTCATGCATGCTTGACTTCCTAAGACATAGTTTAGGGTTAGGGGGTAGATACATGATTTTCCTACTAGTTTGAATATGTCTAGACCTTGTTTATCAATTTAATTGAATGCTTAATATATGACATGAGCAGACCTTGCTTTTAATTTTTTTATACCCATTTGAATCTTCGTCAAATCGTAGGTTTGTTGACCAAGATTTGAACAAGTTTAAAACATGAATATGAAAAAGTAAGCATGTATGCGTCTTAACTAGTCACTCCAAAATGAAGCTCTTGGGGAGGGTTTTTGAAATTTCCATGTTTGAAACCAAAAACCACTTCTTCTCTTCATGCTTGACTTCATAAGTCAGGGTTAATTTAGGGATATATAGGGGGTAGATACATGATTTTTCTGGTTTGATATGTCTAGACCTTGTTTATCAACTTAATTGAATGCTTACTATATGACATAAGAAGACTACGTGACTTGTGCTCACTGAAGTGTGGGACCTCACGCATGGGAACCACACGTAAGTGACAAACTTGTTGCTCTAATAACTCGGGTGATCATTATACTGTATTAGTACATAGTTTCCTATGGATCCTTCTTAGTCACTCCAAAATGAAGCTCTTTGAGAGGGTTTTTGAAATTTCCATGTTTGAAACCCAAAACAACTTCTCTTCATGCTTGACTTCATAAGACAAAGTTTAGGGTTAGGGGTAGATACATGATTTGTCTGGTTTGAATACGTCTAGACCTTGTTTATCAACTTTAATGCTTACTATATGACATAAGAAGACTATGTGCTTTGGTTTTTCATTTTTCTGATTTTTTCTATTTTTGATGCCCATTTGAATCTTGGTCAGATCCTAGGTTTTACCAAGATTTAAACAAGTTTAAAACATGAAAATGAAAAGGGAAGCATTTATCCTTCTTAGTCACTCTAAATGAAGTTTTTGGGAGGTTTTTGAAATTTCCATGTTTGAAACCCAAAACCACTTCTCTTCATGCTTGACTTCATAAGACATAGTTTAGGGTTAGGGGTACATACATGATTTGTATGTTTTGAATATGTCTAGACCTTGTTTATCAACTTGAATGCTTACTATATGACATAAGAAAACTACGTATGTGCTTTGGTTTTTCATTTTTCTGTTTTTTTTGAATTTTCTGCCCATTTGAATCTTGTCAAATCCTAGGTTTGACCAAGATTTAAACAAGTTTAACACGTGAAAACGAAAAGGTAAGCATGGATCCTTCTTAGTCACTCCAAAATGTACCAATTGATAGATGTGTTAACTTTGCTTCATGGAAAAAATAATGTCATGTAAATGAGTTAACTTGGATTTCCTACCCTTGAATCCATAGGAAACTTTGTTCTAATGCACTATAATAATCAACCGAGTTTTTACACCAACAGGTCTGTCACTTACGTGTGGTGCCCATGCGTGAGGTCCCACACTTCAGTGAGCACAAGTCACGTGCAATAGGTACGCAAACTCCCAGCCATTTTCTTTGTCAAGAGAAGACGCATCAGGATGCGTATTGGAAGTCTGTGGGTCCTTCTGGATCCTTCGGTTGTCCCTCTCACAAAAAAACAAATCTCTCTCATTCTCGGCCTCGCTCGACTCGCTCGCTCGCTCGCTCGCACCTCCTGCTCACTGACAAACCCTGCACAAAAGTCAACATCATCACCCGAAAAAGGGGAGACACCATAATGCTCTCCCTTCTTCTCTCCTTCCGAGTGATCCCTCTTCCTCCGAGTTTCACTCGACGGGCAAACACATATGTGCTGCATAGTAATAATAAAAAGGTACTACAGAAAATTCGACCTACGAATCTATAATTAAATATACTAGGTTAAACTAGGGTTTTGCCCAGTACTACAGATCAAGGTTCAAAAAAATCCAACTACGGGGTTCGAACAACCCCATTTCTAATCAAAGAATTTTTTCGACGTCATCCAAATGGCCTCAAACTATAGCATGGGCGGATCCAGACTATAGCCAAGGGGGGCAGCTGCCCCCGCTCAATTTTCTGAAACCTTGTAATATGATATTTGCATCACTTATCATATGTTTGCCCATTTGAATCTTGTCAAATCCTAGATTTGACCAAGATAATTTAAACAAGTTTAAAACATGAAAATGAAAAGGGAAGCTTGTATCCTTCTTAGTCACTCTAAAATGAAGTTTGGGGAGGTTTTTGAAATTTCCATGCTTGAAACCAAAAACCACTTCTCTTCATGCTTGACTTCATAAGATAAAGTTTAGGGTTAGGGGGTAGATACATGATTTTTCTGGTTTGAATATGTCTAGACCTTGTTATCAACTTAATTGAATGCTTACTATATATATGCCATAAGAAGATCGACTATGTGCATTGGTTTTTCATTTTATTGTTTTTTTAATTTTATGCCCATTTGAATCTTGGTCAAATCCTAAGTTTGACCATGATTTAAACAAGTTGAAAACATGAATATGAAAAATTAAGCATATGTCCTTCTTAGTCACTCCAAAATGAAGCTCTTGGGAGGGTTTTTGAAATTTCCATGTTTGAAACCAAAAACCACATATCTTCATGCTTGACTTCATGAGACAGAGTTTAGGGTTAGGGGGTAGATACATGATTTCTCTGGTTTGAATATGTCTAGACCTTGTTTATCAACTTAATTGAATGCTTACTATGTGACATAAGAAGACTATGTGCCTTGATTTTCCATTTTTTTAAATTATGCCCATTTGAATCTTGGCCAAATCCTAGGTTTGACCATGATTTAAACAAGTTGAAAACATGAATATAAAAAGTTAAGCATATATCCTTCTTAGTCACTCCAAAATGAAGCTCTTGGGAGGGTTTTTGAAATTTCCATGTTTGAAACCAAAAACCACATATCTTCATGCTTGACTTCATGAGATAGAGTTTAGGGTTAGGGGTAGATACATGATTTCTCTGGTTTGAATATATCTCTAGACCTTGTTTATCAACTTAATTGAATGCTTACTATGTGACATAAGAAGACTATGTTTGGCTATCTCTAGATCTTTTAATTTGATCAAATACGGTCTATGCACATGCATGGTTGTTTGGCTGTTTCAGTGTCCCTAGAGGCATACATATATACTGTTATTTAGCAATCTTTATTACAGTACAAAGGTCTTAACCTCATGGTTCACAGAAAGTATAAACGTAGATCAACCATCTAAACATAGAAGACATTCTAGTGTATGATTCTTACATATACACATCAACATCCTATCAGAAAATCTTAATGTGAATTGTACTGGCTGTACAAACCCGTGCATCATTCTCTAGCCGGTTGCACCCAAAAACCAAATCGTGGTACTTCATAGTTGACTGTATGTAGGACAACATACAGATCCAATGCGAAGCCATGGGTATCACCTGCATGACAGAACCATATTTCACATGGTTGGAGGTACTCCATATGGCATTTAAAATCATTCCTTGTCCTTCATATGGCCCTAAAAATAGTACAGTTGGATTTGTGGGTTTTAATTTTTTATTAACACACTCAATTGATTGCCCAAACATTGATTAATAATATTATTAAGGGGTGTGATGTTGAAAGCCATAAGAACAATGTGCCAAACAATCTTTGCTAGCGGACGGTAAATGTATACCCATCAGAAATAATCAGCAGACGTGCATGTTTCTTTGGTCAGAATAACTGCTGCACCATCTTAAAAGTAAATGGCATGACCATTTATTTGATTTGATAGCGTGCAGCTAGATGGCGTACATTACTATCTCTACTTCCTTGGGTCGCCCAAATCTGGAGTACTAAAAGCAAATCCTGGTGATTCATTTGACAAGACAACACAGATGCGTCCAAATTTCTCCGTCCATATTATTATAATCTGGAGTGCGTTGCCTCGTTGCCTTCCAAGAGAAGCTGCATTCCTTGCCAAAAAAGAGAGAGAGGCTGTATTTATAACTATCTCACCGGCCGCCACTAGTACAAACCATCACTCCCTCTCCACCTCCACCTCCATCTCTTCCCTAGTAGCTCCACCTCCATATCGGCGACGGACCACAATCGCGCGGCTTCGACTTCCTCTTCGACGGCGGCGGCGACAGAGGCGTGAGGCACCTTCTCCGCGGCGCATCACTCATCCTCGTCCCGCGGCAACAATGGCTGTATGTGAAATCACCATACCCTTTTGTATGGTAGAGATGATGATGTGCGGATAAAATTTTATTGGCGGTTGCTCATCCTTGTTTGAATATTTGGTGTAGATTCACATCTAGGGCAGGGTGTCAAGCGGGGTGGGTAGCGGGCTAGCTAGTTTCAGTGCGAGTGCTTTAAATCTGCTCTAATCTCAACCACTATTTGCTCTAATTTTCTGCTTTGCGGGACGATTCGCGGACGCCGCTTGCAACCCTAATCTAGGGTATTGATCCTAGTTTAGTAGACTACTAGGATTTACATGCCAATTTGTTTTTAGACTAATCCGGATATTTGTCAATACTACTAGAGTACGTACTTCTTCCGTTCGTATTTAATTGACTCTAGTTGAAAGCATCGGCAGTTCATTTTCTTCTCTCCCTCGCGTCGACTAATTAAAACCGAACAGAGGGAGTATTAGGAATCCATGTGCATCCGTACTACCAGTAAGGTATTGCGTTGTTGCAGAGGCTCAGTGTAATCAATATCTTTCGATATTAATATACTCACTTTATCAGAAAATAAATTAGTAATCCATGTTCAAACTTGCTAGTTTGATCGACGTTTGATGATGATTTGTGAGGCCATGTATGGGCCTAGTTTGTTTTGCCTGGTGGTCAGTAGGCTGATGATTTATTTTTTTGCTTGGTCGATCTGTGGTCGTTCCATGGCCACTGCTGATTAAGCATTACTAGAATCAACAATTTTTTGCTTGTCTGGTGATTGGAAGTGTATGCGCTAGCACCATCGCACGATGATTAGTCTTAATGGAGATGCAGATGTCGATCAAGAGGGAGAAACATATCTTGATCATGCATTTCTCACGAGATTACTTGGTGATTGGAAGTAGAATCCACAATTTGTTGTGCAAACTTCTCAACATATGCATATATTCAATGAATTGGCTTTATGTGATCAATAGTACTTCTTATTGCAGATGGATGGAGGGGAAAGAGCGAAAAAACCGATACTTAGTGAGATGACTTCTCATTCTTTGACTTCTGATATCCCAGATAACAAGGTAAATATATAGAACGACGATTCGTAGGTGATAAAAGCAGAATCCACAATTTGCCGTGCAAACTTCTCAACATATGCATATATTTGATTAATTAGTTTTATGTGATCAATAGTATTACTTATTCCAGATGGACGTAGGGGAAGGAACGAAAAAGCGGATGCTATGTGAAATGACTTCTAAATCTGTGTGTTCTGATATCCCAGATGACAAGGTAAACATATGGACCGACGCTTGTTTTGCCGCTGCCCCTGTTAGATGGCTAGATGCTCTGGTCTAATTTCTGTTCATGTGCTTATTATTGCAGAAACATAGAGTTGAAGAAAACTCTATATTGTCTGATGACAAAGGTGAAATGGCATGCCAGTCTTTTAAACCTCCGACGCCACCTTGTTTACTGTCTATGGAGACTGATGCAGCTGGACCTGGTACTGATGAGCCTATACCTGGCATCATCGTGTCACATGAAGAAGGTTGTGGATTGGGTTTACCCCCTGCTGTAGAAACTGGTGGTGCAGCTGGAGCTGCTAGTGTAGAGCCTCTAGTGAACGGTGTCGTGCCACGGGAATTCTCTGAACTGGAGCAAAACGGTTTACCTATTGTCAAGACCGATATAACTGGTGCTGATGCTGGAGTTGCTACTGATGATCCTGCACCCGAAGGAGGTTTTGTATTGGTAGAACCCGTCATGACTATGCCCACAGTACTGACTGGTGGTGGACCTGGAGCTGGTAGGGTAGAGCCTCTAGCGAAAGGTGTGGTTGCTGGTGTACCATGGCCGACGATTTTGGTCCCTCCGTGGTGCATGTCAAAACTTTTTTTTCTCGTTTTTGAGGCCACCTAGCCCGACGAAAGCGGCCAAAACGTGGCGTATGGTGGCCCGGGACGTGGTGCATCTCGAAATCTCGGGTTCGCCGGCCGAGTCAACGCAAATCCGCACCGCCGAGGGATGTAGGGCCCAGATGGCAGCCTCTCTGGCATTGTTTTTTTCTAGATCGCGCCATCTCGTTCAACGTTCTCCGATCGAGCCGTTTACGATGCAGGATCATGGGTCCCGCATGTCATCCTCTATGAACCAAAATTCTTTCTATTCTTGGATTTTTTACCCCCTGATTTCTGGCTACTTCCTTTTTCTTTTGATCCCTTGCCGCCTTGGAAACGTTGAGACCGCTGCTGCTAAATGGGACCCGCATGTCATCCTCTATGTGCAATCAACTTTCTTTTCTTGGAGTTTTTTTGGCACCTCAAATTTGGTCACTTGCCTTTTTCTTTCGATCCCCTGCCGCCTCTCAAACGGTGATACCGCTGCTGCTAATGGGACCCGCATGTCATCCTCTATGTACTATAAAACTTTCTTTTCTGGATTATTTTTGGCACCTCATATTTGGTCACTTACCTTTTTCTTTCGATCCCCTGCCGCCTCTCAAACGGTGATACCGCTGCTGCTAAATGGGACCCGCATGTCATCCTCTATGTACTATAAAACTTTCTTTTCTTGGATTTTTGGCACCTCATATTTGGTCACTTGCCTTTTTCTTTTGATCCCCTGCCGCCTCTCAAACGTTGATACCGCTGCTGCTAAATGGGACCCGCATGTCATCCTCTATGTACTATAAAACTTTCTTTTCTTGGATTTTTTGGCACCTCATATTTGGTCACTTGCCTTTTCTTTTGATCCCTGCCGCCTCTCAAACGTTGATACCGCTGTTGCTAAATGGGACCCGCATGTCATCCTCTATGTACTATAAAACTTTCTTTTCTTGGATTTTTTTGGCACCTCATATTTGGTCACTTGACTTTTTCTTTCGATCCCCTGCTGCCTCTCAAACGGTGATACCGCTGCTGCTAAATGGGACCCGCATGTCATCCTCTATGTACTATAAAACTTTCTTTTCTTGGATTTTTTTGGCACCTCATATTTGGTCACTTGACTTTTTCTTTCGATCCCCTGCTGCCTCTCAAACGGTGATACCGCTGCTGCTAAATGGGACCCGCATGTCATCCTCTATGTACTATAAAACTTTCTTTTCTTGAATTATTTTTGGCTCCTCATATTTTTTCACTTGCCTTTTTCTTTCGATCCCCTGCCGCCTCTCAAACGGTGATACCGCTGCTGCTAAATGGGACCCGCATGTCATCCTCTATGTACTATAAAACATTCTTTTCTTGAATTATTTTTGGCTCCTGATATTTTTTCACTTGCCTTTTTCTTTCGATCTCATGCCACGTTTGAAACGTTGAGGAACCTGCTGGCTCATGGGACCCGCATGTCATCCTCTATGTACTATAAAAGTTCATTTTCTTGTTTTTTTTCACCATCTGATTTTTGGCAATTTCTTTTTTCTTTTGATCCCCTGCCGCCTCTCAAACGCTGATACCGCTGCTGCTAAATGGGACCCGCATGTCATCCTCTATGTACTATAAAACTTTCTTTTCTTGAATTATTTTTGGCTCCTCATATTTGGTCACTTGCCTTTTTCTTTCGATCTCATGCCAAGTTTGAAACGTTGAGGAACCTGCTGGCTCATGGGACCCGCATGTCATCCTCTATGTACTATAAAAGTTTATTTTCTTTATTTTTTTCACCCTCTGATTTTTGGCTATTTCCTTTTTCTTTTGATCCCCTGCCGCCTTGGAAACGTATGGTAAGTGACTCATGGGACCCGCATGTCATCCTCTATGTACAATCAACTTTCTTTTTCTTTTGATCTCAAGCCGCATTTGAAACGTTGAGACCGCTGCTGCTAAATGGGACCCGCATGTCATCCTCTACGTACAATAAAGTTTCTTTTCTTGGATTATCTTTGGCTCCTGATATTTTGTCACTTGCCTTTTTCTTTTGATCTCATGCCACCTTTGAAACGTTGAGTAAGCTGCTGGCTCATGGGTCCCGCATGTCATCCTCTACGAACAATAAAAGTTTCCTTTCTTGGAGTTATTTTTTACCCCTAATTTCTGGCTATTTGCCTTTTTCTTTTGATCTCCTGCCCCCTCTGAAACGATGAGGACGCTGTTGGCAGGTCGGTCCCACATGTCATCCTCTATGAACAATAAAAGTTTCCTTTGATGGATTTATTTTGAACCCCTCATTAATTTCTGGATATTTCCCCTGCCGCCTTGGAATCGTTGAGGATGCTGCTGCCTCATGGGTCCCGCATGTCATCCTCTCAGAACGGTAAATGTTTATTTTCTTGGATTTTGTTGACCAAACGATTTTTGGCTTATTTTTTCTTTCGATCACCTGCAGCCTTTAAAACGTTGAGGACGCCGCTGGCTCACGGGTCCCACATGTCAACCTCTATGAACAATAAACGCTGAGGATGCTGCTGCCTCATGGGTCCCGCATGTCATCCTCTCAGAACGAAAATGTTTCTTTTCTTGGATTTTTTACCAACAGATTTTTGGTTTATTTTTTCTTTCCATCCCCTGCCGCCTTTAAAACGTTGACGACGCTGTTTGCTCATGGGTCCCCGATGTCAGCCTCCCCGTACAAGAAACATATGATATCTTGATTATTTTGCAGACAATAAACAATGTATTGCGCTCTGAGCTATTTCAAACGGATAATTAAATCTTTATTTTTACATAAACAAACTTATATGTTGAATCTCCTTGTTTTTTTGTCTTTGCGAAGCATAGGACTTTCCTGTTTTTTTAGAAAATTCGGAACTTTCCTGTTTTGGAGTGGGCTGAAATTGTACGAGTCAAAAGGCCAAGCAGGATAGTTCGAAAGCCCAGATGTCCAGATGCAGCCCAATTGAAATCTTTCTTCTTGGATTTTTTTCACCCCCTGATTTCTGGCTACTTCATTTTTCTTTTGGTCCTGTGCCGCCTTGGAAACGTTGAGACCGCTGCTGCAAAATGGGACCCGCATGTCATCCTCTACGTACAATAAAATTTCTTTTCTTGGATTATTTTTGGCTCCTGATATTTGGTCACTTGCCTTTTCTTTCGATCCCGTGCAGCCTCTCAAACGGTGATACCGCTGCTGCAAAATGGGACCCGCATGTCATCCTCTACGTACAATAAACTTTCTTTTCTTGGATTATTTTTGGCTCCTGATATTTGGTCACTTGCCTTTTTCTTTCGATCTCATGCCACGTTTGAAACTTTGAGGAACCTGCTGGCTCGTGGGACCCGCATGTCATCCTCTATGTGCTATAAAAGTTTATTTTCTATGGTTTTTTTCACTCTCTGATTTTTGTCTATTTCCTTTTTCTTTTGATGCCCTGCCGCCTTGGAAACGTTGAGTAAGCTGCTTACACATGGGACCCGCATGTCATCCTCTATGTACAATCAAGTTTCTTTTCTTGAATTATTTTTGGCTCCTGATATTTCGTCACTTGCCTTTTTCTTTCGATCTCATGCCACGTTTGAAACGTTGAGGAACCTGCTGGCTCATGGGACCCGCATGTCATCCTCTATGTGCTATAAAAGTTTGTTTTCTTGGATTTTTTTTCACCCTCTGATTTTTGGCTCCTGATATTTCGTCACTTGCCTTTTACTTTTGATCCCCTGGCCCCTTTGAAACGTTGAGTAAGCTGCTGGCACATGGGACCCGCATGTCAACCTCTATGTCCATCAACTTTCTTTTCTTGGATTTTTTTTGACCCCCTACTTTCTAGCTACTTTCTTTTTCTTTTGATCTCAAGCCGCATTTCAAACATTGAGACCGCTGCTGCAAAATGGGACCCGCATGTCATCCTCTATGTACAATAAATCTTTGATTATTTTTGGCACCTCATATTTGGTCACTTGCGTTTTTTTCTTTCGATCTCATGCCACCTTTGAAACGTTGAGTAAGCTGCTGGCTCATGGGTCCCCCATGTCATCCTCTACGAACAATAAAAGTTTCCTTTCTTGGAGTTATTTTTGCCCCCTAATTTCTGGCTACTTCCTTTTTCTTTTGATCCCCTGCCGCCTTTGAAACGTTGAAAACTTTCTTTTCTTTGATTATTTTTGGCACCTCATATTTGGTCACTTGCCTTTTTCTTTCGATCCCCTGCCGCCTCCCAAACGGTGATACCGCTGATGCTAAATGGGACCCGCATGTCATCCTCTATGTACTATAAAACTTTCTTTTCTTGGATTTTTTTTGGCTCCTGATATTTGGTCACTTGCCTTTTTCTTTCGAGACCTCCTGCCGCACGGTGATACCGCTGCTGCTAAATGGGACCCGCATGTCATCCTCTATGTACAATAAAGTTTCTTTTCTTGGATTATTTTTGGCTCCTGATATTTGGTCACTTGCCTTTTTCTTTCGATCCCATGCCGCCTTTGAAACGTTGAGGAAGCTGCTGGCTCATGGGTCCCGCATGTCATCCTCTATGAACAATAAAAGTTTCCATTGTTGGAGTTATTTTTTACCCCTAATTTCTGGCTACTTCCTTTTTCTTTTGATCCCCTGCCGCCTTTGAACGTTGAAGAATCTGCTCGCTAATGGGTCCCACATGTCAGACTCTATGGACGATAAACCTTTCTTTTCTTGGAGTTATTTTGACCCCTAATTTCTGGCTATTTTGCCTTTTTTTGGATCCCGTGCTGCCTTGGAAACGTTGAGGATGCTGCTGCCACATGGGTCCCGCATGTCATCCTCTCAGAACGATAAATGTTTCTTTTCTTCGATTTTTTTACCCACTGATTTTTGATTTATTTTTTCTTTCGATCCCCTGCCGCCTTTAAAACTTTGACGACGCTGCTGGCTCATGGGTCCCGATGTCAGCCTCCCCGTACAAGAAACATGTGATATCTTGATTATTTTACAGACAATAAAAAGTGTATTTCGCTCTGAGCTATTGCAAACGGATAAATTAAATCTTTATTTTTACATAAACGAACTAATATGAATCTCCTTGTTTTTGTTTTGTTTTTGCGAAGCATAGGACTTTCTTGTTTTGGAGTGGGCTGAAATTGTACGAGTCAAAAGACGTCCAGCAGGTTAGAAGGCCCAGATGGCCAGGCAGCCCCAATTTATATCTTCCTTATCTTGGATTATTTTTTGATCAAAAGGCCCAGCAGGGGTACATCCTTTTTCTTTTGGTCCTGTGTGCCGCCTTGGAAACGTTGTGGACGCTGCTGCCTCATGGGACCCGCATGTCATCCTCTATGAACTATGAACTCTAAAAGTTTCTTTTTTCTTGGATTTTTTTTCACCCCTCTGATTTTTGGCTATTTCCTTTTTCTTTTGTTCCCCTGCCGCCTTGGGACCCGTATGTCATCCTCTATGTACAAAAAACTTTCTTTTCTTGGAGTTTTATTCCCCCTAATTTCGGGCTACTTTCGTTTTCTTTTGATCTCAAGCCGCATATGAAACATTGAGACCGCTGCTGCAAAATGGGACCCACATGTCATCCTCTATGTAAAATAAAAGTTTCTTTTCTTGGATTATTTTTCACGCTCTGATTTTTGGCTATTTCCTTTTTCTTTCGATCCCCTGCTGCTTGGAAACGTTGAGGATGCTGCTGCCTCATGGGTCCCACATGTCATCCACTATGAACAATAAAAGTTTCTTTTCTTCGATTTTTTTCACCCTCTGCTTTTTGGCTATTTCCTTTTCATTTGATCCCCTGCCGCCTTGGAAACGTTGAGGATGCTGCAGCGTCATGGGACCCGCATGTCATACTCTATGTACAATAAAAGTTTCTTTTCTAGGTTTTTGGCTCCTGATATTTGGTCACTTGCCTTTTTCTTTCAATCTCATGCCGACTCTCAAAGGTACAATAAAAGTTTCTTTTCTTGGATTATTTTTGGCTCCTGATATTTGGTCACTTGCCTTTTTCTTTCGATCTCATGCCGTCCTTGAAACGTTCAGACCGCTGCTACAACATGGGACCCTATGTCATCCTCTATGTACAATGAAAGTTTCTTTTCATGGATTATTTTTTGCTCCTGATATTTGGTCACTTTCCTTTTTCTTTCGATCTCATGCCGCCTCGGCCCTCTGAAACGACGAGTAAGTTGTTGGCTCATGGGACCCGCATGTCATCCTCTATGTACAATAAAGTTTTTTTCTTGGATTTTTTACCCCCTGATTTTTGGTCACTTGCCTTTTTCTTTCGATCCTGTGCCGCCTTTGAAATTGTGGACGCTGCTGGCTCATGGGTCCCACATGCCAGCCTCTATGAACAATAATATTTCTTTTCTTGGATTTTTTTTACCCCTGATTTCTGGCTATTTGCCTTTTTCTTTGGATCCCCGACCGCCTTTGAAACGATGAGGACGCTGCTGGCGCATAGCTCCCACATGTCAGCCTCTAAGAACAATAAACATTTCTTTTCTTGGATTTATAGTTGACCCCTAATTAATGGCTACTTCGCTTTTTTTTTCGATCCCCAGCCGCCTTAGAAACGTTGAGGACGCTGCTGGCTCATGGGTCCCATATGACAGCCTCTATGAAAAGTAAAACATTTACTTTCTTGGATTTATTTTTGACACCTAATTAATGACTACTTGGTTCTTTTCTTTTGATCCCGTGACGCCTTTGAAACGTTGAGGGCCCTGCTGGCTCATGGGTCCAACATGTCAGCCTCTATGAACAATAAGAGTTTCTATTGTTGCATTTATTTTTGACCCCTAATTTCTGGCTATTTGCCTTTTTTCCATTGCCTGCCACCTTAGAAACGTTGAGGACGCTGCTGGCTGGGTCCCACATGTCAGCCTCTTTGTACGATAAAAGTTTCCTTTGCTGGATTTATTTTTGACCCCTAATTTCTGGCTATTTGCCTTTTTCTTTCGAACTCCACCGCCTTTGAAACGTTGATGACGCTGCTGCAAACTGGGTACAATATGTCAGCCTCTTTGTGCGATAAACCTTTCCTTTCTTGGATTTTTTGGACACCTGATTTCGAGCTACTTGCCTTTTTCTTTCGATCTCCTGCCCCCTTTGAGAAACGCCGAGAACGATACTGGTTCGTGGGTCCCACATGTCATCCTCTCTGAATGATAAATGTTGGGGCCGCGGCTGCAAGATACGTCCCACATGTCAGCCTGACTGTTGAATAAACGTTTCCTTTCTCGAATTTATATTTGACCCCTGATTTCTGGCTACTTTGCCGTTTCTTTCGATCCCCTGCATGTCTGCTACTCCACCGAAAAACAGACCGGCATGTATTCATCACAATACTGGTAGCTAATTTAGGAAAAATGTGTTCATCACGGGATTCAAACAAAGATCTTCATCTCTGCTAAATTTTGATTTCACCAAAAACCGAACAGCGTGTGTTCATGACTTTAACTTCACAAACACTATGGTTTCTCTATAAAATAAGGTCACCATCCGTTCCTTTATTGTAGGCATTTGCGAAAAGTGTCTTTGGCTAATGGGCACCAGTGCTCTGCTGTTTAAAAAAAATCAAATAGCATACATATTTGTTTCAAAAAAATCTGAAAATGAATGTAGACATAATAAATAAAGTAACCTACAAGCGTGTAAAATTTTAATATGATATTCTTTATATTGTAGACTACACAAAAAAGACAAAATCTGTTGAAATTTGGAGATTTGAAATATGCATACCCAGATCCACACGTTTGTTACTTTTGTGTAGCCCAGAATTTTTTTTATTTGAAACTGAAATTTTGCACGTTTATGGGACAATTCATTAGCTACTCCATGATTTGTTTTCTAATTTTTTGAACAAATAAATATATTTTTTATTTTTTTCTAAAATAGCAGGAGCAATGGTGCCCAAGAGCACCAAATCTCTTAATAGGCATTTGCGCCTAATAGCGTGAGCTTAGCTAATTTTTGAAGAAAAAAAAGATGTCCATTGTGGTATTCAGGACAAAGATCTTCATGTCTGCTACTGCACCAAACAACAAACCAGCATGTATTCATCACAATACGGGTAGCTAATTTGTGAAAAATATGTTCAGCACGGGATTCAAACAAAGATCTTCATCTCTGCAAAATTTTGATTTCAGCAAAAACCGAACAGCGAATGTTCATGAGGTTAAGTTCACGAACACTATGTTTTCTCTATAAAATAAGGTCACCATCTGTCTCTTATTTCTCAAGGAAAAACAGGTGGAAGTGTTGGGACGAACCACATGGGTGCTTCGGCTCTATGTTCAGTCTTCTCTTTTTTGTACTGCAATCTTGAGCCTATGGCAGGACCTCCATTGACGTGCATTCTGCACCAATTTGGCCTTGGACGTATCCATGTATCACGGGCGCGATTGTGGGTAGCAAAGACACAGTCAGGTTTGAACAATTGGAAATCTGGTTCTGCAGCCTCTGCGTCGACTGGCGGGGGTAGCATGAAAATTGGGTGATTGAGTCCAAGAAATAAAGAACGCCCCTTCAAATTGTTCAATCTTTCCCACCTTGCCTCTTCTACAGGGTCCAAGGTATGGGCAGATCTCAAGAAAACGTAGCACCGTACCAAAGGATAAGACCTCAGCTTGTTACCCATATGTAATATTGGAGGACCGAGGATGGGCCGATAACCTTTAACCTGAATCCACGCGAGATCAGATTCACCAGTAATGGACTCTGCTCTCATTGGTGCCAGGAACCAAGTGCGCTGGTCAGAAAATCCAAGAAATACATCTTCATCTTCATAATTATGATTATCACCATCATCATCTAATTCTTCATCATCTAATTCTTCATCATCAAATTCGTCTTCTTCTAATTCTTCTTCTTCTAATTCTTCTTCATCAGCATCATTATCTTCATCGGCACCTCCATCGCCTTGAGCCACATTTGCTTCATCATCTTCCATGACAGCATCTCCCTCGATTTGAGCGAAAATTGCAGCCACTTCTGCTTCTTCATCTTCAATGACAGGGGCGTCAATGAGACGCGGGGCTGCATGTGTCCCTGCAATGCACAAAGATCAACCACAATGCAGCAAGTAGGAACTACACTGAAAATTATCTCTTCTCTTCTATCTTCTATTTTCTACTACTATAAGGCACCAGTTTTTAACAAGACATGTCGCAGCAATTCCAACTGTTGGTGTCCAAAATCTAACGGTTGGGATTAGAGGTATTCGCGTGAAAAAAATACCACACCAGTGTCCACGTGTTTCTAGAACCGTCATGTTTCCATTATGAAGAAAAATCAGAGCAGTCTCACACCGATATCACACGTCCCACTTGATAGTGATTAAGAAAGGTTCCAAATTTTTGTTCATATTTATAAACTGTATGCTCACACTTATTTTGATGGTATAACCAAATTATTAGTTGTATTGAAAGTTTGAACAACATTTAGAACGCAACTTTTATACATCAGTATTGCGAATCGTAATTGGTCCAACATGTGCAGCATGCCATTTACTAGTTAAGACATAAAACAAAGACTCACCACAGGTATATGGTTCCCAAACCAGAACATCTCCATACGGATATGTAACTGCGTATACACGATGTAGGTGTGAACTTGTACCATATCCAGGAATGCCCATGGCATCGACATAGCTGTTTCTATCAAAGAATTCAGGGTTTCTCAGGATATTCCACTCCTTTTCTAGGGGCGCTTGTAGGATAGCAATCAATTCGTCAAATACAACGATTACCTCGTAATGCCATGGCCCTGCTAGATCATCTTTGTACGGCCTCTTGACGATCCGTACTTTGAGCAGTTCCAAACTTTTATCTATTTTGTATTTGAACAGGAATGGTGGGCTGCCATGCCACCATTCACTAGTAGGGCCCAAAGAAATTCCTGCATCTTGCAGAGATGGAAGAGGTATAATAGTATCTGATATGTATATGTTGCGGATCGTCAAGTGCCCGTCCTGCTGGACAAATGCCACCCAGTCGCCGTTACAACCCACCCAGTGCATGGGTCCATGTCCATCCAGTTCCTCCTTGGTATGGATAAATGCTGGAACTGTCGGCTTGTCTAATGGCATCAGCAACGCGTGAATGCCCTGCAAATAGGATTTGTTTCAAAATTGTCTATGCATGCAAGGTATTCGACAGAATGAAGAGCGGATTGTGCAGAACTGAAGCACAGATGTAATGGATAAATAAAGCAATTCCGAAGAGTACATGTGCATAGTGAAGGCAGCAAACCTTACAGTACTCCCAAATCAGGTGATTATGTTGAGTCTAAATTCATGCATGATGTTTGGCAATAAGAAAAGTTGATTGAAAAAACACAAGCTGAAACGAGATGAGTAAATAAATAAATACTCTTACAGTATTGTCGCGGTCGTCTGGCCATGTCTCGGGGTCGCAGTGGAGCAGGCTCGGTAAACCGAACGGAACCTTATGCGCTCCGCGGATGGCATGCCGCATGCCGATCATGCCTCGAGCGAGGCGACCAGTGCTGAGGATATCCGCCCGCTCGGCTATGTTCTCCACCAGTGGGTAGTGGAGGTTGCCCCACCCCATGGACTGGTGGTAGCAATCAGGAATCTCCTCAATCTTACGCTTCTGCTTCATTGGAGTCGGTAATCCAATGCAAGGGAGAGAGGGGTGAACGGGAGAAAGAGACAGAAGAGGGTTTTTTTTGGAGAAGATGCAGTAGTAGTACTACGATACTAGGAGGTGGAGATGCGGGGCATGTTTCCGGGAGAGAGGAACCACTATTTCCCTTAAAAAAAATAACAGCACTTGCGCATTAGAACTTGGGGCGGGGATATAGCGGTAAGAGGTATTGACCAACTTTCCCTCACCTTGACCCCACGTGGTTGTGAACCCGAGATAATTCTTTTTGATGAACCCGATATACTTATTATAGTACTAAAATAGTACAAGTATATACCTTGTACTCCTATATACTAACATTACTATTTTAAGGACTTATGTTCCATGAGCAACAACTTCCCCCACTCCGCTCATCCGAAATCCTAGCCCCTCCAACTTCAAGGACCAATCAACATAGCTATGGCCTTCTAATTTGGCTCAAGTCGCCGCACACATAGTCCTCCCGCCGACAAGGAATAGGAGCATCAGCCCTTTCGTCGCTTGTTGTTACACATAATCATATACAGTACCATATATATTTCAAATTTCCATATCAAAAAATAGTTCAAATCTGAATTTTAACATCTCAAGCTAAACCCTCGCTTGCTCTTAAACATAAGCATACCATAGTTCTACTTTTGTCTTCACCGAACAACAGAACACAATTTCATCACAACATAGCCAACCGGAGTACCTAGTAATGTAACTAGAGAAGTGAACCTATAGTTGATCAAGCCTTCAACTTTAACACAATAATACCCCCACATTATGTGTTGAGGAGCCACACCCATATATTTAAGAGTACCATCAAGTAGACCACAAATGCATCAATGAAGAGAGGGGTATACTTATAGACCACCTCTTTACAAAACAGTTGTAACTAGTAGACCACAATTGCCTCGTTCATTAGCTATGAAATTACATACTATCAGTAGCTACAATGGCTGCAGGCCCTGTTTCAGAATTAAACATCACACTTGTTCCAATCCGGGGCGTTGGCGAAGTTTGGGATGAACCAAAGCGGTGTCTTTACCAGGTACCTATCTTTTTTTGTTTTGCATGTTTTCTCCAAGGCGTTGGTTTGGAAACCAACGGCGCAATCTTCACGATTCAGACTGAATCGGCATATTTCAGGCAGCTGCGAATTGCGAAGCCATGCTTCATTCGGCAAGGTGTACACACAATTTCTTCTCGTCAGACATCCTGGGACAACATCTGCACCGCCTAATGGCAGCATAATCGGATAGTTCACTCCAAGGAAAAGAGAATATTCTCCAAGGTCATCAATCTTTTCCCATGGAATACCTTCATTTAACTTACTAGTGTCCTTCGTGAACACCAGGCAACCAAACCCAGAAGCATAGTTGCCAACAGTGCGACCATGATGAACACGACGATCAGAAGCAGTATGGCAAACTTTACAGGAATATTCCCTTTCATCAGCAATGCCCAGTGTATGGATCAGAAGAAGTCTAGAACCATCTATAGATCTTGCTAACCACCACATGCCATAATCGACCTCGTGATCATGGCCAAGAGCATCATCAAGTGCACACCGCCATTCAAACACAATGGGCGGTGGCTCTACGATCAGCGGAGGACCTGCTTGAAAACGAAATTACTGTTAAGAAGGGTATGTTTGGTTTGCACAAATCTGAAAACGTAAGAATTGGGAAAACGCATTAGGATTCAGATGGGATGATATAATGGCATTTCCATTCAATAATACAGCATATTGGTGTATTTCAGTACATCACATGGGAAACCAAAGGATTCATTTCAAGAAGTTCAAGTAGAGGTCAAAATCCAACATAATTCAATCTGAGAATAAAACTCCTAATTATACAATCCTCAAATTTTTCTATGGTAATCATCTCGAATAAAAAGTCTAAATACCAATGAAATTTCATCCGAAGCAAATATGCCCCAAGCCTCCAAGTCAGATCAGTCAGGTTCGAAAATTAATAAGTTTGTGCATTAAAATTATCTTTACAGCCATGAATAATGAAGCTCATCATACACTACTTACGTCCGGAGGAAAATTACCAGCTTGCTGAGGATTCCATGCGTGAACAGTGCCAGTATGAGTTGTGGCAAACACAAGCCCATTGTGGAGAATTGCATCGCTGTAATTGTAAAAGATGTGGGACTTGGGCTCTGTAAGAACTGTCCATCCAGAATCTTCGCCGCAAAGGAGGGCAACTCTGATGTCAAAAACAGCAACAAGAGAGAAATTTTTGTACCCCCCAGCAGCTGTGGGAACTTGGCAAATATATATCTTGTGAAATATAATAGCACGAAGGTTGTGGTGGTATATATTTGGAATGTGGGTGGTTTCAAACGGCACAGGGAGAGGAATTTCACGGCGAGTGTAGACGTTGACAAGTTTCCATTTGCAAGCAGGAAAGCCAGTGTCAACCATGGCAACCCAATCTCCATTGGCACCTACCCACTGCTTACCCGTACCGTCTGGCATCACAGCGTCGGAGGAGAACCTGTCCAGCGGCGTCAGCTTGCAATCCCGTGCTACCTTCGTCGGGTGAGAATGAAGAACACATGGGAGGCCAAACGGGAGAGAAAAAGATAGAGTTGCACTATCATTTGCAGAGTCGAAAAATAGTTTGGACGAACCGACGAGGCTCGCGGCGGTGATGACGTCGCATCTTGTTACGAGTTCTTCAAGGGGACCTTCGGAAAAGACCTTCTGAAACAGTTCAGAGTCATCATTTTCCTTGTTCGATGCCGCCATCGCAGGGCAGGGGGTGGGTCTATGAGGTTTGGGTTCAACTGATTGGAGTTTAATTTGGGTTCGATGGCGGCAGGTGGCGGGGAAGATGAAGAACGGAGGCTCTCAAACTGGGCGGTGGAATTGATTCTAAAGCTGCATGGCGGCGGCACTGGCGTGTGCTATGGAAGGTGGTCGATTGGTGCGGGCGGGGGCGGAGGTAGACGATGGAGGTGAACAGAAATAGGGCAGGTGGGGGCGGGGCGCTTGACTTCGCTCCTCTACACTCTACAGCATCTCCTCCTGTTTCTTGGAAAGTGTATAGACCCATAATAAAAAGTCACTGTTCCCTCTGAAAAGGTGAAGAACAAGTCACTGGTCTAACGTGCAAATTTGGACATCCCAAGCTATGTGTTGTCATGTCAATTCAATGTCCATGGCAGTATTTTGAATTTTGCGTGACCAAAAGAAGTACGCCTTGGCCTTTCACAATCGGGGTTTCTTTAGAGCAAGAACAATAGAAGAGCCAACAGCTGGCAAAAGTACCACGTAGGCGGGCTATAAGCGCCCACTATTGTCCTACTTCCTCTTGGCGTGATACTCCCTCCGTCCACAAATAAGTGGACGTGCAGGATTTTCAAGGTAAATTAGTAAAAGGAAAGAAAAAATGCATTGGAGCACTCGTATCTTAAGAAACACATGTACTCAACCACGGTTGTAGATTTTCTCGGCGCAAGACTTTTCCCCAGCAGTTGTGGCTTTCAGTTATTCGTGGGTGTGGGGAGGAGCTCCGCCGCATCGGTAAAAAGCAAAGAGGGACGGCGGCTCTCGATCGTGCGGTGTACTCGTAAATCACGTGTGACCCATGCCCTAATAATTCACAATGCATTGATGAGGGCTATCACTTCATCATCCAATAAAATGTACTTAGTAACTATGGTAATAATATTGTCTTCTCGCAAAAAAATGGTAAAAATATTGTCTCTTAAGCCATGTACTAGTACAGTGCAAGATGCTTTAGAGAAATAAACCTATATTTTATTGCTACTCCGTAATACACATGGTTATTTATTCTAGGCAAATGCCTACCGAAAGATGTAGGAATAGGGAAATGTAGGATTGCAATGTCATGTCCACTCCAATCCTATAGGAATTCATAGAATCCAAACTTTGTTTGATTCCACCATAGGAAAAGTAAGGGCTCCTTTGATTTAAAGGATAGGAAAAACATAGGAATAGGAAAGGTATAGGATTGGAATGGCATGTCTACTTGAAACCTATAGGAAGATGAAGTTTGTTTGATTGTAGCAAAGGAATTTTTCCATGAGGTATGAGCTAATGCTTTTTTCCTATAGGAATCACACTACAAGATTCCTATAGGAATTTTTCCTATAGGATACGTTCCTATGAATCAAACAACATGTATAGGAATTTTTCCCATAGGAATCAAATCCTACACAATTCCTATGCAAATCCTTTGAATCAAAGGAGCCCTAAAGCATTCTTAAAAAGAGGTATGAGTAGATGTTTAATTTTCTATGGAATCTGTGCAAAGAAATCCTTAGGAAAAATTCCTATCGGAAACAATCCTACAAATCAAACAGCCA
Organism: Lolium multiflorum; assembly: GCA_030979885.1. NCBI lineage: Eukaryota > Viridiplantae > Streptophyta > Magnoliopsida > Poales > Poaceae > Lolium > Lolium multiflorum. The sequence goes on along the minus strand of CM061749.1, from coordinate 181,070,686 downwards.
AGGATTCAATTGTACCAATTCCCTATGCAAATCCTTGGTGTTCACCCAATCCTCTCGAATACTCATCCAAAAAATGCACTAATACTTTGATGGGGAGTTTTTGTATTCTAGGCAAGAATAGAGGGTTTGCGGGGATCACTTGAGAAGTGTATTAACCAAAGAAGGCATAAGTAATACACCAACACACACTAACATGCCCTTAATGGATGTATCTCCATAAACTCCCTCTGTTCTTTATTACTACTACTAGTTTATGTACTTCTTAACTAATATGGGATAATCATGAAATATATTTTCTAACATTCAGCCAAAATATAGTGTTTCGACTTTTTAAAATACTGAAAAACTAGTAATTAAAAATATTTGAGCTATCAAATCTAGGAAGTTTGAAAATATTTTGTATTCCGTCTGAAAGTTGTGTTACTTGGTGTAAGATTCACACAAAAATGATGAAAATATCAAACCTTCAAAAAAATTGTAGTAATTCAAACGTTATGTGCGTTTCATAATTTTGCAAAATCTATTCTATTTGCAATTAAAACTATAGTAGTTGGTGGTCCCCGATCATCTGATTTGCTCTTAAACAGCTCAATCCTAAATTTGAAATTCCCTGCAACAGAACACGATAGTTGGTGGTTTGTGCGGAAAAAAATTACAGTTTTAAAAAGTGTTTTAAGCAACGAAGGCAGCAATAAGCGGTAGTTTGTGCAATTTCCTCGTGTAAACAACATGTAGCGTCGAAGTAATAGTACTAGCAGTACAGAAATCTTGTGTAATTTCTAGTTCTACATATTACTAGTGTCCACTGTTTGAGAGTTGATGGTGAATGGGTCTGATTTTCAATCGAATGAGAATTAGCAAATTGATTTTTATGACAAAAGCATACAAAGGGAGTAAAACAACATACCCGCATTCGCCGCTGCTACCAGCATGCGATGCCTCCACGAGTGCATTGACGGCTGCTGCAAATCCTCGGAAGGCATCTAGGTTTTGCAGATCGTCGATTGCCGCTGTCCGGCTAAGCTTAACCAGCATAGCTGCCGCCAAGATATCTCGGATTTGGACCACAGGCAGAAGCTGATTGGGGTCGAAGGATTGCCTGATTCGGAATTTGAAGTACCAAGCCCTCGGCTCCGATGATGGAAGTTTGGAACTCGGCCCGGCCAGAACCTCCCAAATCTGTGTGTGGCAGTGGATGCCCATCGGCATCCCCAATGCTGCCGACGCCGTGATGTGGTCGGTCGCACTTTGGTCCCCACTAAAGGCTGGGGCTGCAGCACGTCGCCGCCGCCCCCGACGTCCCCACGACGGCAACGCCATGGACCGAGGCGCTGAGTTTGTTGGCGAACCCGAAGCCCTGGATGGCAAGTGCTTCTTCACAATGGAAGCATCCTCACCCGGCGAGGTTCGCCCCCGGCGCATGCCTATGCTCCGACCAGCCCACTTTGCCGCTGCTGCCTGGGCTGCCGCCGATACCTGGGCCACCGCCGCTTCATGGGACCCCCTCCCTCCTCTCCCTCTCCTAGATCAAAGGGCGCCAGGAGTCTAGCCACAGCAAGACACAGAGCCGCCTGCTTCATCGCACACCAATGGCACACAGACATTTGCGAGCTTTTAGCGCACACCCCTCCGAGGCTGAGTCGTGGAGCCTGGGTGCACGGGGCTATGGCTGGAGGAGTCGCCATGGGACGAGGGGTGTCGAGTGCTCGGGCAAATACGGGAAAGGCGAAGTTTTGGATAACCTTATATGATCACATCAATGCTTCTCAAGGAGCCAAATACTGTATGAGAAACCGGAAAAGTTTGAACGTTTGAAAACTTTGCCGGCATAATGCATCCTTCCAATGCACGCCTACTAAGGTAGAAAGCCAACTCAATTGCTACTTTGTTGGCAAAATGTACCATGGCTCAATCTTGGGTCACACACATCTATCAATTGGTATATTTTGGTCATATTCAAAATTTTACTTGAAACTTGTTGGTCATGCCATTCTACTACTCGCCTAACACTTTTTCTACGCGGGAAGGAGGGGGGTATGATGCTACCCTGAATTTTTATGCCCATTTGTATCTTGGACAAATCCTAGGTTTGACCAAAATTTAAAACATGAAGATGAAAAATTAAGCCTGGATCCACTACAAGAAAATTTGCCAAACTTTTCTTGTAGTGATCCTTCTTAATTAGTAACTTCAAAATGAAGCTTTTGGAAGGTTTTTGAAATTTCCATGTCTGAAACCCAAAACACCTCTTCATGATTGACTTCATAAGACAAATCGAGTTTAGGGTTAGGGGTAGATACATGATTTTTCTAGTTTGAATATGTCTAGACCTGGCTTATCAACTTGAATGCTTAGTATATGACATAAGAAGATGTACTATGTGCATTGGTTTTTTATTTATTTGATTTGTTTTGAATTTTCATGCCGAATCAAATTTTGGTCAAATCATAGGTTTAACCAAGATTTAAACAAGTTTAAAACATTAAAATGAAAAATTAAGCATGGATCCTTCTCAATCACTCCAAAATGAAGCTTTTGGGAGGCTTTTGAAATGTCTATGTTTGAAACCCAAAACCACTTCTCTTCATGCTTGACTTCATAAGACAGATGAGTTTAGGGTTAGGGGTAGATACATGATTTTTCTGGTTTGAATAGGTCTAGACCTTGTTATCAAGTTGAATGGCTTACTATGTGACATAAGAAGACTATGTGCTTTGGTTTTTCATTTTTGATTTTTTCGATTGTTTTTATGCCCATTTGAATCTTGGCCAAATCCTAGGTTTGAACAAGAATTTAAACAAGTTTAAAACATGAAAATGAAAAGGTAAGCATGGATCCTTCTTAGTCAGTCCGAAATGAAGCTTTTGGGCGGTTTTCGAAATTTCCATGTTTGAAAACCCAAACCACTTCTCTTCATGCTTGACTTCATAAGACAAATTTAGGGTTAGGGGTATAGATACATGATTTTTCTTGTTTGATATGTCTAGATATTGTTTATCAACACTTGAATGCTTACAATATATGTGACGCAAGAAGACTATGTGTTATGGTTTTTCATTTTTGGGGGTTTTTTCGAATTTTTTATGCGCACTTGAGTCTTGGTCAAATCCAAGCTAGCTAGGTTTGACCAAGCTTTAAACAAGTTTAAAACATGAAAATGAAAAAGTAAGCATGTATCCTTCTTAGTCACTCCAAAATTAAGCTTTTCGGAGGTTTTTGAAATTTCCATTTTGTAAACCCAAAACCACGTATCTTCATGTTTGACTTCAAAAGACAGAGTTTAGGGTTAGGGGGTAGATACATGATTCTTCTTTTAATATGTTTAGATCTTGTTTTATCAAGTTGAATGTTGACTGTATGACATAAGAAGACTATGTTTTTGAATTTTTTATGAATCTTGGTCAAATCCAAGGGTTGACCAAGATTTAAACAAGTTTAAAACATGAAAATTAAAACGTTTCAAGTTCACCTTTGGTTCGATCTTTCAGTAACCAGGCGCATATATATATGGATGCAAATTGAGATAATTAATTCGTGAAACATTGGAAATGTCCATCGTGTGTCGTGTTTCCCCCTCACATGAAAATTGGATTGGTGGCAGACAAGTAAAAGCACATTTATGTGCGACAACCCAAAATGCACATATTTTGCTGAGTTTTCATGCATGCATTAAAAGTTCTGAATATATACATAAAATGCATGTGGGTCATGATTGAAAAGTTTGACATGTATATGGTTCTTGTGTAGTAGTAGTACTATAGTAGATTAGTAGGTACGCAAACTCCCATCCATCTTCTTTGTCAAGAGAAGACGCGCACCAGGATGCGTAGTGGAAGTCGTCTCTGGATCCTTCTGTTGTCCCTCTCACGGAAAAGAAAAAGAAAAAAACATCTCTCTCATTCTCGGCCTCGCTCGACTCGCTCGCTCGCAGCCTCGCACCTCCTGCGCACTGACAAACGCTGCACAACAGTCAACATCACCAGAAAAAAGATATACACCATAAATAATAAGAGGGGCCCCGTGACTGCTATCCCTTCTTCTCCTTCCGTGTGATCCCTCTTCCTCCGAGTTTCACTGGACGGGCAAACACACATGTGCTGCATAGTAAAAATAAAAAAGTAAAAAATCGACCTATGAATCTATGATTAAATAGGTAAAATCCTGGGTTTTATCAAGGTTTAAACAAGTTTAAAACATGAAAATGAATAGGTAAGCATGGATCCTTCTTAGTCACTCTAAAATGAAGCTTTCGCGAGGTTTTTGAAATTTCCATGTTTGAAACCCAAAACCACTTCTCTTCATGCTTGACTTCGTAAGACAGAGTTTAGGGTTAGGGGTAGATACATGCTTTTTCTGGTTTGAATATGTCTAGACCTTGTTTATCAACTTGAATGCTTACTATATGACATAAGAAGGCTATGTTATTTGGTTTTTCATTTTTTCTGTTTTTTTCTGATTTTTTATGCCCATTTAAATCTTGGTCAAATCCTAGGTTTGACCAAGAGTTAAACAAGTTTAAAACATGAAAATGAAAAGGTAAGCCTGGATCCTTCTTAGTCACTGTAAAATGAAGCTTTTGGGAGGTTTGTGAAATTTCCATGTTTGAAACCCAAAAGCACTTCTCTTCATGCTTGACTTCATAAGACAGAGTTTAGGGTTAGGGGGTGTAGATACATGATTTGTCTGGTTTGAATATGTCCAAATCTTATTTATCAACTTCTGAATGCATGCTACTCTCTCAAAGAAAACCTTTTGAATGCTTACTATATGACATAAGAAGACTATATGCTTTTAAAATTCAAACATATGGTAAGCATTCTTATGTCATATAGTAAGCATTCAAGTTGATAAACAAGCAAGGTTTGGACATATTCAAACCAGACAAATCATGTATCTACCCCTAACCCCTAATTAAATTGTCTTATGAAGTCTAGCATGAAGAGAAGTGGTTTTGGGTTTCAAACATGGAAATTTCAAAAACCTCCCAAAAACTTCATTTTAGAGTGACTAAGAAGGATATACAAGCTTCCCTTTTCATTTTCATGTTTTAAACTTGTTTAAATCTTGGTCAAACCTCTAGGATTTGACCAAAAGATTCAAATGGGCATGGAAATTCATAAAAAAACAAAAGAATGAAAAACCAAAGGACATAACATTATTATGTCATATATATATAGTAAGCATTCAAGTTGATAAACAAGGTCTAGACATATTCAAACCAGAAAATCATGTATATATCTACCCCTAACCCTAAACTCTGTCTTATGAAGTCAAGCATGCATGAAGAGAAGTGGTTTTGGTTTCAAACATGGAAATTTCGAAAAACCCTCCCAAGAGCTACATTTTGGAGTGAGTAAGAAGGATATATAGATGCTTAATTTTTCATATTCATGATTTAAACTTGTTTAAACCATGTTCAAACCTAGGATTTGACCAAGATTAAAATGGGCATAAAATTTTAAAAAAATCAAAAAATAAAAAACAAGGCACATAGTATTCTTATGTCATATAGTAAGCATTCAATTAAGTTGATAAACAAGGTCTAGACATATTCAAACCAGGAAAATCATGCATATATCCCCTAACCCTAGCTAAACTCTGTCTTATGAAGTCAAGCATGCATGAAGAGAAGTGGTTTTTGGTTTCAAACGTTTAAGCCAAAAGCCCCTTTTCAAATATTTCAAACTTATTCAAATTTGGTTCAAATATGAAAGACATACAAGTTATAGCACACATAGTGCATACATTTTCACACATACTGCACTAGATGCTAACCCTATAGTTTGAGGCCATTTGGGTGACCTAGGTCGAAAAAATTCTTGGATTAGAATCGTGTTGTTCGAACCCCGTAGTTGGATATTTTTTAACCCTTGATCTGTAGAACTGGGCAAAACCCTAGTTTAACCTATTTAATTACAGATTCGTATATCGATTTTTCTACGAGTACTACCTTTTTATTATTACTATGCAGCACATGGGTGTTTGCCCGTCGAGTGAAACTCGGAGGAAGAGGGATCACTCGGAAGGAGAGAAGAAGGGAGAGAATTATGGTGTCTCCCCTTTTTCGGGTGATGATGTTGACTTTTGTGCAGGGTTTGTCAGTGAGCAGGAGGTGCGAGCGAGCGAGTCGAGCGAGGCCGAGAATGAGAGAGTTTTTTGTGAGAGGGACGACCGAAGGAACCAGAAGGACCCACAGACTTCCAATACGCATCCTGATGCGTCTTCTCTTGACAAAGAAAATGGCTGGGAGTTTGCGTACCTATTGCACGTGACTTGTGCTCACTGAAGTGTGGGACCTCAAGCGTGGGCACCACACGTAAGTGACAGACCTGTTGGTGTAAAAACTCGGTTGATTATAATAGTGCATTAGAACAAAGTTTTCTATGGATTCAAGGGTAGGAAATCCAAGTTAACTCATTTACGTGTTAAACTTGTCTATATCTTGGTCAAACCTAGGATTTGACCAAGATTCAAATGGGCAGAAAAATAAAAACAGAAAAATGAAAAACCAAATCACATAGTCTTCTTATGTCATATAGTAAGCATTAAAGTTGATAAACAAGGTCTAGACATATTAAACCAGACAAATCATGTATCTATACCCCTAACCCCTAAACTCTGTCTTATGAAGTCAAGCATGTGAAGAGAAGTGGTTTTGGGTTTCAAACATGGAAATTTCAAAAACCTCCCAAAAGCTTCATTTTAGAGTGACTAAGAAGGATCCATGCTTCCCTTTTCATTTTCATGTTTTAAACTTGTTTAAATTATCTTGGTCAAACCTAGGATTTGACAAGATTCAAATGGGCATCAAAATTGAAAAAAAAATTGAAAAAAGAAAAACCAAAGCAAATAGTTTTCTTATGTCATATAGTAAGCATTAAAGTTGTTGATAAATAAGGTCCATACATATTCAAACCACACAAATCATGTATCTATACCCCGTAATTAACCCCTGAATTAATTAACTCTGTCTTATGAAGTCAAGCATGTGAAGAGAAGTGGTTTTGGGTTTCAAACATTGAAATTTTAAAAACCTCCCAAAAGCTTCATTTTAGAGTGACTAAGAAGGATACAGACTTCCCTTTTCATTTTTATGTTTTAAACTTGTTTAAATCTTGGTCAAACCAAGGATTTGACCAAGATTCAAATGGCCCTAAAAATTCAGAAAAAAAATCAAAAGAATGAAAAACCAAAGCACATAGCATTCTTATGTCATATGTGTATTAAGCATTCAAGTTGATAAACAAAGGTCTAGAGACATATATATTCAAACCAGAAAAATCATGTATATATCTACCCCTAAAACTCTAATTAAACTATGTTTTATGAAGTAAATCATGAAGAGAAGTGGTTTTGGGTTTCAAACATGGAAATTTCAAGAACCTCCCAAAAGCTTCATTTTAGAGTGACTAAGAAGGATCCAGAAGGACCCACAGACTTCCAATACGCATCCTGATGCGTCTTCTCTTGACAAAGAAGATGGCTGGGAGTTTGCGTACCTATTGCACGTGACTTGTGCTCACTGAAGTGTGGGACCTCACGCGTGGGCACCACACGTAAGTGACAGACATGTTGGTGTAAAAACTCGATTGATTATTATACTGCATTAGAACAAAGTTTCCTATGGATTCAAGGGTAGGAAATCCAAGTTAACTCATTTACGTGACATTATTATTTCCATGAAGCAAAGTTAACACATCTATCGATTGGTACATTTTTGAGTGACTAAGAAGGATCCATGCTTACTTATTCGTTTTCACGTGTTAAACTTGTCTAAATCTTGGTCAAACCTAGGATTTGACCAAGATTCAAATGGGCAGAAAAATAAAATAAAAAACAGAAAAATGAAAAACCAAATCACATAGTCATCTTATGTCATATAGTAAGCATTAAAGTTGATAATAAACAAGGTCTAGAAATATCAAACCATACAAATCATGTATCTACCCCTTAACCCCTAAACTATGTCTTATAAATTAAGTCAAGCATGAAGAGATGTGGTTTTGGGTTTCAAACATGGAAATATCAAAAACCTCCCAAAAACTTCATTTTAGTGTGACTAAGAAGGATACACGCTTCCCTTTTCATATTCATGTTCTAAGCTTGTTTAAATTATCTTGGTCAAACCTAGGATTTGACAAGATTCAAATGGGCATCAATATTGAAAAAAATCAAAAAAAAAGAAAAAACAAAGGAAATAGTTTTCTTATGTCTTATAGTAAGCATTAAAGTTGATAAACAAGGTCTAGACATATTCAAACTAGACAAATCATGTATCTATATATACCCCCTAACCCCTAAACTCTGTCTTATGAAGTCAAGCATGTGAAGAGGAAGTTGTTTTGGGTTGCAAACATGGAAATTTCAAAAACCTCCGAAAAACTTCATTTTAGAGTTTCTAAGAAGGATCCATGCTTAACTTTGCATATTCATATTTTAAACTTGTTTAAATCATTATCAAGCCTAGCATTTGACCAATATACAAATGGGTGGGCACAAAATTCAAAAAAATCAGAAAAATGAAAACAAATTAAAGCACATAGTCTTCATATGTCATATCGTATGAATTCAAGTTGATAAACGAGGTCTAGGTATATCCAAACCAGACAAATCATGTATCTATACCCCCTGTCGATCTTATGAAGTCTAGCATGAAGAGAGAAGTCGTTTTTGGTTTCAAAAATGGAAATTTCAAGAACATCCCAAAAGCTTCATTTTAGAGTGACTAAGAAGGATACATGCTTCCCTTTTCATTTTTATGTTTAAACTTGTTTAAATCTTGGTCAAACCTAGGATTTGACCAAGATTCAAATATATGGGCATAAAATTCAAAAAAAAACAGAAAAATTTAAAACCAAGGCACATAGTCTTCTTATGTCATATAGTAAACAATCAATTAATTAAGTTGATAAACCAGTTCTAGACATATTCAAACCAGGAAAATCATGTATCTACCCCCTAACGCCCTAGCTAAACTCTGTCTTATGAAGTCAAGCATGCATGAAGAGAAGTGGTTTTTGGTTTCAAACGTTTAAGCCAAAAGGTAAGCATGGATCCTCCTTAATTAGTCACTGTAAAATGAAGCTTTTGGGAGGTTTGTGAAATTTCCATGTTTGAAACCTAAAAGCACTTCTCTTCATGCTTGACTTCATAAGACAGAGTTTAGGGTTAGGGGGTGTAGATCGATACATGATTTGTCTGGTTTGAATATGTCCAAATCTTATTTATCAACTTTTGAATGCATGCTACTCTCTCAAAGAAAAACTTTTGAATGCTTACTATATATATGACATAAGAAGACTATATGCTTTTAAAATTCAAACATATGGTAAGCATTCTTATGTCATATAGTAAGCATTCAAGTTGATACACAAGCAAGGTGTTTGGACTTATTCAAACCAGACAAATCATGTGTATCTACCCCCTAACCCCTAATTAAATTGTCTTATGAAGCAGTCTAGCATGAAGAGAAGTGGTTTTGGGTTTCAAACATGGAAATTTCAAAAACCTCCCAAAAACTTCATTTTAGAGTGACTAAGAAGGATATACAAGCTTCCCTTTTCATTTTCATGTTTTAAACTTGTTTAAATCTTGGTCAAACCTCTAGGATTTGACCAAAAGATTCAAATGGGCATAGAAATTCATAAAAAATCAAAAGAATGAAAAACCAAAGGACATAACATTCTTATGTCATATATATATAGTAATTAAGCATTCAAGTTGATAAACAAGGTCTAGACATATTCAAACCAGAAAATAATGTATATATCTACCCCTAACCCTAAACTCCGTCTTATGAAGTCAAGCATGCATGAAGAGAAGTGGTTTTTGGTTTCAAACATGGAAATTTCGAAAACCCTCCCAAGACCGAGCTACATTTTGGAGTGACTAAGAAGGATATATAGATGCTTAATTTTTCATATTCATGATTTAAACTTGTTTAAACCATGTTCAAACCTAGGATTTGACCAAGATTCAAATGGGCATAAAATTTTAAAAAAATAAAAAAATAAAAAAACAAGGCACATATAGTATTCTTATGTCATATAGTAAGCATTCAATTAAGTTGATAAACAAGGTCTAGACATAATCAAACCAGGAAAATCATGCATCTACCCCCTAACCCTAGCTAAACTCTGTCTTATGAAGTCAAGCATGCACGAAGAGAAGTGGTTTTTGGTTTCCAACGTTTAAGCCAAAAGCCCATTTTCAAATATTTCAAACTTATTCAAATTTGGTTCAAATTTGAAAGACATACAAGTTATAGCACACATAGTGCATACATTTTCACACATACTGCACTAGATGCTAACCCTATAGTTTGAGGCCATTTGGGTGACCTAGGTCGAAAAAATTCTTGGATTAGAATCGTGTTGTTCGAACCCCGTAGTTGGATTTTTTGAACCCTTGATCTGTAGAACTGGGCAAAACCCTAGTTTAACCTATTTAATTACAGATTCGTATATCGATTTTTCTACGAGTACTACCTTTTTATTATTACTATGCAGCACATGGGTGTTTGCCCGTCGAGTGAAACTCGGAGGAAGAGGGATCACTCGGAAGGAGAGAAGAAGGGAGAGAATTATGGTGTCTCCCCTTTTTCGGGTGATGATGTTGACTTTTGTGCAGGGTTTGTCAGTGAGCAGGAGGTGCGAGCGAGCGAGCGAGCGAGTCGAGCGAGGCCGAGAATGAGAGAGATTTGTTTTTTTTTGTGAGAGGGACAACCGAAGGATCTAGAAGGACCCACAGACTTCCAAAACGCATCCTGATGCGTCTTCTCTTGACAAAGAAGATGGCTGGGAGTTTGCGTACCTATTGCACGTGACTTGTGCTCACTGAAGTGTGGGACCTCAAGCGTGGGCACCACACGTAAGTGACGGACCTGTTGGTGTAAAAACTCGGTTGATTATAATAGTGCATTAGAACAAAGTTTCCTATGGATTCAAGGGTAGGAAATCCAAGTTAACTCATTTACATGACATTATTATTTCCATGAAGCAAAGTTAACACATCTATCGATTGGTACATTTTTGAGTGACTAAGAAGGATCCAGGCTTACTTATTCGTTTTCACGTGTTAAACTTGTCTAAATCTTGGTCAAACCTAGGATTTGACCAAGATTCAAATGGGCAGAAAAATAAAATAAAAAACAGAAAAATGAAAAACCAAATCACATAGTCATCTTATGTCATATAGTAAGCATTAAAGTTGATAAACAAGGACTAGAAATATCAAACCATACAAATCATGTATCTACCCCTAACCCCTAAACTATGTCTTATAAATTAAGTCAAGCATGAAGAGATGTGGTTTTGGGTTTCAAACATGGAAATTTCAAAAACCTCCCAAAAACTACATTTTAGAGTGACTAAGAAGGATGCATGCTTCCCTTTTCATATTCATGTTTTAAGCTTGTTTAAATTATCTCAGTCAAACCTAGGATTTGACAAAGATTCAAATGGGCATCGAAAAAATCAGGAAAAAGAAAAACCAAAGCAAATAGTTTTCTTATGTCATATAGTAAGCCAATTAATTAAGTTGATAAACAAGGTCTAGACATATTCAAACTAGACAAATCATGTATCTATACCCCCTAACCCCTGAACTCTGTCTTATGAAGTCAAGCATATGAAGAGAAGTGGTTTTGGGTCGTTTCAAACATGGAAATTTGAAAAACCTCCCAAAAACTTCATTTTAGAGTGACAAAGAAGGATACATGCTTCCCTTTTCATATTCAGGTTTTAAGCTTGTTTAAATTATCTCAGTCAAACCTAGGATTTGACAAGATTCAAATGGGCATCAAAATTGAAAAAAATCAGGAAAAAGAAAAACCAAAGCAAATAGTTTTCTTATGTCATATAGTAAGCCAATTAAGTTGATAAACAAGGTCTAGACATATTCAAACTAGACAAATCATGCATGCATCTATACCCCCTAACCCCTAAACTCCGTCTTATGAAGTCAAGCATATGAAGAGAAGTGGTTTTGCTCCCAAAAGCTTCATTTTAGAGTGACTAATAAGAAGGATCCATGCTTACCTTTGCATTTTCATATTTTAATCTTGTTAAATCATTATCAAGCCTAGGATTTGACCAAGATACAGATGGGTGGGCACAAAATTCAAAAAAATCAGAATAATGAAAAACAAAAGCATGTAGTCTTTTTATGTCATATCGTATGCATTCAAGTTAAACGAGGTCTAGGTATATCCAAACCAGACAAATCATGTATCTACCCCATGTTGATCTTATGAAGTCTAGCATGAAGAGAAGTCGTTTTGGGTTTCAAACATGGAAATTTCAAGAACATCCCAAAAGCTTCATTTTAGAGTGACTAAGAAGGATACATGCTTCCCTTTTCATTTTCATGTTTTAAACTTGTTTAAATCTTGGTCAAACCTAGGATTTGACCAAGATTCAAATATATGAGCATAAAATTCAAAAAAAAACCAAAAATGAAAACCAAGGCACGTAGTCGTCTTATGTCATATAGTAAGCAATCAATTAAGTTGATAAACAAGGTCTAGACATATTCAAACCAGGAAATCATGTATCTACCCCCTAACCCTAGCTAAACTCTGTCTTATGAAGTCAAGCATGCATGAAGAGAAGTGGTTTTTGGTTTCAAACGTTTAAGCCAAAAGGTAAGCATGGATCCTCCTTATATAGTCACTGTAAAATGAAGCTTTTGGGAGGTTTGTGAAATTTCCATGTTTGAAACCCAAAACCACTTAAGACAGAGTTTATGGTTAGGTGTGTAGATACATGATTTTTCTTGTTTGAATATGTCTAGACCTTGTTTATCAACTTGAATTTTTTACTATATGATATAAGAAGGCTATATATATGTGCTTTGGTTTTTCAATTTTTGATTTCTTTCGATTTTTTTATGCCTATTTAAATCTTGGTCAAATCCTAGGTTTAAACAAGTTTAAAACATGAAAATGAAACGGTAAGCATGAATCCTTCCTTACTCACTCTAAAATGAAGGTACTTGAAAATTTTATGTTTGAAACCCAAAACCCCAGTTCTCTTCATATGTTTGACTTCATAAGACAGAGTTTAGCTAGGGTTAGGGGTAGATATGATACATGATATTTCTGCTTTGAATATGTCTAGAGATCGACCTTGTTTATCAACTTGAATGCTTACTATATGACATAAGATCAAGGCTATATATATATGTGCTTTGGTTTTTCATTTTTTTTTGAATTTTTCTGAATTTTTACTCCCATTTGAATCTTGGTCAAATCCTAGGTTTGACCAAGGTTAAAACAAGTTTAAAACATGGCAATGAAAAGGTAAGCATATGGATCATTCTTAGTCTCTCTAAAATGAAGCTTTTGGGAGGTTTTTGAAGTTTCCATGTTTGAAACCCAAAATCACTTCTCTTCATATGCTTGGCTTCATAAGACAAAGATTAGGGTTTAGGGGTAGATATATACATGTTTTGGGAGGTTTTTGAAATTTCCATGTTTGAAACCCAAATCCACTTCTCTTCATCCTTGACGTCTTCATAAGACAAAAGTATAGGGTTATATATATATGCATATGGGTAGATACATGATTTGTCTGGTTTGAATATGTACAAATCTTATTTATCAACTTTTGAATGCATGCTACTCTCTCAAAGAAAAACTTTTGAATGCTTACTATATGACATAAGAAGACTATATGCTTTTAAAATTCAAACATATGGTAAGCATTCTTATGTCATATAGTAAGCATTCAAGTTGATAAACAAGCAAGGTTTGGACATATCCAAACCAGACAAATCATGTATCTGCCCCCTGTCGATCTTATGAAGTCTAGCATGAAGAGAGAAGTCGTTTTTGGTTTCAAAAATGGAAATTTCAAGAACATCCAAAAAGCTTCATTTTAGAGTGACTAAGAAGGATACATGCTTCCCTTTTTATTTTTATGTTTAAACTTGTTTAAATCTTGGTCAAACCTAGGATTTGTCCAAGATTCAAATATATGGGCGTAAAATTCAAAAAAAACAGAAAAATTTAAAACCAAGGCACATAGTCTTCTTATGTCATATAGTAAACAATCAATTAATTAAGTTGATAAACCAGGTCTAGACATATTCAAACCAGGAAAATCATGTATCTACCCCCTAACGCCCTAGCTAAACTCTGTCTTATGAAGTCAAGCATGCATGAAGAGAAGTGGTTTTGGTTTCAAACATGGAAATTTCGAAAAAACCTCCCAAGAGCTACATTTTGGAGTGACTAAGAAGGATATATAGATGCTTAATTTTTCATATTCATGATTTAAACTTGTTTAAACCATGTTCAAACCTAGGATTTGACCAAGATTCAAATGGGCATACAATTTTAAAAAAATCAAAAAAATAAAAAACAATGCACATAGTATTATTATGTCATATAGTAAGCATTCAATTAAGTTGATAAAGTAGGTCTAGACATATTCAAACCAGGAAAATCATGCATCTATCCCCTAACCCTAGCTAAACTCTGTCTTATGAAGTCAAGCATGCATGAAGAGAAGTGGTTTTTGGTTTCAAACGTTTAAGCCAAAAGCCCCTTTTCAAATATTTCAAACTTATTCAAATTTGGTTCAAATATGAAAGACATACAAGTTATAGCACACATAGTGCATACATTTTCACACATACTGCACTAGATGCTAACCCTATAGTTTGAGGCCATTTGGGTGACCTAGGTCGAAAAAATTCTTGGATTAGAATCGTGTTGTTCGAACCCCGTAGTTGGATTTTTTGAACCCTTGATCTGTAGAACTGGGCAAAACCCTAGTTTAACCTATTTAATTACAGATTCGTATATCGATTTTTCTACGAGTACTACCTTTTTATTATTACTATGCAGCACATGGGTGTTTGCCCGTCGAGTGAAACTCGGAGGAAGAGGGATCACTCGGAAGGAGAGAAGAAGGGAGAGAATTATGGTGTCTCCCCTTTTTCGGGTGATGATGTTGACTTTTGTGCAGGGTTTGTCAGTGAGCAGGAGGTGCGAGCGAGCGAGTCGAGCGAGGCCGAGAATGAGAGAGATTTGTTTTTTTTTGTGAGAGGGACGACCGAAGGATCCAGAAGGACCCACAGACTTCCAATACGCATCCTGATGCGTCTTCTCTTGACAAAGAAAATGGCTGGGAGTTTGCGTACCTATTGCACGTGACTTGTGCTCACTGAAGTGTGGGACCTCACGCATGGGCACCACACGTAAGTGACAGACCTGTTGGTGTAAAAACTCGGTTGATTATTATAGTGCATTAGAACAAAGTTTCCTATGGATTCAAGGGTAGGAAATCCAAGTTAACTCATTTACGTGTTAAACTTGTCTATATCTTGGTCAAACCTAGGATTTGACCAAGATTCAAATGGGCAGAAAAATAAAAACAGAAAAATGAAAAACCAAATCACATAGTCTTCTTATGTCATATAGTAAGCATTAAAGTTGATAAACAAGGTCTAGACATATTAAACCAGACAAATCATGTATCTATACCCCTAACCCCTAAACTCTGTCTTATGAAGTCAAGCATGTGAAGAGAAGTGGTTTTGGATTTCAAACATGGAAATTTCAAAAACCTCCCAAAAGCTTCATTTTAGAGTGACTAAGAAGGATCCATGCTTCCCTTTTCATATTCATGTTTTAAACTTGTTTAAATTATCTTGGTCAAACCTAGGATTTGACAAGATTCAAATGGGCATCAAAATTGAAAAAAAAATTGAAAAAAGAAAAACCAAAGCAAATAGTTTTCTTATGTCATATAGTAAGCATTAAAGTTGTTGATAAATAAGGTCCATACATATTCAAACCACACAAATCATGTATCTATACCCCCTAATTAACCCCTAAATTAATTAACTCTGTCTTATGAAGTCAAGCATGTGAAGAGAAGTGGTTTTGGGTTTCAAACATGGAAATTTCAAAAAACTCCCAAAAACTACATTTTAGAGTGACTAAGAAGGATACATGCTCCTCTTTTCATATTCATGTTTTAAGCTTGTTTAAATTATCTTGGTCAAACCTAGGATTTGACAAGATTCAAATGGGCATCAAAATTGAAAAAAAGTCAGAAAAAAGAAAAACCAAAGCAAATAGTTTTCTTATGTCATATAGTAAGCCAATTAAGTTGATAAACAAGGTCTAGACATATTCAAACTAGACAAATCATGTATCTATACCCCCTAACCCCTAAACTCCGTCTTATGAAGTCAAGCATATGAAGAGAAGTGGTTTTGCTCCCAAAAGCTTCATTTTAGAGTGACTAAGAAGGATCCATGCTTACCTTTGCATTTTCATATTTTAATCTTGTTTAAATCATTATCAGACCTAGGATTTGACCAAGATACAAATGGGTGGGCACAAAATTCAAAAAAAACAGAATAATGAAAAACAAAAGCACGTAGTCTTCTTATGTCATATCGTATGCATTCAAGTTAAACGAGGTCTAGGTATATCCAAACCAGAAAAATCATGTATCTACCCCCTGTTGATCTTATGAAGTCTAGCATATGAAGAGAAGTCGTTTTGGGTTTCAAACATGGAAATTTCAAGAACATCCCAAAAGCTTCATTTTAGAGTGACTAAGAAGGATACATGCTTCCTTTTCATTTTCATGTTTTAAACTTGTTTCAATCTTGGTCAAACCTAAGATTTGACCAAGATTCAAATATATGAGCATAAAATTCAAAAAAAACAAAAAATGAAAACCAAGGCACGTAGTCTTCTTATGTCATATAGTAAGCAATCAATTAAGTTGATAAACAAGGTCTAGACATATTCAAACCAGGAAAATCATGTATCTACCCCCTAACCCTAGCTAAACTCTGTGTTATGAAGTCAAGCATGCATGAAGAGAAGTGGTTTTTGGTTTCAAACGTTTAAGCCAAAAGGTAAGCATGGATCCTCCTCAGTCACTGTAAAATGAAGCTTTTGGGAGGTTTGTGAAATTTCCATGTTTGAAACTCAAAACCACTTAAGACAGAGTTTATGGTTAGGTGTAGATACATGATTTTTCTTGTTTGAATATGTCTAGACCTTGTTTATCAACTTGAATTTTTTACTATATGATATAAGAAGGCTATATATGTGCTTTGGTTTTTCATTTTTTGATTTCTTTCGAATTTTTTATGCCTATTTAAATCTTGGTCAAATCCTAGGTTTAAACAAGTTTAATACATGAAAATGAAACGGTAAGCATGAATCCTTCCTTACTCACTCTAAAATGAAGGTACTTGAAAATTTTATATTTGAAACCCAAAACCCCAGTTCTCTTCATATGTTTGACTTCATAAGACAGAGTTTAGGGTTAGGGGTAGATATGATACATGATATTTCTGCTTTGAATATGTCTAGACCTTGTTTATCAACTTGAATGCTTACTATATGACATAAGAAGGCTATATATGTGTTTTGGTTTTCCATTTTTTTTGAATTTTTCTGAATTTTTACTCCCATTTGAATCTTGGTCAATTCCTAGGTTTGACCAAGGTTAAAACAAGTTTAAAACATGGCAATGAAAAGGTAAGCATGGATCCTTCTTAGTCACTCTAAAATGAAGCTTTTGGGAGGTTTTTGAAATTTCCATGTTTGAAACCCAAAATCACTTCTCTTCATGCTTGACTTCATAAGGCAGAGTTTAGGGTTAGGGGGTAGATACATGATTTGTTTGGTTTGAATATGTCTAGACCTTGTTTATCAACTTGAATGCTTACTATATGACATCAGAAGACTATGTTCTTTGGTTTTTTTCCGTTTTTTTTGAATTGTTATACCCATTTGAATCTTGGTCAAATCCTAGGTTTGACCAAGATTTAAACAAGTTAAGAAATTGAAAATGAAAAAGGTAATCCTGGATCCTTCTTAGTCACTGTAGAATGAAGCTTTTGGGAGGTTTGTGAAATTTCCATGTTTGAAACCCAAAACCAGTTCTCTTCATATGTTTGACTTCATAAGACAGAGTTTTTATCAACTCGAGTGCTTACTATATGACATAAGAAGGCTATATATGTGCTTTGGTTTTTCATTTGTTGATTTTTTTCCGAATTTTTATGCCCATTTAAATCTTGGTCAAATCCTAGGTTTGACCAAGGTTTAAACAAGTTTAAAACATGAAAAGAAAAGGTAAGAATGGATCCTTCTTAGTCATTCTAAAATGAATGAAGCTTTTGGGATGTTCTCACAAATCGATCTAGTCTACATGACTTTGATAAATTTTAATTAAGAAGCAGCAACTTAACAATAATTACCCAAAATCTAACAGCTGGTTCGACAACAACCTGGACGTTACGCTAAAATGAACTGCGAAAACAACGAACAGCACTTTTGTAGTACTGTACTCGGTACTCCGTACTTGCTCCAGATAATCCCCATTGCTTCACTACTACAGTAGTACTACCCTGGCTCGCATTCATTGTTTCCCCTGACTATTCAGAGCTTTGGACGTCCATCAGAGTTGTAGTCAGTAGTACAGTACTGCTAGCTCGATTAATGGCGTGCTATAAAATTCTATACTAGCCGACAGATGTCCATTCCTCGGGTTGCGCGCCAGAGCCTTCGAAGAGAAGGTAGCCGCTCTGTCCCGTTGATTTACGGTGGACGGACAGGATACTCCGGACCGCTCTCGATTCATTTGCTTCTGCTCCCGCGTCCTGACCCTTGAGCCCCCTCTCGGCCGTTGATTTAGGATGGGCGGACCAGGTTGCTCGAAGCGAGGGCAGGAGACGGTTGTCTGGTTTTAATAGGGGGGAGTACTTCTTCCATCCCCTTCTTGCTTCACTTCCAGTCTCCTTCCACTTCCAGCGATGCCTCCGAAGTCAAGGCCACCATCTCGCTTGAAGAAGCACCATCTAGTGTTGACCAAGGACGCGGAGAGTTCCCGCCGGCGGTCTATCCAGATGCTGGCCGCGAGAAAGGGCCCGCCAGAAAACGAAGGCCCTGCTTCGCGCTCGTCTCGGAACGGCGTCAGTCGTGCGGTCGAAGATTCCTGGTTGGTTTCCATCGCCATGTTTCTTGATTCTTCCTGGCCCGGAGGTCCCAACTCTTTATTCCGTATTAATCCTTTTTATACATATCTCAGTGCCCCACGACGCACCCTGACATCTTCTCATGACGACTTCAACCCCTGTCTCCTGCGCTTAGAGGTTACCACTGATTGGACATTTTCGTCTTCCTCTCGTCACTTTGTTTCGGTACTGATGATATTGCCATGCAGGAAGCATCGGCGTGTTTCAGAGATGAGCTTAAAACTCTCGTGGAACTCGCCTCCAACTTTCGCGATGATGTCGATACTTTGAAGGACGAGGTCACCGGCCGGGGCAAGCTGCATGATGTGAGGGTTCCATCAAGTGAGGAAACGAACTCTGTCATCAAGAAGCTCAAGGGCGAGAATTTGATGCTTAAGATCGAGTGCGGCTTTCTTCGCGAAGAAAACGTCGAGCTATCAAACAGGTGCGTTCAAGCTCTCAACGGGAGCCTCAACACCCAACATGATGCGGTGAAGAAGATGATGGATAACAGCATCTTGAAGAAAAACAATATGGTGGAGGACACGCGCGGGATGGTCGATCCAATCCAGGCACCGCAGAAGGAAGTCGATGCGCTCCGAGTCCAGCCACCTTTGCGTAGGTCGCCGAGGCGCCCTCGCGCAGGTCACTGAGGAGCGCACGTCGCCGAGTAGGCTGGGGGATAAGGAATTCCAACGAGAGAAGCGGAATCACCACCTGTCCTGATGGAGGGCCACTCCGCCAAGTAGGCTGGGGGAGAGAAACACTGCCTCTCATTGTTCTTTAGCTAGTCCTCCGATCCATATTACTTGATGTTAAAATGGATGTATCTACAACTGAAATATGTCTAGATACATATATTTTAGTATCACAAAGTAAGTAGTATCAACGTTTATATTGCCCAAGTCTTATTATCCATCCCTAAGGTGGGTCGCTTTTGTAACTACTGATTGCAGATTCGACTCTTCTGCAGACCGAAAGATTTTTAGAGTGACTAAGAATGATTCATGCTTAGCTTTCCATTTTCATGTTTTAAACTTGTTTAAATCTTGCTCAAACCTAGGATTTGACCAAGATTCAAATGGGTTTAACAATTAAAAAAATCAGAAAAATGAAAAACCAAAGCACATAGTATTCTTATGTCATATAGTAAGCATTCAAGTTGATAAACAAGGTCTAGACATATTCAAAACACACAAAACATGTATCTACCCCCTAACCCTAAACTCTGTCTTATGAAGTTAAGTATGAGGAGAAGTGATTTTGGGTTTCAAACATGGAAATTTCACAAACCTCCCAAAAGCTTCATTTTAGAGTGACTAAGAAGGATCCATGCTTACCTTTTCATTGCCATTTTTTAAACTTGTTTTAACCTTGGTCAAACCTAGGATTTGACCAAGATTCAAACGGGCGTAAAATTCAAAAAAAATAAAAAAAATAAAAACCAAAGCACATATATAGCCTTCTTATGTCATATAGTAAGCATTCAAGTTGATAAACAAGGTCTAGACATATTCAAACCAGAAATATCATGTATCATATCTACCCCTAACCCTAAACTTTGTCTTATGAAGTCAAACATATGAAGAGAACTGGGGTTTTGTGTTTCAAACATAAAAATTTCAAGTACCTTCATTTTAGAGTGACTGAGAAAGGATTCATGCTTACCTTTTCATTGTCATGTTTTAAACTTGATTAAACCTTGGTCAAACCTAGGATTTGACCAATATTTAAATGGGCATAAAAACTTCGAAAAAATGAAAAAAATGGAAAACCAAAGCACATATATAGCCTTCTTATGTCATAAACATTCAAGTTGATAAACAAGGTCTAGACATATTCAAACAAGAAAAATCATGTATCTACGCCTAACCAAAAACTCTGTCTTAAGTGGTTTTGGGTTTCAAACATGGAAATTTCAAGAACATCCCAAAAGCTTCATTTTAGACTGACTAAGAAGGATACACACTTCCCATTTCATTTTCATGTTTTAAACTTGTTTAAATCTTGGTCAAACCTAGGATTTGACCAAGATTCAAATAAGTAAAAACATGAAAATGAAAAGGTAAGCATCGATCCTTATTAGTCGCTCTAAAATGAAGCTTTTGGGAGGTTTTTGAAATTTTCATGTTTGAAACCCAAAACCACTTCTCTTCATGCATGCTTGACTTCATAAGACATAGTTTAGGGTTAGGGGTAGATACATGATTTTTCTGGTTTGAACATGTCTAGACCTTGTTTATCAATTTGAATGCTTACTATATGACATAAGAAGGCTATGTGCTTTGGTTTTTCATTCTTACGATTTTTTTCTTAATTTTTATGCCCATTCGAATCTTGGTCAAATCCCAGGTTTGACCAAGATTTAAACAAGTTTAAAACATGACAATGAAAAGGTAATCAATCCTGGATCCTTCATAATTAATAAGTTAGTCTAATTAAAATGAAGCTTTTGGGAGGTTTTTGAAATTTTTGTGTTTGAAACCAAAAACCACTTCTCTTCATGCTTGACTTCATAAGATAGAGTTTAGGGTTAGGGGTAGATACATGATTTGTATTATTTGAATTGTCTTGACCTTATTTATCATCTTTTAAATGCTTACTATATATATGACATAAGAAGACTATGTGCTTTAGTTTTTCAATTTTCTGATTTTTTAATTTTATGCCCATTTGAATCTTGGTCAAATCCTAGGTTTGACAATGATTTAAACAAGTTTAAAATATGAAAATGAAAAGATAAGCATGGATCCTTCTTAGTCACTCTAAAATAAAGCTTTTGGGTGGTTTTTGAAATTTCCATGTTTGAAACCCAAAAGCACTTCTCTTCATGCTTGACTACATAAGACAGAGTTTAGGGTTAGGGGGTAGACACATGATTTTTCTTGTTTGAATATGTCTAGACCTTGTTTATCAACTTTAATGCTTACTATATGACATAAGAAAACTATGTGCTTTGTTTTTTCATTTTTTTATTTTTTTGGAATTTTGATGCACATTTGAATCTTGGTAAAATCCTAGGTTTGACCAAGATTTGAACAAGTATATAACATGAAAATGAAAAGGGAAGCATGTATCCTTCTTAGTCACTCTAAAATGAATTTTTTGGGAGTTTTTTGAAATTTCCATGTTTGAAACCCAAAACCATGCACTTCTCTTCATGCTTGACTTCATAAGATAGAGTTTAGGGGTTTGCGGATAGATACATGATTTGTCTAGTTTGAATAAGTCTAGACCTTGTTTATCAACTTTAATGCTTACTATATGACATAAGAAGACTATGTGCTTTGGTTTTTCATTTTTCTATTTTTTTATTTTATGCCCATTTGAATCTTGGTCAAATCCTAGATTTAACCAGGATTTAAACAAGTTTAAAACATGAAAATGAAAAGGTAAGCCTTGATCCTTCTTAGTCACACTAAAATGAAGCTTTTGGGATGTTCTTGAAATTTCCATGTTTGAACCCAAAACGACTTCTCTTCATGCTAGACTTCATAAGACAGAGTTTAGGGGTTAGCGGGTAGATACATGACTTGTCTAGTTTGAATAAGACTAGACCTTGTTTATCAACTTTAATGCTTACTATATGACATAAGAAGACTATGTGCTTTGGTTTTTCATTTTTCTATATTTTTATTTTATGCCCATTTGAATCTTGGTCAAACCTATATTTGACCAGGATTTAAACAAGTTTAAAACATGAAAATGAAAAGGTAAGCCTTGATCCTTCTTAGTCACACTAAAATGAAGCTTTTGGGATGTTCTTGAAATTTCCATGTTTGAAACCCAAAACGACTTCTCTTCATGCTAGACTTCATAAGACAGAGTTTAAGGTTTAGGGTTATAGATACATGATTTGTATGGTTTAAATATGTATAGACCTTGTTTATCAACTTGAATGCTTACTATATGGCATAAGAAAACTATGTGCTTTGGTTTTTCATTTTTCTGATTTTTTTAAATTTTGATGCCCATCGAATCTTGGTCAAATCCTAGGTTTGACCAAGATTTAAACAAGTTTAAAACATGAAAATGACCAGGGAAGCATGTATCCTTCCTAGTCACTCTAAAATGAATTTTTTGGGAGGTTTTTGAAATTTCCATGTTTGAAACCCAAAACCAGTTCTCTTCATGCTTGACTTCATAAGACAGAGTTTAGGGGTTAGGGGGTAGATACATAATTTGTATGGTTTGAATATGTCTAGACCTTGTTTATCAACTTTAATGCTTACTATATGACATAAGAACACTATGTGCTTTGGTTTTTCATTTTTCTGATTTTTAAATTTTAATGCCCATTTGAATCTTGGTCAAATCCTAGGTTTGACCAAGATTTAAACAAGTTTAAAACATGAAAATGAAAAGGGAAGCATGTATCCTTCTTAGTCACTCTAAAATGAAGTTTTTGGGAGGTTTTTGAAATTTCCATGTTTGAAACCCAAAACCACTTCTCTTCATGCTTGACTTCATAAGACAGAGTTTAGGGGTTAGGGAGTAGATACATGATTTGTATGGTTTGAATATGTGTAGACCTTGTTTATCACCTTTAATGCTTACTATATGACATAAGAAGACTATGTGCTTTGGTTTTTCATTTTTCTGATTTTTTTAATTTTCTGCCCATTTGAATCTTGGTCAAATCCTTGGTTTGACCAATATTTAGACAAGTTTCTAGACCTTGTTTATCAACTTTAATGCTTACTATATGACATAAGAAGACTATGTGCTTTGGTTTTTCATTTTTCTATATTTTTATTTTATGCCCATTTGAATCTTGGTCAAACCTATATTTGACCAGGATTTAAACAAGTTTAAAACATGAAAATGAAAAGGTAAGCCTTGATCCTTCTTAGTCACACTAAAATGAAGCTTTTGGGTGGTTTTTGAAATTTCCATGTTTGAAACCCAAAAGTACTTCTCTTCATGCTTGACTACATAAGACAGAGTTTAGGGTTAGGGGGTAGACACATGATTTTTCTTGTTTGAATATGTCTAGACCTTGTTTATCAACTTTAATGCTTACTATATGACATAAGAAAACTATGTGCTTTGTTTTTTCATTTTTTTATTTTTTTGGAATTTTGATGCACATTTGAATCTTGGTAAAATCCTAGGTTTGACCAAGATTTAAACAAGTATATAACATGAAAATGAAAAGGGAAGCATGTATCCTTCTTAGTCACTCTAAAATGAATTTTTTGGGAGTTTTTTGAAATTTCCATGTTTGAAACCCAAAACCATGCACTTCTCTTCATGCTTGACTTCATAAGATAGAGTTTAGGGGTTTGCGGATAGATACATGATTTGTCTAGTTTGAATAAGTCTAGACCTTGTTTATCAACTTTAATGCTTACTATATGACATAAGAAGACTATGTGCTTTCGTTTTTCATTTTTCTATTTTTTTATTTTATGCCCATTTGAATCTTGGTCAAATCCTAGATTTAACCAGGATTTAAACAAGTTTAAAACATGAAAATGAAAAGGTAAGCCTTGATCCTTCTTAGTCACACTAAAATGAAGCTTTTGGGATGTTCTTGAAATTTCCATGTTTGAACCCAAAACGACTTCTCTTCATGCTAGACTTCATAAGACAGAGTTTAGGGGTTAGCGGGTAGATACATGACTTGTCTAGTTTGAATAAGACTAGACCTTGTTTATCAACTTTAATGCTTACTATATGACATAAGAAGACTATGTGCTTTGGTTTTTCATTTTTCTATATTTTTATTTTATGCCCATTTGAATCTTGGTCAAACCTATATTTGACCAGGATTTAAACAAGTTTAAAACATGAAAATGAAAAGGTAAGCCTTGATCCTTCTTAGTCACACTAAAATGAAGCTTTTGGGATGTTCTTGAAATTTCCATGTTTGAAACCCAAAACGACTTCTCTTCATGCTAGACTTCATAAGACAGAGTTTAAGGTTTAGGGTTATAGATACATGATTTGTCTGGTTTAAATATGTATAGACCTTGTTTATCAACTTGAATGCTTACTATATGGCATAAGAAAACTATGTGCTTTGGTTTTTCATTTTTCTGATTTTTTTAAATTTTGATGCCCATCGAATCTTGGTCAAATCCTAGGTTTGACCAAGATTTAAACAAGTTTAAAACATGAAAATGACCAGGGAAGCATGTATCCTTCTTAGTCACTCTAAAATGAATTTTTTGGGAGGTTTTTGAAATTTCCATGTTTGAAACCCAAAACCAGTTCTCTTCATGCTTGACTTCATAAGACAGAGTTTAGGGGTTAGGGGGTAGATACATAATTTGTATGGTTTGAATATGTCTAGACCTTGTTTATCAACTTTAATGCTTACTATATGACATAAGAACACTATGTGCTTTGGTTTTTCATTTTTCTGATTTTTAAATTTTAATGCCCATTTGAATCTTGGTCAAATCCTAGGTTTGACCAAGATTTAAACAAGTTTAAATCATGAAAATGAAAAGGGAAGCATGTATCCTTCTTAGTCACTCTAAAATGAAGTTTTTGGGAGGTTTTTGAAATTTCCATGTTTGAAACCCAAAACCACTTCTCTTCATGCTTGACTTCATAAGACAGAGTTTAGGGGTTAGGGAGTAGATACATGATTTGTATGGTTTGAATATGTGTAGACCTTGTTTATCACCTTTAATGCTTACTATATGACATAAGAAGACTATGTGCTTTGGTTTTTCATTTTTCTGATTTTTTTAATTTTCTGCCCATTTGAATCTTGGTCAAATCCTTGGTTTGACCAATATTTAGACAAGTTTAACACGTGAAAACGAACTGATAATCCCATTTGTTGACTCATTTAACTAGTTAATCCCATTTGTTGACTCTCTGTTGACCAGGCACTTGAGGTAAAACTGAGTATATTGCACTAGCCAGTATTAGTACTCAAGGGGAAAACCGAGCACACAAAAAATGCTACAGTATAAGACTCGAGAGTATATCTAAATTTCCAGGGTTAGACTCGAGTACGCGTGTTGCGGTGCAGAAGTGGAAGACGTGCAATTGTTGACGGGTACTGACGCGAGTCGCGGTGCAGAAGTCGAAGACGTGCAATTGTGGACGCGTGTCGCGTTGCAGAAGCCCAAGACGTGCAGACGTTAAATGGTGGACGCGTAGGACGCGGGTCGCATTAACCACCCCTCGCCTTTATAGACGCCTCCTCGCACTATCTCTGTCACTCTCACTCGCTCATGCAACGCCGCCTCTCACGTCCCATCATCTTCTCCAAAGCAAAAACCCTCTCCCTCTCTGCAGGCGAGATGGACATGGAGAATGCGAATCCCATCGTCCATGACGCCGTCGGCTCCAAGCGCGACGCCTCCCTCTTCGACGTCGTCCCCTCAAAGGCCGTCGCCGCCGCCGGTGGCGGTCGTATCCCGCCGGGATGGGACCCCTATGAGCCGGTGCCGTACATCTCGCCTCCGAACCCCTACGACACCTTCATGGACGACCCATGGAACGAGGTAACTATGGTTTGCTCCCTTTTTTCTTCGCCCATTCCTTTTTGAACCCTATTTTTGCTGGTTCCCTAGTAACTATTAGTGCCGATCTGTAGATGGTTGAGTATTGGGTTAATATTTGCGCCGATCGATTTTATTCCATTTTGCTTTGATCCCTTCTTGATTTCGTTTAAGATTTGGAGTTCGGCCGTTCGGTTAATTTATGCAAGTAATAATGGGATCTCAATCAGTTAATTTATGGGATCTCAGTCAGTTATTTTATGCAGGAATCAAAAGATATCAACCGTTTAATTTTGCAAATATTCTGGAATCTGTTCAAAATCAGATCTGGAATCTGTTTCTTTGCCTATGATGAATCGTTGGGCACAAATTTTTACAGAGTGGGTTCAGCGAACCATTGCTGTGTACAAATCTGTTGTGCATGAGCTATGGTTCGCTAACACCATCCCTGTAGACATATAATCGTGTCCACTCTAACTGAGGCTGGCTCTGTTTTTCCTTACTTTGTTATCATGCACGTTAGTCATCGTTGCATCTCATTCACTAATAGTTCCCGTTTGATATGGATCAGCTGTCTGGCAGCGACGTCGGCAGCGACGACGAGCACCATGACGTCAAGACTCGCCAGGTGCTGCGGAGGCTGCAGGTCGGCCAGTACGTCTCCTACTTCGCCAAGGGTGTCTACAGGTGCCCCTTCTGCACTAGGAGGCTCGGCCGCACTGACTTCAACTGCCTCCTCACGCATGCCGAGAACATCGGCAACACCAACCCCAAGGTCGGCGCGTCGGTGAACCCCCACTCCTTCCGCGCCAAGCACATGGCGCTCGGCATGCACCTCCGCAGCATCCAGCGGGTGGAGATCTCCGCCGGGCGCATGCCTCCGCTCAAGCCCAAGGCTCCCAAGGGGAGCAACAAGTGGAGGCAGATGGGGTAGGCGGAGTCCCGGACGTGTGCTGCTGCTGCTGCAAAGCAGCTTCTATTTTGTTGTTAGCTAGGGATCCCTTGTTGTTATGTTGTTAGTATGATGGTGTTGTGAAGAACCTCGAACCTGTTGGCTGCTGTGTATGCAGCTTATTATCTAGGGAGGGATCCCTATTATCTATCCCTATTCTACTGGAGTATATTTTGTTGGCCCTACTTTGTTTTCTCGATTTACTATTACTGCGAATTTGTCGTACGGAGTACATTACCCTGGAGATTTGCTTCTAGATTTAACTACATACATATGGACCAGAGGGAGTACTAGATTTGCTGCCATATTGGGCAAACAACGAGGGCCAAAAGGCACAAATAATTGAAGAAAGACAGAAATGCAAGCTTCTCTAGATTTGATACTAATTTGGTTAATAAAGACAAAGAGACAGAGGGGGAAAAGGTGCTCTTAAAAATGCCAATTCGCGCCGAGAGAGACAGAACCCAGCTCCTGCTCACGTACAACCAAACGCGGTCTCGTCCTGTCCCACGCGGTCCCTTTCTACTAGCCCCACACGTCAGCACGGAACGGTCAACTAAACTGGAATCCTCCCGTCTGAGCTCCTTCTGCGGGTTACAAATAAGGGCTTGGCGAAAACTGAGGAAAAACATAAGGCAATCTTATTGACTAATATAGCTGTTTAATTAATAAAAGGATTAGCTACAACGTGCTCAGTTTGCCCATTTATTAAGGTATAAGACTGGCAGGAGAGAAAGTAATCGCTAGTTTCCTCATTTTGCCCCTGCATGCTCGCACGATTAAAGCTCCTTCCGCACGCGCTGGACTCCTCGTTTCCTTAAACCTCCTCGTTTCTCGGGATAGACCAACAGTTTTTCAGGATCTTGGGGTTTTTTTTTTGACAATCAATACCACATATATTCATAGCAAAAATAGTACATGGTAGAGGGCTACATGACGACTAGATATATCACCAAAAAAGGTGATGCATGTCTCCTTCACCAAAACAGCTGAAACAAGCAGTACACGAACGCAAGTACACCACCATAATAATACTACTACATTAACACAAGTACGAGTAATAAAGTAAGAGTACTACTCCCTCTAATCTAATTTAAACCAAAATAAAACTTAAACTTCATCCTAAATTTGAACTAGTGCCTCGTCCTCGTTCTTCGCTCATTTTCTGATCCAAGACGGCGCAGAGTGCCAGAGTGCATGGCACGGAACTCTTCATCGGTGGCATGCCATGGGCATGTCACCGGATGCATGATTTTTTTCGCAATGTTTTAAATTTGAATTTAGGCCGCATGTCACACGGTGACATGCAAAAGGTGCATGTCACCTGGTGGTGGTAGGCAACTACCCTTATTTACGGCGGCGTAGGCGACTGGACGCCGCGTGGCCAGCCGCTGCCTCGTGGCCGCCTCGGTTTCCACGCGGGAGACCATTAAACGCCGACGACCAACCTTCCCGCGTCACGGTTAGCGACTATGACTATAAGGGCAAAACGCTAAACTCTCTCGTTCCATTCACTTTCTTCCTCTCTCCACCTAACAAACATTTGTTCGTCGCTCTCTCCTCCAGCAATGTCTTCAAAATTCAGGTCGTCGGCGGTCAAGTACGCGGAGAAAAAACGCCGGCTCGAAATTTCGAGAGACGCTTCCAGAAACCAAGTGGGCTCGCCGTCGCCGCCGCCGCCGCCGAAACGCGTCCGTGCTGTGCTCACCGGGTTAGTTTCCTTCGCCATGTACTTTCGTTTCTTTCGTCGCTCTCTCCTCCAGCAATTAATGTGTTCAAACTTCAGGTCGCCGGCGGTCAAGTACGCGGATAAAAAACGCCGGCTCGAAATTTCGAGAGACGGTTCCAGAAACCAAGTGGGCTCGCCGTCGCCGCCGCTGCCGCCGCCGCCGAAACGCGTCCGTGCTGTGCTCACCGGGTTAGTTTCCTTCGCCATGTACTTTCGTTTCTTCTTGCCCGGGCTCAAGCTCTTTAAGAGTCTCTATGGTTATACATCTTAAAGGGTTGGAAGTTCCAACGACGCCCCTACTGCACCAACTTCCACGACCAAGGAATCATCGTCGTCCGATGATTTCAACCCGGCCCTACCCCGGCGAAATGAGGTAGCACCAAGCACTGTGTAGTTATCTTCTTCTTCTTCTTCTTCTTCTTCTTCTTCCTTTGCGCTTACTTGCTACCGATGATTTCGCCCTGAAGGAAGCGGCGCCGACTATCGACACCACTGTCGCCATCTTGATGGAAAAAAACGAGGAGCTCAGCTTAGAGTGTGATCGCCTCCGAGACGATTTGGCTGCCAAGAAGAAGAATTCGAAAACTCTTGTGGAGCTCATTTGCAGCCTTCGAAATGAGCGCGATATGTTGAAGAACGAGCTGATTAAGCAGAAAGCATCAGCGGAGAAAGCCAGCAGCATACTCAAGACTGTGTGCCTCGACAGAGACAAGTCTGATATAGAGTACAAAATCCTTCTTCAGGATAAAGTACAGCTCCAAAAGTTGAACCTTGAATATGCTGACATCGCCATCCTTGCCCTTCTCGAGAGGCAGAAGGCACAAGATAAGTTGATGCACCTGATGTTGGAGAGCTGCAGTGAAAGAGAAGAGACATTGAAAGAAGTGAGCAGTTTGGTGGGATACATGAGTGACGTCGGGCGTACTTCGCAGAATCCGCCCCGGCTGAGCTCAAATTCCAGCGGAACCAGCTTTCAGCAATGCATGTTAGGCGCACCTACAACTTCTACTCATTGATTAGAGGTCGCACGACATGGCATTTTCCCTCGAAATAGTAGTACTGTACTAATAGTTGTACTACTTAATATGTACCTTTTTGTAAAATAATTTCTTACATGTATTAGAAACTACCCCTCTCGTTTCTGGATGCACCCGGGACATTGTCATCCGGCCCTCTTCTGGACAAACCCCCTCGGGAAGGGCGGTATATTTTGCACATTTCGCTACTAGTACTTCTAATTCCACCGCTTATTTTTCTAATCCGTTAAATCGTTAATTGGATGACCAACTGATGGAAGCTGCGATAGATTAGACCAACAAGTGGTGAATTGTGCAAAAGATATGTCCGTGTTTTATGCAAAAGAGTGATATGGGGATCTGGTGGAATCTTGAATTTCCTCTTCAGTGGTAGGCATGCTTCACTTATAGCTGGAGTACATTGCGGACCTGGTGCATTTCGTCAGTACCGATCAGCTATTTTTGCTTATCCGGGAAGAAAAGGTAGTACTAGCCTTTTCTGTGAGATGTCTTTTCAGTGCTACGGAGTTGTCTGTTCACTGCTTGCTTTGTCTGTCGGTGACTTTGCCAAGCTGACTTTGCCATGACTTTGGGTGACTGATATGTGGACCACAGTTGTAAGTGACTCAAAGTCACTGACTTTGGGGACTCGTGAATGCTTCGTATATTTCTGACGGTTTCTGAATTATGTACTCCGTACAACTTTTGTAATATTGGTCAAACTAGTTTTGACCAGGGTTTGTGTAGGGTGTTTTTTTTTGGTTGGTCCAAATGGTGTTGTGTGGTCCAAATGTGATGTATCATCACACCACCATGTGCCCCCCTCCCCCCACCCCACCCCTAGGTTTTGGTAATGCCATTCTGATACATGCTTCTTAGAAGGAGTACATTTTTTCCGTTAGGGCATGACAATTTTGAAAAATTCAAAAAAAAATGGGAAGACAGAATGGTAACATCATTTTCCATGTGATGATGCACCCCTGTGCCAAATTTTGGTTCATTTTAAGAATGTAAGGTGACAAATTACTCGAGGAAGCTAGTTGGAGTAGACGGGCATGATCGGATTGGCATAGGCGATTTATTTTTTGAAGGATGTTATTTTTCATAGACAATATCTGACACAAAAAATAAAATGTTAAGGTCTCATATTATTCTGAATGATTTTGAATTACTTATGACGTTTGGAAGTATTGGTATACATGAGTCCCACATGAAGTTAAATGGTCCAAAAAAAAGTTTCGTACACGTCTCCCAGAAAGTGGAAAGTCGAGTACATGCATGACTTCACGCGTCCACTACTGGATACAGGGGGTCGGAGGCTATAACATAATCGGCCTCATCATCTCTCGCGAGCTCGTCCTCTCCACTCCCCCAACTTGCCTCCCCCACACTGTGAAAACCCCCATCCACTCACCGCACCTCTGAGGCATCGACTTTCCCGTTTCCAACCACAACAGCATGAAGATAGGTATTGCATACGAGGCGGAGCAATAGGCGACCGCCCACGCAGAGGATGCCTCTACGGTAGTGGCCGTCGTGGTGGGTGAGGCTTCACCGGGCACCCAAGCCGCTCGTCTCCTCTGCTTGTCGGATTCTTCAACCTCGGTCGAAATGGGCATCCTGGCCGTCACGACGGGTGAGGCTTCACCGGGCACCCATGCCGCTCGTCTCCTCTGCTTGTCTGGTTCTTCGACCTCGGTCGAAACGGGCGTCCTGGCCGTCGAGCAGAAGGTGGATACCAACGTTGTTTATCCCGCCGAAGATGTGCACGGCGTTGCAGGCCACCACGGCGAGGTCTTCCTAGGCCCGATGCTGGACGCGAACCTCGACCCCTTCGATGATTTCGGCCCAAACGTTCAGTTCCAGGAGGATGTTGAGGGTGATGACGAGGAGGTACTTCTCTTTTACCGAAACTGTCCCAACCCTCTTTGTGTCATATTGCTGTTCACATGGTTTGCACGAGCCTGGTTCTTGATTGATTTGATATCCTACCTTGTTCTTGTAGATGTAATTGATTCTACGATTCGTAAGATCAGATTCTAGTTTAATTTCGACTAATCTGCCATGTAGTCATATAATCAATTTATGTGTTCATACTTAGTGGACTTGCAATTGTTGTGGCTAATGTTCATGGTTGTTCATAGGGTTTCTCATGATTTATTACGATTTCTTCTGCCATTTACTTGTTCTACACATTTAATTTTAGGGTTTCTAAGGTTTGATTATGTTAGTGGAGTATTTATTCGATCTGTCATAAAAACTTGATTATGTAGTACTTAATAATTCATAGGAGTATTCTGATGACATGGACAACAACAAGGTGCGCAGGGACCGGAAAAGCCGCTATGTTCTCAAGCGGCTGAAGGGTGGTGAAATTCGTTTCTGCATGCGCGGGGAGCTATTTTGCCCATTATGTGGCAAATTTCTCTAGAAGGACATCCACAGCCTGATCCAACATGCGATGGGTGTAGGCCTAAGTACATAGGGGGAAACACCGCCCTGCAACCAAGGCCAAGTACGCATCATATGGCCTCTTCCTCCAGAATTACGTCTTGCCTAGCTTGCTCCACGTCAACGCCCCTGCTGCTGGCCCTCATGCTCCTGGTCATGTTTAAAGTTCATATGTGTAATCTTAATCCCTTTGGAAGTTCAGCATTAAACTCTACTAGTACAACCGTGGTGGTCTTGTGATGTAGTACTCTTTTGATGCATTTGTGATGTAGTAGTACTTTTTTTTGAAATGATATAGTACTATCTAAGAAAAGTACTCCCTCCGATTCACATTCATTTCACATCAAGAAATATGGATCAGAGCGAGGGAGTAAATTAAACATGGCATCTCGTGCATGAAGCTTGACATATCGATCAGGTTGGCTAGAATAGCAATACAATGTTGCTCATTAGGCAAATGCATGCCATGTACGATAGTATACATCCAGTAAAGAAGTCTATACTGACATAAAAAAACTACTTTGGGGATGAGAGTCAATTGGGGCATCTACAATATAGAAAATCTTGCTCGTAGATGATTTTGGCTAAGAGGGTTTTACTCACATTACACGTGCCACTTTCCTTGTCTGCAAAACAAGTTCCAATAAAGGGAGAGGAAAGAAGAGGGTATTGTGGGCGAGATTGAACACCTTTTTTATGTGTTAATCTGAGGCCTCGTTTAGATGAGGATTTCGACTTATGCCTAACAGCTCAACACATCCACAAATAACTCTGCTTGCGCACACCACCGTTCATTAAAAATAACAATATTAGCTCGCAAGATTAAGAACAAAGTGAATTTAAGTAACTTGGTAAGCTTTTCAAGCAATATATTCAGAGAAAGAGCACACATGTTCGGCTCAAAATAATCATAAGAGAAGAACAATAAATCTAAGACACCACATGGATTCATACCTTGAGTCGACGCTGGCTCGTAGAAGGGCGGCCGCGCCTCGAGGATGCCGGGGACGTCTCCACCTCGGTCTCACATGTGACTGCTTATCGGCGGGTGGTGCGCCGCGCCATGTAGAAGATCTATCAAGAGATGAGAGCCCGATGACGCTACCGACGCCTCAACCTTGATAGCACCGACTTGTTGCTCCGCACCGAGATGCGCCACGTGCAAGATTTAGCGGATGCACTAATTTTAGAGATATGTCATGATCATTGTAACAAATTTCAACGTGATGATGATTTGATCTTGTACTCGGCCTTGAACATAAGAACTAGTACAATCTCACCTTTTTTTATCATTATCCTTTGCGAGATTTAGCGGTTGCGCCAAATTCAGAGAAATATCATGATCATGGTAACACAATTTTCAATATAATGATGATTTGATGTTGCACTCGACCTTGAACATAAGTACTAGTACGGTCTCACAAATTTGTATCATTATACTTTGCAAGTTTTAGTGGATGCGCCCATTTTCAGAGGTAGATCATGATCATGGTAAGTTGGTAACAAATTTTCAACGTGATGATGATTTGATTTTGCACTCGGCCTTGAACAGAGGTACTAGTACGGTCTCACAATTTTTTATCATTATACTTGGACGGTGGCCAAATTCAAAATCTCATAGCGGCAAAACTTCCCGCCCACAAAATACAAAAATTTCACACGCTTCCAAATTCCCATTCTACCCCTGTGGAGATGGCAGCAAAGTCGGTTGGTGGGGGGGTCTGCCCGTCATTTTTTGGATCACCACCTCCCTAGCCCGGAAACCCTCCCAAAAAAAATTCATTTCCCTCAGACCACCCACCGGAACTTCCCAAGTCCCTCTCTCCCACCTCCACGACCACCGCACCGGAACATCCCCGCCGGACTTCCCTGGCCTACCCGAGGCCTCGCGATCCTCGTCATCCGGCTGCCTGCCGGAGCCGCTTCATCGACGCCGTCATCAACCGGACCGGATCATCCCCGCCGAACCTCGAAACCATATGCTCATCCAGCAGTCTACCGCAGTCGCTTCAGCTGCGGTATCGTCCACCCCGCCGGAGCCGCTTCGCCGGATCCGTCGTCCACCGCATCGGATCTTGCTCACCGACACCGCTGTGCATGAACCGGATCTGCTTCACCGGCGCAGTGCATGATCTAAACTCTTCTACTGTCGCTTTTCTATTGCTTGCCTGCAAGTTCTTGTTTAATCTTGGGGGAACCTGTTTGTGCTAACGACGCGCCGTTACGTTTTTGCAGATGAGATGAGTAACCATGAAGTGTAATGGCCGTCTCTCCAACCCCAAGTAGCACATGTAGCGTACTTCATCACCGGATCTATCAACCCCAGGAAGATCTGCTGTGACTCCCACAGAGTGCTTCTCCTAATGTAAGTCCCTTGTTTTAGCGCCATGTTCTGGGTTCAGTTTCTTGTTTGTCTGAAGCTCTTTTAGTTCATTCCTAGCTATGACCGTAACACGTTGCTATTTTCTACTTCATTGCTAACTTTAAGCGATTGAACATTTTGGTTTGCATTCCCTGCTCTGTAGATGTAGCCATCATAACTTCTATCTTGCTCAGTCGTTGTTACAAAAATTATACTGTAGGTATTATAGTAACATCCTGCTATTATTTAGTTCATGGCCAATTTTAAGTAATTGCACATGTTGGTTCGCATTCCCTGCTCTATAGCTTTTGGCATCGTAACTTCTATATTTGGTTTACATTCCCTGCTCTGTAGATCTAGCCATCATAACTTTATCTTGCTCAGTCGTTGTTACAAAAATTATGGCCTGCTACTATGTTGTTTGTGCCAATTTTTTACTCCATGAACATGTTGGCTTGCATTCCCTGTACTACAGGTGATGCCATTGTTTTGTATCTAGTTCATTGTAAGCTAACAAAGTAAGGACTTAGTTTGGCATGCTATCACTCTGCTATCTAGCCTGTAGTACAAATAAACTTGTCATATACTACTAGATAATAATTTTGCGTGCCATCTTGTTCTTCAAAAGCTGCATTATTGACTTGTTTCTCTGACTTGGCATGACGCTCACATATGGAAAGCTGAACATATTGGTTTGCATTCCCTCTTATACAAGTTCACAGGTGATCCCACTATATTCTGTATCTGGTCCATCCTAAGCTCCAGCATTAACTATCCTCTATGTGTTGCTCATTACAAGTTTATATCCCGAAACATCTTGATTTGCATCCCCTTCACTATAAGTTCAGGAGTATTATTTAGTTCACGGGCAAAATGAAGTAATTGCACTTGGCACATGTTGGTTCACATTCCCTCCTCTTTAGCTTTTGCCATCGTAACTTCTATTTTTGGTTTACATTCCCTGCTCTGTAGATGTAGCCATCATAACTTCATCTTGCTCAGTCGTTGTTACAAAATTTATAGCCTGCTACTATGTTGTTCATGCCAATTTTGTACTCCCTGAACATGTTGGTTTGCATGGGACTCGACAGTAGTAAGTCTGTTGTTTCATTCTAACATGCTCTGTTATATTGGCTGTTGGTATGCGGCATGCACTCTTTGTTTGCTTATTGTGCGCATTACAATGATCTTGTTATAACGACGAAATGATGAGTTCCAAATTCTTTGGCAAACAATATTGTAGTGTCTTTGCCTTTCCATTGTTGCTGTCTTAACTTGTAATGTCTTTGTTTCAGATATAGGTGCTGCATGGACAACTTAAAAGATTGCCGGATCGCTTCATTGTATTGCTAGGTTTAATTACCATTCAATTTCTCTGGGTTCTGTAATATTTTTTCAATGCCTTGCAGCTGATGTAATATTTAGTTAGTTTTTATAGTTCTTTCGCGCATTTTTTCTTTGGTGCTTGTGGTAAGTGAGGCTATCCGACAGAAATCAATGCTGCGTAAATATTCTCAGTATCTAAATCACGAATTCCCATCCCTTAAACGGCCCAATTAATCGAAATCACATATGTGCCTGCCCGCAAAATCCTAAAGCGCATATTATGCCGGCATATAAACAGCAACTAAACGGGCTGGCCCACTTACTTCTTGGGCCAGCCCATGTGAGTTACGGTGGACCCCACACTCTAATTGGGCTGGCCCACTTGCTTTAAGGTGGACCCCACCCACTACTGGGCCGGCCCACTAATTAGTTGGGCCAGCCCATTTGCTTTTGTGGTGGACCCCACATACTAAACGGGCCGGCCCTTCAAGAGGAAAGTGGGACCCACCTGTGTTTTTGGCCCGGCCCACTATCTTGTTGGGCCGGCCCACTTGCAGTATGGTGGACCCCGCATACTAATTGGGCCGGCCTTTTAACAGGAAAGTGGGGCCCACCTGTGCTTTTGGCCCGGCCCACTATCTTGTTGGGCCAGCCCACTTGCTATATGGTGGTCCCACATGGTAAATGGGCCGGCCCTTTAATAGGAAGGTGGGACCCACCTGTGTTTTTTGGCCCGGCCCACTATCTTGTTGGGCCGGCCCACTTTCTACATGGTGGACCCCACATAACAAATGGCCCGGCCCATTAACAGGAATGTGGGACCCACATGTGTTTTTGGCCCGGCCCACTATCTTGGTGGGCCAGCCCACTTGCTATATTGTGGACCCCACATACTAAATGGGCCGGCCCTTTAACAGGAAGGTGGGTCCCACCTGTGTTTTTGGCCCGGCCCACTATCTTGTTGGGCCGGCCCACTTGCTATATGGTGGACCCCACATACTAAATGGGCCGGCCCTTTAACAGGATAGTGGGACCCACCATGTGTTTTTGGCCCGGCCCACTAGCTTGTTGGGCCGGCCCACTTGCTATATGGTGGACCCCACACACTAAATGGGCCGGCCTTTTAACAGGAAAGTGGGACCCACTGTGTTTTTGGCCCGGCCCACTTGCTTCTTGGGCCGGCCCAGTTGCTGTAAGGGGGACCCCACATGTTAAATGGGCCGGCCCATTTAACTTTTGACCAGTCAACATTAGAGGTTAGGCCCGGCCCACGTAACTAATGGACCAGCCCAGCTATATAGTTGACCGGTCAAACTATGTCATCTGGCCCGGCCCGCTTAAGACGTGGCAGGCCTCGTGTGGGCCTACCATCTACCACGGGGTTTCAGCCGGTTAACGCCGTTAACTGGCAGTTAACGGCGTCTGCCACGTGTCAGTTTGCATGACGTCAGCAGTCAACGGGCTCCCGGAAACACTTCCGCAACGGTCCGATTTTCCGTGGCGGAAGGGCGCCCAAGCGCGACGGACCGAAAAAATCGTCGTTGGACTTTGCCTGACGCAGTTTCGACAACAGAACCCATATCGTCGGGTTAGGCCCATAGGCGACGAAAAATGCCCCTTAGTTGACGATTTTGGGACGTTGTCTATCAGAACTTTTCTTGTAGTGTGGTAGGGTAGAGCCTCTAGCGAAAGGTGTCGTGCCACGAGAATCCTCTGAAGTGGATATTGGTGGTTTACCCTCTGTAGAGACTAGTGGTCTACCTGGAGCTGGTATTGTAGAGATTTCAGCAAGCGGTCCTGTCCGAGAACATATCTGGTCCTACTATCCCTTTAGGTTCTACCGTGCTACCGACTCCTATGAACCGGAGCATGTACCTGATGTGCCTTCTGTTGAACCTGACGCACCTGTAAGTAGTGGTGATGATTCCGCTGAATCTGATCAAGAAGGATCTGCATCTCTAGGACAAGATGTCAGCTGTCATTCACCTGATTCTGAGCTGAAGTCAGCAACGGTAGCTTATATAGCACGGACTGTCCTTCAAGCTCTAAAGATCCAGTTGGGTGGTTCACAGGACCAGCTACTCCAAGCCATTGTCACTACAAAAGACCAGCCAGCATGCTTCGTCATCTCCTGCATACTGTTTGACAAGCTGAAGCACTGCAACTGGCGCATTGTTCAATCCCATCAGCATGGAGAGAGGAGCTATGTTTATGTCAAGATGATTCATGCTGATTTGGTAAGGTTCCATGATAAGATGTATGGGTGGGGTGAGGCAAGAGCCACATTTTGCAGCATTCACACAGTCTTCGCTCTTGAGCCAGACCCCATGGATGCTTACCCAGTGGTGCAGCTGTCCTGACTTGATATATGTTTTATGATCAGTATGCTGCTGTCGTGGAACTGTGATGTGGAGCTACCTTTCTTATGGTTTCTAGGCTTTTGGTTTCAACATGTATTATGGAGCTTACCTTAGGACTTTCGCATGCGTTTGGCTGTTGACCTGTAATGTTTGTGGTTGGTTGTCTAATCTACTTGGCACAATCACATTGCAAAGGCAAATGTTCCTTTTCTCTTTAATTGTTATTATGACTTATGTGTTATAACCAGGCAAGAATATGCAATCTTGGTTCTCTGACCGATATATATGTACACACAACTTTTGTTCACATAATAACACTAGGCCCTGTTTGTTTGGGCTAGAGCTTGTGCTTCTGCTGCTTTTGGGTCCCTATAAGCACAAGCCCAAACAAACACCTAACTTTTGGATCCAGGCTTGTACAAGCGCTTGTTCATTTTGTACTACAAGCCCGGAAGCACCTTTGGAGGAACTTCCCGCAGCTTCCCGCAGCTGGTAATCCTCCCGCTAACTCATGCCACTCTGTATCTTCATATTTACGGCCAGAATGCCACCCGGTATATATACGGAAACCCCTCACAAAACTTCCACCAAATCTCACCCGTTTTCCCCATCCCCCCCGACCTGTCCCGAGATGCAAACCAGGGAGGCAGGGAGAGGCGGCTAAGGTTCTTCCAGGTCGCCGGCCTCTCCGGTCGCCACGCCGGCCGGCGCTCGCCGTGCGTCCGCCTCCACACGCTCGCCGCACGTCCATGTCCGCCTCCGCCCGCCTCAGCGCCTCCGCCCCCGCCGCACTTCTCCTCCCGACGGACGCTGCCCTTCCTCTCCCCGTCGCCGCCCCACCCGCCTCTCCCGCCTCTTCGGCCGCTCGCCGCGCATCCGCCTCCTCCACGTCTCTGCCCGCCCTCAACTCGCGGCGGCCCGCTGCTGCACTTCTCCTCCCGGTCGCCGCCCGCCCCAACTTGATTTAGGGGCTAAATCTTTGTTGTTATGTGTGTATATGTGTAGATGATTAATTATTGTGTTATATTACAGTGATTTAGGACTGAATCTTGATTCAATTGACAAAGTGTGCAGATGATACAATGTTGAAACTCGCTATAATATGGAACCAAATATTATTTGTACCTCTGTATGGTTTAATTGATTATAATCATTTATTAACAACTACAAAATTATTTTACCTAAAAAGTGATAAACCTATAATTTGAGCTAGCACACAAATCATAATCAGATTATTAGATCAAATTAGTACTTATACATCATCTTCAGCATACAGGGTATTTCAGACAATCACCACCAGCTATATGTCCACCAGCTGTCCTAAAAGCAGGTTGCCAAACAGCAATTTTACATTTCACCAGCTGTCCAGCTCCAGCCGCTTCTCAGATCCTACCAGCTCTAGCTGCTTCTTGTTCAGCTGCAGCCCAAACAAACAGGCACTTACACGGGAAAAGAGTAGCTTTCTCTGTTGGACAAACACCAAACCACAAAAGGGTAACAACACAATATCCAAACTAGGTACGGCACCTGTTGAGCATACATGACTTTTGGCGTAAAATCACGTTAACCAACACTAGCATCATCTTGTTCTTTGCAAGGTGCTATGCTTATCAGTCTAATCCCAATACACCACCTACTTCAGGTGGCACGATGATGTCAAGTGCAGGCTCACCAGTACCAACTCTCTTGCATCAGTCTCCATTGAATGTAAGCCACTGCTGCAGTAGACACCATTAGCAATGCAAGCTGAAGGTGTTCTTATCCTCATATCAGGATCACATAATACAGGTGTCAAGCTTCATGCACTAGCCAACACAATGAAAAGTCCGAACTAGGATAGCTAGGAAAAAAACATGAAGATCTTTTTTTCGAATCCCACGCTGAACATCTTTTTTTTAACTAATTAGGTAAGCTCCTGCTGACAAACATATTACAGCAACTCCAGCAGTGGCTCTATATTTTGGCGCTGTGGGCTGATGCTGCGCATGGAGCCGGCAATAGCTTCACCGGAAGCTGCAAACTGTGGCGGCCAAATGCAGGGCTGAAACAGCGTATTTTCAGAGGCGCTATAATGCAGCGCCAAAAACAGAATATAATGAAAAATAGAGTGCAGTAAAACAGAAGATCAAATAAAGACTAGAAATAGACATAAAATAGGAGAAAATTAGCTTGATAGATACTCCGTAGTTCATATTTGTACAAAGTAGTGCGATAAAACTAAACTAAAACTCGACATCTGACGAGTCCGGTGTCGTGCCCGACACCGGATCCGACGAGAAGAGGTCAATCCAACGGGGGTCGTCCTCGCCAATGGTGGTCGGCCCGGCGAGCTGCGCTTCGATGAAGGCCCGCTTCGTCGCCTTCTCCGCCCTCCGTTGTGCGCGGTCCTCCTTCTTCGCAGCCCGCCTCGTAGCCTTCTCCGCCCTCCGTCTGCGGAAGTGCTCGTTCTCGGCGGCTACGTCCTCGGGGAAGCGGGCCGCCCACTCGCGCGCCGCGCGCTCGTCCC
This sequence comes from Lolium multiflorum, assembly GCA_030979885.1. Taxonomy (NCBI): domain Eukaryota; kingdom Viridiplantae; phylum Streptophyta; class Magnoliopsida; order Poales; family Poaceae; genus Lolium; species Lolium multiflorum. The sequence goes on along the minus strand of CM061749.1, from coordinate 181,029,522 downwards.
GCTCGGCAATGCGCAAACGGCGCTCCGTCTCGCGGCGGCGGCGCTGTTCCTCCTGTCTAACGATGTACGGCGGCGGCGCGAGATCCTCGGCCTGCTGGCGCGTCCACACGTCATGGAAATTCATCGACGATCGCGGGCGCCCGAGCCGCCACGCCACGGCGTCGTACGCGCGCGCGGCCTCGTGCGCGGTCTCGTAGGTGCCGAGGCCGATGCGCTCGCCGCCGTCACGTATCTCCGCGTAATACGTACCTTTGGGGCGCGCGCGGACGCCGCGGTACCCCGTGCCCGAGACGCGGCAGTACCGCGAGCTCGACGCGAGACGAGGCATGGCGGCGGCGGCGGAAGCGGAGCCGCGGCGGCGATATTAGGCGCAGATGGGCAAATTTCAGCAACCCGTGTCCATCTTTTTTTTTGGCAGGATTACGCCATGTACCACCTTCCAATTAGAAAATAGTACTGTTCAGCCTTCCCCTGTTGGGCCCAATATTTCACTTTGGGTTGCCAACGGCCATCTACATGGTAATTGCTCTCGGCCTACTTGCTCCGGCCGTCGAAGCCCAATAACTACAAATGGGCCTTTCTGCTCATGCAATTTCGGCCCTTTTCTAATGAAACACAGATCCTATGAATGGCAAAAGAAAAAAACGCGGAGATTCTACATAAAAGTTGTTTTTAGTTATTTTGAATTATTGGGTTCCAATTTTTGAAACTGCTCATGCCCAATATGAAAATCCTTGTTCGCTCCATACCCACATGGATAACGGTATTTTTAATAATTCATAAAGTGGATTTGAAATTTAAAACATATCCTAATAATTCCATGATTTAATCTATCAACTTGCAAGATCTTGGAGAGAAAAAGCTTGTATTAGTCTGCAGAATCCGCACCGTTTCAAAGGCGGCAGTGGATCAAAAGAAAAAAGGAAGTAGCCAGAAATTAGGGGTCAAAAATAACTCCAAGAAATGAAACTTTTATTGTTCGTAGAGGATGACATGCGGGACCCATGAGCCAGCAGCTTACTCAACGTTTCAAAGGCGGCATGAGATCGGAAGAAAAAGGCAAGTGACCAAATATCAGGTGCCAAAAATAATCCAAGAAATGAAACTTATTGTACATAGAGGATGACATGCGGGTCCCATTTTGCAGCAGCGGTTTCAGCGTTTCAAATGCGGTTTGAGATCAAAAGAAAAAGAAAGTAGCCAGAAATTAGGGGGTAAAAAAACTCCAAAAAAAGAAAGTTGATTGTACATAGAGGATGACATGCGGGTCCCATGAGTCAGCAGCTTACTCAACGTTTCCAAGGCGGCAGGGGATCAAAAGAAAAAGGAAATAGCCAAAAATCAGAGGTGAAAAAAAACCAAGAAAAGAAATTTTATAGTACATAGAGGATGACATGCGGGTCCCATGAGCCAGCAGGTTCCTCAACGTTTTCAAAGGCCGGTGGGGATCAAAAGAAAAAGGCAAATAGCCAGAAATTAGGGGTAAACAATAAATCCAACAAAGGAAAGGTTTATTGTTCATAGATGCTGACATGTGGGACCCATGAGCCAGCAGCGTCAAGGCAAGTGACCAAAAATCAGGGGTAAAAAAATCCAAGAACAGAAACTTTATTGTACATAGAGGATGACATGTGGGTCCCATGAGCCAGCACCTTACTCAACGTTTCAGAGGCGGCTTGAGATCGAAAGAAAAAGGAAAGTGACCGAATATCAGGAGCTAAAAATAATCCAAGAAAGGAAACTTTTATTGTACATAGAGGTTGACATATGGGTCCCACTAATACAAGCTCTTTCGCTCGAAGATCTTGCAAGTTGATTGTACATAGAGGATGACATGCGGGCCCCATGTGTCAGCAGCTTACTCAATGTTTCCAAGGCGGCAGTGGATCAAAAGAAAAAGGAAATAGCCAAAATCAGAGGGTGAAGAATAAATCCAACAAAGGAGAGGTTTATTGTCCATGGAGGCTGACATCTGGGACCCACGAGCCAGCAGCGTCCTCTACGTTTAGAAGGCGACTGGGGATCGAAAGAAAAAAGGCAAATAGCCAGAAATTAGGGGTACAAAATAACTCCAAGAAAGGAAGTGTTTATTGTTCATAGAGGCTGACATGTGGGACCCATGAGCCAGCAAAGTCTTCAACGTTTCAAAGGCGGCAGGGGATCAAAAGAAAAAGGAAGTAGCCAGAAATTAGGGGTAAAAAATAACTCCAAGAAAGGAAACTTTTATTGTTCATAGAGGATGACATGCGGGACCCATGCTCCAGCAGCTTCCTCAACGTTTCAAAGGCGGCATGAGATCGAAAGAAAAAGGCAAGTGACCAAATATCAGGACCCGAAAATAATCGAAGAAAGAAATTTTATTGTACATAGATGATGACATGCGGGACCCATTTAGCAGCAGCGGTCTCAACGTTTCCAAGGCGGCACGGGATCAAAAGAAAAAGGAAGTAGCCAGAAATTAGGGTTCAAAAATAACTCCAAGAAAGGAAACTTTTATTGTTCGTAGAGGATGACATGCGGGACCCATGAGCCAGCAGCTTACTCAACGTTTCAAAGGCGGCATGAGATCGAAAGAAAAAGGCAAGTGACAAAATATCAGGAGACAAAGATAATCCAAGAAAAGAAAACTTTATTGTACATAGAGGATGACATGCGGGTCCCATTTAGCAGCAGCGGTCTCAACGTTTCAAATGCGGCTTGAGATCAAAAGAAAAAGAAAGTAGCCAGAAATCAGGGGGTAAAAAAACTCCAATAAAGGAAAGTTTTATCGATGAGCCAGCAGAGTCCTCAACGTTTCAAAGGCGGCAGGGGATCAAAAGAAAAAGGAAATAGCCGAAAATCAGAGGGTGAAAAAAAACCAAGAAAATGAACTTTTATAGTACATAGAGGATGACATGCGGGTCCCATGAGCCAGCAGGTTTTTCAACGTTTCAAACGTGGCATGAGATCGAAAGAAAAAGGCAAGTGACCAAATATCAGGATCCAAAAATAATTCAAGAAAAGAAACTTGATTGTACATAGAGTATGACATGCGGGTCCCATTTAGCAGCAGCGGTATCACCGTTTGAGAGGCGGCAAGGGATCGAAAGAAAAAGGCAAGTGACCAAATATGAGGTGCCAAAAAAAATCGAAGAAAAGAAAGTTTTATTGTACATAGAGGATGACATGCGGGTCCCATGAGCCAGCAGGTTTTTCAACGTTTCAAACGTGGCATGAGATCGAAAGAAAAAGGCAAGTGACCAAATATCAGGAGCCAAAAATAATTCAAGAAAAGAAACTTGATTGTACATAGAGGATGGCATGCGGGTCCCATTTAGCAGCAGCGGTATCACCGTTTGAGAGGCTGCACGGGATCGAAAGAAAAAGGCAAGTGACCAAATATCAGGAGCCAAAAATAATCTAAGAAAAGAAATTTTACTGTACATAGAGGATGACATGCGGGTCCCATTTTGCAGCAGCGGTCTCAACGTTTCCAAGGCGGCACAGGACCAAAAGAAAAATGAAGTAGCCAGAAATCAGGGGGTGAAAAAAATCCCAAAAAAGAACGATTTCAATTGGGCTGCATGTGGACATCTGGGCATTCGAACTATCCTGCTGGGCCTTTTGACTCGTACAATTTCAGCCCACTCCAAAGCAGGATAGTTCGGATTTTTCTAAAAAAAACAGGAAAGTCCTATGCTTCGCAAAAACAAAAAACAAGGAGATTCAGCATATAAATTTGTTTATGTAAAAATAAAGATTTAATTTATCCGTTGAAATAGCTCAGAGCGCAATACACTGTTTATTGTCTGCAAAATAATCAAGATATCACATGTTTCTTGTACGGGGAGGCTGACATCGGGGACCCATGAGCCAGCAGCGTCGTTTTAAAGGCGGCAGGGGATGGAAAGAAAAAATAAACCAAAAATCTGTTGGTAAAAAATCCAAGAAAAGAAACATTTTCGTTCTGAGAGGATGACATGCGGGACCCATGAGGCAGCAGCGTCCTCAGCGTTTATTGTTCATAGAGGCTGACATGTGGGACCCGTGAGCCAGCAGCGTCCTCAACGTTTTAAAGGCGGCAGGATATCGAAAGAAAAAATAAGCCAAAAATCATTTGGTAAACAATATCCAAGAAAAGAAACATTTACCGTTCTGAGAGGATGACATGCGGGACCCATGAGGCAGCAGCATCCTCAACGATTCCAAGGCGGCAGGGGATCAAAGAAAAAAAAAGGAAATATCCAGAAATTAATTAGGGGTTCAAAAAAATCCATCAAAGGAAACTTTTATTGTTCATAGAGGATGACTTGTGGGACCGACCTGCCAACAGCGTCCTCATCGTTTCAAAGGGGTAGGAGATCCAAAGAAAAAGGCAAATAGCCAGAAATTAGGGGTCAAAAATAACTCCAAGAAAGGAAACTTTTATTGTTCGTAGAGGATGACATGCGGGACCCATGAGCCAGCAGCTTACTCAACGTTTCAAAGGCGGCATGAGATCGAAAGAAAAAGGCAAGTGACAAAATATCAGGAGCAAAAGATAATCCAAGAAAAGAAACTTTATTGTACATAGAGGATGACATGTGGGTCCCATTTTGCAGCAGCGGTCTCAATGTTTGTAATGCGGCTTGAGATCAAAAGAAAAAGAAAGTAGCTAGTAATTAGGGGGTGAAAAAAATCCAAGAAAAGAAAGTTGATGGACATAGAGGATGACATGCGGGTCCCTTGAGCCAACAGCTTACTCAACGTTTCAAAGGGGGCAGGGGATCAAAAGAAAAAGGCAAGCCAAAAATCAGAGGGTGAAAAAAATCCAACAAAGGAAACTTTTATAGCACATAGAGGATGACATGCGGGTCCCATGAGCCAGCAGGTTCCTCAACGTTTCAAACGTGGCATGAGATCGAAAGAAAAAGGCAAGTGCCCAAATATGAGGTGCCAAAAAAACTCCAAGAAAAGAAAGTTGATTGCTCATAGAGGATGACATGCGGGTCCCATGAGCCAGCAGGTTCCTCAACGTTTCAAACGTGGCATGAGATCGAAAGAAAAAGGCAAGTGCCCAAATATGAGGTGCCAAAAAAACTCCAAGAAAAGAAAGTTGATTGCTCATAGAGGATGACATGCGGGTCCCATGAGCCAGCAGGTTCCTCAACGTTTCAAACATGGCATGAGATCGAAAGAAAAAGGCAAGTGACCAAATATGAGGAGCCAAAAATAATTCAAGAAAAGAAAGTTTTATAGTACATAGAGGATGACATGCGGGTCCCATTTAGCAGCAGCGGTATCACCGTTTGAGAGGCGGCAGGGGATCAAAAGAAAAAGAAATTGCCAAAAATCAGAGGGTGAAAAAAAACCAAGAAAATGAACTTTTATAGTACATAGAGGATGACATGCGGGTCCCATGAGCCAGCAGGTTCCTCAACGTTTCAAACGTGGCATGAGATCGAAAGAAAAAGGCAAGTGACCAAATATGAGGAGCCAAAAATAATTCAAGAAAAGAAAGTTTTATAGTACATAGAGGATGACATGCGGGTCCCATTTAGCAGCAGCGGTATCACCGTTTGAGAGGCGGGGATCGAAAGAAAAAGGCAAGTGACCAAATTTGAGGTGCCAAAAAAACTCCAAGAAAAGAAAGTTGATTGCACATAGAGGATGACATGGGTCCCATTTAGCAGCAGTGGTATCACCGTTTGAGAGGCGGCAGGGGATCAAAAAAAAAGAAATTGCCAAAAATCAGAGGGTGAAAAAAAACCAAGAAAATGAACTTTTATAGTACATAGAGGATGACATGCGGGTCCCATGAGCCTGCAGGTTCCTCAACGTTTCAAACGTGGCATGAGATCGAAAGAAAAAGGCAAGTGAAAAAATATCAGGAGCCAAAAATAATTTAAGAAAAGAAAGTTTTATAGTACATAGAGGATGACATGCGGGTCCCATTTAGCAGCGGTATCACCGTTTGAGAGGCGGCAGGGGATCGAAAGAAAAAGTCAAGTGACCAAATATGAGGTGCCAAAAAAATCCAAGAAAAGAAAGTTTTATAGTACATAGAGGATGACATGCGGGTCCCATTTAGCAGCGGTATCAGTTTGAGAGGCAGCAGGGGATCGAAAGAAAAAGTCAAGTGACCAAATATGAGGTGCCAAAAAAATCCAAGAAAAGAAAGTTTTATAGTATATAGAGGATGACATGCGGGTCCCATTTAGCAGCAGCGGTATCACCGTTTGAGAGGCGGGGATCGAAAGAAAAGGTAAGTGACCAAATATGAGGTGCCAAAAATAATCCAGAAAAGAAAGTTTTATAGTACATAGAGGATGACATGCGGGTCCCATTTAGCAGCAGCGGTATCACCGTTTGAGAGGCGGCAGGGGATCAAAAGAAAAAGGTAAGTGACCAAATATGAGGTGCCAAAAAAATCCAAGAAAAGAAAGTTTTATAGTACATAGAGGATGACATGCGGGTCCCATTTAGCAGCAGCGGTATCACCGTTTGAGAGGCGGCAGGGGATCGAAAGAAAAAGGTAAGTGACCAAATATGAGGTGCCAAAAATAATTCAAGAAAAGAAAGTTTTATAGTACATAGAGGATGACATGCGGGTCCCATTTAGCAGCAGCGGTATCACCGTTTGAGAGGCGGCAGGGGATCGAAAGAAAAAGGCAAGTGACCAAATTTGAGGTGCCAAAAAAAACTCCAAGAAAAGAAAGTTGATTGCACATAGAGGATGACATGCGGGTCCCATTTAGCAGCAGCGGTCTCAATGTTTCCAAGGCGGCAAGGGATCAAAAGAAAAAGGAAGTAGCCAGAAATCAGGGGGTCAAAAAAATCCAAGAATAGAAAGAATTTTGGTTCATAGAGGATGACATGCGGGACCCATGATCCTGCATCGTAAACGGCTCGATCGGAGAACGTTGAACGAGATGGCGCGATCTAGAAAAAAACAATGCCAGAGAGGCTGCCATCTGGGCCCTACATCCCTCGGCGGTGCGGATTTGCGTTGACTCGGCCGGCGAACCCGAGATTTCGAGATGCACCACGTCCCGGGCCACCATACGCGACGTTTTGGCCGCTTTCGTCGGGCTAGGTGGCCTCAAAAACGAGAAAAAAAAGTTTTGACATGCACCACGGAGGGACCAAAATCGTCGGCCATGGTACACCAGCAACCACGGTGCGACTTCAACTTCGTCGGCCATGGCAACTTTTCTTGTAGTGGTAATACTAACATGATTGAAAAATTCTTCTATATTATTTCTCCCAACTATAGATCCACGTCCTACCGGTATGTCTTTTGTGGTGAAATTAAAAGGAAACATGATGCAATAAGCAAAAAGTAAAATAGGCAAACAAAGTAAAGACAAGCAACTAATTTTTTGTGTGTTTTTGATATGGAGAGCAAGACAGTAAATAAAGTAAAACTAGCAACTAATTTTTTTGTGTTTTGTTTAGGTGCAGCAAAAAAAGTAGTAAATAAAATAAAGCAAGACAAAAACAAAGTAAAGAGATTGAGAAGTGGAGACTCCCCTTGCAGCGTGTCTTGATCTCCCCGGCAACGGCGCCAGAAAAAGAGCTTGATGGCGTGTAACTCACACGTTCGTTGGGAACCCCAAGAGGAAGGTATGATGCGCACAGTAGCAAGTTTTCCCTCAGAAAGAAACCAAGGTTTAATCGAACCAGGAGGAGCCAAGAAGCACGTTGAAGGTTGATGGTGGCGAAATGTGATGCGGCGCAACAACAGGGATTTCGGCGCCAACGTGGAATCTGCACAACAAAACCAAAGTACTTTGCCCCAACGAAACAGTGAGGTTGTCAATCTCACCGGCTTGCTGTAACAAAGGATTAAGCGTATCGAGTGGAAGATGATTGTTTGCAAGAAAATAGTAAAACAAGTATTGCAGTAGATTGTATGCGATGTAAAGAATAGGACCGGGGTCCACAGTTCACTAGAGGTGTCTCTCCCATAAGATAAAAGCATGTTGGGTGAACAAATTACAGTCGGGCAATTGACAAATAGAGAAGGGCATAACAATGCATATACATGATATGATAAATATAGTGAGATTTAATCCGGGCATTACGACAAAGTACATAGACCGCCATCCAACTGCATCTATGCCTAAAAAGTCCACCTTCAGGTTATCATCCGAACCCCATTCAGTATTAAGTTGCAAAGCAATAGACAATTGCATTAAGTATGGTGCGTAATGTAATCGACAACTACATCCTTAGACATAGAATCAATGTTTTATCCCTAGTGGCAACAGCACATCACAACCTTAGAACTTTCTGTCACTGTCCCAGGTGTCAATGAAGGCATGAACCCACTATCGAGCATAAATACTCCCTCTTGGAGTTAAGAGTACAAACTTGGCCAGAGCCTCTACTAATAACGGAGAGCATGCAAGATCATAAACAACACATAAACAATAGATTGATAATCACCATAACATAGTATTCTCTATCCATCGGATCCCGACAAACACAACATATAGTATTACAGATAGATGATCTTGATCATGTTAGGCAGCTCACAAGATCCAACAATGAAGCACAATTAGGAGAAGACGACCATCTAGCTACTGCTATGGACCCATAGTCCAGGGGTAAACTACTCACTCATCACTCCGGAGGCGATCATGGCGATGAAGAGTCCTCCGGGAGATGAATCCCCTCTCGGGGGTGCCGGAGGCGATCTCCTGAATCCCCGAGATGGGATTCGCGGCGGCGGCGTCTCTGGAAGGTTTTCCGTATCGTGGCTCTCGGTACTGGGGGTTTCGCGACGGAGGCTATAAGTAGGCGAAAGGGCAACGTGGGGGGCCACACGAGGGCCCCACACCATAGGTCGGCGCGGCCAGGGCCTGGGCCGCGCCGCCCTATGGTGACGGCGCCTCGTGGCCCCACTTCCTTCCCTCTTCGGTCTTCTGGAAGCTCCGTGCAAAAATAGGACCCTGGGCGTTGATTTCGTCCAATTCCGAGAATATTTCCTTACTAGGATTTCTGAAACCAAAAACAGCAGAAAACAGCAACTGGCTCTTCGGCATCTTGTTAATAGGTTAGTTCCAGAAAATGCATAAATATGACATATAATGTGCATAAAACATGTAGGTATCATCAATAAAGTAGCATGGAACATAAGAAATTATCGATACGTTGGAGACGTATCAACTAGCATCATGTGTCCTTGGCCATTATTACCTACCACCACTCCTGATGGTGCCAATTCTTGGCTAGAATTTGCTGTGGAAACTGGTTCTGTTGGCAATTGTTGCTGAGAAACAGTATTGGCAACTGGTGGTTGTGGAATGTGTGGGCTGGTACATGCTGGGGCTACTTCTGTCTGATTCGATGGTTTGTGGTTTTTACGAGACCTTTTACTGTTATCATTCTTGGCCTGTTCGCCACCTCGTGTCAGTCTCTTGTTAGACCTTGTAATAGGAGGAGCAGCACGAGCATCAGGCTTAACTCTTTTTTTATTACGCACTGTCACCCATCCTCCGGTATCAGCCTGAGGTTCCTGTTGAGTGTTCTTCCTCCTATTCGTTCTTGAAAAGTTCTTTCCCGAATCTGCAGATGCCTGTCACACATAAATGATATTTCAATGTACAATATTATATGATGATGATATGCAGATGGAATGGAAAAACAGTAAGGCAACATATGCCAAAACATATATGAGGCGTTAACTAAGCAGGAAAAATTGTAGTAATGAGATTGAACATGGCATGGGTAACATATTTGGTAGGACTGGGATACAACAAATGGAAGTTGGGACAAATAATTCGATGACAGGACAGAGAAAACTCACCTTGTTGTGTTGCAGAGGATAGTCGACCAGGGCATCTTCCTGAGTCAGCTCGCCATCACAATCAGCAGGATCAAATTCTGAATCAGAGGAATGTTCCGTATCCTTTGTGAGGGAGGTGGGTGGCGTTTTTGCACTAGACCTTGTAGAAGGATGTAGTGTTAGGCCCAACGAGGCTGCAACTCGGCTATTATGCAGAATAGTTTGCCTCCGTTGCTCTTCGTACTCATTCTCGAGTGGAAGACCTAACATGCATTGGCGAGAAATGCAGATGAGATTTATCATGGAACTGTGCATATAAGAACAAATTAATAGTAGCAGTGAGACTGCTCAAAAGGTGTAATGACAAACAAACTATGGCTCAAAAATAATTGATGTTCATATTGTCAAGCTTCATGCACTAGCCAACGCAACCGGAAGTCCGGACTGATGGAAAGGGCAAACAAATTATGGCTCAAAAATAATTTATGTTGGGCAACAAAGGGCAGCAGCAACAATTTTTAGGATAAGTATGATGTCAAGCTTCATGCAGTAGCCAACGCAACCAAAAGTCCGAACTGATGGAAAGGGCTAAGCAATCCACATATAGACTCAAACACATATAAGTGTCATTTTCATGCCAATGGTTAACCATATGGAATGGCGTGTGCTTAATATAATTGCCTAGGGTCTTCCAAGTTCCAACAGATCGATCTATTGGATGAACTTGCTAGAGCATGCAATTCGAAATGGTATCAGACCTACAAGGTCCTGAGTTCAAATCCTAGCAAGTAGCAACGCAGTATTCAAAATAAATATTTGCAGCCTTCCTAAAAAAATATCTAATGATACATGCCTAAGGCTCGGTCTATTGAATGAGTGGTTTTATCACTTAGCACCACAAGTTGGGGATTTTTAATCACAAAACACCAACATTTGGGGAAATTATTTCACATAACACATTATTTGTCATTAGTCGGCTTGACAAGAGCATGACCCTACAGCGTGACACCAATTTACAGTACGTGAGCATGTTTGCTACAAACAAATGAATTTTGGTGTGAAATTTTGTAGACACTCTGTGGAAATGAGAATATGAGTCACACTTGTTACATATGCTACACACAAATGAATTACCATATGACAAATATCCACAAGAAATTATAACCACACAAGAACATGAGATTTGGGTAATATATTCTGTACCAGCATAAGGTTTTGATAATGTTTACCAATACAACTACCCTGGACATAAGATTTTATTTTGAACTGTCTGGACATAAGATTTAACAACTAGTGTTGACAAACAGCTTTGTATTTGCGTTTAACAGCAAATACCACAAAATAAAGTCTAATTGTCTTTCTCCTGCGGTCACTCTTAAACTGACGGTGGCCGGAGGTCACTAATGGGCTATCAAACAGAGATCATGTATTCTGCGAAACAATTACCCCAAATGTTAGTGTTTTGTGATACAAATTTCTAGGGTTGTGGTTCTGTGATAAAAAAAATCCTGAACTTCTGGTGTTAAGTGATAAAACCTCATTGGATGAACTGGCTAGAGCATGCAATTCCACATGGCGCACACAGAGTTGCAAATAGAAAAAAATACAGGCAGTTTAATACTATCAATAAATTGCTCTCCTAGCTTGACTGCTATCATAACCTTTGTAATACGTACTACCACCATCCCGAAGTTTTTATCAAAAATCATTAACATGCAAAATACAAATTTAATATCATTAAATAGATAACGAATATATTTTCGTACGGTATCTACAAAATATTATATTTCTTGATAGATTGTTCTGAAAGTTTGGTCAAACTTTACTTGGTTTGACTTTTATAAATAAGCCTTCAGGTTTGGGGTGGAGGTAGTAATGTAGTATACTTCAAACCCCAAAAAAGTACCGCACAGAAGTGATATTTGGAAAAGAAATGCGTAACGAAAGCGGACATAAGCTCTGCCTCTCCATCAGCAGATGTAAGGTTACGATCAGCAGAGTTCCGAGATAAAAAAAATACAGGCAGTTTAATACTATCAACAAATTGCTCTGCTAGCTTGACTGCTATCATAACCTTTGTAAAATGCATACTTCAAACCCCCAAAACATATCACACAGAAGTGATTCTCGGAAAAGAAATGCATAACGAAAGCGGACATAACCTCGATCTTCCTCTCGATCAGCAGATGTAAGGTTAAGATCTCATATAGCTACGCGGCAAACAACTATCTACACTGATCTAATATCAGCAAGAATGCATTGCAAGAAAGCAACGAAAACTAGTGTAAGAAATCAAATGCATATAACAAAAGCGGACATGTAAAGTATTCATCAACCTTCGTCTGAGGCCCGGGCGGATTTACTCTTTGGTTGGGGGTGGTCGACTTTGGGGCCGCGTTTTTTGCCCATCTCGATCTCCGGTGAGGTGGACTACAGAGTCGGGGAAGCAGATCCGGAGGAGATATGGCGCGGTGAACGTCGGCGTCGAGGAAGCTAATCCGGCTTGCTAGGCAGCAAGGGAGCCGGTAAAACGTGGTCGGTCACTACGGTGGCCGGTGAGAAGGCAGTGATGGTGAGGAGGGGCGGTGGGGCACGGCCGTCGTCGTGGGAGTGTGCCTGGTAGAAGCATGAGAAAGATGTGGTGTTCGAATTGTGCTCTACAGGGAAATATCCTCTGTGGACCGATGTTTATAGGCCGACGGGCAAACCGCAGGTTTTGGGGTAGCTTGAAAATGGGACGCGCCAACAATTTCGGCGCGTGTTTTGCGGCAGAGATGAAAGTCACCCATAAGAAACTTTCCTCATGGATGCTTGTTGCTTGGTCGTGTGGACAACATATATAGTGGGAGATGCCCATAGCTAGCTAGGCCATTCATATCAAACTCGAGTGATTATCACTAAGTTTACAATGAATATATTTCATGACACTTGATATTGGCCGGATAGTAGAAAATATATTTCATGACTATCGATCCCATATTAGTTAATTTATATTATTTCAATTGCTAAAATATTTTCATATTCTTTTAGAGTTCTAAAAACACACTACACAATGACAATGGATATCACTACCTTCTAGGTCCCGGTCATCAGATTTAGAGTAAAGTAGCTTAGCGACAGATTTAGACCTTTGTGCAACAAATACATGAGTTGGTGATATGTGCAAAAGAACAGGTTAAGTGAGTGTTTTGTGCAACAATGACAACAATAAGTGGAGTTTCGATCGTGCAAAGGATAAAAGGTGGAAGAGGGATCACACGGAAGGAGAAAGAGAAAGGGAGAGCAGTGCCTCACGGGGCCGCTGTTATTTATGGTGAAAAGAAATGCTTCACTTTTTTCGGTGAGTGATGTTGACTGGCACACAGGGTTTCAGTTATGTAGACCTGCAGTGCAGGCTACGCGCCCGTCTAATATTCATTTTTTTCAGCGACAAAAGGGAGAGAGAGAGAGAGAGTCTTGACGATGCGTCTTTACTTAACAAAGAAGATTGCTGGGAGTTTGCCTACCTACCGCACGTGACTTGTGCTCACTGATGTGTGGGACCTACACGCATGGGACCACACGTAAGTGACCGACCTACTTTATTCTAGGGGTGCCCCTCAAGCTAATACATAGTCTGCAACATGAAACTATATTCGCTTATAAAATCTGAACTTTGAAATCCAATTTAATTTAAGTCTATTATTGGTCATATCAAGTATAAAATTACATTCTGAAACTTGTTCAACGCTTTCTCATGAATTATTATGGTAGTTTTTTAAAATCAAATGCTAATTGATTTGAGATAAAAACATATATTATTGCACAACAATGGGATATTAAAATATCTATTTGTAAATAAAAATAAGAAGTCAATGTTGTGGTAAGTTAGGAGGTTCAAAGGGTAAACCAAATATAACGTTTTGTTCAATCTCATAGTTCATATTACCAAGTTTGATTATCCCTGGACAACATTGTTTGTTATAGTGTTCCCTAATTGGGCATGGTGGTGCATCTTGCCATTTCTAACAATGTTGATGACTAGACTTTTCAAGTTTTCGGTATAAAAAATCGTTTTTCATTTTCTAGATGATAAAATATGTTTTTTTGTGCATGGGGTAGAAAAGATATGGGTCAAAATGGCGCATCTACATTTTTTAAATAAATTACGCCATATTTTAATGACAAATCCCAAATTTACGGTTTTTAGTGCTTTCTAGCTAGTTTCGCACATTTAAATGACTTTATGCTGATTTATTGAAAGTAATTCAAATTTGAATTGTAGATATGTTATAACTTGGTCCTACAAGTCCCCATAAATAATTTTTATATACATATTACTTACTATATATAGAAACCAGTGATAGTACTGAAATATTCAACCCCTTTGCAGGATAATCATGTAAAACATTTTGACCTGGTTTTGAAATAAATAAATGAAACTGAAGAAAACCTGAAAAATGAAACCCTTCTGCATGGAGTGTGCTTGTATGTGTTAGTTGACAGGGAAAATAAGAAACATGTGATAGGGTAGTGAAAAACAAAATGTCTTCACAAAGCGGACTATCGTGTATGAAGATTCATGGTTTGCAAGCCAAATGATATAGTTATGGCCATATTTGTGGCACAGTTTGTTACAATGTGCCCAAATTGGGCATGGTGGTGCATCTTGCCATTCCCAACAATGTTAATGACTAGACTTTTCAACTTTTCGGTATAAAAAATATTTTTTTCATTTTCTAGATGACAAAATATGTTTATTTTGTGAATGGTGTACATAAGATACGGGTCAAACTGGCAACTCTACATTTTTTTAGATAAATTACGCCATATTTTAGTGCCAATTCCCAACTTTTACGGTTTTAGTACTTTCAAGATAGTTTCGCACATTTAAACGACTTTATGCTGATTTACTGAAAGTAATTCCAATGTGAAATGTGGGGGTGTTATAACTTCGTCAAAGAAATCCCCCAAAAACATAGTTTAGGGTTGGGGGTAGATACGGAGTACATGATTTGTATGTTTTGAATATGTCTAGACCTTGTTTATCAACTTGAATGCTTAATTACTATATATATGACGTAAGAAGGCTATGTGCTTTGGGTTTTCATTTTTTTTGATTTTTTCTGAATTTTTATGCTCATTTGAATCTTGGTCAAATCCTAGGTTTGACTAGGATTTAAACAAACTTAAAACATGAAAATGAAAAGGTAAGCCTGGATCCTTCCTAGTCACTCTAAAATTAAGCTTTTGGGAAGTTTTAGAAATTTCCATGTTTGAAACCCGAAACCACTTCTCTTCATGCTTGACTTCATAAGACAAAGTTAAGGGTTAGGGGTAGATACATGCCTTTTCTGTTTTGAATATGTCTAGACCTTGTTCATCAACTTGAATGCTTACTATATATATATATATATATATATATATATATATATATATATATATATATATATATATATATATATATATATATATATATATATATATATATATATATATATATATATATTTATTTTTTCTGAATATTTATGCCCATTTGAATCTTGGTCAAATCCTAGGTTTGACCAAGATTTAAACAAGTTTAAAACATGAAAGTGAAAAGGTAAGCATGGATCCTTCTTAGTCATTCTAAAATGAAGCTTTTGGGGGGTTCTTGAAATCTCAATGTTTGAAACCCAAAACCACTTCTCTTCATGGTTGACTTCATAAGACAGATGAGTTTAGGGTTATGGGGTAGATACATGATTTGTCGGGTTTGAATATGTCTAGACATGCTTGTTTATCAACTTGAATGCTTACTATATGACCTAAGAAGACTATGCATGTGCATTGGTTTTTCATTTTTTGTTCTTTCTGAATGTTTATGCCCATTTGAATCTTGGCCAAATCCTAGGGTTTGACCAAGATTTAAACAAGTTTAAAACATGAAAATGAAAAGGTAATCATGGATCCTTCTTAGTCACTCTAAGATGAAGTTTTTGGGAGGTTTTCGAAATTTCCATGTTTGAAACCCAAAACCACTTCTCTTCATGTTTGACTTCATAAGACAGAGTTTAGGGTTAGGGCCAGGGGTAGATACATGATTTTCTAGTTTGAATATGTCTAGACCATGTTTATCAACTTGAATCTTGGCCAAATCCTAGGTTTGACCAAGATTTAAACAAGTTTAAAACATGAAAATGAAAAGGTAAGCCTGGATCCTTCTTAGTCACTCTAAAATGAAGCTTTTGGGAGGTTTTTGAAATTTCCATGTTTGAAACCCAAAACCATTTCTCATCATGCTTGACTTCATTAGATATAGTTTAGGGTTAGGTGTAGATACACGATTTGTCTGGTTTGAATATGTCTAGACCTTGTTTATCAACTTCAATTCTTACTATATGACATAAGAAGACTATATGTGCTTTGGTTTTTGATTTTTTGATTTTTTCTGAATGTTTATGCCCATTTGAATCTTGGTCAAATCCTAGGTTTGACCAAGATTTAAACAAGTCTATAACATGAAAATGAAAAGGTAAGCCTGGATCCTTCTTAGTCATTCTAAAATGAAGCTTTTGGGGGGTTCTTGAAATCTCAATGTTTGAAACCCAAAACCATTTCTCATCATGCTTGACTTCATTAGATATAGTTTAGGGTTAGGTGTAGATACACGATTTGTCTGGTTTGAATATGTCTAGACCTTGTTTATCAACTTCAATTCTTACTATATGACATAAGAAGACTATATGTGCTTTGGTTTTTGATTTTTTGATTTTTTCTGAATGTTTATGCCCATTTGAATCTTGGTCAAATCCTAGGTTTGACCAAGATTTAAACAAGTCTATAACATGAAAATGAAAAGGTAAGCCTGGATCCTTCTTAGTCATTCTAAAATGAAGCTTTTGGGGGGTTCTTGAAATCTCAATGTTTGAAACCCAAAACCACTTCTCTTCATGGTTGACTTCATAAGACATGCAGAGTTTAGGGTTAGGGGTAGATACATGATTTGTCGGGTTTGAATATGTCTAGACATGCTTGTTTATCAACTTGAATGCTTACTATATGACATAAGAAGGCTATGTGCTTTGGTTTTTCATTTTTCCGGTTTTTT
Source organism: Lolium multiflorum (assembly GCA_030979885.1). Taxonomy (NCBI): domain Eukaryota; kingdom Viridiplantae; phylum Streptophyta; class Magnoliopsida; order Poales; family Poaceae; genus Lolium; species Lolium multiflorum. Next base: position 181,012,702 of record CM061749.1, on the reverse strand, counting down.
GAATTTTATGCCCATTTGAAGATTTTGGGAGGTTCTTGAAATTTTCATGTTTGAAACCAATACGACTTCTCTTCATGCTAGACTTCATAAGATCGACCGAGTTTATGGTTAGGGGGTAGATACATGATTTGTCTGGTTTGAACATGTCTAAACCTTGTTTATCAACTTGAAAGCTTACTATATGACATAAGAAGACTATGTGCTTTTGTTTTTCATTCTTCTATTTTTTTATTTTATGCCCATTTGAATCTTGGTCAAATCCTATGTTTGACCTGGATTTAAACAAGTATAAAATATGAAAACGAAAAGGTAAGCATGGATCCTTCTTAGTCACTCTAAAATGAAGCGGCTTTTGGGATGTTCTTGAAATTTTCATGTTTGAAACCCAAAACCACTTCTCTTCATGATTGACTTCATAAGACAGAGTTTAAGGTTAGGGGCAGATATATACATGATTTTCTAGTTTGAATATGTCTAGACCTTGTTTATCAACTTGAATGCTTACTATATGACATAAGAATGCTATGTGCTTTGGTTTATCAATCTTTTGGTTTTTTCCTGAATTTTTATGCCCATTTGAATCTTGGTCAAATCCTAGGTTTCACAAAGATTTAAACAAGTTTAAAATCTGAAAATTAAAAGGTAAGCATGGATCCTTCTTAGTCACTCTAAAATGAAGCTTTTGGGAGGTTTTTGAAATTTCCATGTTTGAAACCCAAAACCACTTCTCTTCATGCTTAATTGACTTCATAAGACATAGTTTAGAGTGTTAGGGGTAGATACATGATTTGTCTAGTTTGAATATGTCTAGACCTTGTTTATCAACTTGAATTCTTACTATATGACATAAGAAGGCTATGTGCTTTGGTTTTTCATTTTTCTGATTTTTTTGAATTTTATGCCCATTTGAATCTTGGTCAAATACTAGCTAGGTTTGACCAAGATTTAAACAAGTTTAAAACATGAAAATGAAAAGGTAAGCCTCGATCCTTCTTAGTCACTCTAAAATGAAGCTTTTGGGAGGTTTTTGAAATTTGCATGTTTGAAACCCAAAACCACTTCTCTTCATGCCTTACTTCATAAGACGGAGTTTAGGGTCGTTAGGGAGTAGATACATGATTTGCCTGGTTTGAATATGTCTAGACCTTGTTTATCATCTTGAATGCTTACTATATGACAGAAGAAGACTATGTGCATTGGTATTTCATTTTTTTTTGAATTTTCATGCCCATTTCAATCTTGGTGAAATCCTAGGTTTGAGCAAGATTTAAACAAATTTAACACGTGAAAACGAATAAGCATGGATCCTTCTTAGTCACTCCAAAATGTACCAATTGATAGATGTGTTAACTTTGCTTCATGGAAAAATTAATGTCATGTAAATGAGTTAACTTGGATTTCCTACCGTTGAATCCATAGGAAACTTTGTTCTAATGCACTATAATAATCAACCGAGTTTTTACACCAACAGGTCTGTCACTTACGTGTGGTGCCCATGCGTGAGGTCCCACACTTCAGTGAGCACAAGTCAAGTGCAGTAGGTACGCAAACTCCAAGCCATCTTCTTTGTCAAGAGAAGACGCATCAGGATGCGTTTTGGAAGTCTGTGGGTCCTTCTGGATCCTTCGGTTGTCCCTCTCACAAAAAAAAACAAATCTCTCTCATTCTCGGCCTCGCTCGACTCGCTCGCTCGCTCGCACCTCCTGCTCACTGACAAACCCTGCACAAAAGTCAACATCATCACCCGAAAAAGGGGAGACACCATAATTCTCTCCCTTCTTCTCTCCTTCCGAGTGATCCCTCTTCCTCCGAGTTTCACTCGACGGGCAAACACACATGTGCTGCATAGTAATAATAAAAAAAGGTAGAAAAATCAACCTACGAATCTATAATTAAATACGTTAAACTAGGGTTTTTCCCAGTACTACAGATCAAGTTCATAAAAAATCCAACTACGGGGTTCGAACAACCCCATTTCTAATCCAAGATTTTTTCGACCTCATCCAAATGGCCTCAAACTATAGGGTTAATTAGCATCTAGTGCAGTATGTGTGAACATGTATGCACTATGTGTGCTATAACTTGTATGTCTTTCAAATTTGAACCAAATTTGAAATATATGAAATGGGGCTTTTGGCTTAAACGTTTGAAACCCAAAACGACTTCTCTTCATGCTAGGCATCATAAGACCGAGTTTAGGGTTAGGGGGTAGATACAGGATTTGTCTGTTTTGAATATGTCTATACCTTGTTTATCTACTTGAATATGCTTACTATAGATATATATGACGTAAGAAGACTATGTGCTTTGGTTTTTTTTTATTTTTCCAGAATTTTTATGCCCATTTGAATCTTGGTCAAATCCTAGGCTTGACCAATATTTAAACAAGCTTAAAACATGAAAATGAAAAGGTAAGCTTGGATCCTTCTTTGTCACTCTAAGATGAAGTTTTTGGGAGGTTTTCAAAATTTCCATGTCTGAAACCCAAAACCACTTCTCTTCATGCTTGACTTCATAAGACAGAGTTTAGGGTTAGCCAGGGACAGGGTAGATACACGATTTTCTAGTTTGAATATGTCTAGACCATGTTTATCAACTTGAATGATCATTATATGACAGAAAAAGGCTATGTGCGTTTTTTATTTTATTTTATACCCATTTGAATCTTGATCAAATCCTAGTTTTGACCAGGATTTAAATAAGTTTAAAACATGAAAATGAAAAGGTAAGCCTGGATCCTTCTTAGTCATTCTAAAATGAAGCTTTTGGGGGGTTCTTGAAATCTCAATGTTTGAAACCCAAAACCATTTCTCATCATGCTTGACTTCATTAGATATAGTTTAGGGTTAGGTGTAGATACACGATTTGTCTGGTTTGAATATGTCTAGACCTTGTTTATCAACTTCAATTCTTACTATATGACATAAGAAGACTATATGTGCTTTGGTTTTTGATTTTTTGATTTTTCTGAATGTTTATGCCCATTTGAATCTTGGTCAAATCCTAGGTTTGACCAAGATTTAAACAAGTCTATAACATGAAAATGAAAAGGTAAGCCTGGATCCTTCTTAGTCATTCTAAAATGAAGCTTTTGGGGGGTTCTTGAAATCTCAATGTTTGAAACCCAAAACCACTTCTCTTCATGGTTGACTTCATAAGACATGCAGAGTTTAGGGTTAGGGGTAGATACATGATTTGTCGGGTTTGAATATGTCTAGACATGCTTGTTTATCAACTTGAATGCTTACTATATGACATAAGAAGGCTATGTGCTTTGGTTTTTCATTTTTCCGGTTTTTTGAATTTTATGCCCATTTGAAGATTTTGGGAGGTTCTTGAAATTTTCATGTTTGAAACCAATACGACTTCTCTTCATGCTAGACTTCATAAGATCGACCGAGTTTATGGTTAGGGGGTAGATACATGATTTGTCTGGTTTGAACATGTCTAAACCTTGTTTATCAACTTGAAAGCTTACTATATGACATAAGAAGACTATGTGCTTTTGTTTTTCATTCTTCTATTTTTTTATTTTATGCCCATTTGAATCTTGGTCAAATCCTATGTTTGACCTGGATTTAAACAAGTATAAAATATGAAAATGAAAAGGTAAGCATGGATCCTTCTTAGTCACTCTAAAATGAAGCGGCTTTTGGGATGTTCTTGAAATTTTCATGTTTGAAACCCAAAACCACTTCTCTTCATGATTGACTTCATAAGACAGAGTTTAAGGTTAGGGGCAGATATATACATGATTTTCTAGTTTGAATATGTCTAGACCTTGTTTATCAACTTGAATGCTTACTATATGACATAAGAATGCTATGTGCTTTGGTTTATCAATCTTTTGGTTTTTTCATGAATTTTTATGCCCATTTGAATCTTGGTCAAATCCTAGGTTTCACAAAGATTTAAACATGTTTAAAATCTGAAAATTAAAAGGTAAGCATGGATCCTTCTTAGTCACTCTAAAATGAAGCTTTTGGGAGGTTTTTGAAATTTCCATGTTTGAAACCCAAAACCACTTCTCTTCATGCTTAATTGACTTCATAAGACAGAGTTTAGAGTGTTAGGGGTAGATACATGATTTGTCTAGTTTGAATATGTCTAGACCTTGTTTATGAACTTGAATTCTTACTATATGACATAAGAAGGCTATGTGCTTTGGTTTTTCATTTTTCTAATTTTTTTTGAATTTTATGCCCATTTGAATCTTGGTCAAATACTAGCTAGGTTTGACCAAGATTTAAACAAGTTTAAAACATGAAAATGAAAAGGTAAGCCTCGATCCTTCTTAGTCACTCTAAAATGAAGCTTTTGGGAGGTTTTTGAAATTTGCATGTTTGAAACCCAAAACCACTTCTCTTCATGCCTTACTTCATAAGACGGAGTTTAGGGTCGTTAGGGAGTAGATACATGATTTGCCTGGTTTGAATATGTCTAGACCTTGTTTATCATCTTGAATGCTTACTATATGACAGAAGAAGACTATGTGCATTGGTATTTCATTTTTTTTTGAATTTTCATGCCCATTTCAATCTTGGTGAAATCCTAGGTTTGAGCAAGATTTAAACAAATTTAACACGTGAAAACGAATAAGCATGGATCCTTCTTAGTCACTCCAAAATGTACCAATTGATAGATGTGTTAACTTTGCTTCATGGAAAAATTAATGTCATGTAAATGAGTTAACTTGGATTTCCTACCGTTGAATCCATAGGAAACTTTGTTCTAATGCACTATAATAATCAACCGAGTTTTTACACCAACAGGTCTGTCACTTACGTGTGGTGCCCATGCGTGAGGTCCCACACTTCAGTGAGCACAAGTCAAGTGCAGTAGGTACGCAAACTCCAAGCCATCTTCTTTGTCAAGAGAAGACGCATCAGGATGCGTTTTGGAAGTCTGTGGGTCCTTCTGGATCCTTCGGTTGTCCCTCTCACAAAAAAAAACAAATCTCTCTCATTCTCGGCCTCGCTCGACTCGCTCGCTCGCTCGCTCGCACCTCCTGCTCACTGACAAACCCTGCACAAAAGTCAACATCATCACCCGAAAAAGGGGAGACACCATAATTCTCTCCCTTCTTCTCTCCTTCCGAGTGATCCCTCTTCCTCCGAGTTTCACTCGACGGGCAAACACACATGTGCTGCATAGTAATAATAATAAAAAGGTAGAAAAATCAACCTACGAATCTATAATTAAATACGTTAAACTAGGGTTTTTCCCAGTACTACAGATCAAGTTCATAAAAAATCCAACTACGGGGTTCGAACAACCCCATTTCTAATCCAAGATTTTTTCGACCTCATCCAAATGGCCTCAAACTATAGGGTTAATTAGCATCTAGTGCAGTATGTGTGAACATGTATGCACTATGTGTGCTATAACTTGTATGTCTTTCAAATTTGAACCAAATTTGAAATATATGAAATGGGGCTTTTGGCTTAAACGTTTGAAACCCAAAACGACTTCTCTTCATGCTAGGCATCATAAGACCGAGTTTAGGGTTAGGGGGTAGATACAGGATTTGTCTGTTTTGAATATGTCTATACCTTGTTTATCTACTTGAATATGCTTACTATAGATATATATGACGTAAGAAGACTATGTGCTTTGGTTTTTATTTTTTTTATTTTTCCAGAATTTTTATGCCCATTTGAATCTTGGTCAAATCCTAGGCTTGACCAATATTTAAACAAGCTTAAAACATGAAAATGAAAAGGTAAGCTTGGATCCTTCTTTGTCACTCTAAGATGAAGTTTTTGGGAGGTTTTCAAAATTTCCATGTCTGAAACCCAAAACCACTTCTCTTCATGCTTGACTTCATAAGACAGAGTTTAGGGTTAGCCAGGGACAGGGTAGATACACGATTTTCTAGTTTGAATATGTCTAGACCATGTTTATCAACTTGAATGATCATTATATGACAGAAAAAGGCTATGTGCGTTTTTTATTTTATTTTATACCCATTTGAATCTTGATCAAATCCTAGTTTTGACCAGGATTTAAATAAGTTTAAAACATGAAAATGAAAAGGTAAGCCTGGATCCTTCTTAGTCATTCTAAAATGAAGCTTTTGGGAGGTTTTTGAAATCTCAATGTTTGAAACCCAAAACCATTTCTCATCATGCTTGACTTCATTAGATATAGTTTAGGGTTAGGTGTAGATACACGATTTGTCTGGTTTGAATATGTCTAGACCTTGTTTATCAACTTCAATTCTTACTATATGACATAAGAAGACTATATGTGCTTTGGTTTTTGATTTTTTGATTTTTTCTGAATGTTTATGCCCATTTGAATCTTGGTCAAATCCTAGGTTTGACCAAGATTTAAACAAGTCTATAACATGAAAATGAAAAGGTAAGCCTGGATCCTTCTTAGTCATTCTAAAATGAAGCTTTTGGGGGGTTCTTGAAATCTCAATGTTTGAAACCCAAAACCACTTCTCTTCATGGTTGACTTCATAAGACATGCAGAGTTTAGGGTTAGGGGTAGATACATGATTTGTCGGGTTTGAATATGTCTAGACATGCTTGTTTATCAACTTGAATGCTTACTATATGACATAAGAAGGCTATGTGCTTTGGTTTTTCATTTTTCCGGTTTTTTGAATTTTATGCCCATTTGAAGATTTTGGGAGGTTCTTGAAATTTTCATGTTTGAAACCAATACGACTTCTCTTCATGCTAGACTTCATAAGATCGACCGAGTTTATGGTTAGGGGCTAGATACATGATTTGTCTGGTTTGAACATGTCTAAACCTTGTTTATCAACTTGAAAGCTTACTATATGACATAAGAAGACTATGTGCTTTTGTTTTTCATTCTTCTATTTTTTTTATTTTATGCCCATTTGAATCTTGGTCAAATCCTATGTTTGACCTGGATTTAAACAAGTATAAAATATGAAAACGAAAAGGTAAGCATGGATCCTTCTTAGTCACTCTAAAATGAAGCGGCTTTTGGGATGTTCTTGAAATTTTCATGTTTGAAACCCAAAACCACTTCTCTTCATGATTGACTTCATAAGATAGAGTTTAAGGTTAGGGGAAGATATATACATGATTTTCTAGTTTGAATATGTCTAGACCTTGTTTATCAACTTTAATGCTTACTATATGACATAAGAATGCTATGTGCTTTGGTTTATCAATCTTTTGGTTTTTTCCTGAATTTTTATGCCCATTTGAATCTTGGTCAAATCCTAGGTTTCACAAAGATTTAAACAAGTTTAAAATCTGAAAATTAAAAGGTAAGCATGGATCCTTCTTAGTCACTCTAAAATGAAGCTTTTGGGAGGTTTTTGAAATTTCCATGTTTGAAACCCAAAACCACTTCTCTTCATGCTTAATTGACTTCATAAGACAGAGTTTAGAGTGTTAGGGGTAGATACATGATTTGTCTAGTTTGAATATGTCTAGACCTTGTTTATCAACTTGAATTCTTACTATATGACATAAGAAGGCTATGTGCTTTGGTTTTTCATTTTTCTGATTTTTTTTGAATTTTATGCCCATTTGAATCTTGGTCAAATACTAGCTAGGTTTGACCAAGATTTAAACAAGTTTAAAACATGAAAATGAAAAGGTAAGCCTCGATCCTTCTTAGTCACTCTAAAATGAAGCTTTTGGGAGGTTTTTGAAATTTGCATGTTTGAAACCCAAAACCACTTCTCTTCATGCCTTACTTCATAAGACGGAGTTTAGGGTCGTTAGGGAGTAGATACATGATTTGCCTGGTTTGAATATGTCTAGACCTTGTTTATCATCTTGAATGCTTACTATATGACAGAAGAAGACTATGTGCATTGGTATTTCATTTTTTTTTGAATTTTCATGCCCATTTCAATCTTGGTGAAATCCTAGGTTTGAGCAAGATTTAAACAAATTTAACACGTGAAAACGAATAAGCATGGATCCTTCTTAGTCACTCCAAAATGTACCAATTGATAGATGTGTTAACTTTGCTTCATGGAAAAATTAATGTCATGTAAATGAGTTAACTTGGATTTCCTACCGTTGAATCCATAGGAAACTTTGTTCTAATGCACTATAATAATCAACCGAGTTTTTACACCAACAGGTCTGTCACTTACGTGTGGTGCCCATGCGTGAGGTCCCACACTTCAGTGAGCACAAGTCAAGTGCAGTAGGTACGCAAACTCCAAGCCATCTTCTTTGTCAAGAGAAGACGCATCAGGATGCGTTTTGGAAGTCTGTGGGTCCGTCTGGATCCTTCGGTTGTCCCTCTCACAAAAAAAAACAAAACTCTCTCATTCTCGGCCTCGCTCGACTCGCTCGCTCGCTCGCTCGCACCTCCTGCTCACTGACAAACCTGCACAAAAGTCAACATCATCACCCGAAAAAGGGGAGACACCATAATTCTCTCCCTTCTTCTCTCCTTCCGAGTGATCCCTCTTCCTCCGAGTTTCACTCGACGGGCAAACACACATGTGCTGCATAGTAATAATAAAAAGGTAGAAAAATCAACCTACGAATCTATAATTAAATACGTTAAACTAGGGTTTTTCCCAGTACTACAGATCAAGTTCATAAAAAATCCAACTACGGGGTTCGAACAACCCCATTTCTAATCCAAGATTTTTTTCGACCTCATCCAAATGGCCTCAAACTATAGGGTTAATTAGCATCTAGTGCAGTATGTGTGAACATGTATGCACTATGTGTGCTATAACTTGTATGTCTTTCAAATTTGAACCAAATTTGAAATATATGAAATGGGGCTTTTGGCTTAAACGTTTGAAACCCAAAACGACTTCTCTTCATGCTAGGCATCATAAGACCGAGTTTAGGGTTAGGGGGTAGATACAGGATTTGTCTGTTTTGAATATGTCTATACCTTGTTTATCTACTTGAATATGCTTACTATAGATATATATGACGTAAGAAGACTATGTGCTTTGGTTTTTTTTTATTTTTCCAGAATTTTTATGCCCATTTGAATCTTGGTCAAATCCTAGGCTTGACCAATATTTAAACAAGCTTAAAACATGAAAATGAAAAGGTAAGCTTGGATCCTTCTTTGTCACTCTAAGATGAAGTTTTTGGGAGGTTTTCAAAATTTCCATGTCTGAAACCCAAAACCACTTCTCTTCATGCTTGACTTCATAAGACAGAGTTTAGGGTTAGCCAGGGACAGGGTAGATACACGATTTTCTAGTTTGAATATGTCTAGACCATGTTTATCAACTTGAATGATCATTATATGACAGAAAAAGGCTATGTGCGTTTTTTATTTTATTTTATACCCATTTGAATCTTGATCAAATCCTAGTTTTGACCAGGATTTAAATAAGTTTAAAACATGAAAATGAAAAGGTAAGCCTGGATCCTTCTTAGTCATTCTAAAATGAAGCTTTTGGGGGGTTCTTGAAATCTCAATGTTTGAAACCCAAAACCATTTCTCATCATGCTTGACTTCATTAGATATAGTTTAGGGTTAGGTGTAGATACACGATTTGTCTGGTTTGAATATGTCTAGACCTTGTTTATCAACTTCAATTCTTACTATATGACATAAGAAGACTATATGTGCTTTGGTTTTTGATTTTTTGATTTTTTTGAATGTTTATGCCCATTTGAATCTTGGTCAAATCCTAGGTTTGACCAAGATTTAAACAAGTCTATAACATGAAAATGAAAAGGTAAGCCTGGATCCTTCTTAGTCATTCTAAAATGAAGCTTTTGGGGGGTTCTTGAAATCTCAATGTTTGAAACCCAAAACCACTTCTCTTCATGGTTGACTTCATAAGACATGCAGAGTTTAGGGTTAGGGGTAGATACATGATTTGTCGGGTTTGAATATGTCTAGACATGCTTGTTTATCAACTTGAATGCTTACTATATGACATAAGAAGGCTATGTGCTTTGGTTTTTCATTTTTCCGGTTTTTTGAATTTTATGCCCATTTGAAGATTTTGGGAGGTTCTTGAAATTTTCATGTTTGAAACCAATACGACTTCTCTTCATGCTAGACTTCATAAGATCGACCGAGTTTATGGTTAGGGGTAGATACATGATTTGTCTGGTTTGAACATGTCTAAACCTTGTTTATCAACTTGAAAGCTTACTATATGACATAAGAAGACTATGTGCTTTTGTTTTTCATTCTTCTATTTTTTTATTTTATGCCCATTTGAATCTTGGTCAAATCCTATGTTTGACCTGGATTTAAACAAGTATAAAATATGAAAACGAAAAGGTAAGCATGGATCCTTCTTAGTCACTCTAAAATGAAGCGGCTTTTGGGATGTTCTTGAAATTTTCATGTTTGAAACCCAAAACCACTTCTCTTCATGATTGACTTCATAAGACAGAGTTTAAGGTTAGGGGCAGATATATACATGATTTTCTAGTTTGAATATGTCTAGACCTTGTTTATCAACTTGAATGCTTACTATATGACATAAGAATGCTATGTGCTTTGGTTTATCAATCTTTTGGTTTTTTCCTGAATTTTTATGCCCATTTGAATCTTGGTCAAATCCTAGGTTTCACAAAGATTTAAACAAGTTTAAAATCTGAAAATTAAAAGGTAAGCATGGATCCTTCTTAGTCACTCTAAAATGAAGCTTTTGGGAGGTTTTTGAAATTTCCATGTTTGAAACCCAAAACCACTTCTCTTCATGCTTAATTGACTTCATAAGACAGAGTTTAGAGTGTTAGGGGTAGATACATGATTTGTCTAGTTTGAATATGTCTAGACCTTGTTTATCAACTTGAATTCTTACTATATGACATAAGAAGGCTATGTGCTTTGGTTTTTCATTTTTCTGATTTTTTTTGAATTTTATGCCCATTTGAATCTTGGTCAAATACTAGCTAGGTTTGACCAAGATTTAAACAAGTTTAAAACATGAAAATGAAAAGGTAAGCCTCGATCCTTCTTAGTCACTCTAAAATGAAGCTTTTGGGAGGTTTTTGAAATTTGCATGTTTGAAACCCAAAACCACTTCTCTTCATGCCTTACTTCATAAGACGGAGTTTAGGGTCGTTAGGGAGTAGATACATGATTTGCCTGGTTTGAATATGTCTAGACCTTGTTTATCATCTTGAATGCTTACTATATGACAGAAGAAGACTATGTGCATTGGTATTTCATTTTTTTTTGAATTTTCATGCCCATTTCAATCTTGGTGAAATCCTAGGTTTGAGCAAGATTTAAACAAATTTAACACGTGAAAACGAATAAGCATGGATCCTTCTTAGTCACTCCAAAATGTACCAATTGATAGATGTGTTAACTTTGCTTCATGGAAAAATTAATGTCATGTAAATGAGTTAACTTGGATTTCCTACCGTTGAATCCATAGGAAACTTTGTTCTAATGCACTATAATAATCAACCGAGTTTTTACACCAACAGGTCTGTCACTTACGTGTGGTGCCCATGCGTGAGGTCCCACACTTCAGTGAGCACAAGTCAAGTGCAGTAGGTACGCAAACTCCAAGCCATCTTCTTTGTCAAGAGAAGACGCATCAGGATGCGTTTGGAAGTCTGTGGGTCCTTCTGGATCCTTCGGTTGTCCCTCTCACAAAAAAAAACAAATCTCTCTCATTCTCGGCCTCGCTCGACTCGCTCGCTCGCTCGCTCGCACCTCCTGCTCACTGACAAACCCTGCACAAAAGTCAACATCATCACCCGAAAAAGGGGAGACACCATAATTCTCTCCCTTCTTCTCTCCTTCCGAGTGATCCCTCTTCCTCCGAGTTTCACTCGACGGGCAAACACACATGTGCTGCATAGTAATAATAATAAAAAGGTAGAAAAATCAACCTACGAATCTATAATTAAATACGTTAAACTAGGGTTTTTCCCAGTACTACAGATCAAGTTCATAAAAAATCCAACTACGGGGTTCGAACAACCCCATTTCTAATCCAAGATTTTTTTCGACCTCATCCAAATGGCCTCAAACTATAGGGTTAATTAGCATCTAGTGCAGTATGTGTGAACATGTATGCACTATGTGTGCTATAACTTGTATGTCTTTCAAATTTGAACCAAATTTGAAATATATGAAATGGGGCTTTTGGCTTAAACGTTTGAAACCCAAAACGACTTCTCTTCATGCTAGGCATCATAAGACCGAGTTTAGGGTTAGGGGGTAGATACAGGATTTGTCTGTTTTGAATATGTCTATACCTTGTTTATCTACTTGAATATGCTTACTATAGATATATATGACGTAAGAAGACTATGTGCTTTGGTTTTTATTTTTTTTATTTTTCCAGAATTTTTATGCCCATTTGAATCTTGGTCAAATCCTAGGCTTGACCAATATTTAAACAAGCTTAAAACATGAAAATGAAAAGGTAAGCTTGGATCCTTCTTTGTCACTCTAAGATGAAGTTTTTGGGAGGTTTTCAAAATTTCCATGTCTGAAACCCAAAACCACTTCTCTTCATGCTTGACTTCATAAGACAGAGTTTAGGGTTAGCCAGGGACAGGGTAGATACACGATTTTCTAGTTTGAATATGTCTAGACCATGTTTATCAACTTGAATGATCATTATATGACAGAAAAAGGCTAGGTGCGTTTTTTATTTTATTTTATACCCATTTGAATCTTGATCAAATCCTAGTTTTGACCAGGATTTAAATAAGTTTAAAACATGAAAATGAAAAGGTAAGCCTGGATCCTTCTTAGTCACTCTAAAATGAAGCTTTTGGGAGGTTTTTGAAATTTCCATGTTTGAAACCCAAAACCATTTCTCATCATGCTTGACTTCATTAGATATAGTTTAGGGTTAGGTGTAGATACACGATTTGTCTGGTTTGAATATGTCTAGACCTTGTTTATCAACTTCAATTCTTACTATATGACATAAGAAGACTATATGTGCTTTGGTTTTTGATTTTTTGATTTTTTCTGAATGTTTATGCCCATTTGAATCTTGGTCAAATCCTAGGTTTGACCAAGATTTAAACAAGTCTATAACATGAAAATGAAAAGGTAAGCCTGGATCCTTCTTAGTCATTCTAAAATGAAGCTTTTGGGGGGTTCTTGAAATCTCAATGTTTGAAACCCAAAACCACTTCTCTTCATGGTTGACTTCATAAGACATGCAGAGTTTAGGGTTAGGGGTAGATACATGATTTGTCGGGTTTGAATATGTCTAGACATGCTTGTTTATCAACTTGAATGCTTACTATATGACATAAGAAGGCTATGTGCTTTGGTTTTTCATTTTTCCGGTTTTTTGAATTTTATGCCCATTTGAAGATTTTGGGAGGTTCTTGAAATTTTCATGTTTGAAACCAATACGACTTCTCTTCATGCTAGACTTCATAAGATCGACCGAGTTTATGGTTAGGGGGTAGATACATGATTTGTCTGGTTTGAACATGTCTAAACCTTGTTTATCAACTTGAAAGCTTACTATATGACATAAGAAGACTATGTGCTTTTGTTTTTCATTCTTCTATTTTTTTATTTTATGCCCATTTGAATCTTGGTCAAATCCTATGTTTGACCTGGATTTAAACAAGTATAAAATATGAAAACGAAAAGGTAAGCATGGATCCTTCTTAGTCACTCTAAAATGAAGCGGCTTTTGGGATGTTCTTGAAATTTTCATGTTTGAAACCCAAAACCACTTCTCTTCATGATTGACTTCATAAGACAGAGTTTAAGGTTAGGGGCAGATATATACATGATTTTCTAGTTTGAATATGTCTAGACCTTGTTTATCAACTTGAATGCTTACTATATGACATAAGAATGCTATGTGCTTTGGTTTATCAATCTTTTGGTTTTTTCCTGAATTTTTATGCCCATTTGAATCTTGGTCAAATCCTAGGTTTCACAAAGATTTAAACAAGTTTAAAATCTGAAAATTAAAAGGTAAGCATGGATCCTTCTTAGTCACTCTAAAATGAAGCTTTTGGGAGGTTTTTGAAATTTCCATGTTTGAAACCCAAAACCACTTCTCTTCATGCTTAATTGACTTCATAAGACAGAGTTTAGAGTGTTAGGGGTAGATACATGATTTGTCTAGTTTGAATATGTCTAGACCTTGTTTATCAACTTGAATTCTTACTATATGACATAAGAAGGCTATGTGCTTTGGTTTTTCATTTTTCTGATTTTTTTTGAATTTTATGCCCATTTGAATCTTGGTCAAATACTAGCTAGGTTTGACCAAGATTTAAACAAGTTTAAAACATGAAAATGAAAAGGTAAGCCTCGATCCTTCTTAGTCACTCTAAAATGAAGCTTTTGGGAGGTTTTTGAAATTTGCATGTTTGAAACCCAAAACCACTTCTCTTCATGCCTTACTTCATAAGACGGAGTTTAGGGTCGTTAGGGAGTAGATACATGATTTGCCTGGTTTGAATATGTCTAGACCTTGTTTATCATCTTGAATGCTTACTATATGACAGAAGAAGACTATGTGCATTGGTATTTCATTTTTTTTTGAATTTTCATGCCCATTTCAATCTTGGTGAAATCCTAGGTTTGAGCAAGATTTAAACAAATTTAACACGTGAAAACGAATAAGCATGGATCCTTCTTAGTCACTCCAAAATGTACCAATTGATAGATGTGTTAACTTTGCTTCATGGAAAAATTAATGTCATGTAAATGAGTTAACTTGGATTTCCTACCGTTGAATCCATAGGAAACTTTGTTCTAATGCACTATAATAATCAACCGAGTTTTTACACCAACAGGTCTGTCACTTACGTGTGGTGCCCATGCGTGAGGTCCCACACTTCAGTGAGCACAAGTCAAGTGCAGTAGGTACGCAAACTCCAAGCCATCTTCTTTGTCAAGAGAAGACGCATCAGGATGCGTTTTGGAAGTCTGTGGGTCCTTCTGGATCCTTCGGTTGTCCCTCTCACAAAAAAAACAAATCTCTCTCATTCTCGGCCTCGCTCGACTCGCTCGCTCGCTCGCTCCTCCTGCTCACTGACAAACCCTGCACAAAAGTCAACATCATCACCCGAAAAAGGGGAGACACCATAATTCTCTCCCTTCTTCTCTCCTTCCGAGTGATCCCTCTTCCTCCGAGTTTCACTCGACGGGCAAACACACATGTGCTGCATAGTAATAATAAAAAAGGTAGAAAAATCAACCTACGAATCTATAATTAAATACGTTAAACTAGGGTTTTGCCCAGTACTACAGATCAAGTTCATAAAAAATCCAACTACGGGGTTCGAACAACCCCATTTCTAATCCAAGATTTTTTTCGACCTCATCCAAATGGCCTCAAACTATAGGGTTAATTAGCATCTAGTGCAGTATGTGTGAACATGTATGCACTATGTGTGCTATAACTTGTATGTCTTTCAAATTTGAACCAAATTTGAATAAGTTTGAAATATATGAAATGGGGCTTTTGGCTTAAACGTTTGAAACCCAAAACGACTTCTCTTCATGCTAGGCATCATAAGACCGAGTTTAGGGTTAGGGGGTAGATACAGGATTTGTCTGTTTTGAATATGTCTATACCTTGTTTATCTACTTGAATATGCTTACTATAGATATATATGACGTAAGAAGACTATGTGCTTTGGTTTTTATTTTTTTTATTTTTCCAGAATTTTTATGCCCATTTGAATCTTGGTCAAATCCTAGGCTTGACCAATATTTAAACAAGCTTAAAACATGAAAATGAAAAGGTAAGCTTGGATCCTTCTTTGTCACTCTAAGATGAAGTTTTTGGGAGGTTTTCAAAATTTCCATGTCTGAAACCCAAAACCACTTCTCTTCATGCTTGACTTCATAAGACAGAGTTTAGGGTTAGCCAGGGACAGGGTAGATACACGATTTTCTAGTTTGAATATGTCTAGACCATGTTTATCAACTTGAATGATCATTATATGACAGAAAAAGGCTATGTGCGTTTTTTATTTTATTTTATACCCATTTGAATCTTGATCAAATCCTAGTTTTGACCAGGATTTAAATAAGTTTAAAACATGAAAATGAAAAGGTAAGCCTGGATCCTTCTTAGTCACTCTAAAATGAAGCTTTTGGGAGGTTTTTGAAATTTCCATGTTTGAAACCCAAAACCATTTCTCATCATGCTTGACTTCATTAGATATAGTTTAGGGTTAGGTGTAGATACACGATTTGTCTGGTTTGAATATGTCTAGACCTTGTTTATCAACTTCAATTCTTACTATATGACATAAGAAGACTATATGTGCTTTGGTTTTTGATTTTTTGATTTTTTTGAATGTTTATGCCCATTTGAATCTTGGTCAAATCCTAGGTTTGACCAAGATTTAAACAAGTCTATAACATGAAAATGAAAAGGTAAGCCTGGATCCTTCTTAGTCATTCTAAAATGAAGCTTTTGGGGGGTTCTTGAAATCTCAATGTTTGAAACCCAAAACCACTTCTCTTCATGGTTGACTTCACTACAAGAAAAGTTCTGATAGACAACGTCCCAAAATCGTCAACTAAGGGGCATTTTTCGTCGCCTATGGGCCTAACCCGACGATATGGGTTCCGTTGTCGAAACTGCGTCAGGCAAAGTCCAACGACGATTTTTTCGGTCCGTCGCGCTTGGGCGCCCTTCCGCCACGGAAAATCGGACCGTTGCGGAAGTGTTTTCGGGAGCCCGTTGACTGCTGACGTCATGCAAACTGACACGTGGCAGACGCCGTTAACTGCCAGTTAACGGCGTTAACCGGCTGAAACCCCGTGGTAGATGGTAGGCCCACACGAGGCCTGCCACGTCTTAAGCGGGCCGGGCCAGATGACATAGTTTGACCGGTCAACTATATAGCTGGGCTGGTCCATTAGTTACGTGGGCCGGGCCTAACCTCTAAGGTTGACTGGTCAAAACTTAAATGGGCCGGCCCATTTAACATGTGGGGTCCACCTTACAGCAACTGGGCCGGCCCAAGAAAAGTGGGCCGGGCCAAAAACACAGGTGGGTCCCACTTTCCTGTTAAAAGGCCGGCCCATTTAGTGTGTGGGGTCCACCGTATAGCAAGTGGGCCGGCCCAACAAGCTAGTGGGCCGGGCCAAAAACACAGGTGGGTCCCACTTTCCAGTTAAAGGGTCGGCCCATTTAGTTTGTGGGGTCCACCATATAGCAAGTGGGCCGGCCCAACAAAATAGTGGGCCGGGCCAAAAACACAGGTGGGTCCCACTTTCCTGTTAAAGGGCCGGCCCATTTAGTGTGTGGGGCCCACCATATAGCAAGTGGGCTGGCCCACCAAGATAGTGGGCCGGGCCAAAAACACAGGTGGGTCCCACATTCCTGTTAATGGGCCGGCCCATTTGGTATGTGGGGTCCACCATATAGAAAGTGGGCCGGCCCAACAAGATAGTGGGCCGGGCCAAAAACACAGGTGGGTCCCACCTTCCTATTAAAGGGCCGGCCCATTTGGTGTGTGGGGTCCACCATATAGAAAGTGGGCCGGCCCAACAAGATAGTGGGCCGGGCCAAAAACACAGGTGGGTCCCACCTTCCTATTAAAGGGCCGGCCCATTTACCATGTGGGACCACCATAGAGCAAGTGGGCCGGCCCAATAAGCATGTGGAGCCCATTATCGTGTAACCGGGCCGGCCTACTAAAGAAGTGGGCCGGCCCAAAATGAAAGTGGGTCCCACACTACTGTAAGTGGGCCGGCCCAATCTGTTGTAGGGCCCTACTTGTTTGACTAGTCAACTTGCATTAAATTTCATGAGCCTAAAATCTGATTTCAATGATACACACAAGTACATACACAAATAAAACAAATAGGAAAATTACAAGGCAATTAATGTGCCCAAATAAAAAAATTACATAGAATCATTGAGGACTTCTATTAGCATCATCAATAACACGTTGACATTTGGCAATCGCCTTGATTGAATCTTGTGTACTCTTTGTCAACATATCAGCTACAGATCTTAAAGCAGCAATACCATGTCTTTTATAAAGTACAGCCTTGAGATATTTACTGTCTGATGAAAGAAATGGTCTAGGTTGACGGCTATGAGAAGATGCATCAGAAGAAAGATCAGAACTTTTTGTGGGCCTCACTGGTAATGAAGATTGCTTCATCACAACTGCATTCTGATAATAATGCAAAAAGAGTTAAACGATGAACTATGCAAACATTTATTATGCAATGTAGATATAAGATAATAACAAGTTGCATAAATAAGACATGTATGGAACTTGTACTAAGCACAAACTTACATCATAATGTTGCACAGGGTCGCTACAGATCCTTTTTTGGCGACTATCTTCTAATGATGACTGCTTCATTAAAACTGCATTCTGGTAACATTGTAAACATAGTTACAACAATTAACTATTCAAACATGTATTACGCAATGTAGAGATCAGATAACAGCATGTAGCAGAAATAAGCACAAGATAAGATAAGATGCATGTACTAAGCACATACTGGCTCACTGCAGGTCCTTCTCTTGCGTGCACTAGTCGTGGTCAACATGCCTATCATTTTAGGTTCAGCCATCAAGTGAAATGCTAATCCTCCTGCTCCATTGTCCTTAATCTGTGTTTAGATATCACATTTAAGACCAAGTCAGCTGGTTTCAAATAACAAAAAACTTGAGCTGCCAAATGAATAAGCCAATAGTTACCAGATATCAGATTAAAACCAACTAGATGTTGCTTTGCATGAGATACGAATTTCAGACATTCAGATTTAGAGTAGGGTAATGCCAAGGTTTTACACATAAAGTAAACTGGCATTAAGAATGACCAAATGTCAGGTTCAAATCACCCTCGAAGTTTCTCCAAGACAAGCATATCAAATAGGCAGAAACATAGTAAAGCATGAATGGCATTGCTATGGCAGGGTTCCAAGTGTTAATCTCTTGCATAAGGAACAATGCATATAGGTTATAGATAATAACGGAAGTAAACTGCCAAAATTACCAACCACGAACTCAGATTCCAACCTTACCTAGCGTCCCCGCTGTTAATGTTGGATGTTCTAATAAGTGGTTCGCATGATCAATCCCTAGGAAAAATAACATTGACAAGTCAGTCTACGATAATACAAAGACCAGACATGCACGCAGCAATAACTATATAAGCTAAAGACGAGGTATAAGAGCAAGCAGATTGGAAATGCACATAGCATGATTATAAAAGCAGTGTGAGAATAGCAGACACGAGAAAACAGCTAGCGGTGAGCTAATGACGTGGTATAAGAACAAGCAGATTGGAAATGCCCATAGCACGACTATAAAAGCAGTGCGACAATAGCATGCAGTACAAAAACAGTTGGCAGCAAATGAATGGGTACAAGGCTATAAATATGTGGATGCACACAGGTGTCAGTAGAATGAACAGGATGGTAGCGACCGGATAATGCTTTTGTACTGTACAACATTTAAACAAACTTCATGCGAAGCAACACATCAAGAAAGTTAACGGCATATGAGATCTGCAAATAACTACACAAAACATGGCTAAAGAAACACCGCGATCTAACGGGCCAGCGTACTAACCAAGCTGCGGCGGGGTGGACGGGGGCGGCAACTTGCATTCCAGCGGCGGCGAACGCGGGAGACGATGAATCGACCCTGTTTCAGTAGAAGCGGGCGTTAGTGAAGCAGATCTGGTTGGCTGGCAAGGTATTCGGTGAAGTTGATACAGCCGCTGCGGCGAGGTAGTCGGTGGCGAGGTCGGCGGTGAAGCAGATCCGTCGGTGGCGAGGTCGGCGGTGAAGCAGATCCGTCGGTGGCGAGGTCGGCGGTGAAGCAGATCCGTCGGTGACGAGGGCGGCGGGGGAGCGGATCAGGTGGGTGGACAGCCAACACGATCAAGGCTACGCTGTGGAGGAGTATGCCGGCGGCGAAGCAGATCTAGTACTGTAGAGAGTCAGAGCTTTGGCGTGTGAGAGTATTTTTGAGCTAATGGGGCGAATGGTTGGTGGGTGGGTGTGGGCCTGTGGGGAGGGTTCGGGATCTAGGCAAGATATTTCATTGTTACCGAATGAGCCCTCCATGGTCGGTGGGTTGTAGCTTCCGGACCAGGGTTAAAAGGGTAAAACTGGTCACGGGATTTTCGAATGGATGCGGCGGGATGATTTGGCGCGTGGCCGAAATTTTCAGTTTCAAGCTACAGTACGAGCAGAACGACAAAAATAATGTTCTTCCCCAGGGAGCTCTCATTTCTTCCTCTTCTCTTTCTCTCTCGAGTCTCTCCCACTCCCCCGGCTCCTCTCCCCCTTCTCTCCGGCGGCCTCGCCGGCCGGAGACGAGGCCGACTTCTCTCTGTATATTGTACACCCTCCGAACTAAATTAATTGATTCAACTTTCCTTAGACGTGTATGTATCTAGAGTAAAAACATGTGTGGATACATCCATATTTAGATAAGCAAAGTTGAGTCAGCTAATTTGGATCCGAGGGAGTTAGTGTTGTTGTAAGCTTAGATCCAGTGTTTCCCATGAGCAGAATGGCGCAATGGAGTCGGGGATCTCGTCATCGGCTTCAGATCTGGCCTATGGTGAATCTGGCGGATCTTGCCGGCCAAACCCCGATCTGGTGCCATCAATGTGATGGCGCTAACGGTGAGGCTTGCTTTGGTCAGTGCTTCAGATCTGGCCAATGGGGAAGTCAAGCTGCTAAAGTTCACAAGCTCGGGGCATACGACGGCGTCATCCGTCTTGCCCGTGCACATCTTGGACTTTCAGCGACCCTTCTCAGAGCCAATATGCCGTTGCTGAGGCCCTTCTTCTCCTTCGTCCTGGCGACTACCGGCGACACCGTCCCAAGTGGTGCGTCCCCGGCGACGGAGTTGCTGGAAAGGATGCGGAGCAGAGATCTGATGTGCGGTCGAGAAGGACTCGATTGATTTTCTTCTATATGTTTTGGGGTCCTTTTTGTAAAGTTGCAGGTTCTATTAGTTATTGTCTAGTACTTTTGGTCCTCTATGTAATTTTTTGGACTAGTTTCCATTGGCACTGATAAACTTGAATTTTGACAAGTTCACGAGGAAAAAAATTCCTTTGCACATATGGCCTATCATGTATAAACATTCTTGAGATTTAAACTATATGTAATGTGCCATGCATTAACCCTAAACCATATATATGTAACTAACCCTAGCTGATCAAACCCTACTTAATTAAAACAAATAACCCTAAACTATACGCATGCACTTTATGCGCAAAGGCGCGGGTGCCTCTAAT
Organism: Lolium multiflorum; assembly: GCA_030979885.1. Taxonomy (NCBI): domain Eukaryota; kingdom Viridiplantae; phylum Streptophyta; class Magnoliopsida; order Poales; family Poaceae; genus Lolium; species Lolium multiflorum. Next base: position 180,991,553 of record CM061749.1, on the reverse strand, counting down.
AATGTGTGTGCGCACTCGATCGATGATCCCTAAACCTTATACAACCCTGAAACCCTAATCCCTAATCCCTAAACCCTAAACACCCTAAACACTAAACCCTAGACCCTAAACCCTAACCCTAACCCTAAACCCTAATTAAACCCTATATATAGGCCAACGACACTTAATTGTGCATCAAGCAGGCCAGGGGTGCCTCGCGGTCCTCTAATTAAATTAAATGTGCCATGCATTAACCCTAAACCATATATATGTAACTAACCATAGCTAATCAACCCTACTTAATGAAAACACATAACCCTAAACTATACTAGCTATAACCCGATCTAATAAAAACATGCTCTATATATAGCAGCTAGCTAGCAAACCGTAGATTAACACCAATTAATATATACATGGCCTATATCGATCATGTTGTATAACATATCCCTGAGATTCATTAATTAATTATATAATTATCGTGATAAATTAATTAACTTTAATTTTGACAAGTTCTCTCGAATGAAAACACATTTGATTAAGTTGCCTCATAATATATATATATATATATAATTAGTGTGCATGCATGGCCTACCATGCATTCGTGCATATATTTTAATGTATATTTGAACATATTCTTGGGGATTTCAATCTCTCTCTCGATCATCTATATATCGTTGGTGGCCAAAAAAACACACATATATATATGCATGCAATTTATGCGTAAAGGCGCGGGTGCCTCTAATAATGTGTGTGCGCACTCGATCGATGATCCCTAAACCTTAAACAACCCTAAAACCCCTAAATCCCTAATCCCTAAACCCTAAACACCCTAAACACTAAACCCTAAACCCTAGACCCTAAACGTACCCTAACCCTAACCCTAACCCTAACCCTAAACCCTAGCTAATCCTAAACCCCAATTAAACCCTATGTATAGGCCAACGACACTTAATTGTGCATCGATCGAGCGGGTCATGGGTGCCTCGCGATCCTCTAATAAAATTAAATGTGCCATGCATTAACCCTAAACCATATATATGTAACTAACCCTAGCTAATCAACCCTACTTAATTAAAACACATAACCCTAAACTATACTAGATATAACCCGATCTAATAAAAACATGCTCTATATATAGCAGCTAGCTAGCAAACCGTAGATTAACACCAATTAAAATATACATGGCCTATATCGATCATGTTGTATAACATATCCCTGAGATTCATTAATTAATTATATAATTATCGTGATAAATTAATTAACTTGAACTTTGACAAGTTCTCTCGAATGAAAACACATTTGATTAAGTTGCCTCATAATATATATATAATTAGTGTGCATGCATGGCCTACAATGCATTCGTGCATATATTTTAATGTATATTTGAACATATTCTTGGGGATTTCAATCTCTCTCTCTCTCGATCATCTATATATCGTTGGTGGCCCAAAAAACACACATATATATGCATGCAATTTATGCGTAAAGGCGCGGGTGCCTCTAATAATGTGTGTGCGCACTCGATCGATGATCCCTAAACCTTAAACAACCCTAAAACCTTAAATCCCTAATCCCTAAACCCTAAACACCCTAAACACTAAACCCTAAACCCTAGACCCTAAACGTACCCTAACCCTAACCCTAACCCTAAACCCTAGCTAATCCTAAACCCCAATTAAACCCTCTGTATAGGCCAACGACACTTAATTGTGCATCGATCGAGCGGGTCATGGGTGCCTCGTGATCCTCTAATAAAATTAAATGTGCCATGCATTAACCCTAAACCATATATATGTAACTAACCCTAGCTAATCAACCCTACTTAATTAAAACACATAACCCTAAACTATACTAGCTAGCTATAACCCGATCTAATAAAAACATGCTCTATATATAGCAGCTAGCTAGCAAACCGTAGATTAACACCAATTAAAATATACATGGCCTATATCGATCATGTTGCATAACATATCCCTGAGATTCATTAATTAATTATATAATTATCGTGATAAATTAATTAACTTGAACTTTGACAAGTTCTCTCGAATGAAAACACATTTGATTAAGTTGCCTCATAATATATATATAATTAGTGTGCATGCATGGCCTACAATGCATTCGTGCATATATTTTAATGTATATTTGAACATATTCTTGGGGATTTCAATCTCTCTCTCTCGATCATCTATATATCGTTGGTGGCCCAAAAAACACACATATATATGCATGCAATTTATGCGTAACGGCGCGGGTGCCTCTAATAATGTGTGTGCGCACTCGATCGATGATCCCTAAACCTTAAACAACCCTAAAACCTTAAATCCCTAATCCCTAAACCCTAAACACCCTAAACACTAAACCCTAAACCCTAGACCCTAAACGTACCCTAACCCTAACCCTAAACCCTAGCTAATCCTAAACCCCAATTAAACCCTATGTATAGGCCAACGACACTTAATTGTGCATCGATCGAGCGGGTCATGGGTGCCTCGTGATCCTCTAATAAAATTAAATGTGCCATGCATTAACCCTAAACCATATATATGTAACTAACCCTAGCTAATCAACCCTACTTAATTAAAACACATAACCCTAAACTATACTAGCTAGCTATAACCCGATCTAATAAAAACATGCTCTATATATAGCAGCTAGCTAGCAAACCGTAGATTAACACCAATTAAAATATACATGGCCTATATCGATCATGTTGTATAACATATCCCTGAGAATCATTAATTAATTATATAATTATCGTGATAAATTAATTAACTTGAACTTTGACAAGTTCTCTCGAATGAAAACACATTTGATTAAGTTGCCTCATAATATATATATAATTAGTGTGCATGCATGGCCTACAATGCATTCGTGCATATATTTTAATGTATATTTGAACATATTCTTGGGGATTTCAATCTCTCTCTCTCTCTCGATCATCTATATATCGTTGGTGGCCCAAAAAACACACATATATACGCATGCACTTGATGCGTAAAGGCGCGGGTGCCTCTAATAATGTGTGTGCGCACTCGATCGATGATCCCTAAACCTTAAACAACCCTAAAACCCTAATCCCTAATCCCCTAAACCCTAAACACCCTAAACACACTAAACCCTAGACCCTAAACACCCTAAACACTAAACCCTAAACCCTAGACCCTAAACACCGTAAACCCTAAACCCTAAACCCTAAACCCTAAACCCTAAACCCTAAACCCTAAAACCCTAAACCCTAAACCCTAAACCCTATAAACACCCTAAACACTAATTAAACCCTAAACCCTAGACCCTAAACACTAAACCCTAAACCCTAGACCCTAAACACCGTAAACACTAAACCCTAAACCCTAAACACCCTAAACACTAATTAAACCCTAAACCATAGACCCTAAACACTAGACCCTAAACCCTAGACCCTAAACACCCTAAACACTAAACCCTAGACCCTCTAAACACCGTAAACACTAAACCCTAAACCCTAGACCCTAGCTAAACACCCAAAACACTAAACCCTAAACCCAGCTAGCTAACCCTAAACCCTAATTAAACCCTATATATATAGGCCAACGACACTTAATTGTGCATCAAGCAGGCCAGGGGTGCCTCGCGGTCCTCTAGTTAAATTAAATGTGACATGCATTAACCCTAAACCATATATATATAACTAACCCCTAGCTAATCAAACCCTAGTTAATTAAAACACATAACCCTAAACTATACTAGCTATAACCCGATCTAATAAAAACATGCTCTATATATAGCATGCAGCTAGCTAGCAAATTAAACGGTAGATTAAAACCAATTAATATATACATGGCCTATATATCGATCATATGTTGTATAACATCTCCCTGAGATTCATTAATTAATTATATAATTATCGATGATAAATTAATTAACTTGAATTTTGACAAGTTCTCTCGAATGAAAACACATTTGATTAAGTTTCCTCATAATATATATATAATTAGTGTGCATGCATGGCCTACCATGCATGCATTAATTCGTGCATATATTTTAATATATATTTGAACATATTCTTGGGGGATTTCAATCTCTCTCTCTCGATCATCTATATGTCGTTGGTGGCCAAAAAACACACACATATACGCATGCACTTTATGCGCAAAGGCGCGTGTGCCTCTAATAATGTGTGTGTGCGCACTCGATCGATGATCCCTAAACCTTAAACCCTAAATAAACCCTAATCCCTAATCCCTAAACCCTAAACACCATAAACATTAAACCCTAAACCCTAACCTCCTAACCCTAAACCCTAAACCCTAATTAAACCCTATATATAGGCCAATGACACTTAATTATGCATCAAGCAGGCCAGGGGTGCCTCGCGGTCCTCTAATTAAATTAAATGTGCCATGCATATATATGTGTTTAATTTGGGGATTTCAATCGCTCTCTCGTATGTAGCTCTCTCTACCTCTCTCTCTCTCTCTCTCTCTCTCTCTCTCTCTCGTTGGTGGCCAACAACACACACATGCACTTTGTGCGCAAAGGCATGCGCCTCTAATAATGTGTGCGCAGTCGATCGATCTAGTTTTGATTAATCATAGCACACAAATAAAGAAGTTGTATTTGAATCCACACAACCTAATCTAAAACACATAACCCCTAACATGGCCTAATTAATTAACCCTTCTCGATCTCTACCTAATTAGTGGAAATTGCACAAAATCAAAAGGGGTCCCTCACTAATTATGCATATCTGCTAGATTGTGATAAACTTTTGCCACATATATATTTGGTGGATGGGTGCATCTTGGCATGTAAACAATTAGTGTTTGCAAATGGCGTTGTCAAAATTTATGTACAAATGATTTCTTTCCATCCAAAGTGCATAAAATGGGAGTTTTAATGAAGAAAGTACAAATAAAACAGCTCAACATGCTTCCACACCCCGATTTTCACACGAAGTAGAGCATATTTAAAGGATAATTCCAGAGTTTTACTATTTTTCAAGCAACTTTGCTAATTTTCCCCCACTCACATGACTTTATGTCGATTTAACGAAAATATGGCGAATTTAAACTACATGGGCGGGATAGTTTGAATTGTGCGCGCGGCAAAGGGAACCGCCTATTCCTCAACCTTGTGCACGGCAAATTACACACGCAACTCCATTAAACGCCACCTACCGACCTTAATTATCACCCCGGCGGCCCGGCCGCATGACCCCCCACCCACCCGTACACAACTTATCCCCGTCCGTGCGAAGAGCTTCCCCTCCCCGTCCCGTCCGTGCGAAGAAGAAGCTTCCCCTCCCCGTCGTTCTTCTCGAGACGCACCGGCGGTCAAGTTGATCCACGGTAGGGCTGCTATCTCTAGCTCAATCATGTATCGGGCAAGACAGCCTAACGATTTATATTTTCTTGATGCTGCTAAAAAAATTCGTCAGTATGCTCGAACTAATTGGCACTTTATAGTTTTCCGCTCGATTTGTCATCGATCAATTTGTTCATTTGCGTGGGCATATAGAGTCAGTTCTGCACTCGATCCGTTAATTTGCTGAAATGCCATGGCAGAGTTTTGTACACGATCTGTTTGCTAAAATGTCGATGGGCATTTTTTGTTTTGTACTCGACATGATTGCTGAAATGCATAATCATGTAGTATAGTTTTGTACTCGATGGATATACATTTCCTACTTCGCCTTAAATTAATCACCAACCACTGTATCTCATAATTAAACAGATGGACAGAACTTGGAAACTGCATGGACACTTATGTTCCCCTTCATATATAAATGGTGTTCAACCCTTTATGGGGTTTATTAGAGCTCATGATGGTCACAACCTGGACGTGTATTGCCCGCGCTGCACATGTATGAATGGTGAGAAGAGGCCTCACCCTGTAGTGGCAGATCATTTACACATTTTTGGGATGGACCGCACATATGTTAGGCGGGTTTAGCATGGTGAACCATATAATGATCCTTTAGCAGGAGAAGCAGATCTTGCTCACACTGTATGTGTGCTGGCATATGTAGTTAATTATTTATATTGATGCTGCCGCTGTTTCAATCAATAGTTTGCATTGCTGTGCAAGGTTCTGTACTCAAATTTAACTTGTTGCAGATGGATGGACGGGAAGGAGAGAAAAAGCGCTTGCTTCAGGAAACGGGTTTCAGCTCTGGGACATGTGCTGTGCCAGATGAGAAGGTAAATATGTAAAACGGCATTTGTTCAGGTTGCATCCCTTAGATGTTTGTCTAATCGGTTGATGTACTAATTGCAGAAGCATAGAGTTAAAGAGGTCTCTCAGTTTGATGGGAGATTTGAAGATGAATCTCAGTTTGATGCACCTGTGGATGGTACTGATGACGAGCCTTTCATAGACGAAGGTCCTGCACCTGAGATTATCCAGCCTACAGAAGGAGGCCGTGGACCGAGTACACAGCTTTGCGTTGAAGTGGATGCACGCCCGGAGATCATCACGGGCGTCCGGGTAGTCTCAAGACCACCCAGCCCTGATGCACCTGTGGATGGTACTGATGACGAGCCTCTCATAGACGAAGGTCCTGCACCTGAGATTATCCAGCCTACAGAAGGAGGCCGTGGACCGAGTACACAGCTTTGCGTTGAAGAGGATGCACACCCGGAGATCATCAGGGGCGTCCCGGTAGTCTCAGGACCACCCAGCCCTGATGCAAAATGTTGAGCTACTTTATGATTCGTACTCTTATGTTCTGGTGCTGTAGTATGTTATGATTTGTACGCCTTTGGCGCTAGATTAAGCATTCAGTGGATGATCGCGTTGCAAAATTCGACACCCACACAATCAGTTCATCGTACGAGTAGTAGCACAATTACTTCTACAGCGATTCCTGCCAGCGCATTAGTTGGTAGCATGAAACACTTTCAGGTACTCCCCTCTGATTCATATTAATTGACTCAATTCTGTCTAGATATGGATGTATCTAGATGCATTTGTTAACTAGACTAACAAACTTGAGTCAGTTAATATGAATCCGTGTAAACCGCCCAAGTCCTCGAGCAGCTAGTTTATTGACTCTGGACTCCAAGCCTCTCGCGGCAAGCCATCGACGAAGCTTTGACCAGATCTTGGCCCGCAATTTTTTTTGTGTGGCGAATAGCAAAGCTTTGACCAGTTCCTCTCGGGATACAGCACGCCGGTGAGCTTGCACGGTTGCCATGAGCACTTTCCGGCGGAACTTCCTCTTCAGCGCCCTCAAGCCGCTGCTGCGAGACAGCACGCAGTGCCTCGAGGTGGACGGAATTCTGGATCTCAGGGCGGGTGGTCCGCATCGTCCGGGAACGATCTCCAGCGGGTTAACGAGGACATGCATGGCGGCCAGGGGATTTGTTTTTTGTTTTTTTTTTGGTTTGAGCTTGGGATTTGGGGTTTTTTCGGATAGGGGAGGAGGAACCGAGGAAGAGGAAGGAACAGCCGCGTGCTTGGCGCGTGGCGGTGTGCTTGAATTTCGAATTTTTGTGAAATGTTTCATTTCCCCGCTACAATTCGGGGGTTTCTTGACGCGCCAATGCGTCCCGCCGGGCAGCTTCAAGTAAATTTGGGGTGCCACACTATGGGCCCTAGTTTCAGTGAGACATGTAATGACTAGTCACATCAGTAAGTTCACTGTGTAATAAAATATGTTACCCCTCCCCTTTATGTAGCACCCCTTCTCTCCCGATCGAGTGCCGATTGCCGACGGATGCAAGCCGCTAGCTCGATCCCCTCCTTTCGCCTCCACCGTCCAGGCATCCAGCTTGGAGGGGCAAGCTGCATCTAGCCCAAGCGGATTAGGTAGGACTAGTAATGTTCTCTCCTTTCTCGAGATCGGTTCTTTTTTCCTCTCCTCGATATCTTGCGCATCTCTTTCCTATTCTGGGCAAAGGGGTGTCTTTCTGGTCACCCTCGAGCTGGGAGTGATTGATGGGGGTGGGGGGCGGGGGCTACCTTTGCTTGGATTGGGGTGTTCTTCCTTTATTTGTCGACATTTGCAACCTTTGTAGTTTCTGCTGATCCTCACTGTATCTTTTGTCAGCTTGTACAGGAAAGGTAAGACCTCGGCGGTGGGGGCAATGGAGCGTAAGGCCACCACGCATGTGGGCAGTTGGCTGAGCCTGAGCTGCGTCCCCAGCCCCGCGAAGCAGGTACTCCGTTTGCTTATCCACTCTTTACCTTTTAAGTGTCTCTCTGGTCTCTGCATCCTCAATCTGTTCCTGTTCTGGAATATGCTTAAAGTAGCACATGTCTTCAGCTGTTTGTGCGTAAAGCCTCTGTGACACCATGCTCTATATTCTCTGTATCAGGTTGGTACCTCCAGGTTCCGTGCTGAGGCTATGGGGAACGAGAATAGCGCCCCACCTGCTGCAGGAGCATGGCCCGATCTGCAGCACAAGAAGCGAAATGCCACTGCCGAGCTGGGCAGGGACCGCCCAGGGGTAATTTTTTTAACCAACTTACCATGATGTAGTCTGAATCTGATACTCCCTCAGATCCAAATTAATTGACTCAACTATCTGTAGATACGGATGTATCTAGATGTGTTTTAGCTCTAGATACTACTGCCTCCATCCCAAAGCTTTGGGCTTATATTATTTTTAGAAAGTCAAACTATACCATGTTTGACTAAGCTTTTACCAAAAATCAGTAACATGCAAAATACAAAATTAATATCATTAAATAGATAATAAAATATATTTTCCTACGGTATCTACACAGTATTATATTTGTTGATAGAATGTTCTAAAATTTTGGTCAAACTTTGCTTGTTTTGATTTCTCAAAAATAAATAAGGCTTAAGCTTTTGGATGGTGGTAGTACATTCATATCTAGACAAAGCTGAGTTAACTAGTTTTTTGTCTGTCCATAGCTAGTGTTCACGCTGCAAAAGGCTAAGAGCATCCACTATATGCATCAGTCTATCTCATACAGTAATTCAATATCACTGCTGAGGTCTGCCTTTTGTTTTGCTATTCATATGCAGACTGAAACTTTAGGGCCTTTACTCAAAAGGAAGATCAAAACTGCGGCTGATCAGGCTGCCAGTATGTTGATGCCGCCCCCATCTTCTAAATGCCTCTACAAGCACAAGGCCACGCACCAGCTGGGTGGTGATCTTTTAATGAATATGGTATATTTTCTTAATCCACAAAACATGCCTTGATTTTTCTCTGTTTATTGTCGGTTTTTTCTATGCTTGCCAAAAGTTTACAACAACAACAACAACCAAGCCTTTCAGTCCCAAACAAGTTGGGGTAGGCTAGAGTTGAAACCCATAAGATCTCGAAGCCAAAAGTTTAGAAACACCAAATTCGTTTGCTTACAATCATCATACAGTAATGTTCATCTACTCCAGTTCCCCTAACCCAACATAAAATGATGTTAATTTCGATTTTTAGATTAAAAGAGCACCATTAGGCGCTGTTAATTACGACTTTGAGATTAAAATGTCATTTGCAATTGTTAATTACAATTTTGAGACAATTGGTTAGTTTAACCTCGATCTCTTCTGCTCTCCATTTTTCCCAACCGAACAAAAATGTAACCATTCCATTCCTCTGAAATGGAACCATTCCATTCCATTCCACGCTGTTTCAGAACCGAACACACCCTTGCATTGTTGTGAACTGTTGTCCATACACGGCCATACCCTTCCACTTACATCTAGCACTATATGCATCAGTCTGTCTCAGAGTCATTCAATATCACTGCTGAGATCTGTTCCCATTCTTATGCAGGCTGAAACTGCTGCGCCTTTACTCAAGTGGATGCAAAATGGGGCTAATGAGGCTGCTGTGAGGACGATGGTGCCGGCACCATCTTCCGAAAACCTCTACAAGCACGAGGCCATGGGCCAGCTGGGTGGTGACCTTTTAATGAATCTGGTATATTTTCTTAATCCACATACATGATTTCATTATTATCTGTTTAATTACTGTTGGCTTTGTCTAATGCTTACCAAAAGTTCAGAAACACTGCGTTTGCTTACAATCATCATACACTAATTTTTCACTTTTCAGTCTGTCTCATCCAGTATATAAACTGTTGATTTCCATTGGCTTCTTTTGTAATCATTTGCATTGTTGTCAACTGTTCTCTATGCACAACCCTATTCTTCCACTTACACCCCGCACTATTTGCATCAGTCTATCTCATAGATTTATTAAATATCAATGATGAGTTCTGTTGCTATTCATATGCAGGATGAAACTTCTGTTCCTCTACTCAAATGGATAAAAAATGATCCTGATGAGGCTGCTGTGAAGACGATGGTGCTGCCACCATCTTCTGAAAACCTCCTCAAGCACAAGGCCACGGGCCAGCTGGGTGGTACCCTTTTCAGTAAGCAGGTATATTTTCTTAATCCTCATACATGATTTGATTTTTGTCTGTTTATTGCCGGCTTTGTCTAATGCTTACCAATAGTTCAGAAACACACACACCTATTCTTCCACTTACATCCAGCACTATATGCATCAGTGTCTCATAGATTCATTTTATATATCACTGCTGATGTCTGTTGCTCTTCAATTTTTATATGCAGACTGAAACTGCTAAGCCTTCATTGGTCAAAAGGATTGCAACTGCTGCTGATGAGGCATCTGCAGAGGCTGCCACCAAGTTACTGTCAGCCCCACCTTCTGGATGCTTATATAAGCTCAAGTCCAAGGATCAGCCGGGCCGTAACCATCCAAGGGTTCGGGTATATTTTCTTAAGCCACATATACATGCCATGATTTATGTCTGATATTATCACTGGCTCTGTCTAATGCTTTTTGGAATTCGGAAACACCAAATTAGCATGCTTATATTCATCATACACTAATTTTTCACTGTTCAGTTTGTAACATAGTGTTATGCACTTGCTTGTCAACATTTGCATTGCTCTGAACTATGCACTTTACACAACCTAATTCTTCCACTTACGTTCAGCGCTACGCACCAGTAGTACCTCCCATGTTTCCTTCACCATCCCGATGCCGAGCTTGCGGGAATATGGCGGGCCCATGTACATACCCCGCATATAACACCTCCTATGGCTCTATCTACCTTTCTAGTAGCTCCTTCACAGAGTTACAGGTATGTATTCTCAGTGGTTTAGCATGAATTGGCATATAGTAAAGTCTTGTTTTTAGTCTTCCTGCTTCTTACATTTGTATCAATTTTCACATGCAGACTGTACCTTGTGAACTTCGTCCAATGATTAACCAGATGTGTCCGCATGAAGGATCTTTCACTATGCATGGCAATGGCAAATTGATGAACACCTACACGGTCTATGAGGTGTATGTCTACAAGACGCAGGCCATCACATATTTGTATGGACATGATTGGAGAAAGTTTGCTTTTGACTACGGTCTGAAGAAGGGCGACGAGCTGAGGATCAGAAACTCAAACGGGCAGATATACGTAACTGCTTACAGAGTTGGAGACACTTCCAAATATATAATATGTAACTTTTTTCTACTCATATCTTTTGATAACTGCATTCTGAGCAGTTGTTCTAAACCATTCCCTCTGTTCTAGCTTGCTGGGTTTAACATGATCAAAGCTGCAGATCCCCTGACGGAACAGGAGCGGATGTCACAAAGGGCAACCACACCAGCACCGGCACCGGCTTCCCACTCTCCTGCATCAGCACCGGTTCCTGTACCAGCTCCGTTTACTGCATCTACCCAGCAGTCCCCTACATCAGCATTGGTTCCTGTAGAGGCCCCATATACTACACATGCCCAGCAGGCTCCTGCATCAGCACTGGTTCCTCTAGCTGCACCGTTTACTGCACCTGCCCAACAGTCTCCTGCATCAGCACCGGTTCCTCTAGAGGCACCGTTTACTGCACCTGCCCAGCAGTCTCCTGCATCAGCACCAGCTCGTGTACCAGCCCAGGCTCATGCACCTGCCCCAGCCAGATCACCGAGGTCTCAGCTCATTGCTGTGGCCACCCGTGTGGTGACCAGGACGCATCTGAAGGCTATGTTCGTGAGTATATGACAGCATAACTGCTCTTATCTTGATGTCTTCTCTGCTCAAAGTCTCACATGGTTCAGTGCATTGGTGCCATTGACTAATTTTTGGTGGTATCTCTTGCTTTGAATCAGAAATTGCCTAAAAGTATCTCCAAGGATCTCAATGCTGGCCGAAGGGGCAAGATATCCCTCGTCATGGAGAGTGAAGGTCTCACCGTGGAGGGACGGTACTCTGTCAGTCCCACAGATGGCCGCTTGGCTGTTACTTCCAGGTGGAAAAAGTTCATTGACGGTGCCAAACTTCGCATTGGATCAAAGTTGAAGGTCAAGATCTTTCGATGCCGCTGTGACATGCTGGTCATAAAGTTCGCGGTTGTCTAGTTCTGTTGTCCCATGAGCCCTTAGCAAATGCATTTGTAGTTATACTTATATAAGGTTATCTTATCTGAACTGCTAATTAATTGTATGGGTGGTAAAACTCTGGCAAGCTTTTGCTCTTAGCAAGTATGTATGTATGATCAGCTATTATGATAACTAATGTTTGTGTTCATCTTAATTTGCATTTCCCTTTTAGAAAAAAACTTAATTTCTATTTTGGCTGACCTGTTAGAGAACTATCAGATTGAACCCACAACATGATTCATATAGATTCATTACACCGAGCCACATGTCTTGACCTTGCGATACACTACTTCCATTAATTAGTGCAAGAAGGCTTACCTGAGCTGCCTGAACCATGGCAGATTCGAATCCACCTTATCTATCTAGAAATACAACCTTTGCAGAAAGAGGATTTGCAGTATGGGGAGGCTGACATTGGGGACCCATGAGCCAGCAGCGTCGTCAACGTTTTAAAGGTGGCAGGAGATCGAAAGAAAAAATAAGCCAAAAATCAGTTGGTAAACAAATTCAAGAAAAGAAACATTTACCTTTCTGAGAGGATGACATGCGGGACCCATGAGGCAGCAGCATCCTCAACTATTTCAAGGCGGCAGGGGATCAAAATAAAAAAGGAAATAGCCAGAAATTAATTAGGGTCAAAAATAAATCCATCAAAGGAAACTTTTATTGTTCATAGAGGATGACATGTGGGACCGACTTGCCAGCTGCGTCGTCATCGTTTCAAAGGGGGCAGGGGATCAAAAGAAAAAGACAAATAGCCAGAAATTAGGGGAAAAAAATAAATCCAACAAAGAAAACTTTTATTGTTCATAGAGGATGACATGCGGGACCCATGAGCCAGCAGCTTCCTCAACGTTTCAAAGTCGGCATGAGATTGAAAGAAAAAGTCAAGTGACATAATATCAGGAGCCAAAAATAATCCAAGAAAAGAAACTTTATTGTACATAGAGGATGACATGCGGGTCCCATTTTGTAGCAGCGGTCTCAACGCTTCCAAGGCGGCACAGGACCGAAAGAAAAATGAAGTAGCCAGAAATCAGGGTGTGAAAAAAATCCAAGAAAAGAAAGATTTCAATTGGGCTGTATCTGGACATCTGGGCCTTCGAACTATACTGCTGGGCCTTTTGACTCGTACAATTTCAGCCCACTCCAAAACAGGAAAGGTCGGATTTTTCTCAAAAAAAAAACAGGAAAGTCCTATGCTTCGCAAAAACAAAAAACAAGGAGATTCAACATATAAGTTTGTTTATGTAGATATAAAGATTTAATTTATCCGTTTGCAATAGCTCAGAGCGAAATACAATGTTTATTGTCTGCAAAATAAAATATCACATGTTTCTTGTACGGGGAGGCTGACATCGGGGACCCATGAGCCAGCAGCGGAGTCAACGTTTCAAAGGCGGCAGGGGATCGAAAATAAAAAAAGCCAAAAATCAGTTGGTAAAAAAATACAAGAAAAGAAAACATTTATCGTTCTGAGAGGATGACATGCGGGACCCATGAGGCAGCAGCATCCTCAACGTTTCAAAGTCGGCATGAGATCGAAAGAAAAAGGCAAGTGACATAATATCAGGAGCCAAAAATAATCCAAGAAAAGAAACTTTATTGTACATAGAGGATGACATGCGGGTCCCATTTTGTAGCAGCGGTCTCAACGTTTCCAAGGCGGCACAGGACCAAAAGAAAAATGAGGCAGCAGCATTCTCAACAATTCCAAGGCGGCAGGGGATCAAAAGAAAAATAAAGGAAATAGCCAGAAATTAATTAGGGGTCAAAAATAAATCCACCAAAGGAAACTTTTATTGTTCATAGAGGATGACATGTGGGACCGACCTGCCAACAGCGTCCTCATCGTTTCAACGGGGGCAGGGGATCAAAAGAAAAAGGCAAATAGCCAGAAATTAGGGGTAAAAAATAACTCCAAGAAAGGAAACTTTTATTGTTCGTAGAGGATGACATGCGGGACCCATGAGCCAGCAGCTTACTCAACGTTTCAAAGGCGGCATGAGATCGAAAGAAAAAGGCAAGTGACCAAATATCAGGAGCCAAAAATAATCCAAGATTTATTGTACATAGAGGATGACATGTGGGTCCCATTTTGCAGCAGCGGTCTCAATGTTTGTAATGCGGCTTGAGATCAAAAGAAAAAGAAAGTAGCTAGTAATTAGGGGGTGAAAAAAATCCAAGAAAAGAAAGTTGATGGACATAGAGGATGACATGCGGGTCCCTTGAACCAACAGCTTACTCAACGTTTCAAAGGGGGCAGGGGATCAAAAGAAAAAGGCAAGCCAAAAATCAGAGGGTGAAAAAAATCCAACAAAGGAAACTTTTATAGCACACAGAGGATGACATGCGGGTCCCATGAGCCAGCAGGTACCTCAACGTTTCAAACGTGGCATGAGATCGAAAGAAAAAGTCAAGTTACCAAATATGAGGTGCCAAAAAAACTCCAAGAAAAGAAAGTTGATTGCTCATAGAGGATGACATGCGGGTCCCATTTAGCTGCAGCGGTCTCACCGTTTGAGAGGCGGCAGGGGATCGAAAGAAAAAGTCAAGTGACCAAATATGAGGTGCCAAAAATAATCCAAAAAATGAAAGTTTTATAGTACATAGAGGATGACATGCGGGTCCCATTTAGCAGCAGCGGTATCACTGTTTGAGAGGCAGCAGGGGATCGAAAGAAAAAGTCAAGTTACCAAATATGAGGTGCCAAAAAAATCCAAGAAAAGAAAGTTTTATAGTACATAGTGGATGACATGCGGGTCCCATTTAGCAGCAGCGGTATCACCGTTTGAGAGGCAGCAGGGGATCGAAAGAAAAAGGCAAGTGACCAAATATGAGGTGCCAAAAAAATCCAAGAAAAGAAAGTTTTATAGTACATAGAGGATGACATGCGGGTCCCATTTAGCAGCAGCGGTATCACGTTTGAGAGGCAGCAGGTGATCGAAAGAAAAAGTCAAGTGACCAAATATGAGGTGCCAAAAAAATCCAAGAAAAGAAAGTTTTATAGTACATAGAGGATGACATGCGGGTCCCATTTAGCAGCAGCGGTATCACCGTTTGAGAGGCGGCAGGGGATCGAAAGAAAAAGGTAAGTGACCAAATATGAGGTGCCAAAAATAATTCAAGAAAAGAAAGTTTTATAGTACATAGAGGATGACATGCGGGTCCCAGTTAGCAGCAGCGGTATCACCGTTTGAGAGGCGGCAGGGGATCGAAAGAAAAAGGCAAGTGACCAAATTTGAGGTGCCAAAAAAACTCCAAGAAAAGAAAGTTGATTGCACATAGAGGATGACATGCGGGTCCCATTTAGCAGCAGCGGTCTCAATGTTTCCAAGGCGGCAAGGGATCAAAAGAAAAAGGAAGTAGCCAGAAATCAGGGGGTCAAAAAAATCCAAGAATAGAAAGAATTTTGGTTCATAGAGGATGACATGCGGGACCCATGATCCTGCATCGTAAACGGCTCGATCGGAGAACGTTGAACGAGATGGCGCGATCTAGAAAAAAACAATGCCAGAGAGGCTGCCATCTGGGCCCTACATCCCTCGGCGGTGCGGATTTGCGTTGACTCGGCCGGCGAACCCGAGATTTCGAGATGCACCACGTCCCGGGCCACCATACGCGACGTTTTGGCCGCTTTCGTCGGGCTAGGTGGCCTCAAAAACGAGAAAAAAAAGTTTTGACATGCACCACGGAGGGACCAAAATCGTCGGCCATGGTACACCAGCAACCACGGCGCGACTTCAACTTCGTCGGCCATGGCAACTTTTCTTGTAGTGTTCATAAGACATGCAGAGTTTAGGGTTAGGGGTAGATACATGATTTGTCGGGTTTGAATATGTCTAGACATGCTTGTTTATCAACTTGAATGCTTACTATATGACATAAGAAGGCTATGTGCTTTGGTTTTTCATTTTTCCGGTTTTTTGAATTTTATGCCCATTTGAAGATTTTGGGAGGTTCTTGAAATTTTCATGTTTGAAACCAATACGACTTCTCTTCATGCTAGACTTCATAAGATCGACCGAGTTTATGGTTAGGGGGTAGATACATGATTTGTCTGGTTTGAACATGTCTAAACCTTGTTTATCAACTTGAAAGCTTACTATATGACATAAGAAGACTATGTGCTTTTGTTTTTCATTCTTCTATTTTTTTATTTTATGCCCATTTGAATCTTGGTCAAATCCTATGTTTGACCTGGATTTAAACAAGTATAAAATATGAAAACGAAAAGGTAAGCATGGATCCTTCTTAGTCACTCTAAAATGAAGCGGCTTTTGGGATGTTCTTGAAATTTTCATGTTTGAAACCCAAAACCACTTCTCTTCATGATTGACTTCATAAGACAGAGTTTAAGGTTAGGGGCAGATATATACATGATTTTCTAGTTTGAATATGTCTAGACCTTGTTTATCAACTTGAATGCTTACTATATGACATAAGAATGCTATGTGCTTTGGTTTATCAATCTTTTGGTTTTTTCCTGAATTTTTATGCCCATTTGAATCTTGGTCAAATCCTAGGTTTCACAAAGATTTAAACAAGTTTAAAATCTGAAAATTAAAAGGTAAGCATGGATCCTTCTTAGTCACTCTAAAATGAAGCTTTTGGGAGGTTTTTGAAATTTCCATGTTTGAAACCCAAAACCACTTCTCTTCATGCTTAATTGACTTCATAAGACAGAGTTTAGAGTGTTAGGGGTAGATACATGATTTGTCTAGTTTGAATATGTCTAGACCTTGTTTATCAACTTGAATTCTTACTATATGACATAAGAAGGCTATGTGCTTTGGTTTTTCATTTTTCTGATTTTTTTGAATTTTATGCCCATCTGAATCTTGGTCAAATACTAGCTAGGTTTAAAACATGAAATTCAATTCTTACAAGTTTAAAACATGAAAATGAAAAGGTAAGCCTCGATCCTTCTTAGTCACTCTAAAATGAAGCTTTTGGGAGGTTTTTGAAATTTGCATGTTTGAAACCCAAAACCACTTCTCTTCATGCCTTACTTCATAAGACGGAGTTTAGGGTCGTTAGGGAGTAGATACATGATTTGCCTGGTTTGAATATGTCTAGACCTTGTTTATCATCTTGAATGCTTACTATATGACAGAAGAAGACTATGTGCATTGGTATTTCATTTTTTTTTTGAATTTTCATGCCCATTTCAATCTTGGTGAAATCCTAGGTTTGAGCAAGATTTAAACAAATTTAACACGTGAAAACGAATAAGCATGGATCCTTCTTAGTCACTCCAAAATGTACCAATTGATAGATGTGTTAACTTTGCTTCATGGAAAAATTAATGTCATGTAAATGAGTTAACTTGGATTTCCTACCGTTGAATCCATAGGAAACTTTGTTCTAATGCACTATAATAATCAACCGAGTTTTTACACCAACAGGTCTGTCACTTACGTGTGGTGCCCATGCGTGAGGTCCCACACTTCAGTGAGCACAAGTCAAGTGCAGTAGGTACGCAAACTCCAAGCCATCTTCTTTGTCAAGAGAAGACGCATCAGGATGCGTTTTGGAAGTCTGTGGGTCCTTCTGGATCCTTCGGTTGTCCCTCTCACAAAAAAAACAAATCTCTCTCATTCTCGGCCTCGCTCGACTCGCTCGCTCGCTCGCTCCTCCTGACAAACCCTGCACAAAAGTCAACATCATCACCCGAAAAAGGGGAGACACCATAATTCTCTCCCTTCTTCTCTCCTTCCGAGTGATCCCTCTTCCTCCGAGTTTCACTCGACGGGCAAACACACATGTGCTGCATAGTAATAATAAAAAAAGGTAGAAAAATCAACCTACGAATCTATAATTAAATACGTTAAACTAGGGTTTTTCCCAGTACTACAGATCAAGTTCATAAAAAATCCAACTACGGGGTTCGAACAACCCCATTTCTAATCCAAGATTTTTTTCGACCTCATCCAAATGGCCTCAAACTATAGGGTTAATTAGCATCTAGTGCAGTATGTGTGAACATGTATGCACTATGTGTGCTATAACTTGTATGTCTTTCAAATTTGAACCAAAGTTTGAAATATATGAAATGGGGCTTTTGGCTTAAACGTTTGAAACCCAAAACGACTTCTCTTCATGCTAGGCATCATAAGACCGAGTTTAGGGTTAGGGGGTAGATACATGATTTGTCTGTTTTGAATATGTCTATACCTTGTTTATCTACTTGAATATGCTTACTATAGATATATATGACGTAAGAAGACTATGTGCTTTGGTTTTTATTTTTTTTATTTTTCCAGAATTTTTATGCCCATTTGAATCTTGGTCAAATCCTAGGCTTGACCAATATTTAAACAAGCTTAAAACATGAAAATGAAAAGGTAAGCTTGGATCCTTCTTTGTCACTCTAAGATGAAGTTTTTGGGAGGTTTTCAAAATTTCCATGTCTGAAACCCAAAACCACTTCTCTTCATGCTTGACTTCATAAGACAGAGTTTAGGGTTAGCCAGGGACAGGGTAGATACACGATTTTCTAGTTTGAATATGTCTAGACCATGTTTATCAACTTGAATGATCATTATATGACAGAAAAAGGCTAGGTGCGTTTTTTATTTTATTTTATACCCATTTGAATCTTGATCAAATCCTAGTTTTGACCAGGATTTAAATAAGTTTAAAACATGAAAATGAAAAGGTAAGCCTGGATCCTTCTTAGTCACTCTAAAATGAAGCTTTTGGGAGGTTTTTGAAATTTCCATGTTTGAAACCCAAAACCATTTCTCATCATGCTTGACTTCATTAGATATAGTTTAGGGTTAGGTGTAGATACACGATTTGTCTGGTTTGAATATGTCTAGACCTTGTTTATCAACTTCAATTCTTACTATATGACATAAGAAGACTATATGTGCTTTGGTTTTTGATTTTTTGATTTTTTCTGAATGTTTATGCCCATTTGAATCTTGGTCAAATCCTAGGTTTGACCAAGATTTAAACAAGTCTATAACATGAAAATGAAAAGGTAAGCCTGGATCCTTCTTAGTCATTCTAAAATGAAGCTTTTGGGGGGTTCTTGAAATCTCAATGTTTGAAACCCAAAACCATTTCTCATCATGCTTGACTTCATTAGATATAGTTTAGGGTTAGGTGTAGATACACGATTTGTCTGGTTTGAATATGTCTAGACCTTGTTTATCAACTTCAATTCTTACTATATGACATAAGAAGACTATATGTGCTTTGGTTTTTGATTTTTTGATTTTTTCTGAATGTTTATGCCCATTTGAATCTTGGTCAAATCCTAGGTTTGACCAAGATTTAAACAAGTCTATAACATGAAAATGAAAAGGTAAGCCTGGATCCTTCTTAGTCATTCTAAAATGAAGCTTTTGGGGGGTTCTTGAAATCTCAATGTTTGAAACCCAAAACCACTTCTCTTCATGGTTGACTTCATAAGACATGCAGAGTTTAGGGTTAGGGGTAGATACATGATTTGTCGGGTTTGAATATGTCTAGACATGCTTGTTTATCAACTTGAATGCTTACTATATGACATAAGAAGGCTATGTGCTTTGGTTTTTCATTTTTCCGGTTTTTTGAATTTTATGCCCATTTGAAGATTTTGGGAGGTTCTTGAAATTTTCATGTTTGAAACCAATACGACTTCTCTTCATGCTAGACTTCATAAGATCGACCGAGTTTATGGTTAGGGGGTAGATACATGATTTGTCTGGTTTGAACATGTCTAAACCTTGTTTATCAACTTGAAAGCTTACTATATGACATAAGAAGACTATGTGCTTTTGTTTTTCATTCTTCTATTTTTTTATTTTATGCCCATTTGAATCTTGGTCAAATCCTATGTTTGACCTGGATTTAAACAAGTATAAAATATGAAAACGAAAAGGTAAGCATGGATCCTTCTTAGTCACTCTAAAATGAAGCGGCTTTTGGGATGTTCTTGAAATTTTCATGTTTGAAACCCAAAACCACTTCTCTTCATGATTGACTTCATAAGACAGAGTTTAAGGTTAGGGGCAGATATATACATGATTTTCTAGTTTGAATATGTCTAGACCTTATTTATCAACTTGAATGCTTACTATATGACATAAGAATGCTATGTGCTTTGGTTTATCAATCTTTTGGTTTTTTCCTGAATTTTTATGCCCATTTGAATCTTGGTCAAATCCTAGGTTTCACAAAGATTTAAACAAGTTTAAAATCTGAAAATTAAAAGGTAAGCATGGATCCTTCTTAGTCACTCTAAAATGAAGCTTTTGGGAGGATTTTGAAATTTCCATGTTTGAAACCCAAAACCACTTCTCTTCATGCTTAATTGACTTCATAAGACAGAGTTTAGAGTGTTAGGGGTAGATACATGATTTGTCTAGTTTGAATATGTCTAGACCTTGTTTATCAACTTGAATTCTTACTATATGACATAAGAAGGCTATGTGCTTTGGTTTTTCATTTTTCTGATTTTTTTGAATTTTATGCCCATTTGAATCTTGGTCAAATACTAGCTAGGTTTAAAACATGAAATTTAGCCCCCAAAACAAAGTAGTTTAGGGCTTTAGGGGTAGATACATGATTTGTCTAGTTTGAATATGTCTAGACCTTGTTTATCAACTTCAATTCTTACTATATGACATAAGAAGACTATATGTGCTTTGGTTTTTGATTTTTTGATTTTTTTGAATGTTTATGCCCATTTGAATCTTGGTCAAATCCTAGGTTTGACCAAGATTTAAACAAGTCTATAACATGAAAATGAAAAGGTAAGCCTGGATCCTTCCTAGCTAGTCATTCTAAAATGAAGCTTTTGGGGGGTTCTTGAAATCTCAATGTTTGAAACCCAAAACCACTTCTCTTCATGGTTGACTTCATAAGACATGCAGAGTTTAGGGTTAGGGGGTAGATACATGATTTGTCGGGTTTGAATATGTCTAGACATGCTTGTTTATCAACTTGAATGCTTACTATATGACATAAGAAGGCTATGTGCTTTGGTTTTTCATTTTTCCGGTTTTTTGAATTTTATGCCCATTTGAAGATTTTGGGAGGTTCTTGAAATTTTCATGTTTGAAACCAATACGACTTCTCTTCATGCTAGACTTCATAAGATCGACCGAGTTTATGGTTAGGGGGTAGATACATGATTTGTCTGGTTTGAACATGTCTAAACCTTGTTTATCAACTTGAAAGCTTACTATATGACATAAGAAGACTATGTGCTTTTGTTTTTCATTCTTCTATTTTTTTTATTTTATGCCCATTTGAATCTTGGTCAAATCCTATGTTTGACCTGGATTTAAACAAGTATAAAATATGAAAACGAAAAGGTAAGCATGGATCCTTCTTAGTCACTCTAAAATGAAGCGGCTTTTGGGATGTTCTTGAAATTTTCATGTTTGAAACCCAAAACCACTTCTCTTCATGATTGACTTCATAAGACAGAGTTTAAGGTTAGGGGCAGATATATACATGATTTTCTAGTTTGAATATGTCTAGACCTTGTTTATCAACTTGAATGCTTACTATATGACATAAGAATGCTATGTGCTTTGGTTTATCAATCTTTTGGTTTTTTCCTGAATTTTTATGCCCATTTGAATCTTGGTCAAATCCTAGGTTTCACAAAGATTTAAACAAGTTTAAAATCTGAAAATTAAAAGGTAAGCATGGATCCTTCTTAGTCACTCTAAAATGAAGCTTTTGGGAGGTTTTTGAAATTTCCATGTTTGAAACCCAAAACCACTTCTCTTCATGCTTAATTGACTTCATAAGACAGAGTTTAGAGTGTTAGGGGTAGATACATGATTTGTCTAGTTTGAATATGTCTAGACCTTGTTTATCAACTTGAATTCTTACTATATGACATAAGAAGGCTATGTGCTTTGGTTTTTCATTTTTCTGGTTTTTTTGAATTTTATGCCCATTTGAAGATTTTGGGTGGTTCTTGAAATTTTCATGTTTGAAACCAATACGACTTCTCTTCATGCTAGACTTCATAAGATCGACCGAGTTTATGGTTAGGGGCTAGATACATGATTTGTCTGGTTTGAACATGTCTAAACCTTGTTTATCAACTTGAAAGCTTACTATATGACATAAGAAGACTATGTGCTTTTGTTTTTCATTCTTCTATTTTTTTATTTTATGCCCATTTGAATCTTGGTCAAATCCTATGTTTGACCTGGATTTAAACAAGTATATAATATGAAAACGAAAAGGTAAGCCTGGATCCTTCTTAGTCACTCTAAAATGAAGCGACTTTTGGGATGTTCTTGAAATTTTCATGTTTGAAACCCAAACCACTTCTCTTCATGATTGACTTCATATATAAGACAGAGTTTAAGGTTAGGGACAGATATATACATGATTTTCTAGTTTGAATATGTCTAGACCTTGTTAATCAACTTGAATGCTTACTGTATGACATAAGAATGCTATGTGCTTTGGTTTATCATTCTTTTGGCTTTTTCCTGAATTTTTATGCCCATTTGAATCTTGGTAAAATCCTAGGTTTCACAAAGATTTAAACAAGTTTAAAATCTGAAAATTAAAAGGTAAGCATGGATCCTTCTTAGTCACTCTAAAATGAAGCTTTTGGGAGGTTTTGAAATTTCCATGTTTGAAACCCAAAACCACTTCTCTTCATGCTTGACTTCATAAGACAGAGTTTAGAGTGTTAGGGGTAGATACATGATTTGTCTAGTTTGAATATGTCTAGACCTTGTTTATCAACTTGAATTCTTACTATATGACATAAGAAGGCTATGTGCTTTGGTTTTTCATTTTTCTGATTTTTTTGAATTTTATGCCCATTTGAATCTTGGTCAAATACTAGCTAGGTTTAAAACATGAAATTTAGCCTTCATAAGACAAAGCTAGTTTAGGGCTTTAGGGGGTAGATACATGATTTGTCTAGTTTGAATATGTCTAGACCTTGTTTATCAACTTCAATTCTTACTATATGACATAAGAAGACTATATGTGCTTTGGTTTTTGATTTTTTGATTTTTTTGAATGTTTATGCCCATTTGAATCTTGGTCAAATCCTAGGTTTGACCAAGATTTAAACAAGTCTATAACATGAAAATGAAAAGGTAAGCCTGGATCCTTCCTAGCTAGTCATTCTAAAATGAAGCTTTTGGGGGGTTCTTGAAATCTCAATGTTTGAAACCCAAAACCACTTCTCTTCATGGTTGACTTCATAAGACATGCAGAGTTTAGGGTTAGGGGTAGATACATGATTTGTCGGGTTTGAATATGTCTAGACATGCTTGTTTATCAACTTGAATGCTTACTATATGACATAAGAAGGCTATGTGCTTTGGTTTTTCATTTTTCCGGTTTTTTGAATTTTATGCCCATTTGAAGATTTTGGGAGGTTCTTGAAATTTTCATGTTTGAAACCAATACGACTTCTCTTCATGCTAGACTTCATAAGATCGACCGAGTTTATGGTTAGGGGGTAGATACATGATTTGTCTGGTTTGAACATGTCTAAACCTTGTTTATCAACTTGAAAGCTTACTATATGACATAAGAAGACTATGTGCTTTTGTTTTTCATTCTTCTATTTTTTTATTTTATGCCCATTTGAATCTTGGTCAAATCCTATGTTTGACCTGGATTTAAACAAGTATAAAATATGAAAACGAAAAGGTAAGCATGGATCCTTCTTAGTCACTCTAAAATGAAGCGGCTTTTGGGATGTTCTTGAAATTTTCATGTTTGAAACCCAAAACCACTTCTCTTCATGATTGACTTCATAAGACAGAGTTTAAGGTTAGGGGCAGATATATACATGATTTTCTAGTTTGAATATGTCTAGACCTTGTTTATCAACTTGAATGCTTACTATATGACATAAGAATGCTATGTGCTTTGGTTTATCAATCTTTTGGTTTTTTCCTGAATTTTTATGCCCATTTGAATCTTGGTCAAATCCTAGGTTTCACAAAGATTTAAACAAGTTTAAAATCTGAAAATTAAAATGTAAGCATGGATCCTTCTTAGTCACTCTAAAATGAAGCTTTTGGGAGGTTTTTGAAATTTCCATGTTTGAAACCCAAAACCACTTCTCTTCATGCTTAATTGACTTCATAAGACAGAGTTTAGAGTGTTAGGGGTAGATACATGATTTTTCTAGTTTGAATATGTCTAGACCTTGTTTATCAACTTGAATTCTTACTATATGACATAAGAAGGCTATGTGCTTTGGTTTTTCATTTTTCTGGTTTTTTTGAATTTTATGCCCATTTGAAGATTTTGGGTGGTTCTTGAAATTTTCATGTTTGAAACCAATACGACTTCTCTTCATGCTAGACTTCATAAGATCGACCGAGTTTATGGTTAGGGGCTAGATACATGATTTGTCTGGTTTGAACATGTCTAAACCTTGTTTATCAACTTGAAAGCTTACTATATGACATAAGAAGACTATGTGCTTTTGTTTTTCATTCTTCTATTTTTTTATTTTATGCCCATTTGAATCTTGGTCAAATCCTATGTTTGACCTGGATTTAAACAAGTATATAATATGAAAACGAAAAGGTAAGCCTGGATCCTTCTTAGTCACTCTAAAATGAAGCGACTTTTGGGATGTTCTTGAAATTTTCATGTTTGAAACCCAAACCACTTCTCTTCATGATTGACTTCATATATAAGACAGAGTTTAAGGTTAGGGACAGATATATACATGATTTTCTAGTTTGAATATGTCTAGACCTTGTTAATCAACTTGAATGCTTACTGTATGACATAAGAATGCTATGTGCTTTGGTTTATCATTCTTTTGGCTTTTTCCTGAATTTTTATGCCCATTTGAATCTTGGTCAAATCCTAGGTTTCACAAAGATTTAAACAAGTTTAAAATCTGAAAATTAAAAGGTAAGCATGGATCCTTCTTAGTCACTCTAAAATGAAGCTTTTGGGAGGTTTTTGAAATTTCCATGTTTGAAACCCAAAACCACTTCTCTTCATGCTTAACTTCATAAGACAGAGTTTAGAGTGTTAGGGGTAGATACATGATTTGTCTAGTTTTAATATGTCTAGACCTTGTTTATCAACTTGAATTCTTACTATATGACATAAGAAGGCTATGTGCTTTGGTTTTTCATTTTTCTGTTTTTTTTGAATTTTATGCCCATTTGAATCTTGGTCAAATACTAGCTAGGTTTAAAACATGAAATTTAGCCCCCAAAAAGTAGTTTAGGGATTTAGTTTGAGATAATTCATGAACTTTGAATATGTCTAGACCTTGTTTATCAATATTTATGACATAATAAGACTATATGTGATTTTTTGATTTTTTGATTTTTTTGAATGTTTATGCCCATTTGAATCTTGGTCAAATCCTAGGTTTGACCAAGATTTAAACAAGTCTATAACATGAAAATGAAAAGGTAAGCCTGGATCCTTCCTAGCTAGTCATTCTAAAATGAAGCTTTTGGGGGGTTCTTGAAATCTCAATGTTTGAAACCCAAAACCACTTCTCTTCATGGTTGACTTCATAAGACATGCAGAGTTTAGGGTTAGGGGTAGATACATGATTTGTCGGGTTTGAATATGTCTAGACCTTGTTTATCAACTTGAATGCTTACTATATGACATAAGAAGGCTATGTGCTGAAAAGTTGCAAATATATACATAAAATGGGCCATGATTCAAAAGTTTGACATGGTTCTTGTGTAGTAGTAGTACCAAAGCTCACACGTGGGAAGAAATTAAGATGGTCGAATTCCAACATGTTGCCACACTTTTTTGAAGGGCTCTTTTCTAAAACATTGGTATGGCATGTCTGCTATTTTCCCTAGCTATATAGAAAAATGATGAACAATCCATGATTTCCGATTGCCGTTTTTGAACCACCTTTGGCTTGATTTCAAATTTAGGTCAAAATCATGGGGGGGGGGGGTAGGGGACAAGAGTGTGTTTCTTTTGGATGAAGCGCTCGTATTTGCAAGTTTTTTGGGGTCCCACAAATTTAGGGTAGCATCACGCCCACCCCATCCCTTCACGCGCGGAAAAAGTGTTAGGCGAGTAGTAAAATGGCATGACCAACAAGTTTCAAGTAAAATTTCGAATATATAACCAAAATGTACCAAGTGTTAGATGAGTTAACTTGGCTTCATGGAAAAAATAATGTCATGTAAATAAGTTAACTTGGCTTTCCTACCCTTGAATCCATACGAAACTTTGTACGGAGTTCTAATACAGTATAATGATCACCCGAATTATTACACCAACATGTCTGTCACTTACGTGTGGTTCCCATGCGTGAGGTCCCACACTTCAGTGAGCACAAGTCACGGACAATTTTTTGCAAATGTTGCAAAGGATAAAAGGTGGAAGCGGCATCACACGGAAGGAGAAGAGGAAGGGAGAGCAGTCACGGCCTCGAAATGCTTCAACCTATCCGGGAAGTGATGTTGACTGGCACGCAAGGTTTTTCAGTGCTGCAAACCTGCAGTGCGGCGATTTTGACAGAAATAACCCTTTTGGCAAAGAAAAGCACGGACTGACCCTCTGAGCAATCTATTTCACTGGACTAACCTTTTTGTGTGGCTTTCTGTGTTTTTCTTCGCCAAAAGGATTACTTTTGTCAAAATCGCCCCCCTGCAGTGCAGGCTACGCGCCCGTCTAATATTCTTTTTTTTTCAATGACAAAAGGGGGGAGAGAGAGAGAGAGTCTTGACGACGTGTCTTCACTTGACAAAGAAGATTGTTGGAAGTTTGCCTACCTACCGCATATGATTTGTGCTCACTAAAGTGTGGGACCTGCACGCATATGGGACCCTGCAGCCCTCTGAGGGCAGTCCGTGTGAGACGCAAAATAGGGTTTTTAGTTTAGTAAGGCAAAAAAATTAAGCCTTGGAGGGCCGAGGCGGGGCGGCCGTCCGCCATTTTATACCTTTTACGCCCCCCACACCTCGTTTCATTTGTCATGTCTACCAAGGAAGAGCTCGGAGGAGAAGATGCAGTCCTAGCTTCTCGACCCCCTGGCGCCCCACGCATAAATACTACTACCAGAAGTACACTGTCTCTAACAATCCTGCCTGCGAAGGGAGATCTCGGAGGAGACGATGCGGGCTCAGCGTCCCCGCCGTTGATTAGCCAGGACACAAGGGTTACTACGCCTCTTTTAATTACCTTCGTTTTGCTGGTAATACTCGGACTTATATCTGTTATCTTCCGCAGGAGAGGGTCGATATCGCCGGAGAAGATGATGTGAGGCAGATGATCAAGCTCGCAGGAGAAGATGATGTAAAGGAGATGGTCAAGCTCGGAGCAGAAGATGATGTAAAGGAGATAGTCAATGTCGGAGAAGATGATGTAAAGGAGTTAGTCAATCTCGGAGAAGATGTGGTGGCATTGGACCAACCGCGGTCGTTGGGCGAGATCCCGGAGATTCACTTACCTCGTTTGCACTGGTAATGATATGCCTGATCTGTAACATTTTGAACATTTTTCGTCGGCTTACACAGGAGCTATCTCGGCTTAGGGTCAACAAGGCCCCGGGAGCGGAACTTCCGCATCTCGGCGCGGAGAACTCCGAGTTACGCCAGAAGCGCCCTGGGGAATCGCACGCGCAGGCGCAGCACATCCGTTCGCAGGATCTCTCATCCTTCGACGTCAGGTTCCAGCGAGAGGTCGTAGAAGAAGATAAGTTGCCAGCTTCCCCGCCGTTCAAGAGGATGAAGGAGCTGAAGACGGAGGTTAATATTACTAGCTGACTTTGGGTTGCTGGTTTTTGGGTACTTCGAGTCACTGACATGTAGACACCACTTAAGTCTGTCCTACATGTTAGTGACCATATTCGTTAATCAGCCAATTTGTGCCCTTCGTTTGCCGGTAACGCTCGATATGTTTGTTGTTACCTTTGGCAGGATCACTCCCCTTGCTTATCTTGTCGGAGGATGAAGTTGGATCTTGCCAGCATGCGGGAGGAGAACAGAGAGTTAGGGATCAAGATATTTCGGTACAGGCAGGCGGTGTCTTTCCTAGAAGTGGATGAGATCACGGCCTGTGCTCGTAGGAGTTGTGACGAGGCCATTCATCTGGGAGAACGGATCAAAGCTCAGCTTGTCTCTTTGATGGAAGTCGCAGAACGCGTGATTTTCAATGCTAGAGAGGCGCGGGAACGACTTCTGGTGGCTGAAGATCTCGCATAGCAGTTTAATCATGTGCGCTTATTAGCTGCCTACTACTTTTGTAATTATTCACAATTAAGTATGTATCAATGGCTTGCCTTTTGTGTGACGGAGGAAATTGCACATACCACCACTTCTTGGTGCAGTTTTTGCACATAACACAATTTGAGATTCTTTTTACACAAATAACCAGATTTTGACGTAAACTTTTGCACAAAAAACAACCTTACTCCATGTTTTCTTTTGTCTTCTAAAGACATGTAGGTGCTTCGAAAAATACCTCCGTTCCAATGCTTAAAGCTTTGTATATTTTTCTTGAAAAGTCAAACCAAGTAAAGTTCGACCAAACTCTTAGAAGAATCTATCAGCACATATAATATTTTGTAGACACCATATGAAAATATAATTTATTTTCTATCTAATAATATTGATTTTGTATCTTGCATATTAATGCTTTTGGTAAAAACTTAGTCAAACTTAACATAGTTTGACTTTCTAAAAATCAATATAATCCTTAAGCTTTGGGACGGTGGTTCTAGACGTGGTCTAGACGTGTTTCAACATATTGCCTTCGCATTTGCTAAACGCATGGAGTTTCTTACAAAGTTTATTTTTCGAAATATTTTCGACTTTGTATTATTTTTATTCATTTTCCCCCTGGTTGTCATGTTTTCTGTCCGGCTTCCCCAGCCCATCCATCCGTAACCCACATGCGCGCGTGACACGAGTAGTGGGAGACATGGTGCCCAAAGGGATAGCTTTTATTAATGGTGGCGACGGTTCCCTAGGCCAATGCTGGCGATACGTCTCATCGTCGCTAGCTGTGCCTTCCCCATGCGGCCGTATTAATGCACACCACTGCTCCTTTGCGCCTCCGCGGCTGATCAAGTAAGTTTGATCATAAAAGATGATCACATAAGCTCGACGATTACCTATAACCTAAAAATTATCTTAATTTGTAAACGAAGACATAAAATAACTAGTTGTTTGATTAGGAAAGACAAAGGAAATTTCTATTGAGATTGAGTTCATTTCATAGTTGTTATAGACACATAGCAATATTACCGAGAGATAGGATTGTAGAGAAAGCAATCCATAGGTATTTTGGAGGGTTCTCAATCCTTTGAATCAAGCAAGCTCTATAGGAAAAATCCCTATGTGTAAAAATCCTACTCCGTACAAGATACCTTTAGAAATCCTTTGAACCAAACAAACTCGGATTCATATTAGTTGACTATAATATAGATATATCTAGACACATTTTAGTTCTAGATTCATCCATATCATTTGACAAGTAATATGAATCGGAGTGAGTATATTAAATGGAGTAGTATATATTGTTCGAAAAAATTAAGTTATACTGTAATAAAGAAACCATTTCTGTGGTCAAACTGATTTGACGGGACAGTAACTGCACCAGGACGTAGTGGCGTGCTATCCTAGCCGAAGTTTTACTCGGCGCCTCGATGCAGCTGCTGAAGAATAAAAAAAGTCATATCCACTCCTACTCTTCATGTCCATCGTTTCCATCCTTGGCTCTCCACTTCCATCATCGTTCTCCACTCGCCAACCGCTGCTAGAAGTTTTTTCATCCTCTAGATCTCCCATTTGCATAGCTTTCTCTCCTCACCCCTCCGCAGAACCGCAGCACTCCTCCTTCCCGCTCGACTCTCCTACAAAACTCCAATCACACATACTTGCATCCGCCCTTTTAAATCCATCTCGTCTCCATGGCGGCATCGAACGACGACCAGCTGGATGGCGACTGGGGGAAGCTCCCCGCCGAGCTGTTCAATCTCATTGCCCAGAGTCTGGACGTTACAGTCGACGTCCGGCTGGCCGCATGCTCCAAAACGCTGTGCCGCCATGTCGCCGACAACATGAATCTACACCATTGGGATGGACCCTGCTTGCTGATGCCCGATTCTGCCCATTGGCACTATGATGATAGTAGTGCGCACCACACGGTGTACCACGTTGTGCCCCTCGACCATCCTCGGCGCACAGCCATCCTGCCGTTCATGGACAATAGATTCTGGGTTGGCATGAATGGCGACTGGATCGCCGGCGTGGACAGTGGTGGGAACTGGTTCCTCGCGAACATCTACACGCACCAAGAAATCTCCCTACCATCGTCGGAAACTTGCAACATTTTTCGGGAGGAATGGATTGGCTTCCCCGACTTGCCTCCTGAAAGGTACATGACGTATGGGCGTGCCATGTTTTTGTTGAAGATTGTAATTTGCGAAGTGCCCACAAAAGCTGGACATTACTCAGATTACAAGCTCATCGCTCTATTCAATTCTGGACTCGCTTACCTGGCTAATGGTAGCCAGGAGTGGAGGTTATTCTCTCTTGCTAGTTGGGGTGTAGATTACAGTGACGCCATCGAGCACAACGGCTTCATTGTTGCGGTGGATGGGTGGACCGGCACCACATATTGCTGGGATCAATCACAGGCTGGTAATTCTTCAATCCATATGATATACTTCGCAATAAATTTTAATATCAAGCCCATTCATGATATATTGTAACTGAAATAACTAATTGCTCACTAAGACTTTTTTTCACCTTTCAAATGACTGTGCACCATTAAATTATCCTAACCTGACTGAACCATTGCTACAAACGAATTACAGTAGTATATGCTGTGCACTAATCTGTCAACCCAAACCAGATTATTGCAGTATATGAATGCATTCCTGAATTAGTTACTGCATGCTCTTGTCAGAATATGAATAAGGAGCTTAGCCCTGGCCTCTTCATCAATTGATGCATGCAAACTTTCAATTTATTTGAATATTCGATGTACTCAAAGCATTACAATCATGGATCAGATAAGGTTGAGACATGTATCTACCATCAATGAATATGAGTGTAATTAACATACATCTCAAATGGGAACAATTTTATTTCTTCGAGATTTTATACAAGTATAATGACTGCATCCTCCATTTGATCCTACAAATGTGAAGTTGCAGCTACTGGTATTATTGTCTTCCCGAGCCATTCAAACACTATTTTTTGTTGTCTCCGTTTACAATGCAGATGCACACCTTGCCCCGCCATTCGTGATCCCATCACCGATGAAGGAACCATCTGGCAGATGGTTTTTAGCTCGATCAGCCGATGGCAAGCGCTTGATGATCATCCATGAAGATCGGTATATACGTAGCAATGATCACCTTGAGCCTGCAGAAGTTCTGCATCATGGTAATGGCCTTATCCTGCGGGAGTGTCCTGCCCCTGTCATACATGTTTTTGAGAAAGATCTATCCCTGATTGGACCCAATTGGAGTCGAGTTGACAGCCTTGGCACACACTCTCTGTTCATTGGACTGAATTATCCATTGAACCTGAAGATAAATGATGGCAATGCTCCTGATGGAACATTGACTCCATTCATGAGGTCAAATTGTGTGTACATCGCGTACTATGCATTTCGGGAACCAGCATTTAGTTGTATTTGTCGTTGTAACCTGCAGCAAGGGGAAAATGAGCTCATGGGAGTTATCACCCTTCCAGAAGATGGTTGGGGATTTCCCCGACAGGCGACAATGTGGTTTAAGCCTAGTCTGAAAAATATCCGCATGTTGATGCAACCCTAAACTGAGCCATGAATCTTTCTGGAGCAAATAATCTTTTTTGTACGATATGTTTGAACAATTTAGTAACCTGTTCTGTATCTTAAGATGCTCTTCCTTTTTTCTGAATCTTATATACCTGGACCCATTTCAGTGTGTCTGTTTACTCATTTTAGTGCGTATGTAAGCCCACATTGAAGTAATCTAATCTTATAATTTAAAACGGATGGTGATGAACTCTGTATTTCCATCCTTCGTAAACCGTGCATGTCTGTTTATTTTTAGTTTCATTTCAGCAACTGTTATTAGTATATGCACACCTTTTTTTAATGTTGAGAGGAGTATAAGGGCATTACAATGCTATATACTATATGGCGCTAATAGAGAACAAATGAATGTCAAAAGATTGTAAAATCCTCCAGGTACTCTCCTTGCAGCGCTAATTGCTGATGACAGACTGACTTCCTGTTGGTTCCGGTGCTTTAGCTAGGACAGGTGAAAAGAGTTTCACGCCCCTGCTTTCTTTTGCGTCGACGCTAGGACTACCGCTGGGATTAGCCTCTCCAACCGCCAAACGACGAGGAAATAATTCCTAGCGCCCTTGCAGTAGCGCCTGTGTTGGACATGCCCTAATGTTTTCCAGCTAAAAGATGCAATCTTTTAAGCACTTGGGTACGGTATTTCCCCACCAGCCTGGATGCAGGCCGCCAAACGCGTCTTAACCAAGGTTTAAAATAGCGTGCTAAATGAATTAGCGGCAGCCACCTTCAAACGATATGGACGCTATATCGTGGTAATAGTGTGGTATATTTTAAATAGCATTTTCAAAATAATACTAAATATAGCCTAAAAATAAATAATTTTACTAGAACGAATAGATATATATAGTCCAAAAGTGACTGAATCATACATACATAACCACATATAGAAATAGATCTCAAGTATTTTAGAAGGCTAACATCAACATTTCACAAGGCAACAACATAGTATAAATTATTTATTAAAAAATATTAGCATTAGCGATATTATCTTCTGATTTAGAAGTGGAACCAACAGATTGTAGTTCATCACCACGAAAAAGTGAAAGCAACTTGCCTGAAAAAAATAGCGCGCTAACGCTATGAAGTTTTAGGGCGATATAGCATGCTGTTTCGCAAATAGCGCCACAGCGAGCAAAATTACTAAGCGTGGACCCTCTAGATATGCTATAGCGCGCTATTAGCTTCATTGAGGCCCTGGTTTGACAAAGCAGCCTGAGTACGTATCTAAAAAAAATATCAGCCTGAGGACGCATGCTTGTAAAAAAGAGAGAGCAGACTACAATTACTTCAGTCCCGAACCCTCTATCTCTCCCACCCACTTCACCTCTTTTACACTAATGACTGCCATGAACGGCTCGCCTCCTCCTTCCACCGGCAGCTGCTTCGCCGACACAGATGAACATCACCGATATTTCCTGAACTCAGCCGATTTGATCCACCGCATCCTCCAGCAGCTTGATGGACGTCCAGTCTCTTCTATCCAGATCGTGACTAGAGAAGGATCTACGAGTACATCCGTTTCTTACCCTTTGGCAGCGTCGGTTCCATCTCTCGCGGTACTTTCTTCTCCGCTGGAAGCACCATCTGGCTCGGCACTGATTTCCCTGGCGGCGGCACCAGCTTCTCCGGCTGCGCCGACCCCAACCCCCGCGGCACGGTCTTCTCCGGTGGCGGCACCACCAAAAGTGGCTGTAAGTTGTCCTGAACTCACTAGGATGCAGGTGTAAGTAGTCAATGATAGTTGGGATCTTAAACAAGTTCTTTTTTCTTTAAAATTTAATGACGGGAAACCGTAGTATTCTTCTGCAAATGTTTTTTTAATGACGGGAAACAGTAGATGTTAAGTACTAGTTCTGGCAAAAAAAGATGTTTAGTAATAGTATCCATCACAGAGCAGGGTTTCGCAGTCTGAACATACAAATATATGCTCCATGTTACCTGTTTCAGAAAGTCTGAAAGCTTGCTCAGTACCTGTAAAATCAAATTGTCTTGCTGCTGCTAGATTTTGTGCAAACTAATTAAAGAGATAGCTAGATGCATTTTCTCCATGTATTGATGCAGCCCGACCTACGGTCTTCGCTTCATCATGTGCGTCAACGTCAAGAACCACACTCAAGGCCGAGGTCACGGAGGCATGGAAGAGAAGAAGGAAGAAGAGCGTCCGAGGTCGCCAAGAAGAGAAGGCGCCTGCCACAAGTCAATTCGGGCCAAGGCCCATGTACCCCCTTATTTCCCTAAACTACCCCTCCTTAGTGGCTCCCTATATATAGGCTCCCACCTCCCCCTTCATTAGGAAGAGTTGAACTTGAGAGAACCTAGGCTCATGCCTCCACCATCCCTTTGGGATTAGGGAAACCCCCTCCTTAGATTTACCCAAATCTATTGTACAAGGCACTCCTTATATGATTAGTCTCTCACACTTGTGATTCTACCACCGGTCTCTCACTCGTGTGATTCCACCGATCGTATACCGATCTTCCTCTCGGGGATTCTACCGCGTGTCTCTCCCTTGAGAGATTCTATCGGGATAGTGGTTCGGGCTATCGGGAGTAAACCGGAATTGTATCGGGTTGGTGTGTGTTTGCGTGTGTTCATCGTGTTCATCGCCGTGTTCTTCGTGTTCATCCCTCACCCCCTCTTGTTCTTGGTCAATTCGTGAGATCGGGCCACAACCGAGCCCTTAGGGCTTGTTCATATGGTATCAGAGCAAAGGTTGCCACGAATTTGACCCTCCAATTTCACCAATTTCGCCCCAAAAATTTCCAAAAAAAAAATTTGTCCCAAAAATAGCTCGAAATTTGATCTCCGAATTTGTTGAGTTTTTTGTGGTTTTGATCCATTGATTTCGTGTCTTTGGTGCTGATCTACAAATCCCCATCTTTTTCTAGTCCAATTTCATCAATTTTGTACAGATCTGAGGAGTTTTCGAGCTCTTTTCCGTCCCTGTTCTTGTGCTGTTCTTCGCGTGGACGAAATCCAAGTGCTGCTCCCGGGCGCCACCTACCGCTCCGGCCCGGCCACCACTAGCGCGCCTACCTTCTCCAGGTCAACGCCGACCCGCGCGCACGCCCGCTCCTCGATCAGCCATCCGCGCCGCACACCTGCACGCTCACGCGGCCGAGCTGCTCGCCTCCACCCGCAGGGCCGCACGCCCGCGCCTTGCCTACCTCCGCCCTTGCTCGAGCGCAGCGCCGCTCGCTCCGCGCCTGTCTTCTCCGCTTGGCCACCAGAACCTGCCACTGCGCCGCCCGCTTCCAATTCCGCCGCACGCCCAGGCCCGCGCCTCGCTCAACCACATCGCGCATTGCCGGCAGCCCGCACCAGTTCACCTCGCGGCTCCCGCACGCATCCCCATCGAGCCAAGCTGCAGCAGGCCTTCCATCCGCTCAAGCCGCGTGCAATTTCCCTTAACGCTGCTCCACTCAAACTCCACGCAGCATCGCATCACTAATTTCATCTGGTTCCGCTCCTGATTACCTGCAGAAAAATCGATTCCGGTAATACCGGCCCAACCGGCCTCCAAAACGGGCTTTCCGGTCTAGACCGGCCCCCAAACCGGGCGGCAACCGGACCGGAGCCAAACCGGGCGGCACGCCGAACCGACCCTGACCGGATTTCGCAGTTTTGACTCCTCTTTTTGCCCCAAATTTTGACAACTTTCCGGAGTCCGTTTGACTTCAAATTTTAACAGCATTCCCCAAATACTCCACATAGCCCATCTCTAATTTTTGACGATTTTTGGAGCCCAACTTTTGACCGCTCGTTTCGACCCAACTTTTCGGGCATTGACTTAATTTGCCCGGTTTCCGTTTTGGAGTGCCTTTGGTCCGTGAGAACCGCTTCCGCGCCTACATCAACACCGCGACAACGGCATCGGCACCCCGGATTCCGGCGCATCTTCGACACCATCGTCATCACCATCATCGCAAGTTCGTGTGCTTGACACCGCCTAACGTCAATAGGTATAACTTGCCTCCCCTACCCCTTGTAGCCCATTTCTTCCTTTGCGTACCTATCCCATTGAGAGTGGCTTTCCGAGCGTTGCGAAGCATTGCACAAGTGTCACGACCGTGAGAGGGTGTGTGTGCGCGTTGTGTTGAGCAAAGCTCCGAAGCAAGCTCGGTGAGAAAGATACACAAAAGAAGAAAAGTGTGACATATACATAGAGAAAAATAAAGCTTCTAAGCATAGAAAAAAAAAGAGTGAAAAAAAGAAAAAAAAATAGTGTGTCCACCGATACCGAGAAGTGCAAAGTTTGTGAGCACTAAGAGAGAAAAGAGAAGAGTGGCATTTGTGCAAATCTTGTTGCTTCTTTCTTGTGCAACCAAGCTACCGTCTCTCTTGTGTTGGCGTGACACCGAGCTAATAGTCTTCGCTAGGACCATCTTGTCACTTGCTCACTTCCTTGGTCGCGCTAACCCCATTGTTCTTCCTTGTGTGTGTTTCCGTGTTTCCTTGACATAGATCACCACTTTTGACATTTGACTTTGGATCTTACCCACATTTGACAATAGACTTTTCCGTTGGTCTTTTTCGTTTGCTATCCACTCCATACCCACCACCATATAGTGTTCTTAGCCTTTTGCGTGTGCTTTGAGTGTGTGTGTGAGTAACCCCGATACATTTTGACTTTGCTCTTGACTTGAACCATTTCCCCGATACTTTCTTGAAAGGTTTGATACTTGTGTAGTTTTCCTTCCACCACATACACATACACCTTACCTAGTGAGAGATATACATGATGACCCCACAAGAACAAGCCGAGATGAGAGCATACTTCGCCGAGCTAGATGCTCGAGAAGCCAAATGACCCCCAAGACAAAGCCGAGTGCAAATCCTATTTCAAACACCTTGAGAGCAAGAGTGACACACCCCATGAGTTGAGTGAGGACACTTGGATTTCTAACAACTTAACCTCTACTCCTCTTGTGTTGTCTTCCTCTTTGCTAGGTTGCTCGGACATCGGCGACGCCATTGCCATGGAGATGAGGGATTCCACTATATGTGAGATGAGCGACTCCACTATATGTGAGATGAGTGACTCCACTATATGTGAGCTTGATGAGTGCCTCCACTTCGAGAGCATGAGTGATACACCGAGTGAGATGAGAGTGGTAGTTGATAGGTCATGTGAGGCCATTTCGAATTCTAACAACTTACCCTCTACCTCTAGTGTGTTCTCGTGTGTCTCATTAGGTTCCATGGATGACGAGACGCCGATCATGGAGAAGATGTACATGGTGCATGAAGATGATGATATCACACCATGCTTGCTTGAAGATGAACATGGAGGCCACATGGAGCCTACCACTTCCACAACACCTACCTCATATGAGCGGGACTACAAAGGTACGTATATGGGTGTTGATGATGCCATGATCCCACTAGTGGACATGAAGATTGATGAGTGCATGCATGATCTTGATGATACAATTGCCATGTCATATGCTTCTTTCACTTTCCCTTGTGATACTTGTGATACCACCATTGTTGATCATGTGGAAGTAGTTGCTTGTGACACTTTGACCATGCCATGCTATGAGTGTTTCGATTTCTATCCTATTGCTTGCAATATGTCGAACAATTTCTCTTTCCCATGTATTGCTTGCAATGTTGATAATGATGCTTGTGTTGTGACAACCTTGCCGAACAATTGCTCTTTCCCTAGGTTTGTCGACACCAATGATAAAATGTTGAACATGTTTTGTGCCAAATGCTTGCAATATTCTCACATTGATGCAACCAAAATGTTGAATACTTTCTCTTTCCAATGCTTGGTTTGCAATGATGTTAATATGCTTGTGAATGAGATTGCCCCCATAGCTCTCTCACCTTTTCGAGACTTTGCATATATCCATGTTGAGCATGTTCCTAAGTTTTCCCCGCATATTCACCATGTGTACTATAATATTTTGCTTACCGCTAATGGTGATGTGCAAAAGAAATGGCGCATCATGATGGATGATGTGTTCATATACCATGCACACACGGTGTTCTTGTTGTCTAACATGTGTGTAGGTACCCAAAATCCAATGTCAACCTCGATTGAGCACGAGTTGACAAAAAGAGCTCTTGAGAGCATGATACAAGTGAGCTCCCATGAGTGGTTTTGCCCGCACACTTCCACTACACAAGATCTCTCAATGAGAGCACACCGGCATCTTGCTAAGGTGACCTCCTTCTACTTGCGCTCTCTTTCTAAATCCATTGAACTTTGGCTACGCTTTGATTGCTCCTTTGCTTTTCTTGTGCTATTCATAGGGCTCTTGACAAGTGAAGGGACATTCAAGCGTTGGTGTCATCTACCTCCTCTACACATTCATGAAGACTCATCGTCGAGGACGACTCTTTTTCAAGTGGGGGGAGATGATGCAGCCCGACCTACGGTCTTCGCTTCATCATGTGCGTCAACGTCAAGAACCACACTCAAGGCCGAGGTCACGGAGGCATGGAAGAGAAGAAGGAAGAAGAGCGTCCGAGGTCGCCAAGAAGAGAAGGCGCCTGCCACAAGTCAATTCGGGCCAAGGCCCATGTACCCCCTTATTTCCCTAAACTACCCCTCCTTAGTGGCTCCCTATATATAGGCTCCCACCTCCCCCTTCATAACAAGAGTTGAACTTGAGAGAACCTAGGCTCATGCCTCCACCATCCCTTTGGGATTAGGGAAACCCCCTCCTTAGATTTACCCAAATCTATTGTACAAGGCACTCCTTATATGATTAGTCTCTCACACTTGTGATTCTACCACCGGTCTCTCACTCGTGTGATTCCACCGATCGTATACCGATCTTCCTCTCGGGGATTCTACCGCGTGTCTCTCCCTTGAGAGATTCTATCGGGATAGTGGTTCGGGCTATCGGGAGTAAACCGGAATTGTATCGGGTTGGTGTGTGTTTGCGTGTGTTCATCGTGTTCATCGCCGTGTTCTTCGTGTTCATCCCTCACCCCCTCTTGTTCTTGGTCAATTCGTGAGATCGGGCCACAACCGAGCCCTTTTCTCCATGTATGCTACGTTCTGATTTATATGCTGTTGATTGATATATACCGTGCTTAACTAGATGCAGAAGCAAACTCGCTCCAACGTCAATGAGCAACTACGTCTTAGGACTGTCGATTGTACATGTCCTCTGCACCGCCCCGAGTTCAGAATTCAAAGAAATTCACTAGCCAAAAAGCCAAAGGTGACGGGCAGGCGTGATGCAGCAATTCAACGTTGTATATTAAAAGGGCGAGGGAAAGGCCGCCCTAAACGGGTTGGTCACTCGGCGGACCCTCCTCAGCCCTCGCGCTTCTATGTGCAACTGGACGGCAACGATGACATGTATATGTTGGTCATCCCCAGAGAATTCAAGCAATGTCTGAAAGGGATTCTTCCCAGGCCTATCAAGCTCAAGACCAGCGTAGGCTGCGCCTGGTATGTGCACATCGATGAGTACCAGGGTGAACTGGTCTTGAAGGATGGTTGGTTCGGGTTTGCAGAGGCGCATGAACTGCAGCTTGATGACCTTCTCGTCTTCGAGGTGAAAGACACTTCCTTGATGAATGTGTTGATCTACGACAGTAACACCTCCACCCAGAGGATAATATTTTGTGCTGATCACCCTTAGTTGCATGCATGATCTGCAGTGTTTTTAGGAAGAGGGGATCAGAATCACCTCAATATTTTATTGAATTAACTAGATGCTGCTTTTGGACCTGGGTTACTCCCCTGCTGATGTTCAAGCTGAACTTGGTTTTTGTATTAAGCTGAACTGGGGATCAGATACACTGTGATGAGACTTTGTTAATTAGCTAATATAGTATATGTTAGACTTGTTTTATTTTACTTTAATTTACTGTGATATGCTGCGGTAGTTTCAATGTGCGGTCTGATGATTTGTATTATATCTAGGTACACGGAGCTCAATATTTTGAAATATTCATAGATTTGTAAGTGTAAATGTGATATATCCCAGATGTAGTCAATGCTATCTTGTACGAACTTGTAAAATCTCAGGGAAAAATACATTTTATTTTAGAAAGTGTAAAAGTGACCAATTTTTTGATCTGATTGTAGCAAACACAAGTGCAGATGGTCAAACCCCAAAAACTTCTCATATTCATTGTTACATGGTCGAGATATAAAGGTATTTCACGCACTGGTTTAATACTCAACTGCTTACATCCATGTTTGTTTGCAGTTTTTTTTGACACCTCTTAATGCTCCCTCCGATCCATATTTTTTTTAGATACACAGTACAAACACAGACGCTCTCATATAGATGTATCTAGACACATATTAGTTGTAGAGACATCCATTTTATCATCATGTAATGAGGATCAGATGGAGTATCGTTTTCATTTTACCAAAAGAAATGGATATATTACTGTATAGTACAACGTAGCCTGAAGCCCTGAGCTCTGAATGCAATTTCTGTGTGCACACTGAACGGATCATAACCCACACGACATGTCTCACTGGTCTGTAGGTCCGGACCCCACCAGATACTGATAAAGCCCAGTGACCCGCCGGGTGAAGTTTTGTGTGTGGATTCCTGCGTACCTGGCTTCGTTCCTCCTAGACACGCGCATTTTTTTGACCGGGGGACACGCGCATTTATTCCCTTGCTGATTGCTGATGTATCATTCTCAGTTTCTCACAGCCCCCTCATGTTCAGATCTCCCCAGATCCCTCGCCGTCCATCTCCCCTGAGTCCTCTCTCTACACCACCGGCGTCCACCACCGCTCGGACTACGCGGCTTGGACTCCGTCCTCTACGGATGCGGCGACGTCGCATCTAAAAACTCCACTAAGGCGGCGCGGCATCCCCGATTCTCTCGGTCCATGGCTGCAATGGCGGTATGTTTCCCCCGAATCACTAGCGTTGCC
Organism: Lolium multiflorum; assembly: GCA_030979885.1. Classification (NCBI taxonomy): domain Eukaryota; kingdom Viridiplantae; phylum Streptophyta; class Magnoliopsida; order Poales; family Poaceae; genus Lolium; species Lolium multiflorum. The sequence continues at coordinate 180,950,588 of CM061749.1, read as the reverse complement.
GGTCACATCTTTATTATATCTAAGCTGTATTGCCGGTTGCTTAGCATTGTTTGATATACAGTACTTCTCTCAGCCAGTGTATATATTAATCCTCTGGTAAAGACTGTGTGTTTGATAAGAACAATGATCCGCTGAGTTTGCTAGGTGCCTTTGATTATGCATTTGCTTGGAATTACGGTCAGAAGCTAGAGGCATTATCTAATTGAGGCCTCTTTTTTGCAGTGTTCAAACAAGAAGCTCAAGCTTGGAGAGAGCTTATCATGGAAGGAGACATCTGTAGAGCCAGCCCCAGTGTGCAAGGTGTTTGGGCGCATCGATGAGGAGAATACCCCTGACAGCTTCTGCAAGGTACTATGTACATCGGAGTTAGAGGTGATTTCCATCCCCAGTCGTGTTCTACCCTGGTTTTACGGTGGGTGTCCAGAGTCCATCAACCTGAAGATGTCCACTGCATGCACCTGGATTGTGGACCTGAAGCAACAAGATGGCAATGTTTTAATGGACGCAGGATGGCCAGAGTTTGTCAAAGCACATGACTTGAAGGTAGGATACCTCCTGACCTTCAAGAAGCTTGACACCAAATCATTGCAGGTGCTCATATTTGGTTACAATTGCTGTGAGAAGGTTATATGGTGTTCAGGTTATCACCCATCGCTGGGGCAACAATATGAATCACAGCTGTATTAAGTTGTCTTACAAATGTTCTGTAGAGAGAGCTGGTCTATAATAGTATACTGCTCTCTTTAATGATGCATTGTGGTGAACATGATGGTACCATTACTGGATTGTGGTCACATGTGAGGGGGGATGTTGAAATGTATAATTGGATTGCCTAGCCCTTTCCATTAGTTCGGACTTTTGGTTGCGTTGGCTAGTGCATGAAGCTTGACAAACCTTATTTATGTGTACAACTCTCTAGTTGTACTATTAATTATTATGTGCTTATGTTGGCTGGATTGTGATGAACATGAGATGTTCTGTTGTTTACGTAAAGAAAAAAACGTGATGTTTTTTTGAATCCTGCGCTGGATATGTTTTGCACAAACTAGTGAAGTGCCCGCTGACAAAACATATTATGCGCAAATAGGCAACCCTCAGCAACGATCATGGGTTCAAGTGTCCAGGATCCAGTGCCTTGACATAAGCAAGGCACAGATGAACAGTACGGTGACTTGTAGATTTGGCCGTTGGATTGAAAATAGATAGCTAAGATCTAAGTACTGTAGCATGTAGCATATGTACTGTTCATGGTTCTAAAGCACATGCACTGTGGACGACGTACTGTAGCACATGTCCTGTACATTGGTTGGTACTGTAGCAGTTACTAGTTAATAGTCATCTGTCTAATTATTTTTTATCCAACGGTTGAAAGGGAGGGGCAAGGCATGGTACGGAGTACTATTTATGTGTGCCTCGCCTTCATCAAGGCACTCGATCTCATTCCGGGTTCAAGTATTACCCCATGTAGCACCACTTTTTTTTTGGGTTAGCCAGACAACCTTCCCAATAAAAAAAAGTACTACCTTCCCTGCATGGGCCAATTGTTTGTACTTTTGGGCTGCCGCCGGCCATGTACATGGTGATTGCTGTCAGCCTGCTTACTTCGCTGATAACAATCCAAAAACACTTAATGGGCCTCCGACTCATGCCATTGGGGCCCTTCCTAATTTAAACACGGAGATCCTATGATTGGCCCTCTAGAAACCGAGATTCTACATATAAAGTTATTTTTATTTCGTATCAATTATGATTATGATTCTTTTTAAATGCGCATAGCCAGTATGCGCATCTACATGGGCTCTATATTTTGATATATTCATATAGTCGATTTCAAAATTGTCATTAATTATATAAAGTTCCAAGATTTATTCTATTAGTGTGCAAGATCTTAGAGTGTATTTGTAGTTTAAAAAAAATGACAAACCTCTTCATCAGATTGTTGTTAACAAGTGCAGTGTTGTGAACCCAAAATATATTACATACTCCCTCGTAGATCAAATTTGATCTAATTAAGTTGAACTAAAACCCGGATCAACAATTAGTATGGATTAGATGCATGGAGTACGAAAAACAAATGAATAGGCAATATTTCTGTAACAACCCAACTTTTGTGCAACGGTTTTATAATTTTGAAATGCAAAATTTAGGGCCAACAAAAACTTTTTCTAATTTCAAATCTTGCATGCATGATTGATCTTGCATTTGAATCTAGGGTAAGTGTGTACTAGTGCTTGTGAAATTTTTCACTTGTGTGTAAATCCAAAAAACCTTAAAACCGTTTTCACATGTGACACCCTATTTATTTCTGGTTGGTATGTAATTAAACTTTGCCAAAACCTTTGGAGGAATTCACTCCCCTTTTTATTGACTTGTGTGTTTAAAACTCTCTTTCTCACTAAAACCCTAATTACCCTAGACCCCTCTTATTAATTCTAATTTACCTTGAAGCCAACCTTGCAAAAATCCTAGATCATATTGATCCCATGCATGTGATCATGATCTTTCTAGATAAGTCACTTCTCCATTTCCCTCCACCATATCTGCTCCATTCCCTCTCCAAATTCTTCTCCGAAAAATTCCCTAGCTTGGTGCTAATAACCCCTATCCATATGTACCCTTGCTTTGACCTATACCACTTGAGGTTGGTCATGCCAAAAATCAGAAATTTGGCATTGAGAAAGAAATGGTCACTTAGACCATGCCCTACCCAATTTTTTTTTTCTTCCCCCTCTTATTCTCCCTTACAAACTTCTTTTCTTTTTCTTTATTCCCACACTCTTCTCACCCCTGTACACGTGAGCTTGCATGTTCCTTCTTTCCACAAAGTTGAGTGAGGGAGGTTTGGAGAGAAGAGAGAGTGGCCGGGGCTTGGTTGAGTGCATGCCACTCATGAGCATGTTTCCAACCACGTCGAGCCAAGGCTTGGCAGCACCCTGCCACCCTCTCTCTCACGGGTGCCCTCTTCTGCCATCCCCTACCATCTCCTCTACACAATACTGATCATAGACCTCTCTCTCTCTCTTGTCCCCATGCTCTTGGCAACCCGTGAAGGCAACATCTCTCCCTCTCTTTTCTGTAGCTCTTTCACACGGGTACGGCCTCCCTCGATGGCTCCCTCCAGCTCTACATCCCGTCCAGACACGCATACGAGCTCCACCTCTCCGACCCGCTCTGCAGACCCCAATGGGCGGCCAGCACGCCACGGCCACGTCCACGCCACCCACCCCACGCATCTCCCTCTGTACCAAAAACGGCCGGGCTTTGGAGGAGAATGGCGCGTGCATCTCTTTCACTCACAAGCTACTGCTCCCCTTCCCTTCTCTGCACGCATGCGACCACGCCGCGCTCCGGGTTTTCCGTCGAACACCTGGCAGACGGACACGACCCCTCCTCGCCTGGCGTTTCTCTCGCAGAACCGACGTGCGCCCCGTTCCAAAACGCCTGCGCCGTGGCTCAGACACGTAACGACGCCGCCCCTCTCGCCCAGTAGGACGCTGCCGCCCTCCCTCTTGTCCGTGCGCGCCGGTCCACCGTGAGCCGGCGTCGCCGCGTATAAATCTCGGCACCCCTATCTGCGCCCTCTCTTCGCCACCAGAACCTCCTCCCACTCCAACCACCCCTCACGGGAGGAGACAGCCCGTCTCCTTCCTTGCTTCCCGTGCACACCGTCGAGCATCGCCGCGGACGCCAAGGGTTGCCGTCGGGTTGCCGTCGCTCCTCTCCACCGTTCCTTCCCTCTCTGTGCCATGTCTATCACTCTCTGGAGACCCTAACACTGCCCCTTTTCTTTCTAGGATCCCGCCCGGTCGTCGCCTCCGTCGAGCCCCGTCGCCGTCGTCCACTTGTTGGCGTCGAGACAGACCCCGACCACGAGCTCGTCCGCAACCTCGCCGTCGCCCAGCTGCCTGCATGCGCACCGCGCCCTGTCTAGGGGTTCCGCCGGCTACTGCTGCACCATCCTAAGCCTCGTGCCCGGCGTCCTCGAGCCCACGGTGGTCCGCCCGTCACCGTCGACCGTCGCCCAACCGCTGCTGTTTTCGGCGCCTCGACCTCCGTCCGAGAGCGGCTCCCCCGCCGCGTCGAACGCGCCCGCTCCCGCCGGAATCTGCGCCCCGAGGTGAGCACGCCAGGCTTCAGAAGTTGCCGGGTTTCCCCGTCCTCCCGCGTCGCGAGGAAGGAGATGCTCCTTCGCATGCATGCGGTCGACGCGGGGCCCGCGGGCCAACGTGGCCCGCCACGTCCTCGCATTCAAGCGGGATGGCCTTCCCGCGCAGCCGCAGCGCTGCTGGGCCGAATCCGAGCCCAGCAGCCCCGGCCCTCCTTTCCTTTTTCCTTCCTTCTCTGTTCATATATTCCAGTAAATACTGCGCTAGATTTTGAAATTCTGTAAATTCGTAGAGTACCCAAATTTGGTGATTCAAATTCTGTGTGCTCGAAACAAAATCCTAACCATAAAAAAATGCATGCATGTGGTGTAGTGCTGTAGGGTGTGTTGGTGAAACAAAACCTAGAAAGTTACAGTATGTGCATTTTAATCAGTATGTCCTTTCGTAGAACCTTTTTGCATGAGGTTAACTTTGTTGTGAGGTAGAAGTGAATAGCTTTGTTTTGGCACTAGTCTCACATGCAGAAGCCTCCTGTATTTTGTTTGGTTAGCAAATTGAAATTGGACCAGAGAGCTCTTCACTGATTTTTATTTTGAAAACTATAAATGTTTTTGACACAAAACCAAGTGCTACTGGTAGATATATCTATAGGTTAATTTTGTGCCAAAGGAAATATTTTTCAGAGTTGCAGTTTAATTCTAAGAATTTTATTACTGAAACCGTATACCTTTTCAGTATTTGATTTTTGTAAATTATTTTACAAATCACAAAAATACCAAACCAGTGGGGTTGGATCATGTTTAAAATTAGCTATCCAGGGGTATGATTGGTTTTGGTTGGTGATGCTCTGATACTGGTGTGGATAGATAATTGTGTGCTCTGGTTTCTATATCATTTAAATTGTCTAAATTATTTAAAACATTATTTGCAAGTGATTCTTGTGCAAGTGTGTCAAACATGTTGTTAGCTTTCTGTAGGGATGCTGCATGTATTTTTGTGACTCACAGAAAGATTTAGACCATTTAAATGGTTCTTAAGTTATTTCTGGATTTGTAAAAATAATATCTTTTGTTTTAAAAATCATAAAATAGTGAAACCACTTTCAGTAGCTTGCATTTGTAAACCTTTACATGCTGTGATTTTACCAAATTTTTGTGTGCACTATTCTGGAATAGTTTGTTGATTCGGTGTGTGCTTGTTTCTTTTTATTTTGCGACGCTAGATTCGAACGCCGCCGGAAATAAAGGAGGAGGTGAATTTGGAGGATTTGAGGAAGAAGGCCAGGGACACTTTGCTGATCAAGGCAAGCCACCTCTTGATGCATGTCTCATCCTAATTATCTTACTCTTGCATTATCACAGGTTTTGTTAAATTGCATGTCTTTTATTTATTTATGTGAGTGGTTCCGCCACTCGAAGTTTTATTATTCCACCCTTACGGGTGCAGCCCTCGTGTTACCTACTGATCACACACTTGCTACTGATATGGTGCTTAGCACCTTATCATCCTTGTCGCCGCTTTTCAAAGAAAAGTCGGACTATAGGTCGGGAGCCCTCTTTAAAAAGGTTTTGTGAAAATGTTTTCAAGAAAGAAGTGTTTCGAAAACCTTGGAATGGGGTAGCCCTGCCCAAGTGTGAGTTTATGAAAAGGAAAAGGTTTTCGGGAAGAAAAGTTGCTGGAGGCAAGTGGAGAAAATTGTTTTCGAAAAACTTTGGTGACTGAGTACCTAACCGGACCTAGCCAGTACAACCACATTACCCTTTAGTGGGACGGGGCGTAGCGTAGTAGTTTGTCTCGCCTTAGTTTGGGTCCTGCAAGTGTAGTGGCAGTCCGACCATGGACGCTTCGACCGGGGTTCTTCCCATGAGAAGGGACGCAACCCATTTGCCTGTTCAGGTACGCGGGGTACAACGCATGAGCTCCCATTGAAATATGCCTAAGAGGTTGGATGGCATTCCGGAGGGTCGAGTGTGCTGGGGACCTTGCTACTCCTGGACAGCCCTCGGACTCTGGTGTTGGGAGGTACAACTCATTCGGCATGTCTTAGGCTAAGGCGAGCAGGCGAAAAACTACGATCGGGTACTTGTCGTGGCATATGTTGTTATGCGGGGATGATGCCCACACGATGAGTATTCGGATCTTGTGGGGAAAGTGTACAACCTCTGCAGAGTGTAAATCTATTCGAATAGCCGTGTCCGCGGTTATGGACATGGGAAAGGCTGTTGCTTGGCATTAAAGGAAAGTTTTGTTTTACAAAAGTGTTTTCCAAAAAGGTTTTGGAAATGTACCTGGGAGGTACGGAAAGATACCAGTGGGACTGGTGGAGATGTACCTGGGAGGTACGGTGGAAAGTTGAAATTGTTTTCGTCATTCCGATGGCCGGAAAGAAAATGGGTCTTCCTTACCTATTAGTCTTCAAATAAACTTGTTTTCAAAAGGGTTTTCAACAAAGGTATATAGAAGTCATACTCTCGAGAGGAACCACCTCTCGCTCCTTGTCGCCCTAGTGTAGTGCCTGTTCCTTGCTACTGCCATATTGCATATCCTTTATTTCTCTCTAAGGTGGTTTGCGAGTACATTCAAACGTACTCATTGGCATTGTTGTCCTGGCTATTTACTTGGCCAGACTTTGAAGAGGAGTATTTCGAAGAAGAGGAGTACGACGCCGAAGACGCGAACTAGGACGCTCTCCCAGTCAGCCGCCTGTAGGGTAAAGGCCTGACGTGGGTTCCACCGCTGTTTGGAGTCAAATAAATTCCGCTGCTGTTTGTTGAACTTCGGCCTTGATGGCCTATGATGTAAGACTTCCGTATTAATATTATTTCGGTACTGTAATGGATGTTGTAATCTGGTATCAGTTCGGTTATGTATTCACGATGGAATGATCTTGGGATCGTGAAATTGTATGCATAACAGGAGTTCTGGACTGGTAAGTCCGGGGCCCCACAGAGCTGGTATCAGAGCCATCCTGACTGCAGGAGACCTTAGTTAGTATGGGCGTTAGTTAGGAAAATACTACTTTGGTAAAATTATTTACTAAACCTATTTTCCTAAATACTAGAAGTTTAGCTTCTATCTTTCTTACCTTTTCAAAAACTTCTAAATCTCACCTCTCTGATTTATAGCGAATTTGCAGGTTCTTATTCTATTGTCTCATCATCTTCCAAATCTATATAATTGGCGATGTTTCCCAAATCAGACACACGGACTCGAGGTATTGAAGAAATGACAAGCTCAGTTGATCCGAATAGGATACCCCCAAATATTAGGTGTCCCGTGAAATTTGTCCTATGCGCGATTCACGCAGTAGATGTAGTTTCCAAAGTGTGAGCTTGATTGTTTGTATGTTATTGTTGTGTTATGCTATTTTGTGCCTTCGGCACTCCTGCTATGATATGTTTTTGGTTTCGCCTACTTTTGCATTGTTTGTTTCCATTTTAAAAACTTTTGATTTTACCAAACCCTCCCCTTTTAAGTGGCTGCCCATATCCTTGTTTCCCCATTAATATCTGAATCCACCCTTCTTCAGGATGGTTGACACCCGTAGAGGAAACGCCAGCGGGTCAGACCAAAACCCCCCTCCACCTCCGGACCCAACCATGGCGCAACTTCTGCGCCTTATGATGGAAGACCGTGAGGCAGCCCGTGCAGAGCGCCAAGCTAACCTTGCTACCCTTCAGCACCTCGCTCAGCTTGCTACTGGACACGCCAACAACAATAATGGCGGGAACGGCAATGGAGACCCCGCTCTAAGCTGAAGGATTTCCAGAGCACCAACCCTCCCGTCTTCGCCAAGTGCACTGAACCCCTTGACGCCGATGATTGGCTTCGCACCATAGAGAACAACCTGGAGGTCGCCGGAGTCGGCAATGATGAGAAGGTGTTGTTCGCCACTCACTTTCTTTCTGGACCTGCACGCGCTTGGTGGGAAAATGTCAAGGCTATTCAAGCTGAAGGACACGTCATCAACTGGGAAGAATTCAAGGCCAAGTTCCGCAAGACCCATATTCCATCTGGTCTGATCAAGCTCATGAAGGACAAGTTCATGAATCTGAGGCAAGGAAGCATGTCCGTGGTGGAATACCTGGACAAGTTCACCACTCTGTCTAGGTATGCTCCTGAGGACACCAACACCGAAGAGAAGAAGAAGGACCGCTTTCTGAACGGTCTGCACGATGAGCTGCAAAGTATCTTGGTAGCTGTCCCATATCCCGACCTTGAGTCTCTGGTGGATGCTTCCATCATGGTTGAGAGCAAGCGCAAGAATGCAATTGAGAATCGCAAGCGCAAGGCAATGATGCTGCAGGGCAGCTCTAGCACTCAGCAACCCCGCAGTCTGCCCCCACCTAGGCCAGCGCCCCAGCAGCAGAGGATCTCACCCCTGCACCACGTCCCAACAACCTCAACCGAAATCCCAACTACAACCGCCAGAACCATACTGTCCGCAAACCCCCCAATGGATGCTACGCCTGCGGACAACCGGATCATTACTCTAACGAGTGCCCCAACAAAGTGACTACCGGACAGCGCCCCAATGCACCCAAGCCAAATCAAGGACAATCTCGCACCGCTTCTGGAGGAACCAGAACCATATGAAGCCAACTGGACCACCTAGAGGACACCTGAATCATGTCAACGCTGAAGAAGCTCAGGAAGCTCCGGATATTGTTCTGGGTACGTTCCGTGTTAACTCGATACCCTCAACTGTTTTGTTTGATTCGGAGCCTCGCATTCCTTCGTTACCAAGCCTTTTGTGAGAAAAGGAGGTTTAACCCCCACCCCCTTGAAGCGACCTATGCTCGTACAAATCCCTGGATCCACTAGCAAAACCCAGAGTTCTTGCAAAGAAGTTCCTATAGATATTCAGGGGAAGCGTTTTCACGCAAATCTGATAGTGTTGGGTGAGCAAGGTCTGGAAGTTATTCTAGGTATGGATTGGATGGCCAAGTATAAGGGTCATATAGACTGTGCTCGCCGAGCCATAACCATGACTGCTGAAGACGGCGAGATAGTTGAACATGTAGCCACCATGCCATCATCGAAGGCCTTATGCAAGAAGAGTGTCGCCAGTCCAGCCCTGCAAGATGTACCCATAGCTTGTGAGTACCCTGAGGTTTTCCCTGATGAGTTACCCGGTATGCCCCCTGATCGGGATATCGAGTTTATCATTGAGCTAGTTCCCGGAACTGCCCCTATCGCTCAACGACCCTACCGGATGAACCCTCAAGAATTAGTCGAGTTGAAGAAGCAGTTGGATGACATGTTGAGGAAAGGGTTGATTCGTCCCAGCGCATCACCCTGGGGATCTCCCGTCATCTTTGTGGATAAGCGAGACGGTACTATCCGCCTGTGTGTGGATTACCGAAAACTGAATGATGTCACCATCAAGAACAAATACCCTCTCCCGAAGATTGAAGACCTGTTCGACCAGATGAATGGAGCCCGAGTTTTCTCCAAGATTGATCTCCGAACTGGTTATCATCAACTCAAGGTTCGAGAGTCAGACATTCCCAAGACAGCCTTCACCACACGGTATGGACTTTTTGAATATACCGTGATGTCCTTTGGACTGACCAATGCCCCTGCCTATTTCATGAACCTCATGAACAAGGTGTTCATGAAGTACCTCGACAAGTTCGTCGTGGTGTTCATCGACGATATTCTGATCTACTCCAAGAATGAAGAAGAGCATGCTGAACATCTGCGGATTGTTTTGGGAACTCTCAGAGACCATCAGCTCTATGCAAAGTTTAGTAAATGTGAATTTTGGCTGAAAGAGGTAGGATTTCTTGGTCATGTCATATCTGCCGGAGGAGTATCTGTCGACCCATCCAAAATTCAGTCCATCATGGAGAAGAAAGCCCCTACCAACCAGACCGAAGTCCGCGCCTTTCTAGGACTTGCAGGTTACTACCGCAAGTTCGTTGAGGGATTCTCCAGCATTGCGAGACCCTTAACGCAGCTTTTGAAGAAGGATAAGAAGTTTGAATGGACCGACAAATGTGAGGCCAGTTTTCAGGAACTCAAGAAGAGATTAGTCACAGCCCCCGTCTTGACCATGCCTGATATCACCAAGGATTTTGAGGTATACTGCGATGCATCGAAGCTTGGTCTGGGAAGTGTGCTGATGCAAGAAGGCAAAGTGATAGCCTATTTATCAAGACAACTTCGACCACACGAGATGAACTACCCCACGCATGACTTAGAGCTTGCTGCTGTAGTTCACGCCCTGAAGACCTGGCGTCATTATTTAGTGGGAAATCGTTGTGAAATCTACACCGACCACAAGAGTCTGAAGTACATCTTCACTCAGCGGGAGCTGAATATGAGGCAGAGCAGATGGATGGAACTTATCAAGGACTACGATCTCGGTATTCATTATCATCCCGGTAAAGCCAATGTCGTAGCTGATGCCCTTAGTCGAGAGCCCTGTTCGTTGAACGCCCTGATCAAAATTGCTCAACCCAAGTTGTATGAAGAACTTGAGGAGTTCGGCCTCGAGCTCGTTAGCCATGGTTTTCTGGCCAATCTTGAGTTGAAGCCTACTTTATTTGATCAAATCAAAGAAGCTCAAGTGGGTCATGAGAGTATTGAAGGAATCAAGCGTAGAATGGATAGGGAGGAAGTTCCTGGTTTTGAAGTTGACGCCAAAGGAGTTTTGTGGTACAACGGACGTCTCTGTGTACCTAATGTTGAAGACCTGAAGCAACTCATCATGAAGGAAGCCCACGACACCCCCTACTCAATCCACCCCGGAGGAACCAAGATGTATCAAGACCTGAAGAAACAATTCTGGTGGCACGGTATGAAGCGCGAGATAGCCTTTTTCATTGCCCGGTGTGATGTGTGCCAGAAGGTGAAGGCTGAACATCAGCGACCAGCTGGACTACTCCAACCCCTCCAAGTCCCCGAATGGAAATGGGAAGAAGTCGGAATGGACTTCATTACAGGACTGCCTAAATCTCAGCGTGGTCACGACTCCATCTGGGTTATTGTCGATCGTCTTGGGTCAAAGTTACCACGGAACCAAGTTGGCTGATCTCTACATGTCCCGAATAGTGAGTCTTCACGGAGTTCCTAAGAGGATAGTGTCGGATCGAGGTACCCAATTCACCTCAAAATTCTGGAAGAGCCTACATGAAGCCCTCGGTACCAAGCTAGCCTTTAGCACTGCTTATCACCCGCAGACCGGTGGCCAGACCGAAAGAGTGAACCAGATACTTGAAGATATGCTTCGAGCTTGTGTCCTCGCCTATGGAGCAAAATGGGAAGAGACTGCCTACCTTTCGCGGAGTTCTCTTACAACAATAGCTACCAAGCTAGTCTGCAGATGGCCCCCTTTGAAGCCCTATATGGTCGCCGTTGCCGAACCCCTCTCAACTGGTCCGAGACCGGAGATAGTCAAGTTTTTGGACCTGACCATCTTCGCGAAGCTGAAGAACAAGTCCAACTGATCCGTGATCGCCTCAAGGCCGCTCAATCCCAGAAGAGTTATGCTGATTCCAAGCGTCGCGAACTGACCTTCAAGGTTGGAGATCATGTTTATCTTCGTGTCACTCCACTCAAGGGAATGCAGAGATTTCACGTCAAAGGGAAGCTTGCCCCCAGATATATTGGGCCCTTCAAAGTTCTTGCTCGTCGAGGTGAAGTATCTTATCAACTGGAACTGCCTGCTGAATTAGCGGATTTCCACGATGTGTTCCATATATCTCTTCTTCGACGATGTCTCCAAGTGCCCGACAAGCCCGAAGTATTCAAGAACATTGATTATCGCACCCTCGACCTCAACACTGACCTGACCTATCTAGAAGTACCCCTTCGGATTCTGGAAGAAACTGTCCGTCTCACAAGAAGAAGGAAGATCAAGTTTTGCAAGGTTCAATGGAGTAATCACTCAGAAGAAGAAGCCACTTGGGAACGAGAAGATCAACTTCGGAAGGATTTCCCTGCACTCTTCAGTTCTTAGCCACCGAATCTCGAGGACGAGATTCATTTTAAGGGGGGAAGGTTTGTAACAACCCAACTTTTGTGCAACGGTTTTATAATTTTGAAATGCAAAATTTAGGGCCAACAAAAACTTTTTCTAATTTCAAATCTTGCATGCATGATTGATCTTGCATTTGAATCTAGGGTAAGTGTGTAGTAGTGCTTGTGAAATTTTTCACTTATGTGTAAATCCAAAAAACCTTAAAACCGTTTTCACATGTGACACCCTATTTATTTCTGGTTGGTATGTAATTAAACTTTGCCAAAACCTTTGGAGGAATTCACTCCCCTTTTTATTGACTTGTGTGTTTAAAACTCTCTTTCTCACTAAAACCCTAATTACCCTAGACCCCTCTTATTAATTCTAATTTACCTTGAAGCCAACCTTGCAAAAATCCTAGATCATATTGATCCCATGCATGTGATCATGATCTTTCTAGATAAGTCACTTCTCCATTTCCCTCCACCATATCTGCTCCATTCCCTCTCCAAATTCTTCTCCGAAAAATTCCCTAGCTTGGTGCTAATAACCCCTATCCATATGTACCCTTGCTTTGACCTATACCACTTGAGGTTGGTCATGCCAAAAATCAGAAATTTGGCATTGAGAAAGAAATGGTCACTTAGACCATGCCCTAGCCAATTTTTTTTCTTCCCCCTCTTATTCTCCCTTACAAACTTCTTTTCTTTTTCTTTATTCCCACACTCTTCTCACCCCTGTACACGTGAGCTTGCATGTTCCTTCTTTCCACAAAGTTGAGTGAGGGAGGTTTGGAGAGAAGAGAGTGGCCGGGGCTTGGTTGAGTGCATGCCACTCATGAGCATGTTTCCAACCACGTCGAGCCAAGGCTTGGCAGCACCCGCCACCCTCTCTCTCACGGGTGCCCTCTTCTGCCATCCCCTACCATCTCCTCTACACAATACTGATCATAGACCTCTCTCTCTCTCTCTTGTCCCCATGCTCTTGGCAACCCGTGAAGGCAACATCTCTCCCTCTCTTTTCTGCAGCTCTTTCACACGGGTACGGCCTCCCTCGATGGCTCCCTCCAGCTCTACATCCCGTCCAGACACGCATATGAGCTCCACCTCTCGACCCGCTCCGACCCCCAATGGGCGGCCAGCACGCCACGCCGGCCACGTCCACGCCACCCACCACGCATCTCCCTCTGTACAAAAACGGCGGGCTTTGGAGGAGAATGGCGCGTGCATCTCTTTCACTCACAAGCTACTCCCCTTCCCTTCTCTCGCACGCATGCGACCACGCCGCGCTCGGGTTTCCGTCGAACACCGCGGACGGACACGACCCCTCCTCGCTGGCGTTTCTCTGAGAACCGACGTGCGCCCCGTTCCAAAAACGCGCCGTGGCTCGGACACGAACGACCGCCCTCTCGCCCGGGGACGCTGCCTCCCTCTTGTCCGTGCACGCGCGCCGGTCCACCGTGAGCCCGGCGCGTATAAATCTCGGCCCTCTCTGCGCCCTCTCTTCGCCACCGAACCTCCTCCCACTCCAACCACCTCTCCTTCCTTGCTTCCCGTGCACACCGTCGAGCATCGCCGCGGACGCCAAGGGTTGCCGTCGGGTTGCCGTCGCTCCTCTCCACCGTTCCTTCCCTCTCTGTGCCATGTCTATCACTCTCTGGAGACCCTAACACTGCCCTTTTCTTTCTAGGATCCGCCCGGTCGTCGCCTCCGTCGAGCCCGTCGCCGTCGTCCACTTGTGGCGTCGAGACGAGACCGACCACGAGCTCGTCGCAACCTCGCCGTGCATGCGCACCGCGCCTGTCTAGGGGTTCCGCCGGCTACTGCTGCACCATCCTAAGCCTCGTGCCCGGCGTCCTCGAGCCCACGGTGGTCCGCCCGTCACCGTCGACCGTCGCCCAACCGCTGCTGTTTTCGGCGCCTCGACCTCCGTCCGAGAGCGGCTCCCCGCCGCGTCGAACGCGCCCGCTCCCGCCGGAATCTGCGCCCGAGGTGAGCACGCCAGGCTTCGAAGTTGCCAGGGTTTCCCCGTCCTCCCGCGTCGCGAGGAAGGAGATGCTCCTTCGCATGCATGCGGTCGACGCGGGGCCCGCGGGCCAACGTGGCCCGCCACGTCCTCGCATTCAAGCGGGATGGCCTTCCCGCGCAGCCGCAGCGCTGCTGGGCCGAATCTGGCCGAGCCCAGCAGCCCCGGCCCTCCTTTCCTTTTTCCTTCCTTCTCTGTTCATATATTCCAGTAAATACTGCGCTAGATTTTGAAATTCTGTAAATTCGTAGAGTACCCAAATTTGGTGATTCAAATTCCTGTGTGCTCAGAAACAAAATCCTAACCATAAAAAAATGCATGCATGTGGTGTAGTGCTGTAGGTCTGTGTTGGTGAAACAAAACCTAGAAAGTTACAGTATGTGCATTTTAATCAGTATGTCCTTTCTGTAGAACCTTTTTGCATGAGGTTAACTTTGTTGTGAGGTAGAAGTGAATAGCTTTGTTTTGGCACTAGTCTCACATGCAGAAGCTTCCTGGATTTTTTTTGGTTAGCAAATTGAAATTGGACCAGAGAGCTCTTCACTGATTTTTATTTTGAAAACTATAAATGTTTTTGACACAAAACCAAGTGCTACTGGTAGATATATCTATAGGTTAATTTTGTGCCAAAGGAAATATTTTTCAGAGTTGCAGTTTAATTCTAAGAATTTTATTACTGAAACCGTATACCTTTTCAGTATTTGATTTTTGTAAATTATTTTACAAATCACAAAAATACCAAACCAGTGGGGTTGGATCATGTTTAAAATTAGCTATCCAGGGGTATGATTGGTTTTGGTTGGTGATGCTCTGATACTGGTGTGGATAGCTAATTGTGTGCTCTGGTTTCTGTCTCATTTAAATTGTCTAAATTATTTAAAACATTATTTGCAAGTGATTCTTGTGCAAGTGTGTCAAACATGTTGTTAGCTTTCTGTAGGTATGCTGCATGTATTTTTGTGACTCACAGAAAGATTTAGACCATTTAAATGGTTCTTAAGTTATTTCTGGATTTGTAAAAATCATATCTTTTGTTTTAAAAATCATAAAATAGTGAAACCACTTTCAGTAGCTTGCATTTGTAAACCTTTACATACTGTGATTTTACCAAATTTTTGTGTGCACTATTCTGGAATGGTTTGTTGATTCGGTGTGTGCTTGTTTCTTTTTATTTTGCGACGCTAGATTCGAACGCCGCCGGAAATAAAGGAGGAGGTGAATTTGGAGGATTTGAGGAAGAAGGCCAGGGACACTTTGCTGATCAAGGCAAGCCACCTCTTGATGCATGTCTCATCCTAATTATCTTACTCTTGCATTATCACAGGTTTTGTTAAATTGCATGTCTTTTATTTATTTATGTGAGTGGTTCCGCCACTCGAAGTTTTATTATTCCACCCTTACGGGTGCAGCCCTCGTGTTACCTACTGATCACACACTTGCTACTGATATGGTGCTTAGCACCTTATCATCCTTGTCGCCGCTTTTCAAAGAAAAGTCGGACTATAGGTCGGGAGCCCTCTTTAAAAAGGTTTTGTGAAAATGTTTTCAAGAAAGAAGTGTTTCGAAAACCTT
This sequence comes from Lolium multiflorum, assembly GCA_030979885.1. Lineage (NCBI taxonomy): Eukaryota > Viridiplantae > Streptophyta > Magnoliopsida > Poales > Poaceae > Lolium > Lolium multiflorum. The sequence goes on along the minus strand of CM061749.1, from coordinate 180,934,919 downwards.
GGAATGGGGTAGCCCTGCCCAAGTGTGAGTTTATGAAAAGGAAAAGGTTTTCGGGAAGAAAAGTTGCTGGAGGCAAGTGGAGAAAATTGTTTTCGAAAAACTTTGGTGACTGAGTACCTAACCGGACCTAGCCAGTACAACCACATTACCCTTTAGTGGGACGGGGCGTAGCGTAGTAGTTTGTCTCGCCTTAGTTTGGGTCCTGCAAGTGTAGTGGCAGTCCGACCATGGACGCTTCGACCGGGGTTCTTCCCAGGAGAAGGGACGCAACCCATTTGCCTGTTCAGGTACGCGGGGTACAACGCATGAGCTCCCATTGAAATATGCCTAAGAGGTTGGATGGCATTCCGGAGGGTCGAGTGTGCTGGGGACCTTGCTACTCCTGGACAGCCCTCGGACTCTGGTGTTGGGAGGTACAACTCATTCGGCATGTCTTAGGCTAAGGCGAGCAGGCGAAAAACTACGATCGGGTACTTGTCGTGGCATATGTTGTTATGCGGGGATGATGCCCACACGATGAGTATTCGGATCTTGTGGGGAAAGTGTACAACCTCTGCAGAGTGTAAATCTATTCGAATAGCCGTGTCCGCGGTTATGGACATGGGAAAGGCTGTTGCTTGGCATTAAAGGAAAGTTTTGTTTTACAAAAGTGTTTTCCAAAAAGGTTTTGGAAATGTACCTGGGAGGTACGGAAAGATACCAGTGGGACTGGTGGAGATGTACCTGGGAGGTACGGTGGAAAGTTGAAATTGTTTTCGTCATTCCGATGGCCGGAAAGAAAATGGGTCTTCCTTACCTATTAGTCTTCAAATAAACTTGTTTTCAAAAGGGTTTTCAACAAAGGTATATAGAAGTCATACTCTCGAGAGGAACCACCTCTCGCTCCTTGTCGCCCTAGTGTAGTGCCTGTTCCTTGCTACTGCCATATTGCATATCCTTTATTTCTCTCTAAGGTGGTTTGCGAGTACATTCAAACGTACTCATTGGCATTGTTGTCCTGGCTATTTACTTGGCCAGACTTTGAAGAGGAGTATTTCGAAGAAGAGGAGTACGACACCGAAGACGCGAACTAGGACGCTCTCCCAGTCAGCCGCCTGTAGGGTAAAGGCCTGACGTGGGTTCCACCGCTGTTTGGAGTCAAATAAATTCCGCTGCTGTTTGTTGAACTTCGGCCTTGATGGCCTATGATGTAAGACTTCCGTATTAATATTATTTCGGTACTGTAATGGATGTTGTAATCTGGTATCAGTTCGGTTATGTATTCACGATGGAATGATCTTGGGATCGTGAAATTGTATGCATAACAGGAGTTCTGGACTGGTAAGTCCGGGGCCCCACAATTTCAGTTTTTCCTTCAGTTGAGAATGCTAGAGCAGGACCCATTTGCCAGTAGCGTCCCTCAACATTTGAAGGTAAAAACAAACAGAAGGGATCGAAAAAAAAGCATCCTACATATCTCGGGTTAAAATATATCGAGAAATCACATATTTCTTGTACATAGAGGCTGACATCGGGGACCCATTGGCCAGCAGTGGAAAAAAATCAAAGAGAGGAAACAATTATCGTACAGAGAAGCTGACATGTGGGACGCATTTTGCAGCAGCGTCCTCAACTTTAACAAAGGCGGCAGGGGATCGAAAGAAAAAGCAAAGTTGCCAGAAATCAGCGGTCAAAAATAAATCCAAGAAACGAAATGTTTATTGTTCCTAGAGGCTGACATATGGGACCCACGAGCGAGCAGCGTCCTCAACATTTCAAAGGCGGCAGGGGATCGAAAAAAAGGCAAGTGACCATATATCAGGTGCCAAAAATAATCCAAGGAAAGAAATTTTATTGTACATAGAGGATGACATATGGGTCCCGTTTTGCAGGAGCCGTCTCACCGTTTCCAAGGCGGCACGGGATCGAAAAAAGAAAGGAAAGGTTTATCGTTCAGAGAGGCTGAGATGTGGGACCCATGGGCCAGCAGCGTCCTCTTAGTTTCAAAGGCGGCAGGGGATAAAAAAGGCAAATAGCCAGTAATTAGGGTAAAAAAATCAAACAAAGGAAACTTTGACTGTTCATAGAGGCTGACATGTGGGACCCATGAGCCAGCAGCGTCTCAACGTTTCAGAGGCGGCATGAGATCGAAAGAAAAAGGAAAATAGCCAGAAATTATGGGTCAATAATAAATCAAACAAAGGAAAGGTTTATTGTTCATAGAGGCTGACATGTGGGACCGCTGAGCCAGCAGCGTCCTCAACGTTTTAATGGCGGCACGAGATCGAAAGAAAAAATAAGCCAAAAATCATTTGGTAAACAAAATCCAAGAAAAGAAACATTTACCGTTCTGAGAGGATGACATGCGGGACCCATGAGGCAGCAGCATCCTCAACGATTCCAAGGCGGCAGGGGTTCAAAAGAAAAAAAGGAAATATCCAGAAATTAATTAGGGGTTCAAAATAAATCCATCAAAAGAAACTTTTATTGTTCATAGAGGATGACATGTGGGACCGACGTGCCAACAGCATCCTCATCGTTTCAAAGGGGCAGGAGATCAAAAGAAAAAGGCAAATAGCTAGACATTAGGGGTCAAAAATAACTCCAAAAAAGGAAACTTTTATTGTTCGTAGAGGATGACATGCGGGACCCATGATTCAGCAGCTTACTCAACGTTCCAAAGGCGGCATGAGATCGAAAGAAAAACGCAAGTGACAAAATATCAGGAGCCAAAGATAATCCAAGAAAAAAAACTTTATTGTACATAGAGGATGACATGCGGGTCCCATTTAGCGGCAGCGGTCTCAACGTTTCAAATGCGGCTTGAGATCAAAAGAAAAAGAAAATAGCCAATTAGGGGGTAAAAAAACTCCAAGAAAGGAAAGCTTTATCGTTCATACGGCTGACATGTGGGACCTATGAGCCTGCAGCTTACTCAGCGTTTCAAAGGCGGCAGGCAGGGATCAAAAGAAAAAGGAAATAGCCAAAAATCAGATGGTGAAAAAAAATCCAAGAAAAGAAACTTTATTTTACATAGAGGATGACATGCGGGTCCCATGAGCCAGCAGGTTCCTCAACGTTTCAAACGTGGCATGAGATCGAAAGAAAAAGGAAAGTGACCAAATATCAAGAGCCAAAAATAATCCAAGAAAAGAAACTTCATTGTACATAGAGGATGACATGCGGGTCCCATGAGCCAGCAGGTTCCTCAATGTTTCAAACGTGGCATGAGATCGAAAGAAAAAGGAAAGTGACCAAATATCAAGAGCCAAAAATAATCCAAGAAAAGAAACTTTATTGTACATAGAGGATGACATGCGGGTCCCATGAGCCAGCAGGTTCCTCAACGTTTCAAACGTGCCATGAGATCGAAAGAAAAAGGAAAGTGACCAAATATCAAGAGCCAAAAATAATCCAAGAAAAGAAACTTTATTGTACATAGAGGATGACATGCGGGTCCCATTTTGCAGCAGCGTTCTCAATGTTTCCAAGGCGGCACAGGACCAAAAGAAAAATGAAGTAGCCAGAAATCAGGGGGTGAAAAAAATCCAAGAAAAGAAAGATTTCAATTGGGCTGCATCTGGACATCTGGGCCTTCGAACTATCCTGCTGGGCCTTTTGTCTCGTACAATTTCAGCCCACTCCAAAACAGGAAAGTTCGGATTTTTCTAAAAAAACAGGAAAGTCCTATGCTTCGCAAAAACAAAAAACAAGGACATTCAACATATAAGTTTGTTTATGTAAAAATAAAGATTTAATTTATCCGTTTGCAATAGCTCGAGCGAAATACACTGTTTATTTCTGCAAAATAATCAAGATATCACATGTTTCTTGTACGGGGAGGCTGACATCGGGGACCCATGAGCCAGCAGCGTCGTCAACGTTTCAAAGGCGACAGGGGATCGAAAATAAAATAAAAAACCAAAAGTTAGTTGGTAACAAAATCCAAGAAAAGAAAACATTTATCGTTCTGAGAGGATGACATGCGGGACCCATGAGGCAGCAGCATCCTCAAACGTTTCCAAGGCGCAGGGGATCAAAAGAAAAAATATGGAAATAGCCAGAAATTATTTAGGGGTCAAAAATAAATCCACCAAAGGAAACTTTTATTGTTCATAGAGGATGACATGTGGGACCCTGCCAACAGCGTCCTCATCGTTTCAAAGGGGGCAGGGGATCAAAAGAAAAAGGCAAATAGCCAGAAATTAGGGGTCAAAAATAACTCCAATAAAGGAAACTTTTATTGTTCGTAGAGGATGACATGCGTGACCCATGAGCCAGCAGCTTACTCAACGTTTCAAAGGCGGCATGAGATCGAAAGAAAAAGGCAAGTTACCAAATATCAGGAGCCAAAAATAATCCAAGATTTATTGTACATAGAGGATGACATGCGGGTCCCATTTTGCAGCAGCGGTCTCAATGTTTGAAATGCGGCTTGAGATCAAAAGAAAAAGAAAGTAGCTAGAAATTAGGGGTCAAAAAAATCCAAGAAAAGAAAGTTGATGGACATAGAGGATGACATGCGGGTCCCATGAGCCAGCAGCTTACTCAACGTTTCAAAGGGGCCAGGGGAACAAAAGTAAAAGGCAAATAGCCAAAAATCAGAGGGTGAAAAAAATCCAAGAAAATAAACTTTTATAGCACATAGAGGATGACATGCGGGTCCCATGAGCCAGCAGGTTCCTCAACGTTTCAAACGTGGCATGAGATCAAAAGAAAAAGGCAAGTGACGAAATATCAGGAGCCAAAAATGATTCAAGAAAAGAAACTTGATTGTACATAGAGGATGACATGCGGGTCCCATGAGTAAGCAGCTTACTCAACGTTTCCAAGGAGGCAGGGCATCAAAAGAAAAAGGAAATAGACAAAAATCAGAGAGTGAAAAAAAAACCCTAGAAAATAAACTTTTATAGCACATAGAGGATGACATGCGGGTCCCATGAGCCAGCAGGTTCCTCAACGTTTCAAACGTGGCATGAGATCGAAAGAAAAAACGCAAGTGACCAAATATCAGGAGCCAAAAATAATCCAAGAAAAGAAAGTTTTATAGTACATAGAGGATGACATGCGGGTCCCATTTAGCGAGCGGTATCACCGTTTGAGGCAGCAGGTGATCAAAAGAAAAAGTCAAGTGACCAAATATGAGGTGCCAAAAATAATCCAAAAAAAGAAAGTTTTATAGTACTTAGAGGATGACATGCGGGTCCCATTTAGCAGCAGCGGTATCACTGTTTGAGAGGCGGGGGATCGAAAGAAAAAGTCAAGTGACCAAATATGAGGTGCCAAAAATAATCCAAGAAAAGAAAGTTTTATAGTACATACAGGATGACATGCGAGTCCCATTTAGCAGCAGCGGTATCACTGTTTGAGAGGCAGCAGGGGATCGAAAGAAAAAGTCAAGTGACCAAATATGAGGTGCCAAAAAATCCAAGAAAAGAAAGTTTTATAGTACATAGAGGATGACATGCGGGTCCCATTTAGCAGCAGCGGTATCACTGTTTGAGAGGCAGGGGATCGAAAGAAAAAGTCAAGTGACCAAATATGATGTGCCAAAAATAACTCCAAGAAAAGAAAGTTGTATAGTACATAGAGGATGACATGCGGGTCCCATTTAGCATCAGCGGTATCACCGTTTGAGAGGCGGCAGGGGATCGAAAGAAAAAGGCAAGTGACCAAATATGAGGTGCAAAAAAAACTCTAAGAAAAGAAAGTTGATAGCTCATAGAGGATGACATGCGGGTCCCATTTAGCTGCAGTGGTCTCAACGTTTCCAAGGCGGCAAGGGATCACAAGAAAAAGGAAGTAGCCAGAAATCAGGGGAAAAAAAATCCAAGAAAAGAAAGAAATTTGGTTCATAGAGGATGACAAGCGGGACCCATGATCCTGCATCGTAAACGGCTCGATCGGAGAGCGTTGAACGAGATGGCGCGATCGAGAAAAAAAACAATGCTAGAGAGGCTGCCATGTGGGCCCTACATCCCTGGGCGGTGCGGATTTGCGTTGACTCGGCCGGCGAACCCGAGAATTCGCGATGCACCACGTCCCGGGCCACCATACGCGACGTTTTGGCCGCTTTCGTCGGGCTAGGTGGCCTAAAAAACGAGAAAAAAAAAGTTTTGACATGAACCACGGAGGGACCAAAAATCGTCGGCCATGGTGCACCAGCAACCACGGCGCGACTTCAACTTCGTCGGCCATGGCAACTTTTCTTGTAGTGATAGTTTATCATTTTACCGTGAAAAGTAATGCCTAAAATAAATGGTAATTCGTGATAGTTTATCATTTTCGAGTGGGGTACATAAGATACGGGTCAAAATGGCGCCTCTACATTTTAAAGATAAACTAGGCCATATTTTAGTGCCAATTCCCAACTCTTTACGATTTTTAGTGTTTTTAGCCAGTTTCACACATTTAAATGACTATATGCTGATTTATTGGAAGTAATTCAAATTTGAAATGTAGGTGTGTTATAACTTGGTCATAGAAATCCCCCAAAATCATTTTCAGATTCATATTACTTACACTATATACATAAACCAGTGATAGTACTGAAATATTCAACCCCTTTGAATGGATAATCATGTCGACCATTTTGATCTGGTTTTGAAATAAAAAATGAAACCCTTCCGCATTGAGTGCTCATATATAGGTGTACTAGTGGACAGGGAAAATAAGAAACCCGTGATAGGGTAATAAAAAACATTTTTTCTTCACAAAATGGACTATCGTGTATGAAGATTCATGGGTTTCAAGCCGAATAATATATATAGTTATATATGGCCATATTTGTGACATATTTTATTATAATGTGCCCAAATTGGGCATGGTGGTGCATCTAGCCAGTCCCAACAATGATTTAAAAGTTTGCCTTGGTTCTCGTAGTAACATGTGCACGTGGGAAATTGAAGAAGCAAGGCAAACTCCAACATATATGAATGGTGAGAGAACATGTTAAATGTTATTCTAACAAAGGTCATGCTTGTTTAATTTCTTACTTATGTAGTATTGTACATCACAAGCGTGAAATCAAAATATGTGCATCATCTCTATAAACCCTAACCCCTAACCCTAAACACTTATAAATCTATATATCACTACAACAAAAAATCAGTCATGGGATTCAAAGGTTTGCCATTGTTTTCTTGTAGTACTTAATACAATGCTCACACACTTTTGGGAAGTGAGTGGAACTTGTACTCAAACACACATGTGGTGCCGAAAACTGTGCAGGGTTCTTCTAAAAGAGGATATACAAGTGTGTATATATATGCCACGTTCATTTGGTATTGTCATATATATATAGAGGTAGTATGTAAACCACAAATGATATGACTCAATATTCATGCTTTGTTTCGAGCTTTTTTATATCGAGCCCCACAATAACTTTGGCATGTTCTGAAATTGATGTCGATCAATCTCATGACGCTCACCCTTGTTTTGTGCTAGCTAGTTGGACGAAGGGGCTCGTGTGGTTAGCCATTATATCTCTTGTACCATGGCTCCAGACATTCGGGTCACACACCTCTGTATTTTTTTCAGTTATTTGTTTGATATGTACTTCATCTATGCACTGTTCAAATTTGCATTTAAGCAATTTAGCCCCCAAAAATGGTACATATATGGATTCACATTGAGATAATTCATGAAACTTTGGAAATGGCCATCTAGTGTCATGTTTCCCCACAAATGAGAATTGGATTAATTGGTGGCAGACAAGTAAAAGCACATTTATGCGCGACAACCCAAAATGCACAAGTAAAAGCTCTCTTTTCTAAAACATTGGTATGGCATGTCTGCTATTTTCCCTAGCTATATAGAAAAAAGACGCACAATCCATGCTTTCCGATTGCCGGTTTTGAACCACCTTTGGCTTGATTTCAAATTTAGGTCAAAATCATGGGGTGGTGGTGGTGGTAGGGGACACGAGTGTGTTTCTTTTGGATGAAGCGCTCGTATTTGCAAGTTTTTTGGGGTCCCACAAATTTAGCTCGTATTTGCAAGTTTTTTGGGGTCCCACCATCCCTTCACGCGCGGAAAAGTGTTAGGCGAGTAGTAAAATGGCATGACCAACAAGTTTCAAGTAAAATTTCGAATATATAACCAAAATGTACCAAGTGTTAGATGAGTTAACTTGGGTTCATGGAAAAAATAATGTCATGTAAATGAGTTAACTTGGCTTTCCTACCCTTGAATCCATACGAAACTTTGTACGGAGTTCTAATACAGTATAATGATCACCCGAATTATTACACCAACAGGTCTGTCACTTACGTGTGGTTCCCATGCGTGAGGTCCCACACTTCAGTGAGCACAAGTCACGGACAATTTTTTGCAAATGTTGCAAAGGATAAAAGGTGGAAGAGGGTCACACGGAAGGAGAAGAGGAAGGGAGAGCAGTCACGGCCTCGAAATGCTTCAACCTTTCCGGGAAGTGATGTTGACTGGCACGCAAGGTTTTTCAGTGCTGCAAACCTGCAGTGCGGCGATTTTGACAGAAATAACCCTTTTGGCCAAGAAAAACACGGACTGACCCTCTGAGCAATCTATTTCACTGGACTAACCTTTTTGTGTGGCTCATTCTGTGTTTTTCTTCGCCAAAAGGGTTACTTTGTCAAAATCGCCCCCTGCAGTGCAGGCTACGCGCCCGTCTAATATTCTTTTTTTTTCAATGACAAAAGGGGGGAGAGAGAGAGAGTCTTGACGACGTGTTTTCACTTGAGTACTTGACAAAGAAGATTGTTGGAAGTTTGCCTACCTACCGCACATGACTTGTGCTCACTAAAGTGTGGGACCTGCATGTATGGGACCCTGCAGCCCTCTTAGGGCAGACGTGTGAGACGCAAAATATGTTTTTTAGTTTAGTAAGGCAAAAAAATAAGCCTTGGAGGGCCGAGGCGGGGCGGCCGTCCGCCATTTTTATACCTTACGCCCCTCACACCTCGTTTCATTTGTCATGTCTACCAAGGAAGAGCTCGGAGGAGAAGATGCAGTCCTAGCTTCTCGACCCCCTGGCGCCCCACGCATAAATACTACTACCAGAAGTACACTGTCTCTAACAATCCTGCCTCCGAAGGGAGATCTCGGAGGAGACGATGCGGGCTCAGCGTCCCCGCCGTTGATGAGCCAGGACACAAGGGTTACTACGCCTCTTTTAATTACCTTCGTTTTGCTGCTAATACTCGGACTTATATCTGTTATCTTCCGCAGGAGAGTGTCGATATCGCCGGAGAAGATGATGTGAGGCAGATGATCAAGCTCGCAGGAGAAGATGATGTAAAGGAGATGGTCAAGCTCGGAGCAGAAGATGATGTAAAGGAGATAGTCAATGTCGGAGAAGATGATGTAAAGGAGTTAGTCAATCTCGGAGAAGATGTGGTGGCATTGGACCAACCGCGGTCGTTGGGCGAGATCCCGGAGATTCACTTACCTCGTTTGCACTGGTAATGATATGCCTGATCTGTAACATTTTGAACGTTTTTCGTCGGCTTACACAGGAGCTATCTCGGCTTAGGGTCAACAAGGCCCCGGGAGCGGAACTTCCGCATCTCGGCGCCGAGAACTCCGAGTTACGCCAGAAGCGCCCTGGTGAATCGCACGCGCAGGCGCAGCACATCCGTTCGCAGGATCTCTCATCCTTCGACGTCAGGTTCCAGCGAGAGGTCGTAGAAGAAGATAAGTTGCCAGCTTCCCCGCCGTTCAAGAGGATGAAGGAGCTGAAGACGGAGGTTAATATTAGCTGACTTTGGGTTGCTGGTTTTTGGGTACTTCGAGTCACTGACATGTAGACCACTTAAGTCTGTCCTACATGTTTGTGACCACATTCGTTAATCAGCCAATTTGTGCCCTTCGTTTGCCGGTAACGCTCGATATGTTTGTTGTTACCTTTGGCAGGATCACTCCCCTTGCTTATCCTGTCGAAGGATGAAGTTGGATCTTGCCAGCATGCGGGAGGAGAACAGAGAGTTAGGGATCAAGATATTTCGGTACAGGCAGGCGGTGTCTTTCCTAGAAGTGGATGAGATCACGGCCTGTGCTCGTAGGAGTTGTGACGAGGCCATTCATCTGGGAGAACGGATCAAAGCTCAGCTTGTCTCTTTGATGGAAGTTGCAGAACGCGTGATTTTCAATGCTAGAGAGGCGCGGGAACGACTTCTGGTGGCTGAAGATCTCGCATAGCAGTTTAATCATGTGCGCTTATTAGTTGCCTACTACTTTTGTAATTATTCACAATTAAGTATGTATCAATGGCTTGCCTTTTGTGTGACGGAGGAAATTGCACATACCACCACTTGTTGGTGCAGTTTTTGCACATAACACAATTTGAGATTCTTTTTACACAAATAACCAGATTTTGACGTAAACTTTTGCACAAAAAACAACCTTACTCCATGTTTTCTTTTGTCTTCTAAAGACATGTAGGTGCTTCGAAAAATACCTCCGTTCCAATGCTTAAAGCTTAGTATATTTATCTTGAAAAGTCAAACCAAGTAAAGTTCGACCAAACTCTTAAAAGAATCTATCAGCACATATAATATTTTGTAGACACCATATGAAAATATAATTTATTTTCTATCTAATAATATTGATTTTGTATCTTGCATATTAATGCTTTTGGTAAAAACTTAGTCAAACTTAACTTAGTTTGACTTTCGAAAAATCAATTTAATCCTTAAGCTTTGGGACGGTGGTTCTAGACGTGGTCTAGACGTGTTTCAACATATTGCCTTCGCATTTTCTAAACGCATGGAGTTTCTTACAAAGTTTATTTTTCGAAATATTTTCGACTTTGTATTATTTTTATTCATTTCCCCCTGGTTGTCATGTTTTCTGTCCGGCTTCCCCAGCCATGCGCGCGTGACACGAGTAGTGGGAGACATGGTGCCCAAAGGGATAGCTTTTATTAATGGTGGCGACGGTTCCCTAGGCCAATGCTGGCGATACGTCTCATCGTCGCTAGCTGTGCCTTCCCCATGCGGCCGTATTAATGCACACCACTGCTCCTTTAGTCCTTTGCGCCTCCGCGGCTGATCAAGTAAGTTTGATCATAAAAGATGATCACATAAGCTCGATGATTACCTATAACCTAAAAATTATCTTAATTTGTAAACGAAGACATAAAATAACTAGTTGTTTGATTAGGAAAGACAAAGGAAATTTCTATTGAGATTGAGTTCATTTCATAGTTGTTATAGACACATAGCAATATTACCAAGAGATAGGATTGTAGAGAAAGCAATCCATAGGTATTTTGGAGGGTTCTCAATCCTTTGAATCAAGCAAGCTTTATAGGAAAAATCCCTATGTGTAAAAATCCTACTCCGTACAAGATACCTTTAGAAATCCTTTGAACCAAACAAACTCCGATTCATATTAGTAGACTATAATATGGATATATCTAGACACATTTTAGTTCAAGATTCATCCATATCATTTGACAAGTAATATGAATCGGAGTGAGTATATTAAATGGATTAGTATATATTGTTCGAAAAAATTAAGTTATACTGTACTAATAAAGAAACCATTTCTGTGGTCAAACTGATTTGACGGGACAGTAACTGCACCAGGACGTAGTGGCGTGCTATCCTAGCCGAAGTTTTACTCGGCGCATCGATGCAGCTGCTGAAGAATAAAAAAAGTCATATCCACTCCTACTCTTCACCTCCATCGTTTCCATCCTTGGCTCTCCACTTCCATCATCGTTCTCCACTCGCCAAGCGCTGCTAGCAAATTTTTTCATCCTCTAGATCTCCCATTTGCATAGCTTTCTCTCCTCACCCCTCCGCAGAACCGCAGCACTCCTCCTTCCCGCTCGACTCTCCTACAAATCTCCAATCACACATACTTGCTTCCGCCCTCTTAAATCCATCTCGTCTCCATGGCGGCATCGAACGACGACCAGCTGTATGGCGACTGGGGGAAGCTCCCCGCCGAGCTGTTCAATCTCATTGCCCAGAGTCTGGACGTTACAGTCGACGTCCGGCTGGCCGCATGCTCCAAAACGCTGTGCCGCCATGTCGCCGACAACATGAATCTACACCATTGGGATGGACCCTGCTTGCTGATGCCCGATTCTGCCCATTGGCACTATGATGATAGTAGTGCGCACCACACGGTGTACCACGTTGTGCCCCTCGACCATCCTCGGCGCACAGCCATCCTGCCGTTCATGGACAATAGATTCTGGGTTGGCATGAACGGCGACTGGATCGCCGGCGTGGACAGTGGTGGGAACTGGTTCCTCGCGAACATCTACACGCACCAAGAAATCTCCCTACCATCGTCGGAAACTTGCAACATTTTTCGGGAGGAATGGATTGGCTTCCCCGACTTGCCTCCTGAAAGGTACATGACGTATGGGCGTGCCATGTTTTTGTTGAAGATTGTAATTTGCGAAGTGCCCACAAAAGCTGGACATTACTCAGATTACAAGCTCATCGCTCTATTCAATTCTGGACTCGCTTACCTGGCTAATGGTAGCCAGGAGTGGAGGTTATTCTCTCTTGCTAGTTGGGGTGTAGATTACAGTGACGCCATCGAGCACAACGGCTTCATTGTTGCGGTGGATGGGTGGACCGGCACCACATATTGCTGGGATCAATCACAGGCCGGTAATTCTTCAATCCATATGATATACTTCGCAATAAATTTTAATATCAAGCGCATTCATGATATATTGTAACTGAATTAACTAATTGCTCAATAAGATTTTTTTCACCTTTCAAATGACTGTGCACCATTTAATTATCCAAACCTGACTGAACCATTGCTACAAACGAATTACAGTACTATATGCAGTGCACTAATCTGTCAACCCAAACCAGATTATTGCAGTATATGAATGCATTCCTGAATTAGTTACTGCATGCTCTTGTCAGAATATGAATAAGGAGCTTAGCCCTGGCCTCTTCATCAATTGATGCATGCAAACTTTCAATTTATTTGAATATTCGATGTACTCAAAGCTTTACAATCATGGATCAGATAAGGTCGAGACATGTATCTACCATCAATGAATATGAGTGTAATTAACATACATCTCAAATGGGAACAATTTTATTTCTTCGAGTTTTTATACAAGTATAATGACTGCATCCTCCATTTGATCCTACAAATGTGAAGTTGCAGCTACTGGTATTATTGTCTTCCTGAGCCATTCAAACACTAATTTTTTTTGGTCTCCGTTTACAATGCAGATGCACACCTTGCCCTGCCATTCGTGATCCCATCACCGATGGAGGATCCATTTGGCAGATGGTTTTTAGCTCGATCAGCCGATGGCAAGCGCTTGATGATCATCCATGAAGATCGGTATATACGTAGCAATGATCACCTTGAGCCTGCAGAAGTTCTGCATGATGGTAATGGCCTTATCCTGCGGGAGTGTCCTGCCCCTGTCATACATATTTTTGAGAAAGATCTATCCCTGATTGGACCCAATTGGAGTCGAGTTGACAGCCTTGGCACACACTCTCTGTTCATTGGACTGAATTATCCAATGAACCTGAAGATAAATGATGGCAATGCTCCTGATGGAAAATTGACTCCATTCATGAGGTCAAATTGTGTGTACATCGCGTACTATGCATTTCGGGAACCAGCATTTAGTTGTATTTGTCGTTGTAACCTGCAGCAAGGGGAAAATGAGCTCATGGGAGTTATCACCCTTCCAAAAGAAGGTTGGGGATTTCCCCGACAGGCGACAATGTGGTTTAAGCCTAGTCTGAAAAATATCCGCATGTTGATGCAACCCTAAACTGAGCCATGAATCTTTCTGGAGAAAATAATCTTTTTTGTACGATATATTTGAACAATTCAGTAACCTGTTCCGTATCTTAATATGCTCTTCCTTTTTTCTGAATCTTATATACCTTGACCCATTTCAGTGTGTCTGTTTACTCATTTTAGTGTGTATGTAGCCCACATTGAAGTAATCTAATCTTATTTAAACGGATGGTGATGAACTCTGTATTTCCATCCTTCGTAAACCGTGCATGTCTGTTTATTTTTAGTTTCATTTCAGCAACTATTATTAGTATATGCACACCTTTTTTTAATGTTGAGAGGAGTATAAGGGCATTACAATGCTATATACTATATGGCGCTAATAGAGAACAAATGAATGTCAAAAGATTGTAAAATCCTCCAGGTACTCTCCTTACAGCGCTAATTGCTGATGGCAGACTGACTTCCTGTTGGTTCCGGTGCTGTAGCTAGGACTGGTGAAAAGAGTTTCACGCCCCTTGCAGTAGCGCCTGTGTTGGACGTGCCCTAATGTTTTCCTGCTAAAAGTTGCAATCTTTTAAGCACTTGGGTACGGTATTTCCCCACCAGCCTGGATGCAGGCCGCCAAACGCGTCTTAACCAATGTTTAAAATAGCGTGTTAAATGAATTAGCGGCAGCCTCCTTCAAACGATATGAACGCTATATCGTGGTAATAGTGTGGTATATTTTAAATAGCATTTTCAAAATAATACTAAATATAGCCTAAAAATAAATAATTTTACTAGAGCGAATAGATATATATATAGTCCAAAAGTGACTGAATCATACATACATAACCACATATAGAAATAGATCTCAAGTATTTTAGAAGGCTAACATCAACATTTCACAAGGCAACAACATAGTATAAATTATTTATTAAAACATATTAGCATGAGCGATATTATCTTCTGACTTAGAAGTGGAACCAACAGATTGTAGTTCATCACCACGAAAAAGTGAAAGCAACTTGCCTGAAAAAAATAGCGCGCTAACACTATGAAGTAGGGCGATATAGCATGCTGTTTCGCAAATAGCGCCACAGCGTGCAAAATTACTAAGCGTGGACCCTCTAGATATGCTATAGCGCGCTTTTAGCGGAGAAATAGTTAACTGGGCTTCATTGAGGCCCTGGTTTGACAAAGCAGCCTGAGTACGCATCTAAAAAAAATCTGCCTGAGGACGCATGCTTGTAAAAATGAGAGAGCAGACTACAATTACTTCAGTCCCGAACCCTCTATCTCTCCCACCTACTTCACCTCTTTTACACTAATGACTGCCATGAACGGCTCGCCTCCTCCCTCCACCGGCAGCTGCCTGGCGGTAACGGCCGCCGACACAGATGAACATCGCCGATATTTCCTGAACTCAGCCGATTTGATCCACCGCATCCTCCAGCAGCTTGATGGACGTCCAGTCTCTTCTATCCAGATCGTGACTAGAGAAGGATCTACGAGTACATCCGTTTCTTACCCTTTGGCAGCGTCGGTTCCATCTCTCGCGGTACTTTCTTCTCCGCTGGAAGCACCATCTGGCTCGGCACTGATTTCCCTGGCGGCGGCACCAGCTTCTCCGGCTGCGCCGACCCCAACCCCCGCGGCACGGTCTTCTCCGGTGGCGGCACCACCAAAAGTGGCTGTAAGTTGTCCTGAACTCACTAGGATGCAGGTGTAAGTAGTCAATGATAGTTGGGGTTTTAAACAAGTTCTTTTTTCTTTAATGATGGGAAACTAGTATTCTTCTGCAAATGTTTTTTTAATGACGGGAAACAGTAGATGTTAAGTACTAGTTCTGGCAAAAAAAGATGTTAAGTAATAGTATCCATCACAGAGCAGGGTTTGGCAGTCTGAACATACAAATATATGCTCCATGTTACCTGTTTCAGAAAGTCTGAAAGCTTGCTCAGTACCTGTAAAATCAAATTGTCTTGCTGCTGCTAGATTTTGTGCAAACTAATTAAAGAGATAGCTAGATGCATTTTCTCCATGTATGTTACGTTCTGATTTATATGCTGTTGATTGATATATACCGTGCTTAACTAGATGCAGAAGCAAACTCGCTCCAACGTCAATGAGCAACTACGTCTTAGGACTGTCGATTGTACATGTCCTCTGCACCCCCCCGAGTTCAGAATTCAAAGAAACTCACTAGCCAAAAAGCCAAAGGTGACGGGCAGGCGTGATGCAGCAATTCAACGTTTTATATTAAAAGGGCGAGGGAAAGGCCGCCCTAAACGGGTTGGTCACTCGGCGGACCCTCCTCAGCCCTCGCGCTTCTATGTGCAACTGGATGGCAACGATGACATGTATATGTTGGTCATCCCCAGAGAATTCAAGCAATGTCTGAAAGGGATTCTTCCCAGGCCTATCAAGCTCAAGACGAGCGTAGGCTGCGCCTGGTATGTGCACATCGATGAGTACCAGGGTGAACTGGTCTTGAAGGATGGTTGGTTCGGGTTTGCAGAGGCGCATGAACTGCAGCTCGATGACATTCTCGTCTTCGAGGTGAAAGACACTTCCTTGATGAATGTGTTGATCTACGACAGTAACACCTCCACCCAGAGGGTAATATTTTGTGCTGATCACCCTTAGTTGCATGCATGATCTGCAGTGCTTTTAGGAAGAGGGGATCAGAAACACCTCAATATTTTATTGAATTAACTAGATGCTGCTTTTGGACCTGGGGTAGTGCCCTGCTGATGTTCATGCTGAACTTGGTTTTTGTATTAAGCTGAACTGGGGATCAGATACACTGTGATGAGACTTTGTTAATTAGCTAATATAGTATATGTTAGACATGTTTTATTTTACTTTAATTTACTGTGATATGCTGCGGTAGTTTCAATGTGCGGTCTGATGATTTGTATTATACCTAGCTACATGGAGCTCAACATTTTGAAATATTCATAGATTTGTAAGTGTAAATGTGATATATCCCATATGTAGTCAATGCTATCTTGTACGAGCTTGTAAAATCTCAGGGAAAAATACATTTTATTTTAGGAAGTGTAAAAGTGACCAATTTTTTTGATCTGATTGTAGCGAACGATTGTAGCGAACACAAGTGCAGATGGTCAAACCCCCAAAACTTCTCATATTCATTGTTACATGGTCGAGATATAAAGGTATTTTACGCACTGGTTTAATACTCAACTGCTTACATCCATGTTTGTTTGCAGTTTTTTTGACACCTCTTAATGCTCCCTCCGATCCATTTTTTTTTAGATACACAGTACAAACACAGACGCTCTCATATAGATGTATCTAGACACATATTAGTTGTAGAGACATCCATTTTATCATCAAGTAATGAGGATCAGATGGAGTATCGTTTTCATTTTACCAAAAGAAATGGATATACTGTATAGTACAACGTAGTCTGAGGCCCTTAGCTCTGAATGCAATTTCTGTGTGCACACTGATCGGATCATAACCCACACGACCTGTCTCACTGGTATGTAGGTCCGGGCCCCACCAGATACTGATAAAGCCCAGTGACCCGCCGGGTGAAGTTTTCTGTGTGGATTCCTGCGTACCTGGCTTCGTTCCTCCAAGAAACGCGCATTTTTTTGACCGGGGGGACACGCGCATTTATTCCCTTGCTGATGTATCATTCTCAGTTTCTCACAGCCCCCTCATGTTCAGATCTCCCCAGATCCCTCGCCGTCCATCTCCCCTGAGTCCTCTCCCTACACCACCGGCGTCCACCACCGCTCGGACTACGCGGCTTGGACTCCGTCCTCTACGGATGCGGCGACGTCGCACCTAAAAACTCCACTAAGGCGGCGCGGCATCCCCGATTCTCTCGGTCCATGGCTGCAATGGCGGTATGTTTCCCCCGAATCACTAGGGTTGCCGGTCACATCTTTATTATATCTAAGCTGTATTGCCGGTTGCTTAGCATTGTTTGATATAGACTATTTCTCTCATCCAGTGTATATATTAATCCTCTGGTAAAGACTCGGGCTACACATGCACGCATGCTAGCTAGGTTGGGACTGGATCTAATGTGTGCAATAATAATCGTTCAAATATGATATTGGTCAATCCACGGCCGATAATCACATATGAGGACACCGAGCATGCATGTCTGGCTTATGGACTCTTTAGGCCGACGCTGATTTTTTTTTGTTTGCTTGGTCGATCTGTACTGGCGGATGATGAACTGCAGATGCATTACTCTGATGCTAGACCTAGCCAGCAAGCATGCATGGCTCATGCTAGCTTGATTTCTATTCTCATAGCTACTATTTATATCGATTTGGCTTCTGCGATACAATGATACACTATGCTGAATAATTTGATGATACAAGGTTGTACATATCAGCCTAGCTAGATTCAGAAGCTTATTGTTCAGACTGTGTGTTCGATAAGAACAATGATCCGCTGACTTTGCTAGGTGCCTTTGATTATGCATTTGCTTGGAATTACGGTCAGAAGCTAGAGGCATTATCTAATTGAGGCCTCTTTTTTGCAGTGTTCAAACAAGAAGCTCAAGCTTGGAGAGAGCTTATCATGGAAGGAGACATCTGTAGAGCCAGCCCCAGTGTGCAAGGTGTTTAGGCGCATCGATGAGGAGAATACCCCTGACAGCTTCTGCAAGGTACTATGTACATCGGAGTTAGAGGTGATTACCATCCCCAGTCGTGTTCTACCCTGGTTTTACGGTGGGTGTCCAGAGTCCATCAACCTGAAGATGTCCACTGCATGCACCTGGATTGTGGACCTGAAGCAACAAGATGGCAATGTTTTAATGGACGCAGGATGGCCAGAGTTTGTCAAAGCACATGACTTGAAGGTAGGATACCTCCTGACCTTCAAGAAGATTGACACCAAATCATTGCAGGTGCTCATATTTGGTTACAATTGTTGTGAGAAGGTTATATGGTGTTCAGGTTATCACCCATCGCTGGGGCAACAAAATGAATCACAGCTGTATTAAGTTGTCTTACAAATGTTCTGTAGTATAATGATGATGTATTGTGGTGAACATGATGGTACCATTACTGGATTGTGGTCGAAAATAGATAGCTAAGAACTAAGTACTGTAGCATGTAGCATATGTACTGTTCATGGTCTCATTCCGGGTTCAAGTGCTACCCCATGTAGCACCACTTTTTTTTTGGGTTAGCCAGACAACCTTCCCAATAAAAAAAGTACTACCTTCCCTGCATGGGCCAATTGTTTGTACTTTTGGGCTGCCGCCGGCCATGTACATGGTGATTGCTGTCAGCCTGCTTGCTTCGCTGATAACAATCCAAAAACATTTAATGGGCCTCCGACTCATGCCATTGGGGCCCTTCCTAATTTAAACACGGAGATCCTATGATTGGCCCTCAAGAAACCGAGATTCTAAATATAAAGTTATTTTTATTTCGTATCAATTATGATTATGATTCTTTTTAAATGCGCATAGCCAGTATGCGCATCTACATGGGCTCTATATTTTGATATATTCATATAGTTGATTTCAAAATTTTCATAAATTATTTAAAGTTCCAAGATTTATTCTATTAGTGTGCAAGATCTTAGAGTGTATTTGTAGTTTAAAAAAATGACAAACCTCTTCATCAGATTGTTGTTAACAAGTGTAGTGTTGTGAACCCAAAATATATTACATACTTCCTCGTAGATCAAATTTGAACTAATTAAGTTGAACTAAACCCGGATCAACAGTTAGTATGGATTATGTGCATGGAGTACGAAAAACAAATGAATAGGCAATATTTCAGTTTTTCCTTCAGTTGAGAATGCTAGAGCAGGACCCATTTGCCAGTAGCGTCCCTCAACATTTGAAGGTAAAGACAAACAAAAGGGATCGAAAAAAGCAAGTATCCTACATATCTCGGGTTAAAACATATCGAGAAATCACATATTTCTTGTACATAGAGGCTGACATCGTGGACCCATCGGCCAGCCGTGGAAAAAAATCCAAGAAAGGAAACAATTATCGTACAGAGAAGCTGACATGTGGGACGCATTTTGCAGCAGCGTCCTCAACTTTAACAAAGGCGGCAGGGGATCGAAAGAAAAAGCAAAGTTCCCAGAAATCAGCGGTCAAAAATAAATCCAAGAAATGAAATGTTTATTGTTCATAGAGGCTGACATGTGGGACCCACGAGCCAGCAGCGTCCTCAACGTTTCAAAGGCGGCAGGGGATCGAAAAAAAGGCAAGTGACCATATATCAGGTGCCAAAAATAATCCAAGGAAACAAACTTTTATTGTACATAGAGGATGACATATGGGTCCCGTTTTGCAGGAGCGGTCTCACATTTTCCAAGGCGGCACGGGATCGAAAAAAAAGAAAGGAAAGGTTTATCGTTCAGAGAGGCTGAGATGTGGGACCCATGGGCCAGCAGCGTCCTCTTAGTTTCAAAGGCGGCAGGGGATAAAAAAAGGCAAATAGCCAGTAATTAGGGTCAAAAATAAATCAAACAAAGGAAACTTTTACTGTTCATAGAGGCTGACAGGGACCCATGAGCCAGCAGCGTCTCAACGTTTCAGAGGCGGCATGAGATCGAAAGAAAAAGGCAAATACCAAGAAATTATGGGTCAATAATAAATCAAACAAAAGTTTTATTGTTCATAGAGGCTGACATGTGGGACCCTGAGCCGGCAGCGTCCCCAACGTGTTAAAGGCGGCAGGAGATAGAAAGACAAAGGCCAAAAATCAGTTGGTAAAAAATCCAAGAAAAGAAACATTTACCGTTCTGAGAGGCTGACATGCGGGACCCATGAGGCAGCAGCATCCTCAACGATTCCAAGGCGGCAGGGGATCAAAAGGGGTCAAAAATAAATCCATCATAGGAAACTTTTATTGTTCAAAGAGGATGTGGGACCGACCTGCCAGAGCGTCCTCATCGTTTCAAAGGGGGGGGGATCAAAAGAAAACGGTAAATAGCCAGAATTTAGGG
The DNA here is from genome assembly GCA_030979885.1 of Lolium multiflorum. Taxonomy (NCBI): domain Eukaryota; kingdom Viridiplantae; phylum Streptophyta; class Magnoliopsida; order Poales; family Poaceae; genus Lolium; species Lolium multiflorum. The sequence goes on along the minus strand of CM061749.1, from coordinate 180,914,261 downwards.
GTAAAAAATAAATCCAATGAAGGACACTTTATTGTTCATAGAGTATGACATGCGGGACCCATGAGCCAGCAGCTTCCTCAACGTTTCAAAGGCGGCATGAGATCGAAAGGAAAAGGAAAGTGACCAAATATCAGAGCCAAAAATAATCTAAGAAAAGAAACTTTATTGTGCATAGAGAATGACATGCGGGTCCCATTTTGCAGCACCGGTCTGAAGGTTTCAAAGTCGGCATTAGATCGAAAGAAAAAGACAAGTGCCAAATATCAGGAGCCAAAAATAATCCAAGAAAAGAAACTTCTATTGTACATAGAGGATGACATGCGGGTCCCATTTTGCAGCAGCGGTCTCAATGTTTCCAAGGCGGCACATGACCAAAAGAAAAAGGAAGTAGCCAGAAATAAGGGTGTCAAAAAATCCAAGAAAAGGAATATTTCAATTGGGCTGCTTCTGGCCATCTGGGCCTTCAAACTATCCCGCTGGACGCCTTTTGATTCGTACAATTTCAGCCCATTCCAAAACAGGAAAGTCCTATGCCTCGCAAAGACAAAAAAAACAAGGAGATTCAACATATAAGTTTGTTTATGTAAAAATAAAGATTTAATTTATCCCTTTGCAATAGCTCAGAGCAAAATACACTGTTTATTGTCCGCAAAATAATCAAGATATCACATGTTTCTTATACGGGGAGGCTGACATCGGGGACCCATGCGCCAGCAAGCGTCGTCAACGTTTTAAAGGCGGCAGGGATGGAAAGAAAAAAAAACCAAAAATCTGTTGGTATAAAATCCAAGAAAAGAAACATTTTCGTTCTGAGAGGATAACATGCGGGACCCATGAGGCAGCAGCATCCTCAGCGTTTAATGTTAGAGGCTGACATGTGGGACTCGTGAGCCAGCAGCGTCCTCAACATTTTAAAGGCGGCATGAGATCGAAAGAAAAATAAGCCAAAAATCATTTGGTATTCAAAATCCAAGAAAATAAACATTTACCGTTCTGAGAGGATGACATGCGGGACCCATGAGGCAGCGCATCCTCAACGATTTCGGCAGGGGATCAAAAGAAAAGGAAATATCTAGAAATTAATTAGGGGTTCAAAATAAATCCATCAAAGGAAAGTTTTATTGTTCATAGAGGATGACATGTGGGAACGACCTGCCAACAGCGTCCTCATCGTTTCAAAGGGGCAGGAGATCAAAAGAAAAAGGCAAATAGCCAGAAATTAGGGGTAAAAATAACTCCAAGAAAGGAAACTTTTATTGTTCGTAGAGGATGACATGCGGGACCCATGAGCCAGCAGCTTACTTAACGTTTCAAAGGCGGCATGAGATCGAAAGAAAAAGGAAAGTGACAAAATATCAGGAGCCCAAGATAATCCAAGAAAAGAAACTTTATTTACATAGAGGATGACATGCGGGTCCCATTTTGCAGCAGCGGTCCCAACATTTCAAATGCGGCTTGAGATCAAAAGAAAAAGAAAGTAGCCAGAAATTAGGGGGTCAAAAAATCCAAGAAAATAAAGTTGATGGACATAGAGGATGACATGCGGGTCCCATGAGCTAGCAGCTTACTCAACGTTTCCAAGGCGGCAGGGATCAAAAGAAAAAGGAAATAGCCAAAAATCAGAGGGTGAAAAAAAAACAAAGAAAATGAACTTTTATAGTACATAGAGGATGACATGCGGGTCCCATGAGCCAGCAGGTTCCTCAACGTTTCAAACGTGGCATGAGATCAAGAAAAAGGCAAGTGACCAAATATCAGGAGCCAAAATTAATTCAAGAAAAGAAACTTGATTGTACATAGAGGATGACATGCGGGTCCCAATTAGCAGCAGCGGTATCACCGTTTGAGAGGCTACACGGGATCGAAAGAAAAAGGCAAGTGACCAAATATCAGGAGCCAAAAATAATCCAAGAAAAGAAATTTTATTGTACGTAGAGGATGACATGCGGGTCCCATTTTGCAGCAGCGGTCTCAACGTTTCCAAGGCGGCACTAACCAAAAGAAAAATGAAGTAGCCAGAAATCGGGGGTGAAAAAAATCCAAGAAGAAAGATTTCAATTGGGCTGCATCGGACATCTGGGCCTTCGAACTATCCTGCTTGGCCTTTTGGCTCGTACAATTTCAGCCCACTCCAAAACAGGAAAGTTCCGAATTTTCTAAAAAAACAGGAAAGTCCTATGCTTCGCAAAGACAAAAAAAACAAGGAGATTCAACATATAAGTTTGTTTATGTAAAAATAAAGATTTAATTATCCGTTTGAAATAGCTCAGAGCGCAATACATTGTTTATTGTCTGCAAAATAATCAAGATATCATATGTTTCTTGTACGGGGAGGCTGACATCGGGGACCCATGAGCCAACATCAACAATAAAAAAAGGGAAAGGAAAAATAAATGAATCAAGAAAAGAAACTTTCGACCGATGACATCATGACCCAGGGGCCGACGGCGTTTATTGTTCATAGAGGTTGACATGTGGGACCCGTGAGCCAGCAGTCCTCAACGTTTTAAAGGCTGCAGATCGAAAGAAAAATAAGCCAAAAATCGTTTGGTCAACAAAATCCAAGAAAATAAACATTTACCGTTCGAGAGGATGACATGCGGGACCCATGAGGCAGCAGCATCCTCAACGATTCCAAGGCGGCAGGGGAAATAAAAAATTAGGGGTTCAAAATAAATCCATCAAAGGAAACATTTATTGTTCATAGAGGATGACATGTGGGACCGACCTGCCAACGGCGTCCTCACGTTTCGAGGGGGCGGAGATCAAAAGAAAAAGGCAAATAGCCGAAATTAGGGGTCAAAAATAACTCCAAGAAAGCAAACTTTTATTGTTCGTAGAGGATGACATGCGGGACCCATGAGCCAGCTTACTCAACGTTTCAAAGGCGGCATGAGATCGAAAGAAAAAGGCAAGTGACAAAATATCAGGAGCCAAAGATAATCCAAGAAAAGAAACTTTATTGTACATAGAGGATGACATGCGGGTCCCATTTAGCAACAGCGGTCTCAACGTTTCAAATGCGGCTTGAGATCAAAAGAAAAAGAAAGTTGATTGTACATAGAGGATGACATGCGGGTCCCATGAGTCAGCAGCTTACCCAACGTTTCCAAGGCGGGGGATCAAAAGAAAAAGGAAATAGCCAAAAATCAGAGGGTGAAAAAAAAAGAAAATAAACTTTTATAGCACATAGAGGATGACATGCGGGACCCATGAGCCAACAGGTTCCTCAACGTTTCAAACGTGGCATGAGATCGAAAGAAAAAGGCAAGTGACCAAATATGAGGAGCCAAAAATAATTCAAGAAAAGAAAGTTTTATAGTACATAGAGGATGACATGCAGGTCCCATTTAGCAGCATTGGTATCACCGTTTGAGAGGCGACAGGGATCAAAAGAAAAAGAAATTGCCAAAAATCAGAGGGTGAAAAAAACCAAGAAAATGAACTTTTATAGTACATAGAGGATGACATGCGGGTCCCATGAGCAGCAGTTCCTCAACGTTTCAAACGTGGCATGAGATCGAAAGAAAAGGCAAGTGACCAAATTTGAGGTGCCAAAAAATCCAAGAAAAGAAAGTTGATAGCTCATAGAGGATGACATGCGGTCCCATTTAGCAGCGGTATCACCGTTTGAGAGGCGGGGGATCGAAAGAAAAGGCAAGTGAAAAAATATGAGGAGCCAAAAATAATTCAAGAAAAGAAAGTTTTATAGTACATAGAGGATGACATGCGGGTCCCATTTAGCAGCGGTATCACCGTTTGAGAGGCGGCAGGGGATCGAAAGAAAAAGGTAAGTGACCAAATATGAGGTGCAAAAATAATTCAAGAAAAGAAAGTTTTATAGTACATAGAGGATGACATGCGGGTCCCAGTTAGCAGCAGCGGTATCACCGTTTGAGAGGCGGGGATCGAAAGAAAAAGGCAAGTGACCGAATTTGAGGTGCCAAAAAAACTCCAAGAAAAGAAAGTTGATTGCACATAGAGGATGACATGCGGGTCCCATTTAGCAGCAGCGGTATCACCGTTTGAGAGGCGGCAGGGATCGAAAGAAAAGGCAAGTGACCAAATTTGAGGTGCCAAAAAAACTCCAAGAAAAGAAAGTTGATAGCTCATAGAGGATGACATGCGGGTCCCATTTAGCTGCAGCGGTATCACCGTTTGAGGCGGCGGGATCGAAAGAAAAGGCAAGTGACCAAATTTGAAAAAAAACTCCAAGAAAAGAAAGTTGATAGCTCATAGAGGATGACATGCGGGTCCCATTTAGCTACAGCGGTCTCAACGTTTCCAAGGCGGCAAGGGATCAAAAGAAAAAGGAAGTAGCCAGAAATCAGGGGGTCAAAAAAATCCAAGAATAGAAAGAATTTTGGTTCATAGAGGATGACATGCGGGACCCATGATCCTGCATCATAAACGGCTCGATCGGAGAACGTTGAACGAGATGGCGCGATCGAGAAAAACAATACCAGAGAGGCTGCCATCTAGGCCCTACATCCCTCGGTGGTGCGGATTTGCGTTGACTCGGCCGGCGAACCCGAGATTTCGAGATGCACCACGTCCCGGGCCACCATACGCGACGTTTTGGCCGTTTTCGTCGGGCTAGGTGGCCTCAAAAACGAGAAAAAAAACGTTTTGACATGCACAACGGAGAGACCAAAAATCGGCGGCGATGGTCACCAGCAACCACGGCGCGACTTCAACTTCGTCGGGCATGGCAACTTTTCTTGTAGTGACTAGTGAACTGTGGACCCCGGTCCATTCTTTTACATCTGAAATACAATCTACTGCAATCTCTGTTCTATGTTATTCTTCGCAAACTATTATCACCAGATTTTGGCCAAATCAGGAGATGGGCCGTAAGTGAAGATGGGCTTGAAGGACGTACATGTGGAGCATCTTCGAAGCGGCCTTGCGCTAAGAGTTTGGGCTAAATTGCCCGTGTATCTGTAATATAGTAGATCGTATCGTGTTTAGAATTAACAGATAGAGTCTGGCCCGTGCACGGTTAGGTGCACGCCTCAATTAGAAAGTCCCTTGGACTATAAATATGTATCTAGGGTTATCGGAAAAGGAGGACAATCACGTTCACAACAAACACAAATCAGGCGCATCGCCACCCCTTCCTTCGAGGTTTTCTTCCGGGTAAGCATCATGCTGCCTAGATCGCATCTTGCGATCTAGGCAGTACACGTTTATTCGTCTACCTTGTGCTGCTCGTGCTGAAGCGTTGTTGATGGCGAGCAGCACTACTTATCATTAGGTGTTTAGGGGCTTGCATTGATGCTTTCTCGTGCATATCTGCGTGGCAATGCCGTCCCTCGACAGCTGCCCTTACACCTATCTGGGTGTAAGGGCAGCATCTTGCTTGTTCGTTACTTAGTAGATCCGATCCGTTATAGTTGCTCCTTGCTCCGCAGGGATTAGTTTAATATCTGCATAGTTAGGCCTTATGGGGTCGGACGATCCGGTAGTGCGTTAGGTGTTGTTTAACCTGCAAGGGATGTTCGGGAATCAACGTTATGTTGGTTTTTAGGCCTCTTGTAGGGGTAGTTTGCATCATCTTCCGTATGCTAGGCCCGACTACACGTAGGACGTTCAGGTTATGCGGTGAAAACCCTAAACTATCGTAGATCGGTTTAGCTTTGTTTTGATCAAGCAGGATCCCCATGTCATTGCAAATCCAACGTGAACCATGGGGCGATCGGCTCTTTGAGCCGATCCACGGCAACCTGAGAGCCGATAGGGCTCGTATTTAATGTTTACGTGTCTACCATGCAGGAACAATCGAAGCACTCTAACACCTTCCTGATCGGGTCTAGGTCGTGGCACGCCCTAGCAACCGCCAGGACGGCCTGGAAGACTTGCGGGACGACGCGAGGTGCCAGGGTCCACTAAGCGGCCTTGGAAGCCTCCCGGCTCTTCGTGTTGCTTAACCATTGCCCGCCGGTGGGTTTTGGCAGGTAACACAAACAAACATCATTCTCCACACCATACGTTTAATTCTTTGTTTTCAGCAAGCCGGTGAGATTGACAACCTCACTGTTACGTTGGGGCAAAGTATTTTGATTGTGTTGTGCAGGTTCCACGTTGGCGCCGGAATCAGGTGTTGCGCCGCACTACACTCCTTCACCAACAACCTTCACGTGTCCTTCATCTCCTACTGGTTCGATAAACCTTGGTTTCATACTGAGGGAAACTTGCTTCTATACGCATCACACCTTCCACTTGGGGTTCCCAACGGACGTGTGCTTCACGCGTTATCAAACCTCCACCATCAACTCAAACCATGGTTCCATTGCCCACCACATATAGTCATATTCATAGTTATGAAAATAGTATTTTTGCTTTTCATGCAAGAGTGATAAGTATAGTACTTTGCAAGTAATTTGATAAAAATACTCAAAATGACATGAGCAAGCAATGAACTTGCCTTTCTTGACTGCAAGATTATGCAGTCAAGGTCTTCGATATGCAATAACTCCAAATTCTGAAATAGCATCATCGTACGGTAAGGACAATGTTTAAAAGATTGGCAAGGATGCAATAATGCATAAGTATGAGATGCAATCGCTCTAAGCATAACCTAACCCCGATGATTTAGGATTAGTGAGTTGGAATGATTGGTTTAGGGTGTGTTGCACTTTTAGAGATGGTTCACAAACAAGGTTCTTATTAAGGTTTGATTAACTTGGTAGCATGAACAAGTAGTGTAATGCCTCACAACAATAACATTACTAGTACACAATAATAACATTTGGTATAACCCTAACAGGTAATGAACAATTATCAGTTTTAGTATTATATGACATGGTTAATGATTAATTATCATACACTTCAAAAGAATAACTTTTGAAGAACATGTTCCTTAATAAAGAACAAGTATGATGATTAGATTTGTGGAGTTCTATGGTTGACTATGGGTTCCAAAATAGTTTCTTGAGTAAGTATTAGATGGATCACAACAATGTTGGATTCATCAACATCTTGAGCTTGTATGGTTTTAATTAAGCATAAGCATCGGAAGCAATTAATTATACATGGTTACTTATCATGGTTGGTTATCTTACTGATGATAGATAGCTATGGTTTTATAGGTCCTATTAGGCAGGGTTGTTGCCTACTCTCTATTTACTTCAAAAGAATAACTTTTGAAGAACATATTACTTAAGTTATAATAATTATTTCAATTAAGGCTTCTGTTGCCTAGGTTTGCTATTGGATCCCCTAAGTAAGGAATAATTGGTTCCTAAATAGGATGATTCACAATTCTTTAGTACTTGTAGGTAGGGGTGGGCATTCGGTCATGACCGAAAATTTGGTTTTTGTATTTCGGTCTATTTCAAATTTGGCCAGAAAAAATAAAGACCAAAATATATTTGTTACTTTTATTACCCGATAAATTCGGGTACTCAATAATTCAGGTTCGGGTTCGGTCATGACCGAACAGTGTGGCCGACGTTGTCAACGCAAAAGTTAGACATTATTTAGTAAAAGGTTGGCAACATTTTAGATGTATTTTGGATTTTTTTCATTGCATATATTATTATCAATTGGCACGAATAAATGTTCAACAATCTAAACAAAAATGTAACAACGCTAGAGAAGTTTATGAACATTCAACAATATCACATGTCACACATATCGCAAAATCTTAAGATTGGTACTGTCTTACGTAAAATTTGGTCAGTTCGGTCTATTTGGTTACTCAGAACAAAATGACCGAATTGACCAAACTTAATTCGGTCTATAAAATTTTCTACCCAATATTTTATCGGTCATTTTGGTCTCGGTCTTTTCGGGTTCGGTCTCGTTTTTTCGGTTTCGGTCATCGGTTTTTTTGCCCACCGTGACTTGTAGGGTTTAGTGGAGTATGGGTATGCAATGCAAAATATTGGACATGGTTGCTATTAGAGTTCATCACAATAGTGTCATACTAAATATGGATAACTAAGGATGATGGACTTGGTAATAGGAACTAGGGTTTACACTTAGGTGGTCCTACCAGATATGTATAGATGAAACATCCATTTATTAGTAACAAGGTTTCTAATCATGGATCTATAAGTGAAAAGAAAGTAACATGATCACATTTTATAACCTAGGGTTTAGGGTTAGAAGCAATTTAGACTTCACGTAAAATAATAGAGTTAGGGTTTGGTTCACAGTGGAATTAGGGTTTTATGGTTTCACATGGGATTAAGAAATTATAATTTGATTCATAATGGAACTAGGGTTTCCTATTTGCCATATAGTTCGTAAGTTAATAACTTTGTTATATAGTTGAAGTTATTAATGACCTTAAAATTAAAATAATAGTGGACTTGGCATTTTATTATTTTTAGAAGATTAATATTTAAGATAAATATTATTCAGGGTTTAAATCCCTCTAACAAGGATTTAATAAGATAATGATACAAGAAAATTAGTTTTAGTGTTTTCTTTATTTAATTAATGGTTTTTATTTATTTTAGAAATTTTTCCTAATTATTGAATTTTAATTGAATTTAGGATAAAAGAAAAGGCTTAAATAATAAAGGTTAAAACAATTAAATTTTTATTTAAAATAAAATTTTCATATTATATTTTTATTATATATTTTTTATTTTTGTGAACATTTTGATATCTCATTTGTATTTTTCTGAGCTAAAATGAATTTTATATATACTTGCAAATTTTCAGATATTTTCTGTAATTTGGAAATGACCTAAAATACTAAATGTACCGGTTGGGCTCTACCCTAAGACGCAAACAGGTGGGACCTGTGTCCACCTCAGCTGCCACGCAGGCGAAGACTGGTCAAGGTTGCTCGTGGTGTTTGACCTCACCGACATTTAAACACCGGCGACCATCTGAGGACGGCGCCGACGCTACAGGGCTTCCGCGGACACGCGGTTTGCTCCGTTCGAACCAAAAGGTGATTTTAAACCTAATGGTGGCCGTGCCTCCACGAAATAGTCATCGGAACTACACCGGTGACCATGTCCTGCGGCGGCGCACTACGGCGAGACATCAATCACGAGCTACGTGCGACGATAGGATGCGATAGGGAGCTCTAAAGAAGCGCGTGCTCACCCTAATGATGATGGTATGGTCGATGGCGACGATTGTTGACGGAGATGACCGGGAAATCGCCGATTCCAGCGAGGTGCTGCAGAAGGGAATGGCTCGATTCGCCTAGCTCCGTCCTCCCCTTGATGCCAGGCTCCTCCCAGATGATGGACACAACGAGGCGCACCTCCTCAACTTCCTCTTGGACGTTGGGATGAATCCAGTTTCCAGGTTCTTCCTCGACACCGGCGGCAACTAGCAGTCAATTGCGAGAGGTAGAGAGGGAACAAGAGAGCGAGGATTGGCGGGGATGAACTAGGGTTCTACGGTGGAGCTCTGGGCAGCTTTATAGCTTAGGGCATGGTCGGAATCGACGCCACGTCGTCGGAGACGGCGCAGATGCCACGGTGAAGTCGGTGTGTGCAATGTGCACAAATCGTGGCGCAAAATATGTCGACAGACTCGTCGTGATTAGCTCGGGGTTTTGGAATGGTCAACTACATCTGGAAAAGTCCATATTGGCGGCTAGGACGTGGCTCTCATCGACGGTGAAGCCTCCACGCAGTGGAAAGTTTGAAGATGACGCTCCTCTGTGCGTGCGCCCTACGTGAAGGGGTAAGTTGGTTGGGCTGCTTCTGGTGATGGTCGGGCTGCGATTTGGGCTGCTGGTGGGCTGCGGTGCTGGGCTAATTTGGCCTATGTGGTATACTTATCTCTCTTTTCTTTTTCTGTTATTATTTTCTGTTGTGAATTCAAATCTGAATTCTTTTCTATTTTGCAGGTCTTGCTTGTTTAAATTATACAAGGATTAATCTAAGATATTGCAAATACTTTAGTGCTGTATTAGGAAATATTTAGATGGGTAGTAACATATTTAATTATTACATACTATTGGAATTTGAGTTAAATATTCCAATAGGAAAGGTTGTTTGAATACTAACAATGGAGTATTCAAATAATCTTTCGAAAGCTCTTCTAATTATATATCTAGTAATAGGTAGGGTTTTATTTGATATTACTTTGTAAGAAATAATTTATAAAGCATAACTTATTACTTAGTTTCTTATTTAAGAATTTGATCTCATGACATTATTTTATGTGCTCATTTATCTGATAAGGACATGGGACTTAGGTTAAATATATTCCAAGTTTACTATTACTATTGTGTTTAATCTAGCTTTGAAATACGTAGAGTGGGTATGGTTTTCATCATGGTTGTTGATGTCTACGCACACTTAAATTCTTGTAGAGAGTGTTGGGCCTCAAAGTGCAGAGATTTGTAGAACAGCAGCAAGTTTTCCTTAAGTGGATCACCCAAGGTTTATCGAACTCAGGGAGGTATAGGTCAAAGATATTCCTCTCAAGCAACCCTGCAATTACGATACTAGAAGTCTCTTGTGTCCCCAACACACCTAATACACTTGTCAGATGTATAGGTGCACTAGTTCGGCGAAGAGATAGTAAAATGCAAGTGATATGGATGAATATGAGTGGTAATAACAATCTGAAATAAATATGGCAGCAAGTAAACATGCATTAAAACAGTAAATAAATGGTGATTCAATGTTTGGAAACAAGGTCTAGGGATCATAATTTCACTAGTGGTCACTCTCAACAATGATATCATAAAGGAATAGAAATATAAGCACTTCACTATGCTACTCTGAACTACTCTCTGGTTGGATAACGAATGTAGTGACCTCACCCGGTAGGGTGCCGATCCCTGTGCTTTATTGTGCTAGTCCCTGGATCAATCGCTAGCACACACAGTTTAAGATGTAATACCACGAAACAAAGGTCTTTATTACATCGCATGATCCATATATACATAATGACTTACAATTTGCATAGCACAAGGCTAGCATTACATCAGAGTTTTACAACGAACAAACATATAGCATGGAGTCCTTCATCTTCATGTGCCACAGGCGAGCATGTTGAGGATAGACTCGTAACCCTAATCATCGTATCTCACTCGTCTATCAAAATATCTGCAACAGGTAAAGTTACAGCCAAAAACATTTGGTCAATACTTTGAATGTATTGGCAAGATGTCACTATTTAGTGGACACAAATGGCACCTAATACCTACATGTATATTTGGCTGGTGGAGTTTAGGCTCTTTGCAGAAAAGCGAGCATTTTCCCTACCTTTTGTAAACATCATTTTTCTTTGAAAATATAACCCTAAAAGCATGAACTCAAGTTCTCATCACGCTGGCTCACCAGGGATAGACACTAGAGTCCAGCTTAATGCTACCCAAGTTTACCCATCAAGTTTTATTATGAAATTGGGATGAGAGAGATCTTCCAACAGCTCCAGGTCCAGTTGCTCAAAGTTGTCCGTAACCGGGAACACGGCTAAGTACTTAGTTTTTACACTCTGCAGAGGTTTGTACACTTTACCCGCACGACTTAGTCAGCCCCTTTTCCACCATGATGCTCATTTTGCTCAAATGGTTGGGAAAAGACTAAGACGAGACTATTTTCGGAAGTAAGGCCCTGAGCCCTCAGGACGGACCCGTACCAACCTACACATCTACATCTGCTGGTCACGTCGGGACAGGTCCCTACAACCTACTTAGTCAAGACAGAGCCCATATGACATGCGGCTGTACAAGAAGCTACTAAACATGAAACCTGTCCAATCTCTTTTGTTCCTGGGCGGCGGACCCCACCAATTTTCACCGTGCAGACGCTCCACTCGTACCAATCCGCCCAGGTGTTTCATTCATCAAGTTGTTTTCATTTATAACACAAAAACATATTTTCTTCATCTCATCTTATCATGATATCCCAACCACGTATCTAGCAGCATGGCTAAGCAAAACTACCTACGATGGCAACTTAAGGGAAACTAGAGGAATCCTAAGACTATAGGATTAGCATAGCATATATACTTTAAAAACATCCTACACATGCAATATCTACTAAGTAAAAACTACATGCATAGAAAACATAGGACATGAGTGACACTTGCCTTTTTGTAACTGATGATCGCACACTTCTCACAATCACACGCGTTGCACTCCGTACAAACTATAAGATAAAGTAAAACAACATAAACACACCATTCAAAAGCAAAGCAGCTAGCACACATAGATCAAATTAAGTAATTTCGTTTTACTATTTCTCTGGTTACTATTTAATGTGTGACAACGGTTTATGTTTTGCAAGAGACAGTTTGAGGATTTCGCCTTGAGAGTTTGATGTATTTGAATTATATGGAGTCAAGATGATTTTTGAAAGATAGTGCATCTATGATACTATTGGAAGTCTATGATCAATAAATCTAATAGGGATAGGGGATTGATCAAAAATGGTTGATAGATTGTGTGCTATGATATAAATAGTTTTTGGTGTCCAATGTAAAGTTATTCGAAGTGGATGAGTTCAAATGGTTTAAACAGATGTAGTATTAGGTAGTGCATTTCAGTATCTTCTTTTTGCAAAAAGGAATATATTTTTAATAGTATGTATATATTTGGATACACGACTAGAATAAAGTTTAAATTCAATTTCAGCATACAAATTCGGAAATTTATTAATTCAGAAATGTAATATCACTAGACAGATAATTTTACTACGAATCCAACGCAAATAGAATTATCCAAAACGGAGCTATATAGCTAGAGATATGGAATTTCAAAGTTCTTACGTGAACTAGTACAAAGCATGTGAACTAATCAATCGATCAGATGATAAGAATAGACCCGTGCTGTTACAGTAGGTGATCTAAGCAGGACCATATGTACGGATCGAACGAGCAGGATGATGGTGTTGTACCAGGAGCAGTAGGCAACGCAGGTGTTCAGGAAGACGGTGACAGCCGGCTCGTACGTACGTGGTCGACGGCGACGCTCCAGTGATCTCCGGGGCTTGGGTAAGGTGGCTTCCATCTGCTCTCATCAGGCGGGGGTCCTGTGGTGGCGTCGTTCATCACAACGGGAGTCGGTTCAGTATGTAGACAGCTACAACAAATCTATCGACATGATGACATACCGGCTGCAGCAGGTAACGCGATGATGATGGCGGACTCGGACATGGTCGATGGTGGCGCTTGGGTACTCCTCTTGGAACGACGACAGCGGTTGGCTGGAACGCCGGCCGGCTCGGGATGTCGACGGGAGCGAGGTTCCGGTGCTCCCCCGTGACGATGGAGTGGACTACGGCGTCGATTTTCTACGCGATAAAACAAGAGAAAAGGGCTCAGGAGATGCGCAAGAACATGACGATTAAGAGCATACCGAAAGGTGGCGGCGGAGCCCTACGGTGTCGCCGAAAACGTCGAAAACTGTGGCGGCCGAGATGGAACTTCGGCAACAAATTGGTTCACCGTAGTGTCCTGAAGGTAGGCGATGATTAGGAGAGTATAATAGTGAAAAGAATCTTGGAAAAGATTACTGTACGAGACACTCTGCCGATGAACTGAAGTTTTGACTGATCTAGATCTTCTCCTCACAGCCAGTATAGGAATCCTTCAGAACGAAAATGAGGGAGGACGGCTAGGGGCACGAAGTGACGCGGTCAGCCTGTCTATATTGAAACTGAGGAGGGAGAACGGAAAATGAATGCCAGTGAATGGCATTTAGAGCACGACGACGGTTTACAAAATTAGAGAGCCTAAATGAAAAATAAATTTCCTGAATGAAATCTCTATTGAATGAGGAATAATTTTCGTATTGAATTCGACAGTAATCGGTGGCTAGAATTGAGTAGAGAAAGGAGGAAAGATTTAATGTCCCTCGACCTCTTCTTCTGTATACGTGAACGAACTATGAAGAAGACGACCAGCTCGTTCGGTGTAGATGGGCCAACCTGGAGCGGCCCATGTTGGTTTGTCTCATTTTTTTTCTTCCTATTCTTTATTTATTCTTTTCCTGATTTCTTTCATAACTTTTGTTTTAGGTCTTCAAATTGATTCAAACAAATTTATAAGAAAATTTAAAAGTAAAAATATAGTTTTAGGAATCTAAGGAACCTGTTTAATATCCGTTAGTGAAATAATAAAATATAATTATATGCACTTTCGCATATATGGCTACTTGGGCAATATTTTGCAAATAGAACTTCTAGGATTTTGTTTTCTCAAATAAAAAAAATCTATTAAGGATTTGAAAACCTTGGAAGTAAAAATATGTTTGATTTGAAAATACTTTGAAACCAAAAGTTCTTGAAAACACCATTTTGGGAAATAGTTTTAAATAACTTTAAAAAGTTTTAATTATTTGTGAAATTTCAATCAAGTTCAAACAATCAAGCATTAAATTTATTTTTATTTTACATTCCAAAATATCGAAAATTTTGGGATGTGACAGACTACCACCCTTAAAAGGAATCTCGTCCTCGAGATTCGAGAAAGGCTAGAAATAGAATATAGGTTTGGGATAACTATATGTGCTCTACCACCCTTAAAAGAAACTTTTGTAGTAGTCCTCGAGGCTTGGGTTCAACCTAGGCTCATATGGGGCATATCTTGAGTGGCTTTCAACTTCATTTCTAATAGGTGGGTGTCTATTAACATAGCTTGATATTCTTCACTTCTCAAGATGGCTTGTGTAGAGCTTCCTCTCGGTAGGGTTATGGTGTAGATAGCATGGCTTTCGATCTACTTTTGACATTGAACGATCACACTTTGGGTCAACCAAAAGTCCAAGATGAGTAGGCTTCACGAAATCCTTCATCATACTTCTTGTTGGCATCTTCGAAAGTCTTCCACTACACTTCAAAAGTCAGCTGGTGGTCATCCTCACCGTATTCCTACGCTTGGCAACACTTGCCCAATACTATGGAGGATATAAAACTATCTCCCTAAGGTTTAAGCTTATCAACATCGTCTCTCTTATAGGTATGTCTCTCTAGATTCGCAAAGCCAACAATACAAGAGCGAATAATAAGAGTAGTAGGAATGGTGATCAATCCATCCTGCACCCAGATCATTACTCTGTACATGGTTTATTGAATCTCGCATTCTAACACTTGGTCAACCTCACAAGTTTGATAAAAAAATTCATGGATAATTGAATCAATGTTTCTATCCCCAATATTGAATTGTTTTAAAAACATTCTATCGTTTTCCTTAACTAGGGTTTTGCGTATCTCCCATTTTGCGCTTCTTCATCTTGATTGGGAACATCAAGGCTGGTTTGGCTAATGTCATCTTCATGTCGGTTTGCCGAGAAAACACTTGTTAGGTTGGGTGTAGATGAGAATAGATAGAAAGGTCTAAAGAAGATTCCTACCCAAACACCATAAATCAAAGCAATTTAGCAAACAACAATCATCTAACAAGCATCAAGCAACATAGCTCAAACACAACCAAACTAGTATGGTCATACCACAATTTGGTAAGATCAATATGTTATTACTATATCGTTGGTCCGATGAAAGATAACTAATGGTGGTCTAGTCTATTTCTATTTTGGATGTTTCAAGTTTCCTCTTCATCTTCGTAGATGTATCTTTGGGTGTAGTAGAATTTGCATCAAAGTCCTTCTTCAAGTTATTCATTTGTCCTTCTTGCAAACATTTATTCTTGCGAGGTCGGAAGAACATCATGTGAAGCACCAGTTTCTCACTTTAGGCAAAAGTGCATCATCTCTACTCCCTTGATGGTTTTCATGAGGTAGGTCATCTAAGGTAAGAGGAAAACATTTTTGAAGATGGAGTAGGTGAGAATACTAGAAGTTTACAAATCAACCGTCTTTTTAATAGAAGTAGGATTACATAGATTTTTCATCCTAGGGTATTCCTATTTTCTAATCCAAACCTAGGGTCACAAACCTATGGTCAACACAGTGCTCTGATACCATCTGTAGTGACCTCACCCGGTAGGGTGCCGATCCCTGTGCTTTATTGTGCTAGTCCCTGGATCAATCGCTAGCACACACAGTTTAAGATGTAATACCACGAAACAAAGGTCTTTATTACATCGCATGATCCATGTATACATAATGATTTACAAATTGCATAGCACAAGGCTAGCATTACATCAGAGTTTTACAACGAACAAACATATAGCATGGAGTCCTTCATCTTCATGTGCCACAGGCGAGCATGTTGAGGATAGACCCGTAACCCTAATCATCGTATCTCACTCGTCTATCAAAATATCTGCAACAGGTAAAGTTACAGCCAAAAACATTTGGTCAATACTTTGAATGTATTGGCAAGATGTCACTATTTAGTGGACACAAATGGCACCTAATACCTACATGTATATTTGGCTGGTGGAGTTTAGGCTCTTTGCAGAAAAGCGAGCATTTTCCCTACCTTTTGTAAACATCATTTGTCTTTGAAAATATAACCCTAAAAGCATGAACTCAAGTTCTCATCACGCTGGCTCACCAGGGATAGACACTAGAGTCCAGCTTAATGCTACCCAAGTTTACCCATCAAGTTTTATTATGAAATTGGGATGAGAGAGATCTTCCAACAGCTCCAGGTCCAGTTGCTCAAAGTTGTCCGTAACCGGGGACACGGCTAAGTACTTAGTTTTTACACTCTGCAGAGGTTTGTACACTTTACCCGCACGACTTAGTCAGCCCCTTTTCCACCATGATGCTCATTTTGCTCAAATGGTTGGGAGAAGACTAAGACGAGACTATTTTCGGAAGTAAGGCCCTGAGCCCTCAGGACGGACCCGTACCAACCTACACATCTACATCTGCTGGTCACGTCGGGACAGGTCCCTACAACCTACTTAGTCAAGACAGAGCCCATATGACATGCGGCTGTACAAGAAGCTACTAAACATGAAACCTGTCCAATCTCTTTTGTTCCTGGGCGGCGGACCCCACCAATTTTCACCGTGCAGACGCTCCACTCGTACCAATCCGCCCAGGTGTTTCATTCATCAAGTTGTTTTCATTTATAACACAAAAACATATTTTCTTCATCTCATCTTATCATGATATCCCAACCACGTATCTAGCAGCATGGCTAAGCAAAACTACCTACGATGGCAACTTAAGGGAAACTAGAGGAATCCTAAGACTATAGGATTAGCATAGCATATATACTTTGAAAACATCCTACACATGCAATATCTACTAAGTAAAAACTACATGCATAGAAAACATAGGACATGAGTGACACTTGCCTTTTTGTAACTGATGATCGCACACTTCTCACAATCACACGCGTTGCACTCCGTACAAACTATAAGATAAAGTAACACAACATAAACACACCATTCAAAAGCAAAGCAGCTAGCACACATAGATCAAATTAAGTAATTTCGTTTTACTATTTCTCTGGTTACTATTTAATGTGTGACAACGGTTTATGTTTTGCAAGAGACAGTTTGAGGATTTCGCCTTGAGAGTTTGATGTATTTGAATTATATGGAGTCAAGATGATTTTTGAAAGATAGTGCATCTATGATACTATTGGAAGTCTATGATCAATAAATCTAATAGGGATAGGGGATTGATCAAAAATGGTTGATAGATTGTGTGCTATGATATAAATAGTTTTTGGTGTCCAATGTAAAGTTATTCGAAGTGGATGAGTTCAAATGGTTTAAACAGATGTAGTATTAGGTAGTGCATTTCAGTATCTTCTTTTTGCAAAAAGGAATATATTTTTAATAGTATGTATATATGCGGATACACAACTAGAATAAAGTTTAAATTCAATTTCAGCATACAAATTCGGAGATTTATTAATTCAGAAATGTAATATCACTATACAGATGATTTTACTACGAATCCAACGCAACCAAAATGGAGCTATATAGCTAGAGATATGGAATTTCAAAGTTCTTACGTGAACTAGTACAAAGCATGTGAACTAATCAATCGATCAGATGATAAGAATAGACCCGTGCTGTTACAGTAGGTGATCTAAGCAGGACCATATGTACGGATCGAACGAGCAGGATGATGGTGTTGTACCAGGAGCAGTAGGCAACGCAGGTGTTCAGGAAGACGGTGACAGCCGGCTCGTACGTACGTGGTCGACGGCGACGCTCCAGTGATCTCCGGGGCTTGGGTAAGGTGGCTTCCATCTGCTCTCATCAGGCGGGGGTCCTGTGGTGGCGTCGTTCATCACAACGGGAGTCGGTTCAGTATGTAGACAGCTACAACAAATCTATCGACATGATGACATACCGGCTGCAGCAGGTAACGCGATGATGATGGCGGACTCGGACATGGTCGATGGTGGCGCTTGGGTACTCCTCTTGGAACGACGACAGCGGTTGGCTGGAACGCCGGCCGGCTCGGGATGTCGACGGGAGCGAGGTTCCGGTGCTCCCCGGTGACGATGGAGTGGACTACGGCGTCGATTTTCTACGCGATAAAACAAGAGAAAAGGGCTCAGGAGATGCGCAAGAACATGACGATTAAGAGCATACCGAAAGGTGGCGGCGGAGCCCTACGGTGTCGCCGAAAACGTCGAAAACTGTGGCGGCCGAGATGGAACTTCGGCAACAAATTGGTTCACCGTAGTGTCCTGAAGGTAGGCGATGATTAGGAGAGTATAATAGTGAAAAGAATCTTGGAAAAGATTACTGTACGAGACACTCTGCCGATGAACTGAAGTTTTGACTGATCTAGATCTTCTCCTCACAGCCAGTATAGGAATCCTTCAGAACGAAAATGAGGGAGGACGGCTAGGGGCACGAAGTGACGCGGTCAGCCTGTCTATATTGAAACTGAGGAGGGAGAACGGAAAATGAATGCCAGTGAATGGCATTTAGAGCACGACGACGGTTTACAAAATTAGAGAGCCTAAATGAAAAATAAATTTCCTGAATGAAATCTCTATTGAATGAGGAATAATTTTCGTATTGAATTCGACAGTAATCGGTGGCTAGAATTGAGTAGAGAAAGGAGGAAAGATTTAATGTCCCTCGACCTCTTCTTCTGTATACGTGAACGAACTATGAAGAAGACGACCAGCTCGTTCGGTGTAGATGGGCCAACCTGGAGCGGCCCATGTTGGTTTGTCTCATTTTTTTTCTTCCTATTCTTTATTTATTCTTTTCCTGATTTCTTTCATAACTTTTGTTTTAGGTCTTCAAATTGATTCAAACAAATTTATAAGAAAATTTAAAAGTAAAAATATAGTTTTAGGAATCTAAGGAACCTGTTTAATATCCGTTAGTGAAATAATAAAATAATAATTATATGCACTTTCGCATATATGGCTACTTGGGCAATATTTTGCAAATAGAACTTCTAGGATTTTGTTTTCTCAAATAAAAAAAATCTATTAAGGATTTGAAAACCTTGGAAGTAAAAATATGTTTGATTTGAAAATACTTTGAAACCAAAAGTTCTTGAAAATACCATTTTGGGAAATAGTTTTAAATAACTTTAAAAAGTTTTAATTATTTGTGAAATTTCAATCAAGTTCAAACAATCAAGCATTAAATTTATTTTTATTTTACATTCCAAAATATCGAAAATTTTGGGATGTGACAACGAACACTAATTCACCGCGTAGGGCTGCAAAAGAAAACCTTAAAGATGTATTCCCAAGTACTAATGAACACCTCACTCCATCACTTTGAGCATTCATAGGAGGTACTAACACACTACAATTTCATAGAGACATCCAACTCAAATCATAATTTAGTGAACATGTATTTTGTGAAATATAGCCTAAAAGACCCACACGGTGCACACACTGTCACCTTTACACACGTGGGACAAGGAGTCTCCGAAGATCACATAAGTAAAATCCACTTGAATAGCATAACGACATCTAGATTACAAGGCTCATGGTCACATAAAGATCACACCATGGGAGAGAGAGATAAACCACATAGCTACCGGTAGAGCCCTCAGCCCCGAGGGAGAACTACTCCCTCCTCATCATGAGAGTCAGCAACGGCGATGGAGATGGCGGTGGAGTCGATGGAGATGGCTCCGAGGGCAATTCCCCATCCCGGAAGGGTGCCGGAACAGAGACTTCTGTCCCCTGAATCTTGTCTGCCACGGCGGCGGAGCTACGGAACTTTTCGTGGACGGAGGCTGATTTAGGGTTTTTGCGTCGGGAGCTTTATATAGGTGGAAGGGCCAGGTTGATGGAGGCCTGGTGGCCCGAGATGATGCCTAGGCCCGGCCAGAGGTGGACCCACGCCTAGGGGTGGTTTGGCCACCTCGGCGCCCCCTCCGTCTCTGCTTTGGACTCTGTCTTCGTTTCGGTGAAATGTTAACTTCAGCTTTTGTTTCGTCCAATTCCGAGAATATTTCCTGTACAACTTTTCTGAAATACAGAACAACAGAATGGGAACTGACACTGTGGCATCTTGTCAATAGGTTAGGCCAGAAAATGCATAAAAGTGACATGAAGTGTAAACAACACATATAGCAATTGGTGTAAAACAAGCATGGAGCATCAAAAATTATAGATACGTTTGAGACGTATCAATCATCCCCAAGCTTAAGTTCTGCTCGTCCTCAAGTAGGTCAGTGATAACAAAATAATTTTTGAGGTGACATGCAGCCAACAAAATCTTGATCAAGCATTGTAAAGCATTGTGAGCTGGGATCAAAGTAATCTAAACATAGGCATGATAAATATAATTCAATAGAACTTAGCAACTATGTTATAACATGAGAAGTAACTCAAACAAAGGATCATGAATAATAGTGCATTGAAAGCAACTGTTTGTTTATGAGCATAGATAAACATAACAAAGTGGTACTCAACATGTCCTTCATGGAATAGCAAAACATAAATGCTAGGACACCTTCAAAGTTCAAAGAGTGACTAGATACAAGTAATTTGAGAGCAAGCAATATCACAATCATGAATCAATCAATAATAATTTTGAGACTATGCACATTGCACTAAGAATGACAACTATGTTCTCTTAATTGGTGCATAAAGTAGAAGATAAAAACTCAATGTAATAGTAAAAGAGAGACTCTTTGCAGAGTAGGCAAGATAAAAATTTTATAAACCTTCCAAAAAGTATGGTACTTATTAGCTTTAAGCCCTCATTGCCCCTATCATAAGCATCTTGAATGGTTAAATTTAATGTGAGTGAAATATGAGCTATATGCTTGCAAATCACAAGTTGAAAATCTCATGCCCCTTGAATGCGAGTACCTAAACCTCATGCTACTCAACTTAGGTCCCAAATAAGTTATTGTCATTGTAAGTATACTTGTATCATCGAGAACCGCCAACGGGGTACCTCTTGCCCGATGATATGGAGGTACTCTTGTAGGAGCAATTACATGCCAACATGACAAGACAAACAGACAGTGAGCATCTCAGCAATCTTTTATTTACTATGGGTATAGCTTTTTATTGCAAATGCTTCATAGAATGCTCACTATGACTTAGCTGTAAATTTTCATCATGAATGATGCATGGCTTAGATTAGTGGCCCAGGCGTTTCTCTAACTCATATACAAACTCCATGGAATTACAAGTTTCTATTTTATTTTGCACCGCTAGGCATCCATAGACAAAAGAACATGACATCAACTAAATATAAGTGCAATGTTGAAAGTGTTCCCCACCATGAAAGCATGGTTATACTAACTCCCAACTCGCAATTTGCAAACATATAAACTTCATAAGATAGGCACAATGATCAAGTTTATTAAGTGCAAGAAAGTAAATGTGCCATCAAGTTCGTGAGAGCTTTACTAACTAATTTTCTCATGCCAAAATTTAATTTGGAAGATAAATAAAAATATGATGAATTACCTGGAATAGCAACAATGCTACTAGGTAGATATGGTGGACACAATTGGCAAACTTTGTTTCATGGTGGTTGGATGCACGAGTAGAGTTAATACTCAGCACATGCGAAGGCTAGCAAAAGATTGGGAGCGACCAACTAAGAGAGCAATAATGGCCATAATCAACATTATCAATCAAAGCATAAAGTGATATTAAAAGTCAAAAACTAAATGATCATAGAGGCTTTAGTTGACTGGTTATAGTCATAACATGGTATAAGCATGTCCCAAGTCAACCCAATAAAGCATGAAAGGAGAATACCACAATATTATGCTTTTATGATGGAAACAACACATGATTCTTTCAATGACACATTATGCACTCTCAGCCATTTGATACAAGTCATGCTACAACAATAAATACTAAGAATATGACAAGAATAACATCCAACATGACATGCCAAAGTCTATGCCACATCGTAGACAAGCTTCCTTTTGCATCACTGTAGTCATGAAATATTTTACTCATATCCAACACCAATCAACTTATTTGAAATAACTCTCAGAGATGAAAATCAATATGGACCAGAGAGCTAATCATACATAAATAAATAATACTAACGAGCTCTGAAAAAAATTAGAATCGAAAACCAAGAGCTAAACGCAGTACTAGAAAACTAGAACACTCGTAGAACAATAAGAATGAAAATTAGAGCGTTCTATGCAATTAAAATGGAGCATGTCTCTCTCCCACACAAGATTTCTAGGATGCAACCATATGCTACATCAAACAAAACAAAACAAAACAAAACAAAACAAAAAACAAAAATAAAGACGCTCCAAGAACAACACATAGCGTATGAAGCAATAAAAATATAGCGCATAGATTGATGACATGTTGCTTTGTTGATGGGATGCCTTGGGCATCCCCAAGCTTTGACGCTTGTACCTCTTGAATATTTCTTGGGGTGAATCCCCAAGCTTGAGCTTTTGTCCATTCTTCATCTCATCACATCATTCTTCTCTCCCTACACTTCAAAACTTCCTTCATACAAAACTTCACACAATTCTTTATTAGCAGCATTAGTATAATTAAAATAAACAAATTCACTTGGGTTAAGTACTAACATATATCAAGCATCTATTAAAGCATTAGCTACTGTAGAAACTCTTCAAAAAAGCTCTTTGATCAAAAGAACTCAAAAAAGAAAGAGATTTATGAGGCAAATGCAAATAGTGCAGAAATCTGTCAAAACAGAACAACAGGTAAATATTGATTTTTTCGGAAATCTTGTGTTGCTCATCTCGAAAAATGGTCAACTAACGAAAGTTAGATAATAACCTGGGGCATATGCATAACAAACGACAGCTCAAAACTCCGCTCTGGCTATTTATACGAATTTTTATGGTGACAGCACAAAATCTGTTTTCAGGACAACAACTTCCCCAAATCTTATTTTCTCTCAATTAGAGGCTATTCTTGGCACAAAAAAGAAATAAAAATGATAAGGAGAGGTTATTACAGAGGTAATTACTTTCAAGACTCAACAAAAGAGGAATTACAGAAATAAAACATGGGTTACCTTCCAAGAGTGCTTTCTTTAACGCCTTTCAGTTAGGCTCAGTAATTTGAGAAGATGCTCACATAAGAAATATGAATTGAAGCAAAAGAGAGCATCAAGGAGCAAATATGAAACAACCATGAAAACTTTTACAACCATATTTTCCTCTATCATAATAACTTTCAGTAGCATCATGAATAAACTCAACAATATAACTATGACATAAAACATTTTTACCATGAGCCACATGCATAAAATAATTATTACTCCCCAATTAAGCATAGTCATTCTTATTAATTGTAGTGGGAGCAAATTCCACAAAATAGCTATCATAATTAATTTTCTCCTCAATAGTAGGTGCACTGAAAATAACATAATCATCATTGTAATCATCATATATTGGAGGCTGATACGTCTCCAACGTATCTATAATTTCTTATGTTCCATGCTACTTTATTGATGATATCTACATGTTTTATACACATTATATGTCATTATTATGCGTTTTCCGGAACTAACCTATTGACGAGATGCCAAGGCCGCCTGTTTCTGCTGTTTTTGGTTTCAAATCCTAGTAAGGAAATATTCTCGGAATCGGACGAAATCAACACCGAAGATCTTAGAATCCCCGGGAGCTTCCAACACCCGAGAACCGGAGAGGGGCCACAGGGGGCCCACACATGGTGGCGGCGCGGCCAGGGCCTGGCCGCGCCGCCCTAGTGTCCGTGGCCCCCCTCCGACCTTGCCCTTTCGCCTATATAAGGTCCCTGACCTAAAACCTCGATACGAATAAGCCACGTACGAGAAAAGTTCCGTAGCCGCCGCCATCGCGAAGCCAAGATCCGGGGACAGAGTCTCTGTTCGGCACGCCGCCGGACGGGGAAGTGCCCCGGAAGGCTTCTCCATCGACACCGCTGCTATCTCCACCGCCATCTTCATCACCGCTGCTGCTCCCATGAGGAGGGAGTAGTTCTCCATCGAGGCTCGGGGCTGTACCGGTAGCTATGTGGTTAATCTCTCTCTATGTACTTCAATACAATAATCTCATGAGCTGCCTTACATGATTGAGATTCATACGATGATGCTTGTAATCTAGATGTCATTATGCTAGTCAAGTGGGTTTTACTTATGTGATCTCCGGAGACTCCTTGTCCCACGTGTGTAAAGGTGACAGTGTGTGCACCGTGTGGGTCTCTTAGGCTATATTTCACAGAATACTTATTCACTGTTATGGATGGCATAGTGAAGTGCTTATTTATATCCCTTTATGATTGCAATGTGTTTTGTATCACTATTTATCTATGTGCTACTCATGTGATGTTATTAAAGTAGTCTATTCCTCCTGCATGGATGTAATGGTGACAGTGTGTGCATTGTGTAGTTCTTGTCGTAGATTATGATCATAATCTCTTGTAGGTTATGGAGTTGATTATCGCTATGATAGTATTGATGTGATCTATGCCTCCTTCATAGTGTGATGGTGACAGTGTGCATGCTATGTTAGTACTTGGTTTATTTTGCAAAGATCTATTATACTCTAAGGTTACTTAAACATGAATATCGAATGTTGTGGAGCTTGTTAACTCCGGCATTGAGGGTTCGTGTAATCCTACACAATTAGTGGTGTTCATTATCAAACAAGAGTATATGTAGCACAAGGAAAGAGAACTTATTTATTATGTGATCAATGTTGAGAGTGTCCACTAGTGAAAGTATGATCCCTAGGCCTTGTTTCCACCACAAAGAATTGCTCCACGCCAGCAAGCTATTTTCTGGCGCCGCTTGTTTACTGTTTTACTGCATCTTTACTTTCTGCAATATTACCACCATCTATACCACCTGTGTTTTACTATCTCTTCGCCGAACTAGTGCACCTATACATCTGACAAGTGTATTTGGTGTGTTGGGGACACAAGAGACTTCTTGCTTTGTGGTTGCAGGGTTGCTTGAGAGGGATATCTTTGACCTCTTCCTCCCCGAGTTCGATAAACCTTGGGTGATCCACTTAAGGGAAAACTTGCTGCTGTTCTACAAACCTCTGCTCTTGGAGGCCCAACACCTGCTACAAGAAGCACCCGTAGACATCAAGCTATTTTCTGGCGCCGTTGCCGGGGAGGAAAGGTAAAGGTACTCACACTCCGGATCTCGGCTACTAAGCTATTTTCCGGCGCTGTAAGTACTCGAAGCTATTTCCTTTAGATCCTGCAATTGCATCTTTTGGT
Organism: Lolium multiflorum; assembly: GCA_030979885.1. Lineage (NCBI taxonomy): Eukaryota > Viridiplantae > Streptophyta > Magnoliopsida > Poales > Poaceae > Lolium > Lolium multiflorum. The sequence continues at coordinate 180,888,783 of CM061749.1, read as the reverse complement.
TTCTTGTTTACACTAGTTAGGCTTAATGGAAGACAACAATAAAATGAGAGATCTTTATGAACTTTATCTTGAATCAGGACATGATGTGTTTGAAGAGAGAATTAAAAAAACCATGGAAATTTATATGCATGCTAATGGGAATGTTATTAATATGAATGTTTTGAACACCATTGTTGCTAATGCTATGGAAAATTCTAAGCTTGGGGAGGTCGGTTTTGATGAAAATGATCTCTTTAGCCCTCCGGGTATTGAGGAGAAAGTTTATGTTGATTATGATATGCCTCCCATTTATGATGATTATAATGATAGTGGTCTTTTGGTGCCACCTACTATGGAGAGTAAATTTTATTGTGATTATACTATGCCTCCTACACTTGATGAGAATAATAATGATAGCTACTTTGTTGAATTTGCTCCCACTACAACTAATAAAAGTGATTATGTTTATGTGGAGAGTAATAATTTTATGCATGAGACTCATGATAAGAATGCTTTATGTGATAGTTATATTGTTGAGTTTGCTCATGATGCTACTGAAAGTTATTATGAGAGAGGAAAATATGGTTGTAGAAATTTTCATGTTACTAAAACACCTCTCTATGTGCTGAAATTTTTGAAGCTACACTTGTTTTGTCTTCCTATGCTTGCCATTATACTCTTCATGAACTTGTTTATTTACAAGATTCCTATGCATAGGAAGCATGTTAGACTTAAATGTGTTTTGAATTTGCCTCTTGATGCTCTCTTTGCTTCAAATACTATTTCTTACGAGAGTATCATTGAAATTACTGAGCCCATCTTAATGGCTATAAAGAAAGAACTTCTTGGGAGATAACCCATGTGTTTATTTTACTACAGCAATTTTTGTTTTGTTGAGTCTTGAAGTTGTTTACTACTGTAGCAACCTCTCCTTATCATGTTTTTGTGCCAAGTAAAGTTTTTATGCTAAAGTTGATACTATATTTGGGATCGCTGCGCAGAAACAGCATTGCTGTCTGTCACGAATTCGGGCATAAGTCTCTGAAAAAAATTCGAAAAAATCTGCAAAATTACGAGCGTGATCCTCAGATATGTACGCAACTTTCATTAGTTTTGAGTTTTTCCATTTGAGCAAGTTAAGTGCCCATTCCAGAAGCATCTTTACGGACTGTTCTGTTTTTGACAGATTCTGCCTTTATTTCGCATTGCCGCTTTTGCTTTGTTGAATGGGTTTCTTTGTTCCATTAACTTTCAGAAGTTTTGTGCAATGTCCAGAAGTGTTAAGAATGATTGTGTCACCTCTGAACATGTGAATTTTGATTATGCACTAACCCTCTAATGAGTTTGCTTGAAGTTTGGTGTGGGAAGTTTTCAAGGGTCAATAGAAGAGGGTGATATAATGTGATCGAGAAGAGTGAAAGGTCTAAGCTTGGGGATGCCCCGGTGGTTCATCCCTGCATATTTTAAGAAGACTCAAGCATCTAAGCTTGGGGATGCCCAAGGCATCCCTCTTCATCGACAACTTATCAGGTCATTTCTAGTGAAACTATATTTTTATTCGTCACATCTTATGTATTTTACTTGGAGCGTCTGTGTGCTTTTATTTTCGTTTTGTTATTTTCATTCTCTGAATAATTTCATCCTTGTGTGGGAGAGAGACACGCTCCGCTGGTTCATATGAACACATGTGTTCTTAGCTTTTAATGTTCATGGCGAAGGTTGAAACTGCTTCATTAATTGTTATATGGTTGGAAACAGAAAATGCTACATGTAGTAATTGGTAAAATGTCTTGGATAATGTGATACTTGGCAATTGTTGTGCTCATGTTTAAGCTCTTGCATCATATACTTTGCACCCATTAATGAAGAAATACATAGAGCTTGCTAAAATTTGGTTTGCATATTTGGTCTCTCTAAAGTCTAGATAATTTCTAGTAAAGAATTTGAACAACAAGGAAGACGGTGTAGAGTCTTATAATGTTTACAATATGTCTTTTATGTGAGTTTTGCTGCACCGGTTCATCCTTGATTTTGCTTCAAATAACCTTGCTAGCCTAAACCTTGTATAGAGAGGGAATACTTCTCATGCATCCAAATCCTTGAGCCAACCACTATGCCATTTGTGTCCACCATACCTACCTACTACATGGTATTTCTCCGCCATTCCAAAGTAAATTGCTTGAGTGCTACCTTTAAAATTCCATCATTCGCCTTTGCAATATATAGCTCATGGGACAAAATAGCCTTAAAAACTATTGTGGTATTGAATATGTACTTATGCACTTTATCTCTTATTAAGTTGCTTGTTGTGCGATAACCATGCTTCTGGGGACGCCATCAACTATTCTTTGTTGAATATCATGTGAGTTGCTATGCATGTCCATCTTGTCTGAAGTAAGAGAGATCTACCACCTTAATGGTTGGAGCATGCATATTGTTAGAGAAGAACATTGGGCCGCTAACTAAAGCCATGAATCATGGTGGAAGTTTCAATTTTGGACATATATCCTCAATCTCATATGAGAACACTAATTGTTGCCACATGCTTATGCATTAAAGAGGAGTCCATTATCTGTTGTCCATGTTGTCCCGTATGGATGTCTATGTTGAGAATAATCAAAAGCGAGAAATCCAAAATGCGAGCTTTCTCCTTAGACCTTTGTACATGCGGCATGGAGGTACCCCTTTGTGACACTTGGTTAAAACATGTGTATTGCGATGATCCGGTAGTCCAAGCTAATTAGGACAAGGTGCGGGCACTATTAGTATACTATGCATGAGGCTTGCAACTTGTAAGATGTAATTTACATAATACATATGCTTTATTACTACCGTTGACTATGCCTCCTACACTTGATGAGAATAATAATGATAGCTACTTTGTTGAATTTGCTCCCACTACAACTAATAAAAGTGATTATGCTTATGTGGAGAGTAATAATTTTATGCATGAGACTCATGATAAGAATGCTTTATGTGATAGTTATATTGTTGAGTTTGCTCATGATGCTACTGAAAGTTATTATGAGAGAGGAAAATATGGTTGTAGAAATTTTCATGTTACTAAAACACCTCTCTATGTGCTGAAATTTTTGAAGCTACACTTGTTTTGTCTTCCTATGCTTGCCATTATACTCTTCATGAACTTGTTTATTTACAAGATTCCTATGCATAGGAAGCATGTTAGACTTAAATGTGTTTTGAATTTGCCTCTTGATGCTCTCTTTTGCTTCAAATACTATTTCTTGCGAGAGTATCCTTGAAATTACTGAGCCCATCTTAATGGCTATAAAGAAAGAACTTCTTGGGAGATAACCCATGTGTTTATTTTACTACAGCAATTTTTGTTTTGTTGAGTCTTGGAAGTTTTTTACTACTGTAGCAACCTCTCCTTATCATGTTTTTGTGCCAAGTAAAGTTTTTATGCTCAAATTGATACTATATTTGGGATCGCTGCGCAGAAACAGCATTGCTGTCTGTCACGAATTCGGCCATAAGTCTCTAAAACAAATTCGAAAAAATCTGCAAAATTACGAGCGTGATCCTCAGATATGTACGCAACTTTCATTAGTTTTGAGTTTTTCCATTTGAGCAAGTTAAGTGCCCAGTCCAGAAGCATCTTTACGGACTGTTCTGTTTTTGACAGATTCTGCCTTTTATTTCGCATTGCCGCTTTTGCTTGAGAGGGATATCTTTGACCTCTTCCTCCTTGAGTTCGATAAACCTTGGGTGATCCACTTAAGGGAAAACTTGCTGCTGTTCTACAAACCTCTGCTCTTGGAGGCCCAACACTGTCTACAAGAATAGAAGCACCCGTAGACATCAGAGGCATAGTATTATCATAGCAAAGTTCCTCCTCAAAAGCTGGGGAACAAAAAAGATCATTTTCATGAAAACTAGCTTCCCCAAGCTTATACTTTTCCATAGCATTAGCAATAATGATGTTCAAAGAATTCATACCAATAACATTACTATTAGCATGCAAATAAAGTTCCATAGGTTTTTAAATTTTGTCTTCAAGCACCTCATGTCCTAACTCAAGATAAATACTATAAAGCTCCCTATTTTTGTTGTTGTTTTCCATTAAGCCTAACTAGTGAAAATAAAAACAAGAAATAAAAAGATATAATTGCAGAATCTAAAGGAAATAACTTCGAGCACTCACCAGCAACTAAAAAACTTAGTAGCCAGAGGATCTGAGTACCTTTTACCTTACCTCCCCGACAACAGCGCCAGAAAAGAGCTTGATGTCTACGCACGCTTCTATTCTTGTAGATAGTGTTGGGCCTCCAAGTGCAGAGGTTTGTAGAACAACAGCAAGTTTCCCTTAAGTGGATCACCCAAGGTTTATCAAACTTAGGGAGGTAGAGGTCAAAGATATCCCTCTCAAGCAACCCTGTAATTACGATACAAGAAGTCTCTTGTGTCCCCAACACACCTAATACACTTGTTAGATGTATAAGTGCACTAGTTCGGTGAAGAGATAGTAAAATGCAAGTGATATGGATGAATATGAGTGGTAATAACAATCTGAAACACATATGGCAGCAAGTAAACATGCAGTAAAACAGTAAATAAACGGTGATTCGATGATTGGAAATAAGGCCTAGGGATCATACCTTCACAAGTGGTCACTCTCAACAATAATATCATAAAGGAATATAAATATAAGCATTTCACTATGCTACTCTGAACTACTCTCTAGTTGGATATGTAACACTAATTCACCGCGTAGGGCTGCAAAAGCAAACCTTAAAGTTGTATTCCCAAGTACTAATGAACACCCCACTCCGTCACTTTGAGCATTCATAGGAGGAACTAACACACTTCAAATTCATAGAGACATCCAACTCAAATCATAATTCCGTGAACAAGTATTCTGTGAAATATAGCCTAAGAGACCCACACGGTGCACACACCGTCACATTTACACTTGTGGGACAAGGAGTCTCCGGAGATCACATAAGTAAAATCCACTTGAATAGCATAACGACATCTAGATTACAAGGCTCAAGGTCACATAAAGATCACACCATGGGAGAGAGAGATAAACCACATAGCTACCGGCAGAGCCCTCACCCCAAGGGAGAACTACTCCCTCCTCATCATGTGAGTCAGCAACGACGGTGGAGATGGCGGTGGAGTCGATGGAGATGGCTCTAGGGCGATTCCCTGTCCCGGCAGGGTGCCGGAACAGAGATTTCTGTCCTCCGGATCTTGTCTGCGACGACGGCGGAGCTATGGAACTTTTCGTGGGCGGAGGCTAGTATATTCAGGGTTTTTGCGTCGGGAGCTTGATATAGGCGGAAGGGCAAGGTCGGTGGAGGCCTGGTGGCCCAGACCATGCCTTGGCGCGGCCAGAGGTGGGCCCGTGCCTAGGGGTGGTTTAGCCACCTCGGGGCCCCCTCCGTCTCTGCTTTGGACTCCGTCTTTGTTACGGTGAAACGTTAACTTCGGCTTTGTTTCGTCCAATTTCTGAGAATATTTCCTGTACAACTTTTCTGAAATACAAAACAGCAGAAACCATGGAACTGGTATTGTGGCATCTTGTCAATAGGTTAGTGTCGGAAAATGCATAAAAGTGCCACAAAGTGTAAACAAAACATATAGCAATTGGTGTAAAACAAGCATGTAGCATAAAAAATTATAGATACGTTTGAGACGTATCAGTTGCCTTTGATTATAAGGATGAATGGTTGATTACCATACATGGTTTTAAACATAGGATTTAGCACTAGGTTTTTCTTATGTTCAATAATTTAAGCATAAGATTTAACTAGTGAGCAATTGTAGGGTTCTAATTATATTTACCTAATAGCACAGGTTTTGAAACTCAAATGTGGTCTAGGTTTTAATTGTGATCACCCAAGTGATGCACAAACTAGAATTGAGATATAGGCCTAGGTTATAGAGATGAGATGCCACCATATTGAATTGGCTATGGTTTAGTCCCCCTCACTATTGATAGGGTAATTGACAAGGTTCTAACTTGTCAATGCCTACAGATTGTAGACTAGGGTTTCGCGGAATGTAGAGGGCAAATAGATCTCGAAGGTTTCAGCCGAAAATGTGCTCGACTGCTAAAAACTAGGGTTTGTGTTGACAATGAATCGATCCTTTCTTTCTCCCTCAGCTCCCCCTTATATAGGACGTGGAGCCGAGGCTTTCGTATCGTACAAGTTACAAAATAACGAGAGACTCTTTGAGTTCGTCCCGTACGATTACAAGTCTCTTAATTCCTAATCTATCTCCATCTTCCATATCGATGCTTTATTGGGCTTCCGGGCTTTATAATCTTCAGGTCATGGGCCTTCAGTAACCCGGGTACCTTCTTCGGCAGGCCCATTCGGGATGCCTATGTCAGTAGCCCCCGAGATTTTGCTTGAATCGAAGAGTCGAGTAAAATCTCCACCGTACAATTAATCCATAAATTCTTCAGATCATCACAACAATTTATTCGGGACATACATATTTTGTACAAGGATAATGGTAAATGGGGCTGGTTCATCTGACGGATCAGGTACCAGTTAACTGCTCTCGTGGCAAACCCGCAAGAACCTACTTCAAGGTCAAGTCCCTGGACATGACCCCGGAATACTGGCGTAATTCGACATGTGCCGCTTCAGGACTTACTCATGAATCGAATTCCAGTCGTATTTATCAGATCCATAGCGCGTCCGCTAGGAATTTTTCTTCGCATCTGTTGACACGGAAAAAAGTAGCAGAGCGCATTTGGGTGTGATACCACGCCACACAGGACATAACCTGGGGACTTACCTTCGTAAAGTATTACGACATCCAGAGGTTTTGCTCTGGGAATATATTGTCGAGTACCTTTATCGGCTGTTGGAATAGCAAATTTTCCCGAGTCATTTAATGATAATATCTTGTTCTCCCGATGGGAGTACATGACGAGTTATATGTAACTCGAAGATGCACGACGATAATTATTCGCCCTACATTTTGTCTTGTCATTCTATTCCTCCGCATATTTTATCGGGTGCGCGACCAGCGCTCCCGATGGGAGTAGCCCCCGAGGCTACATTCGAGTATTTATACTTGGCTGTAGGCTCAACTTGCATTGTTCTTTCACTCTGTATTTTGAAATCATGACTGTTGCTTACTCTCTTTATTTTATCGGGTGCGCGACCAGCGCTCCCGATGGGAGTAGCCCCCGAGGCTACAGTCGAATATTTATACTTGGCTGTAGGCTCAACTTTTAGTACTCTCAAACAATTCTATGTTTTTGTTCTCAATATTATCCTCTTATCAGAAGTATGTACGATACTTCTGATAAGAGTAGCCCCCCGAGCATTTGAACAAATACTTGTATTTGATCATAGGCTCCTGAAGTTTCTTTCTTGGGATACTCAATACTTTTTTGTCGCTACCTTTATTGAAATCAGCCGAAATTTCTTTTATGACGATGGCCACGTCCCTTGCGTTGGAAAGCCACGACTCCTGTCACCTCACTGAGACATGGGTCCATAATTCTGCGCCGTCGACACGTTGCGCAAGTGGGGGACACACGTCCTCCGTAATTTCCGGCACGCGTGCAGTAACTTCCGTCCAGTAACTTCTGGCTGAAAATACTTTTTTACCCCTTTGGACACGCGTAAGGCTAACACATCTCCTCTTCATCCAACGGCGCGACGGATCAGCTCCTTGGTATAAATTTACCCCGTCGTCCTCAGTTACACCCTTCGCCGCGCCGCACATTTTCTCCCTCTCTCTTTCCGCCATTGCCACTACTTCAAGCTCCGCGCGTAGTTGCTCCTTGCGCTACTTCCTCTTCTTGTTGCCCACTGCATGGCTCGCACCAAGTGTTGCACATCCCGCACTCCTGACACCGACTTACCCATGGTGTAGGCCAAGATCTCTGGGTGGGAGCGCTCGAAGACCACTCCCCAGGACCAGACGATGCTGAAGAAGCTCGGCCTCTTCACCAAGGACTCCATGATCTTCCCTGGTGATGAGAGCACTCCGCGCCCCCCATGAACTTCCGGGTAACTTTTTTTGATTTTCTCTTTCGCGGCCTCTCTGGTCCTCTCCATGAATTTCTCCGTGGTTTGCTCTTCATCTATGGGATTCAGCTTCACCAGCTGACCCTCAATTCCATTTTGCACATCTCCATCTTTATCACTCTCTGTGAATGTTTCCTTGGCATCCACCCCCATTGGGGCCTTTGAAAACATATCTTTTACCTCCGGCGCAACAACTCAAAAAACGTCGCCTACAACATAGGTGGCGTTGTCATATGCGTTCGCCCAGATGTCGACTATTTTGACGTCAAATTCGCCGACTCTGTGCAACGCTGGCGCAGGAAGTGGCTCTATATTGAGGACAAGTCTTTTATCGGCCAAGAATACGGTATTTCTCCCTTCAATGCAGACGAAGAAATTCAGAGGCGTTGATCCTGGGATGCTGAAGCAACTGCAAAACACCAATGGAGCCGAATTATCGGGTGTCCAAATCATTGCTCATTTTCTTCGCATTCGCATTCAACCTCTTCAGGCCCGAAAAAAATCCTATGTGATGTATTCGGGTCCCGAAGACCCTGACCGAGTCTCCGCCGATCTGCCTCTAAAGGTCTTGGAGAAACTTGTTCGTCGCTTCACTTCGTTGAGCAAAAACAACGAAGTTCCTTCATCTTGTCGCGTGGTGCCATTCAGTGGTAGCCACGCTCTTCCCGAAGTAAGTAAAGTTTCTCCGAATTGTTCTTCTATTTTTTTGACTGCTATTTTGTTTTCCTTGTGCATTTACCTTAGACTTGCTCTTGCATTCTACAGGGCCACAAAATTCTGTCTTCTCTCCCCCTTCCTGAAGGTGGAGAGGTAGAAGAGCGAGCCGTTGTCACCGATGACTCGCAAGAAACTTCTCGTCCTGAGAGTGAAGCCGCAGGATCTCGAAAATCCGCGGCATCCTCCGAAAAAGAGACTGAGTCAGACCATTCTGACTCTGGTCGCTCCGTCTCTCCTCCTCTCGCCGTTTCTCCTAGGAACAAGAGGAAGAGAGATGATGTCGAAGATTCCGGCACCTCCAAGCCTACTGGATCGGCTGCCGAAGAACCTTCGCCTGAAGAAGAGGGTACCTTCAACCCTTACGATGACGCCGGCTCCGTTAGCTCGTAAGCTACTTTATTGTTATGTTTTTTCCAACTCCTTTTTCTTCGGAATGCTTATTTTTCTGTACTAGCAGCTCTGAAGAGGAAGGAGAAAAGGAAGAAACCGCAGTTCATGGTACGGCTCCTACGAGCACGTCCAATACTATGATTCTTTCTGAAGAACACCGCACTGCTGTGGAATCTTTGCCCCCCCCCCCCTCAGCAGAACACGGAGACGTCAACTCCGTTAGCCAGCCCCCGAGCACCTGCAGCGAAGAAAGCAAAGACTGGGGCTGGCGATGCTCATGAAATTGTCGCGGGTAGTTCCGCGACTCCTTTCTTAGACGATGTAAGTCCCTCTTTCCTTGGTTTGCTATTGAGTGCTGCTTGCCTCTTTTTCTTTTTGTGCCGGTCTTTGTTGATCTTACCCAAGTTTGTCCCTTCCTGAATTTATTTCCAACTCTACTTTTTAACAACCTCTGATGACGCATTTCATCAATCTTGGATCCCAATTTATTGGGTTCCATGATGAGGCCGACACTTTGAAAGGTAAAGCCACTTTTTTTTGATGACTCGCTTTTTTGCCACACCTATATTTGTCTTCTGATAACGAGTATTTATTCTTGACTATTTTGTCAGTTGCGCTTCGCAAAGATGAAGAACGCGCTGATGCTCTTGCAGCTAAGCTCAAGCTCAGCGAGAAAGCTCGCGAAAAAGCTGAAGCAGATGTCGCTGTTGTTGAGGGTCTCCGCCAGCGGCTCCACACTGATGGGAATGCTTTGAGCGACAAGATTGCTCAACAGATCGAGCGCGAGAAGGCCATAATAGTTTGGTTCGACACCCAAAATCAGCGATTCGTCAGTAAGTTTTTCCCTTTACCTATCTTTGTGCTTATCCTGATTTGCTTCCCTGAATGTTGATGGACCTGTATTTTGTTCCAGCAGGAAGGATGGGTGAAGAATTCACCTTGCACGAAGGGGTTGAGGATCTCCTTCTCAACACCCTCTCAATCCTCGAGTTGCAAGGAGATCTGGCGCGCACCAATATTTCCAATGCTCGAGCTGCATTCAAGCGCCTCTTCCCCCATTTCTTTCCCAAGCAAACGCAGCCAGAGATTTACTCTGAGCTTGTTCAGCGTTTTTTGGGTGAGGAAGATCTTGCGTTGGCCTATCGACAGGACAACATGAATATTGGGGTTGAGGGGACCATTGCTTTGGTTCCCAACAGCCAGCAGGACGTCAACTGGGCAAAGGTTGGCAGTCCCGCAAGGATGAACAAGGGGAAGTGGAAAGCTTTGGTGAAGGACGCCAAGCCCCATTCAAAGAAGATCCTTGCCTTCCTGAGCCCAAAGCCAGCTGCATCTGCCAGCACTGTCAAGGTGGAGGTCAAGTAGACCACCCTGTCTCTTTTTCTTTCCTTTTGTAATTGCCGCTCTTTTTGTGACTTGTGACAACTCTTATCGGCTCAGTATGAGTCGACTTTTGTAATGACCATGTAAATATCTTGATTATCAATGAAAGTGTCCCTTGCCGAATGATTGATGTCGATATTTCTCTTTTCCAGTTGGTTTTTGATAAATATACCGAGACTGCTGGGCCTTCTGATACTTCACCTGCCGCATCAAGAAGAACTCCTGCCGATGATTTTGTAGACGATTCTTCGTGTGATGATCCATTCCAAGAGTTAGCCGAACTTCGACAAAAGCTTCAATCGATGAAAATACAAGCCGTGGTTGTTATGGATCAATCCCGGAAATCTTCGGATCGCGAGCAAGCTGCGCTTCAGTAGGCCCAGGAAGCTCTTAAGTTAAAAGAAACTGCTCATGCTGAAGCTTCACGTGCTACCAAATGCAAAGATTACATGCTTGACCTCATGATCGACGCAAGTCAAGATATAACGGGTGTGTGACGCTACTTTATCCTTTCTCTTCCTGTAATTCCTCGCCCTTCTTCTTACGCTTTTTTGCTTCCTTTGTTGCATACAGGCTCATTCCTAGACACCGCTGCCGAGGAGAAATGCGTTGATGCACGAGTCGAAATTCTTCTTCGACTTGCCGAACAAAACGGCATCGACTTTGGGCTGACGTAGACCGCACTCGTTGGATTGTGCGATTTCAAGACCGCGCATCCCAAGTTCGAGATTTTATGGACTTCTGCACCAGTACGTTGGCCATGGTGTAGAATTCTATGTTTCCTCGGAATCCTCAACATGCAAACCTTTCCGAGTTGATGAACAAGTTCAAGAACGGGCACTAGATTCACCACTTTGTAAAGGCTCAACTGATGGCTGGCGCCAGGTTTGCTTTGATCTGGTTGAAAATTTGCTACACGAAGTTGGATTTGAACAGGGTTATCGATATCTGCCGCTCCAAGTTAAAGTAGAGGATAAAAAACGTCGACAAACTTAATGATGCGGTAACACCCATTGCCGAGAAGATGTTGGAAGAGCTTCTGCGAGTTGATGCTGCTTTCTTCCAAGAGTATCATTACGTTGATGCCCTGGATCTTCCTGCTGAAGGCGAAAAAAGTAACCATAGATGACTTGATATAAATATTCTTCTTTTTTCCTCTGTCGTGCTTGATCTAAGCCAGAGTGTAAAGTTTGTATATTGCGAGTCATGTTTATATATTGCATATGTTGCGAAACTTATGTAAAGTTAAGATAGTATATAAATTTTCTCGAGTCCTTGGATGACCCTCGTTGTCGTGATTATATTTTATTCGCGAGGTTTATTATAAAACCAAGGTTTTGTATTTTGCGAGTGTCGGATATATTGAGAAATTTGTCGGGTACGAGCCCCCGAGCCTTGTTTGCAAGGGAAAATCATATGCAATCACTATTTTTTATTTCAATCATGCTATATTGCAGCTTTGCAAGCCCACCTCATTAAAAACCTTTCAGCCCCACTCGGTGCCCTGAAAGGAAAAGAGTGCGTCTGAAAATTGCGAGCTCTTTAGATACAATGTATGTTTACAGAAATTGTGTTTCTTGGTCTTCTAGGCATAGAACCGCCGTAGCTGCGCCACGTTCCTCGGGTTTCCTTCTTCCTTGCCCGATTTTTTGTCCTTCAATCTGTAGGCTCCTCCTGGGATAACTTCAGTAACTATATATGGACCTATCCATGGAGACTCAAATTTTTCGTGACTATCCTGGGTGAGCCGAAGAACCAGGTCGCCAACTTGAAAGGATCTTGGTCGCATGCGTCGACTATGGTAGTTTTTCAGGTTCTGTTGATACGTGGTGACTCTCGACAGCACCTCGTCCCTGGCTTCGTCGAGTGCATCAACATCGTCCTCTAGCGCCTTCCTTGAAGTTTCTTCATCATATTCTGCGACTCTGATGACCCACAAGTATAGGGGGTGTATCGTAGTACTTTCGATAAATAAGAGTGTCGAACCCAACGAGGAGCAAGTTGACAAAGCGTTTCGATGAAGGTTTCACGTAAATGCTCAGACAAGTATTCGGGGTTTTGATATTGCGGATAAATAAAGTACAAGTAAAAAAATGCGAGAGAAATAATTGCAGCGAGTGGCCCAATCCTTTTTAGCACAAAGGACAAGCCGTTTGTTTACTTATAATGACCAAACGTTCTCGAGGACACACGGGATTTTAGTCTAGTGCTTTCGCTACATACAGTGATTAATCTTCATTGTTTTGATAAGTGTTGTGTGGGTGAACCTATGCTAATGCACCGCCCTTCCTAGGACTAATACATACTTGTGATTATACCCCTTGCAAGCATCCGCAACTACAAGAAAGTAATAAATCTAACCACAGCTTTAAACTCGAGATCCTGTGATCCCTCGCATCGATATACTAACGGGGCTTAGGTTTGTCACTCCACAACCCCGCAATTAGCAACCGAATACAAGATGCACTCCCCTAGGCCCATAAATGGTGAAGTATCGTGTAGTCGACGTTCACACGACACCACTAGAAGAATGACACCACAACTTAAATATCATAACATTGAATATTACTCAACCATAATTCACTACTAGCATTTAGACTTCACCCATGTCCTCAAGAACTAAACGAACTACTCACGAGACATCATATGGAATACAATCAGAGGTGATATGATGATGAATAACAATCTGAACATAAACCTTGGTTCAATGGTTTCACTCAATAGCATCTACAACAAGTATAGAATAACACCGGGAGAGTTTTCCCTATCAAACAATCAAGATTTAACCCGAATTGCTACAGCGATGACGAGGTGCAGCGGTGGTGATGGCGGTGGTGATGGTGGAGATGGTGATGATGATGATGGAGATGATGTCCCGCTCGATGACGATGGCGATGGCGTCGATTTCCCCCTGGGAGGAATTTCCCGGCGGATTCCTGCCCGCCGGAGAGCTCTTTCTCTCGGTGTTCTCCGCCCCAGAGGCGGCAACCCTTCGTGAGGATCCCTCCGTGGCTTAGGTTTTCGGACGAAGGAGTACGCAAGAAAAGGAGGCGAAAGAGGCTGTGGGGCCCCGAGCATAGGTGGCGCGGGGCACGGGCCGCCGCCATGGTCGGGCCCACGCCCTCTCTTCTTCCCCTTCGCTCCCTCCGTCATCTGGAAAAATAGGAATTTTCGTGAAATTCCCTTCCACTTGATCTTCCGAAATATTGCGTTGACGGTGCTTTTTAGAATCCTGGCTCCGGTGCTTGATCCTCCAATGATGATGAAACATGCAAAATAGATGGAATAACATAAGTATTGTGTCCCAATATGAAATATATCAATGAATAACAGCAAATTATGATACAAAATAGTGATGCAAATTGGACGTATCAACTCCCCCAAGCTTAGACCTCGCTTGTCCCCAAGCGAAACTGAGCTCGAGAAACAAGACCACATGTTTATGGAGTGAAGAGTCGATAAATAAAATACGGACAAGAAGCATCATATTCATTCACACAAGACATTCTAATAAACAACTTCCTCATATAACTCATCTTGAAATAAGTAAAGAGAAATCACAAGTAAAGGTGCATAAGAAATCATAATTGGTGATGGCAAACTTTGTTCTTGGTCAGAGAACTACTAACGGATTGTACTTCTAAGCAAAGCTTTCATATTAGATTTTATAGCTGAACCTTCATATTTAAGCATAACAATCTCTTCATAATCATTGATAACTTCAAAGTCATATTCATTCAGATAAAATTGGTACTAAACAAGAAAGTATAAAAGACATGATCAACTGAATCATAGCATAAATGATTGGTTCACAACAACTCAATTGCTTGCTTAGGATAGAGGGAAATAGGTATACTGACTCAACATAAAAGTAAAAGACAGGCCCTTCGCAGAGGGAAGCAGGGATTAAATCATGTGCTAGAGCTTTTCAAGTTTTGAAATCATATAAAGAGCATAAAAGTAAGATTTTGAGCGGTGTTTGTTGTTGTCAACGAATGGTAGCGGGTACTCTAACCCCTTGCCAAACGAACCTTCAAAGAGCGGCTCCCATGAGGGACGGTTCTCTACCAGCAAGGAGATCATCCTTCTCTTTTGTTTACACATGTATTTTAGTTTTATTATGGGTGACACTCCCCCAACCTTGGCTTTCTCAATCCATGGCTAACCGAATCCTCGGGTGCCTTCCAACATTCACATACCATGGAGGAGTGTCTATTGCAAAATTAAGTTGCTTACTGATGAATCAGAGCAAAACATGTGAAGAGAATTATTAATGAAAGTTATTAATTGAGGCTGGGAACCCCGTTGCTAGCTCTTATTGCAAAATTATTGGATAAGCGGATGTGCCGCTAGTCCATTGGTAAAAGTCCGCCCAACAAGATTGAAAGATAAAACACCACATACTTCCTCATGAGCTATAAAACATTGACACAAATAAGGAGTAGTATAGTTTAATTTAAAGGTAGCACATGAAGAATTTACTTGGAATGGCAGAAAATACCATGTAGTAGGTAGGTATGGTGGACACAAATGGCATAGGTTTGGTCTAAGGTTATGGATGTATGAGAAGCATTCCCTCTCGATACAGGTCTTTGGCTAGAAAGGTTTGATAGCAAGCATAAAGGTTGAGGGAAACAAACAAATATACATATGATAAACAATCATGCATCTTTCTCTAAGCACAAGCAATTTTAACTTAAGAATACTAAGCATAGAGATAATGGAGTAATGTATCTAAGTGTATTTCTCCCTTTTATTAAACATCAGGATGTTGTTGCTATTGACCAATGCTAAGTTTGCCAAAACCAAATAGATTTACTTAACGTTCCCAAAGTGATATCAATACTCATGTCAAGAGTAATCATATAATGGAGATTGCAAACTAAAATAAGGTGTGCAAAAAGTAAATGATAAGACTTCTCATTAATATTCCATAACGATAACTCACACCAACGGATACATCGATAACTAACTAAGAGAGATACTTCCACATTGCATACTATTCTATATGATAACTCCCTACTCATGATATGACACTACTTAATAGTAAAGATAAAGGTGGTGGTGATGTGATACCACGGCACTCCCCCAAGCTTGAAACAAACCAAGGGGATGCCAATACCGATGATGAATTACTCCTTCGGTGATGATGGTGATTCTTTGTCGTCATCAGACTTCCATGGAAGAGGCCCTCCATCAACAAAGACATCTTGGTTTCCCGGAAACCTGAAACTAGCAGCAAGACTTATGCGCTTAAACCTGCTTTCATACTCACAGTTTGATTATGGACATCATAGAGTTGAGCTTGGAGTTTGTTGGTGGTGTCGTGAAGTGAGAAGATATCGTCCTACGCTTTGCAGTCTCCTTCTTGTGTCCATCAATGAGTTCAGACACAATCTTGTGAAAGATATCCACTTCACGCTCAGCCATCTTCTTGTAGTTGAAAACCTCTTGTTCCAGCTTTCTCCATCCTGTCTTCCAAGCTCCCTTCCCGTAGGACCCCTGGACATCTTTGATCCTGCAACTCTCCATCCACGAGCTGCAACTCTTTGGGGTGCATCTTCAGCTCATGTTCATGTACGGGTTGACGTCTTCAAAGAAGCTGTCCTTCCGAGTTCCCGACGAAGACATGATGGATCTAGATCCGAAGCATCCTCGCAGAAAACAGCTCGAAACAAAACACTACGAAAAACGATATTACGACCTCCGTGGGTCCGGGGATTATATAGCAAAATTTTTTTAGAACAAAAGGAAGGTTCCGCAGTCGAAAACGAGTCTGGCAAGCAACGAGGCGCCACCATAGGTCGGCGCGGGCCTGTGTCGTGCCGCGCGCCTGGTGGCACCCCTCGTGCGTCTTTTCCACTCCGTTTCATTCCGTAATTTTTCATATTTTCCAAAAACAAAAATAATGTTCGGAAAGGTAAACGCGGACTTTTCATTACCCCAGTACTATTCAAAGTCGAGTTCTGGCGGACTCACAATTTGTCCTTTGATGAAAGCCTCCGTGTTTCCACTTGAATAATATCAACATCAACATTATAAGAATCGCCCGAGATATAATGCTTGAGTCTTTGTCCATTCACCACTTGTGTGGCATTGCCTTGGAGAGAGCTAATTTTAATTGCTCCTGAACGATACACCTCCTCAACAACATATGGTCCTTCCCACTTCGAGAGTAATTTCCCTGCAAAGAATCTGAGACGAGACCGATACAATAGAACTTGATCTCCAACATTAAATTCTCTTTTAATGATCCTTCTATCATGCCACTTCTTAACTTTTTCTTTAAAGAGTTTAGCATTTTCATAAGCTTCACTTCTCCATTCATCTAGAGAACTTAATTGCAACAACCTCTTATTACCTGCTAATTTAGGATCTTTATTTAATTCTCTAACAGCCCAATAAGCTTTGTGCTCTAGTTCTAAAGGTAAATGACAAGCTTTTCCATAAACCATTTTATAAGGCGACATTCCCATAGGATTTTTATAAGCAGTTCTATAAGCCCATAACGCTTCTTTCAATTTGCTAGCCAATTCTTTCTAGATTTATTAACACTTACCCAAGATAGCTTTAATCTCTCTATTTGATAATTCTACTTGACCGCTAGTTTGAGGGTGATAAGCAGAAGCAATTCTATGATTAATACCATACTTAGCAAGAGTTTTTCTAAACCTCCATGAATGAAATGAGAACCTCCATCAGTCATAATATATCTAGGTACTCCAAATCTAGGAAATATAATATCTACAAGCATTTTTATAGAGGTCTCACCATCAGCACTTTTTGTAGGTATAGCTTCTACCCATTTAGTAACATAATCAACAGCGACAAGTATATGAGTGTTACCGTCTGAAGAAGGGAAAGGACCCATGAAGTCGAATCCCCAACAATCGAATGGTTCAATAACAAGAGTATAATTCATAGGCATTTCATTGCGCTCTAGAGATATTACCAACTCTTTGACATTCATCACAAGATAAAATAAATTTCCTTGCATCTTTGAAGAGTGTTGGCCAATAAAAACCTGATTGTAGAACCTTTTGCGCGGTTCTATCTCCAGCGTGATGTCCTCCATAAACACTTCCATGACATTTATTCAATATCTCCGTTGTTCATATTCAGGAACACATCTTCGCATAATACCATCCACTCCTTCTTTATATAAGTGTGGGTCATCCCAAAATAATGCCTCAAGTCATAAAAGAATTTCCTCCTTTGCTGAGCTGAAAGGTTGGAGCAAACACTAAACAATAAAGTTAGCATAATCAGATACCAAGGGCTCTCACAGCTCACCTTTATTACAGCCAATTGTTCATTTGGAAAACTATCATTAACAGGAATGATCATAAGCAATATTTTCCAATCTAGACAAATTATCGGCAACAGATTATTCACACCTTTCCTATCTATAATATAAATCAAATTCTTGCAAATGTATACCCATCTAATAAGCCTTGGCTTAGCATCTTTCTTTGTCATAAGGTATCTAATTGCAGCATGATCAGTATGAATTGTAACTTTTGAATCAACAATATAAGGTCTAAACTTATCACAAGCAAAGACTACAGCTAACAATTCTTTTTCAGTTGTAGCATAATTTCTTTGAGCAGCATCAAGAGTCTTACTAGCATAATGAATAACATTTAATTTTTTATCTACTCGCTGTCCAAGAACAGCGCCTATAGCAAAATCACTAGCATCACACATAATTTCAAAAGGCAAATTCCAATCAGAGGTTCAACTAGAGGCTTGTTAAGGCTTTCTTAAAGTTTCAAAAGCTTCCTTACAATCATCATCAAAAACAAAAGGTACATCTTTTTGAAGAAGATTAGTAAGAGGCTTTGAAATTTTAGAGAAATCTTTAATAAATCTCCTATAAAACCCAGACATGACCAAGAACACTACGAATACCTTTAACATCCCTCGGATAGGGCATCTTCTCAATCGCTTCAACTTTAGCTCTATCAACTTCAATACCTCTCTCGTAAATTTTATGTCCCAATACAATTCCTTCATTAACCATAAAATGGCATTTCTCCCAATTAAGAACAAGGTTAGTTTCTTCATGCGCAACTTTATCGAGGTTTCGCAGGCAATTATCAAAAGAATTCCATAGCAGTAAAATCATCCATGAATTCTCCACGATTTTCGCAAAAACCATGAAAAATAGCAGACATGCATCTTTGAAAAGTAGCAGAGCATTACATAAACCAAAAGGCATACCTATAAGCATAAGTTCCATAAGGATAAGTAAAAGTGGTTTTCTCGATCTTTAGCTTTAACAATTTGTGAAAACCCATAATAACCATCAAGAAAGCAAAAATGAGTATTTTTAGACAACCTCTAACATTTGATCAATAAAGGGTAAAGGGTAATGATCTTTCTTAGTAACTTTATTAACTTTTCGAAAATCAATGCACATTCTATAACTACAACTATTCTTTGAGGAATAAGCTCATCATTATCATTAGGCACAATAGTCATTCCTCCTTTCTTAGGAACACAATGCACGGGACTAACCCATCTACTATCAACAATAGGATATATAATACCAGCTTCAAGGAGTTTTAATACCTCATTCCTTACCACTTCCTTCATCTTCGGAATTAGACGACGTTGATGTTCAACAACAGGCTTTGCATCTTCTTCCATATTAATAGCATGTTGGCAAATAGAAGGAGAAATCCCTTTCAAATCATCAAGAGTATAGCCAATAGCCTCGGTGTTTCTTCAATATTTCCAATAACCTTTCTTCCTCAATCTCTGAAAGTTAGAACTAATAATAACAGGATATATTTTCTTATCATCAATATGAGCATATTTAAGATTATCGTAAAGGCTTTAGATCAAAAACAGGATCTTCCTTTCGTGGTGGTGTTGTACCCAGATCTTCCACCGGTAAATCATGCTTGAGAATAGGTTGGCGACGAAAAATTTCCTCAAGCTCATCTCTTCTTTCCTAAAAGCTTCACTTTCACTATTCTCCAAATGTTGCTGCAAAGGGTTATTAGGAACAAGAACAATAGATGCACACCCCTCCATTTTAAAATCATTACTAGGCAAGTCAACTTTATAAGGAGTTTTGGTAAATTTAGAAAAGTTAAATTCATAAGGTTCACCAGCAAATCTAGTCAAAATTTTCTCTTTCTTACAATCTATAATAGCTCCACAAGTATTTAGAAAAGGTCTACCAAAAATGATAGGACAATAATCACTAGCAGCAGAACCAAGTACCAAAAAGTCAGCAGGATATTTAATCTTACCACATAGAACTTCCACATCTCGAACAATACCAATTGGAGAAATAGTTTCTCTATTAGCCAGATGAATAACCACATCAATATCTTCAAGTTCACAAGAACCACTTCGTGTAAAGTTCAAGCTCATAAGGAATAGCACTAACACTTGCACCAATATCACATAAACCATAATAGCAATGATCACCAATTCTAACAGATAGCATAGGAACACTAACTTGTTTGGGTTTATTAGGATGAAACAATATTAGAAGCATCTTCACGAAAAATGATATGACCATCCTCCACATTTTCAGTCATAAGATCTTTAACTATTGCGCAATAGCAGGTTCAATTTTAATTTGTTGTTCTTCAGGTTCTTTAGGTTTCTTTCACTTTTATTAACTGGCAGACTAGATATGACAGAAAGTACTCCTTCTCATTTTAGCAGTGGAAAGGAGTTTTTTCAATATAAGCCTCAGGAATAACATTATCAACAGTTCAATCACTACACATTTGTTTGCAGGATGAATCAATTTATCTTTATACGGTGTTTATGATACTTATCAAAATTTTCTTAGGCACACTTCATAATGAGAGGCAAAAGCTTTATAAAGATTTGCAACAACTTGGAATCAAGACCATATGTAGCACTCCTATTACGAAATTTATCAAGATCCATAAAAGCTTCAATACATTTATAATCATAAATTATACCCGATTCTCTATCTTTGTCGTTCTCCATCCTTCAGTATTCTTCTGGATCCGATCAAGAAGGTCCCTTTAAACTCTTCATTCTTGCGTGTAAATGATCCAACAAGAAGTATCCAAGAAGGTCTGGTTTTGAAAGAGTTCGCATAGAAAATTAGCTCAATAATAACATTACTGAAGCTCATGAATAGCATTTTAGTGATTAAAGACTTCCTGTCTCCCCCAAGCTTGGCAATACTTCTCCATCATGAGGCCAGAATTATATATGCGGTTCGATCTTTGTGAATTTCACTTGGAGGATAAATTTGGAATAGAATAAAGGCACAATGTCCTCCCAATCAATAGAATCACCATTCTTCTGCAATTTATACCAATGCATGCGCTGCTTTACCAGACAATGATATAGTGAATAGTTTCTTCCTAACTTCATTCATGGAAATACTGCACATTTGAATAACCCGCATAATTCATGCAAAAATAGTAAATAATCTTCAGGATGGATGGACAGTTCTATCCCCTTCATAGCGGTTATCCATAACACGTTCAATACTTTCGTAGGTATTTTATATGGTACTACTTCCTCACTGGCGCGGTTCATCCACTACCGTTGCAGTAGTAGTAGATTTCCTAAATAGAAATCAAGAGAAGATCTCTCCATAATGATTATAGCAACAGTGAAATAAAATCAAAGAATAAACAAGTAGTTAGCTCTTACCAATCCTTAATTTCTTACCAATAGCTCACTCCTCGGCAATCTGCCATTTAAAATAGTCTTGATGACCCACGTATAGGGGGGTGTATCGTAGCACTTTCGATAAATAAGAGGTCAAACCAACGAGTATGTATGTGCTACGTCGATGAAGGTTTCACCGTAAATGCTCATGCATGCTATCTTGTGGGTTTTGATATTGCATATAAATAAAGTACAAGTAAATAAAATGCGAGAGAAATAATTGCAGCGAGTGGCCCAATCCTTTTTTTAGCACAAAGGACAAGCCAGTTTGTTTACTTATAATGACCAAACGTTCCCGAGGACACACGGGATTTTAGTCTAGTGCTTTCTTTCGCTTCATACGGCTGATTAATCTTCATTGTTTTGATAAGTGTTGTGTGGGTGAATCTATGCTAATGCACCGCCCTTCCTAGACTAATACATACTTGTGATTATACTCCTTGCAAGCATCCGCAACTACAAGAAAGTAATTAAGATAAATCTAACCACAACTTTAAACTCTGAGATCCTACGACCTCCCGCATCGATATACTAACGGGGCTTAGGTTTCTGTCACTCCGGCAACCCCGCAATTAGCAACCGAATACAAGATGCACTCCCCCAGGCCCATAAATGGTGAAGTATCGTGTAGTCGACGTTCACACGACACCACTAGAAGAATGACACCACAACTTAAACATCATAACATTGAATATTACTCAACCATAATTCACTACTAGCATTTAGACTTCACCCATGTCCTCAAGAACTAAACGAACTACTCACGACATCATATGGAATACAATCAGAGGTGATATGATGATGAATAACAATCTGAACATAAACCTTGGTTCAATGGTTTCACTCAATAGCATCTACAATAAAGTATAGAATAACACCGGAGAGTTTCCCCTATCAAACAATCAAGATTTAACCCGAATTGTTACAGCGGTGACGGGTGCAGCGGTGGTGATGGCGGTGTAGATGGTGGAGATGGTGATGATGATGATGGAGATGATGTCCCGCTCGATGACGATGGCGATGGCTGCTGATTTTCCTCCGGAGGGTTCTCCCGCGGATTCCCGCCCACTTGTTTTTCTCTCTCGGTGTTCTCCGCCCCCGCAGAGGCGGCTGTAACCCTCTGTGAGGTATCCTCCGTGGCTTAGGTTTTCGGGACGGGGGTGTGGCGAAGAAAAGGAGGCGAAAGAGGCCGTGGCCTCGCAGAGCAGGGTGGCGCCGCCAGTGTTCCTGGTCACGCGCCCCCACCTTTCTTCCTCTCCATTCCCCCTTCTCGCTCCCTCCGTCATCTGGAAAAATAGGAATTTTCGTGAAATTCCCTTCCACAATTTCTGATCTTCCGAAATATTGCGTTCGACGGTGCTTTTTCCAGCAGCATTTCTGCAGTAGTGTTGATCCTCCAATGATGATGAAACATGCAAAATAGATGGAATAACATAAGTTTATTGTGTCCCAATATGAAATATATCAAATGAATAATTAATTATGATAATAAAAATAGTGATGGACGTATCGCACTCTGAGAGTTGGTGCCTATATTTCTATCAGAGCACCGCTCGCCCGTGGACCAAAAAGAACAGAGTTCTTGCGTTGCTATGTTGGGTGTTGTTCGTATGCTCCATACACACTAGGCAGCTCATCAATACAAAGGTGTCGAGCTTTCTCTAATGGTGTTAATAGGCGCTTCTTGATGCCGTTGCAGATGATGTCGTTCGCTTTTTCGACTTGGCCATTGGTTTGCGGGTGTGCCACCGATGCAAAATGTAGTTTGATGTCTACCTCTTCACAGTATTCCTTGAATTCTCGGGAGGTGAAATTGCTGCCATTGTCCGTAACTATGCTGTTGGGGACACCGAACCGGAAAACTATGCCCTTGATAAAACTCACCACCGATGCTGCATCTGCCGAAGTTACTGGTACTGCCTCGATCCACTTGGTGAACTTGTCGTCAGCTACGAGCAGATATACGTGTCCTCCTGGCCAAGACTTGTGTAGTTTTCCCACCATATCGAGTCCCCATTGTGTGAACGGCCAAGACAATGGTATTGGCATCAGCTCCACTGCCGGAGAATGTGGTTTTGCTGCAAATCTCTGGCACGCATTGCAGGTGCGCACTATGTCTTTTGCATCTTCTATTGCTGTTAGCCAATAAAAACCTGCCCTGAAAACTTTGGCTGCTATTGCTCGACTGCTTGCATGGTGGCCGCATATTCCCTCGTGTACATCCTTCAGTATAACTCTTCCTTCCTCGGGTGTGACACACCTTTGCAATACTCCTGATATATTTCGTTTGTATAACTCTCCCTTAACCATGGTGAAGGCCTTAGATCGTCGGATGACTCGCCTTGTCTCGACCGGATCTTAGGGTATCTCTTTTCTCGTGATGTATGCCAAGTAAACCTGCATCCAAGGAAGTTGTATCATCATAACTTCCTCGGGTTCCTCTTCATCTTCCGATGTGTTTGCTTCTGGCCCCGTTGGAGCCCCCGAGTCTTTCTTGGATTTTTCCTTTTTCTTCGGTTGCTTCGGTATTTTCTTCGCCTTGGTTGATCTCTCACTTATCTCCTCCCAGAATACGCCAGGTGGTATTGGCAAGCACTGCGACCCGATGTTTGCCAAAACATCGGCTTCATCGTTGCTGAGTCTGCTGATGTGGTTAACTTCACAGCCATCAAAGAGTTTTTCGAGTTCATTGTACACCTCCTTGTATGCTATTATGCTGTCATTGACTGTGTCGCACTTGTTCATCACATGTTGAGCTACCAGCTGAGAGTCGCCGAAGATTTTTAGGCGAGTGGCGCCGCACGCCTTTGCCATCTTCATCCCATGTATGAGTGCTTCATATTCTACCTCGTTATTGGACGCATTGGGGAACGTCATCCGCAATGCATACTTCATTTTGTCGCCTTGAGGTGACACAAGTATCACGCCCTCCGTCTGTCTCTTCTAATCTCCGGAGCCGGGCTGGTTCATATGCTGTGTTCTCTACAAATCCCAGTGGTCCCGTACTTTGTAGTCTGGCCCACTCGCGATTTAAGTCCTGCACCCACTTTATTGCTTTTCTTTTTCATAAGTGATGTCCCGAGGGAAGCTCTATTCCCCAAAGGGAGACACGTCCCGTAGCCTCTGGATTGTTCAGTTTCGAAAGAGAAGTCATTGACCACTACTATCTGATGTGCCGAAAAATAGTGTCGTTACGCTTCTTTGCCTTCTGAATACTCCATATGCTAGTTTCTGCACGCAGGTAACGCTGGTTTGATGGCGATAAACTTCGCCGATGAAGTATACCGGCCGCTAACCCGTGGAGTTTTCCTTCTTCTTCTCTCTCCACCATGAGGACTGTGCTGACGTGGACATAGGCATCCCCAATGGGCTTGACGAAGATGGTACCTGTTACTGAAGGCCCGTGACTCGAAGAATAAGAAGATTCTAAGCCTATTTAGTGTTAAGGAAAGATAGATTGTATTAGGAAATATAGAGACTTGTAATCTAACGGGATGAGTATGAAACCCCCGAACTCGTGAACTTGTGTATTACTTAAAACCCTCGGCTCCACCTCATATAAGGGGAGTCGAGGGACAAAAAGAAAGGATCGGACCTATTGTCAACAGAACCCTAGTTTTCATAATCAGCGAGTATCTTTTCCGGCTGAACCTCGAGATCTACTTTCCTCTACTTCCAAAGAAACCCTAGTCTTGTAATCTGTAGGCATTGACAAATTAATCCTTTGTCAATTGGCGTCGTTTCTATGGGAATTAGAGGTTGCAAGAAGCTGATCTCGATGGCACGTCCTAGAATCGTCGACTTCGTTGGTGGCAAGCAATGCGATGGATCGAGGTAATCAGGAAAAACTGATCTAATCGATTTTATTCCACCCGCGCTCCCGTTTGGATGCATGTGCTTATATGGAGGAGCCCATCGTCATGACGTGGAGAATTCCGATTTGACGTCAACAAGGAAGGATCCTATCGTCTCGAATTCCATCTCATCGGAATTTTCAGCGATCGATTCTCACTTTTCATCAAGTGATGAAGAGCTGTCGCCACGCTTCATCGACACTAAGGCAAGCGGAAAGCTCGCCAAGATCTAAGCAACACATCCTTCGAGTCGTCAAGGACTCGTTATAAGCAATGATCTGGCTGCCGACAATAATCTCATCGAAAATCTGGCTGCCATTGGAAAGGTCTTCACCAATCTCTATGATGGTGTCACCAAATCCCGATAAAAATCAATACTCAAAATATCATAAGATCTATGCAATCGAGGAGGCAAGTCGAGCAGAACCCGAAGCGTCGTAGGCTTTCGATGATTTGGGAAACCCATACGCTGATCCCGCTGATCTCAGAAGAGGCCTAGGCACCAACATGCTCGGTCTTCACCTCGTGAAAGAGTTCAACTCCCGCAAGCAGCGTGGCATAGGCCGCAAGAGCCATGGATGGGTCAACCAATGACCACAACCGCCACGGAGAAGAATTACAAGCCTATCAATATAGACTTGCTCGTGTGAGTAGGAGCTGAAAACAGACAGATCCCCGATCAGAAGAAAAGAGGCGGCCTACACAGCAAAGGCCGAGCAGAGGCTCACGACAATCAGAACTTCGGAGATAGTCACAAAGAGAAGCTCGAGGGAGGGCAAGATCTCTGGCCGCAAAATATACCCGAAGCAAGAGAGAGGGAACATAATTCAAAATCTCGACATGTCCTTCATGACGATTGATACAAGGGGAAATATCATCCCGAAACGCCAGAAGCAGGTTACATGGCAACGCAAGCTTACATCCTCGCGTCCAGACCACCCCCTGGGGACCCGAGAGAAGCATTGTTCAATATGGCAATGGCTGGAGTTGGAGTCATGGGAACAGCGTTCGCAGCAACACCTCCCAAAGGAACTCCAAGGCAAAATAGTCCACGACCCACAACAGCAGTGGAAGATCCACCAAGGACAAGTGGAGCCAGAGATACGGCGGCACAAGCAAGGGTGGATAGAGAGCGAACAAGAAAGAAGAGAACATCTGATACGTCTCCGACGTACTATGAAGATATGTGCGGGTTACCATGCTTTACGAGACGAGTTCGGAAAACGAGTCCCGAAAGGGTTTAAGTTACCCTAAAATTTCAAGAAATTCACGGCCACTGTGGCAAATGGCTATGCAAAGTATCCAAGTACACTTGAGTGGAGCGCTGATCTTGGATAAAAACTTCCCAGGTTCCATCGGGACAGTGGATAGTTTGAAGATATTCTGTGAGGAATTTTAGATCTGTTCGCAAGAAAACCCGTCATTATTGGAAGAGCTGAGAGCGTGTAGACAAAACACGACGAATCAATGAGAAAATATATACAAAGGTGGAACATTATTAAAAACCTTACAGAGGATATATCCACGAGAGAGCACAGACGTTGTCATATGTGAATTCGACGTGAGATTTTTGCCGAAGACTTAGGAGAACCAACCCTAAGACAATATCAAAGATTGATGGAGATAGCAAAACAGATGGGCGATGGAGAAGATGATACACAAAAAACGACACGCTGCAGGAAGATCGGTGAATGTAAATTTTCAAAATAGAAGGCGATTTTCTCGCCGCTCTACAATAATGATGCTCCTGGCCACATATCTACTGCTCGAGAACACTGGAGAAAATAGTCGAGATGATTACCAAAGAAGTAATGAGCAACAAGGCGACAATAGAAGTGATTTCCGCGGCAACAGACAAAATAGTGGACCAAGGTTTCAGAGACCCTATGTGTCTCCCGAAGAAATGATGAACGGGTCATGTCAGATGCACTTTTATCTCGACAATAATGGAAAAGGCAATAAAGTCATCTCCAAAAAGACTCGCCATTTTCAATGATGCGAGTCATAGGATAGCTAATGCCTGCACAATAATAAACCCTAGCTAAGGAGTGAGATCCACCTTCCACCTCCTCCCGCAATTACAGACGACAATCGACATCAGCTCAGAATAGCCGCAGCACCACACCCACCTCCATATGTTGATCCCAACTCCAATGGTGCGGCTCGATGATTCAGAAGTTAGGCCATCTAACAAAGGCTGCAGTAGTCTCACGCAAGTGTTCATGGCAAAGAGGCCCACAAGCCGAGTACCTAAACCGGTCAGACAAGATATTGAATTCACAATTGCGATCACTCCGCAACAATTTCCACTGCGGTTAATCAGACTTATCTTACCCGCAAGTAACTGCTGGTTTTGACGTGTCGAGAGTCTTTATAGATGGCGTGAAGAGCTCTTACCTTATGTATGCAGAGACACTAAGGAAGATGAACATATCTCCGTCCAACTTGAAACCAACAGACACGTCTACTCGGATTACGCCTTATAGCCAAGTTATCCGTTGGGTAAGATTAATCTCGACGTTCAGTCTGAGCAGAAAACCATGATAGAGAACTTGGAGTTTGAAGTTGTGGATTTCGTCGCAATATCAATGCTTGTTGGGACGATCAAAGATATGCTGTGTTTATATGTACCTCACTACACGTGATTTCTGTTATGGAGGTTGCTCCTGACCTAAGGACCAATCACAATTAAGGGAAGTTTCGCGCTACCCGATAAGTGCGATAAGGATTTTCACCGGCCGTTAGAAACCTTCGGATGCAAGGTAATATATGGGCGCCAAGGTTTCATCGATTATGACGTGTCGCTGCATACGTGAGGCCACCTCGTGGAACCAACCTTCAATAACGCTAAAGGATTCAAAAGAGGTGCATCCACCCGACTTTATCCAAGAAAACACGCCCATTACGTTAGGAACATGGACCTCGGCGATAGGAAAGCGCCGCCGCCGAAGCTCCTCCGTGAGCAATCGGGAAAATCTTCACATGGTGTCCAGCCACATGCCAGGAGTACCCGTGGAACTTGCCGAGCCACACCAACTTGGATCCTTCATGACCAATCAAACAACCTTGCGGCGTTTTCGGAACCAAGCTATGCTATCAGAAATAGATTGACTCAAAGATGCTGGTTTTATCAAAGAGATATCTACGTGAAGCCAATGCGGGTAGCTAACCCAAGAATGGTGCTTTCAAGAAAACACAAAAGTCCTCTTCGTGATGTGTGTCGACTTTACGCGGTCTCAATAAACACTCAACTTAAGGATCACTTTCTCCCAAGGATCGATCAAATCATCGATCAATTTTTCATAGACGTGAACGCCTTTCCTTCTTGACGCTGCATCAAGTTATAACCAGATCGACAAAAGAAGATGATGGCTAAGATAGCCGCTCATAACACCTACTGTTCTCGCCATAGAACAATGCCCTTGGTTTGAAAACGCTATGAGCACATATCGATGATGGCGCCTACACACATTAAAACTTATGCCCATATTGACGATGTCGATAATATCAAAAAAGTGGGGATAACATCATCAAGATTTGAAAGAAACCTTCACAACCTCGGCTGCTCGCTTAAGCTGAACCCGCCAGTGCTCTTTTGGTTCCCCATGAGAACTTCTGTTTGTGACGTTAGCAGGGATTGAAGCCAATCCGTAGAAAATACAGGCTATCAGACATAGAGGAAGCCGACAACCGAAAGAAATACAACAGCTGACTCGACGGTCGCAGCTTTAAGTGTATCTGCCGCCAAATGGAGAAAAAGCGTCGCTGCTCTATGCATTAATCAAACAAGGAGAGAAATTTCAATGGAATCCAGGAAGTGACAGAAGCCGAGAATCTCAAGCGCACAGCCACTCGACACCACCAATCTTAGTGGCGCCTAAAGAGAAGGAACCCTCCCCTATACATTGCAGCCACGCCTCATGTGGTCAACATTTCTTTCGCGAGAGAGGAAGAAGGAAAGCTCCATGGAGTACAAAGGCTGGAATATTTTACATTTTTGTCATACCTGTCGCCTCAAAACAATGTCGGTTAAATTCTGCCTGGCGTATGGAGTATTTACTACAGCAAGAAAATTGCGACACTATTTTTCTGCCGGACCCGATAATAGTGGTTAATAAAGCTCCTATGTCAAATATATTAAACAACCTGTATTACGGTCGGTTTCCCTTGGGGAATAGAGTTTCTCTGGGACATCACGATGAAAAAGAAAAGTAATAAAGTCACAAATTCTACCGGATTTCATCGCATAGTGGATGGAGCTACAAACACAGGCCTCCAGATTTATCGAGAACCTGACTATGAACTTTGATGGGTCCAAAAGGTTAGAAGGCGCTGGAGCAAGCGTATACTAGTATCACCCGAAGGCGACAAATTGAAGTATGTCTTACTGATGACGTTCCCAAACGCATCTAACAATGAAGGAGAATATGAAGCTCTCATACACTGGATGAAGATGGCGAAGGCTGGTGCAACTCGACTCAAAATCTTTGGCGACTCACAGCTGGTAGCACAGCAAGTTATGAATCGATGCAGTCAACGCGAGTATGATAGCATACAAGGAGATGTATAATGAGCTAGAAAAGCTGTTTGATGGATGCGAGGTAAACCACATCAGCAGGTTGAGCAATGATGAAGCCGATGTTCTTGCAAACATCGGGTCGCAATGTCTCGCTATCCCTCCGGGCGTGTTTTGGGAAGAAATAAGCGAGAGATCAACGAAGCCAATGAAAACAAAGAAGAAGGAGAAAGAAGAAAAGCCTTCGAGTGTCACCAAAGAATCATTGGAAGAAGAAGAAGAGGAACAGAAGCTAGTCATGATGGTGCAAAGATCAATAGTGAGACATCATCTACATATCTTAAGGAAAACAAAATTCATTACGAACCCTGATCTATTGATCGCACGATCTAAAGCTTTTACTATGATAAAAGGGGAGTTGTACAAGCGAAGTTCTGCAAAGCACAGAGATGTGTCACACCCGAAGAAGGAAGCGATCATCCCGAAAGATGTACACGAAGGAATATGGGCATCACGCAAGCAGCCCAGCTATCACAGCTGTAAGTCTTCGTGGCAGGATTTTATTGGTTAACAACAATTGAAGACGCGAAGGAAATAGTACGAACTTGCGATGCGTGCGTGCCAGAGATTCGCCGTAAAACCTCATTCTCCGGCTCAGCAGAACTGATGCTAATCCCATTGTCTTGGCCCTTTGCTCAATGGGGTCTCGATATGGTGGAAAACTACCCAAGTACTGGCCAGGAGGGCATGAGACATGCCTGTCAGCGACAAAATTTACCAAATGGATAGAAGCAAAGCCGATAAATTCACCTGACGGCGCATTGGCAATCAAGTTTGTGAAAAGCATTGTCTTTCGATTTGGAGTTCCCATAGAGCATCGTCACGTACAATGGCAGAATTTCACATCCAAGGAGTTCAAAGCATATTGCGTAGAATGGGCATTAAATTGAGTTTTGCGTCTCTCGCACATCAACCAATGGTCAAGTCGAGAAAAGCCAATGGGATCATCTCAGAATGGTATCACAGCACTGCTAGGACTATCGAAAAGCTCTCAAGATACTTGGCCGTAGGAGTCGCCAAGGTGTTGTGGATTATCCGAACAACACTAAACACGGCGACGTTAGAGACGCTGCTTTTTCCCAGTCCATGGAGCTGGAAGGATCGCTTCGATAGAAATAGAGCATGATTCTCCAAGAGTTACGTAATATGATGAAGAAACTTCGAGAAGAGCTTTGGAGGATGATGTCGACGCACTTGATGATGCTCGAGATGGTATTGTCACGAGTCGCCAAATACCACCAGGACCTGAAAAACTACACAGTCGACGATTGCGAACAAGATCTTTTCAAGTTGGAGATTTGTTTTACGACTTAATCAAAAAAGTCATGAAAACTTGAGACACCATGGCTTGGACCCTTACATCGTCACAGAGGTAATCGAAGGAGGAGTACACAGAATCAAGGACAAGAAGACGGGATTGCCGAGCCAAACCCTTGGAACGTGGCGCAGCGCAGCTCAGGCTAGATGCCGAAATATAGTCTCCTTTGTAAACATATAATGTACTGAAATGCCCGCGGCAGACGCACTCTTTTCCTTTTTCTGGGCACCGAGTGGGCGGGAAAGGTTTTTATAGAGGCGGGCTCGCCGTGCTGCAATATAATAAAGATAGTGGAAATATATATCTTTTCGATAGGCTCGGGGGGCTTCCCCTACAAGATACAATATATATATATATATATATATACACAATCTTGCCTTGGTATAAAGTACCTCGCCAAAATAAAAAGGTGTCGCCAAATAGCGGTATTTCGCACCCGGAAAAATAGTGCACAAATATAATTTATCTTGCCTTGGGACAACCTCGCATTATAAAAAGAAAACATCGCCATCAAAACGCCCGGGGGGCTTGGCATTGAAAAACAAAAAATATAGTGACTTTACAATGTAGATTATGTCTACTACACACAAGATACAATCCTTGGAGCAAAAAATATTCAAGGGTTACCCAGTATATTATCTATCGTCAGCCGTTCATTATTTATAGCGCGAGTGCTATGTTCAGCATAGCTGCCCTTCACGAAGAATTCGGCGTCCATCCGAAGAAGTTCATCCATCATATCTTCGGCAACAGGGTCACAACGTCGTCATATTTGCTGAAGTTCTTCCTCCTCTTCGCCATCTTGGCCAGGCACTTTGTCAACCTGGACCACGACTTCGGGTAGCATATTTTATCATGATCATAGCAAACTTTGCGCCAGCAAATAATTGGGCCCGCACAAAGCCGTGGATTCGGGGAGCATCCCGAAATTTGTCCATTAGGGCAGGAAGAGTCTCTGGCATCCTATTACGAGGAAACATGGTGCCATAGACCAGAGACAAAGTCCTTGTACAAAAGTCGAGATAATGCGGACCTGAAGCGCGCGATCCTGAAACCTCACAATCTGGCGAGTGTTCAGGCGTGCCCCAAAATTTGAACCATGATCACCCGCAAGCCCGAGAAGTGCATTGGATCGAGCTTCGACAGTTCATCTTCAGTAGTAGCATCCAAGAAGGACCCTATTGTTGAAGGAATCAGCAGGGACGAGGAGACAAGCAAAAAGAAAAACAAAGTAATTTGGAAAAAATGAAACTTAACCGCCATATCCAAGCTAGCATCCGTCAGCGAACGAAGAAGCAGACAAAATTTTCGAGGATCTCAAGCGGTAGTCTCAGCAACCGCGGAGTCCTTTTCAGCTATGGCATCTTGAGCCTGGAGGCAACCTTTCCTCCCTGAGGATTTTCGAGATCTGCTCCATGAGCATAAGGCGATCGCTCTTCTTCGTGGATTGGAGTTGCTGCCGAAGCTCTTCCAAATCTTGTGTTTTTTACTCGAAGAATCCTCAACAAATTCGACAACAACAGGTTTTTTCTTCGAAAGGGATGAAGAAAACCTCGGAAGGACCGGGAGTTGCAGATAGTTGTCAAAAATCAACTGAAACAAAATTTTCGACATCAATCATTAAGCAAAGATAGATTTCCATTCTTAAAGTATGTACATGTCTATTACAAAAGAAGGACCTATAGACAACTACTTACAGCCACCGCCAAGAACACTATGGCGACAGGGCCAAAAGAGGGAGAAACTAAAAGGGAAAAGCAAAGTGGTCTACTTGACCCCCGGCTTTGAAGAACTCGGAGCAGAAGCCCAAGCTTATATCCAAGAGAGTGGCAAGGATCTTCGAGTTGGGTTTCGCCGCTTAATCAGCGATCGCCATTTCTTCGTCTCGATATCTCTGCATCGCCAACCCTTGCCCAGACGTTTTGTTGGCTATTAGTAACCAGGCAATTGTACCTTCGACTCCAACTTTTAACCCTTTCTTAACGAAGTTGGAGTCCAAGGTCTTCTGAGGAAGTGAAGCACTTGGTATCCTCTGATGACATCGCGTTCCTCCTTCTCTTCTTGAAAAATAGGGGAAAATGACGGTGCCAATCTCGGCCAAGCAAGGCCGGTCACGAGCTTCAAGACCATGGATTTCAAGGAGAGAAAGCGAGTCAAGAAGCTCGTCATCTTCAGGATTCTCCACTATACTCGTGTGTTTTCCCCGCTTAAAGCATAAAAAAGAGTTCATCACAGGGGGAAAAAAAGGGACCAAAACACGACGCAAGAAAGCAAAGAAGGGTGTGAACACTTACCGACAAAACGTCGACTCTGGCGACTCACGATTAAAGATTTCTTCTACGAGCGTAATGCTGAGTCACATTTTCTTCTGTGAGCCTCTTTTTGTTAGTCAGTCGAGTCTTTTCAAGATCCCCGATCACTGTGAGTGCCACACTTTCTGCTTTCATGCTGCTGCCGTTTGCTCTAACTCGGGAGTAAGAGCGTCAGCACGTTTGTTGGCTTCCGCAAGTTTTTCCGCCATCACAAGACAAACAAGTAAAGTACTGCAGCAAAAAATAGCGACAGAACATATTCGACAAGGAAAAAGAGGTGGTACCTTCAAGTTTGGTTGCCAGACTACGGCACTGACAAATTGGGTACCTAAACTGATAAGCCCTTCATGAAAGGCTAAAGAAAGATCATAAAAGGAGGATCAATATAAGTGGAAAAATTTTGACACCATTATAAGTCTGAAATAGCTCAATAAGACAAGAACATAATTTATTTCTTCATATATTATTTGTTATTTGTTCATGACATGAAGGTTCCTGCATTGATTCACCCGTTTTCAGAAGAGCTCAGTCAATCGTTATCAAAGGTTTAAAGTCACAACTGATTAGTTTGAGATAACTACAAGATTGACGTACTGCTCGAAGGCCTCTACCTATACATCCTCTATCATCATGAATACAATGGTGATGCCGAAACTTCAAAAGTATCAAAGATAATGCTACATCAATAACTTACTTAGCTATGACGTTTGAGAAATCCGTCTTTAATGATTTGTACAGTCATGGTATACCGCTTTGATTATCAACAATAGTCGTTCTTCCTGAGTTTAGAAAGTCATCATGAGGCATCATTGAAGTGTCACAAGTTCTTATATTTTGATTAACTATTTCACCCATAGCAGATTATTCCAATGCTCGCTACACAATGTTTTTTCTTCAACTTTCCACACTCTACAGATGATGGAAAGACACACAAGACCCAGTCACATAAAAGACTTCACAGCGTTTGAAGATGAGAGCGGTGACATAACAAAAGACACTATGATATTAGTATGAAATCAACATATTCAGACATTCTGAGCTTCATTATCAGACGTTTATAGTCAAACCCACTTACAATCCATTACAACATTCCAATTATCAAAACAAAGGTCCTGAAGAGGCTTTAAGAACAAGATAAACTACAACTATACGAAGAGCACCTATTTGACATTCATCTTGTCCTTCATATTGGTTTTATTAATGATTGGGTCTACGCTGCTCAATGTTCTTAATTCATCCTAAAGACGTTGCTTATTTTTCTAAACGCTGTATAAGAGAATACACTTCACGTATTTTTGAAGTTTTGATGGAAATCATTTCGCAATCTTTGAAATTATCCAGAGACTGACGTCAAAGATTTACGCTAATGAGATTTAATGCATCATGTCGTATGTTTAGTTGGTTAGCGCTGAGCTTGGTGATCAAGAGTGCGTCAATTAAGCTGACCTGACAAGATCACACACTATAAAGGCGCTACAGTATTGAATGAAGATAGAGTGAAGTCAAATCACAAGATGACAACAACTACGTTCATGATATGGTTAACGTACTATGATATAACGCAGCACCAACCAAGATTGCACCGCGAAGGTTTGCAAGAGTTTTCCAGGTTAAGATCAAAACTTATCGTCGTTTCTTCAACAAGCGATCATCAGAGATTTGATTTCCATCCAAGTCACATCACAACAACTATGCAAGAGTACGATGGTTTGAAGAATGTCAGGTCAGATGAAAAGTGGTATTACTGGCTTTACTATGGTTTTGAGCATGATGTACCTACACATACGTTAAAATGATGATAAAGATACGATCGAAGACGCCAATCACAACCGCTGACGAAGATTGTATGACATGATATACAAAGGATTTTAACAAAGATGATGCTACACAAGACAAATACAGATTAGTTCACTAAACATTAATCAACACTGGCAACCCAATCAACAAAGGCGCTAAGGTACTTGACATTCAAAGGTATCTAAGGTCATCAAATATCTGCTTAAAGGTGCTCATCGCGAATAGCAGAATATCACAGATCATCTGGTGACTTAGATCAACATGTCGTCACCTTCACTACTACGTAATAAACTATACAAGATGTTGAGTTGATAAATTATGACTATGTCAAATATTAAAGTTCATATTTGTATGTTCACCTGAGTTATTGCTGAATCCATGATATGGTACTTAAGAATTAATAAAGTAGGAGATTATCCATGATTGCAATCACGTTATTTAATACTATTCAATCAGAACGCAACCAAATCATGACTTGGATCATGATGAGGTGACAGATATCTGAGCATATGAATAATCAAAATTCGTCGATGATAAAGAAGTCGTTTAAATATGATCACAATGTTATTCAATATTAAAAGCACTTCAATAACATTCTGATTTGAGAAGTCAAGAAACTTGATTGCAAAACTTATTGATAATAATCCTGATCATTTGAAGGAACTTCATCGTTGATTGGATTGTCATCTTATCATACTAAACCAAATTTAGCTGTTAAAAACTTATAAGTGATTTGACTCACATTAGTAAGACTTTAAGTAAAACTATTGAAAAACAGATTCAGATCGTTCATGCACACATCTAGTGGTGTTTTTATGATTATCATCAAGCAAAGATCAAATCAGAATCTGATGAACAATCAACAATCACGATCATGAAAATATTAACAAAGATTATGGCTAAATTTACAAGATTAGATCAATGATTAAAGTTGAGATTTTTCTTGATTCTCAATAGGACTTTATCTGCAACATTAAATTCTAATAATATTGAAGATAAGTCCTTAATCACTGAATAATCAGACTCAAAGAAGTATGATTTAAACACTAAAGTACAAGGTTATATCATGAGAAGAGATTCAGAATTTACGACAAAGCATGAACCAATTATATTCCGTATATTACAACCTCGTCACCTATATACATTCAGCATGAAGATGAATCATCGCCAATGAATTTATTGAAGAATCACAACAATAAACCTTATATCATTTGTTTCACCAATGGAAACCACTATAATCCATAGAAGATAATGAATCCTTTCATCACCCAGGCTTTCAATGGCAATAAGATTTTTTCTGTATTTTGACAGAGGCGTCAGATATTAGCACGTTTGATGCTCAAAGGTTTTCCAGGTGAGAAACTGTCACAGATTAGAGATTAATATCTTGACATCGCGCCATCAGCCTTCTCCAGTCTGATGATTTTCCACTGCCTTTTTAAGCAGCTATCAGGCTAACGGTCAAAGACCGAGTATGGACGAGAATATCGTCGCCTATTTTGATTGTTATTTCGTTATGGCCTTCCGGCGACCTATGCCATTTATTTTGTACTCTAATATCTTTCCTGTAATAACGATTTGCTATGTCCATAAGCTCTGCTATTGTTCTCATGTTGGATCGAGCCAAATCTTCGATTATGTCTTTCCTTTGGATCTCCGCGACAAATGCATCTATTGCCCTCTCGTCACTTTCCGCCAAGTTTTTTATAATGTTCCATCGCTGGATGTACGTCCTCATTGATTCACCATACTTGTTTGCAGCTTCCTTAGTTGGTTCTATGGATGCAGTGGATTCTTGCACGTGGAACTAAGCCACGAATGTCTTCAAAAGTTTCTCACTGCCGATGGATCCTACTCGGTAACTTCTCATCCATGATCTTGCGGCTCCACTAAGATGGACTTGGACGCTCTCCATAGTCGTTGCTCTAGTTCCACCCAACAATTTTACCGTTTCCAGATAGTCGATTAACCAATCTTCGGGTTCTTGCAAACCATCGAACTTTTTGTAACCATCTGGCAACTTGAAGCCAGAAGGGACTCGCGTTCTACGAACTCGTCGAGTAAAGCAGGGGAGTCCACACATATCTTCTTCATCGACTTCTAGCGAGTGTTGCCTGGATCTATTCTCACGTGCTTTGTCAACTCGAGCTTGTGCCTCTATATTTCTCGCCTCATCCGTTCGTGGAGGATCTCGCACCACCGTGGTGGGTCGAGGACTATTTCGCCTTGGAGCACTTTTGGGTTATGGTGTGCTTGAACTTGCGAACGTTGTTCCCATGGCTCCAACTCCCGCCATGGTCATCTGATACAGTGCTTCTCTCGGGTCTCCTGGAGGTGGCCTTGATGCCAGTATGAAGGCTTGAGTCACCATGTATCCAGCTTCCGGTGTTTTGTGGATGATGTTCCCTCTTGTATCTATCGACATAAAGGACATGTAGAGGTTCTGGATCAGGTGCTCCCGCTTATTCTCGGGTATATGCGCCAGTCGAGATCTTCCTCTCGCACGTGCTGCTCTGTAGTTTTCTCCCGAAGTTCCTGATTGTCGACTTAACTCAGCTCTTCGCGCGCTCGATGCAGAGGCTGCAGCTTTTCTTTGTTGGAGTATAATCCTCTAGTTTTCGAGTTCTCGTCCGGCACGGGAGAGTTTATATTGATATGCTTGTAGCTCTTCTGCCGTGGCTGTGGTAGTCATCTACTCAGGCTATTCATGGCTCTTGGATGCCTGTCCTGCGCTTGTGGAAGTTGTAACTGCGAGGTGTGGGCCCGACGTATTTGTTTCCCAATCCTTGTGAGCGGGATCTATGTATGGATTTCCCAAATCATCGAAAGCTTCTGACGCTTCATCCTCTGGCGACTTGAATCTCCAATTGCGCACACTTGATGATATATTGTAGCTTTGTTTTCTTCTTCAGGGTCGGTGACACTACCGTCATATAGATCGGCAAAGACCTCACAAATAGAAGTAGATTTGTCGATGAAGTCGAAGCTGTCGATGCTCTCTGAGTCGCTGCTTAGATCTGAGTCTGCATATGACCCGAAGGACATGCTACCGAAGTTTTCGGCGAGTTGTCCGCTTGTAGCGGGCTTGATGGAGCTTGACGGTGAGATCTCTTCGTCGCCTGACTCGAACGATGATGACGATCCCGAGAAATCAGAATCGACCGCTAATGGACCCGAAGAATTCGGTACCGCGAGACGATGCGATCCTTCTTTCCCGACGTGGAAGTGGAAGCTCCCGAACATCATTTCCATTGGCTCCTCCAGATACGCATATGCATCCACACGGGCGGGAGGGTGAGGAACAAAATCAACGAGACCAGTTTTGATCTGTTTACCTCCGCCCATTGCGTTGCTTGCTACGGATGAAGTTGACGATGTTGTCGAAGACGATGTTGTCGATGCCATCGAGATCAGCTCCTTGTTGCTTCCAATTCCCACAGAAGACAAGGTTCTAACTTGTCAATGCTACAGATTGTAGACTAGGGTTTCGTGGAAAGTAGAGGGCGAGTAGATCTCGAAGGTTTCAGCCAAAAATTTGCTCGACTGCTAAAAACTAGGGTTTGTGTTGACAATGAATCGATCATTTCTTTCTCCCTCGGCTCCCCCTTATATAGGAGGTGGAGCCGAGGGCCGAGGCTTTCGTATCGTACAAGTTACAAAATAACGAGAGACTCTTTGAGTTCGTCCCGTACAATTACAAATCTCTTAATTCCTAATCTATCTCCATCTTCCATATCGACTCTTTATTGGGCTGGCCATCTTTTCGGGTCATGGGCCTTCGGAAACCCCGGGTATCTTGGCGGGCCCATTCGGGATGCCTATGTCAGTACTTGTATCTAAATACTACTAGAGTTGTTACAAGTGCTTGGGCTAGGCAAGGTCTTAGTACAATGTCATTACTTCTCTACTCATGATATGAGAAATGGTTTAGGGTGCTAGTGTTCTCCCTATGATTTTATGTGATGGTGATATCTGATAATCACATTAGGGTTTAACTTATACTTACATATCTCCAAAGCATGATCATGGATTAGACATGATCAACTTATTCTTAATGGCTTCTACTTCAAGTTCTTAGGGTTTATGATTATTACTAGGGTGTGATGATCAAGGGTTTGGCTTCCTAAGGTATCTCTCATGAATTAGGGTTCTTACCTCCAGGATCAAGTATTTGCTTAAACAACTAGAGTGTAACACTCAACTTGTACTCTCTTCCATAGGCATGATTACTCTAGGGACTATGATGTACTCACAAGATCTCATTAGGTATCTAGACTAAGGCTCCAGTTGTCTAGCTTAGTTGGATTAATCTCTTCCTTACTTCATCAACTCCTGGATATGGTGTTGTTCAATTTAATACTGGATTATCTCACCACTCCAGGATGAGATAGATATAGCTTTAGTTCAAAAGTTATCCTTGATTCTTTAATAGGTATAGCTAAGGTTGGTATGAATGGTTTCTCTCATTTGGGAAATGACTTAATTAATATCTCAAAGTTATGCTCCAAAGATAATGATGTGATAATCAATATCTATGGTTAACATAAATGGTTTCTCTCTAGGAAATGTCTTGAATAACACCCTAGGGTTCTTCTTAAAGAGAATAATGTGAGCATATGGATATATAGCCAAGGGTTTAGCTCAAGAGTTGACATTGCTTCTTTAATAGATTTAGAACTCTCTCTCTTCTCTAGGTTGTGACATATATTATTTTGGATAGAGAAGAATAGTAATAGTGGAACTAGGAACAATACTAGTGTTGATCTCCTTGACATGAATCCAAGAATGAAGTGGAATGGATACCATGAGGTTCATGGTAGGAACATAGATTAGTTTAAGACATGGAAAAGATAAGTCAACAATAGTTTCTCCATTATATTGTTACTTGATTTACAGCTGAATAGATATCCATATGTTATGGCAAGGAATCCATATTATGATCTTTTAGAAGATCAAGTAATTGATCCTTGATGTATGTGTTATTGGGTTAGTTTTAGTTCCGTTTGATCTAACTCCTTAGATTAAATCATCTCTACCCAAAACAAGTTTTAGCAAAAGTCACATTGAGGTTTATAGCACTTGACTTGATGACCTACTTCAATTCCATCAACTCAAGTGAAACTTCAGTTACTGTGACATGTTTTGTTTGAAAGCGCGATAATTTCCCGGATTTTCTATGCATGAATGCAATACACACATCTGTTTTCTCTTGGGGTTACAATTCCGCTCTTCTGGTGTTGTGGTCGCCTGATGTTTCGTATGTGCTTGGACGTGCCTGTTCGGTCTGCACGGGCTATCCAACACCGTCTGGTTTGTGCATCTTCTTTTTTTCCTTTTCATGTCTTGCTATGTCATGTTATTTGTGTTGCTTATTTCTCGAGGTTTTTTTTCCAGTATGTCCTTCGCCCTTTGTCAGTGGTAATGAGGCGTTGTTAAATCGTCGTAAAAGAATGGTCATTCATACTTTCCAACGAAGGCGAGCTACATGTTTGTTATGTTGTTGTATTTGTTCATCCTACATTTAGGGTATTTTTGTTTCACCCTTCTTTACATTGCTGTAGGTGTGCCTGAATACTAAAGCATGTTATTGTGTGTTCACTATCTACCTCTGTTTTTGTACTTCAGAATGTTGTCAAATTATGCTTGTGTTTGTTACCCTGTTTATTTTCTCTTTGCTTTACAAGCAGTTTCCATTTTTGTTTTCCACTTGGTACTACCTGCTCAATAGTGTTTACTGCATTATAGGTGTGCCTGAATACTGAAGTATGTTATCCTCTGTGCAGCACATGTTCCTGGTTTTGTAACTTATTATAATGTTGGCTTTTGTGTCTACTTGCTTTTCTGTTTATTAGGTTTCTTGTTTCGTGGTCGACTCCCATGATTGTCATACCATAACAAGTGTTCGAAAGTGTGGTTTCCTATGGGTACTTCGTCCAGAAGTGGTTTGCCGTATGCGCCCTTTATTTTTTGGTTCCGTTTTTCCCTAACTTGCACGCTCTCTTCTTGTAGTTCCTCTCCATGGGCTCCCCTTTTCTGACAAACGGATTGCTCTTCTTAAAGGTTAGTTCTGTTTTTGTTCCTTTTAGCCATTTCTGCCTTCGTTCTGTTCTTTCTTCCTCTTATTAATTTGTTTTCCCCATTGCTATTTTGCAGCTCTCTCTCCTGAGCGTTCCTATTATGGTGGTCCTTCGTATAGGCGTGAGAAATGTGGTGCACTCTTCTGGTACCTTGAACGATGTAAAAGGTCATCCGTTAGCACGGGACGGTTGCCAATCTTCTCTGGCTGTTGTCTTCGTGGCAAGGTGTCTTTGCCTCGGTTTAATGACTGACCTTATCCTCTGAAGGAGTTGTTTTCTTTCAGCTGCGGCACTGCTTCTACTCACTTCTACCGCCTCATTAGACATTACAATTTTTTGTTTTCTTTTACATCGATGGGTGCTGATGTTGACATAACTGTTAATTCTAGAGGTGCCCCATATATTTTCAAAATGTATGGTTCTGCTTCCCATCATAATGGATCCCTCTTGCCACGTGATGCCGATTCGCCAAAATTTGCACAACTCTATATGGTTGACTCTGCTGATGAATTACAGCGGAGGCTCGATCTTGGCCAGGAGGATGCCACGGAGGGCGGGTGTTCTGATCTGCTGATCCACTTATTGCCAGGGAACTTACAGACATGCTCAACCAGCATAACCATTTGGTTGGCCAGTTCAGAACTGCTCGGAGGTTGCGGGATTCTGGGGCTCCAAATATTGCCACCAGGTTCTTTGGTGACGAAGGTGGATCACATGGGACCCGTTTTTCTGGACCAGCTGCCTGTGAGGTCGCTGCTCTCATTGTTGGTGATTTGTCGCCTGATACTTCTCAAATGTATTTATAATTTTTGATGCTCCATGCTTGTTTTACACCAGTTCATATGTTTTGCTCATACTTCGTTGCACTTTTATACATTTTCCGGCACTAACCTATTAACAAGATGCCATAGTGCCAGTTCCTGTTTTTTGCTTTGCATTTCGTGAAAAGTTGTACAGAAATATTCTCGGAATTGGACGAACAAAGCCGAAGTCAATATTTTCCGAACAAAGATTAGTCCGCAGGGGGGCCGATTAGGAGCCACAAGGCGCTCGCCATGCCTTGGCGGCAACAGCCCAAAGCCTAAGTAACCTGGCCCTTACCGACCTCGCCCTTCCTATTTATTCACGATCTCGAAAAAACAAAACAGGGGCAGACCAATCCACGTGGCCTAGCGTGGGCCGCATCCTAGGGGGGTTGGGCTCCCCTAGGCGGGAGAAATCATCGCCGGAGGCATCTAGATTGCCATGCCCGCCTCCGAAGTGATGCGTGAGTAGTTCATCCCTGGACTATGGGCCCATAGCAGTAGCTAGATGGTTGTCTTCTCCAATTTGTGCCTCATGTTTAGATCTTGTGAGCTGCCCTACATGATCAAGATCATCCTTATGTATGTTGTGTTCGCTGGGATCCGACGAATATTGTATATTATGTTGAGGTCGATTATATATTCATGTCATATGTTATTTGTGATCTTGCATGCTCTCCGTTGCTAGTAGATACTCTTGCCAAGTAGATGCTTGTGACTCCAAAAGGGGGTATTTATGCTCGATAGTACGTTCATGCCTCTAGTTTTCTGGAAGAGTGACAATAACTTCTAAGATTGTAGATGTGTTGTTGCTACTAGGGAGAAAACCACAATGTTTTATACAAGGGTAATTCTATTGTTTACTTTACACACATTGCTTAATGCGATAATCTGTTGCTTGCAACTTAATACTGAAGGAGGTTCGGACGATAACCGGAAGGTGGATTATTAGTCATAGACGTAGTTGGATTACAATCTATGTATTATGTTGTAATGCCCAAACAAATCTCATAGTAATCATCTTGTCATGTATGGTCGATATTCTATCAATTGCACACCTGTAATTTGTTCACCCAACATGCTATTTATCTTTATGGAGAGACACCTCTAGTGAACTGTCTCTTACCGGTCCTTTCCTTTGTGATAAATTCAACCACCGCAATCCTGCTATTTTACTTATTGCAAAGCTCTATTCTCTTTAATTACTGCAAACATCTCTTTCCACTCGATAATCTAATTCTTTGTGTTACAGCAAGCCGGGAGATTGACAACCTCACTGTAAGTTGGGGCAAAGTACTTTTGTTGTGTTGTGTGCAACCCCGTTGTTGCGACGGTGGTGCGCCCTGCCACTAGTCAGCTAGCAACACCTTCATAAGTCACGCCTTTCTCCTATTGGTCGATTAAACCTTGGTTTCTTAGAGTGAAAACTTGTTGATGTGCTCATCACACCTTCCTCTTGGGTTTCCCAACCGCTTCCACAACAACCGCCACCAAGATTGTGTGTGGCGCCATCACCAGAGCACCAACAAGATTTTTGCCGTTGTCCAGGACCTGAAGAAAGTTACACCATGCAGCTTTAACTCCACTACATAATGTGCTCAAGAAGATTTTACGGCGTTGAGAGAAAGAGGATTTGTGCAAGGGGAGTCTCTCATCTCCAATCTCTTTACTTTGTTATTGTTTGCTTAGTTCACTTTATTTTA
The DNA here is from genome assembly GCA_030979885.1 of Lolium multiflorum. Lineage (NCBI taxonomy): Eukaryota > Viridiplantae > Streptophyta > Magnoliopsida > Poales > Poaceae > Lolium > Lolium multiflorum. Next base: position 180,845,170 of record CM061749.1, on the reverse strand, counting down.
TTTGCTTCATTATATCAAAAACACAAAAAAATTAGTTTCTTTTTATAGTTGTCTTTATATCAAAACACAAAAAAATTAGTTTCTATTATAGCTGTTATTTCTGTTGCTTAGTTTTAATTAAATGGGTTCCGTTGATAATACTAAGTTGTGTGACTTTACTAGCACTAACAACAATGATTTTATTTGTACACATTCTACCTGCTCCTGAAGCCTTCTATGAAATTAAACCTGCTTTATTAAATCTTGTTATGAAAGAGCGTTTTGGTGTTAGTACTGAAGATGCCGCTTCTCACCTAATAATTTTGTTGAACTTCGTGAGATGCAAAAGTATGGGATATAGATGGTGACATTATTAAACTGAAATTGTTTCCTTTCTCTTTGAGAGGGAGAGCTAAAGATTGGTTGCTATCTTTGCCTAGAAATAGTATTGATTCTTGGGTTAAATGCAAAGATGCTTTTATTGGAAAATATTATCCTCCTGCTAAGATTATATCTTTGAGAAGGTATAATGAAATTTACACAATTTGATAATGAACATGTTGCTCAAGCTTGGGAAAGAATGAAATCTTTGGTAAAGAATTATCCCAATCATGGACCTGACTACTTGGATGATCATCCAAACTTTTGCAAGACTAAATTTTTCTTCAAGAAATCCCTGGATTCAGCTGGAGGTACCTTTATGTCCATTACTTTGGGGGCTGCAACAAAAATACTTAATGATATGATGATAAATTATTCTGAATGGCACACCGAGAGAGCTCCACAAGGTAAGAAGGTAAATTATGTTGAAGAAACCTCCTCTTTGAGTGATAAGATTGATACTATTATGTCTATGCTTGTTAATGGTAAAGCACATGTTGATCCAAATAATATTCCGTTAGCTTCTTTGGTTGCCCAAGAAGAGCATATTGATGTGAACTTCATTAAAAATAATAATTTCAACAACAATGCTTATAGGAATAATTTTGGTAGCAACAATTATATGCCTTATTCATCTAATAGTGGCAATGGTTACTATGGTAGATCTATGCCTAGTGAGGAAAAGATTTTATAAGTTGAAAAAGCCACTAAGAACTTTATGCAAATGCAATATGAGCAAAACAAATGTTCACTAAAACCATGGAAGAATAATCTGGTATGTTGAAACATATTAGTCATCAACTTGAAAATTTAAATAGGGAAATTTCTGGTTTGCAAGTCAAAATTTCAAATGCTGAAACTTGTATTTCCTACTTGTTAGAAGCACAAACTTCTTTGATTAATAAAATGGCTGCTAAAACTGTAACTATGGATGAAAATCCCTTTGCTACTGCAAATGCCATTCAAGTTAGAATTGATGAAAATGTTAGGATGTTGGCAGAATTGCATGCTAGGTGAGAAAGAGAAGATGAAATTGCTAGAAACAATAATTTGACTAAAATTTGCACCATCACCACCACCAGTAGTAATGAAGTATCAAATTCTAGCCACTCTCCTACTATTAATGGTAAAATAATTGGTGTAGGAAAACTCCCCGCTCCTTCTGCAAAATTGCCTAGAACCACTGAAACTGCTCCTGATAAGTGTGCTAAAAAAAATTGGAGTATGGAAGACAAAAGTCCTGAGATAGATTTTGATGATTGCAATATCTCTGAAGTAATTAAGTTCTTACAAAAGCTTGCTAGAAATCCTAATGCTACTGCTATAAATATGGTTTTCACGAAGCACATTACAAATGCTCTTATGCAAATTAGAGAAGAGAAATTAAAACGTGAAGCCTCTATTCCTAAAAAGTTAGAAGATGGCTAGGAGCCCATCATTAAGATGAAAATAGATGGTTTTGATTGCAATGACTTATGTGATTTTGGTGCAAGTATTTCTGTTATGCCTAGAAAAATCTATGATATGCTTGATTTGCCACCTGTCGAGGGTGCTCCTCGGCAATGCCCTCCGATAGGGGCTTAGGGTTGATGGAATCTAAGCCGACACGAGACATCGATGCACGGCAGCGGGAGATCGATTTACCCGGTTCGGGGCCCTCGATGAGGTAAAACCCTTACGTCATGCTGTATGCATTCTTGATTATAATGAAAATAGCGTTACAATGGGGTGCCGAATAGTTGGTGTGATCTCGTCGAGATAGTTAATCGCTAGGGTAACCTAGTTCTAAGCTTCGGTGGCTAAGATCGCTAAGATTGGTCGTGTCCTCGATAGCCCCTCTCCTGGCCTTTATATAGGTGGCCAGGTCCCGAGAGGTTTAGTCGAGTACGGGTAGGTTTACAATAGATCTATCTCTAATCTTTCCTTCTTCAGCTCTTTCCGCATCTTGCACTTCAAGTAATCTTTCGCCGCACCGTCCTAGTGGCCCATCTTGTCTTCGAGTACCTTCATGGGCCTCCGCCGCATAGGGTAGAGCAGTAGTGGTTACCCGAAGGGTAATGCCACATCAGTAGCGAGTGTCTAGCGAACATAGTTCGGGTAGAGACTGTCTTCTTCCGAACTCCTTTTCCTTGATCGTTCTTGCATTTCTTCTGTCTTCTATCGGGTGCGCTCCCGATGGGAGTAGCCCCGAGTCTAGGTACGGATGCTCGCGATCCGTGCGTAGACTCGAGTTGTACTACTCGAACATCTTCTTCTGCCGAAGCTTTTTCTGCAAGCCTCTTGTATTGCATCCGACATATTTTCTTTATGCAAGGGATACCGAATAACGTGCCCAACTTTTGTTGATTAACTGCCGAAGGCAAAACAACGTTACCCTACACAGAATCAAGTCCCCGGGCATGATCTGGGGTGCTGGTTCTCGTCGGGTGCGCATCCGGCGCTCCCGATGGGAGTAGTCCCCAGTCGGGTACGCGTATTACGCCTGGGCGCAGACTTGAGTCAATTATTTCCTTCGAGTCCTCCTTTTATCGGGTGCGCGACGCGCTCCCGATAAGTAGCCCGAGTCTAGGTGCGGATGCTTGCAATCCGTGCGTAGACTCAAGTTGTCCACTCGACCTTTTTATCTTTTCGTATGCAATCAATAATGCCCATGACGTCACTGATGACACGCTGCTGCTGTGACCTGATTGACAAGACTTGACCTTCCAGGCCCACCCTAGTTCTGCGCAGGCAGTTTTTAGGTTTTGACCATTGCACGCGCACGCGAGGCGTTTCCTCGATTTTCGCGCGACGTGGGAATAATGGGCCGCCGGTTCCATCCTATTTTCTAGTGCCACGTGTACAGCTGGATTCGCTCCACCTCCCACACGCCCACGGAGTTATGGCCACGATCCGATGACAATCTTTGCGGTATAAATAGAGGGCTTCCTCATTTTTACTTTTTACACCTCCTACTGCTCATCTTCCCCGCACATCCTCTCCTTCTTCCCGCATCGTTCTCTCAAGAGCTTCAAGCGCCATGGGTAAAAAGAAGGGTGCCAGTGCTTCGAGGCGGCCAAGGTTAGCCGTGATTGGAGTGCCTGCCATTTCCAACCGCGACATCAACAAGCTGCGATCCCTCGGATTTATCTCCGCATCTGAGGACGATATCCATCTTCCAGGTGCGGTTTCTCGCCCAAGGTCCCCGAAGGGCTTTACTGTTATGTTTTCTGCCTTTTGTTCGTGGCCTTTCTCTTCCAGCGCACGAGTTCCTTCGCTCTCTTCTTTACTTCTACGGGATCCAGCTCTGGCAGCTGACCCCGAATTCCATCCTCCATCTATCCATTTTTGTCACCGTCTGCGAAGCCTTTCTCGGCATCGACCCTCACTGGGGTCTTTGGAGGAAGATCTTCTACGTAAAGCGCCACAATGACAGTAACGGTCCCCCCGTCGTTGGTGGCGTTGGCTTTGTTGTTAGGAAGGAGGTCGACTACCTCGATTACCCGATGAAGAGTCCAGGGCTGGCGCAACAAATGGTTTTATCTCCGAGATCCTTCAGTATCTGGGCGGTGCTCAAACCTTCCTCCCTTTGCTAAGCCGAAGAAATCCTGGCAAAACACCCTCTCTCCCGACGAAAAATTGACAGCCGACAGGTTGTTTGATCAAATAATCGCTCTGAAAAACACGGGAGGCTTGACAATGTGCGACCGAGGTTGTCTCGGTGTTCTGCACGTCGAGTGCAACCGTTAATGTCTCGCCCCATCAACTGTGGCTTTACTCGGGCAAGGACGATGAGTCCAAGGTTATCTCTGCCGATTTCGGCTGATGATCTTCGAGACGAAGTCCGCCGCCTGACGTGCCTCAGTAAGAATGACAATATCGTCCTGATATCGGCTCGTCTTCCCTACGATGCTGATCATCCTCCAACCAAGGTAACCCTTCGATTTATTTTTACTGTCGTCGTCCCTTTTTTTTGTTGTAACTCATCAATCTCTTTTTCTTTGAAAGGCGCTTACAGCTGCCCGATGCTATCCTCCCACTCCCGAAAGTGGTGTAGTTTTAGAGGATGATGACGAAGATTCCGATGGAACCGAGGACGCCCCTCATGTCCTCGAGGACAGCGATGTTCAAGAGGAAGAGGCTACTGAAGACGACGCCTTCATCAGGAGTAAGCGTCGGGCGGGTACACGATGACCTTATCGCTTCGGCTGAATCAAGTCCTCACGGAGGCGATAATGATGCCGATGATGCTGCCGTGCCTCCTCCTGCCAAGAAGAGCTCAACAAGCGTCTTCGCAGGCGAAGATGACCTTGACCTGTGAGTGTTTCCTGCTCCCTCCTTGATTTATTCCTTGTCATCTCGTATTGCTAACTGCGTACTGTTTTTAAGTAGCTCCGATGACGACGATGATGAAGTCCCTCTTGCAAAGAGGGCAAAACTGGTTTCCGAGAGAGCCGCATCAGCAAAAGAGTCTAATCCTTCTCCTGCAAAATCGACACCTCCTTCACGAACAGCCGTAGAGAAGGTTCCAGTGTCGACAGTTATCCCTCCTGGCGACGTCCCTGCTTCATCGGCTAGTCGTGATCATGTAAGTTTTGAACTTGCTTCACTTCGCTGGATTCCTTTTTATCGGTTGGATCCTTACAATCTTATCTTGCCACAGCCGATCTATGCCACAGTCGACGCCGTAGTGGAGTTTGCCGAAGAGTTCACCCGACTAGAGTTGGAGAACTCTCAACTTCGGCGGACTGTCAGATCTTCGGCTGATCAGGTGCTAGAAGCCAACAGGCTTGCCACCGATGCCAAGAACGAGAACATCTTCTTGAAGGAGGAGGTAAAGGAGTTGAAGCAGCGGTTAAAGGATGAACAAGACGCCAAGCATGCAGCAGCAGCTTTAATCGACAAAAAGTAAGGCGCCCTTCGCGAGTCCATCAAGGAATTATTAGGTAAAACCCGCAGCTTGCTGAAAGGGTGTTTTGGTTATCGATTACTGATCTGTCTTTTTCTCAGATGTTGTCGATTTAACCGTCACACGTCGTCATCAACTTCGAGAGGACTCCATAGCCGACGCCCTGTCACTTGCTGCCGAGTCTAACATCCAAGTACTTGGTCTTTTGAAAAAGGCCAAAGGGGCGTTGTCAAGGTTATACTCGATGATCTTCCCGAAGATGAAGGAGGACAAGACTCTTGACGATATGGCGGCTTCTTTCCTCGTTGATCCTTTCGAGCCTGTGGAGGTATTGAAACGCCGCAGCCGTTTATTTGGGGCGGTTCTCACTTTTCAATTACTCATGGGTCATGGGATGGAATCAAATTTGGAGGAGTTGTCCAAAGCGTTGCCTGTCGACGGCGATCATAACTTGATCGATCTTGAACCTTACAAATGATCGGCAGTTACTTGTGCAAACCGACTTCTGAAGTTGGTGGACGAAGCTCAAGCCAAGCCTGCTCCCGAAGCCGCCCCTGGCTCGTCATCAGCGAATCCTTGAACTTTTTATTTGACTTGTTGTAAATAAGACCAGTCACGACTTCGTTGTAGTTTGATTCTACTTTGGCTCTGTTGCCAACTTAGACATGTTTTGAACATACTTTTGAATGTATCGCACATGCCCAGCGCTCCCGATGGGAGTTTTTACTTTGATACTCAATCTGAATTAAGGGTTGCACTGCAGATTCCTCCGTCTTCTTCACGTGCCGGGCTTTTTTCGAATCCTTCAAGTAATGATGAATCAGGCCTCGTTCGCCACTTGCGTGACCAAGTGTCTAGTTTAGACAAAGATATCACTTCTCTTCGTGCAATGGCGGCCTTAGTGAAGAAAAAAGGGGAGACGGCGATAGCTATTGAACAGTATGCTCTTGATGGTGTGCATATTGCTACCGAAAGTTTGGGTGTAAGTATTAGCCCATGTTTCTGTTTTTCTGCAACAGTTTCAAATATTCCCTTAGCTGGTTCTTATTCCTTTCAGTTGTAGCTTCGGATGCGGTGGAGAACAAAAAGATCCACGAAGAGGTTGAAGCAATGACCGACGTTGCGCACCCGAATCATGGCTTGTGGCTGCATCGTCCGAAGGTGTCGTCATGGCGAAGTTCAAGTATCGGGTGGGGAAGGCATTACTATTTTGATAAGTTCCACGCTCATCTCAAGATGGTTTGGAACACCTTGTTTCCCCTAGACCAAGCACCTGAAACCTTATCTGCTTTGTTCACCCGATTCAAGTCCCCTGAAAGGATTCGGCAGTTGGTGCGGAAAGAACTCTTGGCAGGTGCGGAGCTTGCTCTTGCTTCGACATTGGCATGTCACCCGTCCCTGGACTTGGAGGCCGTAGCAAATACTGAGAAGGACTTGGGCCAATATTATGATGCCGCCAGAGGTCCTGCATACACCATCGTTTCCCGGATGGAGTCATGTCTTGAGAAGGATCTGAAGGCCCATTGGGGCCAGGAGGCTTGACTATGAATGTAATAGCCTTAGTCCCTGTATAAATTTATTGCATACGTTGTACGCTATAATAGTTGTTACTTTATTTGTCGAGGGCGGCTGAGTGATCAATTCAACCTGCTCTCTCGACGACTTCGTTGAATTATGCAATGCTATTGCGAAGCCTTTGTATAAGGTTTGTAAGAGCGAGACCCGTCGACTTAGTCGAGGGAATTAGACGCTTGGCATCGTCACTCGGTGCACCGGTTTGAGCCTTATTTTGTGATAATGTAACCATCGACGGCAACACTCGCGTATTTTTCCGAGGCTTGGATTGGTTGTTTTCTTTTTGTGTGCCACTTATCATAGCTCTCGTTGAGAGTATTTAATTAATGACATTGCGTGTCTTATGGCCAGCGCTCCCGATGGGAGTAGAGCCGAAGGTAAGGGCCGTAGTCGACCTGTTCGAGTGGTGTGGCCTGAATTGAAGAAAAGGATGCAAAGAACCTGATTAAAACTTTATTCATAAAGAAAAAACAACCTTAAAGGCAATAAGAACAATTGCACCTATGTATAGGCGTCGCAGGTGTGCGATATTCCATGGGTTTCGACATCTTTTCCCGAAGTTGGATTTTTGAGCCCTACGCTCCTCCTGGTATCACTTCGGTGACGACGTATGGTCCTTCCATGGAGACTCGAGTTTCGAGGGTCTTTTTTGCTTTAACCTTAGTACCATATCTCCAACGGCGGAGCATCGATTGCGTATTCGTCGGCTGTGGTAGTTTCTCAGCGCCTGCTGATATACCGTGGTCCTGGCTAAAGCAACGTGTCGAGCTTCATCTAATAGGTCAACGGCATCTTGCAGTGCGGTATTGGAAGAGGGTTCTGTATATGCCGTCACTCGAGGTGCTTCAAATCGAACATCGGCTGGTAGGACCGCTTCGGCTCCATGTACCAGAAAAAAAGGGGTGTACTGCGTTGACCTGTTAGGTGTGGTACGCAAACTCCATAGTACTGACGGTAATTCTTCGACCCAAGCTCCCTCTGCGCTGTAAGGCGTTTCTTGAGGCCGTCTCCTATTAAACCGTTGATCCTTTCCACCTGCCCGTTTGTTTGCGGGTGAGCTACTGATGCAAACTTCAGCTTTATACCCCTGTCATCGCAGAATTCTCGGAACTCTTTGGAGTCGAAATTGGTTCCATTATCGTGACGATACGTGGGGTACGCCGAACCGACATGTTATCTCCTTGAAGAACTGGACTGCTATTTTTGCCTTCGGTTCATGTGCGCCTCAATCCACTTTGTGAATTTATCGACTGCGACTAGTAGGTACGTGTGTCCTCCAGGCGATGATCTGGCCCAACTTGGTCGAGTCCCATTGAAGCGAACGGCCATGCCAGCGGTATCGTCATTAAGTGCATTGCGGAGCGTGCGGTTTTGGAGAGAATCGTTGACAAGGGTCACATTTCATGACCAAATCTCGAGCATCCGATCTGCCGTTGGCGAGTAGAATCCTGCCCTGAAGGCTTTTGCCACGAGAGCCCTACTTCCCGCATGATGCCCGCAAGTTCCCTCGTGTATCTCGCGCAGCAGTGCTTTTCCGTCGTCGATGGCAATGCACCTTTGGAAAATACCAGAAATGCTGCGCTTGTAGAGTTCACCGTTTACTATGGCGAAAGCTTTTGATCGCCTGACAACTCGTTTTGCTTCTACCGGATCTGCCGGTAGTTCCTGCCTTGTCAAGTACGCCAGGAACGGTTTAGTCGATAATGGCTCGAGGAAGAGAACTTGCCTGGCTGGGAGGGCTAGAGCGTTATCAATAACTTGCTGTGGGCTTGCCTCTGTTTCTTCAGCCGATGGTTTTGAAGGTGTCGGCGCTTTCTCTTTTATTGATCGCTGAGTGATTACCTCGTAAAAAACTCCGTCTGGGATGGGAGAACACATGGAGCCGATGTTGGCTAAGGTGTCAGCTTCCTCGTTGCTGGCTCTGCCGATATGTTTGAGCTCACACCCCTCGAACTTGGCTTCCATGTTCTGATACAGCTGTCGATAGGCGATCATGTTGTCGCTAACTGCGTCGCACAGGTTCATCGACTGTTGTACTACCAAGTTTGAGTCCCCATAGATTTCTAGGCGAGTCGCCCCACATGCCTTTGCCATCTTCATCCCATGCAGCAGTGCTTCGTATTCTGCTTCATTGTTTGTCGGCAGAGGGAAGTTCATACGCAATATGTACTTCATGTTATCTCCTTGTGGTGATATCAGCACTACTCCTGCCGCAGCGCCTGTGCTTCGTTTTGACCCATCGAAATACATAATCCACGATCCTGACATGTCGGGTGCCACCGCTGTCTGGGATTGAATCCAATCTGCCACGAAGTCCGGGAGGATTTGGGATTTTATGGCCGTCCGATTGACATAAGTTATGTCGTGAGGTGCTATCTCGATAGCCCATTTGGATACTCGACCAGTGGCCTCTGGATTGGTCATTATGTTTTTCAATGGCGCCTCACTCACGACGACAATCGGATGCTCGGTGAAGTAGTGCCGTAGCTTGCGGGCGATCTCCACACTGCGTACGCCAGCTTCGATGATGTGGGTACCTTTGTCTTGCAGGTGTGAGTACTTCACTGAGGTAGTAAACGGGCCTCTGTACGCCGTGGACTCTTCCTGTTTCTTCTCGTTCAACAACCAAGACGCTGCTGAAGACTTGGGCTGTGGCATGAGCAGCGTTTCCTTCTCACGGGGGGTTACAAGGACAGGGGATGTCGATAAGATCTTCTTTAAATTGTCGAAGGATTCTTGTGCTTCCTTTGTCCACTCGAATTTTTCCGATTTTTTCATCAGTTGTAGAAGGGCAAAGCTTTTTCTCCCAACTTGGCGATAAACCTGCTGAGTGCTGCTAAACGTCCCGCCAACTGCTGCACTTGGTGCAGATTCTTTGGCGGCTCCATGTCGAGAATAACTTTGATTTTCAAAGGATTGGCTTCGATCCCCCTGGCCGAGATGAAGTATCCTAGTACTTGCCCTCCTGGAACTCTGAAGAAGCATTTCTTGGGGTTTAACTTGATCTTATACCTGTCCAGGTTGTCGAAGGTTTCCCGCAGATCGTCAACGAGGGTGGCGGTGTGTTTTGTTTTCACCACGATGTCATCGATGTAGACATCGATGTTTCGCCCGATCTGCTCTCCAAGGCAAGCTTGCATGCAACGTTGGTAAGTTGCTCCCGCATTTTCAACCGAAGGTCATGACGTTGTAGCAGAAAACGTCGTGTGAGGTAATAAACGCAGAGCTCCCGATCTTCCTTCTTTTTGATCACTCGTATAGGCATCGGAAGAGAGGAGGCGGTCGCATCCGGCTGTGGAATCAACTATCTGGTCGATTCTAGGCGTGGGAAGTGGTCTTTCGGACCGTGTTTGTTGAGGCCGGTGAAATCGATACACATACGCAGAGCGGTCGTGTCCTTCTTGGGTACCATGACGGGGTTAGCCACCCACTCGATTCTTTGAGCTCTCGGATGAATCCTGCTTTGCGAAGTCGATTGATTTCCTCACCAATTGCTTTCCTCTTGGGTTCTGAGAATCGACGCATCGACTGCTGCACTGGTTTGGCTATCGGGTCGACATTAAGGGCATGCTCAGCGAGTTCCCTGGGGATACCTGGCATGTCAGATGGTTCCCATGCAAATATCTCCGGCTCACGGAGGAACTCGATGCGCGCCTTCCTATGCGGCCGTGAGGTCAGCCGATATATTGACCGTCTTCTTCGGATCAGTGGGTGCACCTGCGGCTTCTTGGCTTCCTTTGCAGCGTCAAACTCGTCGGATCTCACGTTTCGGTTGTCGGTGGTGGCTGCGTATGATCCACGGCTGCGTCGATCGCATTGAGCTCCTCCTTAACGCCGAACTTTGAGGCGATCTTTGGAATTCTGTCAGGTGTCGACCTGGCGAAGCTCCCATGAACGGTTATTGGGGTTCCGTTGTTGCCGGCATCTTCAGTTTAGGTAAGCATAATGGGGCACGGCCATAAACTTGCGAACGCTGGCCTGCCGAGGATGGCGTGATACTGAGATTCCCAGTCGACAACTTCAAACTCGATCTTTTCTCTTCTGAAATTGGTGGGCGTGCCAAAGACTACATCCAATGATGTCTTTCCGAGAGAGTAAGCGGGCCGAGTCGGTATAATGCCGTGGAATCTGTGTCGGATTCTCTTAGCATCTCGACTGTCAAACCCATAGCTTTCATCGTGTTGGCAAATAGTAGGTTTAAGCCGCTTCCTCCGTCCATGAATACTTTACTCATGTTGTATCCTCCGATCTGCGCCTCGAGGACTAGAGCTGCGTGGCCTGGTCTAGGGACAGCTTTCGGGTGATCTGACCTATCGAAGGAGATACTTTGCTCTGACCAGTCAATGAATTTTGGTGTATCAACCATAGCGACTTCTGCGTACTTCACTTCTCGTGAGAATTTCTTGATTTCCCTCTTTGAGAAGCTGGTTTTATGGATCATGCTGACCTGCCCGCGCGGGGAATACCTCGGCTGGCACGTACTCATCCTTCTCCATTGGCTCGTACGGTTCCGGGATATATGGCTCCGCCCGATAGCTGTAAGATCTTGCCTTTTCTCCATTATGTGGACTCTCGATAAAGCTTCACTCCCGGTCATCACAGCGCCGAATTTCCAGTGTCGGCAGTTCCTTAATGTTGGATTTTTCCCGTCCGTCCTTCGGGTCGATATAGGAGTGGAGGTAGCATGGCGCATCGAGTTGCTCCGTGGCTGATAGGTGCGGTGAACGGGCGCGGCCGTGGATCGATTGCATGCCCTCCTGTTCTCCATAATATGATTCCCTTCGCCTTTTCTTTCTCCCTGTTGCGTGATCGAGGTTTCCTCGGTTACCTCCACGCATGCTTCCGGGCGGGGTTTCCAAGGTTGGTGCCCGGGTATCTTCCGTCGAGACCGGGGGGGCCGAACCGGACGCCTGTCTCGGGAGGCGAAGAAACCCTCGGGTCGATGATGAAGCGAACACCTCCAAAGGTGGTGCTCATGTCGTTACTCGATTCTGAAGGGGCCGGGTGCGACGGCTCGAGGTGAGATGCGAACTCGACGGGCTCGTAGTAGATCGGATCTTTCGGTCCTGAAGGCGTTGGTGACTCGAGCACAAACGCTGCGGACATGACTGGTAGTGCCGATGCCCTGCCTTGTGCCGACAGGTTTCCCACAGACGGCACCAATTGTCGAGGGTGCTCCTCGGCAATGCCCTCCGATAGGGGCTTAGGGTTGATGGAATCTGGCGACACGAGACATCGGGACAAGCGGGAGATCGATTTACCCAGGTTCGGGGCCCTCGATGAGGTAAAACCCTTACGTCCTGCTTGTCTGTTCTTGATTATAATGAAAATAGCGTTACAATGGGGTGCCGAATAGTTGTTGTGATCTCGTCGAGATAGCTAATCGCTAGGGTAACCTAGTTCTAAGCTTCGTTGGCTAAGATCGCTAAGATTGGTCGTGTCCTCGATAGCCCCTCTCTGGCCTTTATATAGGTGGCCAGGTCCCGAGAGGTTTAGTCGAGTACGGGTAGGTTTACAATAGATCTATCTCTAATCTTTCCTTCTTCAGCTCTTTCCGCATCTTGCACTTCAAGTAATCTTTCGCCGCACCGTCCTAGTGGCCCATCTTGTCTTCGAGTACCTTCATGGGCCTCCGCCTGGGCCGTATAGGGTAGAGCAGTAGTGGTTACCCGAAGGGTAATGCCCACGTCACCACCGTTGGAACAATGTTATTTGGATGTTCATCTTGTTGATATTGCTGCAAAGAAACCTTTGGGGAGAGTTGATAATATTCTTATTATGGTTAACAATAACCTGGTCCCCGTTGATTTTGTTGTTTCGGATATTGAATGCAATGCTTCTTGTCCAATTATATTGGGAAGACTGTTTCTTAGAACTGTTGGTGCTGCTATTGACATGACAGATAAGATTATTAAATATCAATTCCCACTCAAGAAAGGTATGGAACACTTATGACTCTATTATTAGAACACATTATGATGTTGATGCTTTTTCACTTGATAATACTGTTTTTCTGCGTTTAACTGAAAGGCGTTAAACAATGCCCGTAGCAAACACTGTCTGTGGACCAACAATGCCCGTTGGCCTATTTACCCCAAAGAAGGCCCATCACACCTCCACGACGTTCTCCTCCGAATGTCGCCAGCCGTCACGGTTACGCATGGTCGCCACGCGTTCTCCGTCGACTCTCGGCAGCCTACTTGTGCGTTCTCACTGCATCCATCTGTCCGTCCTCCGCTTCCAGAGCTTTATATGGCCAGTTCGCTCTCTTGGATTCATTCTGCTGTTCTTTCCAGGTTGAACAACCTCTTTCGTAGCTCCTCTTTTCTTAGATCTCTTCTGCCCATGCGGCCATCTCTCTTCCTCATGCCCTCCGTTTTCTTTGTGCAGACCTGTCAGCAGAGATGGATTGCACGTCTCTAAAGGATCTCTCGAAACTCATACCGATGGAAGGTGATGGTTCGATTCGCCAGAGTGTGGGAGTTCAGGAGCCCATATAAGACTGCTCTATATACAGTAGACTTCGTTGTTGTTGATGAGCAGGTTACATTTTCCTACTTTTCTCTTACATGCAACATTTTCTTCGGCTGTACCTCTTACATCTATTTACCAATGTTCATGCCTCTGAATAATACCCGTTGCAACCTCTTTAGTGGCCAATTTATCTGTTGCAGACGGAGCTTCCCCCTTAGATAATGTTGCATCCATCATTTTTAGTCTTACTGCACCTTTGCTCATACCTGCTGTTTGTTTGTTGTAGATAAGACAGCTCCTAGACAATTCGTGTCCCCTCCCCCTTCTCCTGAATGTTAAGTAATTGCTTTACTGATGTATGCCAACACGACATGTTAATTTCGCGTTCGCTCATTAGGAATCCACATGCTCCGAAAAAATCCACATCATGAGTGTACACGTCCAGATTCTGCTTCATAGAAATCCTCTTCTTCCTTTCACATTTTGCATTTATTAGATTGGAATGTTTTAACCTAATGAAGATTTGGAATGTGCTACTCAAGTGTTTCTTCAGCAAACACATGTCCGCAATATTTTACTCAAGATTTTTTTCCTTCACATGCAACATAAAAACGCAGGTTTACTTATGCATAGAGTAGCATATTGGTTTTCTTTATAATGCATTCGTCCCACTAATGATATCATTTGTTGGTATATTTATTATGTATTTAAAGTAGCTACTTACAACTGGGAGTGATGTTTTGGCACATGGGAGCGTATGCTCCCTTTATCTTGAAATACATGTTAGACACATTTTAAAATGTCAAAAAAATTGAAACAAAAATTTCGCACGTACATCTTCATGTGCTACACGCTCACAAAGTCGTTTCATGAAAAATCGACATGTCATGTGGCGTGTGTAAAAAAGACAAAATTCGGTGCTGAAACAAAGACTTGTCACAAGATAAATTTTCTCTTTTTCGCTTAGACTACAAAAAATATTATTTTTTCGTGAAACTTGACGAATATACATATGTTATGGAAATGTAATGTAATTTTTTTTGTCAAAATTTTTTAACACTTGGAAATATGTTTTTATGGTAGAGGGATCATACGCATCTGGGAGCCGAATTGAGTTTCTGCTTACAACTGGTTTGTTTAGATTTCGTAATGAAGCATGTCTCTACAGTACCAAATATTAGTAGTTTGGTGCAACGTCGATCAGTTTTTTTAATTTCGGCCAACCCACATAACCAGTGATGTTGGCAAAGTGCACCATCACTTCAATGTAGTTTCAAATATATATTTAAATGCTTCTCTAGAACCAATTTTGTACTGTCTGTTCATGTTTCCGAGTTTTTTTTTTTTTTTTTTGCCTTGCGTTATCTTGTGTACATTCAGGAATTATCTATTTAAATGATCCTATAGAATGTCTACACTCCTAAGGTGCATTCTTTAGGCTTACTCCACCTTTCCTCATGCGTGTTGTTCATTTGCTGTAAATAAGAGAATCCCTAAACAATCTGTTCGCCCTCTCAATTTTAGTTAATCTTTTTACTAGTGTATGGCGATTCACATTCAGATATAGGTAGTTTCTTAGAGCTTACCTTTGCTTTCTCCAGCTACTCAAGTGGCCTATGTACACTCTATGTACGTAGCTATTGTAGATTTCACATATTGTTTGCCTTCTTTTAAGAGCAAATAGTGAATCAAAGATGGTCAATTACATTGTTCATTTGTCTACCTTTTTTACCATCCTTTTTTCAGCCCAGACAATGTATGCCCTTTTTAACTCTTGCACAATCTACAGAAATCCACAATGGAAGGTTCGATCCCAGAAAATAGATGGGACCAGTTTAAGAATCAGATAAAAGAAGGCCATGTGTACATTGTTGACAGATTTGATTTGAACGATCCAAAAAAGAGTTATCGTTCAGTTGACAATCCATTAAGAATCGGTTTCACTTGGAGGACAAAATTAACAGAGGTCATGCCACCGTCTGAAAATTTTCCTACATTTGCTTACACTGCCCTTCCCATCAACATGTTATCAACTCGAGTTAAGAACAACAAAACCTTATCTGGTATGCACACAAACAAATCAGACATCACACAATATTTTTATTATTTTCTATTGCTACATCTCACTTCTTCTGCACACATTTGCAGATGTGGTTGGAATGGTGACCAAGGTGACAAACATATTTCCTCCATCTGGAAATGTTAAGAGCCACAAATGGCAGCTGTATATTACGGATGGCAGGTCAGACTTCCTGTTGTTGTTTTCATTCATAACATTGTCATTGTTGCTTAATTAACCTTTGTTACATCTCATGAAGCGAACATTCTGTTGTCACCTTGTGGGGAGAACAAGCTGATTCACTTGATGTAGATGAACTGGTGACGGCATCAAACAATGAGCCAGTTGTCATTTTATTTGTTGGGATGACAGTTGGTGAATACTCAGGTCATCTCCTACCATCTCCTTCTTCCGTTTCACTTCATCTCCCATATGCATCCACTTCAGATTACTTACATTATTTACTGATTTATAGGTTTACTTGCTCTCCAAAGTACATCAGTCACCCGTTTCAAAAAAAAAAAAAGTACATCAGTCATAAGATGATATGTAAATGCTCCACTCCCAGAAATTGCTGATATCCGAGAAAGGTTTGCCACGTGATTAGTTAGTCTTTGTAACTTATACATTAGTTTTCTATTGACTTGCTTCCATTTATGGCTTATGTGTTTTCCATAACAAAAAAAAACTCCCGTCCCGCATTGAATGGCACACTGGAAACAAAAAGGATGTTGAGGCAATAGCATCATCGCTTACAGAGATAGCGGCATTGGAGCCTAATGATATCATGGTACATACGTATTTCTTTTTAGTTGCATCCTGCCAATTCTAACATACCATCATGTATGCAAATTGCAAAACAAACCATATCTACACATCTATGATGCATTGTCTGCAAATTTGTGCTACTATTTTCATTCCGACTCATACAGCAATATTGATTTACGCATTTATACTATTCTGCCATTTCCTAATTTCCTTCCAATTTCCGAACTTCATTTGTTATGGTACCACCAGGTGACAATTATGCTCTATCATATTATACACACCAAAGGTTTACTTTTTGAAATCTTCATACCGGTAATTCTTCTTAGACATGTTCTCGGGCAATATGATGATACAGAGAAGTTATAATACAGTATTACATTGCACACACCCAATTTGTCGACCTATCATTGTTATACTCCAAGTTATTCGTCCAGATATGCCATCCATGAATTAGCTAATGGAATCATGTGTCTTCCAAATCTTTCGTACCGCCATCATAGATAATTCTTTTAAATATTTTTCAGACCATCTTTCGTACCGTCATCACGTTGAACCTTAGGAGAATTTTACAAGACATGTTTGAGGGTGCTAACATAGCCATCCATTCACAAGGATCAGCCACACCGACCCCCGAACGGCATACCGCATGGATCAACCTGGACAATCCCGGGCACCACCCCCATGTTACCAACAATGGTCACCGCCGACTCACTCATTAGTCAAGTGCACGCACTTGAGAAGGCCGCTGACAAGGCTATCAAGATGCTCATGAGAAATGGCAACATAGTTGTCAATGACATCAACTACAGCTCTCTGCACGACAGCAGGACACGGCTCCATTGTGCAGGCTTAGCAACATGCTACAATAATACACAGCTAACCAGGCTGGCTTGCGAGAATAATCACCTTCTTCGTGATAAAGAAGAGCTTCTCACCCATTTAGCATACGCATGCACCACGTTTGATGATGTGTTACCCATAAAAATTGTCCAACCACCTACCAACCCAGCAGATCTTTCCACTAGTGTTCTTAGGTACACTGGCAATGTTTCTCCGGAAACACGTCTAGAACAACTCGCCTCCTTCATCCTGCATAACGTCATTGGTCCGGAGTACACAAAAATAAAACCAAGATCCGGAATGGACGAGCTGGACTAGGCCATGCATGCAGTCAACCACGGCACGGTGAGCGCATACAATATATTTTTCCCCGTTGATAATTATATCCACTTTCCGCCACACTTTCGTATTCTTCCATCTATTGCAGGCATCTTTTACTAATTCAATAAATGTATTCATCATAGCATAAGCCTGAAGCTCAACAAGCCGTCGTGCATCTTCACTAAATCAGGCCACAACGATGAAGAACTCGCCTCTCAATGATTCGCCTTACTATGTACCACTTGCTGTTCTTGATTTCCCGCCCATATCTGTATCACTTGTTGTATTATTAAATAAAACAGCCGTGCCTTCCTTCATTTGTTCAACCCGACAACACCCAACTATCATCAACTATAATCAACAAATAATCAAGAAAAAATCCACATAAATTAATCTAACCAACCTAGAAAAAAATAGCCCCACCAAAACAGCAATTCGATGACACACCCGACGAAACTCATGAACCTCCATCTAACTAATTCTACCAAGACGACATACCATAATTTCAGCTCACACAAAAGAACGTCGACCAAGGACACACAAAAAAAATCCTAAAATAACAATGCAGCCAAATCATATCAGCACAACATCTAGCCATCTACTATTGCATACATGGCAGAAAGCAATAGCCTACACCGGCACCATATGCATGCCACACCCCATCAGCTACCCTAAACAAATAGATGCTCCACGAATCCTTACACAAGTACGTACCAAAGCATGGATTTAATGACAAGGATTTACCATAAATCAGAACATATGGCAGTATTTCAGGTAATAAAATATTAAAGCATAACATTACTTTTAAATTATTTAGCATTGTGATATGTAGTATTTGGAGATTAGTCTACATTATCTAATCCATGTTGTTCCATAAATTCATCCGTAATTTAAATTTTTAAAGACCATGTGACACATCAGACAAACTGCATGCACTCTACATAATACACAGACTGTCCCCCTACATCCATAGCCTCCATATAAACACAACCACAACCACATTCTTCCTACTCGATCCATAGCCATCCACTTAGCAACTCATACATAACCAATATTAGGTTTCCTCTGTTTGCTGCTTCTTATTGTAGAATAAGTTACATTTCCCTGCTTACTTAGTTCGCTCTCCAAAATAATTGTGCAGTAAAAACCCTCAATCTATCTTTCTTCGCAAACTTTTTTTTGGACACATGTAATAATTTGAAATAAAATAAAATGAACGCTTTTTTCCATCGCCTGCAATCACTATTACTTCTTCCACCGCATACATGCTATTTTTGATCTAACAATATATAATCCATGCAACAAAAACAACGTATTTCCATTTTTTTCATTCATAATACACTCATAACAACTAAGAACAAGCTAAAGACAGATATCAGACCATATAACAACTCCGCCCGTTACATTAAGCAAGAACTACACATCCACCACGCCCAAACAGAGCGAGCATAGACCAGACTGCTAAACCAGCCAACCACAACCAAACAACAAACATCCAAACGAATGGCTTCCTCGCCATCAACGAACGAAGCGAATAACCGGAACAAACACAAATTCCCAAGCATCACACAACAAGCTCAGATACACCTTTGCACAACAGACAACAGTATTACCCACCCAACCAGCGCTACCTTGTAGATCAAACGCATCGCTGCGATTCCAGAGACGTCCGAATACAGAGACACCATCAGCACCGATGCTGATAGAAAACAGCCGACGGTTATCAAAATAGTCCTCCAAAAAAGCATGAACAACATTCTCTAAAGAAACGTTTCCTCCCCTCACCCAAAACTGCACCATACTACGACATATAAAAGGGGGAGGCGCTAAGAACTCCACAACACAACCAACCATTGTTCCCTCAATCAGAAAAAAGAAGGTCGTACAACTCGCTGCATTCCTTCATGAAAACACAAAGGACGGTGCACCGAATAAATAGAGCCAAGCACCTCCCAGAACCATACCAAAGGACCCACTCACCCCATCCACCACTAACTCGCAGCACTAACCACCGCCAAAGATATAACGACAACACACTGCATGGCAACTCTACCTTCATCAGACCACCAAGCCAAGCGGCATCACTGCACATCAGCAGGTATTAAAAAGGCAAAACCATGCCAAGCACAGTACTCGTGTCACCATTTCATCGATAGAAAATAGCAGTACCAGCATGTGAACCGATTAATTTGGACACATTCCACCTCTCTGCCTGTAGTAACCCTCTATATATTTACTGTGGATCCTACCTAATTACTATCTTAACAGTTAAGACAACAGGTCATGCAACGGGGCGTGTCATGGCCCCAGCCACGTCATGCACGCCACTTGGCACCATGCATGCAATTCAACGTGTACATCATGCAAATGAGCACCGCTTCCTCATACAGATCGACGTATGCTCCATCCAGAGAACCACTGCTGCATATAAATTAAAGGAGTACATCTACTCCACGCAGTCCACAAAAACAAACCACTGCAGCAGCCACAGCTTGTACATACACCATAGCACCGCCACAATGAGCACCAACCAGCAAGTCTATACTACCAATACCTACACATTGGATGCATCTCTAACCATTAATATTATGTCTAATCGACACCCATATTCACATGCATTTTTTTTTGTTCCAATAGGTCGTTGTGCTAAACCGGCGGAAGATCCTATGCGACATAGCTGAAGGTGCAAACCTGCACATCCATTCTGAAGGATCGCACACAATATCAGCAGGAAGATATAGTGCATGGATTAAGATTGACATCCCAATACCCGTGCGCCATCCACACCGGGCAACATCCATGGTAACTGCTGACTCCACCATTAGTGAAAAACATGCTGCCGAGAAGGCCGTCGACAGAGCAATTAAGATGATAGTGAAAAATGAAAACATCATCGTCAAGCATCTAACTAGGACCGCTTGCCAAGATAATAGACTTCTCGAAGAAAAATAACAACTCCTTGCCCACTTAGCATATGCATGTACATCTTTTGATGACGTCATGCCTATAGAAGTCATCAGTCCACCAGTTATCCCAGGAGATCTATCTACAGGCACTCTAAAATATACTGGTAATATGTCTCCGTCAACCCGCCTGGAACAACTAGCCTCCTTCATCCTACACAACATCATCGGCCCGGAGTACACCCGCATCAGACCGAAGACTGGAATGGATGAACTCCACTGATCGGTACACCGAATAAACATCGGCACGGTACGCGCATGGTATACCTACTTGTGCACACAAAAATATACATATTACTGCTGAAAATCCAAACTCACTCCATCTTTCTTTTGGTCAGCATGCATCTTTTTATCAATTCAATAAATCCATCCATCATGCCAACAGACTGGATAAGAGCTATATCACACTCAACTCAACAACAATTTCCATTATTGTCCACATGCGACGGATATAGACATATGTAACCCGCTTATATTTGTACCACTTGTTGTATCATTAAAATAAAACTGCCGTGCCTCCCGCCCTACATTCAACGGCCACGACATTCAAATACAATCACAAGTAGTCTAAGAAAAACATGAAGTACCACACATGAAACAATCTTGGCAGAAAGAGAAAAAAACACCTACAGAACCAACACTTTATAAAAACACCCTGCCAACTTCGAAGACACTCATCTGATTAGTACATGCAGAACACGGTCTAACTTTGTTATATTTCGTATATACAAAAAATAACACACGACTTTTCCTTCAGCTAGACAACGACATCGATCGAGCACCTTGGAAGAAATGTGCCGACTAAAATAACCATCCACACAGATCATGTGACACCACCACCTAGCTAGCTGCCACTGCATGCATGCCACAAAGCACCGCCCCACACGACCACTGTATGCATATGACACCAGAACAGACACCTTACACCTCAAGTTCACGGGCAAACTTTATTCCCATCGGCCATGCAATCTAATGAAGCTACCTACAAATATTCTTTTGAAAAAATCTATCTCACCCACTTTTCCATCACACACAAACCAGCACTAACCAAACACAGAAACAAGATCTAGCAAAATCGATAGAACCAGTAATCTAAAATAACCATTCACATATATATCACACTATGAACTAAACACATACACCTACTTATGTGTCACAAGGCAACAGACCACATGCATGCTATATGCATGCCATACACACTGCTACAGCAGCACACTGCACAGAATCACAACCACAACCCCACCGATCCCTCAAAGATTACAATCTCTTCTGTTTTACCATCGCTCAGCCATACCACACAAGAAAAAAACATCTACGCTCTATAGCATAGATCACACACCTCCCCACACTATGACATACCATAGCAGACGATACCATTCTGCCATCAATTGTCGTGGCAGCAAAAGGCAAGCACCTCGATAAACAATGCCTCTCAAACCTTATCAAAAATCATGAAACAACAACATCAGTATTACACACCATAAACATGCAATGACACGTGTGACACATGCTAGAACCAGTGCAATCACAAATACGGGTATAAAAACCCATGCAGCCTCAGCTGAAGAATACACCTCACCACAACCTCCACACACATCGACCTAGAAGAAAACACCAAGAGACCGGTCATCCAAAGGTCCGGCCTCACAGAAATTACATCTCGCGAACACATTTCCCACTGTTTTTCTATCGTAACATTTTCTCCATACAAAAATATCGCAGATATCATGGCATCACGGCCACGCGTTAAAGACATTTTCTTCAGCAACATCCAGCAAAACTCAAGACAATGTGCACCTCTACACTGTGCGTACATAATTAGACCACTCTCTCCACTCCAAATTGTAGCCTCAAGTGATGTTGTAGCGCAGCTAGCTGACAAACTCAATATCCGCAAAGGCATGCAGGCACACACAAGCACAAACGAGGGAATCATGATTTCCTTCGCACCCACAGAGAAGCCCTCCGAGCCTTAGAACTATCTAGAGAACACAATACTAAATATTCATGGGTTCCCATACTAGTTTATTCAAAGTGACTCCTTTGTCCACTTTAGAAAATGCACTGTCGATCAACGAGTCTACATTACCCTTAGAGAAATGCCCCTGCACATGTGGACACCAGCAATTGCAGAACAACCGCTGGCTCCATATTCTGCACTATAATACATTGGCTTTGAAACAAGAACACAACAAGATCCATTTGGATTCACGTGCCTGGTACGGGCACAAAGGCTCCTCTACATACCAGAAAACATTCTAATCAAAACACCAGCCCATGTAGGTTCAACCAGATAAAATCCATCAGCTTCTTTGCTCTTGGACACATTTAGGGTTTAAATCGACAAGACAGAATACCTGCATGGCATAACAAGGAGATACGAATACGACCGTGAACCAGCCGCAACCACATCCCATATCGTGTACCCTCACCAGTGTTATATATCTCCCAAGCTTCACGACATATCTGCCATTGAAAAATATTCATCAGCAGTTGTCATATGCGCTGAGCCAGACAACCACTTCTCAACTATGGGCAACCTATGCGACTACCTCCGCATATACATACATCCCCGAATCAGAATCAAGCTATTAAAAGAAGGCACATACATCGTGTACTTCGACCAGCACCAAGAAACAACTTGCCTTCACACTCTTCTAAACCGCTCCACCAGTGATCGAGTACACCATAAGCCCATTTGCATACGTGGATGAACATTTCACCGCAACAGGCGACAGCTACACAAGTGTTGGAAAAAAATGTTGTCCTCTACAAGTGTCCAACATGGTGTTCTCAAAGCAACAGAATACCAGCTACCATCCGAGTCAAAGTAATCCCAGAACACATCACTGATTTAACACAGGTCTCGCATGACGAAACCTTCCGTTGCCCAGAACTACAAGTATCGGTGCTAACAGAAGACATCAACCAAGAATAGGAGCACCTTTAGACCTATGTTAAATCAGTGATGTGTTCTGGGATTACTTTGACTCGGATGGTAGCTGGTATTCTGTTGCTTTGAGAACACCATGTTGGACACTTGTAGAGGACAACATTTTTTTCCAACACTTGTGTAGCTGTCGCCTGTTGCGGTGAAATGTTCAACCACGTATGCAAATGGGCTTATGGTGTACTCGATCACTGGTGAAGCGTTGAGGTTGCATGGTATTCCTTTTATTTTGAGGTGCACTTTTTTCTGTTGTCTCCGGGACAGAGCCATAAGATGGTGTCCACTGTGTCAGGTATAGTCCACCTTAGTTTATCCAGTAGCGCAGATGAATCTCTAGAAGAGTTTGAAGGCAAGTTGTTTCTTGGTGCTGGTCGAAGTACACGATGTATGTGCCTTCTTTTAGTAGCTTGATTCTGATTTGGGAATGTATGTATATGCGGAGGTACTCGCATAGGTTGCCCATAGTTGAGAAGTGGTTGTCTGGCTCAGCGTATACTACTGATGAATATTTTTCAATGGCAAATATGTCGTGAAGCTTGGGAGATATATAACACTGGTGAGGGTACACGATATGGGATGTGGTTGCGGTTGGTTCACTGTCATATTCATATCTCCTTATTATGCCATGCAGGTATTCTGTCTTGTCGATGTAAACCCTAAATGTGTCCAAGAGCAAAGAAGCTGATGGATTTTGGCTGGTTGAACCTACATGGGCTGCTGTTTTGATTAGAATGTTGTTTGGTATGTGGAGGAGCCTTTGTGCCCGTACCAGACACGTGAATCCCGATAGATCTTGTTGTGTTCTTGTTTCAAAGCCAATGTATTCTAGTGCAGAATATGGAGCCAGCGGTTGTTCTGCAATTGCTGGTGTCCACATGTGCAGGGGCATTTCTCTAAGGGTAATGTAGACTCGCTGATCGACAATGCATTTTCTGAAGTGGACAAAGGAGTCACTTTAAATAAACTAGTATGGGCACCCATGAATATTTAGTATTGTGTTCTCTAGATAGTTCTAGGGCTCGGAGGGCTTCTCTGTGGGTGAGAAGGAAATCATGATTCCCTCGTTTGTGCTTGTGTGTACCTGCATGCCTTTGCGGATATTGAGTTTGTCATCTAGCTGCGCTACAACATCACCTGAGGTTACAATTTGGAGTGGAGAGAGTGGTCTAATTATGTACGCACAGTGTAGAGGTGCACATTGTCTTGAGTTTTGCTGGACGTTGCTGAAGAAAATGTCTTTAACGCGTGGCCATGATGCCATGATAGCTGCGATATTTTTGTATGTAGAAAAATGTTACGATAGAAAAACAGTGGGAAATGTGTTCGCGAGAGGTAATTCCTGTGAGGGCAGACCTTTGGATGACCGGAAACTTCTCTTGGTGTTTTCTTCTAGGTCGATGTGTGTGTAGGTTGTGGTGAGGTGTGTTCTTCAGCTGAGGCTGCATGGGTTTTTTTATACACGCATTTGTGATTGCACTGGTTCTAGCATGCGTCACACGTGTCATTGCATGTTTATGGTGTGTAATACTGTTGTTGTCGTTTCATGATTTTTGATAAGGTTTGTGAGGCATTGTTTATCGAGATGCTTGCCTTTTGCTGCCACGGCAATTTATGGCAGATTGGCATTGTCTGCTATGGTATGTCATAGTGTGGGGAGGTGTGTGATCCATGCTATAGAACGTAGATGTTTTTTTCTTGTGTGATATGGATGCGCGATGGTAAAACAGAAGAGATAGTAATCTTTGAGGGATCCGTGGGGCTGTGGTTGTGATTATGTGCAGTGTGCTGTATGGTATGCATATAGCATGCATGTTGTCTGTTGCCTTGTGACACGTATGCATGTGTATGTGTTTAGTTCATAGTGTGATATATATGCGAATGATTGTTTTAGATTGATGGTTCTATCGATTTTGCTAGACGTTGTTTCTGTGTTTGGTTAGTGCTAGTTTGTGTGTGATGGAAAAGTGGGTGAGATAGATTTTTTTCTAAAGAAAAGTTGTAGGTAGCTTCATTAGGTTGCATGGACGATGGGAATAAAGTTTGCCTATGAACCTGTGGTTGTATGAGTGAGGTGTAAGGTGTCTGTTCTGGTGGCATATGCATGGAATGGTTGTGTGGACCGGTGCTTTGTGGCATGCACGCAGTGGCAGCTAGCTAGGTGGTGGTGTCACATGATCTGTGTGGATGGTTATTTTAGTCGGCACATTTCTTCCAAGGTGCTTAATCGATGTTGTTGTCTAGTTGAAGGAAAAGTTGTGTCATTTTTCTGTATGTACGAAATATAACAAAGTTAGACCGTGTTCTGTATGTACTAATCAGATGAGTGTTTTCGAAGTTGGTAGGTTGTTTTTATAAAGTGTTGCTTCTATAGGTGTTTTTTCTCTTTCTGCCAAGATTGTTTCATGGGTGGTACTTCATGTTTTTCTTAGACTACTTGTGACTGTATTTGAATGTCGTGGCCGTTGAATGTAGGGCGGGAGGCACGACAGTTTTATTTAATGATAAAACAAGTGATACAAATATAGGCGGGTTACATATGTGTATATCCGTCGCATGTGGACAGTAATGGAAATTGCTATTGAGTTGAGTGTGATGTAGCTCTTATCCAGTCTGTCGGCATAATGGATGGATTTATTGAATTGATAAAAAGATGTCTGCTAACCAAAAAAAAAAGATGGAGTGAGTTCGGATTTTCAGCAGTAATGGTATGTATATTTTTGTGTGCACAAGTAGGTATACCATGCGTGTACCGTGCCGATGTTTAGTCGGTGTACCGATCAGTTGAGTTCGTCCATTCCAGTCTTTGGTCTGATGCGGGTGTACTCCGGGCCGATGATGTTGTGTAGGATGAAAGAGGCTAGTTGTTCCAGGCGGGTTGACGGAGGCATATTACCAGTATATTTTAGAGTGCATGTAGATAGAACTACTGGGATAGCTAGCGGACGGATGACTTCTATAGGCAGGACGTCATCAAAAGATGTACATGCATATGCTAAGTGGGTAAGGAGTTGTTCTTTTTCTTCGAGAAGTCTATTATCTTGGCAAGCGGTCCTAGTTAGATGCGTGACGACGATGTTTCCATTTTTCACTACCATCTTAATTGCTCCATCGGCGGCCTTCTCGGCAGCATGTTCTTCACTAATGGTGGAGTCAGCAGTTACCATGGATGTTGCCCGGTGTGGATGACGCCCGGGTATTGGGATGTCAATCTTAATCCATGCACTATATCTTCCTGCTGATATTGTGTGTGATCCTTCCGAATGGATGTGTAGGTTTGCACCTTCAGCTATGTCGCCTAGGATCTTCCGCCGGTTCAGCACAACGACCTGTTGGAACAAAAAAAATGCTTGTGAATATGGGTGTCGATTAGACAGACTATTAATGGTTAGAGATGCATCTAATGTGTAGGTATTGGTAGTATAGACCTGCTGGCTGGTGCTCATTGTGGCGGTGGTATGGTGTATGTACCAGCTGTGGCTGCTGCAGTGGTTTGTTTTTGTGGACTGCATGGAGTAGTTGTACTCCTTTAATTTATATGCAGCAGTGGTTCTCTGGATGGAGCACACGTCGATCTGTATGAGGCAGCGGTGCTCATTTGCATGCTATACACGTCGAATTGCATGCAATGTGCCAAGTGGCGTGCATGACGTGGCTGGGGCCATGACACGCGTCGTTGCATGACCTGCTGTCTTAACTGTTAATATAGTAATTAGATCCAATGTACAATAAATATATAGAGGGTTACTATAGGCGGAGAGGTGGAATGTGTCCAAATTAATCGGTTCACATGGTGGTACTGCTATTTTCTGCCAGCGAAATGATGACACGAGTACTGTGCTTGGCATGGTTTGCTCTTTTTTAATACCTGCTGATGTGCAGTGATGCCGCTTGGCTTGGTGGTATGATGAAGGCTGTCGGGTACCCCGGAGGTCGGGGCTAGACAAACCCAGATCTACATCTAACATAAGCTTAAGCTAGATCTCTAAGGCCTACAGGGTGGAAATCGGTAACACAATAGTAACTCTACGACTCAAAGAGTAATACAAGCTCATAACTTAGCGAAAAACCAAAGTATTACAAGCAGAGGTCATTGACCTAACATTTCATCAATCAACGGAAGCGAAGTTATGTTATTCTAAATAGCAAGATAGCAAAAGGCCTAAGAGACCAGGAGCATAACGACGACGTCCCAGCCCATAGATTCAAGGATGCCACCTGGGAATCCCAAGCTACTCGTCGATGCCGACCTAGAAACCACCATTTGTTGGAGCGATTTCGTCTGAAACAAAGCATGCAAAGCTGAGTACATGGACTCAGCAAGACTTAGAGCTGGTATGCGGGGCTTTATGTGAAGCTTATTTTGCGGAAAGCCAGTTTTCCTTTGTAAAACAAGAGGAAGCAGAAGCTTCTCTACTCGGATCATTTTAAAAGGGAATAAGAGAGCGATATCACTAGCTCTACTGATCATCATATTGAATCCACAGAATCTTCATCATCAACTGAACCTATCAACTAGAATCACCCCCTCGATACCCTGAGAACGGATCCTTATCACACATTTGTCATTTTACGATTAGGTTCATGTTGTCTATGATCACAAAATCCATCACCAAGTCGTCCGTAACCGTGGACATGGCTTTTCGAAAAGATTTAAACCTGTAGAGGTGTACAACTTTACCCACATGCGCCGACCGACTCGTAACGCCCCATGATTAACACACTTCCTTGGTGTGCCGACAGAGGGTGATCGACCAAAACCTTTCCCTTGGTTCGCCTATTCCATGAGTCAAACTAACTGGAAAACTCCGTCATCGTAGGTAGCCATTCTCCGAGGCGATCCCGGTCATTGTGCACAGGGGATCCAGTTCAATGCCTCCAACATCCTTCACCCTAGTCACGCCATGTATGATGCATGTTTGAAAACCTTTTCCACCTTTTCCACATGCGTATGGCAAATGGAACTCGCAATCTTATTAACTCATGGGTAAGCTAGGCAAGTTCGGGCCAAGGGGTTTCCATGGGCCCTGTGCGGTTGTACGCTCAGTCTTGGTTCCGAAGGCGAGAACTCAGGTCCTAGTATTGGCGAGAATGAGTCAAATCACCACAGCCCCATGTGGCGTCATCCAAGCCTTTAAGCAGGTTTAATTATCATCACTGATCATACCACGTTATCCTGTCAAACTAGGTTCATTCGCAGCTCTGATTCATCAAGCGGACGGATCAGGATTCGTCAACTAAGTACGGCTAAGCTATCCGATATAACAGCTGTAGCGAGGCACACATAGCTCAAACCTAGTCTTGCTGGGAGTAGTGGATCAGAGTATTTAGGCTATAAGGATGGTAAATGCAACACATAGGATACCTATATATGTCGATAAAACATGTTGGAATCGTTTGCAATATGTAGAAATCAGAAGTAAAAGCATTTCAAAACCATATATGAACCAGTTATGGCTTGCCTTTGTCCCTGACAAACCAATATGGATCTTCGGAGATCCCATGCTTGACTTGTTCGTCGATGGACAAGTGTTGAGTTGCGTCGTTGTCGATCTTCATCGTCTCGGGCACTTGCTCTATTGATCACGAAGAAGCAAACACCGAAAATGTAAAAGAACAATCAACACATGGCATCATGCAATGCGCATACAAGGATGATGATATGACATGTTAAAGTTATTGAAATAAGACCTATGGCATGTCCATCAATTTAACTGGGTTTCGGCGAACTAGGGTTAGCAGTTCCGGAAACATCAGATGGGTTCATTTAGTTCTTCTAAAACAACTAGGGTTCAAGTTGTTTTAACAATGCATGCTTTTTTTACTAAAATGTAGATCTTATTTTTCTAAAGATTTTGATATATTATTTGTATTTTTCTGATTTATAGGAATATTCAGTGAATTTTATAAGTATACTCATTTCCTAGATATTTTTTTCTGGACAGAACAACATATAGTAGTTGCATTGGTCCAGCTAAACCAGAACCAAGCCTCATGTATCGACCTGGTCACTCAAGTTTTTGAGGCTAAACGCTACAGGATTGCTAACGTATAGAAAGAATATTAGATCTGGTACTTGGGTCTAATTCCCAAGCCATGCATATAACTAGCCCCCTGAACTTGCGACACACAGAGGCGACAAAGCTGCAACTGGAAAAACCTGGAACCATTTGAACTACACCAAGATAGATTAACATGCAAAGATTCGGGTCAGATAGCATTACGACTAAAACTGAACTTGGTCGAACTGGTTCCGGTGCGCTTACTGAAGGTCAGCGGCGCAAATAACGGATGGTTCCTGTACATGGCTCTACTGCCAGCATAGAGAGTTCATTAAACTGACAGCTAAGTTTCATAGGCAGCACTTAGTTTAGAGCTTCAGTATGTGTAGCCAGTACTGAAAACACGAACACTACAACTAATTGAAATCCTGTTAGTTTCGTGGGATTTAGCATTTCTCTTTAAAACCTGAGCATACGTATACTGAAGTAAGGCTAGTACTATGAGATATAGCATCTTTCTACTGGTTTGTAGAATTCGAGATAAAATGGTTCAGTTTGACAGGTATTTGCACAACATGAGAAGGATTTTCAGTGGGCGATAAGTATGCAAGAGCTGAGACTATTGTACCGGTTTCAGATTGGTTCTCTCTTTGCAGGAATAGGCGATTCAGTGCAACTCCAGTACAGAGACGTGTATGTATATGGATTAAACATGGAGATCACTCAAGTAGAAGCTACCTCCAGCTATTTAGAAGGATTTGTTTTATCAAACAGGTTATATAACTGAAAGAGATGATGCTGTATTGCTCTCTGTAGATTCAAACTGAAACTCACCTCTCTCTTTCTTTCTTACTGGAAGTTACAGGAATAATTGTTGATTGGTCTAGTTAACAAATTCTGTGATAATTCAGAGAACAACTCAAGGATATAGCTAAATCTGAGAAGGGATGCTACAGAATTGTTGTCAAGAATAAGCCCTGACATGGATTAGAGGATCTGCCTCTGATGTACGTAGTTCATCTCACGGGAAAACAAGGAATGAATCTTGAACAAGAGAAACAAGTAACTGAGGCCTCACATAGAAGCTATACCTGTAGTCAAAGATGCAGAAAAGAAGATTGGAGATGGGATGGGTCTCTTCTTCTTCTCTCCTCCTTGCCTCTCTTGATGCCCTCGCTGATAGATTCCGGCGGCCAGTCGTCCTCCGGCGACTGCCCGGCCTTCTCCCTGGCTCTTTTTCCTCCTCCTACTCCTCTGCTCCCTCAAACAGCTTCCGTCCTAGCTAGGTGACAACCATGTCGCTGGTTCTTGCCTTCTCCCGTTGGAGGCGACTCAGATGGATAAGTATGGTCTGTAGTTTGCTATTTGTACGCTGGGAGCAGAAGTACTAACTGATATCCTCTTCAAGTCAGGGTCGGTTCTCCCCTTGGATATTTAGAGTGGTACTGTAGCTAGTATCTATCAACCAAATACTGCTAGGTATTTAGCTCTAGGTACTGGTTATAGCTGCAGATTGCATCTTAGATTCGACCAACTATATTTGAAATCTTTTTGAAGAAATTTAAAATAGGAAAGAAAAAATAACCAAATTTACGGAATTTAAATTTTCCTCGGTGTATGTTCTCGAGAATTTGACAAAAATGTGCATGACATGCTCATGATGCACATTACAACTCCTATATAGGTTTAGCTAAAAGAGGGGTGTTACAGATCTACCCCCTTAAAAGAATCTCGTCCCCGAGATTCCTAGGTAGGAAGAGAGAAGGAAACAAAGATTACACCGGTCTTCAACGATCTTGTCGATACCACGACGATCTTCGTTGTTGAAGATGTTAGAAGTTGATCCACGACGAAGAGCTCTTCATTTTGCTTTCTTCACTCTAAAGGAAAGAGGGAATGACTCTAGAACGACGGATCTTCACGAATATCGAGTATCTCATGGTCAACTCATGGAAGGAGTGTTTAAAAACACCTCTTGAGCTAACAAACATGAAACACGTCAAGGTAACGGAGGAGATGAAAGAAGTTTCAAATTTTGGTAGGCAATTGCTCCACGCTTGACAAGAATACAAAGGGACAAGGTAGCGAAGAGTTAAACTGCCTTTGATACCATAACGAGGAACTCTTAGGGAGGGCGACTCGTAGAAGCACAGATGGTTATCCAACCAGAGCAACTTTGAATTTAAGAATCGTAGTCACTCTTTTGGCATGGGTACATGAAACGATTGTTGTCTACTCAAAAGACTGGGGCCCTAGATGGCTGACGAATTCACAGAACGTGCGAATTGATTGGAATTTCATGTACAAACAACAGGAAGGGGAGGAGTACTAGCTAGTGAAGTGCCAAGGTTGGTTCATGATATTACTTCATGCTACTTGAACAAATAGACAATAGAGATTTGGCACCCTAAGAAAAGATACTTTTCCCAGGCTTTGAACTTTGAATGTGAAAAGAGGATTGCCATTCGGTTAAAGCTTACCCAAAAGTATTGGGATCACATATGACTAACGAATTCACACAACGTGTGAATTAAAGAGAACTTGAAGTAAAATCCAAAGGAAGGGAAAAAGCATTGTCGAATGACGTAGTAGGATCAAGGATCACCGGGGAGTGAATTTTCTCCTAACGGAGTTGTTATCACAAGAGAGATGGTTTCGGGGAATTGACCGAAAGACATTTAGCAACTATGCTTCTAATGTTCTCATTGGTGTTCTAGACACCAATATCAGGATATTAACGAGCCTTCAATAGGTCATCAAGTGAAGGTCGGACTTCATGATTGAAAAGACATCGCAAGGGCAACTCCTAGAATAAGTCGCACAAGATCCTTATGGAGAGTGGTTATTCTTGTTGTTTCAAGAGATTATGGCAGTGGGTCTTCCGACCAGTTGTGTGAACCACATCATCAATCTTGCCAGATTTACAAAGGGACCTATGTAAAAAATCCTTAAGAAACACCAACCATCATTGCTGCTTGAGATTATCTTAAGTTAGGTGTAAAGATACTTTAGATTCAACATGTTCAAACGGAAATTTGCAATAGTTACCACCAAGGTATAGCTGCTAGATTCTCAAGTTATGGATTATGATGTCAAGCTCCAAAAGATTGAGCTAGATTGCGTAATACATGTGATTGCGCCTACCAAAGGCAATCGCGTGCACTGAGCTTGCAATGTAACACAATTGAGTCCTGGTGGGGACATCGTAGAGGATATTGAAGTTATTAAGCTTCTTCTCTTTCTTGAAGAAAACCCAGTCAGTGGCTTAGTGTGCATATATGAACTCTTCAAGCTGATGGAGGTAAGAACCTTCCATCTCAAGAATTTTCTGCACATGCATGACCGACTTGCGATGATTCCCGAGGAAAACAAAGAAAACTCTACTCGGATCCACGGCGACATCTTTCAGCAATGCACATGAAACAGAGAAGCTCACTTCTAACATCCAGAACAATACTTCGTGATAACACAAAGATGTTTCTTAAAAAGTTTCCAACGTTAGTGCCAACTGTTCAATATGAACCTCTTTAGACATGGAGAAAATAAGAATGCCATCGATGGGCTCAACAACAAACTTATCAAGATACTCCAATGAGAGAATCACATGTTGCATGAACGAGGCAAAAGTATTGGTCAGACCAAAGGGTATGAAGATGTACTCTGGCGAAACACCATTAGTAAAAACATCATCAAGATAGTCCTCGAAACTGAGCTTGATTTGACGATAACCCAAAGTCAAATCAAATATGGGGAAGATAGCACATCCATCAAGGATATACTTCCTGGCTTCAACACAAACAAAACTAAACATCCCTTTAAGAAGAAATAAGTCTAGTAGAGCGTTTGTCTTTCAACTCTCCAAGTTGTTATTTAAGTTCAACTAAGTAGTCCAGGACATCTAGCAAAGTTTCTTGGAGGAAGGAGCGATTCAGAGAAGCAACATACTCACGAACCTGAAAACACGGTCATGTAACAACATGGCGATAATTCTAGAAAGACATCTAGAACATCACGCACCACCGATATATCGCTAAGTTCGAGAGGGAACTTACTTTATAAGGAAAAACACGAACCTAACTCTTTGACCGAAGAATGTGCGCAACGGACTTGGCAACACCATCAAACTTCGCATAGTGATTGGTAATCAACAATGTTAAGGATGACACAAATGTCCTTAGATTTCAAAGCAATAAGAATTACTAAGAATCTCGGATGGCCACATCAATACATACACCCCAACATCCCCAAGCACAGATAGCTCGGAGGAAGGGCGAGTAAAGATATGGAAGAGCATCACTTCATCAGTAAGGCCATAAAACTTAGCACGACCTATAGATATAAAAGAGAGTGATACTCTAAGGTAGAACAGACTAGAAGCTACATAAGCCTTTTAATCTGCGGATTACGACACTTTGACCAAGTCCTAGAAATGGACGAGGTACTGGAGTTTGTTTCTCCTGACATCCTGGAGCGGAATGTCTTGATGGACCACAAGAGTAACATGCACTGGAAGATTCCAATGCACAATTACCACTTGGCTGCTAACTAGCCGACAAAGGCCGAAAAGCAACTAAGAGGAGGAACATGAACAGGATCGGAATTCCTGAGATGTAGATGCACAAGATAACACTCTTGTAAAACGCGTGCTAAAAAGAGAAGTGTGGCAGAGTCACAGACATAGGTTTGAGACTCACAAAGAGAACTCTTGCCGTGATCCATTTGGTTTCATGAAAGAACCTTTGCCAAAACTGGTGGTAGGGAAGGACCTTTTGTTGCCGCAATCACAACAATGACCACAAGCTTGAAGGCTAGATGAATTTCGAAGTTAGCCATCCTGATGTATGGTTTGACCATGGACAACAGGGATCAACGGAATGGATCTTGGGTTAAAGGTCAGCATCATGTACTGAATTCAAAAGAACCCAGCACAATCTGGGACCTTCGGTTCAAATCCAAGGGTTAAAACATGGAGAAATGAGTAACTACTATCTGAGTGACACATAGGACACTATGAGGTAGTAATCATGGTGTAACTTTCAAGAAGCCATACCTAACTTCAGAAGTATCCAAGAAAAAAGGTGATGAGGACATCCCTGCTACTACACTACTACCTCCGTCATTACAAAATGGCGATCTTTGTGTGCTCAAGTCCAATGAAGTCGATTGGACCAATGACACGAGCTCGTGCGAAGCTACTTAACAACAGGTGAACTTGTTCCTATGTGATACTTTGATCGATGAGAACTTTATCGCCTAAGTCCTATTACTTATGTATGGTCGTATGAAGAGGAAGCAAGCATCGCACGAGGAGGAAAGGAGCATGGACAAGAAGGCGGACGTGAATTTGGACATGGAGTGGACATGAAGACATCCCATGGACGCGCGAGAGGAGCGGGAGGCATGCGCGAGAGGAGAGATGCGGCTCGGCGCGCGAGGCAGTCGGACCAGTCGGGCCACCGGTCTGGCCGGTCCGACGGCTTCCACGCGGATCCGGCCAAACCGGACGCCACGCTTGTGCCACCGGGCAACTATCCGGAAGCTGGACGCCTCCCGTCACCACGGCGCCACATCCGGATGAAATCGGATGGCCGGTCCCGAGCGATCGATCGGCCCCCAGTCGACTCGAGTCTTTCTTGACCGATCCGATCGGGTCGGTTTTCTATGTACTTTTCGACACAGTCGTCGAACCCTATATAAGTGCCCGGACGCCCCAAATTAGGTTTAGACCACGTTTAAGATAAACCCTAGTTCATAGTTGATTGCTTTGCAACTCTATTGAATCTCTACACCATATTGCATCAATTTGGTGTTGAACCCTGAAAGTCTTGTGTGATCTGTTGTTCCATTGGGAATTAGACGGTTGCAACTTACCGCTTCGTGGTCGGCGGCTACGTGCGCAAGTGTGTGGAGTTGCGGATATCTTGCAGGGTTGATAGTTGTTTATTTGGCGACAGGGATCGATCGAGAGACTCGATAACGTCATACAAGTTATCATCCACTTCATCATCGTGTATCTCCGCTGTGTTCATCCCGTGATCATCATCACCACCGTGCGAGAAGATCGGGCAACCCTTATCATCTTGGTATCGGATTTCGGGTTTCCTCGGTAAGCCATCCACAATCCACCCCATAGTTGAGTTGTGAGTGTTTCCTATCCGAAAAAGCCATAAAAAGTTAGGGTTAGGGTTTGCCATAGCCACTATTGCACTAATTTCGAGTTTTAGTTGCTTTTCGTAGTTGTTATTGCGTTTCTTTTTCTTCCATCTAGTATTGTTAGGGTTTGAGTCTCCGTTATCATCTAGTTTCAGTTTTTGTTTCTCCGAGTCCACATAGCGTACAGTGTGCTTGTCCCAACCATAGACACAACCTTTCGATATAAGTGACTAGGAACTTCCCAAGAGACTAGTTTTACCGCTCGTTAGGGTTTTTGGTGCTTTGCAATTTCTGTTGGCCGTGTTATCAAGGAGTTGAGTCATAAAATAAAATAAAAAACGCAAAATAGAAAAGAAGCAAAAAGAGCTACATAGTTGCGTGCGTTACAAAAAAAGAATCCAAAAAAAAAGTGTGAAGTGCTCGTACGATTCAAGTAAAGGCCTAGTTTACTTTTCTGCACCTGTAGTTGAGCAATCTTGTGCCTGTTTCGTTGAGCTTTGCTAGTGTCTCTCCAGTGCATTGCAACCTTTCATCCATATAGTTCCATTGCCCCATTTATCGCCTTGTGTGAGTATCATTGATTGTCTAGCTAGAGCTTGTTATTGGTGCAAATAGGTAGTCTACCTACATCCCCACTTATATCCTGCTTTGTCGTGTGATTGTTCTTATACCCTTGATATTCGTTTCGCTACATCCGTGCACTAGTTGTCTCTACAAGTGGTAAGCGACACTAATTTACTTTGGAACGGTAAGATTTCCTTTCTTATCAGTTTTGAGTGAGTTTTGAGAGTACCACCACATATATTTTTTATTTAGTGCACTAACCTACTAACCATGTCTGCTAGTGATGCAAAAATTGTTAACCAGAAAAACAAGAATTCAGCTGATATAATGACATGGAGGGAGTATGAAGCTCTTCGTAATGAGATGCGACGTGAATTCCGCACTCAGGATGATGAGCTTAGGGGGTCTGTTCAAGAGATCTCCCTTGGATGCTACTAATGAGACCGTCACCAAGATGCAAGATCAAATGACGGATATTCAACGAAGTCTTCAAGTTTTGACTATAGCTGTTGATAATCTTACTCAGCAACAACAACCAGAAGAAGAAGACCCTGAGCTTCAGGATGAAGCACGCGGTGTTGGTCGTGGTGTTGGACGTGCTAACCGTGGTCGTGGCTTTGTTGAACTCGGAGCTCGCCGTGTCCCTCCACAACAACAAGACGATGGTTTGGGTAAGCCCAAGTTCTCCATACCCAAATTTGAAGGAGGAGCTGATGTTGAAAAATACCTCACTTGGGAGCTGGAGATTGAGAAGCTATGGCGCTTACATGATTAGGTGAAACTCGCTTCCTCGGAATTTGATGGTTATGCATTGCGTTGGTGGGATGGAGTTACACGTGCTCGTCAAGAAGACAACGAGTTGCCAGTTCTTACATGGCGTGAGATGAAGGCCATTATGCAAGCTCGTTTTGTCCCCGCTAATTATTTGCGTACTATATATGATAAGTTGACCATATTGAGGCAAGGCGTGAAGACTGTTGATGTTTATTTCATGGAGATGGAGATGCTTATGCAGCGTGGTCGTGTCTGTGACAATGCAGCGTTTTCTACATGGCTTGAAGTATGATATCAAAGGCATTGTTCATCATCACAGTTACACCACTATGAATGAGTTGCTACATCATGCTAGAGAAGCTGACAGTTGGCTGAAGAAGCTCAAATTAAAGGTCGTGCTACGGGAGTGGGCGCTACACGCCTAGGGCGCCCCATCTACGACGTCATCTTCACGCTCCGCACCTTACTCTACTCCATCTAGCAAGCCGGTCTCCATTGTGTCCAACACAAAGAAGTTTGCTACAAGTGCAGTGGTTCTAGCATGTCTACTGCGCGCAACCGCGATATGAATTGTCATACATGTGGTGGCAAGGGTCACTTCAAGAGAGATTGTCCTAACCGCAAGGTCATGATTATTAATGAGGACAATGAGTATGAGACTGAAGATGATGTTGATCCAAATGCTCCAGAAGATGATGAATATGACAGTGATGGTGTAGATGCTTTTCCGTCTGAAGCTCGCACTATTGTTGTGTCACTGCGTGCGCGTGCAGAGTGCATCTACTCAACGCTGCAATTTGTTTGAAACAAAGGCATTAGTTGGTCCTGATAAAGCTTGCAAGGTCATTATTGATGGCGGGAGTTGTCGCATTCTAGCAAGCAAGGAGTTGTGTGCCAAGCTGAAGTTGAAGTATCTACCGCATCCATATTACATTCAGTAGTTGAGCGACAATGGTGAGATGAAGGTAAACCACATGGTGCGTGTTGAGTTTGAGACCGTGTAAGGATTCCATTGATTTTGATGTGGTTCCTATGATGGTGTGTCACTTACTGTTGGGTCGGCCATGACTCTATGATCGTTCTGTGCAACATAATGGCCGTGCCAATACATATCACTTGGAGTTCAAGGGCAAGAAAATTAACTTGCAGCCTATGTGACCACAGCAAATTGTCAATGAATCTTTGCAGTACACTTGGAGGATGCACCTCTAGATAGGCGAGAGAATTGTAATGTCGTGAGTGATATAACGAAAAGTGAGAGAGTGAATTCCTTAGTCTTATTAGCCACCAAAGAAGACATGAGAGAATTTAGTGAGGATCCTACGGCCATGCCTCTTGTGCTCATGTACAAGGGTGAGGTTTTGGTTTCTAACGACATGACCCCTATTTCTCTTGGTGTTTCTAGTGTTTTGCAGGAATTCAGCGACGTGTTTTCGGAGGAGGTGCCTGCAGGATTGCCACCATTACGTGGTATTGAGCACCAAATTGACTTGATTCCATGAGCTTCGCTGCCCAATAGGGCGCCATATAGGACGAACCCCGAAGAGACGAAGGAGATACAGAAGCAAGTACAAGCGCTACTCGACACAGGTTATATCCGCATAAGCCTTAGTGCTTGTGTTGTTCCTGTTATTCTAGTTCCTAAGATGGTACATGGCGCATGTGTGTAGATTGTAGAGCGATAAACAACATTACTATTAGATATCGTCATCCTATTCCCCGTTTAGAGGATATGTTAGATAAATTGAGTGGTGCTGCTGTTTTCTCTAAAATTGATTCGCGTAGTGGTTATCATCAAATTAGGATGAAAGAGGGGGATGAATGGAAAACAGCCTTTAAAACAAAATTTGGTTTATATGAGTGGTTAGTAATGCCTTTTGGGTTAACTAATGCACCTAGCACTTTCATGAGACTGATGAACCATGTTTTGCGTGATTTTATTGGCAAGTTTGTGGTTGTGTATTTTGATGACATATTAATCTACAGCCGCAATGAATCTGATCATACTATACATATTAGACATGTTTTGCAAGTGTTGCGTGGTAATAAACTCTATGGTAATCTTGAGAAGTGCATATTTTGCAAAGATAAGGTCATTGGTGGTGTGTTGATGCAAGAGGATCGCCCAATTGCATATTTTTCTGAGAAACTTACTGGTGCTGAGTTGAACTATCCTATATATGATAAAAAGTTGTATGCTTTAATTAGAGTTCTTGAGGTTTGGCAACATTACTTGTGGCCAAAAGAATTTATCATACATTCTGATCATGAAGCTTTGAAATATCTGAAAGCTCAATCTAACTTGCATAGGCGTCTTGCTAAGTGGGTTGAGTTCATTGACTCTTTTCCATACATTATTAAGCATAAGAAGGGCAAAGATAATATTGTTGCTGATGCTTTATCTAGGAAGAATATGCTATTAACTCAACTTGATGTTAAAATTCCTGAATTAGAGATACTATGTGATTTGTATGCTACTGGTCATGATTTTGCTGAACCATATTGCTTGTGTGCTATTGGTAAAGCATGGGAAAAATATCACATACATGATGGGTTCTTGTTTAGAGCTAACAAACTATGTGTTTGAATCTGCGAATCTCATGCTGGAGGTTTGATGGGTCACTTTGGGCGTGAGAAGACGCTACTCATGCTAGCTGACCATTTTTATTGGCCAAAGGTGAGGCGGGATGTGGACAGGTATGTCAAGATATGCATTACTTGCAACAAGTCCAAGTCCAAACTGAAGCCTCACGGTTTGTATACTCCTTTACCGGCACCTACTACACCATGGAAAGATATTAGTATGGATTTTGTGTTGGGATTGCCGCGTACTAAGAGAGGCCATGATTCTATATTTGTGGTAGTGGATAGATTCTCTAAGATGTCACACTTTATTGCCTGCCACAAGAGCGACGATGCGTCGCATATTGCTAACCTGTTTTTCAGGGAGATTGTACGTCTACATGGAGTCCCGAAGACTATTGTTTCTTGTCATCCCCAAACTGATGGTCAAACTGAAGTGGTGAATAGAACATTGTCAAACCTGTTGAGATCCATGATCAAGAAGAACCTGAAGGAGTGGGAAAATTGTTTGCCGCATGTGGAGTTTGCTTAACGGGCGGTACATTCTACCACAGAGTTGTGTCCTTTTGAGGTGGTGTATGGTTTCAAACTCATTACTCCACTTGATTTGTTGCCTTTGCCCATACATGAGAGAGTCAATATGGAGGCATCAAAGAGGGCTGATTTTGTACGGAAGATACATGTGAAGACTAAAGAGTTGATAGAGAAGAAAGGCAAGAGCAATGCTGCAAGGATGAACAAAAGCGCAAGGAGATGTTGTTCAAGCCTAGTGATATGGTCTGGGTACATTTTTGCAAGGATAGGTTCCCGAAGCTACGGAAGTCCAAGTTGCTTCCTCGTGGTGTTGGTCCTTACAAAGTGCTTGCCAAGATCAATGATAATGCATACTCTATAGATCTTCCAATAGATGAGTTTGGTGTCAGCAATTCTTTTAATGTGGCTGATCTGACACCATATGACGGAGAAGACCTTGGAGCGTCGAGGTCGACACCTTTTGAAAGGGGGGAGATGATGAGGACGATGCTGCTGTGAAGCTCAAGTCCAATGAAGTCAGGATTTGGTCCTTACAAAGTGCTTGCCAAGATCAATGATAATGCATACTACACTACTACCTCCGTCATTACAAGATGAAGACGATGCTGCTGTGAAGCTCAAGTCCAATGAAGTCAGGATTTGGACCAATGACACGAGCTCGTGCGAAGCTACTTAAGCAACGGTGAACTTGTTCCTATGTGATACTGAGAACTTTATACTGCCTAACTCCTATTACTTATGTATGGGGTATGAAGAGGAAGCAAGCATCGCACGAGGGAGAAGGCAGTGGAAGAAAAGGACGTGAAGCTGGACATGGAGATGGACATGAAGACATCCCATGGACGCGCGGGTGAGGAGCGGGAGGCATGCGCGAGAGGAGGAATGCGGCTCGAGGCGCCGCCCGGTCAGACCAGCCGCCGGGCCACAGTCCCGGCCCGGTCGACCGGCTCCACGCCGGATCGCCGTCAACGCCACGCTTGCGGGCAACTATCCAGAAGTCTGGACGCCTCACCCGGTCACCACCTGGCGCCACATCCGGTTGAAACCACGACCCAGACCCCGAATCCAATGGCCGGTCGCCGTGACCGGCCGACTCCGAGTCTTGTCTCGACCAGATCCGATCTGGGTCGGTTTTCTATGTACTTTTTCGACCCTGATCGTCCTGAACCTCTATATAAGTGCCAGGACGCCCCCAAATTAGGTTTAGACCATGTTTAAGATAAACCCTAGTTCATAGTTGATTGCTTTGCAACTCTATTGAATCTCTACATCATATTGCATCAATTTGGTGTTGAACCCCTGAAAGTCTTGTGTGATCTGTTGTTCCATTGGGAATTAGACGGTTGCAACTTACCGCTTCGTGGTCGGCGGCTACGTGCGCAAATGTGTGGAGTTGCGAATATCTTGCAAGGTTGAGCTGTTGCATTGGCGACAGGGATCGATCGAGAGACTCGACAACGTCATACAAGTTATCATCCACTTCATCATCGTGTATCTCCGGTGTGTTCATCCCGTGATCATCATCACCACCGTGCTTACTGAGAAGATCGGGCAACCCCTTATCAAAAGGAAAGGAGACATTCGAGGTGAAAGGAAACCTCGAAGCCTAGAACAGAATTATGTGAAACCCACAAAGTAGAGAGATCATGATGGAAGGAAATCTCTCGACTGAAACGAAACAAAGAAAGAACAAAGAACACACAAGAGTTTAGAGAACTCAACACTAGGTCAGCTGGTTAAGAAATGACCTGTCTTCGAGGCACCTAAGATTTGAAAGACTAGAGGAGAGAACAAAAAAAATTCCAAATCAATAAGAGGTAAGGTGTCTCTGAATTGGAACGATACCAGATAAGGAGTAAAAAAAATCCTAATCAGATTTTCGCAAATATTTTTAGTTTTCAAATAGTTTTCACAAACACTAGACTCAACATCGACCAATAGAAAGGGTTTCCTACATGCAGTCCTGCTTTGATACCAAAACCTGTAGGTAGGGTGTCAAGATGCGATCCCGGTGGGATGTCATTTTGTACTATGTAGTTCAAATTTTGATGTCAAAATTTGTACTAAAAATTTCAAATTATACTACAAGTGGGACAAAAGTGGGATCCCACTTGACACCCTCACCTGTAGGGTACCCCGGAGGTCAGGGCTAGACAAACCCAGATCTACATCTAGCATAAGCCTAACCTACATCTCTAGGGCCTACATGGTGAGAATCGGTAATACAACAATGACTCTACGAGAGTAATACAAGCTCATAACTGAGCGAAAAATCGAAGTATTACAAGCAGAGGTCACTGACCTCACATTTCATCAATCAACGGAAGCGAAGTTATGCTATTCTAAATAGCAAGATAGAGCATAACAGCGACGTCCCAGCCCATAGATTCCAGGCTGCCACCTGGAAATCTCAAGCTACTCGTCGATGCCGACCTAGAAACCACCATTTATTGGAGCGACTTCGTCTGAAACAAAGCATGCAAAGCTGAGTACAGGGACTCAGCAAGACTTAGTACAACCTGTTAGCAAAGCTGGTATGCGAGGCTTTATGTGGAGCTTATTTTGCGGAAAGCCAGTTTTCCTTTGTAAAACAAGGAAGAAAGAATTCTCTACTCAGATCATTTTAAAAGGAGATAAGAGAGCGTCACTAGATCTACTGATAATCATATTGAATCCACCGAATCTTCATCATTTGCTGAACCTATCAACTAGGATCACCCCCTTGATACCCGGAGAAGGGATCCTTATCACACATTTGTCAAGTTTTACGATTAGGTTCATGTTGTCTATGATCACAGAATCCATCACCAAGTCGTCTGTAACCGTGGACACGGCTTTTCGAAAAGATTTAACCTGCGGGGTGTACAAGTTTACCCACACGCGCCGACCGACTTTTAACGCCACATGATTAACACACTTCCTTGGTGTGCCGACAGAGGGTGGTCGACCAAAACCTTTCCGTTGCTTCGCCTATTCCATGAGTCAAACTAACTAGGAAACTCCGTCATCGTAGGTAGCCATTCTCCGAGACGGTCCTGGTCATTGTGCGCATGGGATCCAGTTCAATGCCTCCAGCATCCTCACCCTAGCCACGCCCTGTATGATGCATCTTTGAAAACCTTTTCCACCTCTTCCCCGTATGGCAAATGGAACTCGCAATCTAATTGACTCATGGGTAAGCTAGGCAAGTTCGGGCCAAGGGGTTCCCATGGGCCCCGTGTGGTTGTACGCTCAGACTTGGTTCCGAAGGCGAGAACTCAGGTCCTAGTATCAGCGAGAACGAGTCAAATCACCACATCCCCATGTGACGGCCCATCCAAGCCTTTAAGCAAGTTTAATTATCATCACTGATCATACCACGTTATCCTGATCATACCACGTTATCCTGTCAAACTAGATTCATTCGCAGCTCTGATTCATCAACCGGACGGATCAAGATTCGTCAACTAAGCATGGCTAAGCATATCCGATATAACAGCTCTAGTGAGGCACACATAGCTCAAACCTAGTATTGTTGGGAGTAGTGGATCAAAGTATTTAGGCTACA
Source organism: Lolium multiflorum (assembly GCA_030979885.1). Lineage (NCBI taxonomy): Eukaryota > Viridiplantae > Streptophyta > Magnoliopsida > Poales > Poaceae > Lolium > Lolium multiflorum. Next base: position 180,801,818 of record CM061749.1, on the reverse strand, counting down.
AGGATGGTAAATGCAACACATAGGATAACTACATCTGCCGATAAAACATATTGAAATCGTTTGCAATATGTAGGAACCAGAAGTAAAACATTTTGAAACCATATATGAACCAGGTTAGGGCTTGCCTTTGTCCCTGACAAACCAATATGGATCTTCGGAGATCCCATGCTTGACTTGTTCGTCGATGGACAAGTGTTGAGTTGCGTCGTTGTCGATCTTCATCGTTTCGGGCACTTGCTCTTCGATCGGGAAGAAGCAAACACCGGAAATGTAAAAGAACAATCAACACATGGCATCATGCAATGCGCATACAAGGATGATGATATGACATGTTAAAGTTATTGAAATAAGACCTATGGCATGTCCATCAATTTAACTAGGTTTCGGCGAACTAGGGTTAGCAGTTCCGAAAACATCAGAGGGGTTCATTTAGTTCTTCTAAAACAACTAGGGTTCAAGTTGTTTTAACAATGCATGCTTTTTTTCTACTAAAATGTAGATCTCATTTTTCTAAAGATTTTGATATTTTATTTGTATTTTTCTGATTTATAGGAATATTCGGTAGATTTTATAAGTATAATCATTTCCTAGATATTTTTTCTGGACAGAATAACATACAGTAGTTGCATCGGTCCAGCTAAACCAGAACCAAGCCTCATGTATCGACCTGGTCACTCAAGTTTTTGAGGCTAAACGCTACAGGATTGCTAACGTATAGAAAGAATATTAGATCTGGTACTTGGGTCTAATTCCCAAGCCATGCATATAACTAGCCCCCTGAACTTGCGACACACAGGGGCGACAAAGCTGCAACTGGAAAAACCTGGAACCATTTGAACTACAGCAAGATAGATTAACATGCAAAGATTCGGGTCAGAGAGCATTACTAAAACTGAACTTGGTCGAACTGGTTCCGGTGCGCTTACTGAAGGTCGGCGGCGCAAATAACGGATGGTTCCTGTACATGGCTCTACTGCCAGCATAGAGAGTTCATTAAACTGACAGCTAAGTTTCATAGGCAGCACTTAGTTTAGAGCTTCTGTATGTGTAGCCAGTACTGAAAACACGAACACTACAACTAATTGAAATCCTGTTAGTTTCGTGGGATTTAGCATTTCTCTTTAAAACCTGAGCATACGTATACTGAAGTAAGGCTAGTACTATGAGATATAGCATCTCTCTACTGGTTTGTAGAATTCGAGATAAAATGTTTCAGTTTGACAGGTATTTGCACAACATGAGAAGGATTTTCAGTGGGCGATAAGTATGCAAGAGCTGAGACTATTGTACCGGTTTCAGATTGGTTCTTTCTTTGCAGGAATAGGCGATTCAGTGCAATACAGAGACGTGTATGTATATGGATTAAACATGGAGATCACTCAAGTAGAAGCTACCTCCAGCTATTTAGAAGGATTTGTTTTATCAAACAGGTTATATAACTGAAAGAGATGATGCGGTACTGCTCTCTGTAGATTCAAACTGAAACTCACCTCTCTCTTTCTTTCTTACTGGAAGTTACAGGAATAATTGTTGATTGGTCTAGTTAACAAATTCTGTGATAATTCAGAGAACAACTCAAGGATATAGCTAAATCTGAGAAGGGATGCTACAGAATTGTTGTCAAGAATAAGCCCTGACATGGATTAGAGGATCTGCCTCTGATGTACGTAGTTCATCTCACGGGAAAACAAGGAATGAATCCTGAACAAGAGAAACAAGTAACTGAGGCCTCACATAGAAGCTATACCTGTAGTCAAAGATGCAGAAAAGAAGATTGGAGATGGGATGGGTCTCTTCTTCTTCTCTCCTCCTTGCCTCTCTTGATGCCCTCGCTGATAGATTCCGGCGGCCGGTCGTCCTCCGGCGACTGCCCGGCCTTCTCCCTGGCTCCTTTTCCTCCTCCTACTCCTCTGCTCCCTCAAACAGCTCCCGTCCTAGCTAGGTGACAACCATGTCGCTGGTTCTTGGCTTCTCCCGTTGAAGGCGACTCAGATGGATAAGTATGGTCTGTAGTTTGCTATTTGTACGCTGGGAGCAGAAGTACTAATTGATATCCTCTTCAAGTCAGGGTCGGTTCTCTTCTTGCATATTTAGAGTGGTACCGTAGCTATCTATCAACCAAATACTGCTAGGTATTTAGAGCATCTTCAGCCGGGCTCGTAAAAATCCGGTGCTATTTAGTGTTGTATGGATGTAATTTTTGATCTAGGAATCCATTTTTTTAGCGGCGTGTTCAGGATGGATTGAAAAGTTTGACAAATAACGGCCGAAGTTCGTTCAAACATAAATGAAATTTAAAGATATTTAACATATATAGACGAGTTCGTACATATATAGAATTCGTACATATATTTGAATTCGGCCAGATGGAAACATAAACTAAAATTGAAAAACGGCGTGCCGAAACGGCGCCGGCGCCGCCAGCGGCATCCCAAGGGGGGGGGGGGGAGTTGCCGGCCTCGATGTGCGTGAGCACACGGACGAGCATGCGGCCCACGCCCCCACCGGCGGCCGGCGGCGTTGTTCTGGAGGAGGAGGAGGACCGTCGTACGTGCGAGTTCTCGTTCGTGCGGAGACGGAAGAACTCGTTCCGGCGTCGTAGTTGTCGGCGAGGTACCGCACCTCTGCGCGCTCCCGAGAGGTGACCCGCACGGCGTCGATAGCGCGTCGAGCTCGTCGCCTCCCACCGAGCGGGATCGGGACGCCTCCGCGCTCAGCGCCATCCTTCGGGCACGCGGAAGTCGGCGGCGCGGGTACCCCGCCATGTGCGAGTCCCGCTCCCATGGTGGGAACGGCGGCGGCCGTTGTTCGCCGCGCCGTGGCCCGCCATTTCTCGCGGAGGCGGATTGGGGAAGAAGACAGGCTGGAGAGAGGAGGAGACGACGGTCTGAATGCGGCCGAGACGCGGTAGGTTCCGCGATAAATAGAGGCGCGCGTGAATAGGCGACGCCGCGTGGAAGCTACGCGTCGGCGAGGCGACCGGCGGAGGCTTTTGAAGCGCGCGGAAGACGATTGGCCTCTGTCGCCGACAAGTTGGGGCCACCATCCGCGCGGGAAGTTTTCTCGACGTTTCCCGCGCTTTCGTTTCGTCCGGAGTCCCCGAGCGCTCCAGGGGGCGGGGATGACCTGGACTCGCCGGACGGATGAAAGCCCAAATCCGGGCGAAAACGAGGTTTCGGGGGGCGCGACTGGGCCGTTTTCGTCCATCCGGATAAAAAAAGGCTGACGGGGGCCTCGTCGGGGAGACGGCTGGAGATGCTCTTAGCTCTAGGTACTGGTTATAGCTGCAGGTTGCCTCTTAGATTCGACCAACTATATTTGAAATTTTTTTGAAGACATTTAAAATAGGAAAGAAAAAATAACCTAATTTACGGAATTTAAATTTTCTTCGGTGTATGTTCTCGAGAATTTGACAAAAATATGCATGACATGCTCATGATGCACATTACAACTCATATATAGGTTTAGCTAAAAGAGGGGTGTTACAAAGGCAGAGTTGCCATGCAGTGTGTTGTCGTTATATCCATGGGCGGTTGTTAGTGCTGTGAGTTAGTGGTGGATGGGGTGAGTGGGTCGTTTTGTATGGTTCTGTGCTTGGCTCTATTTATTCGGTGCACCGTCCTTTGTGTTTTCGTGAGGGAATGCAGCGAGTTGTATGACCTTCTTTTTTCTGATTGAGGGAACAATGGTTGGTCGTGCTGTGGAGTTCTTAGCGCCTCCTCCTTTTATAGGTGGTAGTATGGTACAATTTTGGGTGAGGGGAGGAAATATTTCTTTAGAGAATGTTGTTCGTGCTTTTTTGGAGGACTAATTTGATGACCGTCGACTGTTTTCTATCAAGATCGGTGACAAAGGATAATTTGTCAATGCCTACAGATTGTAGACTAGGGTTTTGCTGGAAGTAGAGGGCAAGTAGATCTCGAAGGTTTCAGCCGAAAACTCGCCGATTATGAAAACTAGGGTTCTGTTGACAATAGATTCGGTTCTTTTTTTGTCCCTCGACTCCCCTTATATAGAGGGTGGAACCGAGGGTTTCGTAATACACAAGTTACAGAGTTCGGGAGAGTTTCGTACCCAACCCGTAAGATTACAAGTCTCTATATTTCCTAATACAATCTGTCTTTTCTTAATACTAAATGGGCTTCCGAATCTTCATATTCTTCGAGTCCTGGGCCTTCAGTAAATCCCGGGTGCCATCTTTGGCAGGCCCATTGGGGATGCCTATGTCGACCCGAGATTTTTGTTGAATCGAAGAATCAGGGAAAATCTCCAACTTTACTCATTACATAATCTTTCGATATGCAAATATTATTTTGTACGGGGATAACGGTAGTTGGGGCTAGTTCATCGACGGATCAGGTACTAGTTAACTGCTCTAGTGGCAATCCGCAAAAACCTACTTCAAGATCACGTCCCTGGACATGATCTCGGTATACTGGTGTAAACTTTGACAGGGCCGCTTAAGGTCTTACCATTCTGTCGAGTCAGTCATATTTTATCAACCTAACGCGTCGTTAGGATTTTCTTCGTATCGTTGATACGGAAAAAATTAGCAATCCGCCGTCGAGACGGTGCCACGCCGCTCGAACGGATCTGGTCTTACCTTCGCAAAGTTTTGCGGCATTCAGAGATTTATTCGCGACTTCTAGCGCTCCGAGAATATATTGTCGAGTGCTTTTCGGCTGTTGGAATAGCACATTTTATCGAGTCATATTTGATGACTTATTTTGTCTTCCCGATGGGAGTATATGTAGAGTTGTCTGTATAACTATATGAGTGTTACCTTCTGAAGAAGGGAAAGGACCCATGAAGTCGAATCCCCAACAATCGAATGGTTCGATAACAAGAGTATAATTCATAGGCATTTCATTGCGTCTAGAGATATTACCAACTCTTTGACATTCATCACAAGATAAGATAAACTTCCTTGCATCTTTGAAAAGTGTTGGCCAATAAAAACCTGATTGTAGAACCTTTTGTGCGGTTCTATCTCCAGCATGATGTCCTCCATAAACACTAGCATGACATTTACTCAATATCTCCTGTTGTTCATATTCAGGAACACATCTTCGCATAATACCATCTACTCCTTCTTTATATAAGTGTGGATCATCCCAAAAATAATGTCTCAAGTCATAAAAGAATTTCCTCCTTTGCTGAGCTGAAAAGGTTGGAGGCAAATACTTGAAACAATAAAGTTAGCATAATCGCATACCAAGGGCTCTCTCGCGAACTCACTTTTATTACAGCCAATTGTTCATTTGGAAAACTATCATTAACAGGAACATGATCATAAGCAATATTTTCCAATCTAGACAAATTATCAGCAACAGGATTATCAGCACATTTCCTATCTATAATATGTAAATCAAATTCTTGCAAAAGAAGTACCCATCTAATAAGCCTTGGCTTGGCATCTTTATTTGTCATAAGGTATCTAATTGCAGCATGATCAGTATGAATCGTGACTTTTGAATCAACAATATAGGGTCTAAACTTGTCACAAGCAAAGACTACAGCTAACAATTCCTTTTCAGTTGTAGCATAATTTCTTTGAGCAGCATCAAGAGTCTTACTAGCATAATGAATAACATTTAATTTTTTATCTACTCGCTGTCCAAGAACAGCGCCTACAGAAAATCACTAGCATCACACATAATTTCAAAAGGCAAATTCCAATCAGGAGGTTCAACTACAGGAGCAGTTGTTAAGGCTTTCTTTAGAGTTTCAAAGCTTCCTTACAATCATCATCAAAAACAAAAGGTACATCTTTTTGAAGAAGATTAGTAAGAGGCTTTGAAATTTTAGAGAAATCTTCAATAAATCTCCTATAAAACCCAGCATGACCAAGAACACTACGAATACCTTTAACATCCCTCGGATAGGACATCTTCTCAATTGCTTCAACTTTATCTCTATCAACTTCAATACCTCTCTCGGAAATTTTATGTCCCAATACAATTCCTTCATTAACCATAAAGTGGCATTTCTCCCAATTAAGAACAAGGTTAGTTTCTTCACATCTCTGCAAAACTTTATCGAGGTTTCGCAAGCAATTATCAAAAGAATTCCCATAGACAGAAAAATCATCCATGAACACCTCTACAATACTTTCGCAAAAACCATGAAAAATAGCAGACATGCATCTTTGAAAAGTAGCAGGAGCATTACATAAACCAAAAGGCATACGCCTATAAGCATAAGTCCCATAAGGACAAGTAAACGTGGTTTTCTCTTGATCTTTAGCTTTAACGCAATTTGTGAAAACCCGAATAACCATCAAGAAAGCAAAAATGAGTATTTTTAGATAACCTTTCTAGCATTTGATCAATAAAGGGTAAAGGGTAATGATCTTTCTTAGTAACTTTATTAACTTTTCGAAAATCAATGCACATTCTATACCCTACAACTATTCTTTGAGGAATAAGCTCATCATTATCATTAGGCACAACAGTCATTCCTCCTTTCTTAGGAACACAATGCACAGGACTAACCCATCTACTATCAGCAATAGGATATATAATACCAGCTTCAAGAAGTTTTAATACCTCATTCCTTACCACCTCCTTCATCTTCGGAATTAGACGACGTTGATGTTCAACAACAGGCTTTGCATCATCTTCCATATTGATAGCGTGTTGGCAAATAGAAGGAGAAATCCCTTTCAAATCATCAAGAGTATAGCCAATAGCTCCTCGGTGTTTCTTTAATATTTCCAATAACCTTTCTTCCTCAATCTCTGAAAGCTTAGAACTAATAATAACAGGATATATTTTCTTATCATCAATATGAGCATATTTAAGATTATCAGGTAAAGGCTTCAAATCAAAAACAGGATCTTCCTTTGGTGGCGGTGTTGTACCCAAATCTTCCACCGGTAAATCATGCTTGAGAATAGGTTGGCGAAGAAATTTTTCCTCAAGCTCATCTCTTTCTTTCCTAAAAGCTTCACTTTCACTATTCTCCAAATGTTGCTGCAAAGGATTATTAGGAACAAGAACAATAGATGCACCTGCTCCATTTTAAAATCATTACTAGGCAAGTCGCTTTATAAGGAGTTTTAGTGAATTTAGAAAAGTTAAATTCATAAGGTTCACCAGCAAATCTAGTCAAAATTTTCTCTTTCTTGCAATCTATAATAGCTCCACAAGTATTTAGAAAAGGTCTACCAAAAATGATAGGACAATAATCACTAGCAGCAGAACCAAGTACCAAAAAGTCAAGGATATTTAATCTTACCACATAGAACTTCCACATCTCGAACAATACCAATTGGAGAAATAGTTTCTCTATTAGCAAGTTGAATAACCACATCAATATCTTCAAGTTCACAAGAATCAATTTCGTGCATAATCTCCGTGTAAAGCTCATAAGGAATAGCACTAACACTTGCACCAATATCACATAAACCATAATAGCAATGATCACCAATTCTAACAGATAACATAGGAACACTAACTTGTTTGGGTTTATTAGGATGTGAAACAATATTAGAAGCATCTTCACAGAAAATAATATGACCATCCTCCAAATTTTCAGACACAAGATCTTTAACTATTGCAACAGCAGGTTCAATTTTAATTTGTTCTTCAGGTTCTTTAGGTTTCTTTTCACTTTTATTAACCGCACTAGATATGACAGAGTACTCCTTCATTTTAGCAGGGAAAGGAGTTTTTCAATATAAACTTCAGGAATAACATTATCAACAGTTTCAATCACTACACATTTCTTTACAGATGAATCTACGTTATCTTTATATGGTTCATGATACTTATCAAAATTCTTCTTAGGCAATTCATAATGAGAGGCAAAAGCTTTATAAAGATTTGCAACAACTTGGGAATCAAGACCATATGTAGCACTCATATTACGAAATTTATCAGTATCCATAAAAGCTTCAATGCATTTATAATCATAAATTGTACCTGACTCTCTATCTTTGTCGTTCTCCCATCCTTCAGTATTTTCTTGGATCCGATCAAGAAGGTCCCTTTTAAACTCTTCTTTGTTGCGTGTAAATGATCCAGGAAGTATCCAGCAAGGTCTTATCTTGAAAAGAAAGTCTTGCATAGAAATTATCAATAATAATATTACCAGGAAGCTCATGAATGGGGCATTTGAGCATTAAAGACTTCAATCTCCCCCAAGCTTGGGCAATACTTTCTCCATCATGAGGCCAGAAATTATATATGCGGTTCCGATCCTTGTGAATTTCACTTGGAGGATAGAATTTAGAATAAAATAAAGGCACAATGTCCTCCCAATCAATAGAATCACCATTCTTCAACAATTTATACCAGTGCGCTGCTTTACCAGACAGCGATATAGTGAATAGTTTCTTTCTAACTTAATTCATAGCAATACCTGCACATTTGAATAACCCGCATAATTCATGCAAAAACAGTAAATGATCACCAGGATGAACAGTTCCATCCCCTTCATAGCGGTTATCCATAACACGTTCAATAATTTTCATAGGTATTTTATATGGTATCACTTCCTCACCTGGCGCTTCATCCACTACCGTTGCAGTAGTAGTAGATTTCCCAAATAGAAATTGAAGAGAAGATCTCTCCATAATGACTTATAGCAGCAGGCAGAAATAAAATCAGCACACAGTGAAGGTTTTCCTTACCAATTCCACTTACCAATAGCGCTTCACTCCCCGGCAACGGCGCCGGAAAATAGTCTTGATGACCCACAAGTATGGGGGTGTATCGTAGTACTTTCGATAAGTAAGAATGTCGATCCCAACGAGGAGCAGAAGGTGTTGACAGCAGTTTCGATGAAGGATTCACTGTAAATGCTCACAAACAAGTATTCACGGGGTTTTGATGTAATAGATGATAAAGTACAAATAAGTAAAATGCGAGAGAAATAATTGCAGCGAGTGGCCCAATCCTTTTTAGCACAAAGGACAAGCCGGTTTGTTTACTTATAATGACCAAACGTTCTTGAGGACACACGGGGATTTTAGTCTAGTGCTTTCGCTTCATGTAGCTAAATAATCTTCATTGTTTTGATAAGTGTTGTGTGGGTGAACCTATGCTAATGCACCACCCTTCCTAGGACTAATACATACTTGTGATTATACCCCTTGCAAGCATCCGCAACTACAAGAAAGTAATTAAGATAAATCTAACCACAGCCTTAAACTCTGAGATCCTGCGATCCCTCTTGCATCGATATACTAACGGGGGCTCAGGTTTCTGTCACTCCGGCAACCCCGCAATTAGCAACCGAATACAAGATGCACTCCCTAGGCCCATAAATGGTGAAGTGTCGTGTAGTCGACGTTCACACGACACCACTAGAAGAATGACACCACAACTTAAATATCATAACATTGAATATTACTCAACCATAGTTCACTACTAACATTTAGACTTCACCCATGTCCTCAAGAACTAAATGAACTACTCACGAGACATCATATGGAATACAATCAGAGGTGATATGATGATGAATAACAATCTGAACATAAACTTTGGTTCAATGGTTTCACTCAATAACATCAATAACAAGTAGAGAATAACAACGGGAGAGTTTCCCCTATCAAACAATCAAGATCCAACCCAAATTGTTACAGCGGTGACGAGGTGCAGCGGTGGTGATGGCGGTGTAGATGGTGGAGATGATGATGATGATGATGATGGAGATGATGTCCAGCTCGATGACGATGGCGATGGCGTCGATTTCCCCTCCGGGAGGAATTTCCCGGCGGATTCCCAGGAGAGCTCTTTTCTCTGGTGTTCTCCGCCCCGCGAGGCTGTAACTCCCCGTGAGGTACCCTCGTGGCTTAGGTTTCGGGACGAAGAAGGAGAAAAGGAGGCGAAAGGGGCTGGGGCCCCCACACCATAGGGTGGCGCGGCCGGCCATGGGCCGCGCCGCGTGTAGCCCCACCTTGAGCCCTCTCTGCTCCCCTCGGCTCCCTCCGTCATGGAAAAATAGGAATTTACGTGTAATTTCCTTCCACGTTGATCTTCCGAAATATTGCGTTCGACGGTGCTTTTTCCAGAATCCTGGCTCCGGTGCTTGATCCTGCAATAATGATGAAACATGCAAAATAGATGAAATAACATAAGTATTGTGTCCCAATATGAAATATATCAATGAATAACAGCAAATTATGATACAAAATAGTGATGCAAATTGGACGTATCACTACACTCTCGATGACTTGAAGGGGATTTCTCCCGCTATTTGCCAACATGCCATTAATATAGAAGGTGGTGCAAAACCTGTTGTTGAACATCAGCATCGTCTAATTCCCAAGATGAAGGATGTGGTAAGAAATGAGGTATTAAAACTTCTTGAAGCAGGTATTATATATCCTATTGCTGATAGTAGATGGGTTAGTCCTGTGTGCATTGTGTTCCTAAGAAAGGGGGAATAACTGTTGTTCCTAATGATAATGATGAGCTCATTCCTCAAAGAGTAGTTGTAGGGTATAGAATGTGCATTGATTTTCAAAAAGTTAATAAAGTTACTAAGAAAGATCATTACCCTTTACCTTTTATTGATCAAATGTTAGAAAGGTTGTCTAAAAATACTCATTTCTGCTTTCTTGATGGTTATTCTGGGTTTTCACAAATTGTTGTTAGAGCTAAAGATCAAGAGAAAACCACTTTCACTTGTCCCTATGGAACTTATGCTTATAGGCGTATGCCTTTTGGTTTATGTAATGCTCCTGCTACTTTTCAAAGATGCATGTCTGCTATTTTTCATGGCTTTTGTGAAAAGATTGTTGAGGTATTCATGGATGATTTTTCTGTCTATGGGAATTCTTTTGATAATTGCTTGCGAAAGTTTTGAGAGATGTGAAGAAACTAACCTTGTTCTTAATTGGGAGAAATGCCACTTTATGGTTAATGAAGGAATTGTATTGGGACATAAAATTTTCGAGAGAGGTATTGAAGTTGATAGAGCTAAAGTTGAAGCAATCGAGAAGATGCCCTATCCTAGGGATGTTAAAGGTATTCGTAGTATTCTTGGTCATGCTGGTTTTTATAGGAGGTTTATTAAAGATTTCTCTAAAATTTCAAAGCCTCTTACTAATCTTCTTCAAAAAGATGTACCTTTTGTTTTTGATGATGATTGTAAGGAAGCCTTTGAAACTCTAAAGAAAGCCTTAACAACTGCTCCTGTAGTTGAACCTCCTGATTGGAATTTGCCTTTTGAAATTATGTGCGATGCTAGTGATTTTGCTGTAGGTGTTGTCCTTGGACAGCGAGTAGATAAAAAATTGAATGTTATTCATTATGCTAGTAAAACCCTAGACGCTGCTCAAAGAAATTATGCTACAACTGAGAAAGAGTTATTAGCTGTTGTTTTTGCATGTGACAAGTTTAGGCCCTATATTGTTGATTCAAAAGTCACAGTTCATACTGATCATGCTGCGATTAGGTACCTTATGGAAAAGAAAGATGCTAAGCCAAGGCTTATTAGATGGGTGCTTCTTTTGCAAGAATTTGATTTACATATTGTAGATAGGAAAGGTGCTGATAATCCTGTTGGTGATAATTTGTCTAGATTGGAAAATATTGCTTATGATCCTGTTCCTGTTAATGATAGTTTTCCAAATGAACAATTGGCTGTAATTAAGGTGAGCTCGCGAGATATTCCTTGGTATGCTGATTATGCTAACTTTATTGTTTCGAAGTACTTGCCTACAACCTTTTCAGCTCAGCAAAGGAGGAAATTCTTTTATGATTTGAGGCATTATTTTTGGGATGACCCACACTTATATAAAGAAGGAGTGGATGGTATTATGCGAAGATGTGTCCCAGAATATGAACAACAAGAGATATTGAGTAAGTGTCATGGTAGTGTTTATGGAGGACATCACGCCGGAGATAGAACCGCACAAAAGGTTCTACAATAAGGTTTTTATTGGCCAACACTTTTAAAGATGCAAGGAAGTTTATCTTATCTTGTGATGAATGTCAAAGAGTTGGTAATATCTCTAGACGCAATGAAATGCCTATGAATTATACTCTTGTTATTGAACCATTTGATTGTTGGGGATTTGACTTCATGGGTCCTTTCCCTTCTTCAGAAGGTAACACTCATATACTTGTCGCTGTTGATTATGTTACTAAATGGGTAGAAGCTATACCTACAAAAAGTGCTGATGGTGAGACCTCTTTAAAAATGCTTTTAGATGTTATTTTTCCTAGATTTGGAGTACCTAGATATATTATGACTGATGGAGGTTCTCACTTTATTCATGGTGGTTTTAGGAAAACTCTTGCCAAATATGGTATTAATCATAGAATTGCTTCAGCTTATCATCCTCAAACTAGTGGGCAGGTAGAATTATCAAATAGAGAAATTAAAGCCATCTTGGGAAAGACTGTTAATAAATCTAGAAAGAATTGGGCTAGTAAGTTAAAGGAAGCATTGTGGGCTTATAGAACTGCTTATAAAAATCCTATGGGAATGTCTCCTTATAAAATGGTTTATGGAAAAGCTTGTCATTTACCTTTAGAATTAGAGCACAAAGCTTATTGGGCTGTAAGAGAACTTAATAAAGATTTTAAACTTGCCGGTAAGAAGAGGTTGCTACAATTGAGTTCTTTAGATGAATGGAGAAGTGAAGCTTATGAAAATGCTAAACTTTTTAAGGAGAAAGTTAAGAAGTGGCATGATAGAAGAATTATTAAAAGAGAATTTAATGTTGGAGATAAAGTCCTATTGTATCGGTCTCGTCTCAGATTTTTTGCAGGGAAATTACTCTCAAAATGGGAAGGACCATATGTCATTGAGGAGGTGTATCGTTCAGGGGCAATTAAAATTAGCTCTTTACAAGGTAATGCCACACAAGTAGTGAATGGACAAAGACTCAAGCATTATATTTCTGGAGATTCTTATAATGAAGATATTGATGTTATTCAAGTGGTGACTCGGAAGCTTTCATCAAGGACCAACTTGACAGTTCTGCAGAGTTCGACTTTGAATAGGTAACGTTTTAGTAATAAAAAGTCCGCGTTTAACTTCCCGAACAATATTTCTGCTTTATGGAAAATATGAAAAATTACGAGATCGAAACGGAGTGGAGACGCACGAGGGCCCGTCACCATAGGCCGGTGCGGGCCCCACCCTAGCCGCGCCGCCCTATGGGGACAGCCCCTCGGCGTCCCGTTTCCACTCGTTTTCAGCCTAGAACCTTCCTTTTGTCGTAAAAATATTTGCTATATAATCCCCCGGATCCCCAGAGTTCCTTATATCGTTTTCTCGTCGTGTTTTGTTTCGAGCTGTTTTCTGCCAGGATTTGTTTTGATCTAGAAGCACCATGGTCTCCAACAACAAAGACAAGGGGACTTTGGAGGAAGATATTCAAGACCCCGAATTGAAGGAAGAAGTCGAGAGCGAGGATGAGGAAGAAGTGGAGGAAACTCCGCGAGTACACCCGCGCGCCACCATTGCAAGCATTGGCGTGATAGCAAATCCGTCCAACACCAAGAGAAGTGCACGGATCGCCACCGGAGGAGGAGTTCCGCGTCGCTTCCTAGCTCCGAGGACATCTTCCCCAGGCAGTTACAACCCTTTCCGCAATCTAATCTATAGTCGTCAAATTGAAAGGACTCCCAAGGTAGTATTGCCTAGTGGTTGGGATATAGATCGTTCTAACACTGCAGGAGAGATGAAACCTGAAGCTGAAGGGTGGGGAAACAACTCTAAGAGTTGAGACTCGCCGTCTGACATGCTCATGAACCGCGTTGAGCACAACTCGGAGATGATTCGCAACCTCACTTATGAGATTGAGGACCTAAAGGAACTTGTTAAGAATCTTGTCGAGAAGAATCCACCACCATCACCACCGAAGGAGTAATTCATCATCGGTATTGGCATCCCCTTGGTTTGTTCCAAGCTTGGGGGAGTGCCGCGGTATCACATCATCACTATCTTTATCTTTTACTATCAAGTAGTGTCATATCATGAGTAGGGAAGTTATCATATAAGATGGTTTGCAGTGTGGAAGTATCTCTCTCTTAGTTGGTTATCTATGTATCCGTTGGTGTGATTTATCGTTATGGAATATTAATGAGAAGTCTTATCATTTACTTTCTGCACACCTTATTTTAGTTTGCAATTTTTGTTATATGATCACTCTTGACATTAGTATTGATATCACTTTGGGAGCATCAAGTAAGTCTATTTGGTTTTGGCAAACTTAGCATTGGTCAATAGCAACAACACTTTAATGTTTAAATAGAAAAGGGAAATGCATGTAGATATATTACTTTATTATCTTTCTGCTAATGAGTTAGTATTCTGAAGTTAAAATTGCTTGTGCTTAAGAGAAAGATGCATGATTGTTTCTATCACATGTATATTTGTTTGTTTCCCTCAACCTTTATGCTTGCTACCCAACCTTGCTAGCCAAAAACTTATATTGAGAGGGAATGCTTCTCATACATCCATGACCTTAGACAAAATCCATGCCATTTGTGTCCACCATAACTACCTACTATGTGGTATTTTGCGCGACTCCAAGTAAATACTTCATGTGCTACCTTTAAATAATTCAAACTATATTACTTCTTATTTGTGTCAATGTTTTATAGCTCATGAGGAAGTATGTGGTGTTTTATCTTTCAATCTTGTTGGGCGGACTTTCACCAATGGACTAGCAGCACATCCGCTTATCCAATAATTGCAATAAGGCGCAACGGGGTTCCCGCCCCAATTAATAACTTTCATTAATAATTCTCTTCACATGTTTTGCCCTGATTCATCAGTAAGCAACTTAATTTTCCAATAGACACTCCTCCATGGTTTGAGAAATGTTGGAAGGCACCCGAGGATTCGGTTAGCCATGTCTTGTGAAAGCAAAGGTTGGGGGAGTGTCATCCATAATAAAACTAAAATACATGTGTAAACAAAAGAGAAGGGGGATGATCTACCTTGGTAGAGATGACGTCCTCCATGGGAGCTGCTCTTGGAAGGTCTGTTTGGCAAGGGAGTTAGAGTGCCCGCTACCATTCGTTGACAACAACAAACACCGCTCAAAATCTTACTTTTATGCTCTTTATATGATTTCAAAACTTGAAAAGCTCTAGCACATGATTTAATCCCTGCTTCCCTCTGAAGGGCCTATCTTTTACTTTTATGTTGAGTCAGTAAACCTATTTCCCTCTATCTTAAGCAAAGCAATTGAGTTGTTGTGAACCAACCATTTATGCTATGATCTAGTTAATCATGTCTTTTATGCTTTCTTGTTCAGTACAAATTTTATCTGAATGAATATGACTTTGAAATTTATCAATGATTATGAGGAGATTGTTATGATTGAGGATGAAAGCCCTGCCATATGAATTCTAATATAAAGGCTTTGCTTAGAAGATAAGTACAATCCGTTAATAGTTCTCGACCAAGAACAAAGTTTGCCATAACCTTTATGATTTCCTATGCACCTCTATTTGTGATTTCTCTTTACTTATTTCAAGTTGAGTTATATGAGGAGGATGTTTACTAGAATGTCTTGTGTGAATCAATATGATGCTTCTTGTCCGTATTTTATTTATCGACTCTTCACTCCATAAACATGTGGTCTTGTTTATTGAGCTCAGTTTCGCTTGGGGACAAGCGAGGTCTAAGCAGGGGAGTTGATACGTCCATTTTGCATCACTATTTTATATCATAATTTCTGTTATTCATTGATATATTTCATATTTAGAGATGATACTTATGTTATTTCACCTATTTTGCATGTTTCATGATCATTGGAGAATTATTCACAGGAGTCGGGATTGCTGGAAAAAGCACCGTCAGGACACCATATTTCGGAAGATCAACAATTGGGAAATTATATGAAAAATCCTATTTTTCCAGAAGACGAAGGAGCCAGAAGGAGGAGCCGAGGAGGGCCGCCATGGGCCCCCATAGGCGGCGCGGGCCCCGGCCGCGCCTTGTGGGGAGGGGGCCCCCCCCTCCTCTCATTCGCGTACATCTTCTCCCCGAAAACCTAAGGCACGGGAGTTACGGAGAATTGAGCCGCCTCTGCGGGGCGGAAAGACACTAGAGAGAAAGAGCTCTCCGGCGGGCGGGAATCCGCCGGGGAAATTCCCTCCGGAGGGGAAATCGACGCCATCGCCATCGTCATCGAGCTGGACATCATTGGGATCATCATCATCTCCACCATCTACACCGCCATCTCCACCGCTGCATCTCGTCACCGCTGTAACATCTAGGGTTGAATCTTGATTGTTTGATAGGGGAAACTCTCCCGGTATTGATTTCTACTTGTTATTGATGCTATTGAGTGAAACCATTGAACCAAGGTTTATGTTCAGATTGTTATTCATCATCATATCACGTCTGATTATGTTCCATATGATGTCTCGTGAGTAGTTCGTTTAGTTCTTGAGGACATGGGTGAAGTCTAAATGTGAGTAGTGAACTATGTTGAGTAATATTTAATGGTTTGATATTTAAGTTGTGGTGTTATTCTTCTAGTGGTGTCATGTGAACGTCGACTACATGATACTTCACCTTTATGGGCCTAGGGGAGTACATCTTGTATTTGTTTGCTAATTGTGGGGCTGCCGGAGTGACAGAAACCTAAACCCCCGTTAGTATATCGGTGCAGGAGGGATAGCAGGATCTTAGAGTTTAAGGTTGTGGTTAGATTTATCTTAATTACTTTCTTGTATGCGGATGCTTGCAAGGGGTATAATCACAAGTACGCATTAGTCCTAGGAAGGGCGGTGCATTAGCATAGGTTCACCCACACAACACTTATCAAAACAATGAAGATTAATCAACTATAGGAAGCGAAAGCACTAGACTAAAATCCCCGTGTGTCCTCAAGAACGTTTGGTCATTATAAGTAAACAAACCGGCTTGTCCTTTGTGCTAAAAAGGATTGGGCCACTCGCTGCAATTATTTCTTTCGCATTTTATTTACTTGTACTTTATTTATCTGCTATATCAAAACCCCCGAATACTTGTCTGTGAGCATTTACGGTGAATCCTTCATCGAAACTGCTTGTCAACACCTTCTGCTCCTCGTTGGGTTCGACACTCTTATTTATCGAAAGTACTACGATACACCCCCTATACTTGTGGGTCATCAAGGAGTAGTAGGAGGAGAGGATGGAGTAGATGAGAAGGAGGATAGGAGGAGGATAAGAGGGTAGTGGGGTAGGTGTGGGCCGATTTGAATTTCGAATGAGGGAAACATAGCAGTGGCGCACCAAGACATGGTGCACCACTGCTAATATTTTTGAATTTTTTCATCTAAATCTAAAACCTCAGAAATTTTCTATTTTCTTTTTGATTTTTAGGAATCTAAAAAATCGGTAAACGGTCGTAGGCCATTGAATTTGGATGTAATTTTTTCCGTAGATATATTTCATATAAAAACATTTCATCGGAAGTCATATGCAACTAGAAAAGCCGTTTTACCGAAGCATGATGCTATTTTGCATAATATATCGAAATTCATGTTGGTTAATTTTCCTAACAACTAGACCACACAACACATGGCCATCTCGAAGAATTTTATTTTTTAAAATTTCTATCATTTTTTTTCAAAACAAAAAAGGTGATCCTGAGGGGGTGTGTTGGTGGGAATTTTGGGCAACACTTAGCATTGCACCACTGCTAAGTGTTGCCCAAAATTCTTAGCCCCCTCTAGACATACCAGTGACGCACTTCAAGCAGTGGCACATACCTAGGTGTGGTTCACCACTATGTCTTGGGGAGGTGTCGGGGGGATGGCCCCCGGTAGGCCAAAGGCATGGCAAAGTTGCCAAGATTCTTTCTTAAAAGATACCGGATTGTAGATCAATCCGGATGGATTTTGAGATTGGCAAGAGCCAAGTTAAAGTCTTCCGGTATCCCAGGAGGGGTATACCGGAACTCAGGGAACAAGAGAGGTACCGGAGTACCGGTATGATTTTCACTGTAGCCTGTCGGCACTTTGGTCAAAGATTCTCTCCAAGGCTAGAGGACAAAGATGAGCTAAGCAAAGTAGCTTTCAACGAAGCCCTGGCGCCAAAGCAGATGATGATGTAAAAGCATCCGGAGGACGTCACGGCTCCCCGATTAAAGACATACCGGCGTCACCTGAGGCCAAAGAAGCTTTGTAAAGTAGTTTGTCTAGTCAAAGATACCATTAGGGTTCCTTCCCTTGTAAGCCACCCTCTCCCCTATATAAGGAGAGGGGGCACTCCCTTGCGCGGGGTGATCAGTAGACAGAACTTCAAGAGATCCTTAGTTGAGAGAGAGAAACCCTAGTTCATAGAGCTTGTACTGTTCATCTTCAACCTCTGGCCAAGGCCAAGTTCATCAATAAAGACACGGGAATCCATCCGAGATCCATCCATCAATTAACCAAACCCTCCCCCAAATCCTGTAGCGTCCATTCGGCCCCAACTTATGCCATCCTATGGCATCTGTCTGTTCACCACGACGACAGTTGGCGCCCACCGTGGGGCAGCGGCGGCGCTGGAGTTCATATTCGGGCGGGCCTCCTCAACGTCTCCGGCGGCGGGTGTCGCGCTCGTGCAACGCATCTACTCGCTGGACTTCATCAACGACAAGCTGCTTCGCCAATGGCGGTAAGTTCCCCAAGAACGGCCGCATCATCGAGTTCGGCAGCCACCGCGTCTACCTCGGAACCGTCCCGTGCGCGGTGCCCTCGCCGGTGGTGGCGCCGGACCCGCAAAGATGGTTGTGTGCTGGCCGCGCCGCCGGCAGCGTGGAGGTGATGATGGCTGGCGTGGTAGACGCCGGCAAGGAAGCTGTTGAAGAGGGTGCAGGGTGCACGGCATCGACGTGCCCGGCCAAACCACCGCTTGAGCGCGGCGAGGGCGCCGCGGGAACATCTACAGCGGCACCGGAGGCAACACCGCTGCACGCGGCCATGAACGTGCTGGTCACGCCCATCGCGCACAACGCCGATGCGGCGGTGACAAGCGAGCTGGAGGCGCGAAGCTACTCTCGGAGCGCGGACATCCTCAAGGCGCAGCGAGCTGAACCTAACCCTACGTGAGTACAACGCTGCCCATGGCTTTGCTTCTGGCGCAACCGGTTAGAGCAGCTGAGCACCGGCTTAAGGCACGTAACTTAGACCAGGATTTGCGCTAGGAAGTGCTTGCCGGAAAGAGTGCGTCGGTATCTCTGAGTGTAGTGGAAAAGCCTAAGTATAGTAATCCGGATAAAACAATCAAAGCTGTTAAGGCCGCTGTGCTGATGTGTGAGTCGCTATCCGGAGATGCTCTAGCAAGAAAACAGGATAGAGTTAGAGAGTTGCTTGAGATGATAGAGGCACAAATTGCTGAGCTCGCTAGAATCAACAAAGCAGCTGTAGCGTCAAAATCGATCCGGTCGACTAAAAATGTTGGAAGCAAGTCTCATGGGCAGGCATCGTCCCCCCATCCGGACAGGAGAAAAGAAAAAGAAGGAAATGCGCGGCAGATGACCGTGTATGATCCGGTTCTTGCCGGAAAACAACAAGCCGGGCACTACGAGGCCGGTAGAAAAAATCAAGGGGCAGGTCACGGCTATGCCGGAGATGACTCTTCCGGAGAAGCTTATCCGGTACGGCGACGAGGATCCGGTGTGGCTCATTAAATGCGAGCGCAGAAGTCGAAGGGAAGTGACCCCTGACAGCGCGTCAGAAATGCGTGTGCGTCATGCACAGTTCCCGATAAATTCTCGACTTCGCCGAGGAGGCTTAAATGAGTAAGCTACCGGAAAAAGATACCGGTGGTTCGGTTGAGGTGTTGTGATAGTTTAAGTCCGGTGAACGAGCCGGAAGAGTTTAAATTGAAACCGGAAGAATTAATCCGGTACGTTGGTTTGGGAACCTGGCATGGTCCGTCGAGTCCGGACTATACCAGCTTCGGGGACTAATGTCGGGGATGGCCCCCGGTAGGCCAAAGGCATGACAAAGTTGCCAAGATTCTTTCTTAAAAGATACCGGATTGTAGATCAATCCGGATGGATTTTGAGATTGGCAAGAGCCAAGTTAAAGTCTTCCGGTATCCCAGGAGGGGTTTACCGGAACTCAGAGAACAAGAGAGGTACCGGAGTACCGGTATGATTTTCACTGTAGCATGTCGGCACTTCGGTAAAAGATTCTCTCCAAGGCTAGAGGACAAACATGAGCTAAGCAAAGTAGCTTTAAACGAAGCCCTGGCGCCAAAGCAGATGATGACGTAAAAGCATCCGGAGGACGTCACAGCTCCCCGATTAAAGACATACCGGCGTCACCTGAGGCCAAAGAAGCTTTGTAAAGTAGTTTGTCTAGTCAAAGATACCATTAGGGTTCCTTCCCTTGTAAGCCACCCTCTCCCCTATATAAGGAGAGGGGGCACTCCCTTGCGCGGGGCGATCCGTAGACAGAACTTCAGGAGATCCTTAGTTGAGAGAGAGAAACCCTAGTTCATAGAGCTTGTACTGTTCATCTTCAACCTCTGGCCAAGGCCAAGTTCATCAATAAAGACACCGGAATCCATCCGAGATCCATCCATCAGTTAACCAAACTCTCCCCCGAATCCTCTAGCTTCCATTCGGCCCCAACTTAAGCCATCCTATGGCATCTGTCTGTTCACCACGATGACAGGAGGGGTTCCACTAGGCTCAAGAATAGCTGTGGCACACCTCTAACCCTAGTTCCAGGCCCGTACGACATGCATTTGTAGAATGTGCACCCGTACATGACCTCCCAAAAAATCCGGGCCCCTAATTTCATCTCAACATAGTGGAGTAAATCATCAAGATTAGCAACAATAAATAGCCCATTTATCTTCGTGGAAATTTCCACAACCCAAATACACCCCACCTTTGGAAATCCACGTGAACTTCTCTTTCTGAAGGTGTGCTTCGGTGTCCCCCCCATCACCATCAATTAGTTCCCTATCTTTCATATTCTCAAGGACAATGTGCAGAGGAAAATAGTAGGAATTACTTTACATTTGAATTAATTCTCATCCAATTCTCCTTCCATATAAACAAGAAGGACCTCCATCTCCATTTACAAGTAGTCCTCCTCCCCCTCTAACACATGTTTCTTGCCTATGTCCCAATGCATTGCTACGCTCCGATCTCAATCTCTCATCTTCTTTTCATTCTCTCTTGTTGTCCTGCCGTCAATCTATTGAGAGTTGGACTGAGGGCTGTTGTTGGACAGTTGAAGATTGGATACGCTACACTGATTGGTTGCCGGTAGAGTAGCTGAGTACCCAGGTAGCCTCCTATCTTTAATCTCCGTGTTTTCAGCTCTAACACATTCTATTTGGTCTTGCTCATGTTTATGCATATTGCGGCTACATGAATGCATCTGGGTGGTGTTTTACTTTCTACAACGTCTTCTATGCAAGAAGAGATAGATGATTTTGGTGAAAGAATCATAGGTTTCTATCTGAGATTCATATAATAGATACCAAAAGAATGTGACATTCCAACTATAGCAGATCGATTAGAAGCTCTAACATTTGCATTTGGCAAGCTGACTTCAATTCATTGAGAAAAATATTGTCCCATTTTCTCTACATAAACTCTCTGGTTGATTAAAAGGGGTTCTAACTAGGGCATACTATTACATTTAGCACATGGCCTCCATTTTGTCAGGTACGGCCCTGCCTAGTGCGTCATTGGTGATGGCTAGCAGTAACGCACTACTATTAGCATGCACCACTGGTAGCATATTAGTGGACGACGACTCCGAGAGATGAACTGAGGAAGAGTGGAAGACCCAATAAACGTCATATGTATGGAAAATGTGGATCTTGTGACGAGGAAAGGACCGGAGGATGATATCACAACCAAGCTTAAGCCAGTCACGTCATCGTCAAGAGGAACTCAATGGGCACGTTTGGTAGCCTGGGTTCCCCTTGGCTCGCATGGGGGTGCAATTTTTGGCCCGTTTGGTTGCCTGGGCTCACCCGCGTTGTCGCATGGCACGCTTCTTAAAGCACCCTCGGGCCAAGCTTGGAGGAACGCCCAGATCGGACGTTTCTAGTGAGCCACACTCGTATCTGCAAAAGTCGACAAATCCACGTTCCCGCAGAGCCACCGCGGGAGATGGTGCGAGCTGGTGCGGAACGAGGAAACCTCGGGGGGATGAATTCGGTCACGATGCTCCAAATTTCGCCACTGTATATAGGGGCGGCTCTCTCACCGCCAAATCCAAATCCCCCATTTCCTCCCATTTCGAGCTCATCCACCCTTCCCGATCTAGCGGCATGACAGGCTCTTCCTCACCCGCACGGTCGGTGAGGCTGGCGGCGACTACTGGCCGCGGATGGTCGTCTTCTTCCTCTACGTCGACCACTTCGGTTGTTGTAACCTTCTGCAAACCCTAGCCTTAGATCTAGATCTTTTGGGTACACATGGGGTCTGAATGAATCCATTGTAGGCCATTCCTTTGTCGCCGGTCGAGGTTGTCGCCGTTGCATCTGGCTCTTCCACGAGGACAGTTGTGCTCCCTGCATCTTCGCCAGGGTCCACTGCTTCCCCGACCTCGGTGCTGCGTGTGGCTCCTGTGACTGTAAGGCCGCTCTTTCTTTTCTCGTAGCTCATTGATGTGGTAGTGCTTAAGGATGTGGATGTGCAAGTGGTAGTTCATTGATATGCTAGTGCTTAAGGATGTGGATGTGGAAGTGGTAGTTCATTGATGTGCTAGTGTTTGTCATGTAGGCGATTATACCATTGGGCTCCCCTAATGTTTCTGCTCCTACTGTCAATGCCCACCATTGTCTGATTTCAAGCAAACCTGCCATGGTTTGGAGACCTGAGCTTTTAGATTCTGTGCTCAACCGGTTGGTTTAGCTCATCCATAGTGGCATTTGTTTTAACCTGGGATTCAAAGAGGAGCAGATGAAGAAGGTAGTTGCTGATGTTCTTGCATTCGCTGGCATACATG
This sequence comes from Lolium multiflorum, assembly GCA_030979885.1. Lineage (NCBI taxonomy): Eukaryota > Viridiplantae > Streptophyta > Magnoliopsida > Poales > Poaceae > Lolium > Lolium multiflorum. The sequence continues at coordinate 180,778,939 of CM061749.1, read as the reverse complement.
TGACCACTCTTCAGATCTACAACCACATCAGGAACTGGAGGACTGGAGCAAAGATGGTTGCTTCTTCTATGCTGCTCAAGATGAAATCCGATTGCATTCTGGACTGGAACGAAGATGGTTCCTGCTTCTATGCTGCTGATGAAGAGACGGCGGATGAGTACATTCAGGTAGTAAGCCTCATTGAGTTCCTTCATTGATCTGAAAGTATGTCATTGTCATCCGCACTAACAGTTGTTCCTTGTAGATTGCAGCGCTACCTGAGGCATCGTCAGTTGGTCGGGACCCCGATCACGAACTATGCTCCGATAAAGACCATCTTCACACCCCGGTTTGTCAGCAGGGCGCAGCTGTTCCAACCTAATTTGCTGGTCAGGCCAATCGACTACATTGTAGACAACGAAAAAGAGTATGCCAAGTACCGTAAGCTGCAGCCATCGGAGAGGAGGAGGGCTTAGGACCTGACTACGCAAGCAGTTTCCTGCTTAGTGCTTCTGCTTCCTTCGTCATGATCTGCTGATTTTGGGAGGTGCTCTCGTATCCCTTCATTAGCTAGGACTTGATTGAACCTGATCCCCGGTCTGTAATGATGAACTTGTTCGAGGTGGTATATACTAACCCCTCGTGTGATAAACCTGTGATGCATCACGAAGTACAGTTGCTTTGCTCGTGATGCATCGCTTAGTAGGGTAAGTACTTGTTGTGTATTACTAGCAACTTTTGGTGAACTAAATCTAGCTGAATGTGTTGTTATTAAGTTAGCAGTACTGGGTAATCTCACCATTCTAAGGGAAAGGGTTACCATAACACGCTCACATCTTCAACCAAATAGGGTGTGGGCTACACGAGCAGGGCAGAAAGTCGTCACCCAAACAATGAGGGCTGGCTTCCCTCTCCGATGCACAAAAGGCCGCCCAGGTAACCAAACAACACGTGTTTTATGGCCCATGACCCGTTTGCAACGCTTCTGCACTCCCTTCTCACTACGTCAGTGGCACACGAATTATGTCCAGGTTACTAAACGCGCACGAATTAGACCCAGTCTACTAAACGCGCCCAATATCTTCCTTGACGTGCAGGGGGCGCAAAACAGCCGCATCATCGGCCTTTTGAGAAGTATATGGAGCTATCATCGGACATTTATGCCCATCACGTTTCTTCAAATACTCTTAACAGAAGGAAACGTATATGTATTGAGTGTGCTTAAGACTTTTCTCCAAAGTACGTACGACGGTTGACCGGATCAAACTCCATCTGAGCTGGCATTTCTGGAGACGCCAGTTAATCATTTCGTGCGGACTACCTCTTCCCCAACCCCGACGCCTGAAGCTGAAACCGGAGGATCATGCCTGTAACCTTCCTTTCGAACAGAGCTCGGTGATGTGTATTAGCGTATCATTTTCTTCGACTCTTTGCTAGAGAAAGATCATGGCCGATCGGCGCACCTCCCTGCTCAGCTTGAACAGTCTGCATGGGATGGTGCTCATTCCATTTCCGTTTTCTCCTTCTCACCTTCGTTCAACCCCTCGGAATATTAATCGTACGCACACGTAAACATATAAAAAACACGGCGATCAGCCGATTGAAGTAACCTCGCACGTCACAGCACCGAGTAACGACCTGGTACTACTCCTTATCGCGCCCGCACGCATGCTGCGCTGCCACATATATGCACCTCAGCAGCCAAGCCAGACACCAAACCGCAGTTTTGCTCCCGGTCCGGTTGAGAATTCGGCAACGTCCATGTCCGTAGGCAAGAATACGTCGCCGTCGCGGCGGGGCGCGGACAAGGTCGAGGAGGAGGTGGTAGAGGGAGGACAGAACGGCGGCGACGGCGCCGTGGTGCAGCAGAAGGCGGAGAGCAACGGAGGGAAGAAGAAGGCGGCTGATCAGCGGCGGTACAGCCGGTGCTTCTCGGGGCTGGAGCTCAGCATCGGCCCGGGGCCGCTCAAGGACGCCGAAGCCGGCAAGCTCAAGGGCCAGATCAGGAAGTGGGCCAGGGCCGTCGTCACCTACGCGCGCCAGCTCAGCTTCGGCTCGCCGAGATCCTCCCCTCGCATGTCAGGCGACGGCGCCACGCCCAGGTCGGCGACCTTCCGTTCCAAGTCCAGGTCCAAGTCCGGCCTCGGCAGCGCCAGGGGTGACGATCCTCCCCGAGCACAGCCGCCACCGTGAACTAAAAGCTAGCTCAGCTTAACAGAGTCTCCTCCTCTCGATCGGTAGCGTGTAAATATGTAGAGCTATTCGGCTTCTTCTTTCTTTCCTTTTTTTTTTTAACGGAACAAATTGTAGCTACAATTTTTTTCACGGTTTGATCATCTCTTTCTGTTCTATACAATGTCTGATCTAGTTGTTCGTGCCCACATATTGGGTTACTGAATGCATCCGCCGCCCTGGTTCATAACTTGCTACAAATGCTCAGTTGACAAGGTTAGATAATCCTATACGAGTTCAAAGTCTGCAGCTTGTAATTCTTTGGAGAATCTCTTTACGGAGAATCTCTTCATGTGTATTATTACAGAACATCTCTTTACCTCCGCGACATTTTCTTGGCCATGGATGGCTAAAGAAAGGCACGCGTAGTTTGATGCCATCGGCACATTTAAAGTTTATTATATGTAGAGAATTAAAATTGTTCAGTAGTTCAAACCACCTGCCTGATGCAATCCGATTTTCATTGTTGGTTTTATGTATCAGGGCTTTTAAACTAGATTCCACATGTATATGTTTCAAAACAAACTTAAAAAGTGCTTATATCATGGCAATTCATTAATCGTCGAGGGGCAAGTTTAAAGACGAGAAAGAATCACCGAAACATACTAACATGGGAGTCTTGTTTTGAAGATCCCCTCAAGACAAGTCTGATAGTGAATACATATCGCCTGAAACTTTACGAGCCAAAATTTTATTGCTGCAACATGTAGAGTTATATTTCAGATTTTTTTATACCCCAGAAATATCTAAAAGGGCTACCCACCTTATAAAAAGAAGATCATGTCTTTAGGGGTTGCTGCTAAATATTGTTAGGGTATGATTGTCAAAATGTGCCCAAGCAATTTTTTGGCCATGACCAAATTTTTGTCTTTGATTTGATGGCTACCTATCTTTTGGCTGCCAACTTTGGCCAGTTTGTTGGCAAACAAAACCATCACCAATGGTCTGGCTAGCCAACTTTTGGTATGATAAGATTATGATAAAACCAAAGACAACCATATACTTTCATTAATATACCCCTTTACATGCATAACAGTTTCTGACTTTGACATGGCAACTTTGAGATTACGACACAACGATAAGTCACGTGTAGTGGAGCCAGGTAACTGAAGAAACCACACCAAAGCAACCACGCCAACAAAGTTTGATTCTTTTATGCTTAGTCTCAATGATTGATACTCAGAATGGATTAAAGCATGCATTGTGCATAGTTAGCACTAAATGTCTAACCTCACATCAGATAAAGTTCAGAATGTAAGTGAAAAGAAAACTAAGGGCAAAACAAACATTTCACAAAATTTGCGCACAAAATGGATTTTATTCTATACGTGTAACACCAAGCTGCCTGGATGTGTTTGGCCCAAAATTACAAGTTTGATGATACCTACAGACCGTTCGAAAGTTAAGTTACCAAAGCAAGCCTCTAGTAAGAAACTGAAGACCAAATTAACCATTCCTAGCGAATAACCTAAATTTGCATAGGTGCAAATTGTTGAGATACATATCCTTGTATATCTGGATGTGTATCTTCTGTAGTTATGTATAGCGATACATATCTTTGTATTTATTATTGGGCCTGCCTCCTTCCTTGTATAGTCGAGGACGTGGCCTATATATGTAACGCCATATGCACCCAATCAATACATTGTGAGTTGCATCCCTTTCTACATGGTATCAGAGCCAAGAGGTTTTGAGTTCAAGACCCGGCTGGCGCAATATAAAATAAAAATATTGCAGCCCACTTTCGGTCCACGTTTAGGCCTGAGAGAGCCACACGTGAGGGGGAGTGTTGAAGTATAAATGCATTGCCTAATCTCTTCCATCAGATCGGTCTTTTGGTTGCATTGGTTAGAGCATGCAGTTCTACATGGTACCCTCCACCCTAGCGCCGCCGTCCTTGTGTCGCCGCCGCGTGTGCTCCTTCTCACGCCGCGCCGCCGCCGCACCTGCAGTCGCCGCACCTCCCTCCCCAACCCTCGCGCCGTCGCCGTCCCCGCGTCGTCGTCGCCGCGCCTCCCTCTCCAACCCCGCGCCGTCGTCATCCCACGCGCGTGCGTCGTCATGTCGTTGGTCTCCAACGGCAGCAACTCCTTCGCCTACAACCCATGGACGGGGTCACCGCAACACCGCCCTACGCCCCGGCCTTCGCCACGCCGCCCTACGCCCGGCCTACCACGTCACGCCACCACCCTACGCGCCGCAGAGCCCGCATGGGACCCGTCGCTCTTCGGCACTCCAGCAGGCGCCCTGGCTCTTACGCCGGTGGCGGCGGGGTTTATGGACACGGGCGCCTCGTCTCACATGGCCGCTCACCCGGGTAACCTTTCCCATTTCTTTCCCACTTCCACCGAGTCTCGCATCATTGTCGGTAACGGTGCCGGTCTTCCTATTTCTCACATTGGTTCTGCTAATTTTCCTTCTACTTCTAAACCACTGTCTCTTAATAATGTCCTTGTGTCTCCCTAGCTTATTCAGAATTTAGTCTCTGTTAAAACTCTTTCTCGTGACAACTCTGTGACTGTTGAATTTGACGCTTTTGGTTTTTCTGTTAAGGACGCCCGCACCCGGATGGTCCTCCATCGATGTGAGAGCCCCGGCGATTTGTATCCGGTGATGTCGCCTTCCACCCCCGGCGCCGCACCTCATGCTCTCTCCGCAGGCGTTGATCTTTGGCATGCTCGTCTTGAACATCCCAGTGCCAACACGCTTCACCAAATAATGAGGGGTTTTTCGTTTTCATCTACTAAACAGTCTTCACATAGTTGCGAAGCGTGTCGTCTTGGTAAACACGTTCGTCTTCCATTTAGTCAGTCTTCCACAATTGCGTCTTTTTCTTTTGAGTTAAATCATAGTGATGTATGGACCTCTCCTATCCCAAGTAATTCTGGTCTTCTTTATTACCTAGTTATTCTTGATGATTTTTCTCATTTTGTGTGGACGTTTCCCCTCCGTAAAAAGTCTGATGTCGCCACCACTCTCACAGCCTTCTACGCCTATGTTTCCACCCAGTTCGGTCGCCCCATCCACGCCCTACAAACCGACAACGGAAAAGAGTTTGACAATGTCGCCGTCCGCACCCTACTCTCCTCTCACGGCACTATTTTCCGTCTAACCTGTCCATACACGTCCCAACAGAACGGTCGCGCCGAGCGTATCCTCCGCACCCTCAACGACTGCATCCGCACACTCCTATTCCACAGCCATGTTCCCCCTTTTGGCCTGATGCCTTAGCCACCGCCACCCTACTTGTCAACCTTCGTCCGTGTCGTCCCCGCTGGAACTATGCACCTCATCACCTCCTTTACGGTTCCCCTCCATCCTACGATGGTCTTCGGATTTTCGGTTGTCGTTGTTATCCTAGTATCGCCGCCACCACTCCTCATAAACTCGCCCTCGTTCCGTTCCATGTGTTTTCCTCGGTTACCCGGCTAACACCAAAGGCTACCGCTGCTATGATCCGGTTTCTCACCGCGTCTTCACCTCCCGGCACGTGTACTTTGATGAGCATTGCTTTCCTTTTGCACGAGACAGGTGGCCGCCACTCCTCCTTCGCCTCGATGGTCCCGGCGTCGACCCCTGCCCGGCAGTCCGCTCGGTGCCCTCGAGCTCGGACTCGGCGCCTCGTCGTCTCGCCGCCCTTGAGCTGGCTCGGGCGTCCTCTGGGTCACCCTCGAGCCATGTCTCGGGTGACCCCACGCCGACACCCGCGGCGCCGCCTCGACGCCGCTGCGTCGCCCTCGAGCCTTAGCTCGGGCGCCGCGCCGTCTTCACGGCGACGCGCCTTCGCCGGGTTCATCCGCCTCGACGCCGCTTGCGTCGCCCTCGAGCCTCAGCTCGGGCGCCGCGCCGTCTTTGCGGGCGACGCCTCTCCGCCTCCGCCTCTCGCCGCCGGCCACGGGGCCCCTCACGCGCCCGTGCGGGGATTCGCGTCCCGAACACGCGGTACCCCTCGGATGACTGCACCGCGTCGACTTCCGCGCCTTCACCATCCACGCCATCGCCCCCGCCCGCCTCGCCGGGCTGCTCTCCGCGACCCGCAGTGGCTTGCGGCCATGCAGGACGAGTTCGACGCCCCAACGGAACCGGACATGGACGCTTGTTCCCCGACCCCCTCACGCCAACATCATCACGGAAGTGGGTCTTCAAGCACAAGTTCCATCCGGACGGTACTCTCGACCGTCACAAGGCGCGGTGGGTGGTTCGTGGCTTTCGCCGGCGTGCCGGCGTCGACTTCACCGACACCTTCGCCCGGTTGTCAAGCCGGACGATCAGCGATCCTTCGGCTCGCGGTCTCCCGTGCGTGGCCGTGCACCGGATGGACGTCTCAACGCCTTCCTTCACGGCCATCTCGAGGAGCGGTCGGCCCACGGGCTTCATCGGCGCCCACCCCGACCATGTGTGCCTGCTCTCGCGCTCGTTATACGGGCTCAAGCGGCCCCACGCGCCGGTACCGGCGCATCGCAGCGTTTCTTCACCAACTCGGCTTCCGCTCCACCCGCTCCGATGCCTCGTGTTTGTGTACAACAATGGCGCCACCACCGCGTACCTGCTGCTCTACGCCGACGACATCATCTTAACGGCCAGCTCCACGGACCTCCTGCGACAGATCACCGAGCGTCTTCGCGCTGAGTTTGCCCTCAAGGACTTGGGGCCCCTGCACTACTTCCTCGGCATCGAGGTCATACGTCGCACCGACGACTTCTTCCTTCATCAGCGCAAGTACGCCCACGAGCTCCTGGACCGCGCCGGTATGCTTAATTGCAAACCCGTGGCCACGCCTGTCGACACAAAATCCAAGCTCTCCGCCACGGATGGTTCGTTGGCCACGGACGCGTCATTTTATCGCTCCATCGTCGGTGCCCCGTACCTCACCTTGACCCGCCCGAGCTACGTATGTTGTCCAGGTGTGCCTTCACATGCACGCTCCGCGGGATCCTCATTGGGCTGCGGTCGAGCGGATCCTCCGCTACATTCGTGGCACCATGGACTTCGGCCTCTCCCTCCACGCCTCAACCGCCACGAACATCGTCGCCTACTCGGACGCCGATTGGGCAGGCTGCCACGACACGCGTCGCTCCACGTCGCTCTGCGTCTCTTCGGACCTTCGCTCATCTCTGGTCGTCTGCGACAACCCACGGTCTCTCGCTAGTAGCGGAGTGCGGGCTGTTGCTAACGCAGTTGCCGAGGTCTCCTGGTTGCGGCAACTCCTCGTTGAGCTCTCATGTCTTGTTGCCAAAGCCACCGTGGTCTATTGCGACAACGTCTCCGCCGTCTACCTCTCCGCCAACCCGGTCCACCATCGCCGCACCAAGCATATTGAGCTGGACATCCACTTTGTTCGGGAACAGGTGGCCCTTGGACACATTCGAGTACTTCATGTGCCCACCTCCCAACAATTTGCGGATATTATGACCAAGGGTCTCCCTACGGCATCTTTTGAGGAGTTCCGGTCCAGTCTATGCGTTCGACCACGCGACGCTTCGGCTGCGGGGGGTGTTGAGATACATATCCTTGTATATCCGGATGTGTATCTTCTGTAGTTATGTATAGCGATACATATCTTTGTATTTATTATTGGGCCCGCCTCCTTCCTTATATAGTCGAGGACGTGGCCTATATATGTAACGCCATATGCACCCAATCAATACATTGTGAGTTGCATCCCTTTCTACACAAATCAAGCTTCAGCCAACGGGAAGAAATACGTGTAGCTGCCTGCAAAGCTAGGCTACGGTCGACGACCATACTCAATCATCAGATCCAGGTGGAGGGGTAGTGGAGCACAGAGTTACCATGCAAACATCTTGCAGATGCCCAGCTCGGCTTCTTGGTGTCCTGTAGAATAATTGCTTAAGTGGCGACCCCATCCAGGCATAGTTTCCGTACAAAAGTGGGCATCATCTTTCATGTTAGGCAGTGGTGTGATACTGAGGCATGATTCGTGATTCTGTTGAATTCCCACTTGAGTCAAAAAGAAAGGTAGCCGCTTCTACAATCGCAGGACTCGGATTTTCTAGATCTTGTGAACACTGTATCCAGCTTCTTCAGTATTCAAGCTGTCGTTCCAGCTCTCAAATTCCGACCCACCAAATCGAACTTGTTTAATGCCCAGATGACTGCAGAGAATGAAACAAACCTTGATAAGATTGTGTTTTTTTTTGCTTCATACATGAATACATTAATAAGCACTCAATAAGTTTGAAATAGATGCAACTGAGTAGTGACATTCTGGCAGCAGAACCCTCTGACCCATAAGAAAAAAGAGAATCCTGGATGGATTTTCTCTGCGATTTCAAGCACTCTTTCCTAAAATACTACTCCCTCCATCTATAAATAGATGTTTGATGTTGGTCTAAATCTAGATGTATTTAGACACTAAATAGCATCTAGATACATCTAGATTTAGATAAATCTCAGACATCTATTTATAGATATAGGTAGTACTACCTCAAAAGGCTTATATTTTGGAATGGAGGTAATATTATTAATGCCATGATTGTTAATAAAAATATTTGTCACTCATGATGTGCCTGACTAAATTAATATTACCATATGAAGACAAACAAGAATTTGGACCCCTGCTGCTCTTAGTCAGACAAAATCATCATTACTGGTGTTGTAAAATGCACCAGCTGCAATTCAGCATGGTACTCACATAGATTGCTTGCAGGCAGTGCACTACACAATAATCGAAGAACAGAATGAAGAAAAGAATAACAATTAACTTGATTAAATTTTGTTGCACAAATGAACATTTTAACTACTTATGGAACTAAGAGTAAGCATTTCAGAAGTTATGGAACTAACAGAACTTCCAGTTACATGTGTTTTCTGGAGAGAGAAAAATGAAAATGGAACCATGGCTAAACACTTCCCTCCAAAGCAGGAACTGCAATTCCTCACTTTCAATTTAAAAGAAAAGAAAAAAAAACAATTTGTCGTAGCAGACGATTGTAAATGTGTAGTGTAAGAGAATGCACTGTTACTTTATGGCAGGCTATAAGGAGTTAAGGACCCTACACAGGTGACTATCAGAGAACTATGGCTTCCTGTTCAATTTGTTCAACTGATGCCAAACCATATGATTCCAAATAATATTTCTCTTCCCTTTTACAAGGCATGCAAAAATAAAAGAAAAAAGAACGGAGGGAATAGACAAAAATGTAAAGTATATCTACGTGTCCAACTGCATCATCCTAGACCCTAATGACCAGATCCTGATTAATTGAGTTAACACTAGTAGCAACAACTTGAGCGTTCAGATTCTTACTCTGAATTTATGGTGGTTAAGGAGTTAAGAAGGATATCCAGAAGCAATGGATCTTGAATACCAATGTCCACCCTGTGGAGATCAACATCAAAGCATAGAGTCATGGTTAATGCCAACGTAAATACAACTTGTAATCGCAAAAAAATATAATTACAACTTGAAGAAGTATAAGATGTGCAATACTTTCTCTGTGTAAGGTGTATGTTGACTGAAAGAACGAGATATTTCCCACTCAAGCACCCATAGACGCGTGTATGGTACAGTATTCCAGTAGATGTTACGTAAAGGTTTAATACTTGAACACCCTATAATTCAGATGCCTATCTTAAATGCTACAACAGTAATTAATTTTACAGTCAAAATGCTGCGGCAGGCTTAGCACCACCAAATTTGGTTACATGTCACGTTAACTTGTCTCCGCAAATAAACCAAGATTGATTAGTCTTTAGTTTGTGACCAACTTGCTTGCATATTCTTGCTTACACAAATAAACAGCTGATAATATCATTCGTAAAACAGATAGTACAAATCATGAAACATGACTGTGAAACAATACCCTTGTTCAATCAACTACCCGATCATAACTCGTATGTCAACACGAAAAAATTACAATAAAATTTTGTAAAAAGGGCTAGAGAAAGAGTACACACCAGACACGTGCTAGATTATCTTGAATCTCAAGATCGCCAATGTTGTAAAAGGATGTCGGAGTAGCATTTGCTGCTTCAAGAGCATCATAAGTTGGTCTTTTACAATCTAGATCCAACTGTGATAACTGTAAAGGAAAATATATTTTACAGAAGCGTACTGAAAGTTATGAAGCTCAATCAAAGAACTTAAGTTGCCACAGTATGCAACATAGTAGCATTGTTTAGTTGCCATATTCTGTTTGTGTATGCTATTTCGGCACACATCATATGATAGTGAAAGTGAAGAGCACAAATGAATTTACTGGCAAGGCACGCAAGGTTAGCAGAGATAAGTTTACCTGCATATTCATAGAATTGCACCCACCAAGGCGTCCAACTATATGCCACGACCGCAGAGTCTGCAAGCATAATAAGAGGGAAAATTGCATCGTCCTGTGAATATATTATTATCCGCTACATAATAATTCTTGTAAGCATCACTAGTAGTACTTCATTTTGCAGGAAAAAAAGGGAGAAGAACTTACATCACAAATTAATTTGACATCTTTTGGCAACAGAGCATTGTAGAACTCGAACCATATGAAGGAATTGGAGAAATCAAACCTGGCACAGGCAAGAAACACAAGTTAATTACACGAGCAGAAAACCTCCAAAAGAAACACAAGTTAAGTAGGCGAGTAAGACACCTCCCAAAGACTGAATTATCAGTAATTACTACAGTACTAGATATTAACTTGATACATCTTGTACAGAATGGGAGCGTGCAAGGTGGAATTACTTGTTGAAGACGACCTTCATGGGATTGGCGGAGCCGGTCTTGGCCTGCACGATCTTGTGTCGCTTCTTCTTTATCCTCTCCTCCATCTATCCCGCCAAAGAAGCACCAACAACATTAGAAAGACAAGGCATAGAAGAAGGGGGGCGGGAAGGAGAAAGGAAACAAGTGCTCACGCGGGACTGGGCCTTCTTGGGGTCGTCGAAGTAGTCCCCCATAATGTCTCCGATCTCGGGGTCACGGTCGTGGTCATCCTGTTGGCCGAACTGCCCCCGCCTCGGGCGCCCTTCCTCCTCGAGCTCCTTCCACTCCTGCTCCTCCTCTTCTGCTGCCGTCGCGTGTACAGTTTCCCCAGCCCTCCGGCGGGCGACGAGGCGGGTGGAGCGCCTGAGGCCAGGGGGCAGGCGTGTGGCCGGGGTAGCTGTCGCGGTTGGGGTTGGGAGCGGTGGTGCGGAGGCGGTGAGGTAGCCGCCGAGGAGGGTGGGGAGCATCCCCGTGTGGCCGGGTTTGGCTCCTTGCTGCTGATACTGGGGAGATTGAGAGGCGCGTGCTCCAGCCTCTCTGGGCCCGCTGCGCCGCCGGGACGAATGGGCGGGACGCCGAAGGTTGAGCACTGAACAGCGGGGGAGTGTACCAGTGGAGTGGATGAGGAACGGAGAAGAGAGAGCGCAGTATGGGCTGCTGTGCTGCGGCGGCCCAGGGCCTAGGCCCAAGGGAAGCCCACCTTGGCGCTTTACAATTGGCCCATATAGCCCGAGCAAATCAGGTATCTGGGCTCCGTGTACCGCACCACGTGATCCGACGTCACCGCGCGGCCGGTTCGTCACGTATCTCAATTTCTCACATCCGACCCCTCCCTCCATCTCTCGCCCGCGCAGCCATGGATCTGCTCCCGCCGGCGTCGGAGGCGCCGGCCGGCGGCGGCGCGGTGGCGGGGCGGGCGCTGCGGCGCGGGGTCGGGTTCCGGTCGCTCAAGCTGGTGAACGTGGCCATGGAGGAGGCCCTCCCCGCCGAGCCCGTCGGCGTCGCCTACGGCCGCCTCCCCAACGGCCTCACCTACTACGTCCGCTCCAACCCCAAGCCCCGCATGCGCGCCGCCCTCTCCCTCGCCGTCAAGGTCGGGTCAGTACTCACTCCCTCTCCTTAACCTGCTCCGCCTTGCTCCCTAGTTTCGTTCCGTGTCGTTTGATTTTGGGCGTGTTTCTACTGTGTGCTTCATGGTCGCTCTGGCTCGCAAACTCAGGTCCGTGGTGGAAGAGGAGGACGAGCGCGGGGTGGCGCACATCGTCGAGCACCTCGCCTTCAGCGCCACGTCGCGCTACACCAACCACGACATCGTCAAGTTCCTCGAGAGCATCGGGGCCGAGTTCGGCGCCTGCCAGAACGCGCTCACCTCATCCGACGAAACCATCTACGAGCTGCTCGTGCCCGTCGACAAGCCCGGCCTGCTCTCCCAGGCCATCTCCGTGCTCGCCGAGTTCAGCTCCGAGGTGAGAATGCCCTTCTATTGTTGCCTATTGCCTTTTATATTACTAGTAGGTAGCTTGAAAATCAGTGACTCATGCTCGTAAATGGTGCCGAGAAGATTCGGATTTCGGCCGAGGACTTGGATAAAGAAAGAGGCGCTGTGCTGGAGGAGTACAGGGGTGGGCGCAATGCCACTGGGCGGATGCAGGACTCCCACTGGACGTTGTTGTTTGAGGGTTCCAAGGTAATTACTCTCTGTCCTGGTATATACGGAAATATGATCACTTATTCCATCATATCCATGTGCTGCACAGTAGAGCCGTTTGATCACTTGTTCCTAATGTGATCTGATGGTGTTGCATTTGGAGCTCTAGTAGTTGTTTAAAAGACATGGCCTGTTAATGTCCTTTGGTTCAGTATGCAGAACGCTTGCCGATAGGTTTGGAGAAGGTGATACGGACTGTTACGCATGAGACGGTTAGGCAGTTTTACCATAATTGGTACAATCTAAGCAATATGGCTGTCTTTGCTGTGGGAGACTTCCCAGATACACAGGTCTGTCATGAAGCGCACTTTTAAAATCGTCATTTCATCCATATATTTACCGTACTTTTGCGTGTAATAATTCTTGACTTAATGCAGGCTGTCGTTGAGTTGATAAAGGAACATTTTGGCCAGAAAGCCCCAGCTCCTTGCCCTCCACCGCTTATACCGGACTTTCCAGTTCCATCGCATATTGAACCTCGATTTTCATGCTTTGTTGAATCCGAAGCTGCAGGGGTCAGTACTATAGTCTTGATTTATTTTGCAAGCGAATGTGAGTGTTTCTAATAACACACCTTTATCTGTTTTGTTGTACCGAAATCAGTCAGCTGTTGTTATTAGCTGCAAGATGCCTGCTGGTGAAATCAAAACAGTGAAGGATTACAGGGATTCGTTGGCAGAATCCATGTTTCATTGTGCTCTGAATCAGAGGCTCTTCAAACTGTCTCGTAGGAGGGATCCTCCATACTTCTCTTGCTCTTCAGCCGCAGATGCTCTTGTCCGTCCAGTGAAGGCATATATTATGACATCTAGTTGCCGCGAAAGCGGCACCGTGGAGGCTCTTGAGTCTATGTTACTTGAGGTACTTTTATAGAACATTTTCTCTGTGTGAAGAAAAGTAGATCGATTTCTTTCTATGGCACCATTAATCAACTGAGTAGATATAATAGAGTATCAAGGCAAGTTCCTGTGAGCCAGTTACAGGAAAAAAAGATACCACCCTTACTTGATTTTTATATGAATGTATGTATGCTCCTCGTGAGGCCAATCATTGGCACACTAACAATAATTTATTAACATAGAGAATTACATTTTATGCTGGAAACTAAGTAGTTTCTCCAATCTTGAGATGGAAAAAATTGACTTCAAAGTGATCTCTTCAACAATATGTTTTCTTAAGGTTGCTAGGGCACGGCTTCATGGGTTTTCTGAACGTGAGATATCCATTGTCCGCTCTTTAATGATGTCGGAGATTGAGTCTGCATATTTGGAGCGTGATCAAATGCAGTCCACCAACTTGCGGGATGAGTTTCTGCAGGTTCTCGCAATTCTATCTCTTAACACTACTCGCAATTCTATCTCTTAAGTGTCATGTGCTCTATGAATTTAGTCTTCAGATCTTAATGTAGTTCTTAATATCTTTGCTCCTGTATTTTTCCGTTTAGTATATCAATTGAGTCAATTAATGTCCATCATCCACAATTTTCTAAGCATACATATGCCATCTTCATTGTTCATTGCAGCATTTTCTTCGTGAGGAGCCTGTTGTCGGGATTGAATATGAAGCACAGTTGCAAAAGACTCTTCTTCCTTGTAAGTACAATTGCCTGCTACCTTAGTGTAAGAGCTCATGCATACAATTCTTCATATGTCATTTTAGTTTGCTTTAAAATAATCCGTTTCTTCACAATTTAGATTAGCATATTTATATTATCTATGAGAGTTGTGACCATGGTTTTTAATTGCCAATACCTCTTTGTTTACTTTCAACCAGACATTTCTTCTGCGGAAGTGGTTAAGTTTGCAGAAAACTTTTCAACAATCAGTAGCTGTGTTATCAAGATTGTTGAGCCCCGAGCTCATGCTTCTTTAGAGGATCTGAAAGCGGTTGTATTGAAAGTTAACACTCTGGAAGAAAACAAGACTATTCCTCCCTGGGATGAAGAGCAGATCCCTGAAGAAATTGTTAGCCAAAGTCCAGAGCCAGGGTATTACTTCACAATCATTTCCTTGTTAATGGAGTTGACATTTTGCTTAGGATAAACCATCTTTTTTAATGGACTGTTTGAAATAATTTTGGTTATAGTTTTCTGCCCGTATGAGCATTTTTGTACTTTGCACATTCTTACTGTCCACAAAAATTCACAGAAATATCCTTGATAAAGTGGAGCACCCAGGCATAGGTGCTACTGAGATGGTACTATCTAATGGGATGCGGGTTTGCTATAAGTGCACCGACTTTCTTGATGATCAGGTTAGTACTATCCTGGAGCTAATACCTTTGGCCACATCCAGGCCTTTCTACCATAATTTTGTTGATGGAAGTCCTTAATATGCACATATCTGAACTTTTTGTTAACCTTTTCTCCATCAGTTCTCCCCCTCCTTTTGAAGAAAACATTACTTTCCGAAATTTACCATAAATATTTGCATACCTCTTCATATCAGTTTTTTTTCCCAAGTTTGCTAGGTTAGACCACATACAAGATACTCGTAGATTGAATAGAGATGGGGTCTAACATCTACGAGTTATAGGATTATTATGAGGAATACAAGGATAAATTTCTGTCCTGGGATGTTTTGAGGTGGTGTTGTCTTGCCAGTAGAGACAGTATGACACTTAGTATGTTCGCTGTTTCATGTTTTGATACATAATAGATGATATTAATGCCATGTCATATATAGAAGGTCTATAAGTAATTAGTCTGCATTCAGTATACCTTTGGAGAAAATAAGTACTCCTAGATGAATTATTGTCAATTACCAGGCAAGCGCATGAACTCCAGAGGCGTGATGCATATATTTTTTAGAATGGTACTGCAGTAGAAACAAAGTAAGAAAGTAGTGACATTTGTTTTTCAATCTCAATCCAATCATTGTGCCTTAATTAAAGTAAACTGCATCTGGATTGCCACTTTAACTCTTTGGTGTGTATCTTGTTGCATATTGTTATGAACCAACTGTGGATTCCAAAGTTAATTAATTGATCGTGCTAATTGGAAGTTTCAACCACAGATTGTTTATGTACAGTTATCATTTACCTTTGGTTACTTTGTGACAAGGGCATCTTTTTGTTTGTATGTTGAACTATTTGAAGGTTGTTTTTACTGGATTTGCGTATGGTGGTTTGTCTGAATTATCTGAAGATGAATATACTTCATGCTCAATGGGCTCGACAATAGCAGGAGAAATTGGTATTTTTGGATACAGACCTTCTGTCTTGATGGACATGCTTGCTGGCAAGAGAGCTGAAGTTGGTACAAAAGTTGGAGCGTACATGAGATCATTTTCTGGCGATTGTTCACCTTCAGATCTTGAGACTGGTTTGCAGGTTTGTTATACATAGCGACCATATCATTTGTAACTGTGAAAAGTGGACCTGTGCTTACGCTTGACTGCCTTCTGAAATATAGCTTGTCTACCAACTATTTACAACAAAGGTGGAGCCAAGGGACGAAGAAGTAAAAATAGTGATGCAAATGGCAGAGGAAGCTATCTATGCTCAGGAAAGAGATCCTTACACTGCATATGCAAATCGTGCAAGGGAAATAAATTACGGGAACTCATACTTCTTTAAGGTACACCTTAACAGACTGGATATTGATAAAATGATAAGTTCCCAATGCTTTCTTATTATTGCTTAAAATTTACTAGAGATTCATTATGCAGCCAATAAGAATAAGTGATCTGAAGAAAGTGAATCCAATCAGAGCATGCGAATATTTCAACAATTGTTTCAAGGATCCATCAGCTTTTACTGTTGTAGTAGTTGGAAACATCGACCCAGCCATCTCAATTCCACTGATTTTGCAGTACCTGGTATGTTTGTTCCTCTCTTTGACTGTTACAAAGCAAAGAACGATGCCTTGTAATGCTGGTGGACCGTTGTTTTGCAGGGTGGGATACCTAAGGTAGGGGATACAGTTGAGCGACTTAGTCGTGAGGATCTAAAGGGATTGCCCTTCAAGTTTCCTGAAACCATAATTAGGTTTGCTGATGTTCTTTTCTTGCAATAATTAACTTTTTCACGGATGCAGGGTGTTGCAACCACCCAGTTTCTTTCCTTTTCTAAATCTGCCTTCTGAACACTAGTAATCTTACCCTGAAGTGTGTTCATTTCTTGCAGAGAGGTTGTCCGCAGCCCTATGGTTGAAGCTCAGTGCTTTGTCCAACTAGGATTTCCGGTGGTTTTGAAGAGCACAATGATGGTACGCATACCTTGAAATAATACTATACGAGTAGTAATTATAATAGTTTGTTGCAAAAGCTAAACATGTATTCTGCTATATGCGAAGACGGAGGATATTCACTATGTGGGGTTTCTGAGTAAACTTCTCGAAACAAAAATCATGCAAGTACTTCGCTTCAAATATGGACAGGTAAAATCTCCTGGGCACCCAAACATAATCTGGATTTGACAATTCGTTTCAACTTGGTGCTTAGTGAATTATTCTTGTTTCGCAGGTCTACTCAGTTAATGTAGGTGTCTTCTTAGGCGGCAACAAACCATCCAGAAGCGGAGATGTTCGTGGAGACATAAGCGTGAATTTCTCATGTGATCCGGACATGCCATCTAAACTGGTACGATTTATTGACTTCCTGGTTAAGGTTATGAACAGCTTCAGTTTTGACACACCCAGTGTTTCTTCAGGCTGAATTTGTTCTGGAAGAGATATCATATCTACAGACAGAAGGCCCTTCTGAAGAAGATGTATCAGCTATCCTAGAAATTGAACAAAGAGCGCATGAAAATGGATTGCAGGTTTTAGTCCATTTTCAATATTCAATTATTAGTGGTGATATAGTTTGGCACTTCAATGTTTACAGATAATCATATTATTTTTGACATATTGTAGGAAAATTACTATTGGTTGGATAGAATTCTGCGGAGCTACCAATCAAGAATTTATTCTGGAGATGTTGGATCCACCTTCAAGGTAGTGTCTTATGTCGTCGAATTCTTCTTTCTCCTTTTGTTTGTTGGCTTGCAGAACATATTATCATCAGAGGCATATATGCTTTTTTGATGTATCACGTCTTCCTTTTTTTCCAGTCTAAAAGTGTTGCGTACTTGACCATTTTCCCCTCTCTGCAGGTCCAAAATGAGGGACGTCTAAAAGTTAGAGAGGCTTTAAAACCAGAGTCAATGCAAATGGCCTTGCAAAGGGTCATATCTTTCCCTTGTAAAAAACAGTACACCGTAGTAATTCTTATGCCAAAGCCATCTCGCTGGAATTCGTTGTTATCGGTTGTGAGTTGGAGTTCTGGTGGATTTAGCAGAGATGCCAAGGTTAGATATTCAATGCCATTGTTTCGGATAAACTCTTCACGCAATGACCAGACATGTGTTTGAAAATTCATCTACCTGTGCAGATTTTGGCTGGCATGGCGGCCACACTGGTCTTAGCAGCCAGTTTATGGAGATACTCACGAGGCGCATTGAGATCGTAGCGCATGGCACATTCCAGCATGTTTAGTTAAGATCCAGTTGGTAGAAGGATTTTGTTACCATACCACCTGACCATCAACCAACGTGTTGGTGGGTGCGGGTGATTCTTCCCCGTCATGAAAGAAGAAATACAGCAATTGGTAGGATAACAGATTCGTTGCCGCACGTGCTCGCGTGTGAGTTTGTAACAGCATTGGTTATATTGCCGCCTGCGTGCCTGTAACAGCCGCCAACAAAGTTGATTCTCCAGATTGAAATTAGGCACGCAAGGTAGACTGCGAACACCAGATATCCAGTTTTGTCAGCGAGATCTTTTGCATTTGTTTTTCTATACCCAGGATGACGGCAGGAATAATAGATGTACTACCATTCTTATGTCTGACTCCTAGTTTTGCACTTTTGTCTCGTGACTTGCTACCCGATTACTGGCTTGAATAGGAATGAATGTGGATTGCACATTTTTGCTCCTTGTGTTGACAGCCCTAGTAGTTTGTGCAGAACGATCATATGCGTTGTTAACCCAAAGCCGAATATGGAATGCGGATTTATTCTTTGAGATAGCCTAAGAGCATCTCCAGCCGTGTCCCCCAAAGCATGTCGGATTGAGCGTTTGGGGGACGTGTTTCGTTGGTGCCGCGTTTGGGGGACGTCGCTCCCCAGTCGCGTCCCCCAAACGCCGCCCCCAAACATTTAAAATACTTCTTATAGATAGAATAAAACTATTTACTAATATTCTAATCGGTTCAACATAAACAAATTACATATAAAACGAAAAAACATAATTAAATTACATATAAATTATTTTAAACTACTACTTCTTCTTCGATGATGGGCCTCGTCGTCGTCATCACGGTGGCGCTTCTTGCTCGTCACCTCTTCCGAAGAGGCGGTGTCGGCCGACGCGTCGAGTCCTCCTCGTTGTCGCCGGTGCTCGCCGGTTGCGCCTTGGCCTTGGCGGTATTGGCCCTCGCGTCGCCTCCGCCTTGCACGCCCACCGTCGCCTCATCCGACCCTTCTTCCTCCACGTCCTCCACGCCACCATTCCTCCGCGTCGGGTGGCGGAGGGAATCGTCGCCGTCAGAGCTCTCTCCCACCAATGGCGCCATCCAGGGCTTTCCCTCGGAGGTGTTGGACGGGAGCTCGGAGATGTAGCTCATCGTCGCGGAGGTGTCGGATGCGGCGGTGAAGATCAAAAGCGCCGACGTACGGGTCTTATTGAGCGCGGATGAGCAGCGCGTCGAAAAGAGCAACGGTTGCTCTTAGGAGTCCCGACTCCATTCGCGATTGCGCGTCGTCGACACGGTTGCCAATGTGACGGTTCCGCTTCCGACAAGCTGCCGTCGCTACGTAGGCGCGGTGGCGTCCGAGCGACGGGTGCCAGCGTCGTTCGCCTCGCTTTCGTTGTCGGCGTGCCGGGCGTCCCATGTGGGATGGGGACGGGCTCGGGACGCCAGACACCGTATCGAGCCACGCCGGACAAAAATAGGCTTTGAGAGACGCGGCTGGAACGCATTTTTTGTCCGGCGCGCCCCAAATCCTTTGGAGGACACGACTGGAGATGTCCTAGTTGCATTGCGATTGTCCCTTCCCCGCTGGACACGATTTGGATAAACATGATAGATGGGCGTACGGCCTACCGGCCCCACCAAACACCGACCAAAGTGGTGATTTGGCATCCCCGCATAGAAAAAGAAAAAGAAAAAGAAAATCCCTGCTGCAAGGAGAGGGAAGAAGAATCCCGAGTCTCTTGATTTCTCTGCACGACGCCGAGAAAAGACTCTTGCTCCACAGGGAAAGCCTTTGCCCTAGCAGTATTATTAGGCAGGCCGCCGACCAGAAGGCGGCAGAGGAAGAGCAAACCAAACAAGAACACCACTACTGCATTCGCGGCGAGCGAGGAAGAGGGAGGGAGAGAGAGAGAGGAAGGGCGAACATGGCGTGCCTGCACGACCACGAGTGCGAGTCTCACAACTGCGCCGCAGATTGGTCGCTCTACAACCACGTCGACATCCCCAAGGTTTCCTCCCAATCCCCCTTATATCTCTCCCTCCCGTCTCAGTAATCAGATTGGGCTAGCATCTCTTCAGCGATCGATTAGGGCTTTCCCTTTTTGTTGCATTTACTTACCCCCTTGTTCCACGGCATACAGGTGGTGGCTCTGAACGAATCTGTGGCGGGGAGCGTCAAATCGGTCTTCAAGCCGTGGGAGCAGCGCCTCGAGACTTCTGGGGTACGTCCGTATGTATACCAACAGCGTCGATGTCGCGTTGATTTAGGCACGCCTGGAGTTCCCCTTCGCTTAGAGACATCAGCAGCGGGACTTCCGATTGCAATCTAGTACTGTAGTAGTAGTTCAGTAACCTCTAGCCACCATGCCCCTGTTCTCATGATTGTGTCTGCTTTGTTTCCAGCCAAATACGCCATGGATCGGGCGTTTGTTTGTAGATTACATGTCATTCCCAATCATGTTCGATGATCCTCGTCTCTTGTGATATTATTAGATTATTATACCGAATAAGCATTTAACTGCTCTTATACTGTATTACTGGTTACTAGGTACTAATTAATCCTGCACATCTTGCCCATAGAAGGTCATCCTTGGTATGACAATTATTGTATGGAGATCAGGTTATACCATTGCTGACATGATTAGTCTGCCAAGGACTCCAGTCCTATCTTAACAAGATGTCTGTAAAGATTCAGAGTAGTGTATAAGACATATATAATAGAAAAGATGAACCTGTTGATTGACACTTCTGAAATACTCGGTAGCAAGCATGAACACAGTAGGCCAGCAGGTTTGGGTACTTCAGCGTTTTGAAGTGCACGCCTTTGTACCTTTTATTGTATCGTATAAAAGATCCCCATGAGATGTTAGCTACCGTATTAGTTGTGCTTTCAGTCTCCACCACTTGATCCTGTAAGGTACCTTGAATCAAGATGAAATCCTGATGATGTAGTTTATAGTGTTCATTACAGAATGAATCAATTCTCAGCACATATGCCATTACTTGAGTTTCTCCTATACCTGTCGCCTTCACTTATATTGACATCCTTGCTGCACCAGGGTTTTCTGGAGAGTAATGAGGGTGACCCTGAGTTGCTTGTTTTCATCCCGTAAGTAGCTCACATCACTTTGTAACTAGATATATATGCGGCTGTACCTGTTCCCTTCTCTTCTTATATTTATTCTA
Source organism: Lolium multiflorum (assembly GCA_030979885.1). Lineage (NCBI taxonomy): Eukaryota > Viridiplantae > Streptophyta > Magnoliopsida > Poales > Poaceae > Lolium > Lolium multiflorum. Next base: position 180,757,659 of record CM061749.1, on the reverse strand, counting down.
CTATATGTGCTTCCTTTGGTGTAAATTTTAAAAACACAGAAACAGACCATAATCACATGTTGAACATTTTTTATATGCCTTCTATTGCCTGCTATAGTGTTTGGGGTACATAAACCTGTTGTGTCTCGGTTAGATAAGTCAATATACGTGCGATAGTGTTTATGGCACATAAATCAGGATGGACTTTTAAGCTAAAACATTTGTTGGCGTTTTTCAGTTTTGATCATTGGGCGATGTGGCTGTGCTTAACTTTTTGTGAACGTTGCACTCATCAATTTATTCACTCTTTCTCTACGGAGATATCAAATATACAATTTTATTTGGTTCAATACCGAGCAATCATTCAGTAATAATTTGTCTGATGACATGAGTGCACTTTTAGTCATTGAATTATATCTTTTTTTTTCTTAGCCTTTGCATCAGCTATTTGAAGTATCCTGAAGAGTCAGAATGGAGTTAGGGCCCGTATGTTAGTTATGCATTAATAACCTCCTCAAGGTAGTAGGCAATATGCGAAATGGACATCATAGGCTAGTACACAACATGTGTCCCCTTCCATAAAGTTATTCTTGTAAAACAAACATCAAGTTGACTGCATTCTATTGTGCACTTCTCATGATCAATATGCATTACATATTTACATTGTGTTCATGATGCCTTACTACTGAAATACTGTGATATATCAGATGTTAAGGAACATGTTTTCTTCTTTTAGTTTTTGCTTGTATTCTTATCCTAATACTTACCCGTTTACTTGTAGATTTACATCAGATGTTAATATCAAGAGCATTGCTGTTGTTGGTGGTGCTGACGGGACAAGCCCTTCAAGAATGAGAGCGTAAATTTTAGGATTTTCGCTTTTCTTTTTTGCTTTTCTTTTTCTTGACTCATCCTAATAAGAGCGCATTGATATCTTACAGGTTTATCAATAGAGAAGGTATTGACTTTTCTGATGCTCAAAACATGCAGCCCGTGCAGGTGTGATTTTAATTAGTTTCTTTTCTTGTCATACCACGACAATAAACTCCGGCTCTAACTTGAGATGTATTGCTTGTGCTAGGAATGGGAGCTGGCAGAGAATTTGCGGGGAGTTCTTGAGTACCAAACAAGGTATTTGCTTGTGCCTATACTGTTCAGTTATACTGAGTTTTAGCCTCAAAAGTAAGGAAGCTGCTACAGGGTGCTATAGCACCAGTTAGTCTACGGGAGTGCTCCCATGTCTAAACAAAATATTACTAGAAAAGGAAAGTGGGCCTCAAATCTGAAAGCGACGTTTTACCTAAAAAAGAAAAAAAAAGACGCGAAACATTGGCCGCCCATGTGCTCCACCCGTAACCAAACTTGCCACGGCAGAACACCCTGGCCGCTACTTTTTCAACTGTAAAAACATCTATGCTTAACAGAATAGTTTACTGTTTGAAGCTACATTTTTTTGCGAATGACTGTTTGAAGCTAATTAAAATGTAAAAGAATAATAATTAGGTGTAACAATATCGTAATTAGGGAACAAAAAAAAATACATCTACGACATGAATTTACAAACTTCTACCGGCCTGGAAGTAAAAGAATCAAGAGGAAAATTTTAGTCCGCAAAAATACATTCAGGGAACATAATTTTGATCCGCAAAAAACACATTCAGGCGACAAGGCGAACCCGGGATGGTCACCTCATGGTATTGCCCCGGCGAGCGGTGCCTGCTCAAGGCGTAGCTCCCCTTGCGCCTAGACGCCTCGGCACTCGCTGCGGCCTGCGGCACTCGGCGGTGGCGCTGGCCTCGCGGAGCCGGTGCGCCTCCTCAACGGCGAACTCGTGACCGCGTCAGCCGTGATACTCCGCCTCCCCGGCTCGGCCGCCGGTCGCCGTCGGATGGATCTGGTGGCTAATTGGAATGTTTCATCTCCTTATCTATGCCTGAGACAGTTTAGGAAAGAGAAAGGGATAGGGATGGGGTTGGACGAGAAGAACACTGTGCCTTAATCGATGTGCACATGCGCATGGGCCCCACAGAAAAAGCCATCGAACCACGTGATCTTCATCTGATGGCTGCGGCGGGTGAGCACCGCGTAACGCAATACCGAGCCCTGGCATCGATTAGATTATGGGCCTTTTATTAATCTTAACTTTGTTTAGATGACATGCTCCACTAGATAAATTACCTTTTAACTCATGTATAAGCTGGAGAATACAATCATCCAATCCAAGGATGATGTGTTGGGCCTGAGAACGTTCCTGTGACAATCTTTGCAATAGTACTGAGAAATTTGACCTACTTTTGTATGTCTCTGCTGCTCAATAGGCTGAACTCCAATAGATCCATGTGTCAGTGCTGTATAAATCAGCAGTACTTAGTTTGCTAGTTGGTTATTTCATTTCAGCACTAGTTTGCCTTTTTTTTCTTGCTGTTCGCTAAATTCCTTGTAACTACTATGTTTGTAAGTTACGTTTTGACTCTGCTCAGAGTAACTTGTGTTGTTCTTTGTTAGCGTTCCTTACCTTGTTTTTTCTGCGTATTTCGTGATTTTCTGTTGTCAGATATTCAAGGTTCCAAGGTGTGGCCAACCTAACACTGCATTTCCCTGATAACTTTGGTGGCGATACAACTAAGATATATTACATCGGGTTGCGTGGTGAAGCCACTCAGGTATGGATGTTTGCTTGTGTGGTCTGGAATCACATTGAATGCTGATGTGTGACTGATCCACGCCATGCCACCTATTGCAGAACAAAAGGGATGTCGTGGCCACAATTGTGTATGAAGTAATGCCCAATCCTTCTGATCACAAGTAAGCTTTGCTAAATATTGAGCTACTCCTTGTTATTGTTATGCATCATTTCTGAATTAGAGCTGGAATGTAGTTACACTATATAAGGAAAATATTATATTGCTTTAGTATGCTGTTTCACTTTAGTAGTTCCTCTGCAGTGCTTAAGATGTTCGTTTCACTTGCCCCCTTTTTTATTTTTTACTGAATGCAAAAGGTTTTGATCTTAGGTAGATCATGATAATAAGAATTTACGTGCCCGCCATTTCAAGACATAGGAATAACCTATTTTGTCATATGTTGCTCGAGTGACAAATGAATCGTTGCATCTTCCTGTGCCGCATTTGGTGGTTCCTCTCTTCTAACTTAGCATATTAACTTGGTTGAGTTTTACGTTTTACCAATACCTATGTCATTGCTTGGGAAATGTACAGCAGCTTTCACCTGTAGCACATGTATTTAGTAAGTACAAGTTTTCCCATGCATTTGATTAGTTCCACACATCGGTGTTGTTTCATGTTAATGTTTTTGCTTCTGTTTCTAGTACCTGAGGGCAACCTTAACACCCTCGTTCTTTCCCGTGCAGAACAAAATCTGAGACTGGAGGTGGTTTCTCGCATGTTGAATAGTCAGGTGGACATGTCATGTGAGATACGATAGCATCTGGAGCAAAAAGCGCACAAATAATCTTATAATGTTTCTGTTGGGCGGCTATCAATTATCTTGTTCTCTGTAATGCCATGCCTAGGCAGATCCAAGTCTGGTGCTGCTCCCGACTGGAGGAACTGTGACGTCTGAAGTTATGTATTAATAAACAGTCCAGCTGTTACAACTTGTAGGTTTGTCTCTCGAGTCACTTGTAGCGTTGTCTCTTGAGTATAATACCAGTGTACTTGTGGTCAGTGGCTCGATGATGGTGTCATCAGAGTTATTGATATGTATGATTCGAGTAATCTGCACCTGCGGATCTCCAGTTGTTGGTTGTTTCTTCTTGTATAATGCTGTGTGTTGGGGTTTCGAGCCTACGTGGCTCCCAGAATATGCCATTGAAGATAACTGTACAACCTAAAAATCTGCTGTATTCCCTACAATGGATTAAGGTAGTAATGAGAAATGGATTATGGTGAAGACGGAAGTTTGTTTGGAATCTTGATGGGAGCTAGGCATACCTGGGCATGTGTTGGGGCAGGCCTCGGGCCGGCCTGAGGTAAGCCCGACGCAAAAAAAATTCAGCCCAAGCCTGACCTGGCCTGACCAAATACCCACCAAGCCCGTCGGGCCATGGGCCAGGCCGTAGTGTTAAACACTGTTTTCAGGCTACCTAGGCCCGGCCTGGCCAGGCCTGGCAGTCGAGCCAATGTTTCTCGGCCTAGGCCCGAGTTTTTCGGGCCGGGCTGCCCATGGCCAGGCCTAGAGCTAGGGCATCATGAGAAGGTTCGGAATGATTTGAATATTTATATAAAGGAAGTTATTTTTTATGGTTCTGTAAAAGTCTAGTTCAATGGTATTGCACCAGAGGGTTTCTAGAAGGTTCCGCTCACTAGGCCCACATGGGCAGGGCTGTTCCTGACATTTCGGGGACCCGGAGCGAAACTAGAACCCAGAGCCCCAATAAGTCTAAAAAAACTTTATATGCATGCCAATAAAATTCACGAAAAGGTGAATGATCCTTACCTCTGCACACATTCATATATTATTGATTTTTTTTTTTTTGAATTATTACTCGACAATGTGAAACAAACGTAATCCTTGTAAACAAATCGCTAACCGTAAAAAGATATACTTTTGGACCATCTGTCTCACGATAGTATCTTCACAAAACCTACACAAAACCTATGAGGAGATACCACCGAGCTGGAGCAGGTGACGCCGCAACTGGCCTCGGCGAAAGCGACAACGATGGGTCGGACATCGGTGAGGAAGAATTTTAGCATTGAGGGTGCGAGGTGAGGGTTCGCCGGTGTAAGAGAAGAAGGGGGCATGACTTAAAGAGTTGGATGTGCCTGTCGGTGGATCGGCGGAGGATGAGCTTGGGCCAAGGTAGCGTGGCAAGACGTTGCGGCATTCCCTAACTAAGAATTAGGCTAGCTTACATAAACCCATACTTGAACTAGATTAGATGGAGATGGAGAAGACTCTACCTAACCATGGCTTGAAGTGTGCAATGTCTATCAACGAGATTCAGAATGACTCAATATCGTGTGCTGCATTCTTCCTTGTAAAAAGGCGTGCCACATTGATTGGATCGTTCTTACGACCATCCTAGAAACAACGTCCGTTCCATTGTTTTTAATCAACCAGGCCGTCCATTTTAATCCGTTCATCTAAGAGAAGCACAAGCTAAAGAAATAAAATAAAGCCCAAGCTAACTAAAGAAAGCAGGCCTAGATTCAGTTCACTGAAACAACATAAGCTTCCTCCCCGTCGTCCTGAACCGTTCGTAAAAAATGTTAGAGTATATATCTGTATATTGTAGTTTCCCCATATGTTAGGGGCTTCCTGCATTTTAGCACCTGTACATGTATTATATATTGTGGCCTTTGGCTCCCTGGTAATACAACACGCATATTCCTCTAACATGGTATCAGAGCAAAATAATTGATCCTCTAGTCTACTACGTGTTCCGGCCGCGCTGCCAGATCTTCTCCGTGCGTGGCCGCCGGCCTCCCCCGCCGGCCGTCGCCCCTCCTCTGGCCGCCTCCCGCTGCCGGCCGCCGTCCCGCGCCCGTCGCCTGCATCGATCGCTGGCCGCCCGCCCGTCCCGCGCGTGGAGATCCCGGCTGCCGTCCGCCCGTCCCACGCCCGTCGCCTGCTGCCTGCTCTCCGGCCGCACGTCCCGCGCGTGGCCGCGTGTGGTCAATCTCCCTGCTACAATCTCCCTGGCCGCGTGTGGCCCTCCTTCTAGCGCCAATCTCCCTGCTGCCTCATCCCTGCCCGCTCAATCTCCCTTCTGCCTCCTGAGATCGATCTCCCTTCTGCCTCCTGAGTTGACTTCCGTCTGAAGCAAAAAAAAAAGAGCTATGTCTTCTGCTGATCCCGCCTCTTCTTTGGGCCCACCTTTGGTACTTGGTATTTGTCCGCTGCCTCCGTGCATGACTGCTAGCTATTCTTCATCGCCGCTTGCGGCCTCTTCACGCGGCTCTGCCCGCGCTTCACCGACTCCGTCTACGTCGGCTCGCCGCTCTTCACCGACTTTCGCGGCCTCTTCCCGCGGCTCTGGCCGTGCTTCGCCGATTTTGTCTCCCTCGGCTGCCGCTCTACATCGACTTTGCGGCCTCTTTACGCGGCTCTGCCCGCGCTTCGCCGACTTCGTCTATGTCGGTCTGCTGCTCTACATCGACTTTTGCGGCCTCTTCACGCGGCTCTGGCCGCGCTTCGTCGCCTCCGTCTGCGTCGGCATGTCGCTCTACATCGACTTTCGCGGCCTCTTCACGTGGTTATGACCGCGCTTTGCCGACTCTGTCTTCATCGGCGTGTTGCTCTCCGTCACCCCCTTTGGTGGCCTCTGTGCGTGTGGATGATAGCTCCTCGTCGGCACCTGATTGTACTCGACCTCTCTCGCGCCCCTCTCTGCGCATGAGATAGCGCAGCTTCACTGCCTGCTTGATGCTTGGGATTCAGTTTACGTCGCAGCCTTGCGGTCCGAGTCTCCGCCCTCGTCCTCATTGCACCTCGTGGCAAGGTTGGCCACACTTCCTCCACCTTCGGACGCGGGATCCCGGTTTACGTCGGCGGTTCCGGGATCGCAGCGGTGGCTCTTCGATCTTCTGCGGTTGCACTCTCGATCAGGACATTCTCGGGGGTCTTCGTGGTCTGGTCGCTACTCCAGACTCTTCCTCGCCGGGCGCTGCTGGTTCTGTGGGCTCTTCGTGCGCGACCAGCACTTTCTACACGGTCGGTACGTCCCGTGGTATCTGGATTCTGGAGCTTCCTTTCATATGACCTCTGAGTCTTCTATCCTGTCTGCTCTTCGGTCTCTTATTTCTCCTGTCCGTGTTGTCACGGCTGATGGTACCTCTATTCCCGTTTCTAGTACAGGCACCCTATATTGTGGCCTTTGGCCCCCTGGTAATACAACACGCATATTCCTCTAACAAAAAGAAGTGAAGAACTCGCAACCTACTCTAATGGCGCATGTCGTTGCCTAATCGACGGTACCCCGGAGGAGGGATCCTCACGAGGGGGGAAAGAAGTAGGGGCCATAGGGCGGAGTGCACACGGGACGGTAGTACGCGAGTTACCCAGAACACGCACGATGACAGGGCCTCTGCTGCTTGTGCGGAATTATGGGCGCTTGCGCGTTGTTACAATGGTTGTGGTTGTGCCTCTAGGGCTCCGGGATCCGGCTTATATAGACGCACGGATTTAGGGTGTACATGGAGAGTCCTTGCCGGATTACAGATTGCCTAAACTACGGTACAATATCTTGCCGTGCACGTCAAGGATCCGCCTTCCTTATACGTCGTCTGGATCGGGTTCCTCATGGGCCTCCACGGATCGGGTTCCTCCAAGGTCGGTACGGATCCGGCATGCGATCTGGGCCGGACTTCATCCTCACGATCAACAAGCTGGGCCGCCCGATGGGCCACATGCCACCATCACCGTCTATTGGCCACCCGGGCTTGCCGGCTCTAGGCACTGTCGATGGTACACCCATGAAGTATACCCACAACAGTAGCCCCCGAGTTCTCCGAGATTCACCTTTTGTTTCCGCCTTGCTAAAACTTGAAAGCTTCCGTCAATCTTGGTAACATGGGGAAACTTGAAGAACTCCAACTTCATATTTTCTCGTTTCCCAACTTCTAGTCGGAAAATCCCCCATCCTGCGGGACTTCATCCATCGACATCAAAAAGCATGTCTCTGGGTTACTCCCCTGCTACGGACAAGGGTTTGATTATCTTTTCGCTGCTACCCGGAACCTTAAAAGATTCAAACGGTTCCGCCAATTCTGGCGCCATTTTCGCGTGATTCGAGCGGTAACTTATCCTTAGCCATTTTTACCGTTTAGGGTTTGCGACACGTGTCAAGCATCCAACGGCGCGACGCTTGCGTTCCGACCATAGGATGCGGAGCACGAATCTCCTCCCTCGGCCTATAAATATCCACCGTCGACCCTAATCTCCTCATTCACCCCCCCATTCACCTCTTCGCGCAGCGCCGCCTCCGAGCTCTCTCTCCGCCGTACCGGAGTCTGTCGGAATCTCGCCGGAGTTGCGCCAGAGCCTCTTCACCGCCGTGCAGTGTTCTTCCTGTTCTTAACTCCGGCGAACCACCGCGCCGAAACCTCGTCGCCGGTGACTCCGACCACCGCGGAAACCATTCCGGTAAGCTCTGAGCTTCGTCTTTGCAGTTGGTAGGGATGAGTCTAGGGTTTCAGCTCTGGATCCGACTAAGTTAGTTTTTCCGCCATTGTATTTTTCTTCAGATGTCTTCTGCAACTCCACCTCCAACTTCCGAGCCGATCATGGAAACACCTCTCCTCCGCCCCTCCACTCTTTGCTCCGGTCCACCCGGATCCTACCAAGGACTCCGGCAAGGACACCGAAGGAACCTCTGCTAACCCGGAGAAAGCCTCCGGGGAGGAACAGGCAGAACAAAAAGCAGAAGAGGTTGCCGCCAAGAAATCTAAGGCTCGCAAGCGAGACTCAGAGTCCAAAGGGAAATGGTGGCCCTGCACCACAACTGACACGGAACTGGAAAACTTGGAAGCGGAAGGTTTCCTGCTTCCCGGAAGCTGGCGAACAGTTCCGGGTTCCTTGGCTCCAGCCCCTCAAGATGGTGAAATGGTAATAACCAAGGCGCTGGTGGAGCGAGGTTTTCTTTTCCGCCATCGGATTTCTTCTCGGAGATCCTGAAGGCGTACGGGCTCCAACCCCACAACATATCGCCAAACAGCGTCCTGGCGATCAGCAACCATGTTACTCTCTGTGAAGGCCACCTCCGGGTAACTCCCGAACTCCCTCTCTTCCAGTATTATTTCACCGTCAAGAAGGAGAAAATCCGCCAAACCTCCGAGTTGGCAACTTGCGGATCCATCACCTTCATGCTCCGGCCCGGCCGCGTCTACCCCCACACCGACCGCCACGAATCCGCGCGGTACTGGTCCGGAAGCTTCTTCTATTTGAAGGACGTCTCCGACCCAGCGAGCGACAGGAAATTACCTGAATTCAAGAACAGCCCCGCCAGCGAAACTCCGGCATGGACACAATGCCCTCACCTCTCCGAGTCGCCTCAGCTGAACCGCGCTGTCAGGCGGATCTGCAAGCTCACGGAGGAGGGTCTGTCAGGGAAAGATCTCATTATGTCTTGGTTCACCAAGCGGATCCAGCCACTCCAGCATCGAGATCGCTTGATGTTCCACTACACGGGGCGCGACGATCCAATGCGCGCCACAAAAGACAACCTCTCCGCCGACGCCATCGATAAGAGGATCCGGCTCCTCATCAAGATTCCGCGTGAACTTCATGTTCATGTGTGTAACATAGACATCCACTCCAACGGCTCCGGGACCGCGGTACGCTATCTTGACGTGCCTGTTAATTCCTTCATATCTTAAATTTTGTCTAAGTCTTGGCTTGGTAACGAAGCTCGAAGCCCTCGAGGAAGGCGAACTCGGAACTCTCCTCCGGGTCCCTCACTCGGGGAACAACGATCCGGAAGCCGCATCGGAGGCGGAAGTCCCCGAAGCTCCGCGTCTCACCAAGAGGAAGAAGGCCGCCCCCTCCAGCCCTGCCGCCCGCGAGACGCCTAGCATCGCGGCTACCCGTAAGGCGGAGGCGGAGAAAAAGCGCGTCAAACTTATCGATACCAGCAACCGTGCTCAACCCAACATCCAGCAATTTTTTATCCCAACCAGGTAAACATTTGGTTTCCGTAACAAGGTCTTGCTGCTACTGTGAGTTAACAAATACTAACTTGTTCTATGCTTCTTACTCTTTTATTGCAGCAAAAGCTCCGGAAGCCAAGCCCCCCGGATTGCCAAGAAGAAGGTCAAGCCGTCTCCGGCTTCTATTCCAGTTACTCCAGAAGTGGAGGTTCCGCCCAAGGCCTCATCCGCCGCCAAGTCGGATCCAAAGGACGTCATCAACGTTGATGACCTTCTAGAGGTTCCAATCGATAAGGGTGATTCCGGCAAAGGCGCCTCCTCGTCTGCACCTCCTCCTGAGCAGCCCACGGCTACCTCAACTGACATTCCGGCTGACAAAGCCGAGAGAAAATTCCTCTTGAGCGGCGCCACTGGCACACCTCAAACTCATCCTCACTTCTTCCCCACTCTAGAAAAGATCTCCCTCTCTCAACGCCACGCGGAGGTCTCCAAAATGATGGAGCAAGTGTGGGAACCTGCAAACACGGAGGAGAAGGAGCTGATTGAGCTTGAGGGCGGAATCAAGGCGTTTTTGCCAAACACAAGAATGTTCGTCAGGTAACACCAGCCCCCAGGCATTGGTTAATGCATTTTCCGAGTAACATGTATGAGCCAATGTCTTGAACTGAAGATTGTAGCGGAAAATCAAAGTTTTCACATGCTAAAGATTTTTGCTTCTATCCAGCCCCCATAAGTTTGAATTTTCCGTCTGATCCTGTAACCACTCTTCACAGCACACGCGGAAATTGCACGAGGATCTGCGCACCCATGTACTGGAGCAGAGACAAGAAATTGAGCTGCTTCAATCTAGGGACGCGGATAACCAGAAGGCCATCGCGCTGCTGGAGACCCGCATCAAGAGTTTTGAAGGTATTGACTCCGACTAAGCCCCCAGGATTTGGCGATGTAACCATATTAACTTAGTTGTTGAAATTCCGAGTTCCAGATGATATTGCCAAGCGCCCCTCCATCGACTCCCTTTCCGCCAAGATCAAAGTTCTTCAGGCGGAAAATGAATCTCTCAAGAAATTCCTGAAGGAATCCTCCGAGGAGGAGTCCAAGAAGAAAAAAGAACTCTTGGAGAAACATGCCCTAGAGCTGACGGATCTCGCTGAGAAACTGAAGAAAAGTCACCAGCGGATCCAGACCTTGGCTGCAAAGAACAAGAAGTACTAATGCGGGGTGGCTTTTGGACACCTCCGCTTCAAGACCGACAAGTGCATCCCCGCCTATCGTCGATGCTACACCATTGCCAAGGAGTCCCCCAAGTGGACCAACAACACAAAACCCCGCCATACATGTCAAGGTGAACTCCTTCCTCTCTATGGTCAATCTCAACACCAACTTGAATGGTATGCTACCTCATGCCTATCATCATGATGTCTATAGGTGCCGACGTCGACAAGGACCAAGAGAGAAGGAACCACCATGGTGCATGGAAGAAGGAAGAAGAAGGGAAGAAGAGGAGAAGGAAGAGGAAGAAGAGGAGGGAGGAACAGGCCGGCCAGCCCAGAGGGCCGGTCAGAGGCACAGACGGACAGCGGCGCAGAGGCCGGTCGACCGGACCACGCCGGGCGCACGCAGCGTCGTCCGAAGCCAACCGGACAGAGATCTGCGACATTTCCGGTTGGCGACCGGTCGGCCCCCCGGACCGCCGGCCCCGGTCCGGCCCACGACCGGATTCGTCGGTTTGACCCACCAACTTGTACCTCTTCGACCGTGTCGCCTTGTATGCCTATATAAGACCAGCTCGCCCCATAGCTGGTTAGACAAGATTTAGGATTAAACATAACTTTGAGCTTTGTCTCCCTAGGGTTTCATCCCCTTTGTATCAAGGTACCCCATGTTGGATGATTGGATCTATGTGAGTGAGATTATAGTGTGCTCCACTCTCTCTCCCTCACCGGTCTCCGTCCCCAACACCGATCTCTCACTCCGGGATTCTACCTCGAGTCTCTCCCGTGGTGATTCTATTGGCGTGGTCCATCGAGCCACGAGGGTAAGTATCGGTTGTATCGGGTTGGTGTGCGTTGTGTTCTTCGCGTTCTTCGTGTTCTTCGTGTTCTTCCGCCTCTCCCTCTCTTTCCCCCTTTGATTCTTGGGTCATTCGCGAGATCGGGCCACAATTGGGGTCTTAGACCTCATCATATGGTATCAGAGCCTTTGGTTTCCGCGAATTTGACCCCCACCCATCCAATTTCGTCTCTAAAAATTTTCCCCAAAAATCCCAAAAAAATAGCCCTAATTTGCCTTTGGATGGATCTGCGATTTGGTTGCGTTTTGAGTGCTTTTGGTCCATGGATTTGGTGTTGAGGTGCTTGATCTACTATTTCCCCCACTTTGTAGCCCCCAATTCCATCGTTTTCCTTCGATTTGGGTCGATTTGGACGATTGGGCTCAAGAACACGTGCAGCCGGTTGAGAAATCCGGTCGACCGGGCGGCAGACCGGGCAGGCCGCCCAGAACCCGGTCAACCGGCCGCCAACCGGGCAGGCCGGTCCAGGAGCCGTCAACGGCCCCCACCGGGCGCCGCCACAGCCACCACCACGCCGCCACTCCTCCCCATCGCCGGCAAGCACCGCCACCCTCCATCCCACGGGTAAACACCGCCGCGGCCCCACCGCCACCACCGCATCCGCAAGAGCGTCGACACCACCACCACGGCATACCACCGCCACCACCGCCGAGCTACTTTGACCCATCTTTTCCGCTAACTTGTGTTTGCTTGTTCCAGATTGAGTGCCTTGTTTGTGAAACTAACCCGCAACTCCGAAGCAAGCGACGACATCCTCGGCACCCGGACTTGCAAACGTACTCTTGACACCACCGCCGTCATCGCAGGTTGCGTGTTCATCACCGCCTAACATCTTAGGTATAACTTGCATTACCCTTGTAACCCCTCTTCTTTTGCGATCTATCCTATCGAGCATTGCTTATCTAGTGTTGCGAGACATTGCACGTGGCCCCGATTGTGAGGTGTGTGTGTAGTGTGGAGTCAAGCTTCTAAGCAAAACTCGAGTGGCAAAATAGCAAAAGCGAGGCTAACGCTAACATAGTTCGAGAAAAAGGCCGCCAAAACACAAAAAGAGTGCAAGTGCACCATAGAGCAAAAGTGTGCGAGTGCCATCATACATACAAATACACAAAGAGTGTAAGTGCCACCAAATACAAAAAAAGAGGAAAAAGCTTTTAAGCAAAAGAGAGAAAAGAGAAGAGAGGCCGCGTGTGAATCTTGTTGTCTCTTCGTTTGCAACCAAAGCTTTGCCTCTCCTTGTGTTAGTGTGACACCGAGCCACCCTTGCTTTCGGGCTTCATACACTTTTCCGCTCATTCCTTGGTCGCACTAACCCCGCTTATCCCGTGTGTGAGTTCCATACCTTTTCCGTGTTTATAGTGATCATCGCTTTAACATTTGAGTTTTTGGATCTGACCCACCCTTAACAACAAACTTGATTTCGGATTTCATCTTTTGGCTTTCCACCATACTCACCTAACACCATATTTGCTAGCTTTTGCGTGTGTCTTTGTGTGAGTGCCCGATACAATTGTTCTAACTCTCGGTTTGTTGGATCACCCCAATCTTGTCATACCACGGTAAGATTGCGAGGTAGTGTTCTTCCACTAACATACACCATATAGATACCGTCTTGCTAACATGTATAGCGACGAAGAAGATACGGAGGAGTACACGGAGCACTTCGAGGAGGATACCTCTTCAAGCACCGCGGATGTGGAGGAACATGTGGAGCTCTACCGACTATGGCTCCGCGAGCATCGCCAACATGACCGACATCGAGGAGCTCTACACCGACTATGGCTCCGAGAGCATCGCCAACATGGACGACATCGACGAGCTCTACATCGACACTTGCTCAACAAGCATGGACGACATGGTGGAGCACCACCACGAGGACGACATCGACCCCACCATGCATACCGCCGATGCTCCCACATACCCCTACTTGGCCAATGGAGCTACATATGAAGATCGAGGACCTCCACAATGGCATCATCATGTGGATCATCAAGAGCGTCCCCAACATATTCGGCATCGACACACTTCTCCGAGCTCCACAAGGCGCCATCATGAGAGTGCCTATGCCCAAGATCATCGACATCACGGACATCATATGGAGCATCAAGAGCGCCCCCAACATGAGCCATCGCCTAGGCATGGCAAGGACCGTCATCGACTCACACCATCTCATGATCGTCGTCGACCACCACCACCTCATGGTCTACATCGACATCCTTCCACACATGATCTTCGACGACACCACTCAAGACATGGTGATGAGGCAAGAAGACGAGAGCCTCGACATGAAGACCTTCCTCATAAGGCGACTTCTATCTCTTGTGCCACCACCACAATGGCCCCTACATCGTCATATGCCTATGGACTCCGATGCTACAAGTGCAAGCAACAAGGCCACCCCCACGGGAATGTCCCAATCTCCTATGTGAGGTGTGCAAGACCAAGGGTCACGTGGCATGGCAATGCACAACGCCAAGCGCCAAGAAGATTTACTTCGACGAGCTCAATGCACAAGTCTCCAAGATGCCACCGCTTGAGGACGACTTAGGAGGCGATGGTGTTGAGCATGGTGAGCATGGGATTCTCCCTTCACCTACAGAGGCGCATGGAGTTGAGATGGTTGAGCATGGGATTTTCCCTTCAACCAAGGAGGCGCATGGAGATGAGAAAGTCGAGCCTACTCCTATATGCTTGTTTGATGAGTTGGTACCAACCCCATGTGAGCATGAGAGCCACTTAGCCCACTTGAGCGAGAGTGATAGTGAGTTGAGTGACTTCCACCCCATATGTGAGTTTGAGTGCTTCCATGTGGAGGACATGAGTGATACACAAAGTGAGTTGAGAGAGGTAGATGATAGGTCCATGGAGGACATCGCATTTGCTAACACATTAACCTCTCCCTCGTTTGTGTCTTCTTATGTTGCACTAGGTTCCACGGAGGACGAGTTCCCGCTCATGGAGACGATGTACATGGTGCATGAAGATGATGATATCTCACCATGCTTGCTCCAAGATGGACATGTCGACCACATGGATCCTCCTACTTCCACAACACCTACTTCACATGAGTCGGCCTACAAAGGTAACAACATAGGTGTTGATGATGCCATGATCCCACTAGTGGACATGATGACTTATGAGTGCATGCATGATCTTGATGATACATTTGCTACATCACATGTTTCCTTCATATTCCCATGTGATGCTTTGCTTGATAACATTGTTAATCATGTGGAATTGATTGATTGTGATACCATGAACGTGCTATGCTATGAAAGTTTCATATTTTCTCCAATTGCTTGCAATGATATTAACAATGATGACATTAGCTTTCACATGCTTTGCCCAAAATGTTTACACCATTCCATGATCCTTGCATCCAAGATTGTGAACAATTGCTCTTTCTTATGCTTGGAATGCAAGAATGCTTATTTTATTGTTCATGAGAAGGCCCCCATAGCCTTTTCACCTTTTGATGATCATGAGTTACCACATGCCATGAATGCACCTTCTTGCCATATGCACCATCGCCATGCATTTCATACTATCTTGCTTGACACTAATGGTGATGTGCACAAGACATGGAACATCATGATGGATGATGTATTCATCTACCATGCACACATGCTTTTTGTTTTCTCCATTGTGTGTATAGGTACCCGAACAACAACATCCACCGCCACGGAGCATGAGTTGACGACACGTGCCATTGAGAGCTACCCCACCACGGAACTCCATCACCAAACCCGCGGGATTCAAACCAAAGGGTATGTTTCCCACGCCTTCGCCATCGTGTGTTTCCGACAATTCTTGTCGAGCTTCCGGTTTGGTCCAATTCCTCGTCACCTCTTTTGCTTCTTACGCAACATATCTTGAAACATCTTGTTGGCACAATGGTTGTTGTATGTATTGATGATATCATCATACACTCCGAGAATCTCAAGGATCATGTCATACATGTGAGAGACACATTATGCACCTTGTGCCACATGTCACACCAAAAGTTGCTCTCCTTTGGATTTCTCATTTCATCTTTGGTAATTGCAATGGATTCTTTGACACTTGAGGATACCCATACTCGGCTCACGCCAACCATACTTTCCCAAGCTAGAAGTCTACATAGCTTTGCCATTGCACATAACAATTTTGCCCCAAATTTTGCCGCCGATAATTGCCTTTTGATTGTTCCATTTGTGTGGGACAATGCTACACACAACATTTTTGTCACCTTCCAAAGCAAACTTTTACTTGCACAAATTTTTGTCCTACCACATTTTGGATACATCGACACTCTTTTGATCACCATTTTTGCCCAATGCCTTTTGGAGAAACGACTTGATGCTTCGTATTTGATTGAGAGCCTCTTGTTCGTCGGTCACCAAATTGGCATCCACAAGCTTTCCTTTTGCAAGTTGTTTTTCCCCTTGTTCTTCTTCGACCGAGACTTGGCCCCTCCACCACTACATGGGAGACCCGTTATGGACTACGACGAGCATCCCTAAGGACACAAGGGCACCTATACAAGTCCTTTCCGTCTACCTCATCGGTGAGGAGGAGCAAGAGTCGAGGACGACTCTTGGGGAGATGATGCGGGGTGGCTTTTGGACACCTCCGCTTCAAGACCGACAAGTGCATCCCGCCTATCGTCGACGCTACACCATTGCCAAGGAGTCCCCCAAGTGGACCAACAACACAAAACCCCGCCATATATGTCAAGGTGAACTCCTTCCTCTCTATGGTCAATCTCAACACCAACTTGAATGGTATGCTACCTCATGCCTATCATCATGATGTCTATAGGTGCCGACATCGACAAGGACCAAGAGAGAAGGAACCACCATGGTGCATGGAAGTAGGAAGAAGAAGGGAAGAAGAGGAGAAGAAGAAGAGGAAGAAGCGGAGGGGAACAGAAGCCGGTCCAGGACCGGTCGGACCGGACCCACGACGGACGCCGCGCAGGGCCGGTCAGACCGGAGCCACGGACCGGGCGCACCCGAGCGTCGTGGAAGCCAACCGGACAGATCTGCGACATTTCCGGTTGGCGACCGGTCGGCCCACGACCGGACCCGCCGGCCCCGGCCGGTCCGGCCCGGGACCGGATTCGTCGGGTTTGACCCACCAACTTGTACCTCTTCGACCCGTGTCGCCTTGTATGCCTATATAAGACCCCAGCTCGCCCCCATAGCTGGTTAGACAAGATTTAGGCTTAAACAACTTTGAGCTTTGTCTCCCTAGGGTTTCATCCCCTTTGTATCAAGGTACCCCATGTTGGATGATTGGATCTATGTGAGTGAGATTCTAGTGTGCTCTCTCTCTCCCTCACCGGTCTCCGTCCCCAACACCGATCTCTCACTCCGGGATTCTACCTCGAGTCTCTCCCGTGGTGATTCTATTGGCATGGTCCATCGAGCCACGAGGGTAAGTATCTGTTGTATCGGGTTGGTGTGCGTTGTGTTCTTCGCGTTCTTCGTGTTCTTCCGCCTCTCCCTCTCTTTCCCCCTTTGATTCTTGGGTCATTCGCGAGATCGGGCCACAATTGGGGTCTTAGACCTCATCAAGTACGAAGAGGAGGCGGAAACCATTGATGAGATAATCTTTCGTAAGGACCTCTTTATTCTTTTCTTTTGTGACTCCGGCCTCTTCCGACTTGTGCTTCTGCTCGCGGAAAAAACTAATTATACTTTTCGCAGCGAGTCTTGGGTTTGAGTGGACGAAGGATGTCGCCCTCAAGAGAACTGAAGCATATGAGGAAGCGCAGAGCTCAATTGATAACCTCTTCGAAGCATGTCGCGGAGTCGCCAAATCGTTGTCTCTGAAGAGAGCCGGAACGACGGTGATCGATACCATGACCAAGCTTATGAGGCAGGTGCCGGAACTTATCAAAGATTGGCAGGAGTCTTCTGCTCGCGGAGTTGCTTCCCTCATGTTGGCGACGTGCAAGGCGTACTTCCCAACCATGAACTTCGCTGACGTCTCACGCGGAATCCCCAAAGGCACCAATATGAGGGCCCTTCTCGCGGAGACCCAAGGATATGATCGGCTTTTTGTCGGACGAGTTAACCACTCGTTTTGGTACAACAAGCATGATCTTCCCTCGGGGTTCTCTGACGCGGAAGATGAAGATGAGGAGGAGCTTCCCGAAGATGATTTTGCTGAGGAAGGCTCCGGGTCCAGCGCGGATCACGACGAAGAGGGCTCAGCGACGACTCGGGCGATGGCTCCGCTTATATTGCTTCGGATGAAGATCAATCCTCCGAGTAGGACCTGCGAGGCAGTTAAAACTGATGCATCATTTTGGCCCCGGAGTGGGTTTGTAATATAAATTCTTAAGTAGTTAGGGACGAAACAATCATGCATGGGCGGAAGATACTTATCCTACTATCCGTTTTAATATTATTTTGCATGTGTTGTTTCTTGAAAGCAAGTGCTGGTTTTATAGTTTCCGGCTTACCCACTTGACCTTCCGCGAGCCGGAAAACCTGTGCCGGAAACGCTCGCCAGCGGCGACGAAGCCCAATGGCGATCCGTCAATAACCGCGGAAACAAGCCCCCAGCGCAAGTGCCGGAAGTCGCTACCAGGAATCCGTGGGTTTGCAACAGAAAAAATTTCCGCCAGAAACTTAAGCTTACGTCCTAAAGGACGATTTTGAAAATCACAACTTGCATACACGCCTAGGCGGAAACATCCAGCTCTGCGGTTTTAGTCGGAAAACATACACGATCTAAAATGAACAAGTAAAGGAGGTAAAAGACTCAAGGAGTGAACCAGAAGCTTTATTTCATTGATCATGTATAAGTTACAAGGTATGTAATGCATAAAGCGCTAAGTGTGGAAAGGACGTAGCTGTGCTATGTTCAGGGACGATCTGTTTCATCATATATGTCACCGGATCCTCTCGTTTTCGTTTCCAGTGCCAATTGGCAGGTCTATCTTTTAGTTCCCGAAATCAACAAGGTAATAAGATCCGTTGTGTAGTACTTTGCTGATGACAAAGGTCCTTCCCATGGAGATTGCAACTTGTGATCTTTCACTGGCGAAGGCGGAGGACTAAGTCTCCGACCATGAATGAGCGGTTCCGAACTCGACGGCTATGATAACGCCGGAGCGTCTGCTGATAAATGGTGGAGCGTTGGTCAGCTAAATTCCGAGCTTCTTCGATCAGGTCCACAGATAGCTGTCGAGCCTCGTCAACAGTTTCTTCACTGTAGGCGGCTTCGCGGTGAATCATGGATGATGTCGGTGGGGAGCACGGCTTCGTATACCAGGAAGAAAGGAGTAAATCCGGTTGACTGTTAGGGTAGTTCGCAAACTCCACAGAACAGAGTCTAGTTCATCAGCCCAGCTCCGGCTGCGCGACGCAGCGATTCTTCAAGGCGAGGTTTGATTCCGGCTAGTATAAGACCATTGGCTCGTTCGACCTGACCGTTAGATTGTGGATGGGCCACGAGATGCAGGTCAAGCCGGATCCCAACTTCATCGCAGATAATCCTTGAGTTCTCCTTGCGCAAAGTTTGTGCCATTATACGTGATTATGCTGTGTGGGATGCCGAATCTCGTCACGAGGCTACAAACAAATTTTAGTGTCGTAGCACCATCGGCTTTTCTCACTGGCTTTGCGTCGATCCATTTACTGAACTTGTCAATAGCGACCAAGAGGTATTCATGACCACCAGGAGATGATTTCTTTAACTTACCAACCATATCGAGCCCCAGACCGCGAACGGCCAGGTGATAGGTATGGTCCTCAGCTCTTGGGTGGAGCGTTTGGTTGAGTAGCGTAGTACTGACAACCTCGGCAAGTTTTCACCAGCTTCTCAGCGTCTTCTTTAGCTGTTAGCCAGTAAAATCCTAACCGAAAAACTTTTGCAATGAGGGACCTGGGGGCGGCATGATGCCCGCAATCCCCTGCGTGGATCTCTCGGAGGATTTCAATGCCATCTTGATTAGAGACGCATTTGAGAAACACCCCGTTTGCACTTCTTTTGTAGAGCTGTCCATCAACAATTGTGTAGGATCTTGCTCGCCTGATGATCTGTCGTGCGTGGACCTCGTCCTCTGGCAGCTTTCGGTCGATGAGGTAATCCAGAAACGGCTGAGTCCAGGCCGGAATGACTGCCATCACTTCCTTAGCCGGAGACACTGCCATATCGGGATTTTCCGGGTTTGCGCCCTTCACTGAGGGTACTCGTAGATGCTCAAGGAAAATTCCAGGCGGAATTGGCTTCCTGCCGGATCCGAGCTTGGACAGCATGTCTGCTGCTGTGATCGTCTCCTCGACGTACTTGACTTCGTATCCGAGGAAGCACTTGGCGATCTCGTCAACTTCGTCTCTGTAAGCCGCCATGTGGAGTTTGGCATTCAGGTTCCGGCTACTTGTTGTGCCACCAGGTCGGATCTCCGCAGCATATGATGTGCTTGATCCCAATTTCCTTAGCGATGCGCAGACCGTGTAGTAGAGCCTCGTATTCCGCCATGTTGTTGGTAGCTTCAAAGTGAATCTGCGGAACGTCTGCGGTTCTTCTCCATAGGTGACTTCGGGGTAACTCCAGCCCCGAGCCTTGATGTTGCTTGGATCCGTCAAAGTGCATGACCCAAGCTTCGGTTCCCGGCACAGCGTGCCCTCCGGCGCTTCAGTCCAATCCGCGATGAAATCTGCTAGAACTTGAGACTTGATTGCCGTTCGGCTTCGTAGTTGATGTCAAAGGCAGATAATTCAATGCCCCATTTTGCTACGCGCCTGTTGCGTCGGAGTTGTTGATGATTGTTGCCAGGGGAGCCTTGCTCACCACTGTTATTGGGTGCTCCTGGAAGTAGTGTCTCAGCTTCCGGCTGCCTAGGAATACTCCATAGGCTAGCTTCTGAAAGTGAGGATATCTCTGTTTGGATTCCGCCAGGACTTCGCTATTGTAATAGCCTGGCCTCTGGACTCCGTGTTCATGTCCTTCTTCCTGTCGCACCACCACAATTACGAGGATGATGACTTTGTTGGTAGCTGCCATGTAGAGGAGCATAGGCTCTGACTCGGCTGGAGCTGCCAATATGGGTGGGGAGGAGAGTATGTTCTTCAGTCCCTGAAGTGCTTTATCTGCTTCTTCGTCCCAGACAAATTTGTCTGTTTTCTTCAGCAGCTTGTACAAAGGTAAGGCTTTCTCGCCAAGACGGCTAACAAACCGACTGATTGCGGCAACGCAACCAGTTAATCGTTGCACGTCTTTGAGACAAGTTGGCCTCTTGATGTTCAGGATAGCCTTGATTTTTCCGGGTTAACTTCAATGCCCCTGTGAGAAACAATGAAGCCAAGGAGTTTTCCTGCTGGTACGCCAAAGACGCACTTCAGCGGATTTAACATCATCTTGTACCGTCGGAGATTATCGAAGGTTTCCTTGAGGTCGCTGAGCAAGTCGGATCCCTTCCGGGTCATGACCGCGATGTCGTCGACGTAAGCGTGCACGTTCGGCCAATTTGGTCCTTGAGGCACCGCTGCATCGTACGTTGGTATGTGGCACCTGCGTTTTTCAAGCCAAAAGGCATAGTAACATAGCAGTAAGTGCCAAAGGGTGTGATGAAAGAGGTCGCCTTTTGGTCGACTCCTTCATCCGGATCGATGATGAATATGCGTCAAGAAAACACAGAAGTTCCGCCCCTGCCGTCGAATCAATGACTTGGTCAATGCGCGGCAAGGGAACGGATCCTTCGGACAATGCTTATTCAAGCCGGAGTAATCGATGCACATTCTTAGTATTTCAGAATCTTTTTTGGGTACAAGGACGGGGTTTGCGACCCAATCAGTATGGATAACTTCTACTACAAAACCTGCCTCTAGTAACTTTGCTAATTCCATTCCTATGGCGCGGCGCTTCTTATCTCCAAAGCGTCGCATAGCTTGCTTCACCGGTTTACCGGATTTATGTTGAGGTAGTGCTCGCGAGTTCCTTGGTACTCCGGACATGTCAGAAGGTTGCCATGCAAAGATATCCATATTAGCTCGGAGGAACTCGACGAGCGCGCTTTCTATTTGGGGTCCATGTTGGCTCCGACTGAAACCTGCTTGGAGCTGTCACCTTCAACGAGGTCATGCTTCTTGGTTTCTATCGCGGCCTTGAACGAGGTCTTCTGTTCGGAGATCTGCTTCTTGGTGGTCTGCATCTCGATTGGATCCACCGCGGCTCGTAGCCTCGCAGCTCCTCTCCAGATATGACAGATTCTGCAAAGGCGGCTTCGCCCTTCTCGCAGTCCCTTGCTTTCTTGTAATCTCCGGACACGGTGATCATGTTAGGACCCGGAATCTTGAGCTTGTTGTAGATGTAGCATGCCCTGGCGTGGAACTTGTGGTAGGTGGGCCTGCTGAAGATTACATGGTAGGAGCTCTTGAAGGGCACTACTTCAAACGTGATCATCTCTTCGCGGTAATTGTTAACATCGCCGAAGGCCACGGGAAGTTTGATGCTGCCCAGGGAGTTTGCCTTCTTACCCGGAACCACACCATGAAATTCAGTGGTGCTGTGTTTGAGCTGTTCCTTGGTGAGGTTCATCTTCTCCAGAGTCTCCAGGTACATGATGTTCAGGCTGGCTCCATCCATAAGGCATTTGGAGAAGTCATACCCGTCTATGCGGGGACTTACAACCGAGCGTAGCACTCTTTGGGGATGACGGCCGGGTGATCCGACTGTCAAAGGTACAGGCTTTCTCCGACCACTTGACATACTGCGGCACAGCCGGAACTGTGGCGTTCAAGAGCCGGAGCGCCGATTTCTCCAACGTATCGATAATTTCTTATGTTCCATGCTACTTTATTGATGATACCTACATGTTTTATGCACATTATATGTCATATTTATGCATTTTCTGGAACTAACCTATTAACAAGATGCCGAAGAGCCGATTGCTGTTTTTCTGCTGTTTTTGGTTTCAGAAATCCTAGTAAAGAAATATTCTCGGAATTGGACGAAACTTTCGCCCGGGGTCCTATTTTTGCACGAAGCTTCCGAGAAGACCGAAGACCTAACGAAGTGGGGCCACGAGGCGGCCAGGAGGGAGGCCGGCGCGGCCCAGGCCCCGGCCGCGCCGACCTGCCCTGGCCCTCGTGTGGCCCCCGCGTTGACCCTCCGCCTACTTAAAGCTTCGTCGCGAAACCCCCAGTGAGAGCCACGATACGGAAAACCTTACAGAGACGCCGCCGCCGCGAATCCCATCTCGGGGGATTCGGAGATCGCCTCCGGCACCCTGCCGGAGAGGGGATTCATCTCCCGGAGGACTCTACACCGCCATGGTCGCCTCCGGAGTGATGAGTGAGTAGTCCACCCCTGGACCATGGGTCCATAGCGGTAGCTAGATGGTCGTCTTCTCCTTGTTGTGCTTCATTGTTGGATCTTGTGAGCTGCCTAACATGATCAAGATCATCTATCTGTAATACTATATGTTGTGTTTGTCGGGATCCGATGGATAGAGAGTACTATGATTATGGTGATTATCAATCTATTGTTCATGTGTTGTTTATGATCTTGCATGCTCTCCGTTATTAGTAGAGGCTCTGGCCAAGTTTTTACTCTTAACTCCAAGAGAGTATTTATGCTCGATAGTGGGTTCATGCCTCCATTGAATCTAGGACAGTTGAGAAAGTTCTAAGGTTGTGGATGTCTTGTTGCCACTAGGGATAAAACATTGATGCTATGTCTAAGGATGTAGTTGTTGATTACATTACGCACCATACTTAATGCAATTGTCTGTTGCTTTGCAACTTAATACTGGAGGGGTTCGGATGATAACCTGAAGGTGGACTTTTTAGGCATAGATGCAGTTGGATGGCGGTCTATGTACTTTGTCGTAATGCCCAATTAAATCTCACTATATTTATCATATCATGTATATGCATTGTTATGCCTTTCTCTATTTGTCAATTGCCGACTATAATTTGTTCACCCAACATGCTTTTATCTTATGGGAGAGACACCTCTAGTGAACTGTGGACCCCGGTCCTATTCTTTACATAGCATACAATCTACTTGTTACTGTTTTCTTTGCAAACATCTTCCACTCGATACGTTTAATCCTTTGTTACAGCAAGCCGGTGAGATTGACAACCTCATTTTCGTTGGGGCAAAGTACTTGGGTGTGTTGTGCAGGTTCGCGTTGGCGCCGGAATCCCTGGTGTTGCGCCGCATCACATTTCGCGACCATCAACCTTCAACGTGCTTCTTGGCTCCCTCGGTTCGATTAAACCTTGGTTTCATACTGAGGAAAACTTGCCCTGTGCGCATCATACCTTCCTCTTGGGGTTCCCAACGGACGTGTACATCTACGCGCATCAAGCACTTTTTCTGGCGCCGTTGGGGAGATCAAGACACGCTGCAAGGGGAGTCTCCACTTCTCAATCTCTTTACTTTGTTATTGTCTTGCTTTATTTTATTTACTACTTTGTTTGCTGCACCTAAACAAAACACAAAAAAATTAGTTGCTAGTTTTACTTTATTTACTGTCTTGCTCTCTATATCAAAAACACAAAAAAATTAGTTACTTGCATTTAATTTATTTTGTTATCATGTCTAGTCCTGTACTTGTTTTTATTTTCACTAGTTAGGCTTAATGGAAAACAACAAAAAAATTAGAGATCTTTATGAACTTTATCTTGAATTAGGACATGATGTGTTTGAAGAGAAAATTAAAAAACCCATGGAACTTTGTTTGCAAAATAGTTGTAGCAATGTTATTAGCATGAACTCTTTGAACACCATTATTGCTAAAGCTATGGAAGAATTCAAGCTTGGGGAAGCTGGTTGTGATATTTTTAGTCCCCCAAGCATGGAGGAGAAAATTTACTTTGATGATACTTCACCTCCTATATATGATGCTTGCAATGATGAATATGATATTTTCATTCCACCTACTATTGAGGAGAAAATTAATTATGATTATAATGTGCCTCCTATATATGATGATTATGGTGATGAGAATAATAGTGATAGCTATTTTGTTGAATTTGCTCCCACTACAACTAATAAAATTGATTATGCTTATGTGGAGAGTAATAATTTTATGCATGTGGCTCATGACAAGAATGTTTTATGTGATAGTTATATTGTTGAGTTTGTTCATGATGCTACTGAAAGTTATTATGAGAGAGGGAAACATGGTTATATGCATCTTAATAATATTAAGTTTCCCCTCTTTATGTTGAGAATCTTGAAATTGCACTTGTGTTGCTTTGATATGCTTGCCACTTTGTTCTTCATGAATTTATTTGTGTACAAGATTAATTTTCATAGGAAGTGGGTTAGGCTTAAATGTGTATTGAATTTGCTTCTTGATGCTCTCTTTTGCTTCAACTCTTATTTCTTGCAAGACTATCATTGAAATTACTGAGCCCATCTTAATGGCTATAAAGAAAGAACTTCTTGGGAGATAACCCATATTTTTACTACAGTACTTTGTTTTATATTTGAGTCTTGGAAGTTGTTTACTACTGTAGCAACCTCTCCTTATCATGTTTTTGTGCCAAGTAAAGTTTCTATGTCAAAGTTGATGTTATATTTGGGATCGCTGCGCAGAAACAGCATTGCTGTCTGTCACGAATCTGGGCACAATTCTCTGTAGGAAATTCGAAAAAATCTGCCAATTTACGAGCGTGATCCTCAGATATGTACGCAACTTTCATTAGTTTTGAGTTTTTCCATTTGAGCAAGTCTGGTGCCATTTCTAAATTCGTCTTTACGGACTGTTCTGTTTTTGACAGATTCTGCCTTTTATTTCGCATTGCCTCTTTTGCTATGTTGGATTTATTTCTTTGATCCACTAATGTCCAGTAGCATTATGCAATGTCCAGAAGTGAAAATAATGATTGTGTCACCTCTGAATGAGTGAATTATTAATGATACACTAACCCTCTAATGAGTTTGCTTGAAGTTTGGTGTGAAGGAAGTTTTCAAGGGTCAAGAGAGGAGAATGATATACTATGATCAAGAGGAGTGAAAGCTCTAAGCTTGGGGATGCCCCCGTGGTTCACCCCTGCATATTTTAAGAAGACTCAAGCGTCTAAGCTTGGGGATGCCCAAGGCATCCCCTTCTTCATCGACAACATCATCAGGTTCCTCCCCTGAAACTATATTTTTATTCAATCACATCTTGTGTTCTTTACTTGGAGCGTCGGTTTGTTTTCGTTTTGTTTTCGTTTGAATAAGATGGATCCTAGCATTCACTTTGTGGAGAGAGACACGCTCCGCTGTTGCATATGGACACATGTGTCCTTAGGCTTTACTCATAATGTTCAAGGCGAAGTTTCTTCTTCGTTAAATTGTTATATGGTTGGAATTGGAAAATGCTACATGTAGTAATTCTAAAATGTCTTGGATAATGTGATACTTGGCAATTGTTGTGCTCATGTTTAAGCTCTTGCATCATATACTTTGCACCCATTAATGAAGAAATACATAGAGCTTGCTAAAATTTGATTTGCATATTTGGTTTCTCTAAGGTCTAGATAATATCTAGTATTGAGTTTTGAACAACAAGGAAGACAGTGTAGAGTCTTATAATGTTTACAATATGTCTTTTATGTGAGTTTTGCTGCACCTGTTCATCCTTGAGTTTGCTTCAAATAACCTTGCTAGCCTAAACCTTGTATCGAGAGGGAATACTTCTCATGCATCCAAAATCCTTGAGCCAACTACTATGCCATTTGTGTCCACCATACCTACCTACTACATGGTATTTCTCCGCCATTCCAAAGTAAATTGCTTGAGTGCTACCTTTAAAATTCCATCATTCACCTTTGCAATATATAGCTCATGGGACAAAATAGCCTTAAAAACTATCGTAGTATTGAATATGTACTTATGCACTTTATATTTTATTAAGTTGCTCATTGTGCGATAACCATGCTTAGGGAACGCCATCAACTATTGTTGAATATCATGTGAGTTGCTATGCATGTCCGTCTTGTCTGAAGGTCTATCATTTTAGTGGTTGGAGCATGCAAAATTGTTAGAGAAGAACATTGGGCCGCTAACTAAAGCCATGAATCATGGTGGAAGTTTGTTTTGGACATATATCCTCAATCTCATATGAGAACAATAATCATTGCTACATGCTTATGCATTTAAGAGGAGTCCATTATCTGTTGTCCATGTTGTTCAGGTATGGATGTCTAAGTTGAGAATAATCAAAGCGAGAAATCCGAAATGCGATCATTCTCCTTAGACCTTTGTACGAGCATGGAGGTACCTTTGTGACACTTGGTTGAAACATGGCATGCAAGATCCGGTAGTCCAAGTTAAGTAGGACGAGGTGCGGGCACTATTAGTATACTATGCATTGCAACTTGTAAGATATAATTTTCATAACTCATATGCTTTATTACTACCGTTGACAAAATTGTTTCATGTTTTCAAAATAAAAGCTCTAGCACAAATACAGCAATCGATGCTTTCCTCTTTGAAGGACCATTCTTTTACTTTTATTGTTGAGTCAGTTTACCTATCTCCTTCCACCTTAAGAAGCAAACATGTGTGTGCATTGATTCCTACATACTTGCATATTGCACTTATTATACTACTTTATGTTGACAATATCCATGAAGATATACATGTTATAAGTTGAAAGCAACGCTGAAACTTAATCTTCTTATGTGTTGCTTCAACACCTTTACTTTGATTTATTGCTTTATGAGTTAACTCTTATGCGAGACTTATTGATGCTTGTCTTGAAGTACTATTCATGAAAAGTCTTTGCTTTATGATTCAGTTGTTTACTCATGTCATTACTTTTGTTTTGATCGCTGCATTCATTACATATGTTTACAAATAGTATGATCAAGATTATGATGGCATGTCACTTCAGAAATTATCTTTGTTATCGTTTTACAGACGAGAAAACTAAGCCAGGGATGCTGATACGTCTCCAACGTATCGATAATTTCTTATGTTCCATGCTACTTTATTGATGATACCTACATGTTTTATGCACATTATATGTCATATTTATGCATTTTCTGGAACTAACCTATTAACAAGATGCCGAAGACGATTCTTTGTTTCTGTTTTTTGGTTTCAGAAATCCTAGTAAAGAAATATTCTCGGATTGGACGAAACTTTCGCCCGGGGTCCTATTTTGCACGAAGCTTCCGGAAGACCGAAGACCTAACGAAGTGGGGCCACGAGGCGGCTAGGAGGAGGCGGCGCAGCCCGGGCCTGGCGCGCCGGCTTTGCCTGGGCCTCGTGTGCCCCCGCGTTGACCCTCCGCCTACTTAAAGCTCCGTCGCCACGACCCCCCCGAGACCACGATACGGAAAACCTTACGAGAGACGCCGCGCCGCGAGTCCCATCTCGGGGATTCTGGAGATCGCCTCGGCACCCTGCCAGAGGATTCATCTCCGGAGGACTCTACACCGCCATGGTCGCCTCAGGAGTGATGAGTGAGTAGTCCACCCTGGACCATGGGTCCATAGCGAGTAGATGGTCGTCTTCTCCTTGTTGTGCTTCATTGTTGGATCTTGTGAGCTGCCTAACATGATCAAGATCATCTATCTGTAATACTATATGTTGTGTTTGTCGGGATCCGATGGATAGAGAGTACTATGATTATGGTGATTATCAATCTATTGTTCATGTGTTGTTTATGATCTTGCATGCTCTCCGTTATTAGTAGAGGCTCTGGCCAAGTTTTTACTCTTAACTCCAAGAGGGAGTATTTATGCTCGATAGTGGGTTCATGCCTCCATTGAATCTGGGACTGACAGAAAGTTCTAAGGTTGTGGATGTCTTAATGCCACTAGGGATAAAACATTGATGCTATGTCTAAGGATGTAGTTGTTGATTACATTACGCACCATACTTAATGCAATTGTGTGTTGCTTTGCAACTGAAGGGGTTCGGATGATAACCTGAAGGTGGACTTTTTAGGCATAGATGCGGTTGGATGGCGGTCTATGTACTTTGTCGTAATGCCCAATTAAATCTCACTATATTTATCATATCATGTATATGCATTGTTATGCCTTTCTCTATTTGTCAATTGCCGACTATAATTTGTTCACCCAACATGCTTTTATCTTATGGGAGAGACACCTCTAGTGAACTGTGGACCCAGGTCCTATTCTTTACATAGCATACAATCTACTTGTTTCTTGTTTTCTTTGCAAACATCTTCCACTCGATACGTTTAATCCTTTGTTACAGCAAGCCGGTGAGATTGACAACCTCACACATTTCGTTGGGGCAAAGTACTTAGGTTGTGTTGTGCAGGTTCGCGTTGGCGCCGAATCCCTGGTGTTACGCCGCATCACATTTCGCGACCATCAACCTTCGTGCTTCTTGGCTCCTTTGGTTCGATTAAACCTTGGTTTCATACTGAGGGAAAACTTGCCACTGTGCGCATCATACCTTCCTCTTGGGGTTCCCAACGGACGTGTACATCTACGCGCATCATTGACCCACTTGCAGTTGCGATTGGTGTGAGTGGATTTGCCCGTAGCCGGATCTAGATGAGCCAGGCACGGCATATCCCTGTATTCTTCGTACGTTTGGGAGCGCGGGATCCGGCTGCGGTGACCTCATCAGCGCGCTGCTGGCCCTGCCTGCTCCGCCTCCAAGTCCGCGGCCTCTTCCTCCTCCCTGAACCTCCGCGTTGGAACGTCATGGCGACCATGTCGGATCCTCTCTGGTCTTCAGGGGGTTTCTTCCGCTTGTTGTTGTTCTTGACGCCGTTGTCACGGTTTTTCTTTTGTTGGTGCGGGGGTATGGCTGTAGCTGCGAGATCTCGCCTCGTCGTCATCGGCGGCATTGTGATCACTAGCGATGTTTATCATCTCGTCAAGAGTGAGCTTGTTCGCATTCACCGGGCAAGTAAGCTTGTGGCGTAGCAGCCCCCATGTTGCAAACCACCAATGAAGGCGTGCATTGTTGTGCGGTTATCTACGTTCTCGCACTCGTTTCGGTCGCCAACCATCGGGTGAGGAAACTTCTGGATGTTTCACCCTTCTTCGATGCAAGCTTGAAGGTCGCTGGTGGTGGCCGGTCTCTTGTAGGTGCCCCGAAGTGGTTCTCGAAAGCCTTCTTCGGGTCAAACCAAAGATGGTGTTTTCCTCGAGGTCGTTGAGCCAAACTCGAGCTGGACCAATAAGGTACAACTGGAGCATGCGGCAGGCTATATTCGGGGTTCCTCCGGCAAAGGTTACTGCATTGTAGTAATCCTCAATCCAGGTATCCGGCCTCTCGCTGCCATCGTAATGCTTCAGGTTTCCGGGTAGCTTAAGGTTCAAGCTTCTTGGCTTTGGTTCCTCTCGGATCATCCGGCTAAAGCACTTTGGACCAATGTAGTCGGATCTGTACTCGTTGAGGCGTTCCCGAGCGTCGCGAGGACCACCGCCGGGTGACTTTGAGCGGGACGGGATCTTCGGCCTCCGCCTCCACCTCGCCTCCAGGTGGTGGCGAGGAGTCTGCGAGGGGCCATGCAGATGATCTTCCGCCTTCGGACTCTCGGTGCTGCTCCCGCGGCTGGCTCCGGCTTCGGTGACTCCCTTCCTCTTGGTGGTGGTCGTCTCCGTCGTTCCGGCTCCTGCGAGGCTCAGGCGCGCGTTCTTCGTTCCGGCTCCTCCTAGGTTCAGGCTCGCGCCCTTGGCTTCTGCGAGGCTCAGGCTCGCGTTCTTGATTCCGACGAGGCTCGGGCTCGCGGTCTTGGTTCCGGCTCTGCGTGGCTCGGCGTACGCTCCCTGCTCCTGTTCCTAGGAGGCGGCATGTTGTCGCGGATGTTGATTCCACGGCCCATGGGGCCTGGTGTTTCCGGCGAGGACTGCGACGTCGAGGGGGTAGCGGAGGACGTGAAGCTCGGGGTGGTGGTGATGGAACACGATACTTGTCTCTGCCAATATACATCGGGTCCTTTCCTTTTGCCGGATTTTTCGGGGTTGAATCCGAGGAGCACCGGGTGGATTCGGATGTTCTCGACTTTCCTCCTGCGCTCGTGGATCCGGTGCGCGACTCGCCATCACGATGTTGACTTCTTTGGGCGTCCTTTTGCGCGGTGGATATGCGGTGATCCGAGTTGGATTCCAACCTGCGCGAAGTATCTTCCTTGCTCTGTTGTTCTGCATTTTGAAGCAACGAGCTTCCGGACGTAGTTGATGTCAATCTCCTCGTCCTTCTTTTTAGGAGCTCCGCGGCCTTCTTCATGTTGTCCTTTGGAGTTGCGAGCGGCTGCTGCTCTGTGGGTGTTGCAAAGGTAATCTTGTGGGGAAGGATGGCTTCTCGCCTAATTCTAGCTTCTTCCTCCTGAACAAATTTCACCTTGGCCTCCCAGTGCTTCTCCAGTTGCCTGACCTTTTCAAGGGATTCATCGACCTCGCGATCCTTCTTCTGAAAGTGGACCACAAAGTTTGCAGCTTCTGTCCTTTCTTCCAGCATCGCAGCTGCGGTGCTGGCAAACTTCTTGGCAGTAGCCAGCATTTCTTTCCTTGTGGCTTCTAGGGACTCTAGGTATGCGGCGTTGTCAGGTGTTATTGGTTTGTTGAGGACATCCGACTGCGCGACTAAATCCATGCGTGCTTGCTCGACCATCTCTTCTGGGGACAGGACCTCCTTATGCGGTCGTTCCCGTGTTAACGGAGACCTTACGTTGGATGGCCCTGGATCGGAGTTGGAGTCTTCATCTTCCGTTTCTGCTGATCCAGCGGTGCCACAGTCGCGAGGACCTGCATGGGCTGGGCGGATTCTGCGTCAGCTTGTTCTCCGCCTCCGAGCTCTTCTAGCTTGCGGTTAAACTCTTCCGTGTTCATGGACGAGGCACCGTCAGCTTCTTCCCCGATCTGGAGCTCTTTCGTCAAGCGGTTGTATTCCTCGTGCCTATTGAGGAGGCATCGTCGGAATTTGGGCTTAGGTTGCCGAGGATTGATTCCTTGGGGTTTCGGCTTCCTCTTGTCCCGGAGTGTCGCTGTCTCCGACAGCCTCTTGCTGATCCGGAGCGTCGTCGTTTCGGTGCCTCAACCTGCAAGGGATCGGCTTCGTCCTCATGGAGGGCGTCTCCTGCGGTATGGGAAGTGCACGCAGTGACACCTTTGCTTCTCTAACACCTGACCAGCGGATCTGCATTGGTCTTCCGTTTCTCCTGCTCAAGGGCGGATTGGGTGGGCTTTGATTTTTCAGATCTAAGGCGGAATCTTCCTTAGAAAACCTGCGACTCAGATCGGATCTTCGCGACGGCGTCCAGCTCAGCGGCGGACGCGTCGGCGTTACCGGTGCGTTTCCGTCGGAATCGACGGTCTCGCCGATGAAGATGTGGATGCCGCCGATTGGGACGATGGAGAGCTTGACGGGGTTTGACCTAGCCGGAATCGTCCGGAGGGACGATCGGAAAAATTCCGGCGTAGAGTACACGCCCCACAGCGATCGAGTCGTCGTAGCTTCCCCCGGAGCCCTCCGAGTTCCGGCCTCCGCTCTCCGGGCCCCACGGTGGGCGCCCAACTGTCGTTGCCCTCGACGGTACCCGGAGGAGGGATCCTCACGAGGGGAAAGAAGTAGGGAGCCATAGGGCGGAGTGCACACGGAGACGGTGGTACGCGAGTTACCCGCTAGGAACACCGCACGATGACAGGCCCTCTGCCTTGTCTGGAATTATACGGGCGCTTGCGTGTTGTTACAATGGTTGTGGTTGTGCCTCTAGGGCTCCGGGATCCGGCTTATATAGACGCACGGATTTAGGGTGTACATGGAGAGTCCTTGCCGGATTACAGATTGCCTAAACTACGGTACAATATCTTGCCGTGCACGTCAAGGATCCGCCTTCCATATACGTCGTCTTGATCCGGGTTCCTAATGGGCCTCCACGGATCCGGGTTCCTCCAAAGGTCGGTACGGATCCGGCATACGATCCTGGCCGGACTTCATCCTCACGATCAACAACAACTGGGCCGCCCGATGGGCCACATGCCACCATCACCGTCTATGGGCCACCGGGGCTTGGGATCTAGGCACTATCGATGGTACACCCATGAAGTATACCCACAACAGCGCAGCTGGTGCATCTCCCTTACCTAGCTGGGACTTGGGTGATTCCAGGGCCGGGGCGCGCCACCCCGCTCGGGCGGCCACGCACATGGGCTAGGTGCGTAAGCCCCTTAGGGCTAGCTGGGCAACCCATGAAGGGGAAACCCTAGGGACCACCAAACTGCTCCGGTGTCCTAAGGCCTTGCGGGAGGGGCAAGGCTGACCGCACCCCACCCTTGCCCCTATATAAAGAGGGGAGGGGCAAGGGCGCCGGTCACCTCTTTCCCTCCCTCTCCACCACTGCTCCAGAAGCCTTGCAGAATGAGGAGATGACATCAAGCCATAGGTGTGCACATTTTGAAGGTGTCACTGTCGTTTGTGCGGTGCTTGATTGGATTGGATCGCGAAGAAAGTATGACTACGCCGGTCACGTTCTAACAAATGTTTCCACTTCCGATCTATAAGGGTATGTAGTTGTGCACTCTCACTCTCGTTTGTTTTGCATCTTATTGATTGGATCTTAGGTCTCGTAGAACAAATCTTGATTTTTGTTTGTATTCATAGTTTTGTTTTTGTTTTCTATGCTATAGCTTGACCAGCCAATCCTGTATCATCCGAGTAGGACGAGGGGAAAGGTTCTCGGTGGAACAGGGCGACGAAGGTCTCTATCGACACAGTAGTAGCCTAAAACCCTAGTTTCCTAGGTCGTCGTTTTTTTAGCACTTACGATGGACAAGGATTTTGTGCACATGGGCTCCCTTCACTTTTGAATTTTTGAAAATTTCAGATTCTCATATTTCTCTGCTTTCAAGAATTATGACATTAAATATATAGATAGATGTGTATACGAGGATTGGAATCAAAAAGTCCCGTCAAAAAATACGTTATATTTTGGGAGATGCAAAAAAGATAAATTTCTGACAAGCTGACAAAATATACGTACAATTGTACTACTATTTATAGTCAGAAATTTGTCTTTTTTGTATTTTCAAAATACAAAGTATTTTTAATGGGACTTTTTTGTCTAAATCTATCTACATATTTAATGCCATAATTTTTGAAAACATAAAAGAGCGAGATTTTAAAAAAATTCAAAAATCCAAAAGTCCAATGAGGACATGTGCTCATGTGCACGTGGCACTTTCCGCACTTTTTTTTTTGAGACTAAGTAGTGTGATTAGTGAATCACACTGGGGATACAAACGCCCACCGGGGGCGCCAACAGCCAAACATGGCGACCGTGCTCTAAGAGCACACTACTTCTAGCTAGGTTGTGAGCTTCCTTATTCGACACCCTACACTCATGGACAACGACCACCTCGTCAAGCTCTCGAGCCGTCTCCTTGAACTCCCGCACAACATGTGCGTAAACTCCCATGGTGCCCTGGTTCATACTTCGCACCACGTTCAGGCAATCGCTCGCCACTCGAATCCTTCGAGTGTTTATATCCTGTGCTAGGGAGAGCGCCTCCCGGCATGCAAGAGCCTCCAGAGTCTCAGCGTCTGTCTTCCTCGGTAGCACCACCGCCGAGGCTCCGCAGAACACTCCCTCCACATTCCGTGCCACCGCAGCCACTGCACCGAGGCCCGTGTTTTTGCTGACTGCGGCATCCACGTTAATCTTCATCACCCCCGCCGGAGGGGGTATCCACCGTGGCGCCCTGCCACCGTCGCCAGGGGCCGTCCGCCGTGGTTGGTGGGCGTAGGCCTGCCCCAGGTCTGCCACATACCGCTCCACGAACAAGTGAACGGACATCGGGCTTCTGAACTCCTGCTCGTGTATGGCCTTACGTCTTGCGTGCCAGATGGACCACAAAGTGACAAAGACGGTGGTCTGATCCGTATGCGATAGTGTAGCCATTAGGACTGAGAGCCAGTCCCGTGCCTTCTCTTCCCTAGAGCACATCAGATGCTCCATAACATTCTCGTCTGCTAGGGCCCATACTGCCCTAGCCATCGAGCAGTCCAGCAGTGCGTGGCGCCATGAGTCCTGAGCCCCGCATAGCTGGCAGCGATCATCATCGGCCATGTTGCGGCGATGACGGATATCATTCGTCGGCACAGATTGCTTTGCCAATCGCCACAGAAACATCCGTACCTTCGATGGAACTGGTGTACGCCAGAGCATCCTCTACTCCTTTTTCTGCTGCGGCAGCATCCGAGGTTGCGGCGGTGCCCTC
The DNA here is from genome assembly GCA_030979885.1 of Lolium multiflorum. Lineage (NCBI taxonomy): Eukaryota > Viridiplantae > Streptophyta > Magnoliopsida > Poales > Poaceae > Lolium > Lolium multiflorum. The sequence continues at coordinate 180,722,845 of CM061749.1, read as the reverse complement.
CAGCCAAGCTGATCTCCTCTCTTTTGTTGCTATGAGCATCTTGTACGCCGATCGCACCGTAAACACACCCCGGCGATCGTAGTGCCACGCCCAGAAGTCCTCATGACGCCTGGTACTCAGCGGGATCTGTAGAATCAGCTCCACATCCATCGGCAGAAAATGACGCCGGAGTTCCTCCTCCCTCCAAGTGGCTGTGCTCGAGTCCAGAAGCTCTGACACTCGCGCTGGAGGGTTCTCCGTATCGGGCGTAATGCATCCATATGGTCTGAGCATGCAATCACGCGGGAGCCATTGCTCCGTCCACGGGTTTGTTGCCTCCCCGTCGCCGATCCGTTTTACCAGGCCCTGTTTGAGAACTTGAAGGCCTTCATGGATTGCCTTCCAGACCTGGGACGCCGACGCAAACACCACGGATTCCAGTAGGCCCGAGTTCGGAAAGTACTTTGCTTTGAGTACCCGTGAGCTCAACGATCCGGGGTTTTGCAGAATGCGCCATCCTTGTCTTGCCAAAAGGGCTAGATTGAACAGTTCGATGTCCCTGAACCCCAATCCGCCCATGTGTTTTGGTTTGCACATCTCCTTCCATGACACCCAGCTTGGCTTCCGTTCGCCCTCACGGCACCCCCACCAGAACTTGCGTATCATAGTATTTATGCACTGGCACAACCCCTTTGGCAATTTGAAACATGCCATTGAGAATATGGGGATTGCCTGTACAACAGACTTGATCATCACATCCTTTCCTCCTGCTGACAGCAGTCTCTCCAACCACCCCTGTATGCGGCTCCATATGCGGTCCTTGATATACTTGAACGCCCCCATCTTGGACCGCCCCACATCCGAGGGCATCCCCAAATATTTTTCATTGAGTGTCTCGCAATGCACATCGAGCACATTCTTCACACTCTCCTTCACGCTTCCCGGACATCCTTTACTGAAGAAGATAGAGGATTTGTCCCGGTTAATACGTTGTCCCGAAGCCATACAATAGAGATCCAACAGCTGCTGAACTCTATCCGCTGTCTCTGTGTCCGCCTTGAAAAGCAACAGGCTGTCATCCGCAAAAAGGAGGTGACTGACCGCCGGAGCCGACGGCGCCACCATTAATCCATGGAGCTCTGATGATAAACTGTGATGTTTTAAGAGGCACGAAAGGCCCTCTGCTGCCAACAAGAACAGGTACGGCGATATTGGGTCCCCTTGACGGACCCCTCTGGTCAGAAGGAACTGTGGTAGCCTCCCCCCATTGAATAAAACCTGGAACGAGACGGTTGTGACGAGTCTCATTACCATCCTCACCCATAAGCTGTGGAAACCCAGCTTGAGCATCACTGCCTCCAAATATCTCCACTCAAGCCGGTCGTACGCCTTCCGCATGTCCAGCTTGAGCGCACAAAATCTGTTCTTCTTTGCCCGGTTCCGCTTCATGAAATGCAAGCACTCATATGCGGTAATGATGTTGTCCGTGATCAGCCTCCCTGGGACGAAAGCGGGTTGCTCTTCCGCAATAATCTCAGGTAAACAAACTTTCAGCCTGTTGGCCATGACCTTCGATGCTATCTTAAAGATCACATTGCATAGGCTGATTGGCCTAAACTGCCCCAATTCTTCTGGGCTGGCTACTTTCGGAATTAGCACCAGAAAGGTCTGGTTTATTCCCCTGATGTCATCTCTCCCCTCCAGTACACGCAAAACTGCTAGGGTCACCTCTTCCCCACATAGCTCCCAATGGGTTTGAAAAAAATGTGCTGGGAAGCCATCTGGTCCAGGAGCCTTTGTGGGAAACATTTGGAAAAGGGCGATTTTCACTTCGTCAGCCCGTATTGGTTTCATCAATTGATCATTCATCTCTGCTGTCACCTTTTGGGGTATTGATGTCTACGGGTGCTTCTATTCTTGTAGACAGTGTTGGGCCTCCAAGAGCAGAGGTTTGTAGAACAGCAGCAAGTTTCCCTTAAGTGGATTACCCAAGGTTTATCGAACTCGGGGAGGAAGAGGTCAAAGATATCCCTCTCAAGCAACCACAACCACAAAGCAAGAAGTCTCTTGTGTCCCCAACACACCTAATAGGTGCACTAGTTAGAAGAGATAGTGAAATACAAGTGGTATGAATGAATATGAGCAGTAGTATGGCGCCAGAAAAGTGCTTGGCGTGCGGTTGATGGTAGTAATATTGCGGGAAGTAAACATGCGGTAGTGCAGAGTATTTAGGAACAAGGCCTAGGGATTACACTTTCACAGTGGACACTCTCAACATTGATCACATAACGATAGATAATACATACTCTACACTTTTGTTGGATGATGAACACATTGCGTAGGATTACACGAACCCTCAATGCCGGAGTTAACAAGCTCCACAATAATGCTCATGTTTAAGTAACCTTAAGTGTAAGATAGATCAAAACGACTAAACCAAGTACTAGCATAGCATGCACATTGTCACCTTCATGCATATGTAGGAGGAATAGATCACATCAATATTATCATAGCAATAGTTAACCGCAATCTACAAGAGATCATGATCATAGCATAAACCAAGTACTAACACGGCGCCACACTGTCACCTTTACACACGTGCAGGAGGAATAGAACTACTTTAATAACTTTGCTAGAGTAGCACATAGATAGTAGTGATACAAAACTCATATGAATCTCAATCATGTAAAGCAGCTCATGAGATCATTGTATTGAGGTACAGGAGAAATTAACCACATAGCTACCGGCCCGAGCTATGGAGAACTACTCCCTCTCATGGAGCCGGCGGTGATGAAGATGGCGGTGGAGATGGCGGCGGTGTCGATGGAGAAGCCCGGGGCCTTCGCTCCGGCAGGGTGCCGGACGAGACTCTGTCCCCCGGATCTTGGCTTCGCGATGGCGGCTGGAAGGTTTCTCGTGTGGCTTCTATCGAGGTTTTAGGTCGGGGACCTTTATATAGGCGGCGTCGGTGTGGCGAGGGGGTGGGCGGCGCGGGCCAACCCTAGACGCGCCGGCCTCCAGTGAGCTGTGGCCCCCTAAGTCCTTCGGGTGTTGGCTTCGTGGAAAAATAGGAACCCAGGCGTTGATTTCGTCCGATTAAATATTTCGTTACTAGGATTTCGAAACCAAAACAGCAGAAAAACAACTGCACTTCGGCATCTTGTTAATAGGTTAGTTCAGAAAATGCGTAAATACGACATATAATGTGCATAAAACATGTAGGTATCATCAATAAAGTAGCATGGAACATAAGAAATTATCGATACGTTGGAAACGTATCAGCATCTAAGCTTAGTTACGCTCGTCCGAGCAGGTAAAACGATAACAAAGATAATTTCTTAAGTGACATGCCATCATAACCTTGATTATACTATGTAGCATGAGATGAATGCAGCGATCAAAACAATGGTAATGACATGAGTAAACAATGAATCATAAAGCAAAGACTTTTCATGAATAGTACTTCAAGACAAGCATCAATAAGTCTTGCATAAGAGTTAGCTCATAAAGCAATAAATCAAAGTAAAGGTGTTGAAGCAACACAAAGGAAGATTAAGTTTAGCGGTTGCTTTCAACTTGTATATATGTATATCTCATGGATAATTGTCAACATAGAGCAATATAACAAATGCAATATGCAAGTATGTAAGAATCAACAGTTCACTCAAGTGTTTGCTTCTTGAGGTGGAGAGAGATAGGTAAGACTCGACTCAACATAGTAAAAGAATGGTCCTTCAATGAGGAAAGCATCGATTGCTGTATTTGTGCTAGAGCTTTTATTTTGAAAACATGAAACAATTTTGTCAACGGTAGTAATAAAGCATATGAGTTATGAAAATTATATCTTACAAGTTGCAAGCCTCATGCATAGTATACTAATAGTGCCCGCACCTCGTCCTACTTAGCTTGGACTACAGGATCTTTGCATGCCATGTTTCAACCAAGTGTCACAAAGGGGTACCTCCATGCCGCCTGTACAAAGGTCTAAGGAGAATGCTCGCATTTCGGATTCTCGCTTTTGATTATTCTCAACTTAGACATCCATACACGGGACAACATGGACAAGAGATAATGGACTCCTCTTAAATGCATAAGCATGTAGCAAAGTTATTATTCTCATATGAGATTGAGGATATATGTCCAAAACTGAAACTTCAACCATGGTTCATGGCTTGTTGAAGCCCAATGTTCTTCTCTAACAATTTTGCATGCTCCAACACTAAAATGATAGACCTTGAGACAAGACGGACATGCATAGCAACTCACATGATATTCAACAATAGTTGATGCGTTCCCCGAAGCATGGTTATCGCACAACAAGCAACTTAATAAAATATAAAGTGCATAAGTACATATTCAATACTACGATAGTTTTAAGGCTATTTTGTCCATGAGCTATATATTGCAAAGGTGAATGATGGAATTTTAAAGGTAGCACTCAAGCAATTTACTTTGGAATGGCGGAGAAATACCATGTAGTAGGTAGGTATGGTGGACACAAATGGCATAGTAGTTGGCTCAAGGATTTTGGATGCATGAGAAGTATTCCCTCTCGATACAAGGTTTAGGCTAGCAAGGTTATTTGAAGCAAACTCAAGGATGAACAAGTGCAGCAAAACTCACATAAAAGACATATTGTAAACATTATAAGACTCTACACCGTCTTCCTTGTTGTTCAAAACTCAATACTAGATATTATCTAGACCTTAGAGAAACCAAATATGCAAATCAAATTTTAGCAAGCTCATGTATTTCTTCATTAATGGGTGCAAAGCATATGATGCAAGAGCTTAAACATGAGCACAACAATTGCCAAGTATCACATTACCCAAGACATTATAGCAATTACTACATGTGCATTTTCCAATTCCAACCATATAACAATTTAACGAAGAAGAAACGCCATGAATATTATGAGCTAAGAACACATGTGTTCATACGGACCAGCGGAGCGTGTCTCTCTCCACACAAGGATGAACTTATTCAGAGAACTAAGATAACAAAACAAACAAAAAAAAAGCACACAGGACGCCCAAGTAAAGTACATAAGATGTGACGAATAAAAATATTTTCACTAGGACGATAAGTTGTCGATGAAGAAGCCTTGGGCATCCCTGGCTTAGATGCTTGAGTCTTCTTAAAATATGCAGGGATGAACCGGGCATCCCCAAGCTTAGACCTTTCACTCTTCTCGATCACATTATATCACCTCTTCTATTGACCCTTGAAAACTTCTTCACACCAAAGCAAACTCATTAGAGGGTTAGTGCATAATCAAAAATTCACATGTTCAGAGGTGACACAATCATTCTTAACACTTCTGGACATTGCACAAACTTCTGAAAGTTAATGGAACAAAAACATTCAATTAAAAAAAGCAATGCGAAATAAGGCAGAATCTGTCAAAAACAGAACAGTCCGTAAAGACGAATTTAAAGATGGCACCAGACTTGCTCAAATGGAAAAACTCAAAACTAATGAAAGTTGCGTACATATCGAGGATCACGCTCGTAAATTGGCAGATTTTTCGAATTTTCTACAGAACTGCCAGATTCGTGACAGTGACAATCTTGTTTACGCGACGATCAAATATAACATCAACTTTGACATAGAAACTTTACTTGGCACAAAAACATGATAAGGAGGAGAGGTTGCATAGTACAACTTCAAGACTCAAATATAAAACAAAATGCTGTAGTAACTGGATGATTAACCCAAAGTTCTTTCTTTATAGCCTAAGATGGGCTCGCTAATTTTTATGCTCGCAAGAAAATGAAGTTGAAGCAAAGAAGGCATCAAGACAGAATTCAACACTTTAATCTAACATGCTTCCTATGGAATCTTGAAATAAACAAGTTCATGCAAAGTAACAAGCATAGGAAGATAAAACAAGTGTAGCTAAAAAATTTCGGCACATAGAGAGGTGTTTTAGTAACATGAAATTTTTTACAACCATATTTCCTCTCTCATAATAACTTTTAGTAGCATCATGAGCAAACTCAACAATATAACTATCAAATGAAACATTCTTATCATGAGTCTCATGCATAAAATTATTACTACTCCCAACATAAGCATAATCAATTTTATTAGTTGTAGTGGGAGCAAATTCAACAAAGTAGCTATCAAATATAGGAGGCATATTGTAATCATAATCAAATTTCTCCTCCATAACAGGTGGTAACAAAAGACTACTATCATTATAATCATCATCATAAATGGGAGGCAAAGTATCATCAAAGTAAATTTCTCAATGGGGACTAAAAATATCATGCTCATCAAAGCCAGCTTCCCCAAGCTTAGAATTTTTCATATCATTAACAACAATAGTGTTCAAAGCATTCATATTAATATGTTCCATGGGTTTTTAATTTTATCAAACCATCATGTCTTAAATCAGGAAATAGAATAAGAAGCTCATTGTTGTCCAGTACCTAACTAGTGTAAACAAGAACCAAATGTAAAATAGAGTCTAAAGGAAATAGCTTGAGCACACACACAATGGCGAAAAGAAACTTCATTACACAGGCGAAGTATTAGTGCCTTTACCTTCCCGGCATGGCAAAGAAGTGCTTGATGTCTACGGGTGCTTCTATTCTTGTAGACGGTGTTGGGCCTCAGAGCAGAGGTTTGTAGAACAGCAGCAAGTTTCCCTTAAGTGGATTACCCAAGGTTTATCGAACTCGGGAGAAGAGGTCAAAGATATCCTCTCAAGCAACCTGCAACCACAAAGCAAAAGTCTCTTGTGTCCCCAACACACCTAATAGGTGCACTAGTTCGGAAGAGATAGTGAAATACAAGTGGTATGAATGAATATGAGCGGTAGTGGCGCGAGAAAAGTGCTCGGCGGCGTGCGGTTGATGGTAGTAATATTCAGTAAACATGCAGTAGTAACGCAGTATTTAGGAACAAGGCCTAGGGATTACACTTTCACTAGTGGACACTCTCAACATTGATCACATAACAGAATAGATAACTACATACTCTACACTTTTGTTGGATGATGAACACATTGCGTAGGATTACACGAACCCTCAATGCCGGAGTTAACAAGCTCCACAATAATGCTCATGTTTAAGTAACCTTAAGTGTAAGATAGATCAAAACGACTAAACCAAGTACTAGCATAGCATGCACACTGTCACCTCATGCATATGTAGGAGGAATAGATCACATCAATATTATCATAGCAATAGTTAACTTCGCAATCTACAAGAGATCATGATCATAGCATAAACCAAGTACTAACACGGTGCACGCCTGTCACCTTTACACACGTGCAGGAGGAATAGAACTACTTTAATAACTTTGCTAGAGTAGCACATAGATAGTAGTGATACAAAACTCATATGAATCTCAATCATGTAAAGCAGCTCATGAGATCATTGTATTGAGGTACATGGGAGAGATTAACCACATAGCTACCGGTACAGCCCAGCCTCGATGGAGAACTACTCCCTCCTCATGGGAGGCAGCAGCGTGATGAAGATGGCGGTGGAGATGGCAGCGGTGTCGATGGAGAAGCCTTCGGGGGCACTTCCCGTCCGCAGGTGCGGACAGAGACTCTGTCCCCCGGATCTGGCTTCGCGATGACGGCGGCCGGAAGGTTTCTCGTACCTTTTTTACGTAAGGGTTTTTAGGTCGGGACCTTTATATGGCGAAGAGGCGAGGAAGGTCGAAAAGAGGCGGCGAGGGGCGCGCGGCGAACCCTACGCCCGCGACCACCCTCCTGGTGGGCTGTGGCCCCTCGTCCTTCCGGTGTTGCGGAAGCTTCGTGAAAAATAGGAACAGGCGTTGATTTCGTCCGATTAGAGAATATTTCGTTACTAGGATTTACGAAACCAAAAACAGCAGACGAACGCACTTGGCATCTTGTTAATAGGTTAGTTCCAGAAAATGCGTAAATACGACATATAATGTGCATAAAACATGTAGGTATCATCAATAAAGTAGCATGGAACATAAGAAATTATCGATACGTTGGAAACGTATCAGGTATCACATCGATGACCTCCCCCATGTTTGCCACCCCCTCAGAAGTGTACAGCTGCTCATAGAAAACTCGCGTCATAACCGCCATTTCCTCGGCATCTTCCGTGGCCATCCCATCGTTGCGCACAAGCCGAGTAATTTTGTTGCGTTTCTTCCTTTGACACGCCCGGAGGTGGAAAAATCGGGTATTCTTGTCCCCCTCCGCTAGCCACTGTATCCGTGATCGTTGGCGCCACATCACCTCTTCTCTCCCATAAAGCTCAGTGAGGCGCTGGACAATCTCGCCTTCCTCCTCCGAGGGCCCCTGCCGAGCTAGCCCCCCTCCGAGGTCCGACAGCCGAAGCTGCAGCTGCCGTATCTCCCCCTGGACGCTCCCAAACGTGGTGCGCCCCCATGTGCTCAGCGATCCAGACATCCGATATAATTTGTCCTTCAGCTGACTCATAGTTTCTGCCTTCCCCTCTGATGTCCATGCATCCTTCAAGAACGGCTGAAAATCCTCGTGTTTCTCCCACATCATCTCATACCGGAATAGCTTGTCTCCCATGCTCCGCCGTTGGCTCGTTGTCTCTCGCCACCGCAGCAGTATTGGTCCGTGATCGGATGTGACCCCCGTCAGGTGTGTCACTGTCGCCATAGGAAACCTCGTGCTCCATGGCACCGTCGCCAACGCTCTGTCCAGGCGCACTCGACAGAAAGCCCCTCCAGCTACTTTCTTCTCAAACGTCCAGCTTCTTCCCTCATAGCCAAGGTCAGCTAGCTCACAGACATCCACCGCATCGCGGAACCCTTGCATCTGCGCAAAATTTCTTTCCGCCGGTCCTACATGCTCATGTTGATGTAGCACCTCGTTAAAGTCCCCGATGCACACCCATGGTAGCGCATTCGCCGACTTGATATGCTTCATCACATCCCACGTCTTGAAACGCAAAGGAACCTGTGCTTCGCCATAGACACAGGTTAGTCTCCACGGTTCTCCTGCAGCCTCCGTAATCTTAACATCCAGATGATACTGAGAATACGGCAATATATCAATTTTTATTTCATTCATCCAAAACAGCCCAATGCCCCCACTCCGGCCAGAGCTGCTAATGGCAAAACTACGATCATACCCTAGCGTACTAGCTAGTCCTTCCACTCTTGTTTTATGCAACTGTGTCTCGAGGACACATAAAATGGTAGGGTGAAACCGCCTTTTAAGTTCGCGGATTTCTCTAACTGTCGCGTCCCTACCCATGCCGCGACAGTTATAGCTCATACAACTCATTGGGCTTGGCGGTGCTCCTCATCGGAGCCCGCCTCTTCAGTATCATTGGCTGTCATCCTCGGCCTCTTCGGGTCCGGCTTCGCCGGCGAGAGCACCCCTGTCTTGTTGCCATTTGCCTCCCCTGCCAGTGCTTCGCTCAGATTCTTCTTGGCATTTGGATTTTCTTTGCCATCCATTAGCATCAGCTGGCCCGCAGCAGCTGCGGTGCCCTTCCCTTCCGTCCCCCTACAAGGAGGCGGCGTTCCCTGCGGTCGTTTGCGAGATTCAGCAGTGGCCTCGCCACGGCTACCTCCTTTGCCGCCACGGCTGTTCTCCCGTGTCGGCGCTCCTGTGCGCACCCCAGATGTCTGAGGGTGCCAATCCTCCATCGGCGCGATCAGCCAGTCTCCGTATTGTAGCGCCGTTTTGTCATGAACTCCATCCTCACATTCCGTGTCGCCGTGACCAAGGAGACCACAGAAATCACAGAACTTGGGTAGCTTCTCATACAGTATTTGAAACATCATCCGGTCGCTCCCCTCAGGGTGCAGGCCGACAACTCTGGTCAGTGCTTTGCTGACATCCAGCTTGACCCTCACACGCACAAAGCTCGTGCCACTAGCTCCCAGCGCATACAACTCCACTCCCAGAACCTCGCCAATCCGCGCGGCCATGTCACGCACGATCGCCTCCTTCCGAAACAGCGGCGGGATCCCTCGCACCTGTACCCAGGCATGGAGGCGATTGAGCACCACCGTGTTTGGATCTGCCACACCATCGTAAGGCTCCACCATTACTCCCTGCTGGCGGAAAATCCAGGGTCCATCGTTCATGACCCTGTTCCAGTCTCCTAGGCATGAAACCTGTAACACAAACAGGTTGTCCTCGACCGGCCGTATAGTCCAACTCTTCGCAAAACCCCAGGCTGCGTCCATCTTCTGGAAGAACGGCTGGTTCCCAAACCGCCTGGTGGTGTGCACCTTGACCACCGCCATCCAGCGCGCTCCCTCCTTCAGGTTCATGACTTGCTCTTTTGGAAGAACCACATCATCCAACTCCTCATCCTTCAGGACCATCCTTTTCAGCATCTCTTGCAAGTCCGCCGGGGCCGTGGACCCCGACGCTCCTCCCTCGCGAGCCATCTTAGCCGCCATCAGTTTCCCTTCCTCAGATCGGAACGTCGCCCCGCCTCTTCTCTGCCCCGCTGCCGCCAAGGCCGGGAAGACGTGCTAGACGTCCCCTTAGTCAGCCCGAACGGGGGGGAGCGGAAGGGTTCAGAACGTCGATCGGAGGTGGAGACGAGAATCGCCTAGCTGGTCGCCGGCGAAAACCTAACCCTAGACGCGTGAGGCGAAAAGGTACGGCACTTTCCGCACTTACGATGCACTTTATAGTTTATACTATGATATACTACTCCCAAATTGGCCCAGCCCATTATCCCGCCTGGCAGCCCGCTAACGCAACCCACCAAACTGAGTTGGCCAATCACAGCAGGGCATTTGATCGAGCCCTCTCCGCCACCACTTCAGATGTGATCCTGCATACGTGGCGTTCCCTTCCAAGTCCCACCCCCACCACGCGTCCGCCACTCTCTGGACTCTACTCCTCTCGTCTCGGTGGGTGGAAAGAGAGAACGAGAGGGACAGGGGAAGAGGCGCGGCGTCGGCGAATTTGAGGGTTTAATTCCTCTCCCCTGTTCGTTCGTGGCTGGCTGGCTGCATATGCGACCGCTGGGATCCGAGAGGAAGCGCGAATCCTGCTCTCTTTCGGGTGCGAACGCCGCATCTAAATCTTGAACAGGAGGATGCTTGACTGGAACGACGAGGACCAGCAGCAGGTGCGCCGCCGAGAAACCAGCCCTCCATGTTCTCTTCAATTTTGCATTGTCATGTATGTTGCGTTCAAGATTTAGATGTGTTGGTTTGGCAAGGGGATTTTGCCCTTCTTTTGGCTTTAGCGCGTTGGGTCGGTGAAAATTCCATTAGATTCATTAATTTTCTTCCATTTGCTCAGAAACTTAAATGTTTGATTTTCAAGTGCAGGCAGGAGACAAAATATGGGCTGAACTCAATGGGAATGAAGACCCTATGCCCCCCAATGATACTAAGAATGATGGTACATCAGTTTCTGCTGGATACCAGAAGAAGAATGATAACGAAGCAGCTACAGTTCCAGTCCTTGCTGAACCTACTTCAGATGGTCCAACTGGACATCCGGCTTTACAAAAGCAACCTACACCACTTGACATGGAATCCTGGCCTGACCTGCCTTCTTTGACCACTACACTTGATAGGAACGATTACATAGCATCGACATATTTGGATTTCAGTTCTGCACCTGCTGTGCAGAAAGTCGCAGGAATCACATCAGGTTTTCTTCATCTTACTGTGATGCTTTTTTGCATTTTTAAAAGAAAGTTCTACACATGCATGCATGAACAAAGGTGAAGAAGCAAATATTTCACAAGAAAGTTATAATTTTTTTTGTTAACGCATATACAGTGCAGCTGAACGGTGAGCCTGAAGTTTTTGGCAGTGAGCATGACGAAAAGAGTAACAGCTTTCTTGATTGTAACTGGGGTAATATTGGAGATTTTGATGATTTTGACCGCTTATTTAGGTAAGGTTGGAAATCTAACTCTGTTTACTTGAAAATTCAGGGAACAATCAGCTTGGGATACAGTTGAACACCGTCATTGATTTAATAACTTATGACATGTTGTGCTTCTGCAGCAACAGCGAAGCCTTATTTCATGATGAGGTGGCTGTCAATGGCAGTAATTTTCTCTCCACGTCTTCATCTGTGGTTGATGGTACTGTACAATCAATCCCATCTCTGGTATGTGTATATAGTGCTAATTTGCATTCCAAACTTTCATTTCTTTTATAGCACTGAGTTGTTTCTTATCAATATGATGTACTTGATTATTTTACAGCGTGCATCATTTAGTAAGCAACCATCTTCTGATAGTGGATCTTCTTCAGTTCTTATTAATGATACTCTCAATGGGATAGCCAAACAAGAAAACGAGGTACATGCATATACATGCTCTGACATGTTCAGCAATCACCTCGTGCCTACTCTTGTTATCTACTACGCCCTTCGTCCATACATCCAGATTTTGACAAATCTAAGACATAATTTTATGGACGGATGGAGTACAATATTTTTGGGAGGTAGCAGATGCTAATGCTAGTGTATGCTGAGTATAAAAATTATCTGAGTGGTCATTATTATTGAAAAGTAAATCAGATGTCAAAGGAGGTAGTTAGCCATGTGATGCATGCACGTTCTTTCTATGAATGGGTTCATTTCCACCTTTAGCTGGAAAACTAATTTCTTTGCACGGTTGTCATCATTTGTAAGCCATTAAGTTAACACATAGAAACGTCAATTGTTCAGCACAATGATATTTTTGAATTGTTTTGAATGGAACTGGTCATGTCTTGACAAATTTGGATACCAACGTAATAAGGCCTCAATAGTTGACGTCTTCCAGTAAAGTAAACACCGAAAAAATCTTAAATCTCAACAACAAGGTTGTTATATGCCCTAGGCGTAATGTATGCTGCTCTTCTCTATATATCTATTCAATTGATCTTCTCATCATGTATGACGATTTTTTTCCTTCCTATTGAAGTTGCCTTTTCTGCACACCCCTTTTTTACTACTGTAATCGCCATCTTGATAGCCTAAGAACCTAGGTGTAGTTTAAAATAGCTCAACTCAATAGATACTTGGTTACATCTTGTTTGAAGGAGCTGCCTGGCTCGTTATGACTCCGTAAATAATGTGCTACTTTTGTAGGGAGATGTGCAGAAAAGGCCAACTAAATCACGGAGAAAACCAGAAGAAAGAAGCAAAAGTAAAACATCCAACACTACCAGTGGCTTTTCCCAAGAACACACAATAGACAGTTTGCATTCATTGTCCAGGCCTCCTGCACAGCATGTTCAAACTCATCAATATACGCTGCTCCACGATAGCAAGTACATGGAGAGATTTCAGCATGCTAATCAGTTTAAATTTCCTGGCTATGGATATCCTGCATGGTCATTTCCTAGCATTCCGTTGGTGTCAAATATTCAGGCTGAAGGCCATCAGGCAAATCCAGTGCCTGCAAGTTGCCGAACTTCAGTAGATTCCCCAAAGCAGTCAAGTTCAACAGAAAAGCCACTGATGATGACACCCCAAGAAAAGATTGAAAAACTTAGGCGCCGGCAACAACGGCAAGCCCTGATAGCTATTCAACAACAGAAGCAACAATTTGGTCAAGAGGGTTCTGGCAGCAGCACCTTGGTAGCTCAAGCATACTCCCCAAGGAAAAAGAATCCAGATTACAGTTCAGGTATCATAGACGAAAATGCACCACAGCAGACTTCAGCTGGCCATGAAGAGATTCAGAGGGAATCTGGAATCCCTGATGATCCCTTTCTGGAGGAAAATATATATTATGAGCTTAAAGATGTGCTTGGGAAGGTCATTCATTTATTATTTTGCCAAAATGTTATTGGTGTTTTGTGTTGTTTTCTGTTGCAGGATTGGTCCCGTGAAAATGAAATTGACTAAAATTATATTCCTTGCACAGTTGGATACCAGCACTCGGCTCAGCATTCGAGACAGTTTGCTTCGTTTGGCTAATAGTTCCTCGCAGAGACAAATTGCTGGTTACAGAACTATCAGTGACAAGTCAAAGAGAGAAGAAGATGAAATTACAGAAAATGGCACATCTAATAAGAGAAAAAGGTAAATGCTTCATGCCAAAGTGGGTTAATTAAGTATTAGGGCACTGACATGTTAGGTTATCGGCAAGGCGTTTATGGCGTCGCTGTCTCATCGCTATGCACCAACCAGTAGAACCAAAAGCCCGAACTAATGGAAAGAAGGTAGGCAATCCACATATACTAAAACACGCCATCTCACATGTGACACTTGATGAGGCCTGCACGTGAATATAATGTCAGACCTATACGTGTATCGGTGTATGGAAGGAGGGCAAGAGCAATTTTTATTAAATTGTGAAAAGCCAAGACTTGAACTAAAGATCTCTGCTCTAGCAACGTGTTAAGTTTCATGCACCAACTAGTCTAACCAAAAGTCCGAACTGATAGAAAGAAGGTGGGCAATCCATATATATTGTAATACAGCCACTCATGTGTGACTCCATGAGGCCAACACGTGCATAGCATCTCACGTATGATTCGATAAGGCATATACGTAGACAGAAAGTGGGCACAGAGATTTTTTTATTAAATTGCAAAAGTTGAACTTTAACCCAAGATCTCTGCTCTGATACCATGTAACAGACAGCCTGAGGCGATGACCTTTGCAATACTTTCTGCGTTTGGCGTCACCGTGTCGTCTGTATGACATCCTTTCTGTCGCCATGCCCTGAAGCGATACCATAGATGGGTGAGCTGGGTCTCCCGCTTGGGATTGGGGAATTTGTGCACATGCGTGGGAACCAGCGACGGGAAGGAAAGGGGAGCTGGGGCAAGTTAGTACAAGCTAAAACAAATTAGAGCACCTACAGAAGCTTGATTGAACTTGTCCATGTTGGCTGACAAAATTTGTCTGCCATGAATATATATGTAAAAGTAATTCTAAAACAGAAGAATTATACCAAAAATATAACTTAACCATAGAGTTAGTTGTCATAGAACACTTGAATTAATCACTAGATTTTTTGAACAAAAGCATGTAAAAGTTACTCTCAAGCAGAAGACTTGTACCAAAATGTAACTTAACCATAGAGTTACTCGTCATAGAACACTTGAATTAATCACTTGCTTTTCTGAACAAATGTTAACCACTAACTTGTTAATTAGCTTCACATGGGGATGCTTTGTGTGTGAAATAGGAAATAATGAGCACACAAGAAAACACTGAGAGAGACCGAGATTGCATCTATTGCGTGGTACTGAGAAGCTCTGCCGGTGTACTCTTCCATGATGCTGTTATATATAGTGTTTAATCCCTTTGTATGCATGTAGTCATGTACAACTCAATTAGTGATTTATGTCTTGCCATACAAAGTGATATTCTGCCTATGAAGTAGTGTATAAAGTTATGAAGGGGATCGGTCGCCATAAAAACCATGGTTATTGGTGAGTTCACTGTGATTCTAGCTCTAACATCCAACTCAAGTACTATAGTGAAGTATATGCTCTGAGGATTGTATAGCTAGGCAGGCATCCTGTGCTATCTTTATGAAATTTGCGGTCCTGTTACAGTTTTATATAGTTCATACACAATATGTGTTATTCAAAGGGAAAGCCGAAAGGAAGGAAAGGACAATAGGAGAAATGAAGGCTGGAAACATGCCACCATGTTTCTCTGTTCTTTTTCAGTTCAACTTCAAAAATAATGATTTTAGTTTTGAAATAACCCATCATATGAAAATGACCAAAAATATCAGAACTGACGGGGTTTGAAAAAAAAGGAAAGATGTAAATAAGAAATCAGGAAACTACGTCATGACCAAAAGTATCTTGCTGGGGTATGAAAGGAAAAGAAAAAACTAGGTAAATAAGAAATCAGGAAACTACATAATCATACTATTTATTTCTTGAAGTAACCTATATTTTGTAAAAGATAACACTTTCCGTTAATGAAAAATTGATAGAGAACAGATTGGATTAACACACCTCGGTTGGGCGACTTCAGGATCCCTTTTATATATGGTTCACTAGGGCACACACCGCATAATCGTGATATACAAGATCAGAAGAGATTGTCACGGATCTTAACGTACTAACGATACATCCTTGAAGTACAAGTTAGCTACAAATCTTAACAGTTAATTCTTAATTAGTTCTTGAAAATCTTTGGTTACCTCTATTCCTTTGGCCTGGGCATCTTAATAGGGGCACTATGGTGCGCTTGAGGCAACAGGCAAGCATTCCCCTGATATATGGAAACTTTAGGTATTTAGTGTAGCTGGAGATGCATCCTTGTAGGATCATACAATAAAAGACTTGCAAAAGGGACAGCCACAACGATAAACATGTGAGATGCTCTGATATAACCCTAGCGAGTAGTTGAGGACCTGCACTTCACATGCTTCTAGGAGCAAGCCTAAGCTCTTCGTATTTACCTTCAGTTGTGGCATCTAAGCACCAAGCAGCAAGATACCCTTCTGTGCATTTTGTAGCTCATAGTACTTTTTTGGTGCGGCTATTCACAGTGATTCATCCTTTTATTTGTGATCTCAGATCTCTGTCGAAGGAATCAGAAACAGACACAAATCCAATCGATCGAATTGTGGCTCATTTGCTGTTTCATAGACCATGTTCAAAGTTTGCAACATCTGCAAAGGAAGAAACCTTACTTTTGACTCCAGTGTCACTTGAAGCTGGTGAGTATGTTAAATCTGTATGTGCCACTACGAGATCTGCGTCTAGAACAAATAAGCATGATGGCTTGTTTATTGCAATATTGTGCAGACCCGAAGATGCCTAGAAACACTCCTCTGGTACCATCAGCAGGTCAATAGAATACGCTGGCAATGGCAATGCAACCTTCAGCGGTAATGTAAGATGTGTTAAGATTTGAGTTCACTCAAATGACAGTAAAATAGGTATTCTGTATTTGCATTTTTTATACGCCCTTGATAGCTGATCTTCTTAGTGTACGTGGTGTAACATCAACGCACTTTTCAAAATCTGATTGGTAGCTCTATAAATGACGATCAGTGTCCTGCTGGTCTTCTGCCGTGCTACTTCGTCATTTTAGGCTTTTTACCCTCGCATCACATCCAGCGAGAACTGTATGCAGTGGACTAATGTCGAGATGGGACTCTAGAAAGCTTGTATCTGAAGAGCGCTAAGAGAGAGAGAGAGGCTAGTACATCTTTCTTGTTCAACTTATGCTCTCTTAGAAAAGTCGTCCCATATTTCCTTTAGGGCGTGTTTTTTTTTTATCTGGAACAAAACCTTCATTCAACCAGAGAGCAGTAGAGCACTGCAAGATCGCTGGCTACAAAGGAACGAACGAAGCCTGGAGCATCATCCGGCCATACGGCTTGGGGTAGATGGACCAACTTCTAACCATACGACGCTAAAACGTTCGCAACAAAATTACAAGCCCTGGGGCAGTACTTAAAAATACAGGAATTAAAGTTTGCTAAAGAAAATGATTTAATCTCCCTAAATAAAACACCATTTGGAGCACGGTCAAACTCATCTGCTGAAACTGCTTGAATCAGCACCAAAGCTCCTCATCCTCCTCCTCCTCTTCTTCCTCTTCTTTGTTGGTCGACGCGTCCGTCGAGGTTGTTGTGTACCCCTCTGATGAGTAGTCATTGTTGTCTTCGTCGTCGTTGGCTGCTGAAACTGCTTGAATCAGCACCAAAGCTCCTCATCCTCCTCCTCCTCCTCATCCTCTTCTTCCTCTTCTTTGTTGGTTGACGCGTCCGTCGAGGTTGTTGTGTACCCTCTGACGAGTAGTCATTGTTGTCTTCGTCGTCGTCGGTGCACGCATGATGCGCTTTCGCCTTCGCCTGGACCCTTGCCTCATTTGTCGCCGTCGCCTCCAGATGTCTCCACTTTGCATCTTCATCCTCTTCCTTTTCCTCCTCCTCGTCATGGCCATCGTCGGCAACGGCGTCCCACTCATCATGGGCGTCGTCGGCGATGGCCCCCCTCCTCGTCCTCGCCGTCCGGCGGGGAGCTAGGGCTGCTCGGCGTGGCAGCTCTATCCCACCAATGACGCCATCCCGGCAGTCCCCCCTCGCTATCAGTGTCTGATGGCAAAGATAGGTTTCTCATGGCTCGGTCGTAGAGATGAATGGCGCACGGTGGTTGGAGATCCTTAGCGCAGACGCATGGGTCTTATTGAGCGCGGATTAATGGCGGCACAGATACCGAAGTAGGATGCGGTTGCTCTTCCACGGCGGTTCGCGCTCCATTCCGGCGGTTCACGCGTCGATCGACGCGGTTGCCAGTCCGGTGGTTGCCCTCCCTAGCAGTTGTTGTGCTTACATTCGCGCCGGCTCGAGTTAGGATCGTTGCCAGGGGAAGTGAGCGGACGCTCAACGTGACCATGCAACGTTCGCGGAGACGCAACCGGGCCTTTAAGTACGAACGGCTTGGATACTATCCGTCATCCGGTTGGAGCAGGGTGCATGTGCATTTTTCGTCCGCAAACAATTCGTCCCCTTAATATATACGACCGCCGCTGCCTCAGTCGACTGCCGCGCCTTGCTGTTCTATTGCGATTCGTCGCGGCCTGCTTTCCGATTCGCTATATTAGAGCATCTCTAGTCGCGTCCCCCAAAGGGATTTGAGGCCGTACGCGTCCCGTCACGTCCAAAGGCGCTTGGTCGGACGTCTCAAATGTTGTCGGCGTCCTTACATCCCTGTGTATAGATCTCAGGGGACGCCGGACGACTTTTACACTTACTTTTTGTTTAGAGGTCGCGTTTGGGGGCGTGGGTAGAAAAGGGGCAACGAAAATTTTGTCCAGGGCGTAAAACGACTAATCCGACGCTTTGCCCGGACATCGTTTGGGAGACATGACTGGAGATGCTATTAGATTTAGGTCGATCTCGCTTCTCGCGCCGCCATGGATTTTCGTTCCACAGCACAGCGTCGCTCGCGCTGCCCAGCTCCTTGGTGACTCCCGGCGAGCTCCACTTGCAGGCGCTTCCAGCGGCTGACGGCGACGATTCCTTGACACAGCGGGCATCTCCACACACGCGCGCGCGCTGCGCCGGCTCGTGGCGACTTTTTCTCTAGCGCAAACTGCCTCGTGCCGGAAGAAAGGCTTAGGGTGTGTTTGGTTGAGCTTTTAGAGCCAACTTCTCGGTTAATACCGCAGAATCTGAACCAAAGGGTATTTTTACGTATCAGATTTTGCAAACGCGCCAGATTCCCGTACGTGTAATTGCCGCACCAAGTCGAAGCGAGCCAACACCAGCTTCCATATCGCGGTGGCTTCCAAACTTTGAGAAAAATTACCCACTGCCATCAGATAAGTGGTACCGTTTCGTTCTATTCTTTTCTGAAAGAGAGCGAAGCCCAGGCATCCTGCCCCTTTCTCTCGTCAAAAAAATAGAGCGCATCCTAGGAGGCTAGGGTTGCGCCGCCCCTGCGCCGCCCCTCGGCCATCCCGCCGGCGGGAGAACCTCGTCCGTCCGCCCTAGTAGCCGCCGTTTCATCCGACTTGATTCTCTTCGGCCAACGGCAAGGCAGCGACTCCCCCGACCCGTCCCTGCTCACTCGCGACCAGGACCTGTCCGTGTTTGTTGCCGACGTTGTCCTCTATCCCGACCTCAGCCTCAGCCCTCGTTGATGCGAGCTGCCGGCCGGATCTCAGCCTGAGGTACGCGATCCTCTTCCTAGGCGACGGTATTCAGGCAAATTAATCACGCCTCCCCACACCCCTGCAACAATCTCATATGTTTCAGTTTTTCTGTGATACCTTTGCCGCTAGTACCAGCAGAGCTTGTCGGCTGGGTTGAATAAAATAACTAGTTCTGTAAGCACCTATGAGTGGCAATACTAGAAGCTGCCCGTGTATGCATAGTCAATATTTTTACTGTCCGGAGCTTTTACTGATAGATGCATTGCATGGAGCATAGAATAATTGATTGGTTGAACTGGAGCAATACAAAAAAGTACTTGAATAATGTAAACACGATTTAGTTTGTAAGTCCGATGACTAGCTAGTAGCTCTTGCCATGAGTTAAAGATTTGCAGTTTAGTCAGTTAACCTTGTGTTAATATTTCTTCCAGCGAAAGTATGGACAAAGCTGAGAAAGCGGCATGGGATGATGCACACGTACTGCACTTTATTACTATTTGCAAAGAAGAGATTAGTAATGGGAACATGCCTTTAGGTTTTCTCAATCCAATTGGTTGGAAAAATCTTGTGGAGAAGTTTGAAGCAAGAACTGGGAAGAAGCTAACAAAGACTCAATTGAAAAATAAATGAGATAGTATGAAGAAAGAGTACACATGGTTCATGGAGTTGAGAATTGCTGCTACTGGACTTGGATGGGATGATGCAAAGCAAACTGTTGATGCTTCCAAAGAATGGTGGGATGAACATCTTCAGGTAACAAAAATACCTTTTTGGCATCAATTATGTATAAAGTGTATTTGCATTTGCTAACTTATTTAAATTCAATTCTAGAGATGCAACGATCCCGCGAAAAGTATAAAATGCAATCACTTGAGGTACAGGAAGCATGGACCAAAGCATTTGGATGATCTGCACGTGTTGTTCGAGAAGGCACATGTAACATGGGATAGTGCAAGCTGTCCGGGAGATATATCTAGCGACGAATGCAGTGATGATGATGTGGCAGCGGTAGAGACAACTGATGAGAGTGCTGAAATAAAGTTGGCATCCTTGAAGAAAGCAAAAGCAAACAAGAAGCGCAAACAATCAGCTATTGAAAGTGAAGAGAAAGCTAGTAAGAAGCGCAAGGAATCCTCTAATGCCAATAAAGATAAAGATGAGAAAAGCCCCTTCTTTCGAACGTACGCAGGCACATGTGAAAAGATAGGGATTGCAGCTGAAAAGATTTCATCAAATTTTGTAGCATCATCGGCTCCTCCAACAAACCATGTACCTTCCATTGCAGATGTTATGCAGATTGTGGGGTGCAAGAAGGAACCGCTTTGATGCATACAACCACTATGATGATCGTGAAGCCCGATTTTAGGGAGATCTTCAGCTTGCTTCAAGCAAAAGAAGGACGGTTTGATTTGCTGCAGAGGGAGCATGAAAAGGAGATGAAACGAGTGTAGAATATTTTACTTATCGTGTTAAACATTTATGTCAATTTGGTTGTCTTGCCGTGTGAACCATTTGAGTCTTGTCGTGTGAACAATTTCCTATTCGTCAATATTATCCTAAAATAGCGATTTACATATCAACTAGTACGCACATCCATGTTTTCTGATTAATTTGCAAATAAACAGTCTATATGGATCTTAGGGGCATTACAGACATTTCTAACCAAATCTACAGTTCACAGTTGCTACAACCAAACAACTTCGAGAAAAAGCTTCCAGATAATCCACAGTTCACAGTTCACAGCAGCTTTTCCACAGTTCACAGCAGATTTTCTATAATCCATAGCTCAACCAAACACACCCTTAGAGCATCTCTATCGGCAAATTCCCAACTCTAAATTCGTGTACCCAGGTACCCAACGTGGATTTAGGTTTGAAAAGTACGCATGCAGTTCAGATACGTCAACTGCAAATTTTTTAAAAAAACGCGTGCACGACGGTAGAACATTTCGATCGGAGAGTTCAGGCTTGCATTGGTCCTAAATTCAACTAACATCAAAAGCAACTACAATTTCCGCCGCCATGGCACTACATTGCAGCAAATTTGGCTACGGGATACTCACCGGAGCCTTGTGCCGTGGCGGCGACGCGTCGGCTCCTCACTCCTCGTCACTGACGAGGTTGACGAAGACGCGCTCCTAATTGACAGCGATGTGCCTCCATTCGGCGGCCTTACCCGCGTCCTGCTGGCTGGAGCGCGCGACGAGGCCGACGACGATGTCGAGCTCGCGCTCCGCGACGAAGTTGCCCGGCGCAAGGCCCGCGTGGACGCCGAGCTGCGGGAGGACGAGCTTGAACTGTCGTCGAGGTAGTCGCCCAGGGCGAAGTGAGGGAGGCGTGGCGGCTCCGGCCAGATATGGGGAAGTTTAGGATTCTTCTTCATGTTTCTTCAGCTCTGGTGGCCAGAGGTGAAGCTGACGGAGAGAGCCACAGTCTCCGTTAATGAAGTCGCGTTCTTTGTCGAGCTCAACCTTCTGCAGAGGGCACTCTTATTTTCTCTGGTCGACCGTGGCGGCGGGAGGAGAAGTGATGGTGCAACCGCGGGTCTCACTGTTCTTTGGCCGGCCATGGTGGCGGGGGAGAAGGGAGGAGCAGAGCGTTGCAGCTCGGCGTCAGAAAAATGGAATCGACGATTCCTTTGCCGCCCAAGGTGGATGCAGCGGTGGCTTCTCGATTCTGCAATAGGGGAGAAAGCTTTGCTTCTCTTGGGAGTATCTCCACGCCGGCAACAGGCTCGCATGCTTCCTTCATGGTCGAATGGCGGCCACTGATACGTCTCAAATGTATCAATAATTTTTGATGCTCCATGCTTGTTTTACACCAATTCATATATGTTTTGCTTACACTTCGTTGCACTTTTATATAATTTCCGGCACTAACCTATTAACAAGATGCCACAGTGTCAGTTCCATATTTTCTGCTATTTTTGTATTTCAAAAAAGTTGTACATGAAATATTCTCGGAATTGGACGAAACAAAACCGAAGTCAATGTTTTACCAAAACGAGGACAAAGTCCAGAGGGGGGGTCGAAGAGGCGCCACAGGGCGGCCAGACCACCCCATGGCGCGACATGGGTGTGGCCCGCGCCTAGGGGTGGTGTGGGCCCCCCAGGCACCCCACCGACCTAAATCCTCCGCCTATTTAAGCATGATCTCGGGAAAACCCTGGATACCCGAGCCTCCATCCACGAAAAGTTCCATCGCGGCCGCCATTAAAGAACCCATCTCGGGGGGTTCTGAAGCTCTTCCCGGCATCCTGCCGGAGAGGGAAATCATCGCCGGAGGAATCTACATCGCCATGCCCGCCTCCGAAGTGATGCGTGAGTAGTTCATGTTGGAGATATGCCCAAGAGGCAATAATAAAAGTGGTTATTATATATCTTTATGTTTATGATAAAAGTTTATATACCATGCTATAATTGTATTAACTGAAACATTGATACATGTGTGATATGTAAACAAACAAAGAGTCCCTAGTAAGCCTCTTAACTAGCTTGTTGATTAATAGATGATTAGTTTCATAATCATGAACATTGGATGTTATTAATAACAAGGTTATATCATTGTATGAATGATGTAATGGACACACCCAATTAAGCGTAGCATAAGATCACGTCATTAAGTTATTTGCTATAAGCTTTCAATACATAGTTACCTAGTCCTTATGACCATGAGATCATGTAAATCACTTATACCGGAAAGGTACTTTGATTACATCAAACGCCACTGCGTAAATGGGTGGTTATAAAGGTGGGATTAAGTATCCGGAAAGTATGAGTTGAGGCATATGGATCAATAGTGGGATTTGTCCATCCCGATGACGGATAGATATACTCTGGGCCCTCTCGGTGGAATGTCGTCTAATGTCTTGCAAGCATATGAATAAGTTCATAAGAGACCACATACCACGGTACGAGTAAAGAGTACTTGTCGGGAGACGAGGTTGAACAAGGTATAGTGTGATACCGATGATCAAACCTCGGACAAGTAAAATATCGCGTGACAAAGGGAATTGGTATCATATGTGAATGGTTCATTCGATCACTAAAGTCATCGTTGAATATGTGGGAGCCATTATGGATCTCCAGATCCCGCTATTGGTTATTGGTCGGAGTGAGTACTCAACCATGTCCGCATAGTTCGCGAGGGTGACACACTTAAAGTTGGATGTTGAAATGGTAGAACTTGAATATGGAATGGAGTTCGAATATTTGTTCGGAGTCCCGGATGTGATCCCGGACATCACGAGGAGTTCCGGAATGGTCCGGAGAATAAGATTCATATATAGGATGTCATTTTATGTGAATAAAATGATACGGAAGGTTCTATGGAAGGTTCTAGAAGGTTCTAGAAAAGTCCGGAAGAAACCACCAAGGAAGGTGGAGTCCACATGGGACTCCACCTCCATGGCCGGCCAACCCTAGTGGGGGAGGAGTCCCAAGTGGCCGGCCACCCCCCCTATGGAAGGTGGAATTCCCACCTCTAGTGGGAATCCTAGCTTGGGAAGGTTTCCCACCATATGGAAGGTTTTGGGTTCGGGTCTTATTCGAAGACTTGTAGTCCAACACTTGGGGCTTCCACCTATATATAGAGGGCCAAGGGGAGGGGCCGGCACACCAAGCCTCAAGCTTGGCCCCCCATAGTGGCGGCCACCCCCTCTCCCCAAACCCTAGCGCCCGCTCCTCCACCATATCCCGCACGCTTAGCGAAGCTCGCCGGATTTCTCCGCCACCGACACCACGCCGTTGTGCTGTCGGATTCAGAGGAGCTACTACTTCCGCTGCCCGCTGGAACGGGGAGGTGGACGTCGTCTTCATCAACAACCGAACGTGTGACCGAGTACGGAGGTGCTGCCCGTTCGTGGCGCCGGAACCGATCGTGATCAAGATCTTCTACGCGCTTTTGCAAGCGGAAAGTGAACGTCTACCGCAGCAACAAGAGCCTCCTCTTGTAGGCTTTGGAATCTCTTCAAGGGTGAGTCTCGACAATCCCCTCGTTGCTACCGTCTTCTAGATTGCATCTTGGCTTGGATTGCGTGTTCGCCGTAGGAAAATTTTTGTTTTCTATGCTACGTTATCCTACGGTGGTATCAGAGCCGTGTCTATGCATAGATGGTTGCACGAGTAGAACACAATGGTTTGTGGGCGTTGATGCTCTTGTTATCCTTAGTTGAGTACTTTGCATCTTTGTGGCATAGTGGGATGAAGCGGCTCGGGCTAACTTTACATGACCGCGTTCATGAGATTTGCTCCACGCTTGACATGCAACTTGTATTGCATAAGTGGCTTTGCGGGTGTCTGTCTCTCCTACTATAGTGAAGATTCAATTTACTCTTCTATTGACAACACTAGTATCACCGTTGTGGTTCATGTTCGTAGGTAGATTGGATCTTGCTCGAAAACCCTAAACCACGTAAAATATGCAAACCAAATTAGAGAACGTCTAACTTGTTTTTGCAGGGTTTGGTGATGTGATATGGCCATAATGTGATGATGAATATGTATGAGATGATCATTATTGTATTGTGGCAACCGGCAGGAGCCTTATGGTTGTCTTTAAATTTAATGTTGAGTAGTATTTCAAAGTAGTTGTAATAGTTGCTACATGGAGGACGATCATGAAGACGGCGCCATTGACCTTGGTGCTTCGCCGACGATGATGGAGATCATGCCCGTTGATGATGGAGATCATGTCCGTGCTTTGGAGATGAAGATCAAAGGCGCAAAGACAAAAGGGCCATATCATATCACATATGAGCTGCATGTGATGTTAATCCTTTTATGCATCTTATTTTGCTTAGATCGCGACGGTAGCATTATAAGATGATCCCTCTCACTAAAATCTCAAGATAATAAAGTGTTCATCCTTAGTAGCACCGTTATCAAGTCTTATCGTTTCGAAGCATCTCGTGATGATCGGGTGTGATAGATTCGATAAGTACATATAACGGGTGCAAGACAGTTTTGCACATGCGGATACTAAGGTGGCCTTGACGAGCCTAGCATGTAAAGACATGGTCTCGGAACACGTGATACCGAAAGGTAGAGCATGAATCATATGATTGATATGATGAACACTTTGAGTGTTCGCCATTGAAATTACATCTTGTCTCGTGATGATCGGGCATAGGTGTGATGGATTTGGTTCGTGTGATCACTAAGACAATGCGAGGGATATTGTTTTGAGTGGGAGTTCACCTAGATTTTTAATTATGTAGAATTAAAATTTGAACTCAATTTGTCATAAACTTAGTCTAAACTATTGCAAATATGTTGTAGATATGGCGTCCTCAATCAATTTTAACCAGTTCCTAGAGAAAAAAAGCTTAAGAGCAAGTAGCAACTTCACCGACTGGTTCCGTCATGTGAGGATCTTCCTCAATGGCGGAAATCTGCAATATGTGCTTGATGCACCGCTAGGTGACCCTCTGCAGAAACTGAAACCGATGAAGTAAAGAATGTTTACGTGACTCGGAAAACTCGGTACTCTCAAGTTCAGTGTGCCATCTTATGCAGTCTGGAATCCGATCTTCAAAAACGTTTTGAGCACCACGATCCTCATGAGTTGATAAAAGAGTTGAAGACTATTTTTGAGACTCATGCGGCCGTGGAATGCTATGAAGCATCGAAACACTTTTTCAGCTGTATGATGGAAGAAGGCAGCTCCATTAGTGAGCACATGCTCGTTATGACCGGGCATGCGAAGAAACTCAGTGACTTGGGAATAGTGATTCCTAACAGACTGGGGATTAATCGTGTCCTTCAATCACTGCCACCAAGTTACAAGAACTTTGTGATGAACTACAATATGCAGAACATGAGGAGTTTCCTGAACTCTTTGGCATGCTAAAAGCTGCTGAGATTGAGATCAAGAAAGAGCACCAAGTGTTGATGGTCAACAAGACCACCAGCTTCAAGAAACAGGGCAAGTCTAAAGGCAAGAACAAGAAGAGTGGCAAGAAAGCTGCCACGCCTCCTGTGAAACCTAAGTCTGGCCCTAAGCATCTGATGTTGTTACTGCAAGGAGAAGGGACACTGGAAGCGTAATTGCTCCAAGTATTTGGCGGATCTGAAGAGCGGCCTTATCAAGAAGAAGAAAGAAGGTATATCTGATATACATGTTATAGATGTTTATCTCACTAGTTCTCGTTCTAGTACCTGGGTATTTGATACTGGTTCGGTTGCTCATATTTGTAACTCGAAACAGGAACTAAAGAATAAACGACAACTGCTGAAAGATGAAGTGACGATGCGCGTTGGAAACGGATCCAAGGTCAATGTGATCGCAGTCGGGACACTTCCTCTACATCTACCTTCGGGATTAGTTTTAAGCCTAAATAATTGTTATTATGTACCCGCGTTGAGCATGAACATTATATCAGGATCTTGTTTAATGCAAGACGGTTATTCATTCAAGTCTGAGAATAATGGTTGTTCTATTTTTATGAATAATATCTTTTATGGTCGAGCACCACAAAAGAATGGCTTATTTCTGTTAGATCTCGATAGTAGTAATACGCATATACATAACATTGATGCTAAGCGAATTAAATTGAATGATAATTCTACTTATATGTGGCACTATCGTCTTGGTCATATTGGAGTGAAACGCATGAAGAAACTCCATGCGATGGATTACTTGAATCACTTGACTTTGAGTCACTTGATAGATGCGAAGCATGTCTGATGGGAAAAATGACTAAGACTCCATTCTCGGGTATGATGGAGCGAGCTACTGACTTATTGGAAATCATACACACAGATGTATGTGGACCAATGAGTGTAGCATCGCGCGGTGGTTATCGTTATGTTCTAACCTTCACAGATGATTTGAGTAGATATGGGTATATCTATTTAATGAAACATAAATCCGAAACTTTCGAGAAGTTTAAGGAATTCCAAAGTGAAGTAGAAAATCAACGTAACAAGAAGATTAAATTTCTACGATCTGATCGTGGAGGTGAATATCTGAGTTATGAGTTTGGCATGCATTTAAAGAAATGCGGAATACTTTCACAATTGACACCGCCGGGAACACCACAACGAAACGGTGTGTCCGAACGTCGTAATCGAACTCTCTTAGATATGGTTCGTTCTATGATGTCTCTTACTGATTTGCCGTTATCATTTTGGAGTTATGCATTAGAGACAGCCGCATTCACTTTAAATATAGCACCATCAAAATCCGTTGAAACGACGCCGTATGAATTATGGTTTAATAAGAAACCTAAGCTGTCGTTCCTAAAAGTTTGGGGTTGCGAAGCCTATGTAAAAAAGTTACAACCGGACAAGCTAGAACCCAAAGCGGAGAAATGCGTCTTCATAGGATACCCTAAGGAAACTATAGGGTACACTTTCTATCACAGATCCGAAGGCAAGATCTTTGTTGCTAAGAACGGAACCTTTCTTGAGAAAGAATTTCTCACTAAAGAAGTGACTGGAAGAAAAGTAGAACTCGATGAGATTGAAGAATCTCTACTCGTTGATCAGAGTAGCGCAGTACCGGAAAATGTTCCTGTACCACCTACACCGGCAACAGAGGAAGCTAATGATAATGATCATGAAACTTCAAATGAGACAGCTACTGAACCTCGCAGATCGACAAGGGATCGTGCCACTCCAGATTGGTATGATCCTTGTCTAAATGTCATGATTGTGGATAACAATGATGAAGACCCTGCGACGTATGAAGAAGCGATGATGAGCCCAGATTCCAACAAATGGCAAGAAGCCATGAAATCCGAAATGGGATCCATGTATGATAACAAAGTATGGACTTTGGTAGAATTACCTGATAGCCGCAAGGCTGTCGAGAATAAATGGATCTTCAAGAGAAAAACAGATGCTGATGGTAATATTACTGTCTATAAAGCTCGACTTGTCGCAAAGGGTTTCCGACAAATTCAAGGTGTTGACTACGATGAGACTTTCTCACCTGTAGCGAAGCTAAAATCTGTGAGGATTTTGTTAGCAATAGCTGCATTTTTCGATTATGAGATTTGGCAGATGGATGTCAAAACGGCGTTCCTTAATGGAGACATTGAGGAAGAGTTGTATATGGTACAACCCAAAGGTTTTGTCGATCCTAAAAATGCTGACAAAGTATGCAAACTTCAGCGTTCAATCTATGGACTGAAGCAAGCATCAAGAAGTTGGAACCGACGCTTTGATAAGGTGATCAAAGACTTCGGGTTTATACAGTGTCATGGAGAGGCCTGTATTTACAAGAAAGTGAGTGGGAGCTCTGTAGCATTCCTGATATTATATGTAGATGACATATTATTGATTGGGAATGATATAGAACTATTAAGCAGTGTAAAGGGTTATTTGAATAATAGTTTTTCAATGAAAGACCTTGGTGAAGCATCATATATATTAGGCATCAAGATTTATAGAGATAGATCAAGACGTCTAATAGGGCTATCACAGAGTACATACCTGGACAAGATTCTGAAGAAGTTTAGAATGGACGAAAGTAAGAAAGGATTCTTACCTATGTTACCAGGCAAGGTCTTGAGTAAGACTCAAGGACCGGCTACGGCAGAAGAAAGAGAAAGGATGAGTCAGATCCCCTATGCCTCGGCAGTAGGCTCTATCATGTATGCCATGCTATGTACAAGACCGGATATAGCACATGCTGTTAGTTTGACTAGCAGATATCAAAGTGATCCAGGGATAGAACACTGGACAGCGGTCAAGAATATCCTGAAGTACTTGAAAAGAACTAAGGATATGTTTCTTTGTTATGGAGGTGACCAAGAGCTCGTTGTAACAAGTTACACCGATGCAAGTTGGAACACTGATCCTGATGACTCTAAGTCACAATCTGGGTACGTGTTTATATTGAATGGTGCTGCAGTAAGCTGGGCAAGCTCGAAGCAGTGCACGGTGGCGAAATCCTCAACGGAATCGGAGTACATAGCGGCTTCAGAGGCTTCATCGGAAGCGGTATGGATGAAGAGGTTCATTGTAGAGCTCGGTGTGATTCCTAGTGCATTGGACCCACTAGTCATCTATTGTGACAACATGGGTGCCATTGCCAATGCACAAGAACCAAGGTCACACAAGAGGCTGAAGCATATCAAGCTGCGTTACCACTCGATTCGCGAGTACATCGAAGATGGAGAAGTAAAGATTTGCAAAGTACACACTGATCTGAATGTAGCAGATCCGTTGACTAAAGCTCTCCCTAGGGCAAAGCATGACCAACACCAGAATGCCATGGGTGTTAGGTACCTTACAATGTAATCTAGATTATTGACTCTAGTGCAAGTGGGAGACTGTTGGAGATATGCCCAAGAGGCAATAATAAAAGTGGTTATTATATATCTTTATGTTTATGATAAAAGTTTATATACCATGCTATAATTGTATTAACTGAAACATTGATACATGTGTGATATGTAAACAAACAAAGAGTCCCTAGTAAGCCTCTTAACTAGCTTGTTGATTAATAGATGATTAGTTTCATAATCATGAACATTGGATGTTATTAATAACAAGGTTATATCATTGTATGAATGATGTAATGGACACACCCAATTAAGCGTAGCATAAGATCACGTCATTAAGTTATTTGCTATAAGCTTTCAATACATAGTTACCTAGTCCTTATGACCATGAGATCATGTAAATCACTTATACTGGAAAGGTACTTTGATTACATCAAACGCCACTGCGTAAATGGGTGGTTATAAAGGTGGGATTAAGTATCCGGAAAGTATGAGTTGAGGCATATGGATCAATAGTGGGATTTGTCCATCCCGATGACGGATAGATATACTCTGGGCCCTCTCGGTGGAATGTCGTCTAATGTCTTGCAAGCATATGAATAAGTTCATAAGAGACCACATACCACGGTACGAGTAAAGAGTACTTGTCGAGACGAGGTTGAACAAGGTATAGTGTGATACCGATGATCAAACCTCGGACAAGTAAAATATCGCGTGACAAAGGGAATTGGTATCATATGTGAATGGTTCATTCGATCACTAAAGTCATCGTTGAATATGTGGGAGCCATTATGGATCTCCAGATCCCGCTATTGGTTATTGGTCGGAGTGAGTACTCAACCATGTCCGCATAGTTCGCGAACCGTAGGGTGACACACTTAAAGTTGGATGTTGAAATGGTAGAACTTGAATATGGAATGGAGTTCGAATATTTGTTCGGAGTCCCGGATGTGATCCCGGACATCACGAGGAGTTCCGGAATGGTCCGGAGAATAAGATTCATATATAGGATGTCATTTTATGTGAATAAAATGATACGGAAGGTTCTATGGAAGGTTCTAGAAGGTTCTAGAAAAGTCCGGAAGAAACCACCAAGGAAGGTGGAGTCCACATGGGACTCCACCTCCATGGCCGGCCAACCCTAGTGGGGGAGGAGTCCCAAGTGGACTCCCCCTTAGGGGGCCGGCCACCCCCCCTATGGAAGGTGGAATTCCCACCTCTAGTGGGAATCCTAGCTTGGGAAGGTTTCCCACCATATGGAAGGTTTTGGGTTCGGGTCTTATTCGAAGACTTGTAGTCCAACACTTGGGGCTTCCACCTATATATAGAGGGCCAAGGGGAGGGGGCCGGCCACACCAAAGCCTCAAGCTTGGCCGCCCCCCATAGTGGCCGGCCACCCCCTCTCCCCAAACCCTAGCGCCCCGCTCCTCCACCATATCCCGCACGCTTAGCGAAGCTCCGCCGGATTTCTCCACCGCCACCGACACCACGCCGTCGTGCTGTCGGATTCAAGAGGAGCTACTACTTCCGCTGCCCGCTGGAACGGGGAGGTGGACGTCGTCTTCATCAACAACCGAACGTGTGACCGAGTACGGAGGTGCTGCCCGTTCGTGGCGCCGGAACCGATCGTGATCAAGATCTTCTACGCGCTTTTGCAAGCGGCAAGTGAACGTCTACCGCAGCAACAAGAGCCTCCTCTTGTAGGCTTTGGAATCTCTTCAAGGGTGAGTCTCGACAATCCCCTCGTTGCTACCGTCTTCTAGATTGCATCTTGGCTTGGATTGCGTGTTCGCCGTAGGAAAATTTTTGTTTTCTATGCTACGTTATCCTACAGTTCATCCCTGTACTATGTGTCCATAGCAGTAGCTAGATGGTTGTCTTCTTCAATTTGTGCTTCATGTATAGATCTTGTGAGCTGCCCTACATAATCAAGATCATCCTTATGTAATCCTACATATTGTGTTTGCTGGGATCCGATGAATATTGTATACTATGTTGAGGTCGATTATATATTCATGTCATATGTTATTTGTGATCTTGCATGCTCTCTGTTGCTAGTAGATACTCTGGCCAAGTAGATGCTTGTGACTCCAAGAGGGGGTATTTATGCTCGATAGTAGGTTCATGCCTCTAGTTTTTTTGGAAGAGTGACAATAACTTCTAAGATTGTAGATGTGTTGTTGCTACTAGGGAGAAAACAACCCTGTTTTATCCAAGGTGAAAGTGCATAGAGCCCCAATGTGTGGTTTTGGTAATTAATGATAATCCCTATGGACTAATGGTTGCATTAAGTTATATGTGTAGGAGTTATCCATAGGCAATGCTTGAACGATTAGTTGGCATCAAGGTTGCAATACAAAGAAATGAGATGCACCGAAGAAGAAGCTCTCCTATAGTGGATTATGGGGGAGCAATCCGCAAGACATCAAGCAAGCACAATCAAGAACAACGTTCCATCTTGCTGCGGTCAAGATCATCATCATCGAGCTCAAGTGGAATGCGCAAGATTAAGGTTTTCTCTCGATAGGGTTTCTTTCTTACCGGTCTCGTGGTTTAGTTAGGGGGGCATGTGTTATCACCAGAATTTGACCAAGTCAGAGGTGGGCCGCGATCAAGATGGACTTGAAGATATATGCGTAGAGAGATGTGTGAATCGGCCTTGTTTATCAAGTTTGGGCTAGTTAGCCCGTGTATCTTTATATAGTAGGTTACGTAGAGATTAGAGTTTGTCTCGTGCACGGTTTAGTGCACGCCCACATTAGAAAGTCCCCTGGACTATAAATATGTACCTAGGGTTTATGGAATAAACAACAACCAACGTTCAACACAAACCAATCTCGGCGCATCGCCAACTCCTTCGTCTCGAGGGTTCCTCCGGTAAGCATCATGCTGCCTAGATCGCATCTCGCGATCTAGGCAGCACAAGCCTGCCTAGTTGTTCATGCGTTGCTCGTACTGAAGCCTTTTTGATGGCGAGCAACGTAGTTATCGTAGACGCGTTAGGGTTAGCATCGTTCTTAGCATCATATGCTCGCGTAGTGCAACCCTTGCGCGTCTAGCCGTCCTTGTGCCTCATCATGGGTGCAGGGGCGGCACCCCGCTTGATCTTTATTTAGTAGATCTGATCCGTTATGGTCGCTCCTTGATTCATCAAGGATTAGTTTAACATCTGCAATAGTTAGGCCTTACAAAGGGTTGGAGGATCCAGCGGCATGCAGGGTGTAGTTTGCTGCCCCTAGACAGGACGTTCCGAGGATCAACCTAGTGTTGGTTTTTAGGCCTTGTCTAGGGCTGGCTTACGTTTACCGTGCGTGAGCGCGAGGCCCAATCGTGAGTAGGATGATCCGATTATGCGGTGAAAACCCCAGATCGTCGTGGATCTCATATGCTTTATCTTGATCAAGCAGGACCACCATATGTTCGGCCACCTTGGACGAATCATGGGTGGATCGGCTCCATGAGCCGATTCACAGGACAACCTGAGAGCCGATCGAGGCTCGTATTTAACGTGTACGTGTGTGCCCTGCAGGAAACTAAGCGAGGCATCATCCACACCTTCCTGACCAGGTATAGGTCAGGTGGCACGCCCTTGCGACCCGCATCGGCGCGCGACCAGGAGGCTTTGCGGGCCGTCGCTCTGAGGGACTGGGGCCAGCCGCAGCCCTAGTCATTCCCGGCTCTACGGTGTTGGCCAGTCGCTGCCCGCCGGTGGGTTTGACGTCAACACATTCTGGCACGCCCGGTGGGACACATCTTCAACGACAACCATCTCGCCATCCACATCAGAGATGGCGAAAGACACCATACCGTCTTCATCAGAAGTGGCAGAAGAAACTCCGGTCACGTACGGGGATCTCACTGGCGAGCTCAAGAAGAAGTACGACGAGATCAAGTCTGCCCTCGAAGCCGACCTAATCGGCTCTTTCCACAGGACCCGCTCCCATGGCATCAGATGGAAGGGGTTCACACCTGAAGGCGCGCTTGATGGAGTGGACCTGTCCACCCCGTCCGAAGAACGCACCAGGTCGCTGCGTCAGGAGATCAACTTCATGGTGGCTCATTCGCTGCACCGCCATTCTGAGAGCCTGGTGAATACGTTGGAGCGCGTCGCGCTGCGCGTGATCCAGGAGATCATGAGCCATCAGTACTCTCCGTCAGGACCAGCCCTAGGGACTCACCAAGGGGAAGCGCTGCTCCATTCCCGTCCCCCGCTGCCATTCGCATTGGCAGCGCCCGAAGCGCCGAACTCATCGGCTTTTGTCGTCTACAAGATTGGTGGTGACCCCAGTGACTACCAGTTCCTACAGGACGCGCCCAAGGAGATCCCGCACGGATACGCATGTGCATACGTGCCAGACTGCAGCACCTGGGCACCCTCGAACCAGGTGGCTATAGCAGGGACTTGGGGCAACAGGAGGAACGTCGGAGGCAGACCCTGAGAAGCAAACGTGGCTAGCTAAATACGCCACCCCGATGTCTCGTTCCCAGCTCCTGCGGTGTTGGGCCTCAAGTGCGGAGGTTTGTAGAACAGCAGCAAGTTTCCCTTAAGTGGATCACCCAAGGTTTATCGAACTCGGGGAGGAAGAGGTCAAAGATATCCCTCTCATGCAACCCTGCAACCACAAAGCAAGAAGTCTCTTGTGTCCCCAACACACCTAATAGGTGCACTAGTTCGGCGAAGAGATAGTGAAATACGGTGGTATGAATATATATGAGCAGTAG
Organism: Lolium multiflorum; assembly: GCA_030979885.1. Taxonomy (NCBI): domain Eukaryota; kingdom Viridiplantae; phylum Streptophyta; class Magnoliopsida; order Poales; family Poaceae; genus Lolium; species Lolium multiflorum. The sequence continues at coordinate 180,688,371 of CM061749.1, read as the reverse complement.
CAATGGTGCCAGAAAATAGCTTGCTGGCGTGTAGTTGATGGTAGTAGTATTGCGGCAGTAGTAACACAGTAAAACAGTAAACAAGCAGCGATAGCAGTATTTAGGAACAAGGCCTAGGGATTACACTTTCACTAGTGGACACTCTCAACTTTGATCACATAACAAAATAGATAAATGCATACTCTACACTTTGTTGGATGATGAACACATTGCGTAGGATTACACGAACCCTCAATGCCGGAGTTAACAAGCTCCACAATAATGCTCATGTTTAAGTAACCTTAAGTGTAAGATAGATCAAAACGACTAAACCAAGTACTAGCATAGCATGCACACTGTCACCTTCATGCATATGTAGGAGGAATAGATCACATCAATATTATCATAGCAATAGTTAACTTCGCAATCTACAAGAGATCATGATCATAGCATAAACCAAGTACTAACACGGTGCACGCACTGTCACCTTTGCACACATGCAGGAGGAATAAAACTACTTTAATAACACATCACTAGAGTAGCACATAGATAAATTGTGATACAAAACTCATATGAATCTCAATCATGTAAAGCAGCTCATGAGATCATTGTATTGAAGTACATAGGAGAGAGATGAACCACATAGCTACCGGTACAGCCCGAGCCTCGATGGAGAACTACTCCCTCCTCATGGGAGCAGAGCGGTGATGAAGATGGCGGTGGAGATGGCAGCGGTGTCGATGGAGAAGCCTTCCGGGGCACTTCCCCGCTCCGGCGGGTGCCGGAACAGAGACTCCTGTCCCAGATCTTGGCTTCGCGATGACGGCGGCTCTGGAACTTTTCTCGTATCGTGGCTTTCTCCGTAAGGGTTTTCGATGCGGGGGCTTTAAATAGGCGAAGAGGCGGCGCGGAGGGTCAAAGGGGCGACCACACCATAGGGTGGCGCGGCCGGGCTGGCCGCGCCACCATGTCATCTGGGCCCACCAGGGGCCCCCTCTGGCGGCTCTCGGGTGTTCTGGATGCTTCCGGGCAAAATAGGAACCTGGGCGTTGATTTCGTCCAATTCCGAGAATATTTCGTTACTAGGATTTCTGAAACCAAAAACAGCAGAAAACAGGAACGGCACTTCGGCATCTTGTTAATAGGTTAGTTCCAGAAAATGCACGAATATGACATAAAGTGTGCATAAAACATGTAGATATCATCAATAATGTGGCATGGAACATAAGAAATTATCGATACGTCGGAGACGTATCAGCATCCCCAAGCTTAGTTCTGCTCGTCCCGAGCAGGTAAAACGATAACAAAGATAATTTCTTAAGTGACATGCCATCATAACCTTGATCATACTATTGTAAGCATATGTAATGAATGCAGCGATCAAAACAATGGTAATGACATGAGTAAACAAGTGAATCATATAGCAAAGACTTTTCATGAATAGTACTTCAAGACAAGCATCAATAAGTCTTGCATAAGAGTTAACTCATAAAGCAATAAATCAAAGTAAAGGTGTTGAAGCAACACAAAGGAAGATGAAGTTTCAGCGGTTGCTTTCAACTTATAACATGTATATCTCATGGATATTGTCAACATAAAGTAATATAACAAGTGCAATATGCAAGTATGTAGGAATCAATGCACAGTTCACACAAGTGTTTGCTTCTTAAGGTGGAAGGAGATAGGTAAACTGACTCAACAATAAAAGTAAAAGAATGGTCCTTCAAAGAGGAAAGCATCGATTGCTGTATTTGTGCTAGAGCTTTTATTTTGAAAACATGAAACAATTTTGTCAACGGTAGTAATAAAGCATATGAGTTATGAAAATTATATCTTACAAGTTGCAAGCCTCATGCATAGTATACTAATAGTGCCCGCACCTCGTCCTACTTAGCTTGGACTACCGGATCTTTGCATGCCATGTTTCAACCAAGTGTCACAAAGGGGTACCTCCATGCCGCCTGTACAAAGGTCTAAGGAGAAAGCTCGCATTTCGGATTTCTCGCTTTTGATTATTCTCAACTTAGACATCCATACCGGGACAACATGGACAACAGATAATGGACTCCTCTTAAATGCATAAGCATGTAGCAAAGTTATTATTCTCATATGAGATTGAGGATATATGTCCAAAACTGAAACTTCCACCATGGTTCATGGCTTTAGTTAGCGGCCCAATGTTCTTCTCTAACAATTTTGCATGCTCCAACCACTAAAATGATAGACCTTCAGACAAGACGGACATGCATAGCAACTCACATGATATTCAACAATAGTTGATGGCGTTCCCCAGAAGCATGGTTATCGCACAACAAGCAACTTAATAAAATATAAAGTGCATAAGTACATATTCAATACTACGATAGTTTTTAAGGCTATTTTGTCCCATGAGCTATATATTGCAAAGGTGAATGATGGAATTTTAAAGGTAGCACTCAAGCAATTTACTTTGGAATGGCAGAGAAATACCATGTAGTAGGTAGGTATGGTGGACACAAATGGCATAGTGGTTGGCTCAAGGATTTTGGATGCATGAGAAGTATTCCCTCTCGATACAAGGTTTAGGCTAGCAAGGTTATTTGAAACAAACACAAGGATGAACCGGTGCAGCAAAACTCACATAAAAGACATATTGTAAACATTATAAGACTTTACACCGTCTTCCTTGTTGTTCAAAACTCAATACTAGAAATTATCTAGACCTTAGAGAGACCAATTATGCAAACCAAATTTTAGCAAGCTCTATGTATTTCTTCATTAATAGGTGCAAAGTATATGATGCAAGAGCTTAAACATGAGCACAACAATTGCCAAGTATCACATTATCCAAGACATTTTACTAATTACTACATGTAGCATTTTCCAATTCCAACCATATAACAATTTAACGAAGAGGAAACTTCGCCATGAATATTATGAGCTAAGAACACATGTGTTCATACGAACCAGCGGAGCGTGTCTCTCTCCCACACAAGGATGAACTTATTCAGAGAACTAAGATAACAAAACAAAAACAAAAATAAAAGCACACAGACGCTCCAAGTAAAATACATAGGATGTGATGGAATAAAAATATAGTTTCACTAGAAGAAACCTGATAAGTTGTCGATGAAGAAGGGGATGCCTTGGGCATCCCCAAGCTTAGATGCTTGAGTCTTCTTAAAATATGCAGGGATGAACCACCGGGGCATCCCCAAGCTTAGACCTTTCACTCTTCTCGATCACATTATATCACCCTCTTCTATTGACCCTTGAAAACTTCTGCCACACCAAACTTCAAGCAAACTCATTAGAGGGTTAGTGCATAATCAAAAATTCACATGTTCAGAGGTGACACAAACATTTTTTCACTTCTGGACATTGCATAAAGCTACTGGACATTAATGGATCAAAGAAATGAATCCAACATAGCAAAAGAGGCAATGCAAAATAAAAGGCAGAATCTGTCAAAAACAGAACAGTCCGTAAAGACGAATTTTAAGATGGCACCAGACTTGCTCAAATGGAAAAACTCAAAACTAATGAAAGTTGCGTACATATCTGAGGATCACGCTCGTAAATTGGCAGATTTTTTCGAATTTTCTACAGAGAACTGTGCCCAGATTCGTGACAGACAGCAATGCTGTTTCTGCGCAGCGATCCCAAATATAACATCAACTTTAACATAGAAACTTTACTTGACACAAAAACATGATAAGGAGAGGTTGCTACAGTAGTAAACAACTTCAAGACACAAATATAAAACAAAGTACTGTAGTAAAAAAACACATGGGTTATCTCCCAAGAAGTTCTTTCTTTATAGCCATTAAGATGGGCTCAGCAGTTTTAATGATGCACTCGCAAGAAATAGAAGTTGAAGCAAAAGAGAGCATCAAGAGGCAAATTCAAAACACATTTAAGCCTAACATGCTTCCTATGCATAGGAATCTTGTAAATAAACAAGTTCATGAAGAGCAAAGTAACAAGCATAGAAAGATAAAACAAGTATAGCTTCAAAAATTTCAGCACATAGAGAGGCATTTTAGTAACATGAAAATTTTTACAACCATATTTTCCTCTCTCATAATAACTTTCAGTAGCAACATGAGCAAACTCAACAATATAACTATCACATAAAGCATTCTTATCATGAGTCTCATGCATAAAATTATTACTACTCCCAACATAGGCATAATCAATTTTATTAGTTGTAGTGGGAGCAAATTCAACAAAGTAGCTATCAAATATAGGAGGTATATTGTAATCATAATCAAATTTATCCTCCATAACAGGTGGTAACAAAAGACTACTATCATTATAATCATCATAAATGGGAGGCAAAGTATCATCAAAGTAAATTTTCTCCTCAATGCTTGGGGGACTAAAAATATCATGCTCATCAAAGCCGGCTTCCCCAAGCTTAGAATTTTCCATAGCATTAGCAACAATAGTGTTCAAAGCATTCATATTAATATGTTCCATGGGTTTTTTAATTTTCGCATCAAACCATCCATGTCTTAAATCAGGAAATAGAATAAAAAGGTCATTGTTGTCCATTATGCCTAACTAGTGTAAACAAGAAACCAAATGTCGCAATTGCAGAGTCTAAAGGAAATAGCTTCGAGTACTTACAACGGCGCCGGAAAATAGCTTAGTAGCCGAGATCCGGAGTGTGAGTACCTTTTACCTTTCCTCCCCGGCAACGGCGCCAGAAAATTAGCTTGATGTCTACGTTCCCCCTCCTTTCCTGTAGACAGTGTTGGGCCTCCAAGTGCGGAGGTTTGTAGAACAGCAGCAAGTTTCCCTTAAGTGGATCACCCAAGGTTTATCGAACTCGGGGAGGAAGAGGTCAAAGATATCCCTCTCATGCAACCCTGCAACCACAAAGCAAGAAGTCTCTTGTGTCCCCAACACACCTAATAGGTGCACTAGTTCGGCGAAGAGATAGTGAAATACAGGTGGTATGAATATATATGAGCAGTAGCAATGGTGCCAGAAAATAGCTTGATGGCGTGTAGTTGATGGTGGTAGTATTGCAGCAGTAGTAACACAGTAAAACAGTAAACAAGCAGCGATAGCAGTATTTAGGAACAAGGCCTAGGGATTACACTTTCACTAGTGGACACTCTCAACTTTGATCACATAACAAAATAGATAAATGCATACTCTACACTTTGTTGGATGATGAACACATTGCGTAGGATTACACGAACCCTCAATGCCGGAGTTAACAAGCTCCACAATAATGCTCATGTTTAAGTAACCTTAAGTGTAAGATAGATCAAAACGACTAAACCAAGTACTAGCATAGCATGCACACTGTCACCTTCATGCATATGTAGGAGGAATAGATCACATCAATATTATCATAGCAATAGTTAACTTCGCAATCTACAAGAGATCATGATCATAGCATAAACCAAGTACTAACACGGTGCACGCACTGTCACCTTTGCACACATGCAGGAGGAATAAAACTACTTTAATAACACATCACTAGAGTAGCACATAGATAAATTGTGATACAAAACTCATATGAATCTCAATCATGTAAAGCAGCTCATGAGATCATTGTATTGAAGTACATAGGAGAGAGATGAACCACATAGCTACCGGTACAGCCCCGAGCCTCGATGGAGAACTACTCCCTCCTCATGGGAGCAGCAGCGGTGATGAAGATGGCGGTGGAGATGGCAGCGGTGTCGATGGAGAAGCCTTCGGGGCACTTCCCGCTCCGGCAGTCTGGAACAGAGACTCCTGTCCCCGGATCTTGGCCCGCGATGACGGCGGCTCGGAACTTTTCTCGTATCGTGGCTTTCTCCGTAAGGGTTTTCGATGCAGGGGCTTTAAATAGGCGAAGAGGCGGCGCAGGAGGGTCAAAGGGGCGACCACACCATAGGGTGGCGCGGCCAGGGCCTGGGCCGCGCCACCATGTCATCTGGGCCCACCAGGGCCCCCTCCGCGGCTCTCGGGTGTTGGATGCTTCGGGCAAAATAGGAACCTGGGCGTTGATTTCGTCCAATTCGAGAATATTTCGTTACTAGGATTTCTGAAACCAAAAACAGCGAAAAACAGGCACTTCGGCATCTTGTTAATAGGTTAGTTCCAGAAAATGCACGAATATGACATAAAGTGTGCATAAAACATGTAGATATCATCAATAATGTGGCATGGAACATAAGAAATTATCGATACGTCGGAGACGTATCACACCCCGACAAAACTCCCGAGCCCAGCTCCTGCAGTTGGCTCAGAACCGGAAAAACAAGCATGGCTGGTTAAGTACGCCACTCCGACGAACCTTCAGGGTTCGGCACCTGCAGCCATCACCGCGGATCAGATTTGTACGATCCTGAAAGATCAGTTCGGCATGATGCCGAAAAGAAAGGCGATCGGCTATACCAAGCCGTACCCCAATGAGTACGAATTGATCCCGCTACCACCCAAATATCGGCTCCCGGACTTCACAAAGTTCAGCGGATCAGATGGTTCCAGCTCCATCGAGCATGTGAGCCGATATTTGGCACAGCTGGGCATGATCTCAGCGTCAGACGAGCTGCGCGTGAGGTACTTCTCACAGTCCCTCACAGGATCGGCTTTCGGTTGGTACACGTCGCTGCCACCGAACTCAGTCCAGACTTGGAAGCAGCTGGAAGAACGGTTCCATGAGCAATATCACTCAGAGGCTTCCGAGGCTGGCATTGCCGATCTAGCTCAAGTACGACAGAAGCGCGGAGAAACGGTATCAGAATACATTCAGCGCTTCAGGACCGTTAGGAACCGATGCTATTCGGTTCATGTAAGCGAAAAAGAAGCAGTCGAATTGGCGGTGGTGGGTCTATCATCATCGATCAAGGAAGTGGCCTCCCAGGCGGACTATCCTTCATTAGCACACATGGTGCAGAAGTTGTCAGCATATGAGCAACGCCACCCGGATATCTACCAAGATAAATTCAAGCGCGTGGTTACCATGGTTGACGCAGGCGAAGATGAAGGTCCTACGGGAGAGCGAGAGGTCGCAGTAGCTGAGTGGACTCGAGCTGCAGGCCCAGTAACCTGCAAATGGGTAAAGCCACCAGGGCCTCCAAGAGGGTTCGACTTCGACGTGACGAAAACCGAGCAGATTTTCGACCTCTTACTCGCGGAGAAGCACATAAAGGTACCCGAAGGCCACAAGTTTCCTACGGTGCAAGAGCTGAACGGAAAGCCATACTGCAAGTGGCATAACACGTTCACCCACACCACCAACGACTGCAGGGTGTGGCGTCAGCAGATCCAAGTGGCGATAGAAAATGGGCGATTAATTTTTAACCAGTACGCCATGAAGGTCGACACACACCCCTTCCCCGCCGTCAACATGGTGGAGTTTACCCACCTTGGAGGGTGCCAGCCTGATTTCTCAGCCAACATCAGTATGGTAGAGCTTGGACACCGCTCTGAGAAGGACGGGGATGAGGACAGCTGCTCTCAGAGCAAGGACACTGAGGGGGCCGCTCCATGCGATCGGCTCCGTCAAGATGGCAAGCGCTACGTCACAGAGGGGGAAGTGAAGAACATAAGATACCAACGACCCCTCTCTGATCACCTCCTCAACAAGTATGTTAGTCGATATGACCAACGCCGGCGATACGATAACAATGATGAAAGAGGTCGGATGACCATAAACGACGGAAGACATCGCCGGCATAATCATGATGAGGAGCGGCAGGAGCGCCACGGCAGGGAGCAGGACGATACGGACAGGCATTGGCACTGCCCCTTCTTCAGACACTGCTGGGATTCAGGAATGAGCCGATTACCAACAATCGGCAACTGCCCAGAATGCAACCGGAAAAAGAAGGAGACAGCCAACGTGTCTGTGTTCGAGCGCCTAGGGCCTCTCCCACCGCAAAACAGACGTGCTGAGACCCCTCCGTTGGAAGATCTCGAGGATTCAGAAGACGAAGGAGAATACGAAGAAGACAGGTGCCACCGTCCAAGGTGGTGCCCTGACGGTCTCAGCCATACACAAAAACGCAGGGTTCAGCGATTGCGCGGTCTGGAGGAAGCCGAAAGGATGTACTTGCATACGCTGAGGAAGGCACGACCTGATCTGGCTGCAAAAGTCCAGAGGACCCTGGATGAGGAGGGACTGCCGCAAAGAAAAGAGTGGCGCCCCAAGCAAAAGAGAGCCGATGATGATACATCGGCTGGCACAAACATGGTGTTCATCCGTCCGCGGAGTGTAGTGCTCCACGATTACACAGTGCACCCGACATGGATAACAGCAAGCGCACCAACGTGCTAAGGTCAGAGATTGGGCTGGTTTTATCCGCCGACATGGACGAGTAGCAAGACTACGTCAATAAGCAACATGGCGAGGCCGATCCTTGCGATCGGCCCTCCGAAACTGATGAAGGGATATTACAAAACCTTCACCGAGCAAGCAACATGGAGGTCGATTCCAGCAATCGGCCAAAATTATCCTCACCATCCATTCTGCCTGGGATCAACGTTTGACCCAACAGGGACTACCTGAAGAGCCGATACCATCAATTCTCTTGACAGAATCGGCTCGGGGGGCACCTAGATGGATAAAACACGAGGATGTGAGATAATACTATCAAATATGGGGGCCGACACACAAATCGGCCTAAAAAATTCAAAAAATTTTGAGCGCAGCCGATGCAGCAGACATCGACTTAAGGATATAAGAAGCCGATGCATGGACATCGACTCTAGCGGCATTATGCGGTGTTTATCGAGTCTTCACCAAATTCAGGCCAGCGGTGGTGCCTTCCGTTGCTTCGAGCCGATCTGGGTTCCTGAACCAAGTTCCGGCTGTCTGAGGAAGAAAGGGGATCGGCTTTGGCACATTCTCTTTGACAGTCTCGCCTCGAGTAAGGCTCGGGGGGCAGCAGGCCTGATGGATGCTCTGTTTTACTTTGTTTAAAAGCCGATTGGGATACCATCGGCTGGTCCTTCATTTACAACCTTCTTCACAAATGATGAGTATTGAAGAGGATTATTGGGTTTGGTTGGAAAAGTTTAAAGGTTTTCCTGAAGATCCTGCATTTTCTGCCAGATTCAGAAAGTCATCAGTTGAAGAGGAGAAGAGCGAGTTTCAAAGGGCCGATGCGATGCTATCGGCTTATTACGCATTGGCAAAGGGGGCAAATCGGCAAGGTCGGGAGAGGAAATCGGCAAATCAAGTTGGGGAAAAGTTCTTCATTAATAAGAGAGATTTCTTACATAGCAGAGCTGATTGCCCTCAAAAGGGGATACATTGCCCCGCCTACTTCTACGGGTCCTATACTAGGGGCCCTATCTACGGGCCGTTGCTGCCCTCGTCGTCGCCGTCATCGCCGCTGTCGGCGCTGCTCCCGGCCGGCTCGTCGTCGCTGCTCCAGCGGCCGCCGGCAGGACCTTCATTGTCCTCATCTTCTGCGTCGGCGTCGTCGTCGTCGCTGTCGAAGTCACTCGGATTCCCCGGCCAGGGGCGGTGGCGCGCCGGCGGCTCGTCGGGAGCTGTCGTCGTCGTCATCCTCCTCTTCCTCCTCCTTCACCTCCTCGGAGGTGGCCCCATCCCAGGAAGCGGTCATCCTCGCGTTCTTCCACCGCTTCCTTGTCGGCGAGGAAGCGGAGATCGCTCTCCCCATCAGTCAGGGACACGTCGTCCTCTGACCAGATGGAGAAGTCATGGTCTGACTCCTCCCCGGCCGCAATGGCGCGGCGGATGTTGGCCGCATGGACCTCCGCCGGGTTGTGCTCCGGCGTCGGCTCGCGAGACGAAGAGGACTGGGTGGAAAGATCCGATGAGGAGGAGGAGGACATGGTGGCGCAGGAGGGTTTTTGGGTGCTAATGCGAAGGAGGTGCAGAGGAAAACTGTTTGGGGCGGTTAAATAAAAGAGGGCATGGTAGAAATTCAATGCCACAGCAGTTTCCGAGGAGGTGGTGCTAAAACTGTCAAATCGTGCAGAGAAGTTGAGGAGGCAAGTTATCATGATGAAGAACTCTGCGACGGTTCTGCTCTGCCACGACATGACCCGACGAAGGAAAGGCGTAATGATTTTGGAAATGTCATTTCCAAAACCAGGGGGGCATGTGTTATCACCAGAATTTGTCAGAGGTGGGCCGCGATCAAGATGGACTTGAAGATATATGCGTAGAGAGATGTGTGAATCGGCCTTGTTTATCAGGTTGGGCTAGTTAGCCCGTGTATCTTTATATAGTAGGTCACGTAGAGATTAGAGTTTGTCTCGTGCACGGTTTAGTGCACGCCCACATTAGAAAGTCCCCTGGACTATAAATATGTACCTAGGGTTTATGGAATAAACAACAACCAACGTTCAACACAAACCAATCTCGGCGCATCGCCAACTCCTTCGTCTCGAGGGTTCCTCCGGTAAGCATCATGCTGCCTAGATCGCATCTCGCGATCTAGGCAGCACAAGCCTGCCTAGTTGTTCATGCGTTGCTCGTACTGAAGCCTTTTTGATGGCGAGCAACGTAGTTATCGTAGACGCGTTAGGGTTAGCATCGTTCTTAGCATCATATGCTCGCGTAGTGCAACCCTTGCGCGTCTAGCCGTCCTTGTGCCTCATCATGGGTGCAGGGGCGGCACCCCGCTTGATCTTTATTTAGTAGATCTGATCCGTTATGGTCGCTCCTTGATTCATCAAGGATTAGTTTAACATCTGCAATAGTTAGGCCTTACAAAGGGTTGGAGGATCCAGCGGCATGCAGGGTGTAGTTTGCTGCCCCTAGACAGGACGTTCCGAGGATCAACCTAGTGTTGGTTTTTAGGCCTTGTCTAGGGCTGGCTTACGTTTACCGTGCGTGAGCGCGAGGCCCAATCGTGAGTAGGATGATCCGATTATGCGGTGAAAACCCCAGATCGTCGTGGATCTCATATGCTTTATCTTGATCAAGCAGGACCACCATATGTTCGGCCACCTTGGACGAATCATGGGTGGATCGGCTCCATGAGCCGATTCACGGACAACTGAGAGCCGATCGAGGCTCGTATTTAACGTGTACGTGTGTGCCCTGCAGGAAACTAAGCGAGGCATCATCCACACCTTCCTGACCAGGTATAGGTCAGGTGGCACGCCCTTGCGACCCGCATCGGCGCGCGACCAGGAGGCTTTGCGGGCGTCGCTCTGAGGGACTGGGGCCAGCCGCAGCCCTAGTCATTCCCGGCTCTACGGTGTTGGCCAGTCGCTAGTTGGGAGACCGGTTTATAGGATAATGGTCGTACTATCAAGGGGCTCTCGAGTGAGTAACTCGGTCGTATCGCTCGGAGTGCAGTCAAACCTGTGCATCCTTGCATCATATTTTTTGGTTGTTATTTGGATCTTATCCATGTGGTGTTTTAGAGCTTGTGGTTATTTCCATGACAAGCTCTAGTTCATCGAAAACGGATTTCGCATAGATCACTTGTTGCGTTTTTGAGTTTGGTGATTTTCTCGATTTCTCGTATTGACGTGTTGCACCTCTAAAATGTATAGAAAATCTTCCGCCACTAGTTTCCATATTTTCCAAGCTCTTGTCGTCCTCTTTCCAACAAAATTGGTTTCGTCTCATTTGGATTTTCCAAGCTCAAGTTATTTGCATTTCAAGTTTGTGTTTAAAAGAAGAAAAGAAAATGGAAAGGAGGGAGCAGTGCCGAGCCTCCGGCGTGTACCGCCCGCGGTACCGCCCGGTGGCTTTACTCTCGTAAGTATCCAGGGATTGCGCCCACGGTACCCGGTCGGAGCCTGCGGCCTCCACCTGCGCGTGGCCTGCTCCAGCACGCGCCCGCTCGTCAGCCTCCAGGCCGCCCCACCTACCCCGCACTGGCTTCCCGCTCGCCTCCACGTCGCCTGCCGCTCGCTCGCCCGCGGGAGACGCTGTGCGCGTTGACCTCAACGCAGCGCCCTGCCCGCCTGGCCGCCCCGCGTTGATGAGGACATCCCTACCTCACTACTACCTCCGTCGTTGCCAATTGAAGATGAACCTGCTGTGAAGCTCAAGTCCAATGAAGTTCAGATTGGACCAATTACAAGAGCTCGTGCGAAGCAACTTAAACAACAGGTGAACTTGTTTCTAAATGATACTTTGATTGATGAGAACTTTATACTGCCTAAGTCCTATTATTTGTGTATCATCAGGTATCAAGAGGAGACGAGCATCGCACGAGGAGTAGAGGAGCAGCTGGACGTAAAGAAGGACGTGAAGCTGGACAAGGAGCTGGACATGAAGATATCTCATGGACGCGCGAGGGAGGAGCGGGAGGAATGCGCGAGAGGAAGAAGAAGTCCAGCCGGTCCAGCGCCGGTCAGACCGCCCCCACGCGGCTGCCCGGCAGACCCGGTCGACCGGGCCCCTGACCGGCCCACCCGGTCCCCTGGTCCGGTTGACGCTGCCTCGTACGGCGCCAACCGGACGATTTCGCGACGTTTCGGTTGCAGCACCGGTCGACCGGACCACGAGACCGGACCGCCGGTCACAGCCCGGTTGACCGGATCCAGACCGGACATGTCCGAGTCTGTCTTGACCAGATCTATTCTGGGTCGGTTTTACTTGTATCTTTCGACCAGAACTCGTCTCGGACGCCTATATAAGTGCCTTGGACGACCCCCTAGCTGTTTTAGACCACGTTTAAGATAAACCCTAGTTCATAGTTGTTTGCTAAGCAAAACTATTGTTCCCCAACTCTCCAATTCGTTGCGATCTGGAGTTTTATGCTACTGAAAGTTTGTGTGATCTGCTGTTCCATTGGGGATTAGAAGATTGCAATTTACCGCTTCGTGGTCGGCGGCTACGTGCGCAAGTGTGTGGAGTTGCGAATATCTTGCAGGGTTGAGATCTGTTGCATTGGCTACAGGAATCAATCGAGAGACTTCGTCGGCGTCATACAAGTTATCTACACCATATCATCGATTCCCTCCGCTGCATTCATCCATTGTGTTCATCACCACCGTCGCTTACTGAGAAGATCGGGCCACCCCTTATCATCTTGGTATCAGATTTCCAGTTTTCCTCGGTAAGCCATCCACAATCCACCCCATAGTTGAGTTGTGAGTGTTTTCCTATACAGAAAAAGCCAAAAATATTAGGGTTAGGGTTTTCCATCGCCATAGCTTGCACTAATTTCGAGTTTTAGTTGCTTTTCGTAGTTGTTTTTGCGTCACTTTATCTTTCATCTAGTATTTTAGGGTTTGAGTTTACTCTATCATCTTGTGTTAGCTTATCATAGTGTGTCAGTTTTTGTTACTCCGAGTCCACATAGCGTACAGTGTGCTTGTTCCCAACCATAGACACAACCTATCGATATAAAGTGACTAGGAACTTCCCCAGGAGACTAGTTTTACCGCTCGACAGGCTGCTCATTAGGGTTTTGGTGCTGTGCATATCTTGTTGGCCGTGTTATCAAGGAGTTGTGTCATAAAATCAAAAAAAAAGAAGAGAAAATAGAAAAGAAGCAAAAAGAGCTACATAGCTGCGTGTGTTACAAACAAAAAAAAATACAAAAAGAAAAGTGTGTGCTAGTTGAATTCAAGTGAAGGCTTAAGTTTTCTTTACTGCACCTGTAGTTGAGCAATCTTGTGTCTGTCTCGTTGAGCTTTGCTAGCGTCTCTCGAGAGCATTGCAACCTTTCCTACATATAGTTGCATTGCCCCATTTATCGCCTTGTGTGAGTATCTTGTGGTTGTCTACGGTCAGCGCTAGAGCTTGTTATTGATGCAAATAGGTAGCCTACCTACAGCCCCACATATATCCTGCTTAGTCGTGTGATTGTTCTTATACCCTTGATATTCGCTTCGCTACATCCGTGCACTAGTCCGTCAATCCAAGTTGGTAAGCATACTAATTCACTTTGGAGCGGTAAGATTCACCTTTCTTATCAGTTTTGAGTGAGTTGTGAGAGTACCACCAAAGATTTTTGTTTAGTGCACTAACCTACTAATCATGTCTTCTTCTGAGTTCAATGTGATGCAGAAAAAGGATCCGTCCACGCCGGTTACTTGGATGGAATATGAGGCTCTTCGTGATCACCTCACACGTGAACTTCGTGTTACTACGGAGACATTTGATACTGAAATTCAAGGTGTCAACTTGAAGGTCGATGAGGCTACTACGGCTATTAACACCGTTCAAACATCGATGACGACTCTTCAAGCATCTATGAATACATTGACGCAAGCTGTCCAAGATATCCGTACTATGGTACAACAACAACCACAACAACCACTTGATGAAGATGGCAGTGTCAATGGTGACAATGCGGATGCTGCTGCTGCTCAAGGCATGGGACGTGGTGTTGGTCGTGGTCTTCCACGTGGCGTCAATCGCGGTTTTGTTGAAATTGGAGCTCGTCGTGTTCCTCAACAACAAGACGATGGTTTGGGTAAGCCTAAGTTCTCAATTCCCAGATTTGAAGGTACTACTGATGTTGAAGAATATCTTACATGGGAGCTGAAGATTGAGAGATTATGGCGTTTACATCCTGATTATACTGAAGATAGGAAGATCAAACTTGCTTCTTCTGAATTTGATGGTTACGCATTGCGTTGGTGGGATGCTCTTGTTCAGGATCGAGAAGAAGATGGTGAGCTGCCTATTATCACTTGGCGTACTATGAAGGCGGCGATGAGAGCTCGTTTTGTTCCTACCAATTACTTGCGTTCTGTGTTTGATAAGTTGACCCAATTGAAACAAGGTGTTATGACAGTTGATGCTTATTATATGGAGATGGAGATGCTTATGCAGCGTGCCCGTGTCCGTGAGTCTTTGGAGATGACACTACAGCGTTTTCTCAATGGGCTCAAGTTTAATATCAAAGGCATTGTGCGTCATCACAAATATGCTACCATGAATGAGTTGCTACATCATGCAAGAGAAGCTGAGTCACAGTTGGCTGAAGAAGCGCAACAGAGAGGCCGTGTTACAGGCGCAGGGCGCTACACGTGATGCGGGGTGGTTTTTGGACACCTCTGCTTCAAGACCGACAAGTGCATCCCCGCCTATCGTCGACGCTACACCATGGCCAAGGAGTCCCCCAAGTGGACCAACAACACAAAACCCCGCCATATATGTCAAGGTGAACTCCTTCCTCTCTATGGTCGATCTTAACACCAACTTGAATGGTATGCTACCTCATGCCTATCATCATGATGTCTATAGGTGCCGACGTCGACAAGGACCAAGAGAGAAGGAACCCCATGGTGCATGGAAGAAGGAAGAAGAAGAAGGGAAGAAGAGGAGAAGGAAGAGGAAGAAGAGGAGGGAGAACAGGCCGGCCAGCCCAGAGGCCGGTCGGACCACCACCGGACGGGCCGCGAGGCCGGCCGACCGGGCACCGGCGCACCCAGGCATCGTACCGGAGACCAACCGGACGGAAATCTGCGAGGCTTCCGGTTTGCGACCGGTCGACCGGACCCGTGACCGAACCACCCGGTCCACAGCCCGGTCTGACCGGCCCCAAACCGGATCCGTCGGGTTTGACCCACCCACTTGTACCTTTTCGACCCAGGTCGCCTTGTATGCCTATAAAAGACCCCAGCTCGCCCCCATAGCTGGTTAGACAAGATTTAGGCTTAAACATGACTTTGAGCTTTGTCTCCCTAGGGTTTCATCCCCTTTGTATCAAGGCACCCCATGTTGGATGATTGGATCTATGTGAGTGAGATTCTAGTGTAGCCCACTCTCTCTCCCTCACCTACCTCCATCCTCAACACCGATCTCTCACTCCGGGATTCTACCTCGAGTCTCTCCCGTGGTGATTCTATTGGCGTGGTCCATCGAGCCACGAGGGTAAGTATCGATTGTATCGGGTTGGTGTGTGTTGTGTTCTTCGCGTTCTTCGTGTTCTTCCGCCTCTCCCTCTCTTTCCCCTTTGATTCTTGGGTCATTCGCGAGATCGGGCCACACACGGGGTCTTAGACCTCATCAACACGCCTAGGGCGCCGCCATCTACGGCGCCATCTACGCGTCCTACGGATGTTCCTTCTTCGTCTAGCAAGCCGGTGTCTAATGTGTCCAACACAAAGAGACCCGTCCCTGCAGCAAGTGGAACTGGTTCTAGTATGTCTACAGCACGCAACCGTGATATGCTTTGTCATACATGTGGTGGCAAGGGTCACTTCAAGAAGGATTGTCCTAACCGCAAAGTTATGATCATTAATGAGGACAATGAATATGAAACTGGAGACGATGCTGATCCGGATGCTCCGGAAGATGATGATTATGACAGCGATGGTTTTGATGCTTATCCTTCAGAAGCTCAAACTATAGTTGTTTCACAGCGTGTTCTCAATGTGCAGCCTAGTGCATCTACGCAGCGCTGCAATTTGTTCCAAACAAAGGCACTTGTTGGTCCTGATAAAGCTTGCAAGGTCATTATTGATGGCGGGAGTTGTCGCAATTTAGCAAGCAAAGAGTTATGTGCCAAGCTGAAACTAAAGTATCTACCGCACCCGCATCCATATTATATTCAGTGGTTGAGCAATAATGGTGAGATGAAGGTGAGCCACATGGTGCGTGTTGATTTTGAGATTGGACCGTATAAGGATTCCATTGACTTCGATGTGGTTCCTATGACGGTTTGCCATCTCTGTTGGGCCGGCCATGGCTCTATGACCGTTCTGTGCAACACAATGGCCGCGCCAATACATATCACTTGGAGTTCAAGGGCAAGAAAATTAACTTACAGCCTATGTCACCACAACAGATTGTTAATGAGTCTCGTCAGAAGATTGAAGTCAATTTGGAGGATGCATCCATAGATAGGCGAGAGAATTGTAATACCGTGAGTGATATAACGAAAAGTGAGCGAGTGCATTCCTTAGTCTCATTAGCCACCAAAGAAGACATGAGAGAATTTAGTGAGGATCCTACGGCCATGCCTCTTGTGCTTTTGTACAGGGGTACGGTTTTGGTTTCTAACGACATGACCCCTCTTCCTTTTGGTGTTTCTAATGTTTTGCAGGAATTTGGCGACGTGTTTCCGGAGGAGGTACCCGCAGGACTACCACCATTGCGAGGTATTGAGCATCAAATTGACTTGATTCCCGGAGCTTCGCTGCCCAATAGGGCGCCATATCGCACTAATCCCGAAGAGACGAAGGAGATACAGAAGCAAGTACAAGCGCTACTCGACAAAGGTTATATCCGCATAAGCCTTAGTCCTTGTGCTGTTCCTGTTATTCTAGTTCCTAAGAAAGATGGTACTTGGCGTATGTGCGTAGATTGTAGAGCTATAAACAACATTACTATTCGATATCGTCATCCTATTCCCCGTTTAGAGGATATGCTAGATGAATTGAGTGGTGCTGCTGTGTTCTCTAAAATTGATTTGCGTAGTGGTTATCATCAAATTAGGATGAAAGAAGGGGATGAGTGGAAAACAGCCTTTAAAACAAAATTTGGTTTATATGAGTGGTTAGTAATGCCTTTTGGTTTGACTAATGCACCTAGCACTTTCATGAGACTGATGAACCATGTTTTGCGTGAATTTATTGGCAAATTTGTGGTTGTGTACTTTGATGACATATTAATCTACAGCCGCAATGAATCTGATCATATTATACATATTCGACATGTTTTGCAAGTGTTGCGTGATAATCAACTCTATGGTAATCTTGAGAAGTGCACATTTTGCAAAGATAAGGTCATATTTCTGGGTTATGTTGTCTCTAAGCATGGAGTAGAAGTAGATGCGTCTAAAATTGAAGCTATTCAAAATTGGCCTACTCCCATGAATGTGAGTCAAGTTAGAAGTTTTCATGGTCTAGCTGGGTTTTATAGAAGATTTGTGCCCAACTTTAGTACTATTGCTGCACCTTTGAATGATTTAACTAAAAAGGGTGTTGTCTTTGAGTGGGGCGCAGTCCAAGATCATGCATTCGATGAACTGAAACGGTTGTTAACTTCTGCACCGTTGCTTGCACTTCCTGATTTCAATAAGCAATTTGAGATTGAACTAGCAAAAGTGCCCGTGCGTTGCAACGGGAAAAAAATATGTCACTTCACGGAAACCATCCAACTTTAGCGTTTCCAGGTTGCACGTGGCAAGGTGTGCCACCAGTGACT
This sequence comes from Lolium multiflorum, assembly GCA_030979885.1. Classification (NCBI taxonomy): domain Eukaryota; kingdom Viridiplantae; phylum Streptophyta; class Magnoliopsida; order Poales; family Poaceae; genus Lolium; species Lolium multiflorum. Next base: position 180,670,358 of record CM061749.1, on the reverse strand, counting down.
CTCTCGTTAGCTGGTTGAGCCAATCCACCCAATACATGTGCCATCAAGGTAATTGAATTCCCGCTAGCTCTTGCTCGACTATGCCCAGGCACCAGGCTTCAGAACAATGACAAACATCCAGTTCCACTCTTCTTACTCTGCGCTAGCTTGCAACACCTTCGAAACTTACACATGAATCGGCGTCCCACTCGATGTGCAACAACTCTAACTGATAAAACTCGTGCATCAATATATCGCAACATTCTTTCAACACCGATCGTCGTTCTTCTTCTCTTTATGACACCTCAATGTTACCATGCACGGGCGGACATCTGCGACAAACAATCATGAGGCATAGAATGTCCGCGAGATGCCGGTGGCCGTGAAGGTGACAAATCAAGTTAAGCAACATTAACATGTCACAACAAAAATCATTAGGAACACTCCCATCTTGTGAAGCTGCAAAAAGAAACCAAAATATGGTTGAAACATTGCCATCTTGTGGAATTGTAAACACTAACGTGTCACCGCAACTCTAAAAATATGAAAAAAAATAAAATATTTGTACATATCAATTAGCTGAGAGAGAAGTTTAGCATATATCTTTCAATGTGCTAGATGCTTGAATTGGAGAATAAAGTGGGCGTGCCTTTATTTTTCCTGTCCAGCCAAGCCCTCTATGATTATTAGAGTGAAAGTCCGCTCTTCCGTAAACAACATTTTTTAACAAAAAAAACAGCACATACGTATGTACCTCGGAACATTTTTTGCCACACTTCCGTGACAGAGTCACTGCAGTCCGGCTCGTGCTGGAAATGTGAAGCAAATTCTTAGTCAAATTCATCAACCATATCGAGAAGCTAGCAGCAAAAGCATTAGCAGCTGCGCGCTCTCAGCTGGCACAGAAGAAGTGTTGCGTCTTGCTCGGAGACCGGCTCCCACGACACGTGAAGGCACCCACCATATTCGCACTTTCGTAGAGAAAAAAAAATAGTGAGGCATCAGGAACAACATACGGAGTACATACGGGGCCTCAGCCCAGTCAAAATCCCCAAATCTTCCTGCTCTCTGCTTGCTCTGCTGCTGGCCGCCTTCCAACCGCGCTACCTCCGGCCGTCCTCGCCAGCGCCTCCACATCCCCGGCTTCCCTACTGCCTGTACCACACGCCGGGGACGACCGTGCGGGGGAGAAAGCACAGCCTCGCCGACGCTCCTCCCCCTCCTGATCCTTGGAGACCACCCGTCCTTCCCTCACCTCCGCCGCCTCCTTCCTTACCTTCTGGCTCGACGAAGCTCATCCGCGCCGCTGAGCGATTCCTCTTTTCCTCTCTTCCTTCCGGTCAATTTCTGAGATTTTTCCACACATTTTCGTTTTCATATCCTCAGAGTGCTCTGCCCTCTATCTGCCACTGCGGCTACCCAGCACTTTTCGAATCATATCTTAGTATCGAGGCTCGTTGATTTCAGCTAATTCAACGTATATAAATCGGCTAAAATTGTTGTAATGAAGCGAGGTGGGATTATTTAGCACAGAACATCTAGACGTGTCTGGTAGACGGAACTTCATAAGGGGCTTTTTGGTTTTGGCCCATTGATGCGGACCAGGCTCACGAACATACCGAGGTGGCCAGAGCCGGGAGGGGGTCCTCCTACTCATCGCCTTAAGCGACGATAACAGTCGCTCCCGCTTAGAGAATCAGCCGTCCCAGAGTAAGCTGGGCTCGGCCCATGTTTCATACGTGCATGGCTGCAGTTCGTAGTTGTTTCTTTGAAGTTGTTCGACTTTTCTCTTTTTGAATTCTCTTCATTGTAGTCCACGTAGAATCCTGCGCTGTCTCATTTCAACATGAAACCGAACGTCAAAGCTTGACTTTCACGTACTTGCAAGGATTCCATCAAAAAAGAAAACGTAACAATTTGATCTAATTTGAAGCGAGAGACTACAGCTGCCCGTAATAAGTGTGAAAAAATTTGAAAAAATAAACAAATTTTAAATTTGAACAATTTCAAAATTGAACGATTTTAGAATCAGAACATATTTCGAAAATGAACAATTATAGAATAAGAAATTTTGAATGTGAAGAAAATTTCAAAACTAAACAAATTTTTGAATTGATTTTTCTAGAATCAGAACAAATCTTGGATTTGAACAAAATTTTAATGTAAACAAGTTTCGAATGTGAACGGATTTTGAAATGAGAAAATTTGAAGTTTGATCTAATTTCAAAGATGAACAAGTTTCGAATGTGAACAAATTTCGAAAATGAACAAATTTCTAATTTGAACAATTTTTAAAAATGAACAATTTTAAAATCAGAAAAAAAATCAAATATTAAACGAGTTTCAATTCAGAACAAATTTCGAAAATGAACAAATTTCAAATTTTATCTAAGTTGAACAATAACGAAATATTAAAATGAAGAGAGTAAAAGGAAAAATATTTTGAAGATCAAAAAACAAACAAGGGAAAAGAAGGAGAAACCAAACGATAAATTGAAAATAGGAAAACAAAAAATTAAACGAGAACCTCGTACTCCCGAGTCTGGGTCTTGATCGATAGCTTCTTATCCATGCAACAGCAACGATATCTCTAAAAAACAAGCAGCGTGTCGGAAGTAAATGGGCCAGGCCCATCATGCACGTGGGGTATGCGGCGCGCCCGATAGAGCCCGCTTTGAGCGGTGAATAGGATTCACCGCCGGGAGGGAAGGAGCATATGGGGCTGCAGGCAGAGTTGGGGGTGTCAGACTGCGGTGGGGAAAGAAAAAAACGAACCGGTACATGGCTTTCTGCTGTAGTATGTAATTTGGTGGGAGGGCAAAATGGTCAAAAAAAAAGCGTTGACGAAACTTTTTGGCAGAAATCTTAGCTCCTTTATTATTTGTTCTAGATGTGATGCTAGTCGTATTGGAATTGGTGGTGTGTTGATGCAAGAGGGTCGCCCCATTGCATATTTTTCTGAGAAACTTTCTGGTGCTAAGTTGAACTATCCTATCTATGATAAAGAATTGTATGCTTTAATTAGAGTTCTTGAGGTTTGGCAACATTATTTGTGGCCAAAAGAATTTATCATACATTCTGATCATGAAGCTTTGAAATACCTGAAAGCCCAATCTACTTTGCATAAGCGTCTAGCTAAGTGGGTTGAGTTCATTGAGTCTTTTCCATACATTATTAAGCATAAGAAGGGAAAAGATAATATTGTTGTTGATGCTCTATCTAGGAAGAATATGCTATTAACTCAACTTGATGTTAAAATTCCTGGTTTAGAGATACTATGTGATTTGTATGCCACTGATCATGATTTTGCTGAACCATATCGCTTATGTGCTCTTGGTAAAGCATGGGAAAAATATCACATACATGATGGGTTCTTGTTTCGAGCTAACAAACTATGTGTTCCAGAATCGTCTGTGCGTTTGCTCTTATTGCAGGAATCACATGCTGGAGGTTTGATGGGTCACTTTGGGCGTGAGAAGACGCTACTCATGCTAGCTGACCATTTTTATTGGCCAAAGATGAGGCGGGACGTGGATAGATATGTGAAGAGATGCATTACTTGCAACAAGTCCAAGTCCAAGCTGAAGGTTTGTATACTCCTTTACCGGCACCTATTACACCATGGGAGGATATTAGTATGGATTTTGTGTTGGGTTTGCCGCGTACTAAAAGAGGCCATGATTCTATATTTGTGGTAGTAGATAGATTCTCTAAGATGTCACATTTTATTGCCTGCCACAAGAGCGACGATGCGTCACATATTGCTAACCTGTTTTTCAGGGAGATTGTACGTCTACATGGAGTCCCGAAGACTATTGTTTCTGATCGTGACGTGAAGTTTATGAGCTACTTCTGGAAGACGCTTTGGAGAAAGCTGGGGACAAAGCTGTTTAGCACTACTTGTCATCCTCAAACTGATGGTCAAACTGAAGTGGTGAATAGAACATTGTCACAACTATTGAGATCCATGATCAAGAAGAACTTGAAGGAGTGGGAAGAGTGTTTGCCGCATGTGGAGTTTGCTTACAACAGGGCGGTACACTCTACCACGGAGCTGTGTCCTTTTGAGGTGGTGTATGGTTTCAAACCCATTACTCCACTTGACTTGTTGCCTTTGCCCATACATGAGAGAGTTAATATGGAGGCATCCAAGAGGGCAGATTTTGTGAAGAAAATCCATGTGAAGACTAAAGAGTTGATTGAGAAGAAAGGCAAGAGCAATGCTGCAAGGAAGAACAAGAAGCGCAAGGAGATGTTATTCAAGCCTGGTGATTTGGTCTGGGTACATTTTCGCAAGGATAGGTTTCCACAGCTGAGGAAGTCTAAGTTGAAGCCTCGTGGTGCTGGTCCTTACAAAGTGCTTGCCAAGATCAATGATAATGCATACTCAATAGATCTTCCAGAGGATGAGTTTGGTGTCAGTAATTCTTTCAATGTTGCTGATTTGACACCATATGACGGAGAAGACCTTGGAGCGTCGGGGTCGACGCCTTTTGAAGGGGGGAGATGATGAGGACATCCCTACCTCACTACTACCTCCGTCATTGCCAATTGAAGATGAACCTGCTGTGAAGCTCAAGTCCAATGAAGTTCGGATTGGACCAATTACAAGAGCTCGTGCGAAGCAACTTAAACAACAGGTGAACTTGTTTCTAAATGATACTTTGATTGATGAGAACTTTATGCCTAAGTCCTATTATTTGTGTATCATCAGGTATCAAGAGGAGACGAGCATCGCACGAGGAGTAGAGGAGCAGCTGGACGTGAAGAAGGACGTGAAGCTGGACAAGGAGCTGGACATGAAGATATCTCATGGACGCGAGGGAGGAGCGGGAGGAATGCGTGAGAGAGAAGAAGAAGTCCAGGCCGGGGCCCGGTCAGACCGGCCCCCACGCCGGGCTGCCGGTTACAGACCGGCGACCCCCCTGACCGCCCACCCGGTCCCCTGGTCCGGTTGACGCTGCCTCGCACGGGCGCCAACGGACGATTTCTCGCGACGTTTCCGGTTGCAGACCCGGTCGACCGGACCACACCGACCGCCGGTCACAGCAGTTGACGGATCCAGACCGGACATGTCCGAGTCTGCCTTGACCGATCTATTCTCGGGTCGGTTTTACTTGTATCTTTCGACCAGAACTCGTCTCGGACGCCTATATAAGTGCCTTGGACGACCCCCTAGCTGTTTTAGACCACGTTTAAGATAAACCCTAGTTCATAGTTGTTTGCTAAGCAAAACTATTGTTCCCCAACTCTCCAATTCGTTGCGATCTGGAGTTTTATGCTACTGAAAGTTTGTGTGATCTGCTGTTCCATTGGGGATTAGAAGATTGCAATTTACCGCTTCGTGGTCGGCGGCTACGTGCGCAAGTGTGTGGAGTTGCGAATATCTTGCAGGGTTGAGATCTGTTGCATTGGCTACAGGAATCAATCGAGAGACTTCATCGGCGTCATACAAGTTATCTACACCATATCATCGATTCCCTCCGCTGCATTCATCCATTGTGTTCATCACCACCGTCGCTTACTGAGAAGATCGGGCCACCCCTTATCACGCGTGCCCCGCACGCTCTGGCTCGACCGAGCCAATCCTGCTCGCGTTGGCAGCCACCATCCTCGCTCGACCCCAGCTCGCCCAAGCCTTTTCTTCTTAACAGCCCAACAGGCAAAAAAATAGGGCCTCCTTTTAAAGCCCATTTTCTCTCTTTTTGCATTGCTTCTTCTTCCTCGTCGTAAGGGTATTTTACCCTTATCTATTATTTTGGTAACTATGACACCGCGCTAGAGTATTTGGTCTAATACATGTCTACCAAATTATTCTCAGGTATTAGCCAAAGAGGTATAATGGTGTATCAATGGAACAAGAAGGCCATGGGAGACCCCCCCACTTCGAAGAAAATCAACAAGGGCTCTTCAGCACCTGGCCGGTCAGAGGCCCGGTCGACCGGCCCGCACCGGCCAGCCCGGCGCTGACGCCCCCGGATGGTGCAACCGGGCACATCTAGTAAGCCCGGCGAGCTCTCTCGGCGGGGTCGGCGGCCCGGTTTGGACCGGGCTGGTCCGGTCATGCGCCCGGTCGGACCGGCCGGGACTGTGCGCCACACCAACCGGCCCCTGCCTAACGACAACCGAACGATGTACTGTGGGACATTTCCAGCTTCACGCAAGCCCAGTCCGGTTTGACCGGCAGTCCCGGCCCAGGCCCGGCTTCTTGACGGCTGGTCCCAGCTGACGGGTTCCTCGAGGAAGTTGCTGAGGTGGCAAGTCATCAACGGCCATATTTCAAGTGACACTATATATACCCCTTCTCCTACCTCTGAAGGGTTAGGCACTACACTACAAGATGTTCTTGAGCTCTCTCCCTCATACTCCATTGTTAGAAACACCAAAAGCCTCAGATCTCCCTCCTCCTCCACCCAAACTCAAATCCCTCCGGGGAAAAGATTGAGGAGGGCCCAATCTACCGTTCCACCAAGCCAAATCTTGTTCCCCTTGTATTCATCAAGAAACTTGCTCTCTAGGGTTCCTTGGAAACCCTAGGCGGGCAAGAGTGGTCCGGAAGCATCCGGGCTGTGGATTTGCTCCTGACAAGATTGTGAAGGTTTGGAGGCTACCTCAAAGTCTACCACAAGTGAGTGAGCTATTCCTTCGTGGGATAGGCTCCGGAGAATAGGGTGAGCCTTCGTGGCGTTGGGGAATCCTTCGTGGGACCTCCACCCCTCCAAACGTGACGTACCTTCTTGCAAAGGAAGGGAACACGGGAATAAACCCTCGTCTCCGCGTGCTATCGGTTATCTCTAACCGAACTTCTTACTTGTGATATAATTGCCTGTGAGAGCCTTCGTGCTTGAGTTACTTGTATCATCATATAGGTTGCCTCACCTAGTTTGCATTAGGCTCACCTTTATATTCCGCAAAGCCTAATATTGCAAAGAAAGAATTAAAATTTGTAGAAACCTATTCACCCCCCCTCTAGGTTTACCATCTCTGACCTTTCAATTGGTATCAGAGCCTGGACTCTTTTTAAGGACTTCACAGACTTAAGAGTGAGATTGATAAACTATTCGTGTTGGATATATGCCCAAGAGGCAAAAATAAATTAGTTATTGTTATATCTTAGTGTTTATAATAAATGTTTACAACCCATGCTATAATTGTATTAACCGAAACATTGATACATGTGTGTTATGTAAACAACAAGGAGTCCCTAGTAAGCCTCTTGTATAACTAGCTTGTTGATTAATAGATGATCATGGTTTCGTGATCATGAACATTGGATGTTGTTAATAACAAGGTTATGTCATTGGGTGAATGATATAATGGAATACACCAATTAAGTGTAGCATAAGATCAAGACATTTAGTTCAACTTGCTATAAGCTTTCGATACATAGTTACCTAGTCCTTCGACCATGAGATCATGTAAATCACTTACACCGGAAGGGTACTTTGATTACATCAAACGCCATGGCGTAAATGGGTGGTTATAAAGATGGGATTAAGTATTCGGAAAGTATGAGTTGAGGCATATGGATCAAGAGTGGGATTTGTCCATCCTAATGACGGATAGATATACTATGGGCCCTCTCGGTGGAATGTCGTATGATTAGCTTGCAAGCATGTGACTAGGTCACAAGAGATGACATACCACGGTACGAGTAAAGAGTACTTGTCGGTAACGAGGTTGAACAAGGTATGGAGATACCAATGATCGAACCTCGGATAAGTAAAGTATCGCGTGACAAAGGGAATCGGTATCGTATGTAAATGGTTCTTTCGATCACGAAGTCATCGTTGAATATGTGGGAGCTATTATGAATCTCCAGGTCCTGCTATTAGTTATTGATCGGAGAGGAGTCTCGATCATGTCTGCATAGTTCTCGAACCGTAGGGTGACACACTTAAGGTTTGATATTGTTTTAAGTAGATATGGAATATGGAATGGAGCTCGAATGTTGTTCGGAGTCTCGGATGGGATCCGAGACATCACGAGGAGGTTCGGAATGGTCCAGAGAATAAGATTCATATTTGGGAAGTCATTTTCCGGGGTTCGGAAAAAGTCCGGTGTTTTGACCGGAGCTTCTAGAAGGTTTTGGAAGGACCGGGATAATCCGGAATATTATGGAAGGTTCCGGAAGTGTCCGGGACGACCCGGGCTGTCTAAGGAAGTTCAGAGGTTGCATAATAGGTGCAACCACGCTGCCTTAAGGGAAAAGGAGTTTTTCGTTAATGCAATTTCGGAATTGGCAAAAGAGTCCGAGTAGGAGTAGGTTTTTGGAACCGAAAACCTGTCGAAACTCAGTCAAACTTGGGGGCAGGTTTATGGACGACCCAAGGGGCTTGACCACCTATTTAAAGGGACCAAGGGGCACCCCAAGGGCACCTCAAGTCGCAGCCCTAGCTCCCCAAGTCGCAGCACCACCCTGCGCCCAAACCCTAGCTACTCCTCCTCCTTCTTCTCCCGCAGCGCTTGCGGAAGCCCCGCCGGAGATCTCCACCACCACCGTCACGCCGTCGTTGGCGGGATTCCGAGGAGGATCTACTACATCCGCTGCCCGCTGGAACGGGAGAAGGACGTCGTCATCAACACCGTACGTGTGACCGAGTGCGGAGGTGCTGCCCGATTGTGGCACCGTCAAGATCTTCTACGCGCTTTTGCGACAAGTGATCGTCTACATCCACCACGAGATTTATGTTGTTAACGCTTAGCGATCTTCGAGGGTATGTTGATCTTCACCTCGTTGCTACCATCTACTAGATTAGATCTTGGCTTGTCGTTCTTGCGGTAGGAAATTTTTTGTTTTCTATGCTACGAATCCCTACAGTGGTATCAGAGCCGTGTCTATGCATAGATTGGTTGCACGAGTAGAACACAACGGATTTGTGGGCGTTGATGCTTTTGTTGTCTTTAGTTATGTGTACTTTGCATCTTACGGGATGGTGGGATGAAGCGGCCCGGGCTAACTTTACGTGACCACGTCTCATGAGACTTGCTCCACGCTTGACATGCAACTTGTATTGCATAAGTGGCTTTGCGGGTGTCTATCTCTCTCACCATAGTTAAGATTCAATTTACTCTTTCAATTGACAACATTAGTATCACCGTTGTGGTTCATGTTCGTAGGTAGATTGGATCTTGCTCGAAAACCCTAAACCACGTAAAATATGCAAACCATATTAGAGGCGTCTAACTTGTTTTTGCAGGGTTTGGTGAAGTGATATGGCCATGATGTGATGATGAATATGTATGAGATGATCATTATTGTATTGTGGCAACCGGCAGGAGCCTTATGGTTGTCTTTATATTTCATGTAGTAGTATTATTTCAAAGTAGTTGTAATAGTTGCTACATGTGGTGAACAACCATGAAGACGGCGCCATGGACCTTGACGCTACGCCGACGATGTTGGAGATCATGCCTGTTGATGATGGAGATCATGTCCGGCGCAAAGACTAAAGGGCCATACCATATCACATTATGAATTGCATGTGATGTTAATCCTTTATGCATCTTATTTTGCTTAGATCGCGACGGTAGCATTATAAGATGATCCCTCACATTAATATCAAGATAACAAAGTGTTCTCCCCTCGTATGCACAGTTGCTACAGTTCGTCGTTTTGAATCATCTCGTGATTATCGGATGTGATAGATTCTACGTCACATACAACGGGTGTAAGCCATATTGCACACACGGAAATACTTGGGTTTGCCTGACAAGCCTAGCATGTACAGACATGGCCTCGGAACAACGGAAACCGAAAGGTTGAACACGAGGCATATGGATGATATGATCAACATGTTGATGTTCACCATTGAAGCTACATCATCTCACGTGATGATCGGTTTTGGTGTAGTGAATATGGATCGTGTGCCACTAAACAACTATGAGGGATGTTGTATTAAGTGGGAGTTCATTAGTAATTAGATTAAAACATGAACTAATTATCTTGAACATAGTATGAATAGTATTTTGAATTAAATTTGTAGAATTGACATCCGTTATCTACCATGCGCTAGTCTTGTAATTGAGATAGAAATACTGTTAAGTCTGACAAGTAACTTTACGGACTGGTACCGTATTTTTGAAGAATCAAGATATGATTAAGTCCTATTGCAAACTTTTAGTAAATCTCACATTGCTGATTCAAAGAGCAATGGTTTCAATTAGTACCTAAAATCATCTTGTCTCCGTGAAATTTGAAGTTCAAATCCGTTTGAAAAGTAAGGAGCTGGAAATTTTGTTTTCAGAAATAAGCAAGGTATGAGATATATGTGATATCTAAGACCTTATTGCAAGATGATAGAATATAATCTAGTGAGACTACATAAACTCATAAGTTTTATGGGAATGTACGAAGGTTGAAGACGCTAGGCATCCCAATCCTCAAACTAGTTGGGCACTAACGATATTCGCATATCCATGAAGTGATCCCTTAGTATGCACCGTTGCTAAGACTCGTCGTTTCGAAGCATCACGTGATGATCGGGTGTTATAGATTCTACGTGTGCATACAACAGGTGCAAGCCAGATTTGCACATACGAGTACTAAGGTTAAACTTTACGAGCCTAGCATGTACAGACATGGTCTCGGAAAGTTGTCATGATTTGATGGATAAAATTATGAGTAAGTTTATTCATCATATTAAAAAGTTACTAATAGTGAAATCTGGAGCACACAGAGAGTCAGGCGCATCGATAAGTCTACAGACTTGTTTTGAAAGCATAGCGAGATTGAAGGAGTGCAGGTCATGGAAGCCCATTCCCCCTTCCTTCTTCGGAAAGCACATCTTCCACCAAGAATACAATGCATTTTTTTACTTTGATCATCATCACCTCACCAGAATTGAGCTATGACATCAGTAATCTTTTTACAGATATTGTTTGGAATCAAGAACACTGACATAGCATATACATAGATACATTGAGCAACTGCTTTATAAGAATCTCCTTACCACCAATAGATAATTGTTTCTCCTTCCATCGTTTGATGAGTTGTATAATTCTTTCCACCAAATGCTTGAAGCAGTCACTTCTGTCAATACCCACCAAAGCAGGAAGACCCAAATACTTATCAGAAAGAGCTTCATTATCAATATTCAGATTATTGCACATCTGCACTCTAACATCAACATGTGTATTAGGACTAAAGAAAAATACTTGATTTTGTCACACTTACTAATTGACCCGAATTAGCACAATAGGATTCAAGCACTTGCTGTAAGGAGATTGCATTGTTCAAATCTGCTTTCAAGAGAATAAAAAAATCATCAGCAAATAGTAGGTGTGATACTGATGGTGCACCCCTGCACACTTTAATCCCTTCAATGCCACCAATCTCTTCAACATGCAACAAAGAACTTGATAAGCCTTCTGCACAAATAAGGAACAAGTAAGGAGACAAGGGATCTCCCTGCCTAATACCTCTAGTTGGAGTAAAACCATCTGTCAGCTGTGAGTTAAACCTGACAGAATAAGTCACAGATGAAACACAAGCCATCACAAGATCAACCCACTCCATATGGAACCCAAGTCTCAACATCATCTTCCTCAGAAACTGCCATTCCACTCTATCATAAGCCTTGTGCATGTCCAACTTAACTGCACACAAACCAGTTTTTCCAATCCTTTTGTTTTTAATTTTATGGATACATTCATAGGCCACCAACACATTATCAGTAATAAGTCTTCGTGGGACAAACACACTCTGAGTTGGGGAAATGATATCGGGGAGGATCACTTTAAGTCTTGCCGCAATCATCTTAGATATGATTTTATAAACCACATTGCATAGAGAAATCAGCCTAAATTGGAAGACCTCCTCCGGATTATCCACTTTAGGTATTAAGACAATAACTGTTTCATTCCATCCAACAGGTATAATCTTCTCATTAATAGCCTTCAACTCTGACGTGATCCAAGGGAGTAGGGTTGAAAATGAAAGGGAAACTTTCCTTCTCTTTCCGAAGAAAAAGGAAATGGAGGGCCAAATACGGAAAAGGAAGCGGCATTTGGAGGAAAAGAAACGGAAACGGCAAAATCATAAACGGAAACGGAAAAGAAAACGAGGGAGCCCTTTCCGACGGAAAGGGAAACGGCAGAGGAAATTCCGGAAAAATAAATACGGAAAGTTTCCGGAAATATAACCTAGAGAGGCCCGTGCATTTAGTAGGCCTACATTTACACATGAAACTGGGCTTGGCCACGTATCAAGTCCACTAATTACTCTAACCCTAATCACTTTGTATAATTACGTGTGCATGCAGCCGTTAAACTATGCGTGTTACTTTATGTTGAATTGCCGCTTGTCAAGTTAAGTGATATATCTTGTCTTATTTATTTATTTATTTATTTATGTGTGTCTTTCAGTCTACAAATCAAGGTATTATGCCGTGGCAAATATCCGTTTTCGTAACGTATACGCTACGTATTCGTTCTGTATTCATATCCGATGATTTCCGTTTTCATATTCGTTTCCGGATTTCCGATTCCATTTTTGATTCCGACAAGATAAGGGGAAACAAAAAAGATAAACCATGTTTCCATCGGTTTCCGTTTCATTTTCAACCCTACAAGGGAGGTCTCATCCAATTTACTTTCTTCACTTAGTTGAATGGAAATATTACTTATCGGTTGGATTTATAAATTTGGTCACACCGACCCATATAGCGTTTGCGATTTGCGGTGGTAGCCCAAGCCACCAAATAGACGCGCCCCTGCTCTCGCTATCTCTTGTGGCAGCCCAAGCCCAGCAGGCCTCACCGTCTCCGCCTGATACCAAAATCCATCCGTACCGACCCATATTGGGCGCCCTCTTTCCTTCCTCGGCCGCCACTTTGCGCTGCGCTCCTTCCGGCAAGAAGAAGAGGAGAACAGAGTGGCGAGAAGAGAGTCAGGCCCCTCTTCTGACTGTGGCGGCGCCATGGAAAGGGGCGAGAGCATCCTTGACGCCGTGCTAGACGAGGAGGAAACCCTCGACTTCGACGGCGATGACGTCGAGATGGCCGACGCGGAGGAGATCCCTGTCCCTGACGCCCCGGCCGCCGTCGTAGGAGGCGATGGCGGCGCCGCGCAGCCGGAGAAGGGCGGCCCGGAAGGAAAGAAAAAGAAGAAGAAAAAGTCCGGGAGGAAGAAGAACAGGGGGAGGCCTGATGGGCCGCCCACCAAAATCGCCGACATTAATCGGTAAGAACCCTCGCACCGCTCACCTAGGGTTTAGGTCAGGCCCGATATGAAACTAGGAAATTAACATCTGAGGATTATGCTATTTATGGGTTTTGTATGCTTGCCTTTCACAATCGGGAACATTGAACCTGAGTTGCCTAGTGCCGAAAATGGTACATAGGTACAATGGTTCTGCTAATCTCGATTGGAAATGTTAATTTCATCTGCGTGAAATTGTTATATCGAGGAGGAAAAATGTTCAGATCCTTGTCTTTAATCCTGGAATACAACACCACTGGACGTAGTACATGGCTTAAAAGTAAGCAAGCACTGTATATTTTCGTAGAATTGTGCTATCTAGTCAGATTTTGCGTGATCAATTGGTGTCATACGAATTCAGATTAACAGTAGAATGGTTGTTTTTTGTGAAAGAGAGTCATGCCAATGTAAGGAAAATTGTATTTGCTTCATCATATTATTAAATTTAGGTCTCTAACTGCCTAATTCGTTTTACCTTCCGCAGATTTGTCCTCGACACATGCAGGCGCTTGAAGGAGAAAAAGTCGTACCTTGTTTGGAATGCTATTGGCTGCCTTGGTGTTTCTGCTGTCAGTGATCTTGTCAGAGAGGTAGGCAAACTATTCTTATGTTGAGCAGCACTAAAGGAGATCCAGTTTATCAGTTGAGATACTTAAACAATAGTGTCTCAATGTAGATGGGTTTCTTTCTAAGTAGAGCATAAATACATCATAGACTTGTAGTGTAAGCTACTGTCCTGGGCCTCCCTGTTTTCATCTTGTGCCTCAGTGGTGGACTTGGTAGGTATTTGCCAAATGGAACTTACATACCCTTCCTAGAAAGACTGTTGCCTATCGCTCTTACAAATATTACTGCCTTGATTCTTTGCAGTTCCATGGATTAGTTTGTTTTAAGTAATTCACAAGTTTGGAGTTTCTCAGAAGAGTCACTGAATTATATTTCCATCTACAATACTTGATTTGGTGACAAATCCAATTGCAGTTAAGTTCCTGTTTCATAGCTATATCTTGTACAATTCCTGCTGCTGTATATAAGCAGATAGCAACATTGTAAAACCTGTCTGTATTTAAACCCCAGAGGTCATTTGTTTTGTTCTGCGATATCAAATAACCAACATTGTCTATTAGTACTCTGCTTGTATTCGCTAAATGATCTATCACTGAATATATTCTCTTACAGGTTGAGGCCATTCAGAAGTGTGGTGGGCAGACAATTGCTGATGGAAGTCGTTTCCGCACAGGTGGTGGAATTCTCTGGAACATCTTGAAGTCACGAGAACCAAAGGCATTCAAGGAAATTATGATGAAGGGAAGGGAACTTGAGGTAAGATATCTTTCTGACTTGCCAACGTTCTAGTTTTGGTAACAGCATTCCTCATGGCTCTTTAGTGCACTAGTACAATATAAACGCAGTAGATTGCTCTTATCCAACCCATGTTTTTTGACGGTGTATTTTTCAGCTCCCTTAACACCCCCACCCCCAAAAGAATGTACTGTGTACATTCCACGCCATTTTTAGTAAAAGCAGGCAATAAAACAAACTTCATGTATTTTGACTAAACTTTTGAGCCAAGCAGAGTGATCTTGTATTAACAGAAATGAGTGAGTTACAAAGGTAATATAGGAGAAGGGTGCACTCATATGTATTTGAAACCTTTAGGATTCATCTGAAATTAGAATTGATGTTTGTCATAAATCAAGTAAATACTGACCATGTCTAAATAATTTCATTTTGTTGACAATAAACTGATGTGCAGCATTTTTCCCTTCGCATTCTCCTTTTGCATACCAACATTTCAACAGATGGTGATGCAGTGAACTATTATTTTGGTGCAACTTAACTGATCTTAATGATCTTTGCTACCACTACCAGTTTTCAAGTGTCTAATTGATTTTGCTACTTCCTCCTTTCAGAAGCAGTTTATGTATGGGAAAGGCAGACCACATGTGAGCAGAAACGAAGATGCAAGCTCACAGGGCAGTGCGCTAGTTGATGAGGAAATTGAAGCACAGGACGATCCTGAGCACTTAGTCGATGCGGAGGAAGCACCTCCTGCTAATAATAAAGCTGAAACCCGTAAACCAGTAGCTGACAGGATTCGTGTGCCTGTCTCTTATGATGATCTTTTTGAGGAGGGAGAGATACACGAAGAAGAACCACAAAATTGAAGCATTCCAGAGGTTTTGCCTCCGCGAGTCTTAAATCTGCTCAGAAAGCAAGACTAAAGAATGTGAGGGAAGAGGGTAGATGTATGTACGAACACTGCAGTGAAGTAACCTTTTTTCCCCTGTGGAATCCATTTTTTTCTCCCTTGTGATTGTGATTGAGCAGTACGGCATGCAAAAATGCAGGAGTTCTCTTGTTGCCAAGAGTGGAAGCTGTTGGTATTGAGCTAATTCAGCGGAATGAAATGTGCGATTTTGTAGTTGTCCAATTCATTTTCAAAAATATTGACGAAGAAACCATGTATTTTCTTCGCCTCGTGATATTTACTGTAGGGGCTTATATAGATCTGAGCATCATCCTGCTTGGCCTAGCAACTACGATCTGGTGTAGCTTTGTGGGAGCTAACTAAGATCGAGCATTCGAGCTGAAGACTGGAACACAAATTTCTGGACGGATGCCACTTGTTTTCATTGTGGGCAACCGTTGATCGCTGGTCTTATTTTCTTGTGTTTTTGTTCCTAGTAGATATTTCTTCTCATATACTTGTACATCCCAACTTTGTCAAAGTCGGTTTCCTGACCTACTCCCTTGGTTCCTTTTTAATTGATTCTTATTTAGTACAAAACTAGAATTAATTAAAAGGGAATGGAGAGAGTAGTACTTTTTAATTTATTTTAATTTAGTACAAACTAGAATTAATTAAAAGGGAATGGAGAGAGTAGGATTCTTGATGACATGCACCACACAATGATTTCTCAGTGCTCTGCGCTGAGCTATTCACTCCTTGATCGTGATGTATCACATGCTGGGTACTACCTCCGCTCTTGAGCGAGTACAATAAGTGTTAGTCAGCTGATTATAAGGATTAAAATAATATATTGTTGTCTAGTTGGAGGATGTAACACCCCAAAAATTTAAAAAATAAGGAAAATGAAATGTTCCAATTACCAAATTTTGGGACCAACAAAAACTTTTATTAAATTTAGTTAGATACATAGTAACCTAGTTTAATACTTGTGCTATTGCCATGAATGTTTGATTACTTCATTCAACATAATTTCAAACACCCTAAACCCTAACTTCAACTACTCATTAGGTCAAATAAGAAGAAACCCAAAAATAAAATAAAAAGACATCTGTGGGCATAAAGACTAGTAGGCAAATCTTGATTACCACTCATCCTAATTTTCTCACTAATGGTAAACCATCTACTAAACCTCACTAAACCCTAAGCCTCATTCCATTATTCACCATCCAATAGAAAATGAATAAAAAGAAGTGAAATTAAATAAGAAAGGGACATATGTGCCCATGGTTATTTTTGGTAAAGCTTTACTCTAAAACTTTTCTACTTGGTTAGAAGTTTAGAACACCTTCATGCACCTTACCTAGTGCTTATTACATCAAACCCAAGTTGAATCTCAAGAAATTAAAAAGAAACTAAAAATGCCATAGAGGCATATGAGAGAAAAAGGTCAAGTTGTGGATTTGAGAATCTTAACCCTAAGACATGTTGTGAGTGGTTGGATCATCTCTCTATACCACCTCAACACTCAATAACCTCAATAGGGTCAAGCCAAATTAAATTAACAATCAAATGCAATCTATGCATAGAGGTATATGTGGCACATCACCAATTTATCCAATTATTGCCTTATGCCTTTTTACCTTGACCAAATGGTGTGAACCTTCTCTAAACTTAAGCTCACACTAATTTGATCCTAACCCATGCTCAAGTAGAGCAAGGGAAAACAAAATAGAAGAATAAACAAAAATGGAAAATCACCTCTTATGTGTTTATTGGCCATTTTTACAAATCCTTGAACTATACCTTTTGAGATGATTTCAATGCTTGTAAAAGGTTTCTAAACTAATAAGAATCATTTTGGAATAAGGAAAAGACAAATCAAATAGAAGGAAATCAAATGGGGAGAAAATCCTATTTATTCACTCACATACACATAGGTCAATTTTGCAAATCCTCACCAAAGGCTACCATTGCTTGATCTTTGGTTTCTAAAATACTTATATGTCTTAAACAAACCCAAATGCACCAAAGAAACCAGAATCAAATCCAAATAAATCTCAAAACCATCTCACATATGATCATGGTCATATGTGCACTTTTTAACATGTTCCTCACTTTACCCCTCTGGTTTTATTCTTTCTTAAACTAAACTTGGTCAACCATTGACACCTCATCCAAGACCATGTCAAAGTCAACAACTTTGATGTTGACCACCCATGCTAACTTTGACTAGGTTGACCAGAATAAAGGAGACAAGTAGGGACTTTGAATCAAAGTGTAGATCACCCCACTTTTTGAATCTTTGCAAACCACCACCAAAATGATCACCACCACCACCATTATATCACCTTAATTATATGATTGAGATACACCAAAAAGAATTCCAAAATTTGACCAAAATGTTCTTGCGGCCATTCTCTCAAACACCTTGCAGGCATCATTTTCAATTTGACATACATCCTTTTAACCCCTGGTCCATGACCAAAATCCACTTGATCATTGCTCATGAGTGTCCCTGTACCTCCCCTGCACCTTCTCCTGTACTGCAGCCATGGAGAAAATGGAGGGAATGCACCCTTGCATCCATGCCGTGCCCATGCCGGCCACCTCCACCCCTCTCTTCTCTCTGGCCCTTCTCTCTGGTAATGATCATGTCCAGTACATTCCCTTACTCTTGCTGATCATGACGGTGCACGGCCCAAACGCGCGCGAGCACCACATTGGCCAAAATCCAACGCGCCCAGACGCGCCCATGCCGGTCGTGGCGCGCCAGAGCGCGCATGGGCACCGTCCTGGACGCGCCAGTACCCCGCGTCGCCTGGTCGCTGTCGAGCTCCTCCCTCTCTCTCCTTGCGCATGCGCCTTCCACACCTCACCAGGACACCGACGGACACCGCCATTGGCCCTCACCGGCGCCGTAGACGACGCCATCATCAAGCTCTGCCGCGCCGGTACTGCGAGGACGACGATGACGCCGCACGCTCCTGTCCTCCCCTAGCAAAGCCATCAAGCGCTCTAGCACCTCCTAGGCGTCGCCTACCTCCTGCGCCCATGCCCTTGCCCCTTCGCGTCCTGGATCGCCGGCGCCATCGACGACCTGCCGCTCCGCCACGGCCACCACTTCGCCCTATAAATAGCGACCCCCTCAGCCTTCCCTTCCCACACCAAACCTGCTCCACTCCCTCTTCTGAACCTCCTCAACGCCAGCTCCCCTTCGATTAGGCCACAGATAGCTCCAATTGCTCCGTCGATCGCCGGAGACCGCCGCAGATCGACACGACGATTTCGGCCACCATTGGAGACGCCACCGGTACCAGGCGACTCCCCTTCGTCGACAACGTCGCCTAGCACCAGCGCCGCCCCTCGCCGGAGCTCCAGCACGCCGTCGACCCCCTACCTCCGCCGTGCCCGCGTCTGCTTCTCGTCGCCGACGACGACGCATCTCCACCGTCGGATCTTCCTCTGATCGCACGACTCAGGTTAGCCCATACCGTTTCGGTAGAGATAAGTCACTGACGCGCAGGCCCCACCCTGTCAGTTGGCCCGTGGCGCGCTGAAGCGTTACTGGGCTGGCCTGCTGTGTTTTAAACATTTTGGCCCAATTCGTTTCCCGCGCTGGCCCAAATACTCAAATTCAATTTAATTTAATCAATTCAAATGTCTCTCAGATGCCTTGTTAGAAAATTAATAACTACAAATTCACTAGGCCAAATTTTACAAATTTTATATATTTGGAAAGCTTAGAATTTTATCTACAACATGCCACTGGATTGAATCCTAGATTCATTATAGAATTAAAATAGGAAAATAAACAAGACATGGACTTTTCTGCCTTAGAATAATTATTAAAAATCAACCACAAATGCTTTTTAGTTAATTCCAACTCCTATAAATCACATTACACTTGTATTAATTGTTTCTGCAAAAATATGCCATGCTTACCTTGAATGATCATGGCCTAGTTTAATTAAAAGACTATATGGCTATTTATAGTCAAAAGTATTGGCCAAAACTATTAATAAATCATATGGGAGTGTTTCTCTCATTTAAATCTTGTCACAAACAATTCCCAAATAAGGTAGAGACTCTGGTAATTTAGGTTCTCATATGTTTGGTTTGAGGATATTAAATCATTACCATGACTAATACTAAATTGTATGAACTATATTACCTAAATTAAATAACTTTCTCATGTGCTCTAAAAGCAATATGATGACCTTTGATCATAATCTCATATGTGCTCACTTAAGGATCTTAAACCAAAGTAGCATCTAAAATGCATGGGATAAGGACCTTAGTCTTCAAGACCCATATGTTCTAATTAAAGATTATTAAATCATTTGTATAGTAGTGTTTAAATTGCTCCAAACTATTTATTAAATCATATGAGATGTATTGGTCTCATTTAAATCTTTGTCTCAAGTAAATTCAACATAAGGTAATGACCTTAATGTAATAAATCTCATGTTGTATGAATTGATGATATTAACCTCTTAATAAGATAGTATTAAATTGCATGAGGTGTATTCCCTCATTTAAGTCATATTTCTCAAAGGATAAGTGTGAAGTGTTGACCTTGGTCAACATGTGATCATACCTTGTCAATTGAGGAGATTAAATCTTAATCAGGTTTAATAAGAGGAAATTAATTCACAAGAACAAATAAATAGAAACCCAAATAAAGATTTCAATGAGAGGAAATTATTCCTAAGAATAAATAAATAGCAAACAATAACAAATATTTTTTTAATGAGAGGAAATTATTTTTCTTTAAAGGAAAACCAAGTCAACCCATAAGTGAATAATATGGTGATGCTAGATTAGCTTGTGTGAACCATTTGTGTGATTAGTTTAGCATTTAAGGATTGTTTGGTGATTGTATCCTCGTATTCGTTTATAGACGCTAGTACCGGAGACTATCAAGAGGAGGAGTTCTTCTACTCAGAAGGAGAGGAAGAAAACTTTGATCACCTCACCAATCAAGGCAAGCTAATATTATTACCAGCTATTACCAGTGCAAGCCAATATTCTTGCAAGCTATAGTATTGCAAGCTATTACCAATGCAAGCTAAACTGTTGCAGGCTATTCTAATGATAGTTATATTAGAACAAGCTTTTACTCATGCAAGTAGGATTAATATAAGATAGATTGTGGCAAGCTAATATTCTTACAAAGTGCAAAGCTACAAGAGCAAAGCACCCCCACATTTTACGTTATGTTTAATAAGCCTATCCCAAGTTTTTACTAAAGGGTTTTACTTACAAGTTCCAATACTTTTGTTTTATCAAAGTACTTTTTGATTCATGATTCACCTGGTCTAGAGTAGAACAATATCATCAAGTTAGCCTATGGCAATCAAAGCTAGTTAGCACCCCTCATGACTAGTTGCTATTGCTAAATCAAATAAAATTGACTACTCTAGATGGGAACATGTGACTTTGAAATGAAGTGGAAACCTTGGAATGATGGTTCATTCCATTGAATGATTTTGAAGGTGAATGTGACCAAGAGAAGATGGTGATTTTTGATACAAAACTGATGGTTGGGTTCGGATGCGATACCATTCCAATTTTGAAAGTACCCCCACAATACCCAATATGGGTAAGGGCTTAACTAGAAATTTATGTGCTTTAGTATGGGTTCCCTCTAAACAAGCGTCATCGGGGTTAGGCTGAAGGCTGCCTCTACAACAAAAGAATTGATGTGAAATGACGTGAATGAGGTGAATTGTCCGGCCCAAGCCCTGTGCAGTTCCCAGGCTGACGGTTGTCTTCACTGGGAGGCCAAGCTCATGGGGAGAGGTGCCTATACTAGGGTATGTAGGTGAAAGGTTATGGTTGGTAGTCCGCGCACGGAGTGCGGTAAATCAGGGCCAGTTAACCCTGACGGATTATTGCAAATGTTGTGGCACAAGTGTACGACCTCTGCAGAGTGTAGAACTATTCGAATAGCCGTGTCCACGGTTACGGACGATTGGAAAGGCCATACTGTTCCGTCATCAGACCATTTTCAAAAGTGTGACATGTGAAGGGTGACTTGTGATTTGAAAGGTGAATGGTGACTTGAATTAAACCACAACAGAGTTGTGGGAATGACACTAATGTTTCCACCTGAGGTAGTCTAGCGACTCAAGCATCTTTACTAAATGTTTATGAAATAAACTTGGCTTTATGCAAATAAACCTAGATCTTAGCATCCCCTTACTAGAATTGATAGTGTTTACACTAGTATTAGTTTGCGAGTACTTTAAAGTACTCATGGCTTTGTCCCTGGCTATTCAAATGGCCAGAATATGAAGGAGAGCAGCAGTACGAAGAGGATGGACCACAGAACGTCTACGACAACTAGGATCGCTCCTGACGTCAAGCGTTGGCCTGTGGATTAGAGAATCCGCTACTACTCCGCTTCCGCTATTTGTGTGTTTGTTGATCAATAGAATCAACTACTATTGTAATATTGGATCATGTGATCTCCATGTGTAAGACGATTATGCGTTGTAATAAATGATGACTCTATGATATTCAACTATTATGTCTCGCAACAACACTATTCCTGGGATTGCGAGGAATGACATAATAGGCATCTGGACTTAAAAATCCGGGTGTTGACATAGGAGAGAGAGGAGGAGAGAGAGAGGAGTGGCTTATGGAAGAGCCAGCTCTAGCACGTGCTCCTAGGCACTATGTGAGAGTGAATGATGGGCCATACACTAATAAAGTAGTACTCCCTCCGTTCTTTTTTAATTGACTCAGATTTAGTACAACTTTGTACTAAATTTGAGTCAATTAAAAAGGAACGGAGGGAGTACAATTTTATAGCTCACTATTGTACATGTTGGCTCTAAGATGACTATAAATGACATGGCACTTGGCTTATATCCAATAGTTGACTCTACTATTAAACTTGCTCTAAGATATAGCTGTAATTTTGATTGTCCAAATTCATGCTTTGATTAACAATTGGTCCAATACTATGTAATCTAACGCCCACTTCCATACAATTGTGATTTTGTAACGACACACATTCATTGCATCACTGATGTGGTGTGTCCAATACAGTTGTTGGTCAAAAGTTCTATGCTGATCTCACCACTCTTTACACGAGTCCAATCACGTGATTTGTATTATCATCATTTCAAAATACAGTGCTTACTTTGATTGTTCAAATTCATGCGAGGTCTTACAAATGAGACACCATGAGGTTTGTGTTCAAGAACAACTCCATCAATTGTGATAGGTTTCTAGGGTGTGTTTGGTTGAGGTCACAAGGTGGAACGTAATGGAATGGCTTCACAACTGAAGGTCGTTCCAGTATTTAGTTGAGAAATAAAATGTAACAAGGTGATCTCTCAAAAGAAATTACTATAACCGGTGGAATCTTTCTGTTTCTCTGTATTAAACGCGTCCCAAGCTCACTCGCCTCCTCTTGCCTCTCTTTCTCCTATACGCACAACATGCTTTCTCACCTCTTCTATTCCCCAAATCCGCCCCATTCCACTCTCCAACCAATAAAGTCGAATGAAACCAACTCATCATATTTTATTTTATCGCAAGCAAAATACATGAGTGGAACCAACCCAGTTCTCCGGAAAGAAACCTTGACACTGCATTTCACTTGGTTACCAAACCAAACACCCTATGTGTATGACGGTCTCTTATCGGAAAAGATTGATCAACATTCAAGCAGAAACCTCCATTCTTTATGTACATGATTGTGCTGCTAAAGTAAAGAACACACACTATGATCATGTTACGTTTGCAATAGTAGACTCAAATATCCTTTGCGAAGAATAGTGTTCATGAGCTACTTATACTCGAAACAACTGTCCCTAGAGCCAATAATAAATAATAAACACCAATGTGACTATGCGAGAGCATCTCCAGCCGCGTCCCCCAAAACGTCCCCCAAACCGCGCCGGATTGAGCGTTTGGGGGACGTGTTTTGTTCGCCGCGTTTGGGGGACGTCGCTCCCCAGCCGCGTCCCCCAAACGCCGCCCCCAAACATTAAAAATACTTTTTTTAACACATAATAACCATTTATCAAATGTAGCATATGAATAAAAATGTTTGCGAGGATTGTTTTCAAATTAAATTACAACAAACAATAAAACAAGTAAACAAATATAATAAATAGGGCTAGATGCTACATCAAGGTGCCACGGTATTTCCTTTGATCCTCCACAAATGCTCAACGAGATCAGCTTGAAGTTGCTCATGAACATTGCTGTCACGGATCTCTGCGTGCATAGCGAGAAAATCAGCAAAATCTGCAGGCAACTCATGATCAACCTCCGCGAGAGGGCCCTGACACTCATAGGGACCAACATGTGTCCTCGCATGATTCTTGCGGTCATCCTCGATGATCATGTTGTGCATGATCACACAAGCCTGCATCACCTCCCACATTTGGTCGTGAGACCAGCTTAGAGCAGGGTACCGGACAATGGCAAATTGTGCTTGAAGCACACCAAATGCCCGCTCGACATCCTTCCTGCAAGCCTCCTGTCGTGTAGCAAAGTGGGAATTCTTCAGACCTGATGGATTCGAGATTGTTTTGACAAAAGTGGCCCATTTTGGATATATACCATCGGCTAGATAATAGCCTTTGGTATATTGGTGGCCATTGATCTCATAGTTGCATGGTGGAGCATGCCCTTTCACTAGTCTGCTGAACAGTGTTGGGCCTCCAAGAGCAGAGGTTTGTAGAACAGCAAGTTTTCCCTTAAGTGGATCACCCAAGGTTTATCGAACTCAGGGAGGAAGAGGTCAAAGATATCCCTCTCAAGCAACCCTGCAATCACGATACAAGAAGTCTCTTGTGTCCCCAACACACCTAATACACTTGTCAGATGTATAGGTGCACTAGTTCGGCGAAGAGATAGTGAAATACAAGTAGTATGGATGTATATGAGTGGTAATAGTAATCTGAATAAAATATGGCAGCGAGTAAACATGCAACAGAACAGTAAATAAACGGTGTTTGCAGTATTGGAAACAAGGCCTAGGGATCATACTTTCACTAGTGGACACTCTCAACATTGATCGCATAATAAATAATAACTTCTCTCATTTGTGCTACATACACTCTTGTTTGATAATGAACATCATTCGTTGCGTAGGATTACACGAACCCTCAATGCCGGAGTTAACAAGCTCCACAACATTCGATATTCATGTTTAAGTAACCTTAGAGCATAATAGATCTTTGCAAAATAGACCGAGTACTAACATAGCATACACACTGTCACCTTTACACTATGAAGGGGGAATAAATCACATCAATACTATCATAGCGATAATCAACTCCATAACCTACAAGAGATTATGATCATAATCTATGACAAGAACTACACGATGCACACACTGTCACCATTACACCATGCAGGAGGAATAGACTACTTTAATAACATCACATGAGTAGCACATAGACTAGTAGCGATACAAAGCACATTGCAATCATAAAGGGATATAAATAAGCACTTCACTATGCCATTCATAACAGTGAATAAGTATTCTGTGAAATATAGCCTAAGAGACCCACACGGTGCACACACTGTCACCTTTACACACGTGGGACAAGGAGTCTCCGGAGATCACATAAGTAAAATCCACTTGACTAGCATAATGACATCTAGATTACAAGCATCATCATATGAATCTCAATCATGTAAGGCAGCTCATGAGATTATTGTATTGAAGTACATAGAGAGAGATGAACCACATAGCTACCGGTACAACCCTTAGCCTCGATGGAGAACTACTCCCTCCTCATGGGAGACTGCAGCGTTGATGAAGATGGCGGTGGAGATGGCAGCGGTGTTGATGGAGAAGCCTTCCGGGGCACTTCCCCGTCCGGCGGCGTCGAACAGAGACTCCGTCCCGGATCTTGGCCGCGATGGCGGCTCGGGAACTTTTCTCGTACCGTGGCTTATTCGTCTCGAAGTTTAGGTCAGGGACCCTTAAATAGGCGAAGAGGCGGAGTCGGAGGGGGCCTGGACCCACAAGACAACAGGGGGGCGCGCCCCCCCTGGGCCGCGCCGCCACCATGTGTGGGGCCCCTGGGCCTCCCTCGGTGTCTCTCGGGTGTTCGGAAGCTCCCGATGAAAATAGGGTACTGGGCGTTGATTTTGTCCGATTCCGAGAATATTTCCTTACTAGGATTTCGAAACCAAAAACAGCAAAACAGAACCGGCACTTCGGCATCTCGTCAATAGGTTAGTTCCGAAAACGCATCAAAACGATATAAAGTGTGAACAAAACATGTAGGTATTGTCATAAAACAAGCATGGAACATCAGAAATTATAGATACGTTGGAGACGTATCAGCATCCCCAAGCTTAGTTCCTACTCGTCCTCGAGTAGGTAAACGATAACAAGAATAATTTCTGAAGTGACATGCTACCATCATAATCTTGATCAACATTATTGTAAAGCATATGACATGAATGGAGTGATTCAAAGCAATGATCTATAGGTTGCTAACAAATAGATAACATATAGCAAAACTTTTCATGAATAGTACTTTCAAGACAAGCATCAATAAGTCTTGCATAAGAGCTAACTCATAAGCAATAAATTCAAAGTAAAGGCATCGAAGCAACACAAAGGAAGATATAAGTTTTAGCAGTTGCTTTCAACTTTCAACATGCATATCTCATGGATAATTGTCAATACATAGTAATATGATGAATGCAAATAAGCAAGTATGTAAGAATCAATGCAGTTGACACAAGTGTTTGCTTCTAAGATGGAAGGAAATAGGTAAACTGACTCAA
This sequence comes from Lolium multiflorum, assembly GCA_030979885.1. Taxonomy (NCBI): domain Eukaryota; kingdom Viridiplantae; phylum Streptophyta; class Magnoliopsida; order Poales; family Poaceae; genus Lolium; species Lolium multiflorum. The sequence continues at coordinate 180,644,209 of CM061749.1, read as the reverse complement.
CATAAAGTAAAAGATAGGCCCTTCGCAGAGGGAAGCAGGGATTAAATCATGTGCTAGAGATTTTCAAGTTTTGAAATCATATAGAGAGCATAAAAGTAAAATTTTGAGAGGTGTTTGTTGTTGTCAACGAATGGTAATGGGTACTCTAACTACCTTATCAACCAGACTTTCAAGAGCGGCTCCCATGAAGGACGTTATCTCTACCAGGTAGATCATCCCTCTTCTCTTTTGTTTACACATGTACTTTAGTTTTATTTATTAGATGACACTCCCCCAACCTTTGCTTACACAAGCCATGGCTAACCGAATCCTCGGGTGCCTTCCAACAATCTCATACCATGGAGGAGTGTCTATTTGCAAATTTAAGTTGCTTTCTGATAGATCAGAGCAAAACATGTGAAGAGAATTATTAATGCAAGTTAATTAATTGGGGCTGGGAACCCCATTGCCAGCTCTTTTTGCAAAATTATTGGATAAGCGGATGAAGCCACTAGTCCATTGTGAAAGTCTGTCAAGTAAATGACAAGATTGAAAGATAAAACACCACATACTTCCTCATGAGCTATAAAACATTGACACAAATAAGAGATAATAACTTTTGAATTGTTTAAAGGTAGCACATGAAGTATTTACTTGGAATGGCAGGAAATACCACATAGTAGGTAGATATGGTGGACACAAATGGCATGGGTTTTGGCTCAAGGTGTTTGGATGCACGAGAAGCATTCCCTCTCAGTACAAGGCTTTGGCTAGCAAGGTTGTTTGAAGCAAACACAAGTATAAACCGGTACAGCAAAACTTACATAAGAACATATTGCAAGCATTATAAGACTCTACACTGTCTTCCTTGTTGCTCAAACACTTTTACCAGAAAATATCTAGACCTTAGAGAGACCAATCATGCAAACCAAATTTCAACAAGCTCTACGGTAGTTCTCCACTACTAGATTTAACTACATGATGCAAGAGCTTAAACATGATCTATGAGAGCTCAAAACAATTGCCAAGTATCAAGTTATTCAAGACCATATGAAGCATTTTCTGATTCCAACCAAATAGAAACAAGTGAAGCGATCAACTTTCGCCCTTGAACATTAAAAGCATAAACAAAGAACACTAGTGTTCATATGAAAAAGCGGAGCGTGTCTCTCTCCCACACATGAGCATGTATTTATTTAGAGAATGAAAATAACAAAACGAAAATAAAAGCACACAGACGCTCCAAGTAAAGAACATAAGATGTGACGAAATAAAAATATAGTTTCACTAGAAGAAACCTGATAAGTTGATGAAGAAGGGGATGCCTTGGGCATCCCCAAGCTTAGACGCTTGAGTCTTCTTGAAATATGCAGGGATGAACCACGGGGCATCCCCAAGCTTAGGCTTTTCACTCTTCTTGATCATATATCACCCTCTTCTCTTGACCCTTGAAAACTTCCTCCACACCAAACTTCAAGCAAACTCATTAGAGGGTTAGTGCATAATCAAAATTCACATGTTCAGAGGTGACACAATCATTATTTACACTTCTGGACATTGCACAAAACTTCTGAAAGTTAATGGAACAAAGAAACTCATTCAACTTAACAAAAGCGGCAATGCGAAATAAAAGGCAGAATCTGTCAAAAACAGAACAGTCCGTAAAGATGAATCTGGCAGGGGCACTTAACTTTCTCAAATGGAAAAACTCAAAACTAATGAAAGTTGCGTACATATCTGAGGATCACACACGTAAATTTGCAGATTTTTTCGATTTTTTTACAGAGACTTCTGCTCAAATTCGTGACAGACAGCAATGCTGTTTCTGCGCAGTAATCCAAATCTAGCATCAACTTTAACATAGAGACTTTACTTGGAACAAAAACATGATAAGGAGAGGTTGCTACAGTAGTAAACAACTTCCAAGACTCAAAAAAACAAAAATTGCTGTAGTAAAATAAACACATGGGTTATCTCCCAAGAAGTTCTTTCTTTATAGCCATTAAGATGGGCTCAGCAATTTTAATGATGATGCTCTCATAAGGATGAGAGTTGAAGCAAAAGAGAGCATCAACAAGTAAATTAAAAACACATTTAAGCCTAACCCACTTCCTATGAAAAGGAATCTTGTACACAAATAAATTTATGAAGAACAAAGTGGCAAGCATAGAAAAGCAACACAAGCACAATTTCAAGATTCTCAACATAAAGAGGGGAAACTTAATACTCCCTCCGTTCCTTTCTATAGTGCCTATTGTTTTTTGGCACGGAAATTAGCGCAAGCAAATTTATTGACACAAAACCCCCCAGCGCTATTTGAGAGAAAAAAAGGAAACTGGAAACAGATCGGAGACGTGATCTGCTCCCTACGCGGCCTACTCCTTCCTAATCTCACGTGATCTGTATTTGCTATTTCCTTAACAGACGCGTGCGTGATCTACTCCTTCCTAATCTCACGTCCAGATTTTCTCTACGTGATTGCATACCAGATTTTCTCAACGTGAACAGATTCGTTCCAGATTTTCTGGACGGAAACAAATCGGTGGAAGGGGTTATTTGCAAAAAAACACAGCTTTCCTCTTATATTCTGAAACAATTGCGAAAAAACAATAGGCATTATAGAAAGGAACGGAGGGAGTATTATTAAGATGCATATAACCATGTTTCCCTCTCTCATAATAACTTTCAGTAGCATCATGAACAAACTCAACAATATAACTATCACATATAACATTCTTGTCATGAGCCACATGCATAAAATTATTACTCTCCACATAAGCATAATCAATTTTATTAGTTGTAGTGGGAGCAAATTCAACAAAGTAGCTATCATTATTATTCTTATCAAGTGTAGGAGGCATAGTATAATCATAATAAAATTTACTCTCCATAGTAGGCGGCACCAAAAGACCACTATCATTATAATCATCATAAATAGGAGGCAAAGTATCATCAAAGAAAATTTTCTCCTCAATGCTTGGGGGACTAAAAATATCATGCTCATCAAAACCAGCTTTCCCAAGCTTAGAATTTTCCATATCATTAACAACAATGGTGTTCAAAGCGTTCATACTAATATCATTGCTACTAGCATGCAAATAAGATTCCATAGGTTTTTTAATTTTCGCAGCAAACAATCCATGTCTTAACTCAGGAAATAGAATAAGAAGCTCATTGTTACTTTCCATTATGCCTAACTAGTGTAAACAAGAAACCAAAAGATGCAATTGCAGGATCTAAAGGAAATAGCTTCGAGTACTTACAACGGCGGAAAATAGCTTAGTAGCCGAGATCCGGAGTGTGAGTACCTTTTACCTTTCCTCCCGGCAACGGCGCCAGAAAATAGCTTGATGTCTACGGGTGCTTCTATTCTTGTAGAGTGTTGGGCCTCCAAGAGCAGAGGTTTGTAGAACAACAGCAAGTTTTCCCTTAAGTGGATCACCCAAGGTTTATCGAACTAAGGGAGGAAGAGGTCAAAGATATCCCTCTCAAGCAACCCTGCAATCACGATACAAGAAGTCTCTTGTTTCCCCAACACACCTAATACACTTGTCAGATGTATAGGTGCACTAGTTCGGCGAAGAGATAGTGAAATACAAGTAGTATGGATGTATATGAGTGGTAATAGTAATCTGAATAAAATATGGCAGCGAGTAAACATGCAACAGAACAGTAAATAAACGGTGTTTGCAGTATTGGAAACAAGGCCTAGGGATCATACTTTCACTAGTGGACACTCTCAACATTGATCGCATAATAAATAATAACTTCTCTCATTTGTGCTACATACACTCTTGTTTGATAATGAACACCATTCATTGCGTAGGATTACACGAACCCTCAATGCCGGAGTTAACAAGCTCCACAACATTCGATATTCATGTTTAAGTAACCTTAGGGCATAATAGATCTTTGCAAAATAGACCGAGTACTAACATAGCATACACACTGTCACCTTTACACTATGAAGGGGGAATAAATCACATCAATACTATCATAGCGATAATCAACTCCATAACCTACAAGAGATTATGATCATAATCTATGACAAGAACTACACGATGCACACACTGTCACCATTACACCATGCAGGAGGAATAGACTACTTTAATAACATCACATGAGTAGCACATAGACTAGTAGCGATACAAAGCACATTGCAATCATAAAGGGATATAAATAAGCACTTCACTATGTCATTCATAACAGTGAATAAGTATTCTGTGAAATATAGCCTAAGAGACCCACACGGTGCACACACTGTCACCTTTACACACGTGGGACAAGGAGTCTCCGGAGATCACATAAGTAAAACCCACTTGACTAGCATAATGACATCTAGATTACAAGCATCATCATATGAATCTCAATCATGTAAGGCAGCTCATGAGATTATTGTATTGAAGTACATAGGAGAGAGATGAACCACATACCGGTACAGCCCTTAGCCTCGATGGAGAACTACTCCCTCCTCATGGGAGACAGCAGCGGTGATGAAGATGGCGGTGGAGATGGCAGGTGTCGATGGAGAAGCCTTCCGGGCACTTCCCCGTCCCGGCGGCATGCCGAACGAGACTCCTGTCTCCCGATCTTGGCTTCGCGATGGCGGCGGCTCGGAACTTTTCTCGTACCGTGGCTTATTCGTCTCGAAGTTTAGGTCGGGACCCTTAAATAGGCGAAGAGGCGGAGTCGGAGGGGCCACGGGCCACACCAGGGGCGCCCCCTGATGTCTACGGGTGCTTCTATTCTTGTAGACAGTGTTGGGCCTCCAAGAGCAGAGGTTTGTAGAACAGCAGCAAGTTTCCCTTAAGTGGATTACCCAAGATTTATCGAACTCAGGGAGGAAGAGGTCAAAGATATCCCTCTCATGCAACCCTGCAACCACAAAGCAAGAAGTCTCTTGTGTCCCCAACACACCTATTAGGTGCACTAGTTCGAAGAGATAGTGAAATACAAGTGGTATGAATGAATATGAGCAGTAGTACGGCGCCAGAAAATAGCTTTGGCGTGCAGTTGATGGTAGTAATATTGCGGGAAGTAAACATGCAATAGTAACGCAACAGAGTAACAGTGAAAAAGAACAAGCAGTGATAGCAGTATTTAGGAACAAGGCCTAGGGAGTAGACTTTCACTAGTGGACACTCTCAACATTGATCACATAACATAATAGATAAATGCATACTCTACACTCTTGTTGGATGATGAACACATTGCGTAGGATTACACGAACCCTCAATGCCGGAGTTAACAAGCTCCACAATTAATGTTCATATTTTAGTAACCTTATAGTGTAAGATAGATCAACAGACTAAACCAAGTACTAACATAGCATGCACACTGTCACCTTCATGCATATGTAGGAGGAATAGATCACATCAATATTATCATAGCAATAGTTAACTTCATAATCTACAAGAGATCACAATCATAGCCTACGCCAAGTACTCACACGGTGCACACACTGTCACCTTTACACACGTGGAGGAGGAATAGAGTACTTTAATAACATCACTAGAGTAGCACATAGATAATAGTGATACAAAACTCATATGAATCTCAATCATGTAAGGCAGCTCATGAGATCATTGTATTGAAGTACATAGGAGAGAGATTAACCACATAGCTACCGGTACAGCCCCGAGCCTCGATGGAGAACTACTCCCTCCTCATGGGAGCAGCAGCGGTGATGAAGATGGCGGTGGAGATGGCAGCGGTGTCGATGGAGAAGCCTTCCGGGGGCACTTCCCCGCTCCGGCAGGGTGCCGGAACAGAGACTCCGTCCCCGATCTTGGCTTCACGATGGCGGCGGCTCTGGAAGGTTTCGCGTACCGTGGCTTCCTCTGTAAGGGTTTTTAGGTCAGGACCTTTAAATAGGCGAAAGGGCAGCCTCGGAGGGTCGAAGGGGTGCCCACACCATAGGCTGGCGCGGCCAGGGCCCTGCCGCGCCACCCTATCATCTGGGCCCACAGGGGCCCCTCCGCGGCTCTCTGTTCTGGATGCTTTCGGGCAAAATAGGAACTGGGCGTTGATTTCGTCCAATTCCGAGAATATTTCGTTACTAGGATTTCTTAAACCAAAAACAGCAGAAACAGGAACCGGCACTTCGGCATCTTGTTAATAGGTTAGCTCCAGAAAATGCACGAATATGACATAAAGTGTGCATAAAACATGCAGGTATCATCAATAAAGTAGCATGGAACATAAGAAATTATCGATACGTTGGAGACGTAGCATCCCCAAGCTTAGTTCTGCTCGTCCCGAGCAGGTAAAACGATAACAAAGATAATTTCTTAAGTGACATGCCATCATAACCTTGATCATACTATTTGTAAACATATGTAATGAATGCAGCGATCAAAACAATGGTAATGACATGAGTAAACAAGTGAATCATAAAGCAAAGACTTTTCATGAATAGTACTTCAAGACAAGCATCAATAAGTCTTGCATAAGAGTTAACTCATAAAGCAATAAATCAAAGTAAAGGTGTTGAAGCAACACAAAGGAAGATTAAGTTTCAGCGGTTGCTTTCAACTTATAACATGTATATCTCATGGATATTGTCAACATAAAGTAATATAACAAGTGCAATATGCAAGTATGTAGGAATCAATGCACAGTTCACACAAGTGTTTGCTTCTTAAGGTGGAGGGAGATAGGTAAACTGACTCAACAATAAAAGTAAAAGAAAGGCCCTTTAAAGAGGAAAGCATCGATTGCTATATTTGTGCTAGAGCTTTTATTTTGAAAACATCAAGAGAGTATAAAAGTAAAGTTTTGAGAGGTGTTTGTTGTTGTCAACGAATGGTAGTGGGTACTCTAACCCCCTTGCCAGACAAACCTTCAAAGAGCGGCTCCCATTTTATTTTATTTTTGTGTGGCACTCCTTCCAACCTTTCTTTCACAAACCATGGCTAACCGAATCCTCGGGTGCCTGCCAACAATCTCATACCATGAAGGAGTGCCTTTTTATTTTAGTTTTATTATGATGACACTCCTCCCCACCTTTGCTTTCTCAAGCCATGGCTAACCGAATCCTTCGGGTGCCGTCCAACAATCACATACCATGGAGGAGTGTCTATTTTTGTTAATTAATTTGGGACTGGGAATCCCATTGCCAGCTCTTTTTGCAAAATTATTGGATAAGCGGATGAAGCCACTAGTCCATTGGTGAAAGTTGCCCAACAAGATTGAAAGATAAACACCACATACTTCCTCATGAGCTATTAAACATTGACACAAATCAGAGGTGATAAATTTTGAATTGTTTAAAGGTAGCACTCAAGCAATTTACTTTGGAATGGCGGAGAAATACCATGTAGTAGGTAGGTATGGTGGACACAAATGGCATGAATATTGGCTCAAGTATTTGGATGCATGAGAAGTATTCCCTCTCGATACAAGGTTTAGGCTAGCAAGGTTATTTGAAGCAAACTCAAGTATAAAATGGTGCAGCAAGACTCACATATAAACATATTGTAAGCATTATAAGACTTTACATCGTCTCCTTGTTGTTCAAACACCTCAACCAGAAAATATCTAGACTTAGAGAGACCAATCATGCAAACCAAATTTTAACAAGCTCTATGTAATTATTCATTAATGGGTACAAGGTACATGATGCAAGAGCTTAAACAAGATCTATATGAGCACAACAATTGCCAAGTATCACATTATTCAAGACATTATACCAATTACTACATGTAGCATTTCCCGTTTCCAACCATATAACAATTAACGAAGCAGTTTCAACCTTCGCCATGAAAATTAAAAGCTAAGAACACATGTGTTCATACGAACCAGCGGAGCGTGTCTCTCTCCCAAACAATCATTTATTCAAACAAAAACAAAAACAAAAACATACAGACGCTCCAAGTAAAGTACATAAGATGTGACCGAATAAAAATATAGTTTCAAGAGAAGGAACCTGATACTTTGTCGATGAAGAAGGGGATGCCTTGGGCATCCCCAAGCTTAGATGCTTGAGTCTTCTTAAAATATGCAGGGATGAACCACGGGGCATCCCCAAGCTTAGAGCTTTCACTCCTCTTGATCATAGTATATCATACTCCTCTCTTGACCCTTGAAAACTTCCTTCACACCAAACTTCAAGCAAACTCATTAGAGGGTTAGTGCATAATCAAAAATTCACATGTTCAGAGGTGACACAATCATTCTTAACACTTCTGGACATTGCACAAAACTTCTGAAAGTTAATGGAACAAAGAAACTCATTCAACTTAACAAAAGCGGCAATGCGAAATAAAAGGCAGAATCTGTCAAAAACAGAACAGTCCGTAAAGACGAATTTTAAAATGGCACCAGACTTGCTCAAACGAAAAAACTCAAAACTAATGAAAGTTTCGTACATATCTAAGGATCACGCACGTAAATTGGCAGATTTTTCTGAGTTTCCTACAGAGAAATATGCCCAGATTCGTGACAGATAGAAATCTGTTTCTGCGCAGAAATCCAAATCTAGTATCAACCTTCTATTAGAGGCTTCACTTGGCACAACAAAACACAAAACTAAGATAAAGAGAGGTTGCTACAGTAGTAAACAACTTCCAAAACACAAATATAAAACAAAGTACTGTAGCAAAATAACACATGGGTTATCTCCCAAGAAGTTCTTTCTTTATAGCCATTAAGATGGGCTCAGCAGTTTTAATGATGCACTCGTAAGAAATAAGAGTTGAAGCGAAAGAGAGCATCAAGAGGCAAATTCAAAACACATTTAAGTCTAACATGCTTCCTATGCATAGGAATCTTGTAAATAAACAAGTTCATGAAGAGCAAAGTAACAAGCATAGTAAGATAAAACAAGTGTAGCTTCAAAAATTTCAGCACATAGAGAGGTGTTTTAGTAACATGAAAATTTTTACAACCATATTTTCCTCTCTCATAATAACTTTCAGTAGCAACATGAGCAAACTCAACAATATAACTATCACATAAAGCATTCTTATCATGAGTCTCATGCATAAAATAATTACTACTCCCAACATAGGCATAATCAATTTTATTAGTTGTAGTGGGAGCAAATTCAACAAAGTAGCTATCAAATATAGGAGGTATATTGTAATCATAATCAAATTTATCCTCCATAACAGGTGGTAACAAAAGACTACTATCATTATAATCATCATAAATAGGAGACAAAGTATCATCAAAGTAAATTTTCTCCTCAATGCTTGGGGGACTAAAAATATCACCCAAGCTTAGAATTTTCCATATCATTAACAACAATGGTGTTCAAAGCATTCATATTAATATGTTCCATGGGTTTTTTAATTTTCGCATCAAACCATCCATGTCTTAAATCAGGAAATAGAATAAAAAGGTCATTGTTGTCCATTATGCCTAACTAGTGTAAACAAGAAACCAAATGTCGTAATTGCAGAGTCTAAAGGAAATAGCTTTGAGCACACACACAATGGCGCCAGAAAAGTACTGTTACCTGGAACCGAGGTATGAGTGCCTTTTACCTTTCCTCCCGGCAACGGCGCCAGAAAAGTGCTTGATGTCTACGGGTGCTTCTATTCTTGTAGACAGTGTTGGGCCTCCAAGAGCAGAGGTTTGTAGAACAGCAGCAAGTTTCCCTTAAGTGGATTACCCAAGGTTTATCGAACTCAGGGAGGAAGAGGTCAAAGATATCCCTCTCATGCAACCCCGCAACCACAAAGCAAGAAGTCTCTTGTGTCCCCAACACACCTATTAGGTGCACTAGTTCGGCGAAGAGATAGTGAAATACAAGTGGTATGAATGAATATGAGCAGTAGTACGGCGCCAAAAATAGCTCCTGGCGTGCAGTTGATGGTAGTAATATTGCGGGAAGTAAACATGCAATAGTAACGCAGCAGTAGTAACGCGTAAAACAAGTAACAAGCAGTGATAGCAGTATTTAGGAACAAGGCCTAGGGAGTAGACTTTCACTAGTGGACACTCTCAACATTGATCACATAACAGAATAGATAAATGCATACTCTACACTCTTGTTGGATGATGAACATATTGCGTAGGATTACACGAACCCTCAATGCCGGAGTTAACAAGCTCCACAATTAATGTTCATATTTTAGTAACCTTATAGTGTAAGATAGATCAACAGACTAAACCAAGTACTAACATAGCATGCACACTGTCACCTTCATGCATATGTAGGAGGAATAGATCACATCAATATTATCATAGCAATAGTTAACTTCATAATCTACAAGAGATCACAATCATAGCCTACGCCAAGTACTCACACGGTGCACACACTGTCACCTTTACACACGTGGAGGAGGAATAGAGTACTTTAATAACATCACTAGAGTAGCACATAGATAATAGTGATACAAAACTCATATGAATCTCAATCATGTAAGGCAGCTCATGAGATCATTGTATTGAAGTACATAGGAGAGAGATTAACCACATAGCTACCGGTACAGCCCCGAGCCTCGATGGAGAACTACTCCTCATGGGAGCAACAGCGGTGATGAAGATGGCGGTGGAGATGGCAGCGGTGTCGATGGAGAAGCCTTCCGGGGCACTCCCCGTCCGGCAGGGTGCCGGAACAGACTCTGTCCCCCAGATCTTGGCTTCACGATGGCGGCGGCTCTGGAAGGTTTCGCGTACCGTGGCTTCCTCTGTAAGGGTTTTTAGGTCAGGACCTTTAAATAGGCGAAAGGGCAGCCTCGGAGGGTCGAAGGGGTGCCCACACCATAGGCTGGCGCGGCCAGGGCCCTGGCCGCGCCACCCTATCATCTGGGCCCACAGGGCCCCTCCGGCGGCTCGGTTCTGGATGCTTCCGGGTAAAATAGGAACCTGGGCGTTGATTTCGTCCAATTCCGAGAATATTTCGTTACTAGGATTTCAAACAAAAACAGCAGAAAACAGGAACTGACACTTCGGCATCTTGTTAATAGGTTAGTTCCAGAAAATGCACGAATATGCCATAAAGTGTGCATAAAACATGTAGGTATCATCAATAAAGTAGCATGGAACATAAGAAATTATCGATACGTTGGAGACGTATCACCCCCCCGCGCCGCCACCATGTGGGCCCCGGGCCTCCCCTCTGGTGTCTCTCGGGTGTCTGGAAGCTCCCGATGAAAATAGGGTGGGCGTTGATTTCGTCCAATTCCGAGAATATTTCCTTACTAGGATTTCTGAAACCAAAAACAGAAATGAACGCACTCGGCATCTCGTCAATAGGTTAGTTCCGGAAAACGCATCAAAACGATATAAAGTGTGAACAAAACATGTAGGTATTGTCATAAAACAAGAATGGAACATCAGAAATTATAGATACGTTGGAGACGTATCACCCTTCCACTAGTCTGCTGAACACCGGAGACCGCTGCAACACGTTGATGTCATTGTGTGATCCCGCCATGCCAAAGAAAGAATGCCAAATCCACAGGTCATAATCTGCCACAGCTTCAAGCACCACACTGCAATATCCATGACGCCCTTTGTATATACCTTGCCAAGCAAACGGGCAGTTCTTCCATGCCCAGTGCATGCAATCGATGCTTCCAAGCATTCCAGGAAATCCTCTGGCAGCATTTTGTGCCATGATCCTTGCAGTCTCTTCCTCAGTTGGCCCTCTCAAGTAGTATTTGCCAAACTTTCCCACCACAGCTCGGCAAAACTTGTACATGCACTCAATGGCAGTAGACTCACTCATGCGAAGGTAGTCGTCCTGTGTATCGGCAGGTGCTCCGTATGCAAGCATCCTCATGGCGGCGGTGCACTTCTGAATGGACGAGAACCCGAGAACGCCTACAGCGTCGACCTTGAGCTTGAAGTAGGGGTCGAACTCTCGAACGCCGTGGAGGATATTCATGAACAGGCCCTTGCTCATCCTGTACCGGCGCCGAAAATTGTCTTCATGTGTTGCACCGTCTGCAAAGTAGTCGTTGTGCAGCATGGCATGCCCCTCCATCCTCTGCCGGGGCTTCGACTTCCTTCTTCCCGGCCTTGATCCTCCGCGGCGCGGCCTCTTCCTCTTCTCCGCCTCAGCGTCAAGCATGTCTTGGAGGGACGCGATGATCAGCAAATGCTCCCGCAGGTCGTCGTCGAAGGCTTGCTCGTCCTCCAGCAGCAGGGCAAGCATCTCATCGTCGCTGTCCATGGCTAAAGCAAAATCAATGGTTAAAATTGCGCCGAGGCAGACGACGCAACAAACAGCGGCCAATCGCGCCTACCTGGCAAGTCGTCGAGCACCTTCTGTGCGCGGAGGTGGGGCGGATTTGACGGCGCGTTCTGGGACGCGCTGGCGACGCGGCGGCGGCGGCACGACCGGCGGGAGCCCCAGCCGCGTCAACGGTGCCGACTCTCAGCAGAGATCAGACGCCCAAACGGCCGGGAAATCCAGCGGCGGCGGTGGGGTGGGAGGCGCGGGAAGGAAGGAGCGACGAGAAAAGAGGCGCGAACCAACGGTTTATGCAAATAGTCGCCGACATGTGGGAGCACACCTCGCTTTTCGGTGTGTTGATGCGCGTAGATGTACACGTCCGTTGGGAACCCCAAGAGGAAGGTATGATGCGCACAGCGGCAAGTTTTCCCTCAGAAAGAAACCAAGGTTTATCGAACCAGGAGCCAAGAAGCACGTGAAGGTTGTTGGTGGAGGAGTGTAGTGCGGCGCAACACCAGTGAAACCGGCGCCAACGTGGAACCTGCACAACACAATCAAAGTACTTTGCCCCAACGTAACAGTGAGGTTGTCAATCTCACCGGCTTGCTGAAAAAAAGGATTAAACGTATCGAGTGGAAAATGGTGTTTGTTTGCAAAGAACAGTAAAACAATAGAATGCAGGAGAATGTATTCAGATGTAAAAGAATGGACCGGGGTCCACAGTTCACTAGAGGTGTCTCTCCATTAAGATAACTAACATGCTGGGTGAACAAATTACAGGGGCAATTGACAAATAAAGATTCAATACATATCAACGATGATTACTATGTGATTTAATCAGGGCATTACGACAAAGTACATAGACCGCTATCTAGCATGCATCTATGCCTAAATAATCCACCTTCAGGTTATCATCCGAACCCCTTCCGGTATTAAGTTGTAAACAACAGATAATTGCATTAAGTATGGTGCGTAATGTAATCAACACAAATATCCTTAGACAAAGCATCAATGTTTTATCCCTAGTAGCAACAGCACATCCACAACCTTAGAACTTTCTGTCACTGTCCCAGATTCAATGGAGGCATGAACCCACTATCGAGCATAAATACTCCCTCTTGGAGTTACAAGTATCAACTTGGCCAGAGCCTCTACTAGCAACGGAGAGCATGCAAGAACATAAACAACACATATATGATAGATTGATAATCAACTTAACATAATATTCTATATTCATCGGATCCCGCCAAACACAACATGTAGCATTACAAATAGATGATCTTGATCATGTTAGGCAGCTCACAAGATCTATAACAATGATAGCACAAGCGGAGAAGACAACCATCTAGCTACTGCTATGGACCCATAGTCCAAGGATGAACAACTACTCACGCATCAATCCGGAGGCGGGCATGATGATGTAGAGCCCCTCCGGTGATGATTCCCCTCTAGGGTGCGGAGGAGATCTCCTGAATCCCCCGAGATGGGATTCGCGACGGCGACGTCTCTGGAAGGTTTTCCGTATCGTGGCTCTCGGTACAGGGGGTTTCGCGATGAAGGCTCTTTGTAGGCGGAAGGGTAGGTAAAGTGGAGGCACGAGGGCCCCACACACCAGGCCGGCGCGGCCAGGGCTTGGGCCGCGCCGCCCTGTTGTGTGGCCCCTCGTGGCCCCACTTCGTACCTCCCTCGGTCTTCCGGAAGCTTCGTAAAAATAGGCCCCGGCGTTGATTTCGTCCAATTCCGAGAATATTTCCTTACTAGGATTTCTGAAACCAAAAACAGCAGAAAACAACAACTGGCACTTCGGCATCTTGTTAATAGGTTAGTGCCGGAAAATGTATAATAATGTTGTAAAGTATGTATAAAACATTCAAGTATTGTAATAAAAGTAGCATGGAACATAAGAAATTATAGATACGTTTGAGACGTATCAAGCATCCCCAAGCTTAGTTCCTACTCGTCCTCGAGTAGGTAAACGATAACACAAATAATTTCTGAAGTGACATGCTACCAACATAATCTTGATCAACATTATTGTAAAGCATATGAGATGAATGGAGTGATCTGAACAAAAGATTGCTAACAAAGATAATGACTAAACAAATGAATCATATAGCAAAACTTTTCATGAATAGTACTTTCAAACAAGTATCAATAAGACTTGCATAAGAGCTAACTCATAAGCAATAAATTCAAAGTAGAATGCATTGAAGCAACACAAAGGATGATTAAGTTTCAGCAAATGCTTTCAACTTGTAACATGTATATCTCATGGATATTTGTCAACATAGAGTAATATAACAGGTGCAATAAGTAAACATGTAAGAATCAATGCACACAGTTAACACAAGTGTTTGCTTCTAAGATAGAAAGAAGTGGGTAAACTGACTCAACATAAAGTAAAAGAATGGCCCTTCGCAGAGGGAAGCATGGATTACTATTTTTGTGCTAGAGCTTTTGTTTTGAAAACATAGAAACAATTTTGTCAACGGTAGTAATAATTCATATGTGCTATGCATAATACTTACTACAAGTTGCATGTCTCATGCATAGAGTACTAATAGTGCTCGCACCTTGTCCTACTTAGCTCGGAAGACACGGATTATCATCGCATAACACATGTTTCAACCAAGTGTCACAAAGGGGTACCTCTATGCCGCCTGTACAAGTGTCTAAGGAGAAAGCACGCATTGGATTTCTCGCTTTTGATTATTCTCAACTTAGACATCCATACCGGGACAACATAGACAACAGATAATGGACTCCTCTTTTAATGCTTAAGCATTCAACAACAGTTAATATTCTCATAAGAGATTGAGGTTGTATGTCCAAACTGAAACTTCCACCATGATACATGGCTTTAGTTAGCGGCCCAATGTTCTTCTCTAACATATGCATACTCAAACCATTTGATCATGAAATCGCACTTACTTCAGACAAGACGAACATGCATAGCATCTCACATGATATCCAACAAAGATAAAGTTGATGGCGTCCCCAGAAACATGGTTACCGCTCAACAAGCAACTTATAAGAATTAAGACACATAACTACATATTCATCACCACAATAGTTTTTAAGCTATTTGTCCCATGAGCTATATATTGCAAAGATAAAGAAATGAAATTTTAAAGGTAGCACTCAAGTAATTTACTTTGGAATGGCAGAAAATACCACATAGTAGGTAGATATGGTGGACACAAATGGCATGGGATTTTGGCTCAAGGTGTTTGGATGCACGAGAAGCATTTCCTCTCAGTACAAGGTTTGGGCTAGCAAGGTTGTTTGAAGCAAACACAAGTATGAACAGGTACAGCAAAACTCACACAAGAACATATTGCAAGCATTATAAGGCTCTACACTGTCTTCCTTGTTGTTCAAACACTTTACCCGAAAATATCTAGACTTAGAGAGACCAATCATGCAAACCAAATTAAACAAGCTCTACGGTAGTTCTTCATTAATAGATTAAACTACATGATGCAAGAGCTTAAACATGATCTATGAGAGCTCAAACAATTGCCAAATTGCCAAACCATATGCAGCATTTTCCGATTCCAACCAAATAGCAATTTAACGAAGCAATAAGCCTTCGCCATGAACATTAAAGCACAAATAAGAACACAAGTGTTTCATATGAAAAAGCGGAGCGTAATATCTCCAATATAAGAATGGTGGGATCCAACTTTATTCAAACCAAAACAAAAATAAAAACAAACCGACGCTCCAAGTAAAGAACATAGGATGTGATGGAATAAAAATATAGTTTCACTAGAAGTGACCTGATAATGTTGTCGATGAAGAAGGGGATGCCTTGGGCATCCCCAAGCTTAGATGCTTGAGTCTTCTTAAAATATGCAGGGATGAACCACCGGGGCATCCCCAAGCTTAGACCTTTCACTCTTCTTGATCATAGTATATCATCCTCTTCTCTTGACCCTTGAAAACTTCCTTCACACAAACTTCAAGCAAACTCATTAGAGGGTTAGTGCATAACCAAAATTCACACATTCAGAGGTGACACAATCATTCTTAATACTTCTGGACATTGCACAAAGCTTCTGAAAATTAATGGAACAAATAAACTCATTCAACATAGCAAAAGCGGCAATGCGAAATAAAAGACAGAATCTGTCAAAAACAGAACAGTCCGTAAAGATGAATCTGACAGGGGCACTTAACTTGCTCAAATGGAAAAACTCAAAACTTATGAAAGTTGCGTACATATATGAGGATCATGCTCGTAAATTTGCAGATTTTTTAGATTTTTTTACAGAGACTTCTGCGAGAATTCGTGACAGACAGCAATGCTGTTTCTGCGCAGTGATCCAAATCTATCATCAACTTTAACATGGAAACTTTACTTGGCACAAAAACATGACAAGGAGAGGTTGCTACAGTAGTAAACAAATTTCAAGACTCAACAATATAGTAAATAAAATGAAACTTGGGTTATCTCCCAAGAAGTGCTTTTCTTTAACGCCTTTCAGCTAGGCGCAGAAAGTGCAAATCAAGTAACATCAAGAGAAGAAGCATCAACATTATTATTTTTCTTACAAACACAACTTGTTGCAGAGGGTACCTTAGATGCTCCATTATCTAAATTTCCTATGGTGGTGCTAGGGGTTTTATCAATTTTAGGCCTATAGTAATTCTTTTGTTTAGGCACCTTAGAGGCATACATGAATTTTTGCTCTTTACCCACATAAGCTTTCTCCTTATACTTGAGAGAAGAAAAAGTTGAACCCAAGGTTCCCATAGCCTTTTCAAGTTCATCAATCCTATTGGTTTGATTATCATGGACAACACAAGTTCCTAGGACACTAATTCTTTCATCAATTCCTCCTAGGGATTTATCAAGTTCATCAGTTTTATCAAATAACATTTCCAATTTAGTTTCAACACTTGGAAAATTTTTCTCTATGGTTTCCAATTTTTTCATAACATCCTCAAGAGAGATTTCAATTTTAACTTCATTAACAGGTGGTATTCCAACAAGACTCTCAATGATGCAACTAGCTTCTAAAGCGGGAGTACCTAGGAAATTACCTCCCGAAAGAGTATCAAGAACATACCTATTCCAACTAGATAAGCCAACATAAAAGTTCCTAAGAAGGATAGTAGTGGAGTGTTTCTTAATGCACCTATGATGAGCATTACTAATTCTGTACCAAGCATCTTTAAAACTTTCTCCACCTTGTTGCTTAAAAGAACGAACTTCAACTTCAGGATTACTCATTATAACAGCAATAAAGTAAACTAGGCAAAATAAAGTAAAGACAAGTAACTAATTTTTTTGTGTTTTGATATAGAACAAGTAAACAAGACAGAAAGTAAAGTAACTAATTTTTTGTGTTTTTAATATGAAGCAAACAAGACAATAAATAAAGTAAAGTAAAGCAAGACAAAAACAAAGTAAAGAGATTGGAAGTGGAGACTCCCCTTGCAGCGTGTCTTGATCTCCCGGCAACGGCGCCAGAAAAAGTGCTTGATGCGCGTAGATGTACACGTCCGTTGGGAACCCAAGAGGAAGGTATGATGCGCACAGCGGCAAGTTTTCCCTCAGAAAGAAACCAAGGTTTATCGAACCAGTAGGAGCCAAGAAGCACGTGAAGGTTATTGGTGGAGGAGTGTAGTGCGGCGCAACACTAGTGAAACCGGCGCCAACGTGGAACCTACACAACACAATCAAAGTACTTTGCCCCAACGTAACAGTGAGGTTGTCAATCTCACCGGCTTGCTAAAAACAAAGGATTAAACGTATCGAGTGGAAAATGGTGTTTGTTTGCAAAGAACAGTAAAACAGTAGAATGCAGTAGAATGTATTCAGATGTAAAAGAATGGACCGGGTCCACAGTTCACTAGAGGTGTCTCTCCATTAAGATAACTAACATGCTGGGTGAACAAATTACAGGCGGGCAATTGACAAATAAAGATTCAATACATATCAACGATGATTACTATGTGATTTAATCAGGGCATTACGACAAAGTACATAGACCGCTATCCAGCATGCATCTATGCCTAAATAATCCACCTTCAGGTTATCATCCGAACCCCTTCCGGTATTAAGTTGTAAACAACAGATAATTGCATAAGTATGGTGCGTAATGTAATCAACACAAATATCCTTAGACAAATCATCAATGTTTTATCCCTAGTAGCAACAGCACATCCACAACCTTAGAACTTTCTGTCACTCCCAGATTCAATGGAGGCATGAACCCACTATCGAGCATAAATACTCCCTTTTGGAGTTACAAGTATCAACTTGGCCAGAGCCTCTACTAGCAACGGAGAGCATGCAAGAACATAAACAACACATATATGATAGATTGATAATCAACTTAACATAATATTCTATATTCATCGGATCCCGCCAAACACAACATGTAGCATTACAAATAGATGATCTTGATCATGTTAGGCAACTCACAAGATCTATAACAATGATAGCACAAGCGGAGAAGACAACCATCTAGCTACTGCTATGGACCCATAGTCCAAGGATGAAATACTCACGCATCAATCCGGAGGCGGACATGATGATGTAGAGCCCCTCCGGTGATGATTCCCCTCTCCGGCAGGGTGCCGGAGGCGATCTCCTGAATCCCCGAGATGGGATTCGCGACGGCGGCGTCTCTGGAAGGTTTTCGTATCGTTCTCAGGGGTTTCACGACGAAGGCTATTTGTAGGCGGAAGGGTAGGTCTCACGAGGGAGTTGATACGTCCAAAACGTATCTACTTTCCCGAACACTTTTGCTATTGTTTTGCCTCTAATTTGTGTATTTTGGATACAACTAACACGGACTAACGCTGTTTTCAGCAGAATTGCTCTGGTGTCTCGTTTTTGTGCAGAAATCCAACTTTCGGGAAAATCCTCGGAATTTCTTCAGATGGCCCTATTTTACCAAAATATTGACGGAGCCAGAAGGGCGAAGGAGGTGGAGGCCCGAGGGCCCCACACCACATGGCGGCGCGGCCCGGGGGGCCCGCGCGGCCATGTGGTGTGGCCCCCTCGGCCGGCCTCCGACGCCCCCCTTCGGACTACTTATTCGCCTCGACCTAAAAACGCACGAGAGAAGTCGACATCGCCGAAACCCTCCGAAAGCCGCCACATCGCGAAACTCCGTCGCGGGAGCCAGTCTCCGTTCGGCACTCCGCCGGGACGGGGAATTGGAGGAGATCTTCACCGCCATCACCGCCAACGCCTCTCCATCAACCAGCAATGTTTCCCCCATCCATGTGTGAGTAATTCCCCCGCTGTAGGCTGAAGGGGATGGTAGGGATTGGATGAGATTGGTCATGTAATAGTCATAAGATTGTTAGGGCATAGTGCCTAGTATCCGTAGATGTCACTTTTATGATATTGTTGCAACTTGTTATGCTTAATGCTTGTCACTAGGGCCCGAGTGCCATGATCTCAGATCTGAACATGTTATTGTTTCATGAAGATATTCATTGTTTATGGTCTTACCTGCAAGTTGTATACACACGTCGCTGTCCGGAACCAATGGCCCCGAAGTGACAGAAATCGGGACAACCGGAGGGGATGGTAGTGATGTGAGGATCACATGTGTTCACGGAGTGTTAATGCTTTGCTCCGGTACTCTATTAAAAGGAGTACCTTAATATCCAGTAGTTTCCCTAGAGGCCCGGCTGCCACCGGCTGGTAGGACAAAAGATGTTGTGCAAGTTTCTCATTGCGAGCACGTACGACTAAATATGGAACACATGCCTATTGATTGATTAGTACTTGGATACTGTTTTATTATTATCTGCAAATGCCCATGCTTTGATTGTTATATGAGTTTCTCTCATCCATGCAACGCCCGTTAAATCCGTCCCTGTGCCTACAGTATTTTAATCCTGCTGTTTACTATAATCACTACTGCTGTCTTTATTTCACTGCTGCTGTTATTCCGCTATTTCCACTACCATAGAACTGTTACTACTGATAAACTCTTGCGAGCAAGTCTGTTTCCAGGTGCAGCTGAATTGACAACTCCGCTGTTAAGGCTTACAAGTATTCTTTGTCTCCCCTTGTGTCGAATCAATAAATTGGGTAATACTTCCCTCGAAGACTGTTGCGATCCCCTATACTTGTGGGTCATCAAGACTATTTTCTGGCGCCGTTGCCGGGGAGCATAGCTTTATTTGGAAGTTCACTTGGATTGATATTGTTCGCTGCAAATTCTCCATTATGGGTAAACCTCGCGATACTAAGATCGCCATATTACCATCCACTACAAGAAAAGGTACAACTCTGAGTACCTCTGCTGCTCTTGATTCACCATCTGTGATTGATAAACTTGTTTCACCGCCACATGCTTCGCGTGCTGGTACTTCTGCTGAATCTGAAAATTCTCATAATATTGATAATGTTTCTGCTGTGCTTGATGATAGTGGTTCATTGGGATCTTTTCTAGATGCTACAATTGCTAGGTCTAGACAAATTGAAAATACTGAAACTCCTAATGTTGCTACACCTGTTAATTCACCTGAGTCTGTTGAATATTCTAGTGATGATCTTGATGAGGATTATGTAGAGCTTAATGATGATTTTATTGAAAAATGCAATGCTACTACTGATGCAAGAAAAATTAAAAAGTTGCTTGCAGAACATGCTGTTAGATATAAACTGTCTCCTGATCCTAAATTTGCCACATCTCCTATAAGCATTAGGGATAAAGATTATGATTTTTCTCTTGATCTATCTCATATAGCTATTGTTGAGAAAACACCCTTTTGTGGTACTGAAAAAGAAAGTGCTGTTGAACACATGACTGAGTTATCTACTCTTAGTGGCTTGTTTTCTGATGATATTAAGATGCGTACTTACTTTGTCGCTAAAATTTTTCCTTTCTCATTAAAGGATGATGCTAAAACTTGGTATAATAATTTGTCTCCTGGTTCTATTAAAAGTCCAAAAGAATTGCTTGATGTTTTCTTCCGTAAATACTTTCCTGCTAGTGCTCAACATGCTGCTTTGCAGAGAATTTATAATTTTGACCAGGAAGATGGAGAGAAATTGCCTGAGGCTTGGGCTAGATTTTGTTCTCTTATTAGAGCTCAGCCTGACCATGATTTGGAAAAGAATGATTTACTTGATATATTTTATAGTGGACTAACCATTGAGTCTAGGGCATACCTGGATAGTTGTGCTGGTTGTGTTTTCAGGAAAAGAACTCCAGACGACGCTGAAGAATTATTGGCTAAAATAGGCCGGAATCATGATGATTGGTCTACACCTGAACCAACCCCGACACCGATAGTGAAGAAGAGGGGTATGATTAAATTGAATGATGAAGATATGAGGGAAGCCAAGAAGTCTCTTAAGGAGAAGGGTATTAAACCTGAAGATGTGAAGAATTTACCTCCTATAGAAGATATATGTGAGACAATTCCCCCTTCATCCATGATTGAGGTACACTCGCTTCAACACTTTACTAGGGAAGATATTCCGTATTCAAAATCTCCTGCTCAATGTTTAGATGAATTTGATAATTATATTGTTAAGCAAGAAAATTTTAATATGAGAGTAGAGAATCATTTAATGGAAAATTCCCGAGCTATTAGTGAATTGCATGGTATTGTGGAGAGAACCTCCAATGATGTTAAGATACTTGTTAAACATTTTCAAATGGTTCAAACTCAAATTGATCAACTTACTAAAGTGCAAAATGACTTGTTGGGAAATAATTCTAAAGAAAAACATGCTTGTGAAGTAACAACTAGAGGTGGTGTTTCTACCCAGGATCCTCTATATCCTGAAGGGCATCCCAAAAGAATTGAACAAGATTCTCAACTAATTAAAACTAGTGCTCCATCTAAGAAAAAGAAAAAGAAACATAAGAATGTTGTAGAATCCTCTGAACCTGTTAGTGATCCTAATAGTATTTCTATTTCTGATGCTGAAACTGAAAGTGGTAATGAACATGAGGAAGATAATGATAAGAATGATACTCCTGATAAAGAAGAAATTGAAAAAGAACCTGAAAAGCATGCTAAAAATAAAAAGTATACTAAAGAAGATTTTATTACAAAGAAACATGGTAATGAAAGAGAACCTTGGGTTCAAAAGCAAATGCCTTTTCCTGCTAAGAAACTAAAATCAAAGGAGGAGGAACATTATAATAAATTTTGTGATTGGATGAAACCTTTATTTCTGCAAATTCCTTTGACTGATGCTATTAAATTGCCTCCTTATTCAAAGTATATGAAAGATATTGTTACTAACAAAAGGAAAGTCCCCAATGAGGAAATTTCTACTATGCTCGCTAATTACTCCTTCAATGGTAAGATTCCAAAGAAGTTGGGCGACCCAGGTATACCGACTATTCCTTGTTCCATCAAGAATAATTATGTTAGAACTGCTCTATGTGATTTGGGAGCAGGTGTGAGTGTGATGCCTTTTTCTCTTTATAAGAGACTTGATTTAGATAAATTGATACCTACTGATATATCTTTGCAAATGGCTGATAAATCTACTGCTATTCCTGTTGGTTTATGTGAAAATGTTCCTGTGCAAGTTACTCAGCATTGCTTGATATTAACTGATTTCGTTGTGTTGGAAATGCCTGAAGATGATAATATGTCCATTATTCTTGGAAGACCCTTTCTTAATACTGCAGGGGCTGTTATTGATTGCAATAAAGGCATGGTTACTTTTAATGTTGATAATAAGGAACACACTGTCTATTTTCCCAAGAGGATTGATAAAGTATGTGGAGTCAATACAATTTTTAATGTGAAAACTATCAAAGTGGGATCCATTGATTGTCCTGTATATGAGCCTAAAGAAGAATATCAAACTCTTGTGATTGGATCCATATCAATTCAATATAAGGTAACATGATTGATTTGAGGTTTATTTCTTCTTATGTCATATAAAATTTATTTGGTAGCAAGACTTGATCAACCTTGTTAACAAGTATATTTTATTGCATAGGAGAGCTAAACAACACTTCTTTCTTTCTTTCTCCCTCCACTTATTTTATTTGCTGTAGCACTTTTATTTTGCAATATGCTTTAGTCATTTAAGATTTTAGAAATCATTTTCCTGCGCAGTAATCATTAATTTAATGCCCAGAAATGTGCATTTTTCAAAGTTCTCTAAAAATTACAAAAATTACACCGTTGGTCCTATTTTTCGACGAGGCACCTGGGAGCACCAGAGGATGACCTGTGGGGCACCAGGGGGTGCCACACCATAGGGCGGCGCGGCCAGCAAGGGGGCCGCGCCACCATGTGGTGTGGGCCACCCCTTGCCCCACTACACCATCTCTTCCTCCCAGCACCTTCTCTCTCCCGAAAAAACTCGTACCAAGTTTCTCTCACTCGTGTTTCTGCTCAAGAACTCGCGATTTTTCGATCTCCTTGCTCAGCCCAGATTTCTGTCTGAAATTTGGCACATTTACTCCTTGGTATGTGACTCCTTTGATTGTCCAATTAGAATTTCATTTGGTTGAGTATATCTTGAATATTTTGCTGCTGTAGATAACATGTTTAGTGAGCTTGCATGCTTGTTCTAAGTGGTAGAAATTAGTTTTGATGCATGTTTAGTACTCTAGCAAGTTCCTATAGTAGTTCCCTTCAATTACACACCTTGAAATCAAATTTTATAATGATTGTTGAAAATTTCAGAAAATGGAAGAAGGTGTGCCCCAATTGAACCAAGAAGAATTGGAAGTCCAGCAAGTTTCAAGAGTCAATCGTGAGGAGGGAGTATACCCCTCTTACTACCCATGCGTGGACTTTATGAGAAGTGCGGGGATTTTACAAGATGTGCAAACTCTAATCTCTCGTGCAGGGCTGAGTGGTTTTGTTGAAGGAGAGCCAAGACAATATGTAAAATTAACTATGTCTTTTGTGCAGGACTTCAAGTTCAATTGGTCGCGGTCCGACCCCATGGTCCAGTATAAAATTTACAATAAAGCTGTCAACTTGCCATTTGGTGTTTTTTGTGCAGCAATTGGAGTACCGCAATGGGGATCCTGCGAGAAGATCAGGGGAACACCGCGGGAGCTCTCAGATCTTTATACAAGGATTTGTAATGGGAGGAGCCTCTCCAATGATGATGGTAAGATTAGTAGCATTCAACATCCAGCCATCCGCTACTTTGCCTATTTCATTACAAAGTGCGTCCTTGCAAGAAGGACCGGAGGTAAATTATCTGTCCCAGACTTGGCTTTCTTAGCTGCTGCTTTGCAACAGGATAGGACTTATAATTTGGGTGCTTTAATAGCTTGTAGACTTGCTACTAACCGTGAGAAAGGAGGAATTTGTGGAGGTCTTATCGCCTCTCGCTTATTAGCTATGCATGGTGTAGAACCTCACCATTTAGATATTCCGCTTTCTATAGAGAAGCTTGATGTGGTTTCCATGATTAGACATGAGTTTATTTCAGATGCATCTAACTTGAACAACCTGCATTATAGGATAACTTTATATAAGAAAAAATGGAGTATAACTAAGAAAATTGAAAAACTAGTACGATTGCCTGCACCTGCTTTGTTTAACCTTGATGCCAGGGACGGGTGGTCGATCACAGAAAATGAGCTAAATGCATACATAGAAAGAGAAAGCCGTCGTGCGAGGGAAGATGTGGAGGAGACCGAGGAGCATCCCGACTCTTCATCCGATGCAGCAAGCTCCTCATATCAACATCATGGTCACGTGGAGCCTCCACGATATTCTTCTGCACAGGGGCCTTATTACCACTCCATGTATGATCCACCGGCGTGGAACCCCGACCCTCGTTGGGAATGAACTCCACTTAGGCCAAAAGCCTAAGCTTGGGGGGAGGTATACCGGCATCACTCATTCTTTGCATATTATGATTGCTGGATACTTGTACATACTTGCTTAGTCTCTTAGAGTGGTTTTCTAATGAGAGGGAGATGATATTTGGGGAAGTGCTGTCCAAAAACAGATTCTGTGCTGTTACCAAAAAAATTCGTACGCACAGCCAGAACGTTATTTTGAGTTGCCAATTTTTGAGCATGTGCCCCAGGTTGTTATCTAACTTTCATTAGTTGAACACTTTTTGGTCTGAGCAATGGAAGATTTTTGTTAAATTCGATTTCTGTACTGCTGTCAGGATTTGGCAGATTTCTGTCATCCTGCTTTTCTGTGTTTCTGTTAGTTTGCATTCTTTTGTTTTCACTTTGTTTCTTTCCTAAAACACAAAAAGACCAAAAATATTTCTGTTGTTTCTCTTCACCATTTATTTATTTGGTACCTTGCTCTTAGTTTGCTTTATTTGCTATCGTTAGTTTGCTATGAGAAAACCCAAAAAGATTTTGCTTTGTTTGCTTGTTTTCTTTCGTTCTTGTTTCTAATTCGAAAACACCAAAAATATTTGCTGTTCTTCTTTGGTTTGTAAAGTTCATCATGAGTTCAATGGTCTTCGGTGGCTGGAGCGTGGTTTTCATTTCATATTATCCAAGCTACACAAGTGAAAAGGCAATAATGACGATCTACGACAATCTGATTGTGGTGAGAGGCTGGTATGAACTCTATTTGCTTTCATTTTTGTACATATACTCATCCATATGAGCATGCTTAGTTGGTTCATGTGAGGTATATGTTATTTGAGAAAGTCTAGTAGCTCATGATCTCTCATGTTTGGTTCCGATTTATTAATATGAGTAGCATGTCATGGATGTTTGCTTGCATTGTTTTATTCATAAGTAAGTATGGCATTGTGGTATCCTCCTCTGAATAATTCATTTATATCGACTTGGCACATGCTCACGCATGCATATGACTGAACAAAAAGTCAATTAAGCCTCGATGATTTATAATTGCTTCAGAGTTCTTGTATCACTTTTATGCCTCCGTTAATTTATTTTGCCGCAAGCATGATTATGACAGTTACTGCTCTCTTGATTTGTCGCTCCCTAGTCTTTTGCTAGCCTTCACTTGTACTGAGCGGTGACGCCGCTCGTGCTTCCAAACACCTGAAAACCAAGTTGTTCCAAAAGTGTCCACCATAAATACCTATGCATGGCATTTCAAACCATTCCAAGTAAATTCTCATGCGCTACCTTTAAAACCTTCAAAATGCTTCTCAATTTGTGTTAATGTTTCATAGCTCATGAGGAAGTATGTGGTGTTTAGCTTTCGACCTTGTCATTTACTTTTGACGGACTCTCCAATGGACTAGTGGCACATCCGCTTATCCAATAATTTTGCAAAAAGAGCTGGCAATGGGATTCCCAGTCCCGAATTAATTAACTTAAATAGACACTCCTCCATGGTTTGTGATTGTTGGACGGCACCCGAAGGATTCGGTTAGCCATGGCTTGTGTAAGCAAAGGTTGGGGGAGTGTCATCATCATAATAAAACTTAAATAAAAAGGCACTCCTTCATGGTATGTGATTGTTGGCACCCGAGGATTCGGTTAGCCATGGTTTGTGAAAGAAAGGTTGGAAGGAGTGCCAACCAAAAATAATAAATGGGAGCCGCTCTTGTGAGTCCGGTTGATGAGGGAGTTAGTGTACCCATTACCATTCGTTGACAACAACAAACACCTCTCAAAATAATTTTACTCCTGTTTTACAAATAAAAAGCTCTAGCGCATGTTAATCCCTGCTTCCCTCTGCGAAGGGTCAATCTTTTACTTTTATGTTGTGTCTCCATTCTTTCTTCGAGCACTATCTTGAGAGCACAACTGTCATTCTTAATATAATATGCTTGTCTCAAAATATGATTGATTGTGGTATAACTTTGATGCTTTTATCTTTGACAAATCACTACTTCTAGTCTGTCTATGAACTCAGAGGTGCCTCGGCATTTATGTTTTGCCGATCAAATACAGGCAAGCGAGATACCACTTTATCATATTCTCTTATGAACATTGCAATCTTGCTTACATACATGATTCATGATGCTTATTATTAATTGTTGGTACTTCTCCATGATTGACATAGCTGTTGGATGATCTTATTTGCATGTATCTCATTATGAACTGCTTAAGTATTAGCCATAGCATGAGAATATATACATCATATGAGCAAATGTGTTCGTGAAAGTTCTTTTATCGCTCAGTTGTTAACTGAATTGCTTGAGGACAAGCAATAAGCTAAGCTTGGGGGAGTTGATACGTCCAAAACGTATCTACTTTCCCGAACACTTTTGCTATTGTTTTGCCTCTAATTTGTGTATTTTGGATACAACTAACACGGACTAACGCTGTTTTCAGCAGAATTGCTCTGGTGTCTCGTTTTTGTGCAGAAATCCAACTTTCGGGAAAATCCTCGGAATTTCTTCAGATGGCCCTATTTTACCAAAATATTGACGGAGCCAGAAGGGCGAAGGAGGTGGAGGCCCGAGGGCCCCACACCACATGGCGGCGCGGCCCATGTGGTGTGGCCCCCTCGGCCGGCCTCCGACGCCCCCCTTCGGACTACTTATTCGCCTCGACCTAAAAACGCACGGAGAGAATCGCCAGAAACCCTCCAGAAAGCCGCCACATCGCGAAACTCCGTCGCGGGAGCCAGAAGTCTCCGTTCGGCACTCCGCCGGGACGGGGAATTGGAGGAGATCTTCACCGCCATCACCGCCAACGCCTCTCCATCAACCAGCAATGTTTCCCCCATCCATGTGTGAGTAATTCCCCCGCTGTAGGCTGAAGGGGATGGTAGGGATTGGATGAGATTGGTCATGTAATAGTCATAAGATTGTTAGGGCATAGTGCCTAGTATCCGTAGATGTCACTTTTATGATATTGTTGCAACTTGTTATGCTTAATGCTTGTCACTAGGGCCCGAGTGCCATGATCTCAGATCTGAACATGTTATTGTTTCATGAAGATATTCATTGTTTATGGTCTTACCTGCAAGTTGTATACACACGTCGCTGTCCGGAACCAATGGCCCCGAAGTGACAGAAATCGGGACAACCGGAGGGGATGGTAGTGATGTGAGGATCACATGTGTTCACGGAGTGTTAATGCTTTGCTCCGGTACTCTATTAAAAGGAGTACCTTAATATCCAGTAGTTTCCCTAGAGGCCCGGCTGCCACCGGCTGGTAGGACAAAAGATGTTGTGCAAGTTTCTCATTGCGAGCACGTACGACTAAATATGGAACACATGCCTATTGATTGATTAGTACTTGGATACTGTTTTATTATTATCTGCAAATGCCCATGCTTTGATTGTTATATGAGTTTCTCTCATCCATGCAACGCCCGTTAAATCCGTCCCTGTGCCTACAGTATTTTAATCCTGCTGTTTACTATAATCACTACTGCTGTCTTTATTTCACTGCTGCTGTTATTCCGCTATTTCCACTACCATAGAACTGTTACTACTGATAAACTCTTGCGAGCAAGTCTGTTTCCAGGTGCAGCTGAATTGACAACTCCCTGTTAAGGCTTACAAGTATTCTTTGTCTCCCTTGTGTCGAATCAATAAATTGGGTAATACCCTCGAAGACTGTTGCGATCCCTATACTTGTGGGTCATCGGGCCCCACACACCAGGCCGGCGCGGCCAGGGCCGCGCCGCCCGTTGTGTGGCCCCTCGTGGCCCCACTTCGTACCTCCCTCGGTCTTCTGGAAGCTTCGTGTAAAAATAGGCCCCCGGGCGTTGATTTCGTCCAATTCCGAGAATATTTCCTTACTAGGATTTCTGAAACCAAAAACAGCAGAAAACAGTAACTGGCACTTCGGCATCTTGTTAATAGGTTAGTGCCGGAAAATGTATAATAATGCTGTAAAGTACTTGATACGTCCAAAACGTATCTACTTTCCCGAACACTTTTGCTATTGTTTTGCCTCTAATTTGTGTATTTTGGATACAACTAACACGGACTAACGCTGTTTTCAGCAGAATTGCTCTGGTGTCTCGTTTTTGTGCAGAAATCCAACTTTCGGGAAAATCCTCGGAATTTCTTCAGATGGCCCTATTTTACCAAAATATTGACGGAGCCAGAAGGGCGAAGGAGGTGGAGGCCCGAGGGCCCCACACCACATGGCGGCGCGGCCCAGGGGGCCCGCGCGGCCATGTGGTGTGGCCCCCTCGGCCGGCCTCCGACGCCCCCCTTCGGACTACTTATTCGCCTCGACCTAAAAACGCACAGAGAGAAGTCGACATCGCCAGAAACCCTCCAGAAAGCCGCCACATCGCGAAACTCCGTCGCGGGAGCCAGAAGTCTCCGTTCTGGCACTCCGCCGGGACGGGGAATTGGAGGAGATCTTCACCGCCATCACCGCCAACGCCTCTCCATCAACCAGCAATGTTTCCCCCATCCATGTGTGAGTAATTCCCCCGCTGTAGGCTGAAGGGGATGGTAGGGATTGGATGAGATTGGTCATGTAATAGTCATAAGATTGTTAGGGCATAGTGCCTAGTATCCGTAGATGTCACTTTTATGATATTGTTGCAACTTGTTATGCTTAATGCTTGTCACTAGGGCCCGAGTGCCATGATCTCAGATCTGAACATGTTATTGTTTCATGAAGATATTCATTGTTTATGGTCTTACCTGCAAGTTGTATACACACGTCGCTGTCCGGAACCAATGGCCCCGAAGTGACAGAAATCGGGACAACCGGAGGGGATGGTAGTGATGTGAGGATCACATGTGTTCACGGAGTGTTAATGCTTTGCTCCGGTACTCTATTAAAAGGAGTACCTTAATATCCAGTAGTTTCCCTAGAGGCCCGGCTGCCACCGGCTGGTAGGACAAAAGATGTTGTGCAAGTTTCTCATTGCGAGCACGTACGACTAAATATGGAACACATGCCTATTGATTGATTAGTACTTGGATACTGTTTTATTATTATCTGCAAATGCCCATGCTTTGATTGTTATATGAGTTTCTCTCATCCATGCAACGCCCGTTAAATCCGTCCCTGTGCCTACAGTATTTTAATCCTGCTGTTTACTATAATCACTACTGCTGTCTTTATTTCACTGCTGCTGTTATTCCGCTATTTCCACTACCATAGAACTGTTACTACTGATAAACTCTTGCGAGCAAGTCTGTTTCCAGGTGCAGCTGAATTGACAACTCCGCTGTTAAGGCTTACAAGTATTCTTTGTCTCCCCTTGTGTCGAATCAATAAATTGGGTAATACTTCCTCGACTGTTGCGATCCCCTATACTTGTGGGTCATCAAGACTATTTTCCGCCGTTGCCGGGGAGCATAGCTTTATTTGGAAGTTCACTTGGATTGATATTGTTCGCTGCAAATTCTCCATTATGGGTAAACCTCGCGATACTAAGATCGCCATATTACCATCCACTACAAGAAAAGGTACAACTCTGAGTACCTCTGCCGCTCTTGATTCACCATCTGTGATTGATAAACTTGTTTCACCGCCACATGCTTCGCGTGCTGGTACTTCTGCTGAATCTGAAAATTCTCATAATATTGATAATGTTTCTGCTGTGCTTGATGATAGTGGTTCATTGGGATCTTTTCTAGATGCTACAATTGCTAGGTCTAGACAAATTGAAAATACTGAAACTCCTAATGTTGCTACACCTGTTAATTCACCTGAGTCTGTTGAATATTCTAGTGATGATCTTGATGAGGATTATGTAGAGCTTAATGATGATTTTATTGAAAAATGCAATGCTACTACTGATGCAAGAAAAATTAAAAAGTTGCTTGCAGAACATGCTGTTAGATATAAACTGTCTCCTGATCCTAAATTTGCCACATCTCCTATAAGCATTAGGGATAAAGATTATGATTTTTCTCTTGATCTATCTCATATAGCTATTGTTGAGAAAACACCCTTTTGTGGTACTGAAAAAGAAAGTGCTGTTGAACACATGACTGAGTTATCTACTCTTAGTGGCTTGTTTTCTGATGATATTAAGATGCGTACTTACTTTGTCGCTAAAATTTTTCCTTTCTCATTAAAGGATGATGCTAAAACTTGGTATAATAATTTGTCTCCTGGTTCTATTAAAAGTCCAAAAGAATTGCTTGATGTTTTCTTCCGTAAATACTTTCCTGCTAGTGCTCAACATGCTGCTTTGCAGAGAATTTATAATTTTGACCAGGAAGATGGAGAGAAATTGCCTGAGGCTTGGGCTAGATTTTGTTCTCTTATTAGAGCTCAGCCTGACCATGATTTGGAAAAGAATGATTTACTTGATATATTTTATAGTGGACTAACCATTGAGTCTAGGGCATACCTGGATAGTTGTGCTGGTTGTGTTTTCAGGAAAAGAACTCCAGACGACGCTGAAGAATTATTGGCTAAAATAGGCCGGAATCATGATGATTGGTCTACACCTGAACCAACCCCGACACCGATAGTGAAGAAGAGGGGTATGATTAAATTGAATGATGAAGATATGAGGGAAGCCAAGAAGTCTCTTAAGGAGAAGGGTATTAAACCTGAAGATGTGAAGAATTTACCTCCTATAGAAGATATATGTGAGACAATTCCCCCTTCATCCATGATTGAGGTACACTCGCTTCAACACTTTACTAGGGAAGATATTCCGTATTCAAAATCTCCTGCTCAATGTTTAGATGAATTTGATAATTATATTGTTAAGCAAGAAAATTTTAATATGAGAGTAGAGAATCATTTAATGGAAAATTCCCGAGCTATTAGTGAATTGCATGGTATTGTGGAGAGAACCTCCAATGATGTTAAGATACTTGTTAAACATTTTCAAATGGTTCAAACTCAAATTGATCAACTTACTAAAGTGCAAAATGACTTGTTGGGAAATAATTCTAAAGAAAAACATGCTTGTGAAGTAACAACTAGAGGTGGTGTTTCTACCCAGGATCCTCTATATCCTGAAGGGCATCCCAAAAGAATTGAACAAGATTCTCAACTAATTAAAACTAGTGCTCCATCTAAGAAAAAGAAAAAGAAACATAAGAATGTTGTAGAATCCTCTGAACCTGTTAGTGATCCTAATAGTATTTCTATTTCTGATGCTGAAACTGAAAGTGGTAATGAACATGAGGAAGATAATGATAAGAATGATACTCCTGATAAAGAAGAAATTGAAAAAGAACCTGAAAAGCATGCTAAAAATAAAAAGTATACTAAAGAAGATTTTATTACAAAGAAACATGGTAATGAAAGAGAACCTTGGGTTCAAAAGCAAATGCCTTTTCCTGCTAAGAAACTAAAATCAAAGGAGGAGGAACATTATAATAAATTTTGTGATTGGATGAAACCTTTATTTCTGCAAATTCCTTTGACTGATGCTATTAAATTGCCTCCTTATTCAAAGTATATGAAAGATATTGTTACTAACAAAAGGAAAGTCCCCAATGAGGAAATTTCTACTATGCTCGCTAATTACTCCTTCAATGGTAAGATTCCAAAGAAGTTGGGCGACCCAGGTATACCGACTATTCCTTGTTCCATCAAGAATAATTATGTTAGAACTGCTCTATGTGATTTGGGAGCAGGTGTGAGTGTGATGCCTTTTTCTCTTTATAAGAGACTTGATTTAGATAAATTGATACCTACTGATATATCTTTGCAAATGGCTGATAAATCTACTGCTATTCCTGTTGGTTTATGTGAAAATGTTCCTGTGCAAGTTACTCAGCATTGCTTGATATTAACTGATTTCGTTGTGTTGGAAATGCCTGAAGATGATAATATGTCCATTATTCTTGGAAGACCCTTTCTTAATACTGCAGGGGCTGTTATTGATTGCAATAAAGGCATGGTTACTTTTAATGTTGATAATAAGGAACACACTGTCTATTTTCCCAAGAGGATTGATAAAGTATGTGGAGTCAATACAATTTTTAATGTGAAAACTATCAAAGTGGGATCCATTGATTGTCCTGTATATGAGCCTAAAGAAGAATATCAAACTCTTGTGATTGGATCCATATCAATTCAATATAAGGTAACATGATTGATTTGAGGTTTATTTCTTCTTATGTCATATAAAATTTATTTGGTAGCAAGACTTGATCAACCTTGTTAACAAGTATATTTTATTGCATAGGAGAGCTAAACAACACTTCTTTCTTTCTTTCTCCCTCCACTTATTTTATTTGCTGTAGCATTTTTATTTTGCAATATGCTTTAGTCATTTAAGATTTTAGAAATCATTTTCCTGCGCAGTAATCATTAATTTAATACCCAGAAATGTGCATTTTTCAAAGTTCTCTAAAAATTACAAAAATTACACCGTTGGTCCTATTTTTCGACGAGGCACCTGGGAGCACCAGAGGATGACCTGTGGGGCACCAGGGGGTGCCACACCATAGGCGGCGCGGCCAGCAAGGGGGCCGCGCCACCATGTGGTGTGGGCCACCCCTTGCCCCACTACACCATCTCTTCCTCCCAGCACCTTCTCTCTCCCGAAAAAACTCGTACCAAGTTTCTCTCACTCGTGTTTCTGCTCAAGAACTCGCGATTTTTCGATCTCCTTGCTCAGCCCAGATTTCTGTCTGAAATTTGGCACATTTACTCCTTGGTATGTGACTCCTTTGATTGTCCAATTAGAATTTCATTTGGTTGAGTATATCTTGAATATTTTGCTGCTGTAGATAACATGTTTAGTGAGCTTGCATGCTTGTTCTAAGTGGTAGAAATTAGTTTTGATGCATGTTTAGCACTCTAGCAAGTTCCTATAGTAGTTCCCTTCAATTATACACCTTGAAATCAAATTTTATAATGATTGTTGAAAATTTCAGAAGGGGAAGATGAAGAAATTCAAGTTTGGAGAGTTGTTCAAGAAAGCAACAACCAGCACCGGTAGGCCCTCAAGGGCGTCCACTCAAATTAGGCGATCCTACAATGAGGATGTCATCGCGCCTAGCTTCGCGCCCGAGGAGGACCAAGGGGCCCCTAATGCTTCATCCTTCCCTTGTTATGAGTTTCTAACCAATGCAGGGTTATTGGATGACTTCTTCACCCTCGTCAACAGGGCAGGCCTAGCCACCTACGTGGGAGACGAGAGGGGACAATATTACAGGCTCACCAAGATTTTCGTTGAGAGCTTCAAGTTCCACAACACGGAATATGAGCCGACAGTCGCATTCAAGATTTATGATATTCCTGTTACCATGAAATTGGAGGAATTTTGTTTTGCATTGGGTATTGCCCCTGTAGGTACAGCAAGAAGGATTGATGACAACCCCCGGGACTTGTTGGAGCTCTACCGAGGGATCACCGGGGATGATTGCCGCACCATCCAGCGAGGGAAGATAAGAAACATTCAACTCCCCGCTATTAAGTATTTCGCATATTACATTGGTACTAGCATTTTGGGTAGAGAAAATACTAGTAACATTTCTAGCTACCATCTTGCTTTCTTGAATGTTGCACTTACTGGAGAGACACCTTATCATCTTGGTTCTCTTATTGCTCGCCGCCTGTCTAGCAGGGGGCCTATTTTTGGAGGAACTATTGCATCACGCATTCTAACACATCTAGATATTCCTCTTGATTCTAATGATGTACCATTAACCCCTAGGAAGCTAGATATTGCTGCTATGAAGAGCCATCATTTTGTTACTACTAACTCCACCATAGATAATATTGTCTATAAAATGTTGTTTGCTGACGGGAACGAGAAAGAAATCCCTCTTCCCCAGCAGGGTTTGTTTAATATTGACAGGCAATCATGGTCGCTAACAAAGGAGGTGGTGGAAGAGCATATGAAGATACAAGAATTCCACCAGCAACATGACTCCGAGAACGCCGAGCCCTCCTACGACTACACCGTCACGTACCCCGACGTTTCCTCCAGCACATACATGGAACCGGGTCGTTCTTCGTCATATTACGAAGACACCACTTCATGGGGACCGTGGGAATGAACTCCACTTAGGCCAAAAGCCTAAGCTTGGGGGAGGTATACCGGCATCACTCATTCTTTGCATATTATGGTTGCTGGATACTTGTACATACTTGTTTAGTCTCTAGAGTGGTTTTCTAATGAGAGGGAGATGATATTTGGGGAAGTGCTGTCCAAAAACAGATTCTGTGCTGTTACCAAAAAAATTCGTACGCACAGCCAGAACGTTATTTTGAGTTGCCAATTTTTGAGCATGTGCCCCAGGTTGTTATCTAACTTTCATTAGTTGAACACTTTTTGGTCTGAGCAATGGAAGATTTTTGTTAAATTCGATTTCTGTACTGCTGTCAGGATTTGGCAGATTTCTGTCATCCTGCTTTTCTGTGTTTCTGTTAGTTTGCATTCTTTTGTTTTCACTTTGTTTCTTTCCTAAAACACAAAAAGACCAAAAATATTTCTGTTGTTTCTCTTCACCATTTATTTATTTGGTACCTTGCTCTTAGTTTGCTTTATTTGCTATCGTTAGTTTGCTATGAGAAAACCCAAAAAGATTTTGCTTTGTTTGCTTGTTTTCTTTCGTTCTTGTTTCTAATTCGAAAACACCAAAAATATTTGCTGTTCTTCTTTGGTTTGTAAAGTTCATCATGAGTTCAATGGTCTTCGGTGGCTGGAGCGTGGTTTTCATTTCATATTATCCAAGCTACACAAGTGAAAAGGCAATAATGACGATCTACGACAATCTGATTGTGGTGAGAGGCTGGTATGAACTCTATTTGCTTTCATTTTTGTACATATACTCATCCATATGAGCATGCTTAGTTGGTTCATGTGAGGTATATGTTATTTGAGAAAGTCTAGTAGCTCATGATCTCTCATGTTTGGTTCCGATTTATTAATATGAGTAGCATGTCATGGATGTTTGCTTGCATTGTTTTATTCATAAGTAAGTATGGCATTGTGGTATCCTCCTCTGAATAATTCATTTATATCGACTTGGCACATGCTCACGCATGCATATGACTGAACAAAAAGTCAATTAAGCCTCGATGATTTATAATTGCTTCAGAGTTCTTGTATCACTTTTATGCCTCCGTTAATTTATTTTGCCGCAAGCATGATTATGACAGTTACTGCTCTCTTGATTTGTCGCTCCCTAGTCTTTTGCTAGCCTTCACTTGTACTGAGCGGTGACGCCGCTCGTGCTTCCAAACACCTGAAAACCAAGTTGTTCCAAAAGTGTCCACCATAAATACCTATGCATGGCATTTCAAACCATTCCAAGTAAATTCTCATGCGCTACCTTTAAAACCTTCAAAATGCTTCTCAATTTGTGTTAATGTTTCATAGCTCATGAGGAAGTATGTGGTGTTTAGCTTTCGACCTTGTCATTTACTTTTGACGGACTCTCATATGGACTAGTGGCACATCCGCTTATCCAATAATTTTGCAAAAAGAGCTGGCAATGGGATTCCCAGTCCCGAATTAATTAACTTAAATAGACACTCCTCCATGGTTTGTGATTGTTGGACGGCACCCGAAGGATTCGGTTAGCCATGGCTTGTGTAAGCAAAGGTTGGGGGAGTGTCATCATCATAATAAAACTTAAATAAAAAGGCACTCCTTCATGGTATGTGATTGTTGGCAGGCACCCGAGGATTCGGTTAGCCATGGTTTGTGAAAGAAAGGTTGGAAGGAGTGCCAACCAAAAATAATAAATGGGAGCCGCTCTTGTGAGTCCGGTTGATGAGGGAGTTAGTGTACCCATTACCATTCGTTGACAACAACAAACACCTCTCAAAATAATTTTACTCCTGTTTTACAAATAAAAAGCTCTAGCGCATGTTAATCCCTGCTTCCCTCTGCGAAGGGTCAATCTTTTACTTTTATGTTGTGTCTCCATTCTTTCTTTGAGCACTATCTTGAGAGCACAACTGTCATTCTTAATATAATATGCTTGTCTCAAAATATGATTGATTGTGGTATAACTTTGATGCTTTTATCTTTGACAAATCACTACTTCTAGTCTGTCTATGAACTCAGAGGTGCCTCGGCATTTATGTTTTGCCGATCAAATACAGGCAAGCGAGATACCACTTTATCATATTCTCTTATGAACATTGCAATCTTGCTTACATACATGATTCATGATGCTTATTATTAATTGTTGGTACTTCTCCATGATTGACATAGCTGTTGGATGATCTTATTTGCATGTATCTCATTATGAACTGCTTAAGTATTAGCCATAGCATGAGAATATATACATCATATGAGCAAATGTGTTCGTGAAAGTTCTTTTATCGCTCAGTTGTTAACTGAATTGCTTGAGGACAAGCAATAAGCTAAGCTTGGGGGAGTTGATACGTCCAAAACGTATCTACTTTCCCGAACACTTTTGCTATTGTTTTGCCTCTAATTTGTGTATTTTGGATACAACTAACACGGACTAACGCTGTTTTCAGCAGAATTGCTCTGGTGTCTCGTTTTTGTGCAGAAATCCAACTTTCGGGAAAATCCTCGGAATTTCTTCAGATGGCCCTATTTTACCAAAATATTGACGGAGCCAGAAGGGCGAAGGAGGTGGAGGCCCGAGGGCCCCACACCACATGGCGGCGCGGCCCAGGGGGGGCCCGCGCGGCCATGTGGTGTGGCCCCCTCGGCCGGCCTCCGACGCCCCCCTTCGGACTACTTATTCGCCTCGACCTAAAAACGCACGGAGAGAAGTCGACATCGCCAGAAACCCTCCAGAAAGCCGCCACATCGCGAAACTCCGTCGCGGGAGCCAGAAGTCTCCGTTCTGGCACTCCGCCGGGACGGGGAATTGGAGGAGATCTTCACCGCCATCACCGCCAACGCCTCTCCATCAACCAGCAATGTTTCCCCCATCCATGTGTGAGTAATTCCCCCGCTGTAGGCTGAAGGGGATGGTAGGGATTGGATGAGATTGGTCATGTAATAGTCATAAGATTGTTAGGGCATAGTGCCTAGTATCCGTAGATGTCACTTTTATGATATTGTTGCAACTTGTTATGCTTAATGCTTGTCACTAGGGCCCGAGTGCCATGATCTCAGATCTGAACATGTTATTGTTTCATGAAGATATTCATTGTTTATGGTCTTACCTGCAAGTTGTATACACATGTCGCTGTCCGGAACCAATGGCCCCGAAGTGACAGAAATCGGGACAACCGGAGGGGATGGTAGTGATGTGAGGATCACATGTGTTCACGGAGTGTTAATGCTTTGCTCCGGTACTCTATTAAAAGGAGTACCTTAATATCCAGTAGTTTCCCTAGAGGCCCGGCTGCCACTGGTAGGACAAAAGATGTTGTGCAAGTTTCTCATTGCGAGCACGTACGACTAAATATGGAACACATGCCTATTGATTGATTAGTACTTGGATACTGTTTTATTATTATCTGCAAATGCCCATGCTTTGATTGTTATATGAGTTTCTCTCATCCATGCAACGCCCGTTAAATCCGTCCCTGTGCCTACAGTATTTTAATCCTGCTGTTTACTATAATCACTACTGCTGTCTTTATTTCACTGCTGCTGTTATTCCGCTATTTCCACTACCATAGTTACTACTGATAAACTCTTGCAATGTTTAGTTTGCTGAATTGCAACTCCGCTGTTAAGGCTTACAAATTCTTTGTCTCCCCTTGTGTGAATCAATAAATTGGGTAATACTTCAGACTGTTGCGATCCCCTATACTTGTGGGTCATAGTACTCTCCGTTTTTTTAATTGACTCAAATTTAGTACAAAGTTGTACTAAATCTGAGTCAATTAAAAGAGAACGGAGGGAGTATGTATAAAACATTCAAGTATTGTAATAAAAGTAGCATGGAACATAAGAAATTATAGATACGTTTGAGACGTATCATGTGTCCGGCGTCCCCGGTGCGTCCCCTGTGGGACGGGGACGGGCTCGGGGCGCCGGACACCGTATCGGGCCGCGCCGGACAAAAATGGGCTTTGGGAGACGCGGCTGGAATGCATTTTCTGTCCGGCGCGCCCCAAATCCCTTTGGGGACGCTTTGGGGGACGCGACTGGAGATGCTCTGAGTACATTGCACGTAATGTGAATGGTCGGTAGCAATGTTGCATAGAACATAGAATCTATTCCTAGTTTTTGAGTTAATTCATTGCAGCTGGTACACATGAACCAGTTAGAAACGTTGACAACATATCCAACAGAAGACTTTCTTCTGTGGATAACTTGTTTGTGAACTTCTATGAGACATTTAGGAGTGACATGGCTAACTTAACTTAAGATACAGTTTTGTGTTCAAAAAAAAAAAAAAACTTAAGATACAGTTTTTATTTTTTATTTTTGAGATGAACTTATGATACAGTTGCTGCTATGTTGATGCTCACATCTCTATGGTTTTGACAATTAGCTGCCCATTTTCTAAAAAAAATATTGCCATATAATTATGATATAATTTAATTTCCTCAAATTAGTGTAGTTTGTAACCTTATGCTGCCCAAAAATCATGCTGAAAAGAGGGCCAACTTATGTCGTTAGCATCTCTAACCGGTTCATCTGTGCCCGTTGCAACGAACTAAATAAAAATATAAGGTAAACTGCAAAAGGAAAAGGAGGCTTGATTATGTGTTTCGTGATAAAATCGTCAGCTGCAAAAGGATGTTTGATTATGTGTTTCGTGCAAATATTGTTGGATTTGTTGCCAAACATTGAGCCTACGTGCAATTTGATCCACCAATATCAATGTTTAATATTGCCCCAGAAATAGTCCTTCACGTGTAACCCCATTGACGGGACCGAAACGATTCGACCAAGTTCACATTTCCGAGAGATTTTATAATATACCACAGTTTACTTCATTCCTTTACTATTTGCCACATATTACTTGGCTATTTATTATTTGCCACACATTAGACTAATTTCTTTATAATTTGCCATGTTTCCCCTTTTACAGAACTATTCAGTTTTCTAACACGAAAATACATTGTAAAATACACTGCGTGTACGTCTTTATCTGGACCGGTATCTAGCCGGACATAATCAACTAACCAAACAGGACATCAAACATCTGGCCAGTGCTAAGGGCATCTCCAACCGGGCGACCCAAACGGACGCGCTGGGCCGTCCGTTTTGGGCCGTTTGCGTGGCCGAGCGGACGCGCGGACGTCGCCCCGCGTCCGCGCGTCCGTTTGGGTCGCGCGCTGCGCCCAACGCGGGATTTGGGTCGCGTTGCCCGTTTTTCTTGTAAATTCACTAGAAAAACGCAAAAACATATTATATAAAATATATAAAATAGTTCAAATGCTCAAAATGTATTACACATTACATAGTCCATGTAATCAAGGATAAAGTATTATTCAAATAAAATGAAAAAACGATACAAATGCTCTAGGCTTCAGGATTTCCTTCATCATTGTTGTTTGCAGCATTGCTGCCTACATGCTGCCACATGTGCTCGACCAAATCAGCCTGAAGCTGGTTGTGTACAGCTAGATCTCGAATTTCATGGTGCGCATGAAGAATGTCCTGGAATGATGCCGGACCACCTTGAGGAGTAACCAACTCTCCTTGGCCTTCCCAGTCATTATCAAAGAGTGAATCATCCCGCTCTACCTCAACAATCATGTTATGCATGATTACACAAGCGGTCATCACCTCCCACAGAGTTTGCACATCCCAGGCTCTGGCAGGGTGTCTGACGATAGCCCAACGAGCTTGGAGGATGCCAAACGCCCGCTCGACATCTTTCCGGGCTGCCTCCTGCTCTTTGGCAAACCTTGCCTCCTGCTCTGAGGTGGGGTTTCGGATTGTCTTCACGAGTGTAGCCCAAGGTGGATAGATACCATCAGCAAGGTAGTACCCCTTGGTGTAGTGGTGGCCATTGATCTCAAAATCCACATCAGGGGACTGACCGTACG
Source organism: Lolium multiflorum (assembly GCA_030979885.1). Taxonomy (NCBI): domain Eukaryota; kingdom Viridiplantae; phylum Streptophyta; class Magnoliopsida; order Poales; family Poaceae; genus Lolium; species Lolium multiflorum. The sequence continues at coordinate 180,603,427 of CM061749.1, read as the reverse complement.
CTAGCCTATCAAACACCGGAGAGCGCTGCAGCACATTGATGTCATTGTGCGAGCCAGCCATTCCGAAGAATGAGTGCCAAATCCATGTGTCATGGGAAGCAACAGCTTCAAGAATGACTGTGCACCCCTCAGAATGGCCGCTGTATGCCCCCTGCCAACCAAAGGGGCAGTTCTTCCACTCCCAGTGCATGCAGTCTATGCTGCCAAGCATCCCAGGAAACCCCCTGGAAGCGTTGATCGACAACAGACGAGCTGTGTCCTCTGCATTAGGTTGCCGGAGGTACTGTTCTCCGAACGAACCGATCACTGCTCTGCAGAACCTGTACATCGATTCCAGGGCGGTTGACTCACTCATGCGCGTGTACTCATCTACGAAATCACCGGCAACGCCATATGCGAGCATCCTAATCGCTGCCGTGCATTTCTGGTACGAAGAGAGGCCTACCTTGCCAAGTGCATCCACTTTCGCACGGAAGTAGTCGTCGTAGATCTTCACGCCATCCATTATCCGGCGGAACAGCGGCCTGGTCATCCGAAAACGACGGCGAAACAATGCCGGCACGAAAATTGCCTTCGGTTGGAAGTAGTCTCTGTAGAGCTGGTCGTGGCCGCGTTCTCTTTCGCGGTCCAAGGCGGCCGCGCGGCCCGGCAAGGACCCCCGGTGCACGGGAATCTGCGAGACAATGTGCTCGTGGATGAGCAGCGCAGCATCCGTGAAAAATTCGTCGTCGGACTCCTCTTCTGACGACGTGTCGATGAAGTTCTTGAAGTAGTATTCGTCGTCGCTGTCCACCATGATCTGAAAAGGGACACATTTGAGTTCGAGCATTTCAACGAACACCTCGCAGGCGGAGGCGATCGAAATGCTTCCGTAGGGACCTGCAGGCATGGCCGTCTCAGCCGACTTGCGGTCTGGAAACACGGGCAGGAGAGCTCACCTCCGGCGGAAACGGCGCAGCTGCGAACGGCGGGAGGTGTCGCGACGGTGAGAGGACAACAGCGCCGGCGGCGGCGTCCTCCGACTCTGCTACGACGCGGCGAAAGCAGCGCGGGGCCTCGACCTATGCTTCCGCCCCGCTTGCCGGCGTCTCGACGACGATGGCCGGCGTCGACGCGCTCCCAAATCGCCGGTCCGTGGGTGGCGGCGGAGCGGTGGGGAGATGTGTGCGACGGGCTTGTGTTTTGGGAGGCGACAAGGGGCGGACAAGGGAGGACGCGGCGACCAGCCTTTCGCGTCACGCAAACCCGTCCAAGATTTGGGCGGGGCGTCGATATTTGCGGCGCGGCCCCGTTTTGGATTTGCTGCGGGGCGTGATGATCCCCCTCGTTGGTAAGTTCTAGGTGCACGCGGCTCCAGCTGCCACGGGCCTTGCCCACGCTCGTTCTTGTGGCTGGCCGAGCCACGGCGAGCTTGCCAAGGTAGGCGCGAGGAAGCCAAGGCAGAGGATGCAGCGCTGAGCTCTTGAATGGGTGGTCGTGCGGCCGGCGGGGACGAGCAAGATGGAGCTATGGTGGCGCTCGGCGGCGGCCACGACCGCGGCTGGTGGTAGGAGCTTGCAGCGGAGATGCACTGAGGAAGAGCTGCGGGTCGCCTGCCTTGAGGTTATTTTGCCGGCGTTCATACAGAGATGCTACCCGCGACTTCCGACGACAATCCCAAAGCTGGGTGGCGACGCCCCCGACCTCCTGCCGTCGGCTACCTCTCCGTCATGCTGCCCGTGGCCACCTCCCCGACCAGCTAATGTTGGTAAGCTCTCTCTTCTCCTCCTCCATATGCTCTGGATAAAGTTTGTTTACTTTTGCTGTTGAACTGAATGTCCATATGACTTTGTATACAAAGTATGACTAGAGTTAACTCATCTGGCTTGTTAATTCGCATGCCACACTAAATACTTCGTCAATACTATAAAATTACTCTGAACCTAGTAGCCTGAAGGTTTCATGGAAACAAGTTTAATTGTCAAAACTGAATATGTATGGTATAGGACTCCTCTGAAAATTAGTTGTCAGGTGTAAATTGGGTCGTGGTACTGAGGTACATCTACTACTCTGAATACTACAAGCCTTGGTTTGATTGCTGATGAATTTCGAATTAAGATGATCCAATTTAGCAATTATCTGCACATGGATGAAATACAGTTCAGATTTGCCAGGAAACAAGCAAGCATTAATTTATTAGACAGCAGCATAGCATTTACAGCTACAGAACAGAGCACACCTTGGTTTCCAAATTCGAAGATATATATCACCTAAACATGATAGGTACTGATTATGATCAATTGTGCCTTTAGATATCCCAAAATTTAGGAGTACATGGAATTGACATAATTCATCACACGATAGATCACCAACTCATAATTCAGAGTTTAAAATAGTCAAAATAATAAATTCTGTGTGCATTATTCAACAAACAAAGAAAGGCAACACATCTATATCTATACCTAATAATAGGAGGAACAAAAGCGTCAACGCTTTTTTTTGAACGATTTTGCCCTCCCACCAAACCGCATAAAATACTGCAATGTACCATTGTACCGATTCGTTCCTGCTATTTCGTCCGGCCTCAACTCCCCGAATGATCGCCTCCTCCCGCTTACCATCTAGGAGATCCCTGCCTCTCCTCCCGCTGGACGGGACAAGCGAGCACGCGGCGGAGAGTTCCGTTTCGATTAGGAGCCGTCAGACTCAGAACGGAGCGGAGCGGTGGCGGGCATTCTGGTGGCGCAGTGGACGTCGCGTCTCCAGGTGGCGAGCCTACAGCGTGCGGCCATTCGATCGACACAGGGGAGTCCGACGAGGTCGCCAACCGTCGCGGCCGTCCACACCTTCAGGTGGCGGCTCGCATCTTCATCAGGTGCCGATTGATGGCAGGAGTGAAGTCGCCGCTGCATTAGAGCACATGCCTGACTTGCAGCCTTGGGCCACGATGGTGCCGGTTCCGCGCTGCCGGCAGGCCGGCGACCACGAGGGGGAGGAGGGCGCGTAGTCCGACACCAGCGGCGCCGGGACACACAGTGGAGGTTCCGCGCTGCCGGCCGGCCTCCTATGTCGCTAACAACGAAAGCATACTACCGGAACGCGGCGCCATCCGGCCGACGCCAACGCTCGGTGGCGGCCTCGCTCCTCTCTCCAGTGAGGATTTGATTTGGGGCCGAAACCCACGGGAGAGAGAGGAAAATCTTATCCGCTCGGCTACTTTCAGTTTAACCCTCTTCTTTATCGTATTTCATACTGGGTCGATCGGTTAATCACGCTATGGCCTATGGGCTTCGTTCCGTACTCGATCAACCCGTGTATCAAACGGCCTAAATAACTGGCAGAAAAATCACATCTAGCTATCAAACGACAGGAAACCAGCAATACGACGAAAACAGCGAAGGAACCATATCCGTCGATTAGTCCCACCTCGCTGCGTTACATGGAGTCTTCCCTGCTTATATACGCCAGTTCCCTGGAAATTAGCAAGCCACCAAGATAAAACAGAAGCATCACCATGACCGGAAAGGAATTATTTCATGGGTGAATTATAGGAAAGGATTGGGCCCCGTATTGGTGCATATGAGGATTGTTGCCTAAATAAAAGGAAGACCTGATTGAAGGAGAGGCGGGGATGAGATAAAAATGGCATGTTGCCTAAATCTCAGAAGAAAGTGAACGGGCTAATTGCCACATAAAGTAAGGATAAAAAGGAGGAATTGCATGTTGCCTTGACGCTGGACCACGTGAATTTGAGAGAAAAAGATGGCACGACGGTTGGATCATATATGGCAAGGTGTGCACAAAGATATGCTGATAAAAATGGCTATGCCCCTAGCATACTCGTCATCTGACTCCTCCTCTGCGGCCACCGCCTCCCTGTGGTGTAGTCGACGTCGAACGACTCCTCCTCTGTTGCTCAACATGGCAGAGGAAAGCTTGTGGGGCGGCTAGGGATGAGGTAGTCAAGCGCGATCCCTTCTTTGTGCAGTTGTACTTTTCGACCCCGTGGTCGCAAATGGTCCCTTCAGGCCTGTTTGCGTCGAGCCGTTGGAGAATGCCCTAAGGTAATCCTGATCCATCTCATGGGTCTGTTTTATATCTTTTGCTATATCTATGCATTCCTCCTTTTTCTGCCATCATCTTATAAAATTTCTAATTTACTTAATTACAATTTAGTTTATTCTGCCATATTAATAGAGAATTTTTTCATTTTTCTATTTTAAAATTAATATATTTTTTTTCTTCCGCCGCAACGTGCGGGCATTGTCCTAGTCTATCTTAGAATTGAAAACAGAGTCTTGACTCAATATAATCATTGTTTCCTCCTCCTTGGAGTTAATTTTTTCTTGGATGCATTGGAACTTGAAGGCGCATCAAAACTAGGCGCATCCGGAGATGTAGTAGTTGTGAGTTGTGACTGGTGGCGGTGATGCGTGATACGTCCATTTTGCATCACTATTTTATATCATAATTTGTTGTTATTCATTGATATATTTCATATTTAGAGATGATACTTATGTTATTTCATCTATTTTGCATGTTTCGTGATCATTGGAGAATTATTCACCGGAGTCAGGATTCTGCTGGAAAAAGCACCGTCAGGACACCATATTTCTGAAGATCAACAATTGACGGAATTTATACGGAAAATCCTATTTTTCCAGAAGACGAAGGGAGCCAAAAGGAGGAGCCGGGAGGAGCCACCATGGGCCCCCCATAGGCCGGCGCGGCTCAGGCCTGGCCGCGCCGCCTTGTGGGGAGGGGGCCCCCCTCGGCCGCCTCTCCTTCGCGTACTTCTTCGCCCCGAAAACCTAAGACCTGGGGAGTTACGGAGAATTGACAGAGCCGCCTCTGCGGGGCGGAGAAACACCAGAGAGAAAAGAGCTCTCCGGGCAGGAATCCGCCGGGGAAATTCCTCCCGGAGGGGGAAATCGACGCCATCGCCATCGTCATCGAGCTGGACATCATCTCCATCATCATCGTCATCATCTTCACCATCTACACCGCCATCACCACCGCTGCATCTCGTCACCGCTGTAACGATTTGGGTTGGATCTTGATTGTTTGATAGGGGAAACTCTCCCGGTGTTGATTACTACTTGTTATTGATGCTATTGAGTGAAACCATTGAGCCAAGGTTTATGTTCAGATTGTTATTCATCATCATATCACCTCTGATCATGTTCCATATGATGTCTCGTGAGTAGTTCGTTTAGTTCTTGAGGACATGGGTGAAGTCTAGATGTTAGTAGTGAATTATTGTTGAGTAGTATTCAATGTTATGATATTTAAGTTGTGGTGTTACTCTTCTAGTGGTGTCATGTGAACGTCGACTACATGATACTTCACCTTTATGGGCCTAGGGGAGTGCATCTTGTATTTGTTTGCTAATTGTGGGGTTGCCGGAGTGACAGCAACCTAAACCCCCGTTAGTATATCGGTGCAGGAGGGATAGCAGGATCTCAGAGTTTAAGGTTGTGGTTAGATTTATCTTAATTACTTTCTTGTATTTGCGGATGCTTGCAAGGGGTATAATCACAAGTATGTATTAGTCCTAGGAAGGGCGGTGCATTAGCATAGGTTCACCCACACAACACTTATCAAAACAATGAAGATTAATCAGCCGTATGAAGCGAAAGCACTAGACTAAAATCCCCGTGTGTCCTCGAGAACGTTTGGTCATTATAAGTAAACAAACCGGCTTGTCCTTTGTGCTAAAAAGGATTGGGCCACTCGCTGCAATTATTTCTCTCGCATTTTATTTACTTGTACTTTATTTATCTGCAATATCAAAACCCCCTGAATACTTGTCTGTGAGCATTTACAGTGAATCCTTCATCGAAACTGCTTGTCAACACCTTCTGCTCCTCGTTGGGTTCGACACTCTTATTTATCGAAAGTACTACGATACACCCCCTATACTTGTGGGTCATCAAGACTATTTTCTGGCGCCGTTGCCGGGGAGTGAAGCGCTATTGGTAAGTGGAATTGGTAAGGAAACTTTTACTGTACGTGCTGATTTTGTTTCTGCTTGCTACTATAAGTCATTATGGAGAGATCCTCCCTTGAATTTCTATTTGGGAAATCTACTACTACTGCAACGGTAGTGGATGAGGCGCCAGGTGAGGAAGTAATACCATATAAAATACCTATGAAAATTATTGAACGTGTTGTGGATAACCGCTATGAAGGGGATGGAACTGTGCATCCTGGAGATCATTTACTGTTTTTACATGAATTATGCGGGTTATTCAAATGTGCAGGTATTTCAATGGATGAAGTTAGGAAGAAATTATTTGTTATGTCGCTATCTGGTAAAGCGGCGCATTGGTATAAACTGCTGAAGGATGGGCGTTCTCTTGATTGGAAGGATATTGTGCCTGTATTTTACTCTAAATTCTATCCTCCAAGTGAAATTCACAAAGACCGCAACCGTATATATAATTTTTGGCCTCATGATGGAGAGAGTATTGCCCAAGCGTGGGGGAGATTGAAGTCTTTAATGCTCAAATGCCCCATTCATGAGCTTCCTGGTAATATTATTATTGATAATTTCTATGCAAGACTGTCTTTTCAAGATAAAACCTTGCTGGATACTTCTTGTTCTGGATCATTCACGCGCAATAAAGAAGAGTTTAAATGGGACCTTCTTGATCGAATCCAAGAAAATACTGAAGGATGGGAGAACGACAAAGGTAGAGTGTCAGGTATAAATTATAATTATGAATGCATTGAAACTTTTATGGATACTGATGAATATCGTAATATGAGTGCTACATATGGTCTTGACTCTCAAGTTGTTGCAAATATTTATAAAGCCTTTGCCTCTCATTTTGAATTGCCTAGGAAGAATTTTGATAAGTATCATGAACCATATAAAGATAAAGTTGATTCACCTAAAGGTAAATGTATTGAAATTAAAACTGTTGATCATGTTCTTCCTGAAGCTTATATTGAAAAAACTCCTTTCCCTGCTAAAATGAAGGAGTATTCTGTTATAACTAGTGTAGTTAATAAAAGTGCAAAGAAACCTATAGAACCTGAAGAACAAATAAAAGTTGAACCTGCTGTTGCAATAGTTAAAGATCTTGTTACTGAAAATGTGGAAGATGGTCATATTATTTTTTGTGAAGATGCTTCTAATATTGTTTCGCATCCTAATAAGTCTATGAAAGCCAGTGTTCCTGTGCTCTCTGTTCGAATTGGTGATCATTGCTATTATGGTTTATGCGATATTGGTGCAAGTATTAGTGCCATTCCTTATGAGCTCTACACGGAAATTATGCATGAAATTGGTTCTTGTGAACTTGAAGATATTGATGTGGTTATTCGGCTAGCTAATAGAGAAACTATCTCTCCCATTGGTATTGTTCGAGATGTTGAAGTTCTATGTGGTAAGATTAAATATCCTGCTGACTTTTTGGTACTTGGTTCTGCTGCTAGTAAGTTTTGTCCTATTATTTTTGGTAGACCTTTTCTAAATACATGTGGAGCTATTATAGATTGCAAGAAAGAGAAAATTGTTACTAAATTTGCTGGTGAATCTTATGAGTTTAACTTCTCTAAATTTGCCAAAACTCCTTATAAAGCTGATTTGCCTAATGAAGATTTTAGAGTTGAACAATGTGCATCTATTGCTCTTGCTCCTAGTAATCCTTTGCAGCAACATTTGGAGAATAGTGAGAGTGAAGTTTTTAGGGAAGAAAGGGATGAGCTTGATGAAATTTTCCTTCGTCAACCTATTCTTAAACATGACTTACCGGTTGAAGATTTAGGTGTAACACCACCACCAAAGGAAGATCCTGTATTTGATTTGAAACCATTACCTGATAATCTTAAGTATGCTTATATTGATGAGAAGAAAACATATCCTGTTATTATTAGTGCTAAGCTTTCAGATATCGAGGAAGAAAGGTTATTGGAAATATTGAAGAAGCACCGAGGAGCTATTGGCTATACTCTTGATGATTTGAAGGGGATTTCTCCTGCTATTTGCCAACATGCTATTAATATAGAAGATGGTGCAAAACCTGTTGTTGAACATCAGCGTCGTCTAATTCCCAAGATGAAGGATGTGGTAAGAAATGAGGTATTAAAACTCCTTGAAGCAGGTATTATATATCCTATTGCTGATAGTAGATGGGTTAGTCATGTGCATTGTGTTCCTAAGAAAGGAGGTATAACTGTTGTGCCTAATGATAATGATGAGCTTATTCCTCAAAGAGTAGTTGTAGGGTATAGAATGTGCATTGATTTTAGAAAAGTTAATAAAGTTACTAAGAAAGATCATTACCCTTTACCTTTTATTGATCAAATGTTAGAGAGGTTGTCTAAAAATACACATTTCTGTTTTCTTGATGGATATTCTGGGTTTTCACAAATTGCTGTTAGAGCTAAAGATCAAGAGAAAACCACTTTCACTTGTCCCTATGGAACTTATGCTTATAGGCGTATGCCTTTTGGTTTATGTAATGCTCCTGCTACTTTTCAAAGATGCATGTCTGCTATTTTTCATGGCTTTTGTGAAAAGATTGTTGAGGTATTCATGGATGATTTTTCTGTCTATGGGAATTCATTTGATAATTGCTTGCGAAACCTTGATAAAGTTTTGCAGAGATGTGAAGAAACTAACCTTGTTCTTAATTGGGAGAAATGTCACTTTATGGTTAATGAAGGAATTGTATTGGGACATAAAATTTCTGAAAGAGGTATTGAAGTTGATAGAGCTAAAGTTGAAGCAATTGAGAAGATGCCCTATCCTAGGGATGTTAAAGGTATTCGTAGTATTCTTGGTCATGCTGGTTTTTATAGGAGGTTTATTAAAGATTTCTCTAAAATTTCAAAGCCTCTTACTAATCTTCTTCAAAAAGATGTACCTTTCGTTTTTGATGATGATTGTAAGGAAGCTTTTGAAACTCTAAAGAAAGCCTTAACAACTGCTCCTATAGTTGAACCTCCTGATTGGAACTTACCTTTTGAAATTATGTGTGATGCTAGTGATTTTGCTGTAGGTGCTGTTCTTGGACAGCGAGTAGATAAAAAATTAAATGTTATTCATTATGCTAGTAAAACTCTAGACGCTGCTCAAAGAAATTATGCTACAACTGAGAAAGAGTTATTAGCCGTAGTTTTTGCATGTGACAAGTTTAGACCCTATATTGTTGATTCAAAAGTTACAGTTCATACTGATCATGCTGCGATTAGGTACCTTATGGAAAAGAAAGATGCTAAGCCAAGGCTTATTAGATGGGTGCTTCTTTTGCAAGAATTTGATTTACATATTGTAGATAGGAAAGGTGCTGATAATCCTGTTGCTGATAATTTGTCTAGATTGGAAAATATTGCTTATGATCTTGTTCCTGTTAATGATAGTTTTCCAAATGAACAATTGGCTGTAATAAAGGTGAGTTCGCGAGATAGTCCTTGGTATGCTGATTATGCTAACTTTATTGTTTCGAAGTATTTGCCTCCAACCTTTTCAGCTCAGCAAAGGAGGAAATTCTTTTATGATTTGAGGCATTATTTTTGGGATGACCCACACTTATATAAAGAAGGAGTGGATGGTATTATGCGAAGATGTGTTCCAGAATATGAACAACAAGAGATATTGAGTAAATGCCATGGTAGTGTTTATGGAGGACATCACGCCGGAGATAGAACCGCACAAAAGGTTCTACAATCAGGTTTTTATTGGCCAACGCTTTTCAAAGATGCAAGGAAGTTTATTTTATCTTGTGATGAATGTCAAAGAGTTGGTAATATCTCTAGACGCAATGAAATGCCTATGAATTATACTCTTGTTATTGAACCATTTGATTGTTGGGGATTTGACTTCATGGGTCCTTTCCCTTCTTCAGAAGGTAACACTCATATACTTGTCGCTGTTGATTATGTTACTAAATGGGTAGAAGCTATACCTACAAAAAGTGCTGATGGTGAGACCTCTATAAAAATGCTTGTAGATGTTATATTTCCTAGATTTGGAGTACCTAGATATATTATGACTGATGGAGGTTCTCATTTTATTCATGGTGGTTTTAGAAAAACTCTTGCCAAATATGGTATTAATCATAGAATTGCTTCAGCTTATCATCCTCAAACTACACTACAAGAAAAGTTGCCATGGCCGACGAAGTTGAAGTCGCGCCGTGGTTGCTGGTGTACCATGGCCGACGATTTTTGGTCCCTCCGTGGTGCATGTCAAAACTTTTTTTTCTCGTTTTTGAGGCCACCTAGCCCGACGAAAGCGGCCAAAACGTGGCGTATGGTGGCCCGGGACGTGGTGCATCTCGAAATCTCGGGTTCGCCGGCCGAGTCAACGCAAATCCGCACCGCCGAGGGATGTAGGGCCCAGATGGCAGCCTCTCTGGCATTGTTTTTTTCTAGATCGCGCCATCTCGTTCAACGTTCTCCGATCGAGCCGTTTACGATGCAGGATCATGGGTCCCGCATGTCATCCTCTATGAACCAAAATTCTTTCTATTCTTGGATTTTTTTGACCCCCTGATTTCTGGCTACTTCCTTTTTCTTTTGATCCCTTGCCGCCTTGGAAACGTTGAGACCGCTGCTGCTAAATGGGACCCGCATGTCATCCTCTATGTGCAATCAACTTTCTTTTCTTGGAGTTTTTTTGGCACCTCAAATTTGGTCACTTGCCTTTTTCTTTCGATCCCCTGCCGCCTCTCAAACGGTGATACCTGCTGCTAAATGGGACCCGCATGTCATCCTCTATGTACTATAAAACTTTCTTTTCTTGAATTATTTTTGGCACCTCATATTTGGTCACTTACCTTTTTCTTTCGATCCCCTGCCGCCTCTCAAACGGTGATACCGCTGCTGCTAAATGGGACCCCCATGTCATCCTCTATGTACTATAAAACTTTCTTTTCTTGAATTATTTTTGGCTCCTCATATTTTTTCACTTGCCTTTTTCTTTCGATCCCCGCCTCTCAAACGGTGATACCGCTGCTGCTAAATGGGACCCGCATGTCATCCTCTATGTACTATAAAACTTTCTTTTCTTGAATTATTTTTGGCTCCTGATATTTTTTCACTTGCCTTTTTCTTTCGATCTCATGCCACGTTTGAAACGTTGAGGAACCTGCAGCTCATGGGACCCGCATGTCATCCTCTATGTACTATAAAAGTTCATTTTCTTGGTTTTTTTTCACCCTCTGATTTTTGGCAATTTCTTTTTCTTTTGATCCCCTGCCGCCTCTCAAACGCTGATACCGCTGCTGCTAAATGGGACCCGCATGTCATCCTCTATGTACTATAAAACTTTCTTTTCTTGAATTATTTTTGGCTCCTGATATTTTTTCACTTGCCTTTTTCTTTCGATCTCATGCCACGTTTGAAACGTTGAGGAACCTGCAGGCTCATAGCTTGATACGCGTAGATGCACACGTCCGTTGGGAACCCCAAGTGGAAGGTATGATGCGTATAGAAGCAAGTTTCCCTCAGTATGAAACCAAGGTTTAATCGAACCAGTAGGAGCCAAGAAGCACGTTGAAGGTTGATGGTCGCGAAATGTGATGCGGCGCAACACCAGGGATTCCGGCGCCAACGCGGAACCTGCACAACACAACCCAAGTAATTTGCCCCAACGAAACAGTGAGGTTGTCAATCTCACCGGCTTGCTGTAACAAAGGATTAGACGTATCGAGTGGAAGATGTTTGCAAAGAAAACAGTAAACACAATTGCAGTAGATTGTATGCTATGTAAAGAATAGGACCGGGGTCCACAGTTCACTAGAGGTGTCTCTCCCATAAGATAAAAGCATGTTGGGTGAACAAATTACAGTCGGGCAATTGACAAATAGAGAAAGGCATAACAATGCATATACATGATATGATAAATATAGTGAGATTTAATCCGGGCATTACGACAAAGTACATAGACCGCCATCCAACTGCATCTATGCCTAAAAAGTCCACCTTCAGGTTATCATCCGAACCCCATTCAGTATTAAGTTGCTAAGCAACAGACAATTGCATTAAGTATTGTGCGTAATGTAATCGACAACTACATCCTTAGACATAGCATCAATGTTTTATCCCTAGTGGCAACAGCACATCACAACCTTAGAACCTACTGTCACGATCCCAGGTGTCAATGAAGGCATGAACCCACTATCGAGCATAAATACCCCCTCTTGGAGTTAAGAGCAAAAACTTGGCCAGAGCCTCTACTAATAACGGAGAGCATGCAAGATCATAAACAACACATAAACAATAGATTGATAATCACCATAATCATAGTACTCTCTATCCATCGGATCCCGACAAACACAACATATAGTATTACATATAGATGATCTTGATCATGTTAGGCAGCTCACAAGATCCAACAATGAAGCACAACAAGGAGAAGACGACCATCTAGCTACTGCTATGGACCCATGGTCCAGGGGTGAACTACTCACTCATCACTCCGAAGGCGACCATGGCGGTGTAGAGTCCTCCGGGAGATGAATCCCCTCTCCGGCAGGGTGCCGGAGGCGATCTCCAGAATCCCCCGAGATGGGATTCGCGGCGGCGGCGTCTGGAAGGTTTTCCGTATCGTGGCTCTCGGTACTGGGGTTTCGCGACGGAGACTTTAAGTAGGCGGAAGGGCAACGCGGGGGGCCACACGAGGTGCCCAGGGGGTAGGGCCGCGCGGCCAGGGCCTGGGCCGCGCGGCCGTCCCCTGGCTGCCTCGTGGCCCCACTTCGTTATCTCTTCGGTCTTCTGGAAGCTTCGTGCAAAAATAGGACCCGGGCGAAAGTTTCGTCCAATTCCGAGAATATTTCCTTACTAGGATTTCTGAAACCAAAAACAGCAGAAAACAAGAACTGGCTCTTCGGCATCTTGTTAATAGGTTAGTTCCAGAAAATGCATAAATATGACATATAATGTGCATAAAACATGTAGGTATCATCAATAAAGTAGCATGGAACATAAGAAATTATCGATACGTTGGAGACGTATCAGCATCCCCAAGCTTAGTTCTGCTCGTCCCGAGCAGGTAAAACGATAACAAAGATAATTTCTGAAGTGACATGCCATCATAATCTTGATCATACTATTTGTAAACATATGTAATGAATGCAGCGATCAAAACAAAAGTAATGACATGAGTAAACAAATGAATCATATGACAAAGACTTTTCATGAATAGTACTTCAAGACAAGCATCAATAAGTCTTGCATAAGAGTTAACTCATAAAGCAATAAATCAAAGTAAAGGTGTTGAAGCAACACAAAGGAAGATTAAGTTTCAGCGGTTGCTTTCAACTTATAACATGTATATCTCATGGATATTGTCAACATAAAGTAATATAACAAGTGCAATATGCAAGTATGTAGGAATCAATGCACAGTTCACACAAGTGTTTGCTTCTTAAGGTGGAGGAAGATAGGTAAACTGACTCAACAATAAAAGTAAAAGAATGGTCCTTCAAGAGGAAAGCATCGATTGCTGTATTTGTGCTAGAGCTTTTATTTTGAAAACATGAAACAATTTTGTCAACGGTAGTAATAAAGCATATGAGTTATGTAAATTATATCTTACAAGTTGCAAGCCTCATGCATAGTGTACTAATAGTGCCCGCACCTCGTCCTACTTAGCTTGGACTACCGGATCTTCGCATGCCATGTTTCAACCAAGTGTCACAAAGGGGTACCTCCATGCCGCCTGTACAAAGGTCTAAGGAGAAAGCTCGCATTTTGGATTTCTCGCTTTTGATTATTCTCAACTTAGACATCCATACCGGGACAACATGGACAACAGATAATGGACTCCTCTTAAATGCATAAGCATGTAGCAATGATTATTATTCTCATATGAGATTGAGGATATATGTCCAAACTGAAACTTCCACCATGATTCATGGCTTTAGTTAGCGGCCCAATGTTCTTCTCTAACAATTTTGCATGCTCCAACCACTAAAATGATAGATCCTTCAGACAAGATGGACATGCATAGCAACTCACATGATATTCAACAATAGTTGATGGCGTTCCCCAGAAGCATGGTTATCGCACAACAAGCAACTTAATAAAATATAAAGTGCATAAGTACATATTCAATACTACGATAGTTTTTAAGGCTATTTTGTCCCATGAGCTATATATTGCAAAGGTGAATGATGGAATTTTAAAGGTAGCACTCAAGCAATTTACTTTGGAATGGCGGAGAAATACCATGTAGTAGGTAGGTATGGTGGACACAAATGGCATAGTAGTTGGCTCAAGGATTTTGGATGCATGAGAAGTATTCCCTCTCGATACAAGGTTTAGGCTAGCAAGGTTATTTGAAGCAAACTCAAGGATGAACAGGTGCAGCAAAACTCACATAAAAGACATATTGTAAACATTATAAGACTCTACACCGTCTTCCTTGTTGTTCAAAACTCAATACTAGATATTATCTAGACCTTAGAGAGACCAAATATGCAAATCAAATTTTAGCAAGCTCTATGTATTTCTTCATTAATGGGTGCAAAGCATATGATGCAAGAGCTTAAACATGAGCACAACAATTGCAAAGTATCACATTATCCAAGACATTTTAGAATTACTACATGTAGCATTTTCCAATTCCAACCATATAACAATTTAACGAAGAAGAAACTTCGCCATGAACATTATGAGTAAAGCCTAAGGACACATGTGTCCATATGCAACAGCGGAGCGTGTCTCTCTCCCACAAAGTGAATGCTAGGATCCATTTTATTCAAACAAAAACAAAAACAAAAACAAACCGACGCTCCAAGTAAAGAACACAAGATGTGATTGAATAAAAATATAGTTTCAGGGGAGGAACCTGATGATGTTATCGATGAAGAAGGGGATGCCTTGGGCATCCCCAAGCTTAGACGCTTGAGTCTTCTTAGAATATGCAGGGGTGAACCACGGGGGCATCCCCAAGCTTAGAGCTTTCACTCCTCTTGATCATAGTATATCATTCTCCTCTCTTGACCCTTGAAAACTTCCTTCACACCAAACTTCAAGCAAACTCATTAGAGGGTTAGTGCACAATTAATAATTCACTCATTCAGAGGTGTGATGGCGTGTAACTCACACGTTCGTTGGGAACCCCAAGAGGAAGGTATGATGCGCACAGTAGCAAGTTTTCCCTCAGAAAGAAACCAAGGTTTAATCGAACCAGGAGGAGCCAAGAAGCACGTTGAAGGTTGATGGTCGCGAAATGTGATGCGGCGCAACACCAGGGATTCCGGCGCCAACGCGGAACCTGCACAACACAACCCAAGTACTTTGTCCCAACGAAACAGTGAGGTTGTCAATCTCACCGGCTTGCTGTAACAAAGGATTAAACGTATCGAGTGGAAGATGTTTGCAAAGAAAACAGTAAACACAATTGCAGTAGATTGTATGCTATGTAAAGAATAGGACCGGGGTCCACAGTTCACTAGAGGTGTCTCTCCCATAAGATAAAGCATGTTGGGTGAACAAATTACAGTCGGGCAATTGACAAATAGAGAAAGGCATAACAATGCATATACATGACATGGTAAATATAGTGAGATTTAATCCGGGCATTACGACAAAGTACATAGACCGCCATCCAACTGCATCTATGCCTAAAAAGTCCACCTTCAGGTTATCGTCCGAACCCCCTCCAGTATTAAGTTGCAAAGCAACAGACAATTGCATTAAGTATGGTGCGTAATGTAATCAACAACTACATCCTTAGACATAGCATCAATGTTTTATCCCTAGTGGCAACAGCACATCACAACCTTAGAACCTTCTGTCACGATCCCAGATTCAATGAAGGCATGAACCCACTATCGAGCATAAATACCCCCTCTTGGAGTTAAGAGCAAAAACTTGGCCAGAGCCTCTACTAATAACGGAGAGCATGCAAGATCATAAACAACACATAAACAATAGATTGATAATCACCATAATCATAGTACTCTCTATCCATCGGATCCCGACAAACACAACATATAGTATTACAGATAGATGATCTTGATCATGTTAGGCAGCTCACAAGATCCAACAATGAAGCACAACAAGGAGAAGACGACCATCTAGCTACTGCTATGGACCCATGGTCCAGGGGTGAACTACTCACTCATCACTCCGGAGGCGACCATGGCGGTGTAGAGTCCTCCGGGAGATGAATCCCCTCTCCGGCAGGGTGCCGGAGGCGATCTCTAATCCCCCGAGATGGGACGGCGGCGCGTCCTAAGGTTTTCCGTATCGTGGCTCTCGGTACTGGGGGTTTCGCGACGGAAGCTTTAAGTAGGCGGAGGGTCAACGCGAGGGGCCACACGAGGGGCCCAGGGGATAGGGCCGCGCGGCCAAGGGCCTGGCCGCGCCGGCCACCCCCCTGGCTGCCTCGTGGCCCCACTTCGTTAGGTCTTCGGTCTTCTGGAAGCTTCGTGCAAAAATAGGACCCTGGGCGAAAGTTTCGTCCAATTCCGAGAATATTTCTTTACTAGGATTTCTGAAACCAAAACAGCAGAAACAAGAACTGGCTCTTCGGCATCTTGTTAATAGGTTAGTTCCAAAATGCATAAATATGACATATAATGTGCATAAAACATGTAGGTATCATCAATAAAGTAGCATGGAACATAAGAAATTATCGATACGTTGAAGACGTATCAGCATCCCCAAGCTTAGTTCTGCTCGTCCCGAGCAGGTAAAACGATAACAAAGATAATTTCTGAAGTGACATGCCATCATAATCTTGATCATACTATTTGTAAACATATGTAATGAATGCAGCGATCAAAGCAAAGGTAATGACATGAGTAAACAAGTGAATCATATAGCAAAGACTTTTCATGAATAGTACTTCAAGACAAGCATCAATAAGTCTTGCATAAGAGTTAACTCATAAAGCAATAAATCAAAGTAAAGGTGTTGAAGCAACACATAGGAAGATTAAGTTTCAGCGGTTGCTTTCAACTTATAACATGTATATCTCATGGATATTGTCAACATAAAGTAATATAACAAGTGCAATATGCAAGTATGTAGGAATCAATGCACAGTTCACACAAGTGTTTGCTTCTTAAGGTGGAAGGAGATAGGTAAACTGACTCAACAATAAAAGTAAAAGAATGGTCCTTCAAAGAGGAAAGCATCGATTGCTGTATTTGTGCTAGAGCTTTTATTTTGAAAACATGAAACAATTTTGTCAACGGTAGTAATAAAGCATATGAGTTATGAAAATTATATCTTACAAGTTGCAAGCCTCACGCATAGTATACTAATAGTGCCCGCACCTCGTCCTACTTAACTTGGACTACCGGGTCTTCGCATGCCATGTTTCAACCAAGTGTCACAAAGGGGTACCTCCATGCCGCCTGTACAAAGGTCCAAGGAGAATGCTCGCATTTTGGATTTCTCGCTTTTGATTATTCTCAACTTAGACATCCATACCGGGACAACATGGACAACAGATAATGGACTCCTCTTAAATGCATAAGCATGTAGCAAAGATTATTGTTCTCATATGAGATTGAGGATATATGTCCAAAACTGAAACTTCCACCATGGTTCATGGCTTTAGTTAGCGGCCCAATGTTCTTCTCTAACAATTTTGCATGCTCCAACCACTAAAATGATAGACCTTCAGACAAGACGGACATGCATAGCAACTCACATGATATTCAACAATAGTTGATGGCGTTCCCCAGAAGCATGGTTATCGCACAACAGGCAACTTAATAAAATATAAAGTGCATAAGTACATATTCAATACTACGATAGTTTTTAAGGCTATTTTGTCCCATGAGCTATATATTGCAAAGGTGAATGATGGAATTTTAAAGGTAGCACTCAAGCAATTTACTTTGGAATGGCGGAGAAATACCATGTAGTAGGTAGGTATGGTGGACACAAATGGCATAGTAGTTGGCTCAAGGATTTTGGATGCATGAGAAGTATTCCCTCTCGATACAAGGTTTAGGCTAGCAAGGTTATTTGAAGCAAACTCAAGGATGAACAAGTGCAGCAAAACTCACATAAAAGACATATTGTAAACATTATAAGACTCTACACTGTCTTCCTTGTTGTTCAAAACTCAATACTAGATATTATCTAGACCTTAGAGAGACCAAATATGCAAATCAAATTTTAGCAAGCTCTATGTATTTCTTCATTAATGGGTGCAAAGCATATGATGCAAGAGCTTAAACATGAGCACAACAATTGCAAAGTATCACATTATCCAAGACATTTTAGAATTACTACATGTAGCATTTTCCAATTCCAACCATATAACAATTTAACGAAGAAGAAACTTCGCCATGAACATTATGAGTAAAGCCTAAGGACACATGTGTCCATATGCAACAGCGGAGCGTGTCTCTCTCCCACAAAGTGAATGCTAGGATCCATCTTATTCAAACAAAAACAAAAACGAAAACAAACCGACGCTCCAAGTAAAGAACACCAGATGTGACTGAATAAAAATATAGTTTCAGGGGAGGAACCTGATGATTTTGTCGATGAAGAAGGGGATGCCTTGGGCATCCCCAAGCTTAGACGCTTGAGTCTTCTTAAAATATGCAGGGGTGAACCACGGGGGCATCCCCAAGCTTAGAGCTTTCACTCCTCTTGATCATAGTATATCATTCTCCTCTCTTGACCCTTGAAAACTTCCTTCACACCAAACTTCAAGCAAACTCATTAGAGGGTTAGTGCATCATTAATAATTCACACATTCAGAGGTGACACAATCATTATTTTCACTTCTGGACATTGCATAATGCTACTGGACATTAATGGATCAAAGAAATAAATCCAACATAGCAAAAGAGGCAATGCGAAATAAAAGGCAGAATCTGTCAAAAACAGAACAGTCCGTAAAGACGAATTTAGAAATGGCACCAGACTTGCTCAAATGGAAAAACTCAAAACTAATGAAAGTTGCGTACATATCTGAGGATCACGCTCGTAAATTGGCAGATTTTTTCGAATTTTCTACAGAGAATTGTGCCCAGATTCGTGACAGACAGCAATGCTGTTTCTGCGCAGCGATCCCAAATATAACATCAACTTTGACATAGAAACTTTACTTGGCACAAAAACTTGATAAGGAGAGGTTGCTACAGTAGTAAACAACTTCCAAGACTCAATAAAACAAAAAATTGCTGTAGGTAAAAACATGGGTTGTCTCCCATAAGCGCTTTTCTTTAACGCCTTTCAGCTAGGCGCAGAAAGTGCAAATCAAGTAACATCGAGAGTAGAAGCATCAACATCATTATTTTTCATGCAAACACAACTTGTTGCAGAGGGTGCTTTAGGTGCTCCATTATCTAAATTTTCTATGGTGGTGCTAGGGGTTTTAGCAATTTTAGGCCTATAGTAATTCTTTTGTTTAGGCACTTTAGAGGCATACATGAATTTTTGCTCTTTACCCACATAGGCTTTCTCATTATACTTGAGAGAAGAAAAGGTTGAACCCAAGGTTCCCATAGCTTTTTCAAGTTCATCAATCCTATTGGTTTGATTATCATGGATAACACAAGTTCCTAGGACACTAATTCTTTCATTAATTCCTCCTAGGGATTTATCAAGTTCATAAGTTTTGTCAAATAACATTCCCAATTTAGTTTCAACACTTGGAAAATTTTTCTCTATGGTTTCCAATTTTTTCATAACATCCTCAAGAGAGATTTCAATTTTAACTTCATTAACAGGTGGTATTCCAACTAGACTCTCAATGATGCAACTAGCTTCTAAAGCGGGAGTACCTAGGAAATTACCTCCCGAAAGAGTATCAAGAACATATCTATTCCAACTAGATAAACCAACATAAAAGTTCCTAAGAAGGATAGTGGTGGAGTGTTTCTTAATGCACCTTTGATGAGCATTACTAATTCTATACCAAGCATCTTTAAAACTTTCTCCACCCTGTTGCTTAAAAGAACGAACTTCAACTTCAGGATTACTCATGATAACAGCAATAAAGTAAACTAGGCAAATAAAGTAAAGACAAGTAACTAATTTTTTTGTGTTTTTGATATAGAGAGCAAGACAGTAAATAAAGTAAAACTAGCAACTAATTTTTTTGTGTTTTGATTTAGTGCAGCAAACAAAGTAGTAAATAAAATAAAGCAAGACAATAACAAAGTAAAGAGATTGAGAAGTGGAGACTCCCCTTGCAGCGTGTCTTGATCTCCCCGGCAACGGCGCCAAAAGAGCTGGCGTGTAGTTGACGTGGGAGGAAATCTCTATGGTGTAGCTTTTCTTCAGTTCCCCGGCAGCGGCGGAAAAAGAGCTTGATGGCGTGTAACTCACACGTTCGTTGGGAACCCCAAGAGGAAGGTATGATGCGCACAGTAGCAAGTTTTCTCAGAAAGAAACCAAGGTTTAATCGAACCAGGAGGAGCCAAGAAGCACGTTGAAGGTTGATGGTCGCGAAATGTGATGCGGCGCAACACCAGGGATTCCGGCGCCAACGCGGAACCTGCACAACACAACCCAAGTACTTTGTCCCAACGAAACAGTGAGGTTGTCAATCTCACCGGCTTGCTGTAACAAAGGATTAAACGTATCGAGTGGAAGATGTTTGCAAAGAAAACAGTAAACACAATTGCAGTAGATTGTATGCTATGTAAAGAATAGGACCGGGGTCCACAGTTCACTAGAGGTGTCTCTCCCATAAGATAAAGCATGTTGGGTGAACAAATTACAGTCGGGCAATTGACAAATAGAGAAAGGCATAACAATGCATATACATGACATGGTAAATATAGTGAGATTTAATCCGGGCATTACGACAAAGTACATAGACCGCCATCCAACTGCATCTATGCCTAAAAAGTCCACCTTCAGGTTATCGTCCGAACCCCCTCCAGTATTAAGTTGCAAAGCAACAGACAATTGCATTAAGTATGGTGCGTAATGTAATCAACAACTACATCCTTAGACATAGCATCAATGTTTTATCCCTAGTGGCAACAGCACATCACAACCTTAGAACCTTCTGTCACGATCCCAGATTCAATGAAGGCATGAACCCACTATCGAGCATAAATACCCCCTCTTGGAGTTAAGAGCAAAAACTTGGCCAGAGCCTCTACTAATAACGGAGAGCATGCAAGATCATAAACAACACATAAACAATAGATTGATAATCACCATAATCATAGTACTCTCTATCCATCGGATCCCGACAAACACAACATATAGTATTACAGATAGATGATCTTGATCATGTTAGGCAGCTCACAAGATCCAACAATGAAGCACAACAAGGAGAAGACGACCATCTAGCTACTGCTATGGACCCATGGTCCAGGGGTGAACTACTCACTCATCACTCCGGAGGCGACCATGGCGGTGTAGAGTCCTCCGGGAGATGAATCCCCCTCCGGCAGGGTGCCGGAGGCGATCTCCTGAATCCCCCGAGATGGGATTGGCGGCGGCGTCTCTGTAAGGTTTTCCGTATCGTGGCTCTCGGTACTGGGGGTTTCGCGACGGAAGCTTTAAGTAGGCGGAGGGTCAACGCGAGGGGCCACACGAGGGGCCCAGGGGATAGGGCCGCGCGGCCAAGGGCCTGGCCGCGCCGGCCACCCCCCTGGCTGCCTCGTGGCCCCACTTCGTTAGGTCTTCGGTCTTCTGGAAGCTTCGTGCAAAAATAGGACCCTGGGCGAAAGTTTCGTCCAATTCCGAGAATATTTCTTTACTAGGATTTCTGAAACCAAAAACAGCAGAAAACAGCAACTGGCTCTTCGGCATCTTGTTAATAGGTTAGTTCCAGAAAATGCATAAATATGACATATAATGTGCATAAAACATGTAGGTATCATCAATAAAGTAGCATGGAACATAAGAAATTATCGATACGTTGGAGACGTTCAGAGGTGACACAATCATTATTTTCACTTCTGGACATTGCATAATGCTACTGGACATTAATGGATCAAAGAAATAAATCCAACATAGCAAAAGAGGCAATGCGAAATAAAAGGCAGAATCTGTCAAAAACAGAACAGTCCGTAAAGACGAATTTAAATCTGGCACCAGACTTGCTCAAATGGAAAAACTCAAAACTAATGAAAGTTGCGTACATATCTTAGGATCACGCTCGTAAATTGGCAGATTTTTTCGAATTTTCTACAGAGAACTGTGCCCAGATTCGTGACAGACAGCAATGCTGTTTCTGCGCAGCGATCCCAAATATAACATCAACTTTGACATAGAAACTTTACTTGGCACAAAAACATGATAAGGAGAGGTTGCTACAGTAGTAAACAACTTCCAAGACTCAACAAAACAAAAAATTGCTGTAGGTAAAAACATGGGTTGTCTCCCATAAGCGCTTTTCTTTAACGCCTTTCAGCTAGGCGCAGAAAGTGCAAATCAAGTAACATCGAGAGTAGAAGCATCAACATCATAACTTGTTCTAATAATAGAATCAAAAGGCAACTTCATTCTCTTTCTAGGGAAGTGTTCCATACCTTTCTTGAGAGGAAATTGATATTTAATATTACCTTCCCTCATATCAATAACAACACCAACAGTTCGAAGAAAAGGTCTTCCCAACACAATAGGACAAGATGCATTGCATTCGATATCCAAGACAACAAAATCAACGGGGACAAGGTTATTGTTAACCGTAATGTGCACATTATCAATCCTCCCCAAAGGTTTCTTTTTAACATTATCGGCAAGATTAACATCCAAATAACAATTCTTCAATGGTGGCAAGTCAAGCATATCATAAATCTTTTTAGGCATAACAGAAATACTTGCACCAAGATCACATAAAGCATTACATTCAAAGTCATTGAATTTCATTTTAATGATGGGCTCCCAACCATCTTCTAACTTTCTAGGAATAGAAGTTTCAAGTTTTAGTTTCTCTTCTCTAGCTTTTATGAGAGCATTTGTAATATGTTTTGTAAAGGCTAAATTTATAGCACTAGCATTAGGACTTTTAGCAAGTTTTTGTAAGAACTTTATAACTTCAGAGATGTGGCAATCATCAAAATCTAAATCATTATGAGCTACAGCAATGGGATCATTGTTCCCAAGGTTGGAAAAAATTTCAGCAGTTTTATCACAAGCAGTTTCAGCAGTTTTAGCAATTTCAGGCAGTTTTGTTCGCTTTGCACTAGGAGTAGAAACATTGCCAACACCAATTATATTACCATTGATAGTAGGAGGTGCAGCAACATGTGAAGAATTAGCATTACTAGTGGTGGTAATAGTCCAAACTTTAGCTACATTATTCTCTTTAGCTAGTTTTTCATTTTCTTCTCTATCCCACCTAGCACGCAGTTCAGCCATTAATCTTATATTCTCATTAATTCTAACTTGGATGGCATTTGCTGTAGTAGTAATCTTATTATCAATATCATTATTAGGCATAACTTTCAATTTTAAAAGATTAACATCGGAGGCAAGTCTATCAACTCTAGAAGCAATAGTATCAATTTTATCAAGCTTTTCCTCAACAGATTTGTTAAAAGCAGTTTGTGTACTAATAAATTCTTTAAGCATGGCTTCAAGACCAGAGGGTACACTCCTATTATTGTTGTAAGAATTCCCATAAGAATTACCATAACCATTACCATTAGCAGAAGGATATGGCCTATAGTTATTACCAGAGTTGTTCCTATAAGCATTGTTGTTGAAATTATTATTTTTAATGAAATTCACATCAACATTTTCTTCTTGAGAAACCAATGAAGCTAAAGGAACATTATTTGGATCAACATTAGATCTACCATTCACAAGCATAGACATAATCACATCAATCTTATCACTCAAGGAAGAGGTTTCTTCAACAGAATTTACCTTCTTACCTTGTGGAGCTCTTTCCGTGTGCCATTCAGAGTAATTTATCATCATATCATCAAGAAGCTTTGTAGCCGCCCCCAAAGTGATGGACATAAAGGTACCTCCAGCAGCTGAATCCAATAAATTCCGCGAAGAAAAATTTAGTCCTGCATAGAAGGTTTGGATGATCATCCAAGTAGTCAGTCCATGGGTTGGGCAATTCTTTACCAAAGTTTTCATTCTCTCCCATGCTTGAGCAACATGTTCAGTATCTAATTGCTTAAAATTCATTATGCTACTTCTCAAAGATATAATTTTAGCGGGAGGATAATATCTACCAATAAAAGCATCCTTACATTTAGTCCATGAATCAATACTATTCTTAGGCAAAGATAGCAACCAATCTTTAGCTCTTCCTCTTAATGAGAAAGGAAACACTTTCAATTTAATAATATCACCATCTACATCCTTATACTTTTGCATTTCACAAAGTTCAACAAAATTATTGAGATGGGCAGCAGCATCATCAGAACTAGCACCAGAAAATTGATCTCTCATGACAAGATTTAGTAAAGCAGGTTTAATTTCAAAGAATTCTGCTGTAGTAGCAGGTGGAGCAATAGGTGTGCATAGGAAATCATTATTATTTGCATTTGTGAAGTCACACAACTTAGTATTTTCAGGGGTATTCATTTTAGCAACAGTAAATAAAGCAAACTAGATAAAGTAAATGCAAGTAACTAATTTTTTTGTGTTTTTGATATAGAGAGCAAGACAGTAAATAAAGTAAAACTAGCAACTAATTTTTTGTGTTTTTTGTTTAGGTGCAGCAAACAAAGTAGTAAATAAAATAAAGCAAGACAAAAACAAAGTAAAGAGATTGAGAAGTGGAGACTCCCCTTGCAGCGTGTCTGATCTCCCCGGCAACGGCGCCAGAAATTTAGCTTGATACGCGTAGATGCACACGTCCGTTGGGAACCCCAAGTGGAAGGTATGATGCGTATAGAAGCAAGTTTCCCTCAGTATGAAACCAAGGTTTAATCGAACCAGTAGGAGCCAAGAAGCACGTTGAAGGTTGATGGTCGCGAAATGTGATGCGGCGCAACACCAGGGATTCCGGCGCCAACGCGGAACCTGCACAACACAACCCAAGTACTTTGCCCCAACGAAACAGTGAGGTTGTCAATCTCACCGGCTTGCTGTAACAAAGGATTAAACGTATCGAGTGGAAGATGTTTGCAAAGAAAACAGTAAACACAATTGCAGTAGATTGTATGCTATGTAAAGAATAGGACCGGGGTCCACAGTTCACTAGAGGTGTCTCTCCCATAAGATAAAAGCATGTTGGGTGAACAAATTACAGTCGGGCAATTGACAAATAGAGAAAGGCATAACAATGCATATACATGATATGATAAATATAGTGAGATTTAATCCGGGCATTACGACAAAGTACATAGACCGCCATCCAACTGCATCTATGCCTAAAAAGTCCACCTTCAGGTTATCATCCGAACCCCATTCAGTATTAAGTTGCTAAGCAACAGACAATTGCATTAAGTATTGTGCGTAATGTAATCGACAACTACATCCTTAGACATAGCATCAATGTTTTATCCCTAGTGGCAACAGCACATCACAACCTTAGAACCTACTGTCACGATCCCAGGTGTCAATGAAGGCATGAACCCACTATCGAGCATAAATACCCCCTCTTGGAGTTAAGAGCAAAAACTTGGCCAGAGCCTCTACTAATAACGGAGAGCATGCAAGATCATAAACAACACATAAACAATAGATTGATAATCACCATAATCATAGTACTCTCTATCCATCGGATCCCGACAAACACAACATATAGTATTACATATAGATGATCTTGATCATGTTAGGCAGCTCACAAGATCCAACAATGAAGCACAACAAGGAGAAGACGACCATCTAGCTACTGCTATGGACCCATGGTCCAGGGGTGAACTACTCACTCATCACTCCGGAGGCGACCATGGCGGTGTAGAGTCCTCCGGGAGATGAATCCCCTCTCCGGCAGGGTGCCGGAGGCGATCTCCCGAATCCCCGAGATGGGATTCGCGGCGGCGGCGTCTCGGAAGGTTTTCCGTATCGTGGCTCTCGGTACTGGGGGTTTCGCGACGGAGACTTTAAGTAGGCGGAAGGGCAACGCGGGGGCCACACGAGGTGCCCAGGGGGTAGGGCCGCGCGGCCAGGGGCCGCGCCGCCCTGTCCCTGGCTGCCTCGTGGCCCCACTTCGTTATCGCTTCGGTCTTGGAAGCTTCGTGCAAAAATAGGACCTGGGCGAAAGTTTCATCCAATTCCGAGAATATTTCCTTACTAGGATTTCTGAAACCAAAACAGCAGAAAACAACAACGGCTCTTCGGCATCTTGTTAATAGGTTAGTTCCGAAAATGCATAAATATGACATATAATGTGCATAAAACATGTAGGTATCATCAATAAAGTAGCATGGAACATAAGAAATTATCGATACGTTGGAGACGTATCAGGGACCCGCATGTCATCCTCTATGTACTATAAAAGTTCATTTTCTTGGTTTTTTTTCACCCTCTGATTTTTGGCAATTTCTTTTTTCTTTTGATCCCCTGCCACCTCTCAAACGCTGATACCGCTGCTGCTAAATGGGACCCGCATGTCATCCTCTATGTACTATAAAACTTTCTTTTCTTGAATTATTTTTGGCTCCTGATATTTTTTCACTTGCCTTTTTCTTTCGATCTCATGCCACGTTTGAAACGTTGAGGAACCTGCTGGCTCATGGGACCCGCATGTCATCCTCTATGTACTATAAAAGTTCATTTTCTTGGTTTTTTTTTCACCCTCTGATTTTTGGCAATTTCTTTTTTCTTTTGATCCCCTGCCGCCTCTCAAACGCTGATACCGCTGCTGCTAAATGGGACCCGCATGTCATCCTCTATGTACTATAAACTTTCTTTTCTTGAATTATTTTTGGCTCCTGATATTTTTTCCCTTGCCTTTTTCTTTCGATCCCATGCCACGTTTGAAACGTTGAGGAACCTGCTGCTCATGGGACCCGCATGTCATCCTCTATGTACTATAAAAGTTCATTTTCTTGGTTTTTTTTCACCCTCTGATTTTTGGCAATTTCTTTTTTTCCGCCGCCTCTCAAACGCTGATACCGCTGCTGCTAAATGGGACCCGCATGTCATCCTCTATGTACTATAAAACTTTCTTTTCTTGAATTATTTTTGGCTCCTGATATTTGGTCACTTGCCTTTTTCTTTCGATCTCATGCCACGTTTGAAACGTTGAGGAACCTGCTGGCTCATGGGACCCGCATGTCATCCTCTATGTACTATAAAAGTTTATTTTCTTTATTTTTTTTCACCCTCTGATTTTTGGCTATTTTCTTTTTCTTTTGATCCCCTGCCGCCTCTCAAACGCTGATACCGCTGCTGCTAAATGGGACCCGCATGTCATCCTCTATGTACTATAAAACTTTCTTTTCTTGAATTATTTTTGGCTCCTCATATTTGGTCACTTGCCTTTTTCTTTCGATCTCATGCCAAGTTTGAAACGTTGAGGAACCTGCTGGCTCATGGGACCCGCATGTCATCCTCTATGTACTATAAAAGTTTATTTTCTTTATTTTTTTTCACCCTCTGATTTTTGGCTATTTCCTTTTTCTTTTGATCCCCTGCCGCCTTGGAAACGTTGGTAAGCTGCTGACTCATGGGACCCGCATGTCTTCCTCTATGTACAATCAACTTTCTTTTTCTTTTGATCTCAAGCCGCATTTGAAACGTTGAGACCGCTGCTGCTAAATGGGACCCGCATGTCATCCTCTACGTACAATAAAGTTTCTTTTCTTGGATTATCTTTGGCTCCTGATATTTTGTCACTTGCCTTTTTCTTTCGATCTCATGCCGCCTTTGAAACGTTGAGTAAGCTGCTGGCTCATGGGTCCCGCATGTCATCCTCTACGAACAATAAAAGTTTCCTTTCTTGGAGTTATTTTTTACCCCTAATTTCTGGCTATTTGCCTTTTTCTTTTGATCTCCTGCCCCCTCTGAAACGATGAGGACGCTGTTGGCAGGTCGGTCCCACATGTCATCCTCTATGAACAATAAAAGTTTCCTTTGATGGATTTATTTTGAACCCCTCATTAATTTCTGGATATTTCCCCTGCCGCCTTGGAATCGTTGAGGATGCTGCTGCCTCATGGGTCCCGCATGTCATCCTCTCAGAACGGTAAATGTTTATTTTCTTGGATTTTGTTGACCAAACGATTTTTGGCTTATTTTTTCTTTCGATCACCTGCAGCCTTTAAAACGTTGAGGACGCCGCTGGCTCACGGGTCCCACATGTCAACCTCTATGAACAATAAACGCTGAGGATGCTGCTGCCTCATGGGTCCCGCATGTCATCCTCTCAGAACGAAAATGTTTCTTTTCTTGGATTTTTTACCAACAGATTTTTGGTTTATTTTTTCTTTCCATCCCCTGCCGCCTTTAAAACGTTGACGACGCTGTTGGCTCATGGGTCCCCGATGTCAGCCTCCCCGTACAAGAAACATATGATATCTTGATTATTTTGCAGACAATAAACAATGTATTGCGCTCTGAGCTATTTCAAACGGATAATTAAATCTTTATTTTTACATAAACAAACTTATATGTTGAATCTCCTTGTTTTTTTTGTCTTTGCGAAGCATAGGACTTTCCTGTTTTTTTAGAAAATTCGGAACTTTCCTGTTTTGGAGTGGGCTGAAATTGTACGAGTCAAAAGGCCAAGCAGGATAGTTCGAAAGCCCAGATGTCCAGATGCAGCCCAATTGAAATCTTTCTTCTTGGATTTTTTTCACCCCCTGATTTCTGGCTACTTCATTTTTCTTTTGGTTCTGGCCGCCTTGGAAACGTTGAGACCGCTGCTGCAAAATGGGACCCGCATGTCATCCTCTACGTACAATAAAATTTCTTTTCTTGTATTATTTTTGGCTCCTGATATTTGGTCACTTGCCTTTTTCTTTCGATCCCGTGCCGCCTCTCAAACGGTGATATTGCTGCTAAATGGGACCCGCATGTCATCCTCTATGTACTATAAAACTTTCTTTTCTTGGATTTTTTGGCTCCTGATATTTGGTCACTTGCCTTTTTTTCTTCGATCTCATGCCCATTTGAAACTTTGAGGAACCTGCTGGCTCATGGGACCCGCATGTCATCCTCTATGTGCTATAAAAGTTTATTTTCTATGGTTTTTTTTCACTCTCTGATTTTTGTCTATTTCCTTTTTTCTTTTGATGCCCTGCCGCCTTGGAAACGTTGAGTAAGCTGCTTACACATGGGACCCGCATGTCATCCTCTATGTACAATCAAGTTTCTTTTCTTGAATTATTTTTGGCTCCTGATATTTGGTCACTTGCCTTTTTCTTTCGATCTCATGCCACGTTTGAAACGTTGAGGAACCTGCTGGCTCATGGGACCCGCATGTCATCCTCTATGTGCTATAAAAGTTTGTTTTCTTGGATTTTTTTTCACCCTCTGATTTTTGGCTCCTGATATTTCGTCACTTGCCTTTTACTTTTGATCCCCTGGCCCCTTTGAAACGTTGAGTAAGCTGCTGGCACATGGGACCCGCATGTCAACCTCTATGTCCATCAACTTTCTTTTCTTGGATTTTTTTTGACCCCCTAATTTCTAGCTACTTTCTTTTTCTTTTGATCTCAAGCCGCATTTCAAACATTGAGACCGCTGCTGCAAAATGGGACCCGCATGTCATCCTCTATGTACAATAAATCTTGGATTATTTTTGGCACCTCATATTTGGTCACTTGCGTTTTTTTCTTTCGATCTCATGCCGCCTTTGAAACGTTGAGTAAGCTGCTGGCTCATGGGTCCCCCATGTCATCCTCTACGAACAATAAAAGTTTCCTTTCTTGGAGTTATTTTTGACCCCTAATTTCTGGCTACTTCCTTTTTCTTTTGATCCCCTGCCGCCTTTGAAACGTTGAAAACTTTCTTTTCTTTGATTATTTTTGGCACCTCATATTTGGTCACTTGCCTTTTTCTTTCGATCCCCTGCCGCCTCTCAAACGGTGATACCGCTGCTGCTAAATGGGACCCGCATGTCATCCTCTATGTACTATAAAACTTTCTTTTCTTAGATTTTTTTTGGCTCCTGATATTTGGTCACTTGCCTTTTTTCTTTCGACCTCCTGCCGCATCTCAAACGGTGATACCGCTGCTGCTAAATGGGACCCGCATGTCATCCTCTATGTACAATAAAGTTTCTTTTCTTGGATTATTTTTGGCTCCTGATATTTGGTCACTTTCCTTTTTCTTTCGATCCCATGCCGCCTTTGAAACGTTGAGGAAGCTGCTGGCTCATGGGTCCCGCATGTCATCCTCTATGAACAATAAAAGTTTCCATTGTTGGAGTTATTTTTTACCCCTAATTTCTGGCTACTTCCTTTTTCTTTTGATCCCCTGCCGCCTTTGAACGTTGAAGAATCTGCTCGCTAATGGGTCCCACATGTCAGACTCTATGGACGATAAACCTTTCTTTTCTTGGAGTTATTTTGACCCCTAATTTCTGGCTATTTTGCCTTTTTTTGGATCCCGTGCTGCCTTGGAAACGTTGAGGATGCTGCTGCCACATGGGTCCCGCATGTCATCCTCTCAGAACGATAAATGTTTCTTTTCTTCGATTTTTTTACCAACTGATTTTTGATTTATTTTTTCTTTCGATCCCCTGCCGCCTTTAAAACTTTGACGACGCTGCTGGCTCATGGGTCCCGATGTCAGCCTCCCCGTACAAGAAACATGTGATATCTTGATTATTTTACAGACAATAAAAAGTGTATTTCGCTCTGAGCTATTGCAAACGGATAAATTAAATCTTTATTTTTACATAAACGAACTAATATGAATCTCCTTGTTTTTGTTTTGTTTTTGCGAAGCATAGGACTTTCTTGTTTTGGAGTGGGCTGAAATTGTACGAGTCAAAAGACGTCCAGCAGGTTAGAAGGCCCAGATGGCCAGGCAGCCCCAATTTATATCTTCCTTATCTTGGATTATTTTTTGATCAAAAGGCCCAGCAGGGGTACATCCTTTTTCTTTTGGTCCTGTGTGCCGCCTTGGAAACGTTGTGGACGCTGCTGCCTCATGGGACCCGCATGTCATCCTCTATGAACTATGAACTCTAAAAGTTTCTTTTTTCTTGGATTTTTTTTCACCCCTCTGATTTTTGGCTATTTCCTTTTTCTTTTGTTCCCCTGCCGCCTTGGGACCCGTATGTCATCCTCTATGTACAAAAAACTTTCTTTTCTTGGAGTTTTATTCCCCCTAATTTCGGGCTACTTTCGTTTTCTTTTGATCTCAAGCCGCATTTGAAACGTTGAGACCGCTGCTGCAAAATGGGACCCACATGTCATCCTCTATGTAAAATAAAAGTTTCTTTTCTTGGATTATTTTTCACGCTCTGATTTTTGGCTATTTCCTTTTTCTTTCGATCCCCTGCTGCTTGGAAACGTTGAGGATGCTGCTGCCTCATGGGTCCCACATGTCATCCACTATGAACAATAAAAGTTTCTTTTCTTCGATTTTTTTCACCCTCTGCTTTTTGGCTATTTCCTTTTCATTTGATCCCCTGCCGCCTTGGAAACGTTGAGGATGCTGCAGCGTCATGGGACCCGCATGTCATACTCTATGTACAATAAAAGTTTCTTTTCTAGGTTTTTGGCTCCTGATATTTGGTCACTTGCCTTTTTCTTTCAATCTCATGCCGACTCTCAAAGGTACAATAAAAGTTTCTTTTCTTGGATTATTTTTGGCTCCTGATATTTGGTCACTTGCCTTTTTCTTTCGATCTCATGCCGTCTTTGAAACGTTCAGACCGCTGCTACAACATGGGACCCTATGTCATCCTCTATGTACAATGAAAGTTTCTTTTCATGGATTATTTTTTGCTCCTGATATTTGGTCACTTTCCTTTTTCTTTCGATCTCATGCCGCCTCGGCCCTCTGAAACGACGAGTAAGTTGTTGGCTCATGGGACCCGCATGTCATCCTCTATGTACAATAAAGTTTTTTTCTTGGATTTTTTACCCCCTGATTTTTGGTCACTTGCCTTTTTCTTTCGATCCTGTGCCGCCTTTGAAATTGTGGACGCTGCTGGCTCATGGGTCCCACATGCCAGCCTCTATGAACAATAATATTTCTTTTCTTGGATTTTTTTTACCCCTGATTTCTGGCTATTTGCCTTTTTCTTTGGATCCCCGACCGCCTTTGAAACGATGAGGACGCTGCTGGCGCATAGCTCCCACATGTCAGCCTCTAAGAACAATAAACATTTCTTTTCTTGGATTTATTGTTGACCCCTAATTAATGGCTACTTCGCTTTTTTTTCGATCCCCAGCCGCCTTAGAAACGTTGAGGACGCTGCTGGCTCATGGGTCCCATATGACAGCCTCTATGAAAAGTAAAACATTTACTTTCTTGGATTTATTTTTGACACCTAATTAATGACTACTTGGTTCTTTTCTTTTGATCCCGTGACGCCTTTGAAACGTTGAGGGCCCTGCTGGCTCATGGGTCCAACATGTCAGCCTCTATGAACAATAAGAGTTTCTATTGTTGCATTTATTTTTGACCCCTAATTTCTGGCTATTTGCCTTTTTTCCATTGCCTGCCACCTTAGAAACGTTGAGGACGCTGCTGGCTGGGTCCCACATGTCAGCCTCTTTGTACGATAAAAGTTTCCTTTGCTGGATTTATTTTTGACCCCTAATTTCTGGCTATTTGCCTTTTTCTTTCGAACTCCACCGCCTTTGAAACGTTGATGACGCTGCTGCAAACTGGGTACAATATGTCAGCCTCTTTGTGCGATAAACCTTTCCTTTCTTGGATTTTTTGGACACCTGATTTCGAGCTACTTGCCTTTTTCTTTCGATCTCCTGCCCCCTTTGAGAAACGTCGAGAAC
Organism: Lolium multiflorum; assembly: GCA_030979885.1. NCBI lineage: Eukaryota > Viridiplantae > Streptophyta > Magnoliopsida > Poales > Poaceae > Lolium > Lolium multiflorum. Next base: position 180,570,716 of record CM061749.1, on the reverse strand, counting down.
GATGCTGGTTCGTGGGTCCCACATGTCATCCTCTCTGAATGATAAATGTTGGGGCCGCGGCTGCAAGATACGTCCCACATGTCAGCCTGACTGTTGAATAAACGTTTCCTTTCTCGAATTTATATTTGACCCCTGATTTCTGGCTACTTTGCCGTTTCTTTCGATCCCCTGCATGTCTGCTACTCCACCGAAAAACAGACCGGCATGTATTCATCACAATACTGGTAGCTAATTTAGGAAAAATGTGTTCATCACGGGATTCAAACAAAGATCTTCATCTCTGCTAAATTTTGATTTCACCAAAAACCGAACAGCGTGTGTTCATGACTTTAAGTTCACAAACACTATGGTTTCTCTATAAAATAAGGTCACCATCCGTTCCTTTATTGTAGGCATTTGCGAAAAGTGTCTTTGGCTAATGGGCACCAGTGCTCTGCTGTTTAAAAAAAATCAAATAGCATACATATTTGTTTCAAAAAAATCTGAAAATGAATGTAGACATAATAAATAAAGTAACCTACAAGCGTGTAAAATTTTTTATTTTTTATTTTTTATTTTTTCTAAAATAGCAGGAGCAATGGTGCCCAAGAGCACCAAATCTCTTAATAGGCATTTGCGCCTAATAGCGTGAGCTTAGCTAATTTTTGAAGAAAAAAAAGATGTCCATTGTGGTATTCAGGACAAAGATCTTCATGTCTGCTACTGCACCAAACAACAAACCAGCATGTATTCATCACAATACGGGTAGCTAATTTGTGAAAAATATGTTCAGCACGGGATTCAAACAAAGATCTTCATCTCTGCAAAATTTTGATTTCAGCAAAAACCGAACAGCGAATGTTCATGAGGTTAAGTTCACGAACACTATGTTTTCTCTATAAAATAAGGTCACCATCTGTCTCTTATTTCTCAAGGAAAAACAGGTGGAAGTGTTGGGACGAACCACATGGGTGCTTCGGCTCTATGTTCAATCTTCTCTTTTTTGTACTGCAATCTTGAGCCTATGGCAGGACCTCCATTGACGTGCATTCTGCACCAATTTGGCCTTGGACGTATCCATGTATCACGGGCGCGATTGTGGGTAGCAAAGACACAGTCAGGTTTGAACAATTGGAAATCTGGTTCTGCAGCCTCTGCGTCGATTGGCGGGGGTAGCATGAAAATTGGGTGATTGAGTCCAAGAAATAAAGAACGCCCCTTCAAATTGTTCAATCTTTCCCACCTTGCCTCTTCTACAGGGTCCAAGGTATGGGCAGATCTCAAGAAAACGTAGCACCGTACCAAAGGATAAGACCTCAGCTTGTTACCCATATGTAATATTGGAGGACCGAGGATGGGCCGATAACCTTTAACCTGAATCCACGCGAGATCAGATTCACCAGTAATGGACTCTGCTCTCATTGGTGCCAGGAACCAAGTGCGCTGGTCAGAAAATCCAAGAAATACATCTTCATCTTCATAATTATGATTATCACCATCATCATCTAATTCTTCATCATCTAATTCTTCATCATCGAATTCGTCTTCTTCTAATTCTTCTTCTTCTAATTCTTCTTCATCAGCATCATTATCTTCATCGGCACCTCCATCGCCTTGAGCCACATTTGCTTCATCATCTTCCATGACAGCATCTCCCTCGATTTGAGCGAAAATTGCAGCCACTTCTGCTTCTTCATCTTCAATGACAGGGGCGTCAATGAGACGCGGGGCTGCATGTGTCCCTGCAATGCACAAAGATCAACCACAATGCAGCAAGTAGGAACTACACTGAAAATTATCTCTTCTCTTCTATCTTCTATTTTCTACTACTATAAGGCACCAGTTTTTAACAAGACATGTAGCAGCAATTCCAACTGTTGGTGTCCAAAATCTAACGGTTGGGATTAGAGGTATTCGCGTGAAAAAAATACCACACCAGTGTCCACGTGTTTCTAGAACCGTCATGTTTCCATTATGAAGAAAAATCAGAGCAGTCTCACACCGATATCACACGTCCCACTTGATAGTGATTAAGAAAGGTTCCAAATTTTTGTTCATATTTATAAACTGTATGCTCACACTTATTTTGATGGTATAACCAAATTATTAGTTGTATTGAAAGTTTGAACAACATTTAGAACGCAACTTTTATACATCAGTATTGCGAATCGTAATTGGTCCAACATGTGCAGCATGCCATTTACTAGTTAAGACATAAAACAAAGACTCACCACAGGTATATGGTTCCCAAACCAGAACATCTCCATACGGATATGTAACTGCGTATACACGATGTAGGTGTGAACTTGTACCATATCCAGGAATGCCCATGGCATCGACATAGCTGTTTCTATCAAAGAATTCAGGGTTTCTCAGGATATTCCACTCCTTTTCTAGGGGCGCTTGTAGGATAGCGATCAATTCGTCAAATACAACGATTACCTCGTAATGCCATGGCCCTGCTAGATCATCTTTGTACGGCCTCTTGACGATCCGTACTTTGAGCAGTTCCAAACTTTTATCTATTTTGTATTTGAACAGGAATGGTGGGCTGCCATGCCACCATTCACTAGTAGGGCCCAAAGAAATTCCTGCATCTTGCAGAGATGGAAGAGGTATAATAGTATCTGATATGTATATGTTGCGGATCGTCAAGTGCCCGTCCTGCTGGACAAATGCCACCCAGTCGCCGTTACAACCCACCCAGTGCATGGGTCCATGTCCATCCAGTTCCTCCTTGGTATGGATAAATGCTGGAACTGTCGGCTTGTCTAATGGCATCAGCAACGCGTGAATGCCCTGCAAATAGGATTTGTTTCAAAATTGTCTATGCATGCAAGGTATTCGACAGAATGAAGAGCGGATTGTGCAGAACTGAAGCACAGATGTAATGGATAAATAAAGCAATTCCGAAGAGTACATGTGCATAGTGAAGGCAGCAAACCTTACAGTACTCCCAAATCAGGTGATGATGTTGAGTCTAAATTCATGCATGATGTTTGGCAATAAGAAAAGTTGATTGAAAAAACACAAGCTGAAACGAGATGAGTAAATAAATAAATACTCTTACAGTATTGTCGCGGTCGTCTGGCCATGTCTCGGGGTCGCAGTGGAGCAGGCTCGGTAAACCGAACGGAACCTTATGCGCTCCGCGGATGGCATGCCGCATGCCGATCATGCCTCGAGCGAGGCGACCAGTGCTGAGGATATCCGCCCGCTCGGCTATGTTCTCCACCAGTGGGTAGTGGAGGTTGCCCCACCCCATGGACTGGTGGTAGCAATCAGGAATCTCCTCAACCTTACGCTTCTGCTTCATTGGAGTCGGTAATCCAATGCAAGGGAGAGAGGGGTGAACGGGAGAAAGAGACAGAAGAGGGTTTTTTTTGGAGAAGATGCAGTAGTAGTACTACGATACTAGGAGGTGGAGATGCGGGGCATGTTTCCGGGGGAGAGGAACCACTATTTCCCTTAAAAAAAATAACAGCACTTGCGCATTAGAACTTGGGGCGGGGATATAGCGGTAAGAGGTATTGACCAACTTTCCCTCACCTTGACCCCACGTGGTTGTGAACCCGAGATAATTCTTTTTGATGAACCCGATATACTTATTATAGTACTAAAATAGTACAAGTATATACCTTGTACTCCTATATACTAACATTACTATTTTAAGGACTTTTGTTCCATGAGCAACAACTTCCCCCACTCCGCTCATCCGAAATCCTAGCCCCTCCAACTTCAAGGACCAATCAACATAGCTATGGCCTTCTAATTTGGCTCAAGTCGCCGCACACATAGTCCTCCCGCCGACAAGGAATAGGAGCATCAGCCCTTTCGTCGCTTGTTGTTATACATAATCATATACAGTACCATATATATTTCAAATTTCCATATCAAAAAATAGTTCAAATCTGAATTTTAACATCTCAAGCTAAACCCTCGCTTGCTCTTAAACATAAGCATACCATAGTTCTACTTTTGTCTTCACCGAACAACAGAACACAATGTGTTCATCACAACATAGCCAACCGGAGTACCTAGTAATGTAACTAGAGAAGTGAACCTATAGTTGATCAAGCCTTCAACTTTAACACAATAATACCCCCACATTATGTGTTGAGGAGCCACACCCATATATTTAAGAGTACCATCATGTAGACCACAAATGCATCAATGAAGAGAGGGGTATACTTATAGACCACCTCTTTACAAAACAGTTGTAATTAGTAGACCACAATTGCCTCGTTCATTAGCTATGAAATTACATACTATCAGTAGCTACAATGGCTGCAGGCCCTGTTTCAGAATTAAACATCACACTTGTTCCAATCCGGGGCGTTGGCGAAGTTTGGGATGAACCAAAGCGGTGTCTTTACCAGGTACCTATCTTTTTTTGTTTTGCATGTTTTCTCCAAGGCGTTGGTTTGGAAACCAACGGCGCAATCTTCACGATTCAGACTGAATCGGCATATTTCAGGCAGCTGCGAATTGCGAAGCCATGCTTCATTCGGCAAGGTGTACACACAATTTCTTCTCGTCAGACATCCTGGGACAACATCTGCACCGCCTAATGGCAGCATAATCGGATAGTTCACTCCAAGGAAAAGAGAATATTCTCCAAGGTCATCAATCTTTTCCCATGGAATACCTTCATTTAACTTACTAGTGTCCTTCGTGAACACCAGGCAACCAAACCCAGAAGCATAGTTGCCAACAGTGCGACCATGATGAACACGACGATCAGAAGCAGTATGGCAAACTTTACAGGAATATTCCCTTTCATCAGCAATGCCCAGTGTATGGATCAGAAGAAGTCTAGAACCATCTATAGATCTTGCTAACCACCACATGCCATAATCGACCTCGTGATCATGGCCAAGAGCATCATCAAGTGCACACCGCCATTCAAACACAATGGGCGGTGGCTCTACGATCAGCGGAGGACCTGCTTGAAAACGAAATTACTGTTAAGAAGGGTATGTTTGGTTTGCACAAATCTGAAAACGTAAGAATTGGGAAAACGCATTAGGATTCAGATGGGATGATATAATGGCATTTCCATTCAATAATACAGCATATTGGTGTATTTGAGTACATCACATGGGAAACCAAAGGATTCATTTCAAGAAGTTCAAGTAGAGGTCAAAATCCAACATAATTCAATCTGAGAATAAAACTCCTAATTATACAATCCTCAAATTTTTCTATGGTAATCATCTCGAATAAAAAGTCTAAATACCAATGAAATTTCATCCGAAGCAAATATGCCCCAAGCCTCCAAGTCAGATCAGTCAGGTTCGAAAATTAATAAGTTTGTGCATTAAAATTATCTTTACAGCCATGAATAATGAAGCTCATCATACACTACTTACGTCCGGAGGAAAATTACCAGCTTGCTGAGGATTCCATGCGTGAACAGTGCCAGTATGAGTTGTGGCAAACACAAGCCCATTGTGGAGAATTGCATCGCTGTAATTGTAAAAGATGTGGGACTTGGGCTCTGTAAGAACTGTCCATCCAGAATCTTCGCCGCAAAGGAGGGCAACTCTGATGTCAAAAACAGCAACAAGAGAGAAATTTTTGTACCCCCCAGCAGCTGTGGGAACTTGGCAAATATATATCTTGTGAAATATAATAGCACGAAGGTTGTGGTGGTATATATTTGGAATGTGGGTGGTTTCAAACGGCACAGGGAGAGGAATTTCACGGCGAGTGTAGACGTTGACAAGTTTCCATTTGCAAGCAGGAAAGCCAGTGTCAACCATGGCAACCCAATCTCCATTGGCACCTACCCACTGCTTACCCGTACCGTCTGGCATCACAGCGTCGGAGGAGAACCTGTCCAGCGGCGTCAGCTTGCAATCCCGTGCTACCTTCGTCGGGTGAGAATGAAGAACACATGGGAGGCCAAACGGGAGAGAAAAAGATAGAGTTGCACTATCATTTGCAGAGTCGAAAAATAGTTTGGACGAACCGACGAGGCTCGCGGCGGTGATGACGTCGCATCTTGTTACGAGTTCTTCAAGGGGACCTTCGGAAAAGACCTTCTGAAACAGTTCAGAGTCATCATTTTCCTTGTTCGATGCCGCCATCGCAGGGCAGGGGGTGGGTCTATGAGGTTTGGGTTCAACTGATTGGAGTTTAATTTGGGTTCGATGGCGGCAGGTGGCGGGGAAGATGAAGAACGGAGGCTCTCAAACTGGGCGGTGGAATTGATTCTAAAGCTGCATGGCGGCGGCACTGGCGCGTGCTATGGAAGGTGGTCGATTGGTGCGGGCGGGGGCGGAGGTAGACGATGGAGGTGAACCGAAATAGGGCAGGTGGGGGCGGGGCGCTTGACTTCGCTCCTCTACACTCTACAGCATCTCCTCCTGTTTCTTGGAAAGTGTATAGACCCATAATAAAAAGTCACTGTTCCCTCTGAAAAGGTGAAGAACAAGTCACTGGTCTAACGTGCAAATTTGGACATCCCAAGCTATGTGTTGTCATGTCAATTCAATGTCCATGGCAGTATTTTGAATTTTGCGTGACCAAAAGAAGTACGCCTTGGCCTTTCACAATCGGGGTTTCTTTAGAGCAAGAACAATAGAAGAGCCAACAGCTGGCAAAAGTACCACGTAGGCGGGCTATAAGCGCCCACTATTGTCCTACTTCCTCTTGGCGTGATACTCCCTCCGTCCACAAATAAGTGGACGTGCGGGATTTTCAAGGTAAATTAGTAAAAGGAAAGAAAAAAATGCATTGGAGCACTCGTATCTTAAGAAACACATGTACTCAACCACGGTTGTAGATTTTCTCGGCGCAAGACTTTTCCCCAGCAGTTGTGGCTTTCAGTTATTCGTGGGTGTGGGGAGGAGCTCCGCCGCATCGGTAGAAAGCAAAGAGGGACGGCGGCTCTCGATCGTGCGGTGTACTCGTAAATCACGTGCGACCCATGCCCTAATAATTCACAATGCATTGATGAGGGCTATCACTTCATCATCCAATAAAATGTACTTAGTAACTATGGTAATAATATTGTCTTCTCGCAAAAAAATGGTAAAAATATTGTCTCTTAAGCCATGTACTAGTACAGTGCAAGATGCTTTAGAGAAATAAACCTATATTTTATTGCTACTCCGTAATACACATGGTTATTTATTCTAGGCAAATGCCTACCGAAAGATGTAGGAATAGGGAAATGTAGGATTGCAATGTCATGTCCACTCCAATCCTATAGGAATTCATAGAATCCAAACTTTGTTTGATTCCACCATAGGAAAAGTAAAGCATTCTTAAAAAGAGGCATGAGTAGATGTTTAATTTTCTATGGAATCTGTGCAAAGAAATCCTTAGGAAAAATTCCTATCGGAAACAATCCTACAAATCAAACAGCCAAGGATTCAATTGTACCAATTCCCTATGCAAATCCTTGGTGTTCACCCAATCCTCTCGAATACTCATCCAAAAAATGCACTAATACTTTGATGGGGAGTTTTTGTATTCTAGGCAAGAATAGAGGGTTTGCGGGGATCACTTGAGAAGTGTATTAACCAAAGAAGGCATAAGTAATACACCAACACACACTAACATGCCCTTAATGGATGTATCTCCATAAACTCCCTCTGTTCTTTATTACTACTACTAGTTTATGTACTTCTTAACTAATATGGGATAATCATGAAATATATTTTCTAACATTCAGCCAAAATATAGTGTTTCGACTTTTTAAAATACTGAAAAACTAGTAATTAAAAATATTTGAGCTATCAAATCTAGGAAGTTTGAAAATATTTTGTATTCCGTCTGAAAGTTGTGTTACTTGGTGTAAGATTCACACAAAAATGATGAAAATATCAAACCTTCAAAAAAATTGTAGTAATTCAAACGTTATGTGCGTTTCATAATTTTGCAAAATCTATTCTATTTGCAATTAAAACTATAGTAGTTGGTGGTCCCCGATCATCTGATTTGCTCTTAAACAGCTCAATCCTAAATTTGAAATTCCCTGCAACAGAACACGATAGTTGGTGGTTTGTGCGGAAAAAAATTACAGTTTTAAAAAGTGTTTTACGCAACGAAGGCAGCAATAAGCGGTAGTTTGTGCAATTTCCTCGTGTAAACAACATGTAGCGTCGAAGTAATAGTACTAGGAGTACAGAAATCTTGTGTAATTTCTAGTTCTACATATTACTAGTGTCCACTGTTTGAGAGTTGATGGTGAATGGGTCTAATTTTCAATCGAATGAGAATTAGCAAATTGATTTTTATGACAAAAGCATACAAAGGGAGTAAAACAACATACCCGCATTCGCCGCTGCTACCAGCATGCGATGCCTCCACGAGTGCATTGACGGCTGCTGCAAATCCTCGGAAGGCATCTAGGTTTTGCAGATCGTCGATTGCCGCTGTCCGGCTAAGCTTAACCAGCATAGCTGCCGCCAAGATATCTCGGATTTGGACCACAGGCAGAAGCTGATTGGGGTCGAAGGATTGCCTGATTCGGAATTTGAAGTACCAAGCCCTCGGCTCCGATGATGGAAGTTTGGAACTCGGCCCGGCCAGAACCTCCCAAATCTGTGTGTGGCAGTGGATGCCCATCGGCATCCCCAATGCTGCCGACGCCGTGATGTGGTCGGTCGCACTTTGGTCCCCACTAAAGGCTGGGGCTGCAGCACGTCGCCGCCGCCCCCGACGTCCCCACGACGGCAACGCCATGGACCGAGGCGCTGAGTTTGTTGGCGAACCCGAAGCCCTGGATGGCAAGTGCTTCTTCACAATGGAAGCATCCTCACCCGGCGAGGTTCGCCCCCGGCGCATGCCTATGCTCCGACCAGCCCACTTTGCCGCTGCTGCCTGGGCTGCCGCCGATACCTGGGCCACCGCCGCTTCATGGGACCCCCTCCCTCCTCTCCCTCTCCTAGATCAAAGGGCGCCAGGAGTCTAGCCACAGCAAGACACAGAGCCGCCTGCTTCATCGCACACCAATGGCACACAGACATTTGCGAGCTTTTAGCGCACACCCCTCCGAGGCTGAGTCGTGGAGCCTGGGTGCACGGGGCTATGGCTGGAGGAGTCGCCATGGGACGAGGGGTGTCGAGTGCTCGGGCAAATACGGGAAAGGCGAAGTTTTGCATAACCTTATATGATCACATCAATGCTTCTCAAGGAGCCAAATACTGTATGAGAAACCGGAAAAGTTTGAACGTTTGAAAACTTTGCCGGCATAATGCATCCTTCCAATGCACGCCTACTAAGGTAGAAAGCCAACTCAATTGCTACTTTGTTGGCAAAATGTACCATGGCTCAATCTTGGGTCACACACATCTATCAATTGGTATATTTTGGTCATATTCAAAATTTTACTTGAAACTTGTTGGTCATGCCATTCTACTACTCGCCTAACACTTTTTCTACGCGGGAAGGAGGGGGGTATGATGCTACCCTGAATTTTTATGCCCATTTGTATCTTGGTCAAATCCTAGGTTTGACCAAAATTTAAAACATGAAAATGAAAAATTAAGCCTGGATCCACTACAAGAAAAGTTGCCAAACTTTTCTTGTAGTGATCCTTCTTAATTAGTAACTTCAAAATGAAGCTTTTGGAAGGTTTTTGAAATTTCCATGTCTGAAACCCAAAACACCTCTTCATGATTGACTTCATAAGACAAATCGAGTTTAGGGTTAGGGGTAGATACATGATTTTTCTAGTTTGAATATGTCTAGACCTGGCTTATCAACTTGAATGCTTAGTATATGACATAAGAAGATGTACTATGTGCATTGGTTTTTTATTTATTTGATTTGTTTTGAATTTTCATGCCGAATCAAATTTTGGTCAAATCATAGGTTTAACCAAGATTTAAACAAGTTTAAAACATTAAAATGAAAAATTAAGCATGGATCCTTCTCAATCACTCCAAAATGAAGCTTTTGGGAGGCTTTTGAAATGTCTATGTTTGAAACCCAAAACCACTTCTCTTCATGCTTGACTTCATAAGACAGATGAGTTTAGGGTTAGGGGTAGATACATGATTTTTCTGGTTTGAATAGGTCTAGACCTTGTTATCAAGTTGAATGGCTTACTATGTGACATAAGAAGACTATGTGCTTTGGTTTTTCATTTTTGATTTTTTCGATTGTTTTTATGCCCATTTGAATCTTGGTCAAATCCTAGGTTTGAACAAGAATTTAAACAAGTTTAAAACATGAAAATGAAAAGGTAAGCATGGATCCTTCTTAGTCAGTCCGAAATGAAGCTTTTGGGCGGTTTTCGAAATTTCCATGTTTGAAAACCCAAACCACTTCTCTTCATGCTTGACTTCATAAGACAAATTTAGGGTTAGGGGTATAGATACATGATTTTTCTTGTTTGATATGTCTAGATATTGTTTATCAACACTTGAATGCTTACAATATATGTGACGCAAGAAGACTATGTGTTATGGTTTTTCATTTTTGGGGGTTTTTTCGAATTTTTTATGCGCACTTGAATCTTGGTCAAATCCTAGCTAGCTAGGTTTGACCAAGCTTTAAACAAGTTTAAAACATGAAAATGAAAAAGTAAGCATGTATCCTTCTTAGTCACTCCAAAATTAAGCTTTTCGGAGGTTTTTGAAATTTCCATTTTGTAAACCCAAAACCACGTATCTTCATGTTTGACTTCAAAAGACAGAGTTTAGGGTTAGGGGGTAGATACATGATTCTTCTTTTAATATGTTTAGATCTTGTTTTATCAACTTGAATGTTGACTGTATGACATAAGAAGACTATGTTTTTGAATTTTTTATGAATCTTGGTCAAATCCAAGGGTTGACCAAGATTTAAACAAGTTTAAAACATGAAAATGAAAACGTTTCAAGTTCACCTTTGGTTCGATCTTTCAGTAACCAGGCGCATATATATATGGATGCAAATTGAGATAATTAATTCGTGAAACATTGGAAATGTCCATCGTGTGTCATGTTTCCCCCTCACATGAAAATTGGATTGGTGGCAGACAAGTAAAAGCACATTTATGTGCGACAACCCAAAATGCACATATTTTGCTGAGTTTTCATGCATGCATTAAAAGTTGTGAATATATACATAAAATGCATGTGGGTCATGATTGAAAAGTTTGACATGTATATGGTTCTTGTGTAGTAGTACTATAGTAGGTACGCAAACTCCCATCCATCTTCTTTGTCAAGAGAAGACGCGCACCAGGATGCGTAGTGGAAGTCGTCTCTGGATCCTTCTGTTGTCCCTCTCACGGAAAAGAAAAAGAAAAAAACATCTCTCTCATTCTCGGCCTCGCTCGACTCGCTCGCTCGCAGCCTCGCACCTCCTGCGCACTGACAAACGCTGCACAACAGTCAACATCACCAGAAAAAAGATATACACCATAAATAATAAGAGGGGCCCCGTGACTGCTATCCCTTCTTCTCCTTCCGTGTGATCCCTCTTCCTCCGAGTTTCACTGGACGGGCAAACACACATGTGCTGCATAGTAAAAATAAAAAAGTAAAAAATCGACCTATGAATCTATGATTAAATAGGTAAAATCCTGGGTTTTATCAAGGTTTAAACAAGTTTAAAACATGAAAATGAATAGGTAAGCATGGATCCTTCTTAGTCACTCTAAAATGAAGCTTTCGCGAGGTTTTTGAAATTTCCATGTTTGAAACCCAAAACCACTTCTCTTCATGCTTGACTTCAGAAGACAGTTTAGGTTAGGGTAGATTTTTTTGGGTTTGAATATGTCTAGACCTTGTTTATCAACTTGAATGCTTACTATATGACATAAGAAGGCTATGTTATTTGGTTTTTCATTTTTCTGTTTTTTCTGAATTTTTTATGCCCATTTAAATCTTGGTCAAATCCTAGGTTTGACCAAGATTTAAACAAGTTTAAAATGAAAATGAAAAGGTAAGCCTGGATCCTTCTTAGTCACTGTAAAATGAAGCTTTTGGGAGGTTTGTGAAATTTCCATGTTTGAAACCCAAAAGCACTTCTCTTCATGCTTGACTTCATAAGACAGAGTTTAGGGTTAGGGGGTGTAGATACATGATTTGTCTGGTTTGAATATGTCCAAATCTTATTTATCAACTTTTGAATGCATGCTACTCTCTCAAAGAAAACCTTTTGAATGCTTACTATATGACATAAGAAGACTATATGCTTTTAAAATTCAAACATATGGTAAGCATTCTTATGTCATATAGTAAGCATTCAAGTTGATAAACAAGCAAGGTTTGGACATATTCAAACCAGACAAATCATGTATCTACCCCTAACCCCTAATTAAATTGTCTTATGAAGTCTAGCATGAAGAGAAGTGGTTTTGGGTTTCAAACATGGAAATTTCAAAAACCTCCCAAAAACTTCATTTTAGAGTGACTAAGAAGGATATACAAGCTTCCCTTTTCATTTTCATGTTTTAAACTTGTTTAAATCTTGGTCAAACCTCTAGGATTTGACCAAAAGATTCAAATGGGCATGGAAATTCATAAAAAATCAAAAGAATGAAAAACCAAAGGACATAACATTATTATGTCATATATATATAGTAAGCATTCAAGTTGATAAACAAGGTCTAGACATATTCAAACCAGAAAATCATGTATATATCTACCCCTAACCCTAAACTCTGTCTTATGAAGTCAAGCATGCATGAAGAGAAGTGGTTTTGGTTTCAAACATGGAAATTTCGAAAAACCCTCCCAAGAGCTACATTTTGGAGTGAGTAAGAAGGATATATAGATGCTTAATTTTTCATATTCATGATTTAAACTTGTTTAAACCATGTTCAAACCTAGGATTTGACCAAGATTCAAATGGGCATAAAATTTTAAAAAAATCAAAAAATAAAAAACAAGTCACATAGTATTCTTATGTCATATAGTAAGCATTCAATTAAGTTGATAAACAAGGTCTAGACATATTCAAACCAGGAAAATCATGCATCTATCCCCTAACCCTAGCTAAACTCTGTCTTATGAAGTCAAGCATGCATGAAGAGAAGTGGTTTTTGGTTTCAAACGTTTAAGCCAAAAGCCCCTTTTCAAATATTTCAAACTTATTCAAATTTGGTTCAAATATGAAAGACATACAAGTTATAGCACACATAGTGCATACATTTTCACACATACTGCACTAGATGCTAACCCTATAGTTTGAGGCCATTTGGGTGACCTAGGTCGAAAAAATTCTTGGATTAGAATCGTGTTGTTCGAACCCCGTAGTTGGATTTTTTTGAACCCTTGATCTGTAGAACTGGGCAAAACCCTAGTTTAACCTATTTAATTACAGATTCGTATATCGATTTTTCTACGAGTACTACCTTTTTATTATTACTATGCAGCACATGGGTGTTTGCCCGTCGAGTGAAACTCGGAGGAAGAGGGATCACTCGGAAGGAGAGAAGAAGGGAGAGAATTATGGTGTCTCCCCTTTTTCGGGTGATGATGTTGACTTTTGTGCAGGGTTTGTCAGTGAGCAGGAGGTGCGAGCGAGCGAGCGAGCGAGTCGAGCGAGGCCGAGAATGAGAGAGATTTGTTTTTTTGTGAGAGGGACAACCGAAGGATCCAGAAGGACCCACAGACTTCCAATACGCATCCTGATGCGTCTTCTCTTGACAAAGAAGATGGCTGGGAGTTTGCGTACCTATTGCACGTGACTTGTGCTCACTGAAGTGTGGGACCTCACGCGTGGGCACCACACGTAAGTGACAGACCTGTTGGTGTAAAAACTCGGTTGATTATAATAGTGCATTAGAACAAAGTTTCCTATGGATTCAAGGGTAGGAAATCCAAGTTAACTCATTTACGTGACATTATTTTTTCCATGAAGCAAAGTTAACACATCTATCAATTGGTACATTTTGGAGTGACTAAGAAGGATCCAGCCTTACTTATTCGTTTTCACGTGTTAAACTTGTCTAAATCTTGGTCAAACCTAGGATTTGACCAAGATTCAAATGGGCAGAAAAATAAAAACAGAAAAATGAAAAACCAAATCACATAGTTTTCTTATGTCATATAGTAAGCATTAAAGTTGATAAACAAGGTGTAGACATATTCAAACCAGACAAATCATGTAGCTATACCCCCTAACCCCTAAACTCTGTCTTATGAAGTCAAGCATGTGAAGAGAAGTGGTTTTGGGTTTCAAACATGGAAATTTCAAAAACCTCCCAAAAGCTTCATTTTAGAGTGACTAAGAAGGATCCATGCTTCCCTTTTCATTTTCATGTTTTAAACTTGTTTAAATTATCTTGGTCAAACCTAGGATTTGACAAGATTCAAATGGGCATCAAAATTGAAAAAAAAATTGAAAAAAGAAAAACCAAAGCAAATAGTTTTCTTATGTCATATAGTAAGCATTAAAGTTGTTGATAAATAAGGTCCATACATATTCAAACCACATGGCCGACGAAGTTGAAGTCGCGCCGTGGTTGCTGGTGTACCATGGCCGACGATTTTGGTCCCTCCGTGGTGCATGTCAAAACTTTTTTTTTCTCGTTTTTGAGGCCACCTAGCCCGACGAAAGCGGCCAAAACGTGGCGTATGGTGGCCCGGGACGTGGTGCATCTCGAAATCTCGGGTTCGCCGGCCGAGTCAACGCAAATCCGCACCGCCGAGGGATGTAGGGCCCAGATGGCAGCCTCTCTGGCATTGTTTTTTTCTAGATCGCGCCATCTCGTTCAACGTTCTCCGATCGAGCCGTTTACGATGCAGGATCATGGGTCCCGCATGTCATCCTCTATGAACCAAAATTCTTTCTATTCTTGGATTTTTTTGACCCCCTGATTTCTGGCTACTTCCTTTTTCTTTTGATCCCTTGCCGCCTTGGAAACGTTGAGACCGCTGCTGCTAAATGGGACCCGCATGTCATCCTCTATGTGCAATCAACTTTCTTTTCTTGGAGTTTTTTTGGCACCTCAAATTTGGTCACTTGCCTTTTCTTTCGATCCCCTGCCGCCTCTCAAACGGTGATACCGCTGCTGCTAACTGGGACCCGCATGTCATCCTCTATGTACTATAAAACTTTCTTTTCTTGAATTATTTTTGGCACCTCATATTTGGTCACTTACCTTTTTCTTTCGATCCCCTGCCGCCTCTCAAACGGTGATACCGCTGCTGCTAAATGGGACCCGCATGTCATCCTCTATGTACTATAAAACTTTCTTTTCTTGGATTTTTTTGGCACCTCATATTTGGTCACTTGACTTTTTCTTTCGATCACCTGCTGCCTCTCAAACGTGATACCGCTGCTGCTAAATGGGACCCGCATGTCATCCTCTATGTACTATAAAACTTTCTTTTCTTGGATTTTTTGGCACCTCATATTTGGTCACTTGATTTTGATCCCCCTGCCTCTCAAATGCTGATACTCTTGCTAAATGGGACCGGCATGTCATCCTCTATGTACTATAAAACTTTCTTTTCTTGAATTATTTTTGGCTCCTGATATTTTTTCACTTGCCTTTTTCTTTCGATCTCATGCCACGTTTGAAACGTTGAGGAACCTGCAGGCTCATGGGACCCGCATGTCATCCTCTATGTACTATAAAAGTTCATTTTCTTGGTTTTTTTTCACCATCTGATTTTTGGCAATTTCTTTTTTCTTTTGATCCCCTGCCGCCTCTCAAACGCTGATACCGCTGCTGCTAAATGGGACCCGCATGTCATCCTCTATGTACTATAAAACTTTCTTTTCTTGAATTATTTTTGGCTCCTCATATTTGGTCACTTGCCTTTTTCTTTCGATCTCATGCCAAGTTTGAAACGTTGAGGAACCTGCTGGCTCATGGGACCCGCATGTCATCCTCTATGTACTATAAAAGTTTATTTTCTTTATTTTTTTCACCCTCTGATTTTTGGCTATTTCCTTTTTCTTTTGATCCCCTGCCGCCTTGGAAATGGTAAGCTGCTGACTCATGGGACCCGCATGTCATCCTCTATGTACTATAAAACTTTCTTTTTTGGATTATTTTTGGCACCTCATATTTGGTCACTTGACTTTTTCTTTCGATCCCCTGCCGCCTCTCAAACGGTGAGACCGCTGCAGCTAAATGGGACCCGCATGTCATCCTCTATGAGCAATCAACTTTCTTTTCTTGGAGTTTTTTTGGCACCTCATATTTGGTCACTTGCCTTTTTCTTTCGATCTCATGCCACGTTTGAAACGTTGAGTAAGCTGTTGGTTCAAGGGACCCGCATGTCATCCTCTATGTCCATCAAGTTTCTTTTCTTGGATTTTTTTTCACCCCCTAATTACTAGCTACTTTCTTTTTCTTTTGATCTCAAGCCGCATTACAAACATTGAGACCGCTGCTGCAAAATGGGACCCACATGTCATCCTCTATGTACAATAAATCTTGGATTATTTTTGGCTCCTGATATTTGGTCACTTGCCTTTTTCTTTCGATCTCATGCCGCCTTTGAAACGTTGAGTAAGCTGCTGGCTCATGGGTCCCGCATGTCATCCTCTACGAACAATAAAAGTTTCCTTTATTGGAGTTATTTTTGACCCCTAATTTCTGGCTATTTGCCTTTTTCTTTTGATCCCCTGCCCCCGTTGAAACGATGAGGACGCTGTTGGCAGGTCGGTCCCACATGTCATCCTCTATGAACAATAAAAGTTTCCTTTGGTGGATTTATTTTTGACCCCTAAATAATTTCTGGCTATTTCCTTTATTTTTCTTTTGATCCCCTGCCGCCTTGGAAACGTTTGAGAATGCTGCTGCCTCATGGGTCCCGCATGTCATCCTCTCAGAATGATAAATGTTTTCTTTTCTTGGATTTTGTTACCAACTGACTTTTGGTTTTTTATTTTATTTTCGATCCCCTGCCGCCTTTGAAACGTTGACGACGCTGCTGGCTCATGGGTCCCCGATGTCAGCCTCCCCGTACAAGAAACATGTGATATCTTGATTATTTCGCTCTGAGCTATTGCAAACGGATAAATTAAATCTTTATTTTTACATAAACAAACTTATATGTTGAGTGTCCTTGTTTTTTGTTTTTGCGAAGCATAGGACTTTCCTGTTTTTTTAGAAAAATCCGAACTTTCCTGTTTTGGAGTGGGCTGAAATTGTACGAGACAAAAGGCCCAGCAGGATAGTTCGAAGGCCCAGATGTCCAGATACAGCCCAATTGAAATCTTTCTTTTCTTGGATTTTTTTCACCCCCTGATTTCTGGCTACTTCATTTTTCTTTTGGTCCTGTGCCGCCTTGGAAACGTTGAGACCGCTGCTGCAAAATGGGACCCACATGTCATCCTCTATGTAACATAAAGTTTCTTTTCTTGGATTATTTTTGGCTCTTGATATTTGGTCACTTTCCTTTTTCTTTCGATCTCATGCCACGTTTGAAACGTTGAGGAACCTGCTGGCTCATGGGACCCGCATGTCATCCTCTATGTACAATAAAAGTTTCTTTTCTTGGATTTTTTTCACCATCTGATTTTTGGCTATTTCCTTTTTCTTTTGATCCCCTGCCGGCCTGCCGCCTTTGAAACGCTGAGTAAGCTGCAGGCTCATAGGTCCGACATGTCAGCCTGTATGAACGATAAAGCTTTCCTTTCTTGGAGTTTTTTTACCCCCTAATTTCTGGCTATTTTCTTTTTCTTTTGATCTCAAGCCGCATTTGAAACGTTGAGACCGCTGCTGCTAAATGGGACCCGCATGTCATCCTCTATGTACAATAAAGTTTCTTTTTTTCTTGGATTATCTTTAGCTCCTGATATTTTGTCACTTGCGTTTTTCTTTCGATCTCATGCCGCCTTTGAAACGTTGAGTAAGCTGCTGAATCATGGGTCCCGCATGTCATCCTCTACGAACAATAAAAGTTTCCTTTTTTGGAGTTATTTTTGACCCCTAATGTCTGGCTATTTGCCTTTTTCTTTTGATCTCCTGCCCCCTTTGAAACGATGAGGATGCTGTTGGCACGTCGGTCCCACATGTCATCCTCTATGAACAATAAAAGTTTCTTTTGATGGATTTATTTTGAACCCCTAATTAATTTCTGGATATTTCCTTTTTTTTCTTTTGATCCCCTGCCGCCTTGGAATCGTTGAGGATGCTGCTGCCTCATGGGTCCCGCATGTCATCCTCTCAGAACGGTAAATGTTTCTTTTCTTGGATTTTGTTTACCAAATGATTTTTGGCTTATTTTATCGTTCGATCTCGTGCCGCCATTAAAACGTTGAGGACGCTGCTGGCTCAGAGGTCCCACATGTCAGCCTCTATGAACAATAAACCTTTCCTTTGTTTGATTTATTATTGACCCATAATTTCTGGCTATTTGCCTTTTTCTTTCGATCTCATGCCGCCTCTGAAACGTTGAGACGCTGCTGGCTCATGGGTCCCACATGTCAGCCTCTATGAACAGTCAAAGTTTCCTTTGTTTGATTTTTTTTACCCTAATTACTGGCTATTTGCCTTTTTTTTATCCCCTGCCGCCTTTGAAACTAAGAGGACGCTGCTGGCCCATGGGTCCCACATCTCAGCCTCTCTGAACGATAAACCTTTCCTTTCTTTTTTTTCGATCCCGTGCCGCCTTGGAAACGGTGAGACGGCTCCTGCAAAACGGGACCCATATGTCATCCTCTATGTACAATAAATTTCTTTCCTTGGATTATTTTTGGCACCTGATATATGGTCACTTGCCTTTTTTTCGATCCCCTGCCGCCTTTGAAACGTTGAGGACGCTGCTCGCTCGTGGGTCCCATATGTCAGCCTCTAGGAACAATAAACATTTCGTTTCTTGGATTTATTTTTGACCGCTGATTTCTGGCAACTTTGCTTTTTCTTTCGATCCCCTGCCGCCTTTGTTAAAGTTGAGGACGCTGCTGCAAAATGCGTCCCACATGTCAGCTTCTCTGTACGATAATTGTTTCCTCTCTTTGATTTTTTTTCCACTGCTGGCCAATGGGTCCCCGATGTCAGCCTCTATGTACAAGAAATATGTGAATTCTCGATATATTTTAAGCCGAGATATGTAGGATGCTTTTTTTTCGATCCCTTCTGTTTGTTTTTACCTTCAAATGTTGAGGGACGCTACTGGCAAATGGGTCCTGCTCTAGCATTCTCAACTGAAGGAAAAACTGAAATATTGCCTATTCATTTGTTTTTCGTACTCCATGCATCTAATCCATACTAATTGTTGATCCGGGTTTTAGTTCAACTTAATTAGATCAAATTTGATCTACGAGGGAGTATGTAATATATTTTGGGTTCACAACACTGCACTTGTTAACAACAATCTGATGAAGAGGTTTGTCATTTTTTTTAAACTACAAATACACTCTAAGATCTTGCACACTAATAGAATAAATCTTGGAACTTTATATAATTAATGACAATTTTGAAATCGACTATATGAATATATCAAAATATAGAGCCCATGTAGATGCGCATACTGGCTATGCGCATTTAAAAAGAATCATAATCATAATTGATACGAAATAAAAATAACTTTATATGTAGAATCTCGGTTTCTAGAGGGCCAATCATAGGATATCCGTGTTTAAATTAGGAAGGGCCCCAATGGCATGAGTCGGAGGCCCATTAAGTGTTTTTGGAATGTTATCAGCGAAGTAAGCAGGCTGACAGCAATCACCATGTACATGGCCGGCGGCAGCCCAAAAGTACAAACAATTGGCCCATGCAGGGAAGGTAGTACTTTTTTTTATTGGGAAGGTTGTCTGGCTAACCCAAAAAAAAAGTGGTGCTACATGGGGTAATACTTGAACCCGGAATGAGATCGAGTGCCTTGATGAAGGCGAGGCACACATAAATAGTACTCCGTACCATGCCTTGCCCCTCCCTTTCAACCGTTGGATAAAAAATAATTAGACAGATGACTATTAACTAGTAACTGCTACAGTACCAACCAATGTACAGGACATGTGCTACAGTACGTCGTCCACAGTGCATGTGCTTTAGAACCATGAACAGTACATATGCTACATGCTACAGTACTTTGATCTTAGCTATCTATTTTCAATCCAACGGCCAAATCTACAAGTCACCGTACTGTTCATCTGTGCCTTGCTTATGTCAAGGCACTGGATCCTGGACACTTGAACCCATGATCGTTGCTGAGGGTTGCCTATTTGCGCATAATATGTTTTGTCAGCGGTCACTTCACTAGTTTGTGCAAAACATATCCAGCGCAGGATTCAAAAAAACATCACGTTTTTTTCTTTACGTAAACAACAAAACATCTCATGTTCATCACAATCCAGCCAACATAAGCACATAATAATTAATAGTACAACTAGAGAGCTGTACACATAAATAAGGTTTGTCAAGCTTCATGCACTAGCCAACGCAACCAAAAGTCCGAACTAATGGAAAGGGCTAGGCAATCCAATTATACATTTCAACATCCCCCCTCACATGTGACCACAATCCAGTAATGGTACCATCATGTTCACCACAATGCATCATTAAAGAGAGCAGTATACTATTATAGACCAGCTCTCTCTAAAGAACATTTGTAAGACAACTTAATACAGCTGTGATTGATATTGTTGCCCCAGCGATGGGTGATAACCTGAACACCATATAACCTTCTCACAGCAATTGTAACCAAATATGAGCACCTGCAATGATTTGGTGTCAAGCTTCTTGAAGGTCAGGAGGTATCCTACCTTCAAGTCATGTGCTTTGACAAACTCTGGCCATCCTTTGTCCATTAAAACATTGCCATCTTGTTGCTTCAGGTCCACAATCCAGGTGCATGCAGTGGACATCTTCAGGTTGATGGACTCTGGACACCCACCGTAAAACCAGGGTAGAACACGACTGGGGATGGAAATCACCTCTAACTCCGATGTACATAGTACCTTGCAGAAGCTGTCAGGGGTATTCTCCTCATCGATGCGCCCAAACACCTTGCACACTGGGGCTGGCTCTACAGATGTCTCCTTCCATGATAAGCTCTCTCCAAGCTTGAGCTTCTTGTTTGAACACTGCAAAAAAGAGGCCTCAATTAGATAATGCCTCTAGCTTCTGACCGTAATTCCAAGCAAATGCATAATAAAAGGCACCTAGCAAACTCAGCGGATCATTGTTCTTATCAAACACACAGTCTGAACAATAAGCTTCTGAATCTAGCTAGGCTGATATGTACAACCTTGTATCATCAAATTATTCAGCATAGTGTATCATTGTATCGCAGAAGCCAAATCGATATAAATAGTAGCTATGAGAATAGAAATCAAGCTAGCATGAGCCATGCATGCTTGCTGGCTATGTCTAGCATCAGAATAATGCATCTGCAGTTCATCATCCGCCAGTACAGATTGACCAAGCAAACAAAAAAAAATCAGCGTCGGCCTAAAGAGTCCACAAGCCAGACATGCATGCTCGGTGTCCTCATATGTGATCATCGGCCGTGGATTGACCAATAGCATATTTGAACGATTATTACTGCACACATTAGATCCAGTCCCAACATAGCTAGCATGGGTGCATGTGTAACCCGAGTCTTTACCAGAGGATTAATATATACACTGGCTGAGAGAAGTACTGTATATCAAACAATGCTAAGCAACCGGCAATACAGCTTAGATATAATAAAGATGTGACCGGCAACGCTAGTGATTCGGGGGAAACATACCGCCATTGCAGCCATGGACCGAGAGAATCGGGGATGCCGCGCCGCCTTAGTGGAGTTTTTAGATGCGACGTCGCCGCATCCGTAGAGGACGGAGTCCAAGCCGCGTAGTCCGAGCGGTGGTGGACGCCGGTGGTGTAGAGAGAGGACTCAGGGGAGATGGACGGCGAGGGATCTGGGGAGATCTGAAGTTCTGAACATGAGGGGGCTGTGAGAAACTGAGAATGATACATCAGCAATCAGCAAGGGAATAAATGCGCGTGTCCCCCGGTCAAAAAAAATGCGCGTGTCTAGGAGGAACGAAGCCAGGTACGCAGGAATCCACACACAAAACTTCACCCGGCGGGTCACTGGGCTTTATCAGTATCTGGTGGGGTCCGGACCTACAGACCAGTGAGACATGTCGTGTGGGTTATGATCCGTTCAGTGTGCACACAGAAATTGCATTCAGAGCTCAGGGCTTCAGGCTACGTTGTACTATACAGTAATATATCCATTTCTTTTGGTAAAATGAAAACGATACTCCATCTGATCCTCATTACATGATGATAAAATGGACGTCTCTACAACTAATATGTGTCTAGATACATCTATATGAGAGCGTCTGTGTTTGTACTGTGTATCTAAAAAAAATATGGATCGGAGGGAGCATTAAGAGGTGTCCAAAAAAAACTGCAAACAAACATGGATGTAAGCAGTTGAGTATTAAACCAGTGCGTGAAATACCTTTATATCTCGACCATGTAACAATGAATATGAGAAGTTTTTGGGGTTTGACCATCTGCACTTGTGTTTGCTACAATCAGATCAAAAAATTGGTCACTTTTACACTTTCTAAAATAAAATGTATTTTTCCCTGAGATTTTACAAGTTCGTACAAGATAGCATTGACTACATCTGGGATATATCACATTTACACTTACAAATCTATGAATATTTCAAAATATTGAGCTCCGTGTACCTACATATAATACAAATCATCAGACCGCACATTGAAACTACCGCAGCATATCACAGTAAATTAAAATAAAATAAAACAAGTCTAACATATACTATATTAGCTAATTAACAAAGTCTCATCACAGTGTATCTGATCCCCAGTTCAGCTTAATACAAAAACCAAGTTCAGCTTGAACATCAGCAGGGGAGTAACCCAGGTCCAAAAGCAGCATCTAGTTAATTCAATAAAATATTGAGGTTATTCTGATCCCCTCTTCCTAAAAACACTGCAGATCATGCATGCAACTAAGGGTGATCAGCACAAAATATTATCCTCTGGGTGGAGGTGTTACTGTCGTAGATCAACACATTCATCAAGGAAGTGTCTTTCACCTCGAAGACGAGAAGGTCATCAAGCTGCAGTTCATGCGCCTCTGCAAACCCGAACCAACCATCCTTCAAGACCAGTTCACCCTGGTACTCATCGATGTGCACATACCAGGCGCAGCCTACGCTGGTCTTGAGCTTGATAGGCCTGGGAAGAATCCCTTTCAGACATTGCTTGAATTCTCTGGGGATGACCAACATATACATGTCATCGTTGCCGTCCAGTTGCACATAGAAGCGCGAGGGCTGAGGAGGGTCCGCCGAGTGACCAACCCGTTTAGGGCGGCCTTTCCCTCGCCCTTTTAATATACAACGTTGAATTGCTGCATCACGCCTGCCCGTCACCTTTGGCTTTTTGGCTAGTGAATTTCTTTGAATTCTGAACTCGGGGCGGTGCAGAGGACATGTACAATCGACAGTCCTAAGACGTAGTTGCTCATTGACGTTGGAGCGAGTTTGCTTCTGCATCTAGTTAAGCACGGTATATATCAATCAACAGCATATAAATCAGAACGTAGCATACATGGAGAAAATGCATCTAGCTATCTCTTTAATTAGTTTGCACAAAATCTAGCAGCAGCAAGACAATTTGATTTTACAGGTACTGAGCAAGCTTTCAGACTTTCTGAAACAGGTAACATGGAGCATATATTTGTATGTTCAGACTGCGAAACCCTGCTCTGTGATGGATAATATTACTAAACATCTTTTTTTGCCAGAACTAGTACTTAACATCTACTGTTTCCCGTCATTAAAAAAAATTTGCAGAAGAATACTACGGTTTCCCGTCATTAAATTTTAAAGAAAAAAGAACTTGTTTAAGATCCCAACTATCATTGACTACTTACACCTGCATCCTAGTGAGTTCAGGACAACTTACAGCATCTTTTGGTGGTGCCGCCACCGGAGAAGACCGTGCCGCGGGGGTTGGGGTCGGCGCAGCCGGAGAAGCTGGTGCCGCCGCCAGGGAAATCAGTGCCGAGCCAGATGGTGCTTCCAGCGGAGAAGAAAGTACCGCGAGAGATGGAACCGACGCTGCCAAAGGGTAAGAAACGGATGTACTCGTAGATCCTTCTCTAGTCACGATCTGGATAGAAGAGACTGGACGTCCATCAAGCTGCTGGAGGATGCGGTGGATCAAATCGGCTGAGTTCAGGAAATATCGGTGATGTTCATCTGTGTCGGCGAAGCAGCTGCCGGTGGAAGGAGGAGGCGAGCCGTTCATGGCAGTCATTAGTGTAAAAGAGGAGAAGTGGGTGGGAGTATGGGTGGGAGAGAGAGGGTTCGGGACTGAAGTAATTGTAGTCTGCTCTCTCTTTTTTACAAGCATGCGTCCTCAGGCTGATATTTTTTTTAGATACGTACTCAGGCTGCTTTGTCAAACCAGGGCCTCAATGAAGCTAATAGCACGCTATAGCATATCTAGAGGGTCCACGCTTAGTAATTTTGCTCGCTGTGGCGCTATTTGCGAAACAGCATGCTATATCGCCCTAAAACTTCATAGCGTTAGCGCGCTATTTTTTTCAGGCAAGTTGCTTTCACTTTTTCGTGGTGATGAACTAATCTGTTGGTTCCACTTCTAAATCAGAAAATAATATCGCTAATGCTAATTTTTTTAATAAATAATTTATACTATGTTGTTGCCTTGTGAAATGTTGATGTTAGCCTTCTAATATACTTGAGATCTATTTCTATATGTGGTTATGTATGTATGATTCAGTCACTTTTGGACTATATATATCTATTCGTTCTAGTAAAATTATTTATTTTTAGGCTATATTTAGTATTATTTTGAAAATGCTATTTAAAATATACCACACTATTACCACGATATAGCGTCCATATCGTTTGAAGGTGGCTGCCGCTAATTCATTTAGCACGCTATTTTAAACCTTGGTTAAGACGCGTTTGGCGGCCTGCATCCAGGCTGGTGGGGAAATACCGTACCCAAGTGCTTAAAAGATTGCATCTTTTAGCTGGAAAACATTAGGGCATGTCCAACACAGGCGCTACTGCAAGGGCGCTAGGAATTATTTCCTCGTCGTTTGGCGGTTGGAGAGGCTAATCCCAGCGGTAGTCCTAGCGTCGACGCAAAAGAAAGCAGGGGCGTGAAACTCTTTTCACCTGTCCTAGCTAAAGCACCGGAACCAACAGGAAGTCAGTCTGTCATCAGCAATTAGCGCTGCAAGGAGAGTACCTGGAGGATTTTACAATCTTTTGACATTCATTTGTTCTCTATTAGCGCCATATAGTATATAGCATTGTAATGCCCTTATACTCCTCTCAACATTAAAAAAAAGGTGTGCATATACTAATAACAGTTGCTGAAATGAAACTAAAAATAAACAGACATGCACGGTTTACGAAGGATGGAAATACAGAGTTCATCACCATCCGTTTTAAATTATAAGATTAGATTACTTCAATGTGGGTTTACATACGCACTAAAATGAGTAAACAGACACACTGAAATGGGTCCAGGTATATAAGATTCAGAAAAAAGGAAGAGCATCTTAAGATACAGAACAGGTTACTAAATTGTTCAAACATATCGTACAAAAAAGATTATTTGCTCCAGAAAGATTCATGGCTCAGTTTAGGGTTGCATCAACATGCGGATATTTTTCAGACTAGGCTTAAACCACATTGTCGCCTGTCGGGGAAATCCCCAACCATCTTCTGGAAGGGTGATAACTCCCATGAGCTCATTTTCCCCTTGCTGCAGGTTACAACGACAAATACAACTAAATGCTGGTTCCCGAAATGCATAGTACGCGATGTACACACAATTTGACCTCATGAATGGAGTCAATGTTCCATCAGGAGCATTGCCATCATTTATCTTCAGGTTCAATGGATAATTCAGTCCAATGAACAGAGAGTGTGTGCCAAGGCTGTCAACTCGACTCCAATTGGGTCCAATCAGGGATAGATCTTTCTCAAAAACATGTATGACAGGGGCAGGACACTCCCGCAGGATAAGGCCATTACCATGATGCAGAACTTCTGCAGGCTCAAGGTGATCATTGCTACGTATATACCGATCTTCATGGATGATCATCAAGCGCTTGCCATCGGCTGATCGAGCTAAAAACCATCTGCCAGATGGTTCCTTCATCGGTGATGGGATCACGAATGGCGGGGCAAGGTGTGCATCTGCATTGTAAACGGAGACAACAAAAAATAGTGTTTGAATGGCTCGGGAAGACAATAATACCAGTAGCTGCAACTTCACATTTGTAGGATCAAATGGAGGATGCAGTCATTATACTTGTATAAAATCTCGAAGAAATAAAATTGTTCCCATTTGAGATGTATGTTAATTACACTCATATTCATTGATGGTAGATACATGTCTCAACCTTATCTGATCCATGATTGTAATGCTTTGAGTACATCGAATATTGAAATAAATTGAAAGTTTGCATGCATCAATTGATGAAGAGGCCAGGGCTAAGCTCCTTATTCATATTCTGACAAGAGCATGCAGTAACTAATTCAGGAATGCATTCATATACTGCAATAATCTGGTTTGGGTTGACAGATTAGTGCACAGCATATACTACTGTAATTCGTTTGTAGCAATGGTTCAGTCAGGTTAGGATAATTTAATGGTGCACAGTCATTTGAAAGGTGAAAAAAAGTCTTAGTGAGCAATTAGTTATTTCAGTTACAATATATCATGAATGGGCTTGATATTAAAATTTATTGCGAAGTATATCATATGGATTGAAGAATTACCAGCCTGTGATTGATCCCAGCAATATGTGGTGCCGGTCCACCCATCCACCGCAACAATAAAGCCGTTGTGCTCGATGGCATCACTGTAATCTACACCCCAACTAGCAAGAGAGAATAACCTCCACTCCTGGCTACCATTAGCCAGGTAAGCGAGTCCAGAATTGAATAGAGCGATGAGCTTGTAATCTGAGTAATGTCCAGCTTTTGTGGGCACTTCGCAAATTACAATCTTCAACAAAAACATGGCACGCCCATACGTCATGTACCTTTCAGGAGGCAAGTCGGGGAAGCCAATCCATTCCTCCCGAAAAATGTTGCAAGTTTCCGACGATGGTAGGGAGATTTCTTGGTGCGTGTAGATGTTCGCGAGGAACCAGTTCCCACCACTGTCCACGCCGGCGATCCAGTCGCCATTCATGCCAACCCAGAATCTATTGTCCATGAACGGCAGGATGGCTGTGCGCCGAGGATGGTCGAGGGGCACAACGTGGTACACCGTGTGGTGCGCACTACTATCATCATAGTGCCAATGGGCAGAATCGGGCATCAGCAAGCAGGGTCCATCCCAATGGTGTAGATTCATGTTGTCGGCGACATGGCGGCACAGCGTTTTGGAGCATGCGGCCAGCCGGACGTCGACTGTAACGTCCAGACTCTGGGCAATGAGATTGAACAGCTCGGCGGGGAGCTTCCCCCAGTCGCCATCCAGCTGGTCGTCGTTCGATGCCGCCATGGAGACGAGATGGATTTAAAAGGGCGGATGCAAGTATGTGTGATTGGAGTTTTGTAGGAGAGTCGAGCGGGAAGGAGGAGTGCTGCGGTTCTGCGGAGGGGTGAGGAGAGAAAGCTATGCAAATGGGAGATCTAGAGGATGAAAAAACTTCTAGCAGCGGTTGGCGAGTGGAGAACGATGATGGAAGTGGAGAGCCAAGGATGGAAACGATGGACATGAAGAGTAGGAGTGGATATGACTTTTTTTATTCTTCAGCAGCTGCATCGAGGCGCCGAGTAAAACTTCGGCTAGGATAGCACGCCACTACGTCCTGGTGCAGTTACTGTCCCGTCAAATCAGTTTGACCACAGAAATGGTTTCTTTATTACAGTATAACTTAATTTTTTCGAACAATATATACTAGTACTCCATTTAATATAATCACTCCGATTCATATTACTTGTCAAATGATATGGATGAATCTAGAACTAAAATGTGTCTAGATATATCTATATTATAGTCAACTAATATGAATCCGAGTTTGTTTGGTTCAAAGGATTTCTAAAGGTATCTTGTACGGAGTAGGATTTTTACACATAGGGATTTTTCCTATAGAGCTTGCTTGATTCAAAGGATTGAGAACCCTCCAAAATACCTATGGATTGCTTTCTCTACAATCCTATCTCTCGGTAATATTGCTATGTGTCTATAACAACTATGAAATGAACTCAATCTCAATAGAAATTTCCTTTGTCTTTCCTAATCAAACAACTAGTTATTTTATGTCTTCGTTTACAAATTAAGATAATTTTTAGGTTATAGGTAATCGTCGAGCTTATGTGATCATCTTTTATGATCAAACTTACTTGATCAGCCGCGGAGGCGCAAAGGAGCAGTGGTGTGCATTAATACGGCCGCATGGGGAAGGCACAGCTAGCGACGATGAGACGTATCGCCAGCATTGGCCTAGGGAACCGTCGCCACCATTAATAAAAGCTATCCCTTTGGGCACCATGTCTCCCACTACTCGTGTCACGCGCGCATGTGGGTTACGGATGGATGGGCTGGGGAAGCCGGACAGAAAACATGACAACCAGGGGGAAAATGAATAAAAATAATACAAAGTCGAAAATATTTCGAAAAATAAACTTTGTACTTCGTAAGAAACTCCATGCGTTTAGCAAATGCGAAGGCAATATGTAGAAACACGTCTAGACCACGTCTAGAACCACTTCCCAAAGCTTAAGGATTATATTGATTTTTAGAAAGTCAAACTATGTTAAGTTTGACTAAGTTTTTACCAAAAGCATTAATATGCAAGATACAAAATCAATATTATTAGATAGAAAATAAATTATATTTTCATATGGTGTCTACAAAATATTATATGTGCTGATAGATTCTTCTAAGAGTTTGGTCGAACTTTACTTGGTTTGACTTTTCAAGAAAAATATACAAAGCTTTAAGCATTGGAACGGAGGTATTTTTCGAAGCACCTACTTGTCTTTAGAAGACAAAAGAAAACATGGAGTAAGGTTGTTTTTTGTGCAAAAGTTTACGTCAAAATCTGGTTATTTGTGTAAAAAGAATCTCAAATTGTGTTATGTGCAAAAACTGCACCAAGAAGTGGTGGTATGTGCAATTTCCTCCATCACACAAAAGGCAAGCCATTGATACATATATAATTGTGAATAATTACAAAAGTAGTAGGCAGCTAATAAGCGCACATGATTAAACTGCTATGCGAGATCTTCAGCCACCAGAAGTCGTTCCCGCGCCTCTCTAGCATTGAAAATCACGCGTTCTGCGACTTCCATCAAAGAGACAAGCTGAGCTTTGATCCGTTCTCCCAGATGAATGGCCTCGTCACAACTCCTACGAGCACAGGCCGTGATCTCATCCACTTCTAGGAAAGACACCGCCTGCCTGTACCGAAATATCTTGATCCCTAACTCTCTGTTCTCCTCCCGCATGCTGGCAAGATCCAACTTCATCCTCCGACAAGATAAGCAAGGGGAGTGATCCTGCCAAAGGTAACAACAAACATATCGAGCGTTACCGGCAAACGAAGGGCACAAATTGGCTGATTAACGAATATGGTCACTAACATGTAGGACAGACTTAAGTGGTGTCTACATGTCAGTGACTCGAAGTACCCAAAAACCAGCAACCCAAAGTCAGCTAGTAATATTAACCTCCGTCTTCAGCTCCTTCATCCTCTTGAACGGCGGGGAAGCTGGCAACTTATCTTCTTCTACGACCTCTCGCTGGAACCTGACGTCGAAGGATGAGAGATCCTGCGAACGGATGTGCTGCGCCTGCGCGTGCGATTCCCCAGGGCGCTTCTGGCGTAACTCGGAGTTCTCCGCGCCGAGATGCGGAAGTTCCGCTCCCGGGGCCTTGTTGACCCTAAGCCGAGATAGCTCCTGTGTAAGCCGACGAAAAATGTTCAAAATGTTACAGATCAGGCATATCATTACCAGTGCAAACGAGGTAAGTGAATCTCCGGGATCTCGCCCAAAGACCGCGGTTGGTCCAATGCCACCACATCTTCTCCGAGATTGACTAACTCCTTTACATCATCTTCTCCGACATTGACTATCTCCTTTACATCATCTTCTGCTCCGAGCTTGACCATCTCCTTTACATCATCTTCTCCTGCGAGCTTGATCATCTGCCTCACATCATCTTCTCCGGCGATATCGACCCTCTCCTGCGGAAGATAACAGATAT
The DNA here is from genome assembly GCA_030979885.1 of Lolium multiflorum. Lineage (NCBI taxonomy): Eukaryota > Viridiplantae > Streptophyta > Magnoliopsida > Poales > Poaceae > Lolium > Lolium multiflorum. Next base: position 180,540,635 of record CM061749.1, on the reverse strand, counting down.
AAGTCCGAGTATTACCAGCAAAACGAAGGTAATTAAAAGAGGCGTAGTAACCCTTGTGTCCTGGCTAATCAACGGCGGGGACGCTGAGCCCGCATCGTCTCCTCCGAGATCTCCCTTCGCAGGCAGGATTGTTAGAGACAGTGTACTTCTGGTAGTAGTATTTATGCGTGGGGCGCCAGGGGGTCGAGAAGCTAGGACTGCATCTTCTCCTCCGAGCTCTTCCTTGGTAGACATGACAAATGAAACGAGGTGTGGGGGGCGTAAAAGGTATAAAATGGCGGACGGCCGCCCCGCCTCGGCCCTCCAAGGCTTAATTTTTTTGCCTTACTAAACTAAAAACCCTATTTTGCGTCTCACACGGACTGCCCTCAGAGGGCTGCAGGGTCCCATATGCGTGCAGGTCCCACACTTTAGTGAGCACAAATCATATGCGGTAGGTAGGCAAACTTCCAACAATCTTCTTTGTCAAGTGAAGACACGTCGTCAAGACTCTCTCTCTCTCTCCCCCCTTTTGTCATTGAAAAAAAAAGAATATTAGACGGGCGCGTAGCCTGCACTGCAGGGGGGCGATTTTGACAAAAGTAATCCTTTTGGCGAAGAAAAACACAGAAAGCCACACAAAAAGGTTAGTCCAGTGAAATAGATTGCTCAGAGGGTCAGTCCGTAATTTTCTTTGCCAAAAGGGTTATTTCTGTCAAAATCGCCGCACTGCAGGTTTGCAGCACTGAAAAACCTTGCGTGCCAGTCAACATCACTTCCCGGATAGGGGGAAAATATCTAGTGATACCATCCCTTACATGATACCATGATACCACTTCATAATATTTGAATTCTAAGTGTCGAAAAATTTAGAAAAAAAACCTTGTGATGCTACCCTAAATTTGTGGGACCCCAAAAAACTTGCAAATCAAGCCAAAGAAACACGATCTTGTCCCCCCCCCCCCATGATTTTGACCTAAATTTGAAATCAAGCCAAAGGTGGTTCAAAAACGGCAATCGGAAATCATGGATTGTTCATCATTTTTCTATATAGCTAGGGAAAATAGCAGACATGCCATACCAATGTTTTAGAAAAGAGCCCTTCAAAAAAGTGTGGCAACATATATGTTGGAATTCGACCATCTTAATTTCTTCCCACGTGTGAGCTTTGGTACTACTACTACACAAGAACCATGTCAAACTTTTGAATCATGGCCCATTTTATGTATATATTTGCAACTTTTCATGCACGCATGAAAACTTTGCAAAATATGTGCATTTTGGGTTGTCGCACATAAATGTGTGTTTACTTGTCTGCCACCAATTAATCCAATTCTCATTTGTGGGGAAACATGACACGAGATGGCCATTTCCAAAGTTTCATGAATTATCTCAAAGTGAATCCATATATGTACAATTTTTGGGGGCTAAATTTCATGTTTTAAACCTAGCTAGTATTTGACCAAGATTCAAATGGGCATAAAATTCAAAAAAAAACAGAAAAATGAAAAACCAAAGCACATAGCCTTCTTATGTCATATAGTAAGAATTCAAGTTGATAAACAAGGTCTAGACATATTCAAACTAGAAAAATCATGTATCTACCCCTAACACTCTAAACTCTGTCTTATGAAGTCAAGCATGAAGAGAAGTGGTTTTGGGTTTCAAACATGGAAATTTCAAAAACCTCCCAAAAGCTTCATTTTAGAGTGACTAAGAAGGATCCATGCTTACCTTTTAATTTTTAGATTTTAAACTTGTTTAAATCTTTGTGAAACCTAGGATTTGACCAAGATTCAAATGGGCATAAAAAATCAGGAAAAAGCCAAAAGAATGATAAACCAAAGCACATAGCATTCTTATGTCATACTGTAAGCATTCAAGTTGATTAACAAGGTCTAGACATATTCAAACTAGAAAATCATGTATATATCTGTCCCTAACCTTAAACTCTGTCTTATATATGAAGTCAATCATGAAGAGAAGTGGTTTGGGTTTCAAACATGAAAATTTCAAGAACATCCCAAAAGCCGCTTCATTTTAGAGTGACTAAGAAGGATCCAGGCTTACCTTTTCGTTTTCATATTATATACTTGTTTAAATCCAGGTCAAACATAGGATTTGACCAAGATTCAAATGGGCATAAAATAAAAAAATAGAAGAATGAAAAACAAAAGCACATAGTCTTCGTATGTCATATAGTAAGCTTTCAAGTTGATAAACAAGGTTTAGACATGTTCAAACCAGACAAATCATGTATCTAGCCCCTAACCATAAACTCGGTCGATCTTATGAAGTCTAGCATGAAGAGAAGTCGTATTGGTTTAAAACATGAAAATTTCAAGAACCACCCAAAATCTTCAAATGGGCATAAAATTCAAAAAAACCAGAAAAATGAAAAACCAAAGCACATAGCCTTCTTATGTCATATAGTAAGAATTCAAGTTGATAAACAAGGTCTAGACATATTCAAACTAGACAAATCATGTATCTACCCCTAACACTCTAAACTCTGTCTTATGAAGTCAAGCATGAAGAGAAGTGGTTTTTGGGTTTCAAACATGGAAATTTCAAAAACCTCCCAAAAGCTTCATTTTAGAGTGACTAAGAAGGATCCATGCTTACCTTTTAATTTTTAGATTTTAAACTTGTTTAAATCTTTGTGAAACCTAGGATTTGACCAAGATTCAAATGGGCATAAAAATTCAGGAAAAAACCAAAAGATTGATAAACCAAAGCACATAGCATTCTTATGTCATACAGTAAGCATTCAAGTTGATTAACAAGGTCTAGACATATTCAAACTAGAAAATCATGTATATATCTGTCCCTAACCTTAAACTCTGTCTTATATATGAAGTCAATCATGAAGAGAAGTGGTTTGGGTTTCAAACATGAAAATTTCAAGAACATCCCAAAAGCCGCTTCATTTTAGAGTGACTAAGAAGGATCCATGCTTACCTTTTCGTTTTCATATTATATACTTGTTTAAATCCAGGTCAAACATAGGATTTGACCAAGATTCAAATGGGCATAAAATAAAATAAAATAGAAGAATGAAAAACAAAAGCACATAGTCTTCGTATGTCATATAGTAAGCTTTCAAGTTGATAAACAAGGTTTAGACATGTTCAAACCAGACAAATCATGTATCTACCCCCTAACCATAAACTCGATCGATCTTATGAAGTCTAGCCTGAAGAGAAGTCGTATTGGTTTCAAACATGAAAATTTCAAGAACCTCCCAAAATCTTCAAATGGGCATAATATTCAAAAAAACCAGAAAAATGAAAAACCAAAGCACATAGCCTTCTTATGTCATATAGTAAGAATTCAAGTTGATAAACAAGGTCTAGACATATTCAAACTAGACAAATCATGTATCTACCCCTAACACTCTAAACTCTGTCTTATGAAGTCAAGCATGAAGAGAAGTGGTTTTGGGTTTCAAACATGGAAATTTCAAAAACCTCCCAAAAGCTTCATTTTAGAGTGACTAAGAAGGATCCATGCTTACCTTTTAATTTTCAGATTTTAAACTTGTTTAAATCTTTGTGAAACCTAGGATTTGACCAAGATTCAAATGGGCATAAAAATTCAGGAAAAAACCAAAAGAATGATAAACCAAAGCACATAGCATTCTTATGTCATATAGTAAGCATTCAAGTTGATAAATAAGGTCTAGACATATTCAAACTAGAAAATCATGTATATATCTGCCCCTAACCCTAAACTCTGTCTTATATATGAAGCAATCATGAAGAGAAGTGGTTTTGGGTTTCAAACATGAAAATTTCAAGAACATCCCAAAAGTCGCTTCATTTTAGAGTGACTAAGAAGGATCCAGGCTTACCTTTTCGTTTTCATATTTTATACTTGTTTAAATCCAGGTCAAACATAGGATTTGACCAAGATTCAAATGGGCATAAAATAAAAAAATAGAAGAATGAAAAACAAAAGCACATAGTCTTCTTATGTCATATAGTAAGCCTTGCAAGTTGGTAAACAAGGTTTAGACATGTTCAAACCAGACAAATCATGTATCTAGCCCCTAACCATAAACTCGGTCGATCTTATGAAGTCTAGCATGAAGAGAAGTCGTATTGGTTTCAAACATGAAAATTTCAAGAACCACCCAAAATCTTCAAATGGGCATATAACATTCAAAAAACTAGAAAAATGAAAAACCAAAGCACATATATAGCCTTCTTATGTCATATAGTAAGCATTCAAGTTGATAAACAAGCATGTCTAGACATATTCAAACCCGACAAATCATGTATCTACCCCCTAACCCTAAACTCTGCATGTCTTATGAAGTCAACCATGAAGAGAAGTGGTTTTTGGGTTTCAAACATTGAGATTTCAAGAACCCCCCAAAAGCTTCATTTTAGAATGACTAGCTAGGAAGGATCCAGGCTTACCTTTTCATTTTCATGTTATAGACTTGTTTAAATCTTGGTCAAACCTAGGATTTGACCAAGATTCAAATGGGCATAAACATTCAAAAAAATCAAAAAATCAAAAACCAAAGCTAGCACATATAGTCTTCTTATGTCATATAGTAAGAATTGAAGTTGATAAACAAGGTCTAGACATATTCAAACTAGACAAATCATGTATCTACCCCCTAAAGCCCTAAACTAGCTTTGTCTTATGAAGTCAAGCATGAAGAGAAGTGTTTTTGGGTTTCAGACATGGAAATTTTGAAAACCTCCCAAAAACTTCATCTTAGAGTGACAAAGAAGGATCCAAGCTTACCTTTTCATTTTCATGTTTTAAGCTTGTTTAAATATTGGTCAAGCCTAGGATTTGACCAAGATTCAAATGGGCATAAAAATTCTGGAAAAATAAAAAAAAAAAAAACCAAAGCACATAGTCTTCTTACGTCATATATATCTATAGTAAGCATATTCAAGTAGATAAACAAGGTATAGACATATTCAAAACAGACAAATCCTGTATCTACCCCCTAACCCTAAACTCGGTCTTATGATGCCTAGCATGAAGAGAAGTCGTTTTGGGTTTCAAACGTTTAAGCCAAAAGCCCCATTTCATATATTTCAAATTTGGTTCAAATTTGAAAGACATACAAGTTATAGCACACATAGTGCATACATGTTCACACATTCTGCACTAGATGCTAATTAACCCTATAGTTTGAGGCCATTTGGATGAGGTCGAAAAAAATCTTGGATTAGAAATGGGGTTGTTCGAACCCCGTAGTTGGATTTTTTATGAACTTGATCTGTAGTACTGGGCAAAACCCTAGTTTAACGTATTTAATTATAGATTCGTAGGTTGATTTTTCTACCTTTTTATTATTATTACTATGCAGCACATGTGTGTTTGCCCGTCGAGTGAAACTCGGAGGAAGAGGGATCACTCGGAAGGAGAGAAGAAGGGAGAGCATTATGGTGTCTCCCCTTTTTCGGGTGATGATGTTGACTTTTGTGCAGGGTTTGTCAGTGAGCAGGAGGTGCGAGCGAGCGAGCGAGCGAGTCGAGCGAGGCCGAGAATGAGAGAGATTTGTTTTTTTTTGTGAGAGGGACAACCGAAGGATCCAGAAGGACCCACAGATTTCCAAAACGCATCCTGATGCGTCTTCTCTTGACAAAGAAGATGGCTTGGAGTTTGCGTACCTACTGCACTTGACTTGTGCTCACTGAAGTGTGGGACCTCACGCATGGGCGCCACACGTAAGTGACAGACCTGTTGGCAATGTTGGTGTAAAAACTCGGTTGATTATTATAGTGCATTAGAACAAAGTTTCCTATGGATTCAACGGCAGGAAATCCAAGTTAACTCATTTACATGACATTATTTTTTCCATGAAGCAAAGTTAACACATCTATCAATTGGTACATTTTGGAGTGACTAAGAAGGATCCATGCTTATTCGTTTTCACGTGTTAAATTTGTTTAAATCTTGCTCAAACCTAGGATTTCACCAAGATTGAAATGGGCATGAAAATTCAAAAAAAAATGAAATACCAATGCACATAGTCTTCTTCTGTCATATAGTAAGCATTCAAGATGATAAACAAGGTCTAGACATATTCAAACCAGGCAAATCATGTATCTACTCCCTAACGACCCTAAACTCCGTCTTATGAAGTAAGGCATGAAGAGAAGTGGTTTTGGGTTTCAAACATGCAAATTTCAAAAACCCCCCAAAAGCTTCATTTTAGAGTGACTAAGAAGGATCGAGGCTTACCTTTTCATTTTCATGTTTTAAACTTGTTTAAATCTTGGTCAAACCTAGCTAGTATTTGACCAAGATTCAAATGGGCATGCATAAAATTCAAAAAAAATCAGAAAAATGAAAAACCAAAGCACATAGCCTTCTTATGTCATATAGTAAGAATTCAAGTTGATAAACAAGGTCTAGACGTATTCAAACTAGACAAATCATGTATCTACCCCTAACACTCTAAACTCTGTCTTATGAAGTCAATTAAGCATGAAGAGAAGTGGTTTTGGGTTTCAAACATGGAAATTTCAAAAACCTCCCAAAAGCTTCATTTTAGAGTGACTAAGAAGGATCCATGCTTACCTTTTAATTTTCAGATTTTAAACTTGTTTAAATCTTTGTGAAACCTAGGATTTGACCAAGATTCAAATGGGCATAAAAATTCAGGAAAAAACCAAAAGATTGATAAACCAAAGCACATAGCATTCTTATGTCATACAGTAAGCATTCAAGTTGATTAACAAGGTCTAGACATATTCAAACTAGAAAATCATGTATATATCTGTCCCTAACCTTAAACTCTGTCTTATATATGAAGTCAATCATGAAGAGAAGTGGTTTGGGTTTCAAACATGAAAATTTCAAGAACATCCCAAAAGCCGCTTCATTTTAGAGTGACTAAGAAGGATCCATGCTTACCTTTTCGTTTTCATATTATATACTTGTTTAAATCCAGGTCAAACATAGGATTTGACCAAGATTCAAATGGGCATAAAATAAAATAAAATAGAAGAATGAAAAACAAAAGCACATAGTCTTCGTATGTCATATAGTAAGCTTTCAAGTTGATAAACAAGGTTTAGACATGTTCAAACCAGACAAATCATGTATCTACCCCCTAACCATAAACTCGATCGATCTTATGAAGTCTAGCCTGAAGAGAAGTCGTATTGGTTTCAAACATGAAAATTTCAAGAACCTCCCAAAATCTTCAAATGGGCATAATATTCAAAAAAACCAGAAAAATGAAAAACCAAAGCACATAGCCTTCTTATGTCATATAGTAAGAATTCAAGTTGATAAACAAGGTCTAGACATATTCAAACTAGACAAATCATGTATCTACCCCTAACACTCTAAACTCTGTCTTATGAAGTCAAGCATGAAGAGAAGTGGTTTTTGGGTTTCAAACATGGAAATTTCAAAAACCTCCCAAAAGCTTCATTTTAGAGTGACTAAGAAGGATCCATGCTTACCTTTTAATTTTCAGATTTTAAACTTGTTTAAATCTTTGTGAAACCTAGGATTTGACCAAGATTCAAATGGGCATAAAAATTCAGGAAAAAACCAAAAGAATGATAAACCAAAGCACATAGCATTCTTATGTCATATAGTAAGCATTCAAGTTGATAAATAAGGTCTAGACATATTCAAACTAGAAAATCATGTATATATCTGCCCCTAACCCTAAACTCTGTCTTATATATGAAGCAATCATGAAGAGAAGTGGTTTTGGGTTTCAAACATGAAAATTTCAAGAACATCCCAAAAGTCGCTTCATTTTAGAGTGACTAAGAAGGATCCAGGCTTACCTTTTCGTTTTCATATTTTATACTTGTTTAAATCCAGGTCAAACATAGGATTTGACCAAGATTCAAATGGGCATAAAATAAAAAAATAGAAGAATGAAAAACAAAAGCACATAGTCTTCTTATGTCATATAGTAAGCCTTGCAAGTTGGTAAACAAGGTTTAGACATGTTCAAACCAGACAAATCATGTATCTAGCCCCTAACCATAAACTCGGTCGATCTTATGAAGTCTAGCATGAAGAGAAGTCGTATTGGTTTCAAACATGAAAATTTCAAGAACCACCCAAAATCTTCAAATGGGCATATAACATTCAAAAAACTAGAAAAATGAAAAACCAAAGCACATATATAGCCTTCTTATGTCATATAGTAAGCATTCAAGTTGATAAACAAGCATGTCTAGACATATTCAAACCCGACAAATCATGTATCTACCCCTAACCCTAAACTCTGCATGTCTTATGAAGTCAACCATGAAGAGAAGTGGTTTTGGGTTTCAAACATTGAGATTTCAAGAACCCCCCAAAAGCTTCATTTTAGAATGACTAGCTAGGAAGGATCCAGGCTTACCTTTTCATTTTCATGTTATAGACTTGTTTAAATCTTGGTCAAACCTAGGATTTGACCAAGATTCAAATGGGCATAAACATTCAAAAAAATCAAAAAATCAAAAACCAAAGCTAGCACATATAGTCTTCTTATGTCATATAGTAAGAATTGAAGTTGATAAACAAGGTCTAGACATATTCAAACTAGACAAATCATGTATCTACCCCCTAAAGCCCTAAACTAGCTTTGTCTTATGAAGTCAAGCATGAAGAGAAGTGTTTTTGGGTTTCAGACATGGAAATTTTGAAAACCTCCCAAAAACTTCATCTTAGAGTGACAAAGAAGGATCCAAGCTTACCTTTTCATTTTCATGTTTTAAGCTTGTTTAAATATTGGTCAAGCCTAGGATTTGACCAAGATTCAAATGGGCATAAAAATTCTGGAAAAATAAAAAAAAACCAAAGCACATAGTCTTCTTACGTCATATATATCTATAGTAAGCATATTCAAGTAGATAAACAAGGTATAGACATATTCAAAACAGACAAATCCTGTATCTACCCCCTAACCCTAAACTCGGTCTTATGATGCCTAGCATGAAGAGAAGTCGTTTTGGGTTTCAAACGTTTAAGCCAAAAGCCCCATTTCATATATTTCAAATTTGGTTCAAATTTGAAAGACATACAAGTTATAGCACACATAGTGCATACATGTTCACACATTCTGCACTAGATGCTAATTAACCCTATAGTTTGAGGCCATTTGGATGAGGTCGAAAAAATCTTGGATTAGAAATGGGGTTGTTCGAACCCCGTAGTTGGATTTTTTATGAACTTGATCTGTAGTACTGGGCAAAACCCTAGTTTAACGTATTTAATTATAGATTCGTAGGTTGATTTTTCTACCTTTTTATTATTATTACTATGCAGCACATGTGTGTTTGCCCGTCGAGTGAAACTCGGAGGAAGAGGGATCACTCGGAAGGAGAGAAGAAGGGAGAGCATTATGGTGTCTCCCCTTTTTCGGGTGATGATGTTGACTTTTGTGCAGGGTTTGTCAGTGAGCAGGAGGTGCGAGCGAGCGAGCGAGCGAGTCGAGCGAGGCCGAGAATGAGAGAGATTTGTTTTTTTTGTGAGAGGGACAACCGAAGGATCCAGAAGGACCCACAGATTTCCAAAACGCATCCTGATGCGTCTTCTCTTGACAAAGAAGATGGCTTGGAGTTTGCGTACCTACTGCACTTGACTTGTGCTCACTGAAGTGTGGGACCTCACGCATGGGCGCCACACGTAAGTGACAGACCTGTTGGCAATGTTGGTGTAAAAACTCGGTTGATTATTATAGTGCATTAGAACAAAGTTTCCTATGGATTCAACGGCAGGAAATCCAAGTTAACTCATTTACATGACATTATTTTTTCCATGAAGCAAAGTTAACACATCTATCAATTGGTACATTTTGGAGTGACTAAGAAGGATCCATGCTTATTCGTTTTCACGTGTTAAATTTGTTTAAATCTTGCTCAAACCTAGGATTTCACCAAGATTGAAATGGGCATGAAAATTCAAAAAAAAATGAAATACCAATGCACATAGTCTTCTTCTGTCATATAGTAAGCATTCAAGATGATAAACAAGGTCTAGACATATTCAAACCAGGCAAATCATGTATCTACTCCCTAACGACCCTAAACTCCGTCTTATGAAGTAAGGCATGAAGAGAAGTGGTTTTGGGTTTCAAACATGCAAATTTCAAAAACCCCCCAAAAGCTTCATTTTAGAGTGACTAAGAAGGATCGAGGCTTACCTTTTCATTTTCATGTTTTAAACTTGTTTAAATCTTGGTCAAACCTAGCTAGTATTTGACCAAGATTCAAATGGGCATGCATAAAATTCAAAAAAAATCAGAAAAATGAAAAACCAAAGCACATAGCCTTCTTATGTCATATAGTAAGAATTCAAGTTGATAAACAAGGTCTAGACGTATTCAAACTAGACAAATCATGTATCTACCCCTAACACTCTAAACTCTGTCTTATGAAGTCAATTAAGCATGAAGAGAAGTGGTTTTGGGTTTCAAACATGGAAATTTCAAAAACCTCCCAAAAGCTTCATTTTAGAGTGACTAAGAAGGATCCATGCTTACCTTTTAATTTTCAGATTTTAAACTTGTTTAAATCTTTGTGAAACCTAGGATTTGACCAAGATTCAAATGGGCATAAAAATTCAGGAAAAAACCAAAAGATTGATAAACCAAAGCACATAGCATTCTTATGTCATACAGTAAGCATTCAAGTTGATTAACAAGGTCTAGACATATTCAAACTAGAAAATCATGTATATATCTGTCCCTAACCTTAAACTCTGTCTTATATATGAAGTCAATCATGAAGAGAAGTGGTTTGGGTTTCAAACATGAAAATTTCAAGAACATCCCAAAAGCCGCTTCATTTTAGAGTGACTAAGAAGGATCCATGCTTACCTTTTCGTTTTCATATTATATACTTGTTTAAATCCAGGTCAAACATAGGATTTGACCAAGATTCAAATGGGCATAAAATAAAATAAAATAGAAGAATGAAAAACAAAAGCACATAGTCTTCGTATGTCATATAGTAAGCTTTCAAGTTGATAAACAAGGTTTAGACATGTTCAAACCAGACAAATCATGTATCTACCCCCTAACCATAAACTCGATCGATCTTATGAAGTCTAGCCTGAAGAGAAGTCGTATTGGTTTCAAACATGAAAATTTCAAGAACCTCCCAAAATCTTCAAATGGGCATAATATTCAAAAAAACCAGAAAAATGAAAAACCAAAGCACATAGCCTTCTTATGTCATATAGTAAGAATTCAAGTTGATAAACAAGGTCTAGACATATTCAAACTAGACAAATCATGTATCTACCCCTAACACTCTAAACTCTGTCTTATGAAGTCAAGCATGAAGAGAAGTGGTTTTTGGTTTCAAACATGGAAATTTCAAAAACCTCCCAAAAGCTTCATTTTAGAGTGACTAAGAAGGATCCATGCTTACCTTTTAATTTTCAGATTTTAAACTTGTTTAAATCTTTGTGAAACCTAGGATTTGACCAAGATTCAAATGGGCATAAAAATTCAGGAAAAAACCAAAAGAATGATAAACCAAAGCACATAGCATTCTTATGTCATATAGTAAGCATTCAAGTTGATAAATAAGGTCTAGACATATTCAAACTAGAAAATCATGTATATATCTGCCCCTAACCCTAAACTCTGTCTTATATATGAAGCAATCATGAAGAGAAGTGGTTTTGGGTTTCAAACATGAAAATTTCAAGAACATCCCAAAAGTCGCTTCATTTTAGAGTGACTAAGAAGGATCCAGGCTTACCTTTTCGTTTTCATATTTTATACTTGTTTAAATCCAGGTCAAACATAGGATTTGACCAAGATTCAAATGGGCATAAAATAAAAAAATAGAAGAATGAAAAACAAAAGCACATAGTCTTCTTATGTCATATAGTAAGCCTTGCAAGTTGGTAAACAAGGTTTAGACATGTTCAAACCAGACAAATCATGTATCTAGCCCCTAACCATAAACTCGGTCGATCTTATGAAGTCTAGCATGAAGAGAAGTCGTATTGGTTTCAAACATGAAAATTTCAAGAACCACCCAAAATCTTCAAATGGGCATATAACATTCAAAAAACTAGAAAAATGAAAAACCAAAGCACATATATAGCCTTCTTATGTCATATAGTAAGCATTCAAGTTGATAAACAAGCATGTCTAGACATATTCAAACCCGACAAATCATGTATCTACCCCCTAACCCTAAACTCTGCATGTCTTATGAAGTCAACCATGAAGAGAAGTGGTTTTGGGTTTCAAACATTGAGATTTCAAGAACCCCCCAAAAGCTTCATTTTAGAATGACTAGCTAGGAAGGATCCAGGCTTACCTTTTCATTTTCATGTTATAGACTTGTTTAAATCTTGGTCAAACCTAGGATTTGACCAAGATTCAAATGGGCATAAACATTCAAAAAAATCAAAAAATCAAAAACCAAAGCTAGCACATATAGTCTTCTTATGTCATATAGTAAGAATTGAAGTTGATAAACAAGGTCTAGACATATTCAAACTAGACAAATCATGTATCTACCCCCTAAAGCCCTAAACTAGCTTTGTCTTATGAAGTCAAGCATGAAGAGAAGTGTTTTTGGGTTTCAGACATGGAAATTTTGAAAACCTCCCAAAAACTTCATCTTAGAGTGACAAAGAAGGATCCAAGCTTACCTTTTCATTTTCATGTTTTAAGCTTGTTTAAATATTGGTCAAGCCTAGGATTTGACCAAGATTCAAATGGGCATAAAAATTCTGGAAAAATAAAAAAAATAAAAACCAAAGCACATAGTCTTCTTACGTCATATATATCTATAGTAAGCATATTCAAGTAGATAAACAAGGTATAGACATATTCAAAACAGACAAATCCTGTATCTACCCCCTAACCCTAAACTCGGTCTTATGATGCCTAGCATGAAGAGAAGTCGTTTTGGGTTTCAAACGTTTAAGCCAAAAGCCCCATTTCATATATTTCAAATTTGGTTCAAATTTGAAAGACATACAAGTTATAGCACACATAGTGCATACATGTTCACACATTCTGCACTAGATGCTAATTAACCCTATAGTTTGAGGCCATTTGGATGAGGTCGAAAAAATCTTGGATTAGAAATGGGGTTGTTCGAACCCCGTAGTTGGATTTTTTATGAACTTGATCTGTAGTACTGGGCAAAACCCTAGTTTAACGTATTTAATTATAGATTCGTAGGTTGATTTTTCTACCTTTTTATTATTATTACTATGCAGCACATGTGTGTTTGCCCGTCGAGTGAAACTCGGAGGAAGAGGGATCACTCGGAAGGAGAGAAGAAGGGAGAGCATTATGGTGTCTCCCCTTTTTCGGGTGATGATGTTGACTTTTGTGCAGGGTTTGTCAGTGAGCAGGAGGTGCGAGCGAGCGAGCGAGCGAGCGAGCGAGTCGAGCGAGGCCGAGAATGAGAGAGATTTGTTTTTTTTGTGAGAGGGACAACCGAAGGATCCAGAAGGACCCACAGATTTCCAAAACGCATCCTGATGCGTCTTCTCTTGACAAAGAAGATGGCTTGGAGTTTGCGTACCTACTGCACTTGACTTGTGCTCACTGAAGTGTGGGACCTCACGCATGGGCGCCACACGTAAGTGACAGACCTGTTGGCAATGTTGGTGTAAAAACTCGGTTGATTATTATAGTGCATTAGAACAAAGTTTCCTATGGATTCAACGGCAGGAAATCCAAGTTAACTCATTTACATGACATTATTTTTTCCATGAAGCAAAGTTAACACATCTATCAATTGGTACATTTTGGAGTGACTAAGAAGGATCCATGCTTATTCGTTTTCACGTGTTAAATTTGTTTAAATCTTGCTCAAACCTAGGATTTCACCAAGATTGAAATGGGCATGAAAATTCAAAAAAAAATGAAATACCAATGCACATAGTCTTCTTCTGTCATATAGTAAGCATTCAAGATGATAAACAAGGTCTAGACATATTCAAACCAGGCAAATCATGTATCTACTCCCTAACGACCCTAAACTCCGTCTTATGAAGTAAGGCATGAAGAGAAGTGGTTTTGGGTTTCAAACATGCAAATTTCAAAAACCCCCCAAAAGCTTCATTTTAGAGTGACTAAGAAGGATCGAGGCTTACCTTTTCATTTTCATGTTTTAAACTTGTTTAAATCTTGGTCAAACCTAGCTAGTATTTGACCAAGATTCAAATGGGCATGCATAAAATTCAAAAAAAATCAGAAAAATGAAAAACCAAAGCACATAGCCTTCTTATGTCATATAGTAAGAATTCAAGTTGATAAACAAGGTCTAGACGTATTCAAACTAGACAAATCATGTATCTACCCCTAACACTCTAAACTCTGTCTTATGAAGTCAATTAAGCATGAAGAGAAGTGGTTTTGGGTTTCAAACATGGAAATTTCAAAAACCTCCCAAAAGCTTCATTTTAGAGTGACTAAGAAGGATCCATGCTTACCTTTTAATTTTCAGATTTTAAACTTGTTTAAATCTTTGTGAAACCTAGGATTTGACCAAGATTCAAATGGGCATAAAAATTCAGGAAAAAACCAAAAGATTGATAAACCAAAGCACATAGCATTCTTATGTCATACAGTAAGCATTCAAGTTGATTAACAAGGTCTAGACATATTCAAACTAGAAAATCATGTATATATCTGTCCCTAACCTTAAACTCTGTCTTATATATGAAGTCAATCATGAAGAGAAGTGGTTTGGGTTTCAAACATGAAAATTTCAAGAACATCCCAAAAGTCGCTTCATTTTAGAGTGACTAAGAAGGATCCAGGCTTACCTTTTCGTTTTCATATTATATACTTGTTTAAATCCAGGTCAAACATAGGATTTGACCAAGATTCAAATGGGCATAAAATAAAAAAATAGAAGAATGAAAAACAAAAGCACATAGTCTTCGTATGTCATATAGTAAGCTTTCAAGTTGATAAACAAGGTTTAGACATGTTCAAACCAGACAAATCATGTATCTAGCCCCTAACCATAAACTCGGTCGATCTTATGAAGTCTAGCATGAAGAGAAGTCGTATTGGTTTAAAACATGAAAATTTCAAGAACCACCCAAAATCTTCAAATGGGCATAAAATTCAAAAAAACCAGAAAAATGAAAAACCAAAGCACATAGCCTTCTTATGTCATATAGTAAGAATTCAAGTTGATAAACAAGGTCTAGACATATTCAAACTAGACAAATCATGTATCTACCCCTAACACTCTAAACTCTGTCTTATGAAGTCAAGCATGAAGAGAAGTGGTTTTGGGTTTCAAACATGGAAATTTCAAAACCTCCCAAAAGCTTCATTTTAGAGTGACTAAGAAGGATCCATGCTTACCTTTTAATTTTCAGATTTTAAACTTGTTTAAATCTTTGTGAAACCTAGGATTTGACCAAGATTCAAATGGGCATAAAAATTCAGGAAAAAACCAAAAGAATGATAAACCAAAGCACATAGCATTCTTATGTCATAGAGTAAGCATTCAAGTTGATTAACAAGGTCTAGACATATTCAAACTAGAAAATCATGTATATATCTATTCCTAACCTTAAACTCTGTCTTATTATGAAGCAATCATGAAGAGAAGTGGTTTTGGGTTTCAAACATGAAAATTTCAAGAACATCCCAAAAGTCGCTTCATTTTAGAGTGACTAAGAAGGATCCAGGCTTACCTTTTCGTTTTCATATTTTATACTTGTTTAAATCCAGGTCAAACATAGGATTTAACCAAGATTCAAATGGGCATAAAATAAAAAAAATAGAAGAATGAAAAACAAAAGCACATAGTCTTCTTATGTCATATAGTAAGCCTTGCAAGTTGGTAAACAAGGTTTAGACATGTTCAAACCAGACAAATCATGTATCTAGCCCCTAACCATAAACTCGGTCGATCTTATGAAGTCTAGCATGAAGAGAAGTCGTATTGGTTTCAAACATGAAAATTTCAAGAACCACCCAAAATCTTCAAATGGGCATATAACATTCAAAAAACTAGAAAAATGAAAAACCAAAGCACATATATAGCCTTCTTATGTCATATAGTAAGCATTCAAGTTGATAAACAAGCATGTCTAGACATATTCAAACCCGACAAATCATGTATCTACCCCCTAACCCTAAACTCTGCATGTCTTATGAAGTCAACCATGAAGAGAAGTGGTTTTTGGGTTTCAAACATTGAGATTTCAAGAACCCCCCAAAAGCTTCATTTTAGAATGACTAGCTAGGAAGGATCCAGGCTTACCTTTTCATTTTCATGTTATAGACTTGTTTAAATCTTGGTCAAACCTAGGATTTGACCAAGATTCAAATGGGCATAAACATTCAAAAAAATCAAAAAATCAAAAACCAAAGCTAGCACATATAGTCTTCTTATGTCATATAGTAAGAATTGAAGTTGATAAACAAGGTCTAGACATATTCAAACTAGACAAATCATGTATCTACCCCCTAAAGCCCTAAACTAGCTTTGTCTTATGAAGTCAAGCATGAAGAGAAGTGTTTTTGGGTTTCAGACATGGAAATTTTGAAAACCTCCCAAAAACTTCATCTTAGAGTGACAAAGAAGGATCCAAGCTTACCTTTTCATTTTCATGTTTTAAGCTTGTTTAAATATTGGTCAAGCCTAGGATTTGACCAAGATTCAAATGGGCATAAAAATTCTGGAAAAATAAAAAAATAAAAACCAAAGCACATAGTCTTCTTACGTCATATATATCTATAGTAAGCATATTCAAGTAGATAAACAAGGTATAGACATATTCAAAACAGACAAATCCTGTATCTACCCCCTAACCCTAAACTCGGTCTTATGATGCCTAGCATGAAGAGAAGTCGTTTTGGGTTTCAAACGTTTAAGCCAAAAGCCCCATTTCATATATTTCAAATTTGGTTCAAATTTGAAAGACATACAAGTTATAGCACACATAGTGCATACATGTTCACACATTCTGCACTAGATGCTAATTAACCCTATAGTTTGAGGCCATTTGGATGAGGTCGAAAAAATCTTGGATTAGAAATGGGGTTGTTCGAACCCCGTAGTTGGATTTTTTATGAACTTGATCTGTAGTACTGGGCAAAACCCTAGTTTAACGTATTTAATTATAGATTCGTAGGTTGATTTTTCTACCTTTTTATTATTATTACTATGCAGCACATGTGTGTTTGCCCGTCGAGTGAAACTCGGAGGAAGAGGGATCACTCGGAAGGAGAGAAGAAGGGAGAGCATTATGGTGTCTCCCCTTTTTCGGGTGATGATGTTGACTTTTGTGCAGGGTTTGTCAGTGAGCAGGAGGTGCGAGCGAGCGAGCGAGCGAGTCGAGCGAGGCCGAGAATGAGAGAGATTTGTTTTTTTTTGTGAGAGGGACAACCGAAGGATCCAGAAGGACCCACAGATTTCCAAAACGCATCCTGATGCGTCTTCTCTTGACAAAGAAGATGGCTTGGAGTTTGCGTACCTACTGCACTTGACTTGTGCTCACTGAAGTGTGGGACCTCACGCATGGGCACCACACGTAAGTGACAGACCTGTTGGTGTAAAAACTCGGTTGATTATTATAGTGCATTAGAACAAAGTTTCCTATGGATTCAAGGGTAGGAAATCCAAGGCTTACCTTTTCATTTTCATGTTATAGACTTGTTTAAATCTTGGTCAAACCTAGGATTTGACCAAGATTCAAATGGGCATAAACATTCAGAAAAATCAAAAAAATCAAAAACCAAAGCACATGTAGTCTTCTTATGTCATATAGTAAGAATTGAAGCTGATAAACAAGGTCTAGACATATTCAAACCAGACAAATCGTGTATCTACACCTAACCCTAAACTATATCTAATGAAGTCAAGCATGATGAGAAATGGTTTTGGGTTTCAAACATGGAAATTTCAAAAACCTCCCAAAAGCTTCATTTTAGAGTGACTAAGAAGGATCCAGGCTTACCTTTTCATTTTCATGTTTTAAAATTATTTAAATCCTGGTCAAAACTAGGATTTGATCTTGATTCAAATGGGCATAAACATTCAGAAAAAAACAAAAAATCAAAAACCAAAGCACATATAGTCTTCTTATGTCATATAGTAAGAATTGAAGTTGATAAACAAGGTCTAGACATATTCAAACCAGACAAATCGTGTATCTACACCTAACCCTAAACTATATCTAATGAAGTCAAGCATGATGAGAAATGGTTTTGGGTTTCAAACATTGAGATTTCAAGAACCCCCCAAAAGCTTCATTTTAGAATGACTAAGAAGGATCCAGGCTTACCTTTTCATTTTCATGTTATAGACTTGTTTAAATCTTGGTCAAACCTAGGATTTGACCAAGATTCAAATGGGCATAAACATTCAGAAAAAATTAAAAAATCAAAAACCAAAGCACATATAGTCTTCTTATGTCATATAGTAAGAATTGAAGTTGATAAACAAGGTCTAGACATATTCAAACCAGACAAATCGTGTATCTACACCTAACCCTAAACTATATCTAATGAAGTCAAGCATGATGAGAAATGGTTTTGGGTTTCAAACATTGAGATTTCAAAAACCTCCCAAAAGCTTCATTTTAGAGTGACTAAGAAGGATCCAGGCTTACCTTTTCATTTTCATGTTTTAAACTTGTTTAAATCTTGGTCAAACCTAGGATTTGGCCAAAGATTCAAGTTGATAAACATGGTCTAGACATATTCAAACTAGAAAATCATGTATCTACCCCTAGCCCTAACCCTAAACTCTGTCTTATGAAGTCAAACATGAAGAGAAGTGGTTTTGGGTTTCAAACATGCATGGAAATTTCGAAAACCTCCCAAAAACTTCATCTTAGAGTGACTAAGAAGGATCCATGATTACCTTTTCATTTTAATGTTTTAAACTTGTTTAAATCTTGGTCAAACCCTAGGATTTGGCCAAGATTCAAATGGGCATAAACATTCAGAAAGAACAAAAAATGAAAAACCAATGCACATGCATAGTCTTCTTAGGTCATATAGTAAGCATTCAAGTTGATAAACAAGCATGTCTAGACATATTCAAACCCGACAAATCATGTATCTACCCCATAACCCTAAACTCATCTGTCTTATGAAGTCAACCATGAAGAGAAGTGGTTTTGGGTTTCAAACATTGAGATTTCAAGAACCCCCCAAAAGCTTCATTTTAGAATGACTAAGAAGGATCCATGCTTACCTTTTCACTTTCATGTTTTAAACTTGTTTAAATCTTGGTCAAACCTAGGATTTGACCAAGATTCAAATGGGCATATATAAACATTCAGAAAAAACAAAAACCAAAAACCAAAGCACATATATATATAGCCTTCTTATGTCATATATATATATATATAGTAAGCATTCAAGTTGATGAACAAGGTCTAGACATATTCAAAACAGAAAAGGCATGTATCTACCCCTAACCCTTAACTTTGTCTTATGAAGTCAAGCATGAAGAGAAGTGGTTTCGGGTTTCAAACATGGAAATTTCTAAAACTTCCCAAAAGCTTAATTTTAGAGTGACTAGGAAGGATCCAGGCTTACCTTTTCATTTTCATGTTTTAAGTTTGTTTAAATCCTAGTCAAACCTAGGATTTGACCAAGATTCAAATGAGCATAAAAATTCAGAAAAAATCAAAAAAAATGAAAACCCAAAGCACATAGCCTTCTTACGTCATATATATAGTAATTAAGCATTCAGGTTGATAAACAAGGTCTAGACATATTCAAAACATACAAATCATGTACTCCGTATCTACCCCCAACCCTAAACTATGTTTTTGGGGGATTTCTTTGACGAAGTTATAACACCCCCACATTTCACATTGGAATTACTTTCAGTAAATCAGCATAAAGTCGTTTAAATGTGCGAAACTATCTTGAAAGTACTAAAACCGTAAAAGTTGGGAATTGGCACTAAAATATGGCGTAATTTATCTAAAAAATGTAGAGTTGCCAGTTTGACCCGTATCTTATATGTACACCATTCACAAAATAAACATATTTTGTCATCTAGAAAATGAAAAAAATATTTTTTATACCGAAAAGTTGAAAAGTCTAGTCATTAACATTGTTGGGAATGGCAAGATGCACCACCATGCCCAATTTGGGCACATTGTAACAAACTGTGCCACAAATATGGCCATAACTATATCATTTGGCTTGCAAACCATGAATCTTCATACACGATAGTCCGCTTTGTGAAGACATTTTGTTTTTCACTACCCTATCACATGTTTCTTATTTTCCCTGTCAACTAACACATACAAGCACACTCCATGTAGAAGGGTTTCATTTTTCAGGTTTTCTTCAGTTTCATTTATTTATTTCAAAACCAGGTCAAAATGTTTTACATGATTATCCTGCAAAGGGGTTGAATATTTCAGTACTATCGCTGGTTTCTATATATAGTAAGTAATATGTATATAAAAATTATTTATGGGGACTTGTAGGACCAAGTTATAACATATCTACAATTCAAATTTGAATTACTTTCAATAAATCAGCATAAAGTCATTTAAATGTGCGAAACTAGCTAGAAAGCACTAAAAACCGTAAATTTGGGATTTGTCATTAAAATATGGCGTAATTTATTTAAAAAATGTAGATGCGCCATTTTGACCCATATCTTTTCTACCCCATGCACAAAAAAACATATTTTATCATCTAGAAAATGAAAAACGATTTTTTATACCGAAAACTTGAAAAGTCTAGTCATCAACATTGTTAGAAATGGCAAGATGCACCACCATGCCCAATTAGGGAACACTATAACAAACAATGTTGTCCAGGGATAATCAAACTTGGTAATATGAACTATGAGATTGAACAAAACGTTATATTTGGTTTACCCTTTGAACCTCCTAACTTACCACAACATTGACTTCTTATTTTTATTTACAAATAGATATTTTAATATCCCATTGTTGTGCAATAATATATGTTTTTTATTATCTCAAATCAATTAGCATTTGATTTTAAAAAACTACCATAATAATTCATGAGAAAGCGTTGAACAAGTTTCAGAATGTAATTTTAGACTTGATAGTTGATATGACCAATAATAGACTTAAATTAAATTGGATTTCAAAGTTCAGATTTTATAAGCGAATATAGTTTCATGTTGCAGATTATGTATTAGCTTGAGGGGCACCCCTAGAATAAAGTAGGTCGGTCACTTACGTGTGGTCCCATGCGTGTAGGTCCCACACATCAGTGAGCACAAGTCACGTGCGGTAGGTAGGCAAACTCCCAGCAATCTTCTTTGTCAAGTAAAGACTCGTCGTCAAGACTCTCTCTCTCTCTCTCTCTCTCTCTCTCCCTTTTGTCGCTGAAAAAAATGAATATTAGACGGGCGCGTAGCCTGCACTGCAGGTCTACATAACTGAAACCCTGTGTGCCAGTCAACATCACTCACCGAAAAAAGTGAAGCATTTCTTTTCACCATAAATAACAGCGGCCCCGTGAGGCACTGCTCTCCCTTTCTCTTAATTTCTCCTTCCGTGTGATCCCTCTTCCACCTTTTATCCTTTGCACGATCGAAACTCCACTTATTGTTGTCATTGTTGCACAAAACACTCACTTAACCTGTTCTTTTGCACATATCACCAACTCATGTATTTGTTGCACAAAGGTCTAAATCTGTCGCTAAGCTACTTTACTCTAAATCTGATGACCGGGACCTAGAAGGTAGTGATATCCCTTGTGTAGTGTGTTTTTTAGAACTCTAAAAGAATATGAAAATATTTTAGCAATTGAAATAATATAAATTAACTAATATGGGATCGATAGTCATGAAATATATTTTCTACTATCCGGCCAATATCAAGTGTCATGAAATATATTCATTGTAAACTTAGTGATAATCACTCGAGTTTGATATGAATGGCCTAGCTAGCTATGGGCATCTCCCACTATATATGTTGTCCACACGACCAAGCAACAAGCATCCATGAGGAAAGTTTCTTATGGGTGACTTTCATCTCTGCCGCAAAACACGCGCCGAAATTGTTGGCGCGTCCCATTTTCAAGCTACCCCAAAACCTGCGGTTTGCCCGTCGGCCTATAAACATCGGTCCACAGAGGATATTTCCCTGTAGAGCACAATTCGAACACCACATCTTTCTCATGCTTCTACCAGGCACACTCCCACGACGACGGCCGTGCCCCACCGCCCCTCCTCACCATCACTGCCTTCTCACCGGCCACCGTAGTGACCGACCACGTTTTACCGGCTCCCTTGCTGCCTAGCAAGCCGGATTAGCTTCCTCGACGCCGACGTTCACCGCGCCATATCTCCTCCGGATCTGCTTCCCCGACTCTGTAGTCCACCTCACCGGAGATCGAGATGGGCAAAAAACGCGGCCCCAAAGTCGACCACCCCCAACCAAAGAGTAAATCCGCCCGGGCCTCAGACGAAGGTTGATGAATACTTTACATGTCCGCTTTTGTTATATGCATTTGATTTCTTACACTAGTTTTCGTTGCTTTCTTGCAATGCATTCTTGCTGATATTAGATCAGTGTAGATAGTTGTTTGCCGCGTAGCTATATGAGATCTTAACCTTACATCTGCTGATCGAGAGGAAGATCGAGGTTATGTCCGCTTTCGTTATGCATTTCTTTTCCGAGAATCACTTCTGTGTGATATGTTTTGGGGGTTTGAAGTATGCATTTTACAAAGGTTATGATAGCAGTCAAGCTAGCAGAGCAATTTGTTGATAGTATTAAACTGCCTGTATTTTTTTTATCTCGGAACTCTGCTGATCGTAACCTTACATCTGCTGATGGAGAGGCAGAGCTTATGTCCGCTTTCGTTACGCATTTCTTTTCCAAATATCACTTCTGTGCGGTACTTTTTTGGGGTTTGAACGTCCCAAATTAGTTGTCCCAAATTTTTTTAAATATGAATGTATCTAGACATGTTTTAGTGTCTTGATGCATCCATATTTTAACAAACTTGAGACAACTAATTTAGGACGGAGGATAGTACATTACTACCTCCACCCCAAACCTGAAGGCTTATTTATAAAAGTCAAACCAAGTAAAGTTTGACCAAACTTTCAGAACAATCTATCAAGAAATATAATATTTTGTAGATACCGTACGAAAATATATTCGTTATCTATTTAATGATATTAAATTTGTATTTTGCATGTTAATGATTTTTGATAAAAACTTCGGGATGGTGGTAGTACGTATTACAAAGGTTATGATAGCAGTCAAGCTAGGAGAGCAATTTATTGATAGTATTAAACTGCCTGTATTTTTTTCTATTTGCAACTCTGTGTGCGCCATGTGGAATTGCATGCTCTAGCCAGTTCATCCAATGAGGTTTTATCACTTAACACCAGAAGTTCAGGATTTTTTTTATCACAGAACCACAACCCTAGAAATTTGTATCACAAAACACTAACATTTGGGGTAATTGTTTCGCAGAATACACGATCTCTGTTTGATAGCCCATTAGTGACCTCCGGCCACCGTCAGTTTAAGAGTGACCGCAGGAGAAAGACAATTAGACTTTATTTTGTGGTATTTGCTGTTAAACGCAAATACAAAGCTGTTTGTCAACACTAGTTGTTAAATCTTAAGTCCAGACAGTTCAAAATAAAATCTTATGTCCAGGGTAGTTGTATTGGTAAACATTATCAAAACCTTATGCTGGTACAGAATATATTACCCAAATCTCATGTTCTTGTGTGGTTATAATTTCTTGTGGATATTTGTCATATGGTAATTCATTTGTGTGTAGCATATGTAACAAGTGTGACTCATATTCTCATTTCCACAGAGTGTCTACAAAATTTCACACCAAAATTCATTTGTTTGTAGCAAACATGCTCACGTACTGTAAATTGGTGTCACGCTGTAGGGTCATGCTCTTGTCAAGCCGACTAATGACAAATAATGTGTTATGTGAAATAATTTCCCCAAATGTTGGTGTTTTGTGATTAAAAATCCCCAACTTGTGGTGCTAAGTGATAAAACCACTCATTCAATAGACCGAGCCTTAGGCATGTATCATTAGATATTTTTTTAGGAAGGCTGCAAATATTTATTTTGAATACTGCGTTGCTACTTGCTAGGATTTGAACTCAGGACCTTGTAGGTCTGATACCATTTCGAATTGCATGCTCTAGCAAGTTCATCCAATAGATCGATCTGTTGGAATTTGGAAGACCCTAGGCAATTATATTAAGCACACGCCATTCCATATGGTTAACCATTGGCATGAAAATGACACTTATATGTGTTTGAGTCTATATGTGGATTGCTTAGCCCTTTCCATCAGTTCGGACTTTTGGTTGCGTTGGCTACTGCATGAAGCTTGACATCATACTTATCCTAAAAATTGTTGCTGCTGCCCTTTGTTGCCCAACATAAATTATTTTTGAGCCATAATTTGTTTGCCCTTTCCATCAGTCCGGACTTCCGGTTGCGTTGGCTAGTGCATGAAGCTTGACAATATGAACATCAATTATTTTTGAGCCATAGTTTGTTTGTCATTACACCTTTTGAGCAGTCTCACTGCTACTATTAATTTGTTCTTATATGCACAGTTCCATGATAAATCTCATCTGCATTTCTCGCCAATGCATGTTAGGTCTTCCACTCGAGAATGAGTACGAAGAGCAACGGAGGCAAACTATTCTGCATAATAGCCGAGTTGCAGCCTCGTTGGGCCTAACACTACATCCTTCTACAAGGTCTAGTGCAAAAACGCCACCCACCTCCCTCACAAAGGATACGGAACATTCCTCTGATTCAGAATTTGATCCTGCTGATTGTGATGGCGAGCTGACTCAGGAAGATGCCCTGGTCGACTATCGTCTGCAACACAACAAGGTGAGTTTTCTCTGTCCTGTCATCGAATTATTTGTCCCAACTTCCATTTGTTGTATCCCAGTCCTACCAAATATGTTACCCATGCCATGTTCAATCTCATTACTACAATTTTTCCTGCTTAGTTAACGCCTCATATATGTTTTGGCATATGTTGCCTGACTGTTTTTCCATTCCATCTGCATATCATCATCATATAATATTGTACATTGAAATATCATTTATGTGTGACAGGCATCTGCAGATTCGGGAAAGAACTTTTCAAGAACGAATAGGAGGAAGAACACTCAACAGGAACCTCAGGCTGATACCGGAGGATGGGTGACAGTGCGTAATAAAAAAAGAGTTAAGCCTGATGCTCGTGCTGCTCCTCCTATTACAAGGTCTAACAAGAGACTGACACGAGGTGGCGAACAGGCCAAGAATGATAACAGTAAAAGGTCTCGTAAAAACCACAAACCATCGAATCAGACAGAAGTAGCCCCAGCATGTACCAGCCCACACATTCCACAACCACCAGTTGCCAATACTGATTCTCAGCAACAATTGCCAACAGAACCAGTTTCCACAGCAAATTCTAGCCAAGAATTGGCACCATCAGGAGTGGTGGTAGGTAATAATGGCCAAGGACACATGATGCTAGTCCCAGATGATACAGCCTCAAATGTCCAAACAGTGCTGCCACAACACCAGCAAACTGGTGATGATCTCCCTCCGACCCTTAGTCCTGCGAAAGACAACTCCTCTCCCGATGATGAGACCCACGCCAAAAAAGGTAATACTTTTTTCAAGACTTGTAGTTTAATGCTCCCTTATGTATCTATATACCATGATAGCTTGATGTAATGCTTAACTTGGTAGGTTCGCCACGATCAATAAAAACGAGGGGGCCAACGGTAGGAAAAAAACTTGCAGCTAAGATTTCCGGAATGGGTTCAAGATTTCGCATCACATCTATTGTAGGTGGCAGAAGGCCACTTCATCCGCATGAATCTTCATATCTTGTATCACAGGTTGGCCATTTTATCAGGAATGAACTTCCTACCTTCCCATTGTGGAAGCAGCACGTTGACACCCCTTCAC
The DNA here is from genome assembly GCA_030979885.1 of Lolium multiflorum. Classification (NCBI taxonomy): domain Eukaryota; kingdom Viridiplantae; phylum Streptophyta; class Magnoliopsida; order Poales; family Poaceae; genus Lolium; species Lolium multiflorum. Next base: position 180,514,775 of record CM061749.1, on the reverse strand, counting down.
AGTTCGAGAGTTTAGTGCATAATTTACACGTAAGTCATGCTTCTCCTGGTAATGATAAATTATTCCACATTGATCTGTCCCATTTCTTGTAGCTTACTGTTGTTTCTATGCTATATAACTCACCAATCATTCCACCGTTGTGAGCAGTTAAGGTTTGAATTCGATGAGGATAATGAGGATGTAAAGTTTGTCATCGCTTCCATATTCAAAGAATTGTTGCGCCAGCACCGCTATAAGCTTAAGGCGACATACTTCACTGGCCAGATTACTGCCAATGTTCGAACAAAGTCTCCTGCACCCTGTATGACTGACGAGCAGTGGGGAGATCTTGTCAAGCATTGGTCTGATCCAAAGAATGTGGTATGGCTTATGAGGACCGTGAAACCAGATTAAATTCCGAATACTTATTTTGCGCCAGTGTCTCACTAGTCTCCTTTTGCAGACGTTGTCTAAAAGGAACCAGGCTAACCGCTTGAAACAACGTTTACCAAGCCGTACAGGATCTCGTCACTTGGTTGGGCATCTCTGGCAAAAAGTAATGCCCCGCTGGTCTGTACTGCTACATATGTTACTCGTAAATTGTGTAGAACTCCGTGTGCATGTTATATTTCCATCCTCCATTTCAACCACGTTATTTGATCTCCATATGATTGTACAAAAATGCAGAAAGTAGATCATGCAAACAACATGCAACCAGACAAAGAGATGACTCTGGCAGAGCAGTTCGAGGCATGCCAGAAGAACAAACATAATGTGATAGGAGAACTTGCAGAAAGTGTTATTGTAAGTCTTCTTTATGATTTAAATTTTTTAACTACACACTTGCCAATTTGTAGGAGCAATATGTCAATATGATCTTGTAGGCGTTTTTGTGAAAATGCATTTGATGTGTAATCAGGCATACCAACTTGTAGGATTAGAAGTAGTTCATACACATTAAATCTACCGTCTGCATGTTTCTCTGTAATAACTTTTATTTTTACACGACTCAAAACTTTTCAGGCAAATATGAAATTGGAGATGGCAAAACCCGGGAAAGATGGTATGGAAAAAACTCTAGAAGAATGTATGGAGACATTTACCATGGTACTTAAAAATAAAGATATCACCAAAAACACTTTCCTGCGAAATGCTGGGTTTTTGCAGTCCAAGTCCAAGTCCAAGTCCAAGTCTTTCTCTGCACAAGTTCTGGAGGAACAAATCCAAATAGAACGAGCTGCAGCAGATGTGTTAAGAAACCAAGTTGACATGTTGAGATCGAGATCAGAAGCATGTGATGCCCTACTGCAGGAGGCCAATCAAGTTTGTTATAATCTCTCAAAAGACTAATAAAATGCCATAGATAATTGGAGATGAAAACACTGACATTGACATGTGAGTACCTTGGTATTGTGAAATGTTTACTGAGACTGAGGCACTGTTCCTATTTTGTTGGTGGATGCATTTATCTACGGCTGGGATCAACTTGGTAGTTGTTCCTGTGGATGTTTTAGAAATTGGTTGCCTAGCCTTTTCAATCCGTTCGAACTTAAATGGTATTAGAGCCAAGGTCTCGAGTTTGAATTGTTGACGGTGTGGTTCAATTCATCCTTAAATTGTTGGTGCCCCATTGGCCCTTGTAAAGCTTCATGTGCCTACCTCCGAATCCAGTGTTGAATTTCTCTTGTCACACACGAGGATGGCTGTTAATGTGTATATAAGTGGGTTGCATAGCCCCTTTTATATAAGGTTGCAAGTTTCCTTTTTGTGTTGTGCCTTTGGGATTCAGCCTGCACTTCTGACTTTTGGTTGCGTTGGCTACTGCATAAGTTTAATATAGTTCCATGTGGTTTTTGTTGAGTTCTATAATAAGTGGATTGCCTAGCCCTTTCCATCATTTCGGACCTGTGGTGTGCTATTCTGTTTTCCACGTATTAGACCTCCTCTTCTTAACAAGACTCCATGAGTAGGAGGCACTATGATTTTTTTTTGCGCATGAAATTACTCAATTAGATAGCTTAATCCCATTTGTTGACTCTCTGTTGATCAGCCACTTGAGGGTAAAACTGAGTATATTGCACTAGCCAGTATTTTTTTTATGAGGTAATGCACTAGCCAGTATTAGTACTCGAGGGGAAAACTGAGTGCAGATATTTTTCCAGTGTAAGGCTAACTGAGTACACGTAACGGTGCAGACGTGCAGTACCACGGACGCGTGTCGCGGTGCACAGCGGTTAGGCGGTGCGCGTGTTGAGACCAAACGTCTAGCTTTTTTGAGAAACTGCCGAGACCAACCGTCACGTTGCCAGAGCCCCCTCTCTCCCTCCCTCTGCACACAGTCTCATTCTCACTCACGCACGCAACCACGCCTCTCACGTCCCATCAACTTCTCCAAATCGAAGGAAAAAACACCAACCGCCCACGCGCGCTCCCTGCCGGCGATGGACAAGAAGAATGCGCCGGCGGCCGTCGCCTCCGTGAACTGGGCCTCTCTCTCGGCTGATGGACCACTTCACAAGATCGGCGAATGCTTACTGGCGAACGAGCAGTACGCTGACACCTACTCTGCTATGAGGCAAGTCTGTAGAAATTGGCGCTCAGGTTTACCTGAGCCCGACGTGCACCTGCACGAATGGATCATGCTAGACCACGGCCTTCCACGCGCTGCTGATTTCACCTTCCTCCACCTCCGCACATCCCGCTACGTCACCATCGATCTAACGGAAGTTCATGCAAGGTTCAAATTCCTCCATATCTATAGAGTTAATCTATTTTTATTTTCAATCGTAAACATCTTAGTGCTGAATGTTATCTTCATCAATATATTTTAGATACTACTTTGTCGGCTTTTGCCGTGGCGTCATCGTGCTTGCCCAGAAGAACCAGCCGCACAAGATACGGCTTCTGAACCCACTCACAAAGACATTGAATACTATGTTTGAGGCGCATATGCCAAACGTTATTCTGAAGTCAGTCGCTGTGATGAAGTCCCCGACTATGGTCTTCGTTTCCAAAGATTACCCGGCGGAAATTGCTTGGGTCGATGAGAGCACTCCAACTAAGGGTATAGATGAAGATTGGGGAGAAGGAAGATTTTCGATCGAGCACCATTGTCTGCGTTGCATTACCCCGTTCAATGGTGAATTGTATGCAATAGCTGTGAACAATTTTGAGTTCGGAAAATTAGTGTGCACCAACAATGTCCAGTTGGAGCAGCGTGCGAGCACTGTCAAAATGGATACACTATTTTCATTTCCAGAACTTGGAAATAACAAGTTCTACCTTGTGGAGTCGGATGGTGCTCTGCTGCTTGTGTTGTTGGACAACAAGCATTTGGAGGAAGGTCAACCATTGGTGTACCGTGTGGACACTGAGAGCCGCTCTCTCCATGCCGTCAATAACATTGGCAGTCGTGCCTTCTTCGTCCATTATATCCGGTGTATCTCCGTCGACACCAGAGTGCACCCGACACTTCGACCTGGCTGCATCTACTACACAGATTTTGGTTATATCAGAGAGTACTTTGATGATATAAAGGCCTGGGATGAGTGGCCAATACATGTGAATAGATTAGGAAACTACGGTATGAGAAATGAACAAAGGCCATACCGTTTGGAGGATGTATTGGCTGCACACTGCAGACGGAAGGAGTTCAATGAAAATTTCCTTCAATGGAGTGACGAAGAAATATATGCTGAATGAAGAACATATTCGTTCATCCTGGGGTATCCTAATCTTCATGTTGGCCATACATTGTGTCTTGTATTATTTTCAGATTAGTTTGTCGTGAACATTAACATTGTTATTGGCTGCTTTTGGCTCTTGTATGCAGTTTATGTAGTATTATATTAGTTTTCTGGATTTATTATGCTGCTGTGAATTTATCCTATACTAGCTTCTAGATTTGACTGATTTTGTTTGTAATGATGATGGCTTGATGTGGCTGCTGGCCTTAACTGCCGAAGCAGAGCAATTAGTACTTAACCAGGTGTACCGTCTTTATATTAGTATTATATTATATTACTTGACCATAGCCATATTCAAAATCAAATCTCAGTCGGGCGGCAAAATCTCCCGCCAATCTAGAAATATTTCAGGCGTGTTTTTGAATGGGATAAGAAGATAGAACACGATGATAGTAACCGATATTCAAGGTGATGATGATTTGATTTTGCACTCGGCCTTGAACAGAGGTACTAGTACGGTCTCACAATTTTTTATCATTATACTTGGACCTTAGCCAAATTCAAAATCTCATAGCGGCAAAACTTCCCGCCCACAAAATACAAAAAATTCACACGCTTTCAAATTCCCATTCTACCCTTGTGGAGATGACAGAAAGTCGGTTGGTGGGGGGGTCTGCCCGTCATTTTTTGGATCACCACCTCCCTAGCCCGGAAACCCTCCCAAAAAAATTCATTTCCCTCAGACCACCCACCGGAACTTCCCAAGTCCCTCTCTCTACCACCTCCACGACCACCGCACCGGAACATCCCCGCCGGACTTCCCTGGCCTACCCGAGCCCTCGCGATCCTCGTCATCCGGCTGCCTGCCGGAGCCGCTTCATCGACGCCGTCATCAACCGGACCGGATCATCCCCGCCGAACCTCGAAACCATATGCTCATCCAGCAGCCTACCGCAGTCGCTTCAGCTGCGGCATCGTCCACCGCATCGGATCTTGCTCACCGACACCGATGTGCATGAACCGAATCTGCTTCACCGGCGCCGTCCATGATCTAAACTCTTCTACTGTCGCTTTTCTATTGCTTGCCTGCAAGTTCTTGTTTAATCTTGGGGGAACCTGTTTGTGCTAACGACGCGCCGTTACGTCTTTGCAGATTAGATGAGTAACCATGAAGTTTAATGGCCGTCTCTCCAACCCCAAGGAGCACATGTAGTGTACTTCATCACCGGATCTATCAACCCCAGGAAGATCTGCTGTGATTCCCACAGAGTGCTTCTCCTAATGTAAGTCCCTTGTTTTAGCGCCATGTTCTGGGTTCAGATGCTTGTTTGTCTGAAGCTCTTTTAGTTCATTCCTAGTTATGACCGTAACACCTTGCCATTTTCTAGTTCATTGCTAACTTTAAGCGATTGAACATTTTGGTTTGCATTCCCTGCTCTGTAGATGTAGCCATCATAACTTCTATCTTGCTCATTCGTTGTTCATGCCAATCTTGTTCTCCCTGAACATGTTGGTTTGCATTCCCTGTACTACGGTGATGCCATTGTTATTTCTATCTACTTCGTCGTAAGCTAACTGCCTGCTATTAGTTCCTGCATGCTATCGCTCTGCCATCCTGCAGTACAAATTAACTGCCTGCTATTAGTTCCTGCATGCTATCGCTCTGCCATCCTGCAGTACAAATTTATTTGAACTCGTCACAGCAGCAACTTCCATCATAATTTTGTCTGCCATCTGATTCTTCAAAAGCTGCAATATTAACTTGTTTCTCTTAATTGGCATGGCGCTCACATATAGAATTGTGAACATATTGGTGTGCATTCCCTTTTCTACAAGTTCAGATCCCACTATATTCCGTTTCTGGTCCATCCTAAGCCGTAGCATTAACTATCCTCTATGTGTTGCTCATTACAACTTTATATCCCGAAACAAATTGATTTTTTTCCCTTATCTACAAGTTTATCAGTGATGCCATTATAACTCCTATCTGTATTATTCCTAGCTATTATAGTAACATCCTGCTATTATTTAGTTCATGGCCAATTTTAAGTAATTGCACATGTTGGTTCGCATTCCCTGCTCTATAGCTTTTGGCATCGTAACTTCTATATTTGGTTTACATTCCCTGCTCTGTAGATCTAGCCATCATAACTTTATCTTGCTCAGATGTTGTTTCAAAAATTATGGCCTGCTACTATGTTGTTTGTGCCAATTTTTTACTCCATGAACATGTTGGCTTGCATTCCCTGTACTACAGGTGATGCCATTGTTTTGTATCTAGTTCATTGTAAGCTAACAAAGTAAGGACTTAGTTTGGCATGCTATCACTCTGCTATCTAAGCCTGTAGTACAAATAAACTTGTCATATTACTAGATAATAATTTTGTGTGCCATCTTGTTCTTCAAAAGCTGCATTATCGACTTGTTTCTCTGACTTGGCATGACGCTCACATATGGAATGCTGAACATATTGGTTTGCATTCCCTCTTATACAAGTTCACAGGTGATCCCACTATATTCTGTATCTTGCTCAGTCGTCGTTACAAAATTTATAGCCTGCTACTATGTTGTTCATGCCAATTTTGTACTCCCTGAACATGTTGGTTTGCATGGGACTCGACAGTAGTAAGTCTGCTGTTTCATTCTAACATGCTCTGTTATATTGGCTGTTGGTATGCGGCATGCACTCTTTGTTTGCTTATTGTGCGCATTACAATGATCTTGTTATAACGACGAAATGATGAGTTCCAAATTCTTTGGCAAACAATATTGTAGTGTCTTTGCCTTTCCATTGTTGCTGTCTTAACTTGTAATGTCTTTGTTTCAGATATAGGTCTCAAAATCGTCCGCTAAGGGGTATTTTTCGTCGCCTATGGGCCTAACCCGACGATATGGGTTCCGTTGTGGAAACTGCGTCAGGCAAAGTCCAACGACGATTTTTTCGGTCCGTCGCGCTTGGGCGCCCTTCCGCCACGGAAAATCGGACCGTTGCGGAAGTGTTTTCGGGAGCCCGTTGACTGCTGACGTCATGCAAACTGACACGTGGCAGACGCCGTTAACTGCCAGTTAACGGCGTTAACCGGCTGAAACCCCGTGGTAGATGGTAGGCCCACACGAGGCCTGCCACGTCTTAAGCGGGCCGGGCCAGATGACATAGTTTGACCGGTCAACTATATAGCTGGGCTGGTCCATTAGTTACGTGGGCCGGGCCTAACCTCTAAGGTTGACTGGTCAAAACTTAAATGGGCCGGCCCATTTAACATGTGGGGTCCACCTTACAGCAACTGGGCCGGCCCAAGAAGCAAGTGGACCGGGCCAAAAACACAGGTGGGTCCCACTTTCCTGTTAAAGGGCCGGCCCATTTAGTGTGTGGGGTCCACCGTAGAGCAAGTGGGCCGGGCCAAAAACACAGGTGGGTCCCACTTTCCAGGTAAAGGGTCGGCCCATTTCGTTTGTGGGGTCCACCATACAGCAAGTGGGCCGGCCCAACAAAATAGTGGGCGGGCCAAAACACAGGTGGGTCCCACTTTCCTGTTAAAGGGCCCATTTCGTATGTGGGGTCCACCATATAGCAAGTGGGTGGCCCCAAGATAGTGGGCGGGCCAAAAACACGGGTGGGTCCCACTTTCTGGCCGCCCAATTAGTATGTGGGGTCCACCATATAGCAGTGTGCCCAACAAGACAAAGGCGGGCCAAAACGAGGTGGGTCCCACTTTCCACTTAAAGGCCGGCCCATTTAGTATGGGACCACCATATAGCAAGTGGGGCGGCCCAACACGATAGTGGGCCGGGCCAAAAACACATGTGGGTCCCACTTTCTTTAAGGGCCGGCCCAACTAGTATGTGGGGTCCACCATATAGCAAGTGGGCCGGCCCAACAAGATAGTGGGCCGGGCCAAAAACACAGGTGGGTCCCACTTTCCTCTTGAAGCGCCGGCCCATTTATTTTGTGGGGTCCACCAAAAAGCAAATGGGCTGGCCCAACTAATTAGTGGGCCGGCCCAGTAGTTGGTGGGGTCCACCTTAAAGCAAGTGGGCCAGCCCAATTAGTGTGGGGTCCACCGTAAATCAAATGGGCTGGCCCAAGAAGTAAGTGGGCCAGCCCGTTTAGTTGCTGTTTATATGCCGGCATAATATGCGCTTTAGGATTTTGCGGGCAGGCACATATGTGATTTCGCTTAATAGGGCCGTTTAAGGGATGGGAATTCGTGATTTAGATACTGAGAATATTTACGCAGCATTGATTTCTGTCGGATAGCCTCACTTACCACAAGCACCAAAGAAAAAATGCGCGAAAGAACTATAAAAACTAACTAAATATTACATCAGCTGCAAGGCATTGAAAAAAATATTACAGAACCCAAAGAAATTGAATGGTAATTAAACCTAGCAATACAATGAAGCGATCCGGCAATCTTTTAAGTTGTCCATGCAGCACCTATATCTGAAACAAAGACATTACAAGTTAAGACAACAACAATGGAAAGGCAAAGACACTACAATATTGTTTGGCAAAGAATTTGGAACTCATCATTTCGTCATTATAACAAGATCATTGTAATGCGCACAATAAGCAAACAAAGAGTGCATGCCGCATACCAACAGCCAATATAACAGAGCATGTTAGAATGAAACAACAGACTTACTACTGTCGAGTCCCATGCAAACCAACATGTTCAGGGAGTACAAAATTGGCATGAACAACATAGTAGCAGGCTATAAATTTTGTAACAACGACTGAGCAAGATGAAGTTATGATGGCTACATCTACAGAGCAGGGAATGTAAACCAAAAATAGAAGTTACGATGGCAAAAGCTAAAGAGGAGGGAATGTGAACCAACATGTGCCAAGTGCAATTACTTCATTTTGGCCGTGAACTAAATAATACTCCTGAACTTATAGTGAAGGGGATGCAAATCAAGATGTTTCGGGATATAAACTTGTAATGAGCAACACATGGAGGATAGTTAATGCTGGAGCTTAGGATGGACCAGATACAGAATATAGTGGGATCACCTGTGAACTTGTATAAGAGGGAATGCAAACCAATATGTTCAGCTTTCCATATGTGAGCGTCATGCCAAGTCAGAGAAACAAGTCAATAATGCAGCTTTTGAAGAACAAGATGGCACGCAAAATTATTATCTAGTAGTATGACAAGTTTATTTGTACTACAGGCTAGATAGCAGAGTGATAGCATGCCAAACTAAGTCCTTACTTTGTTAGCTTACAATGAACTAGATACAAAACAATGGCATCACCTGTAGTACAGGGAATGCAAGCCAACATGTTCATGGAGTAAAAAATTGGCACAAACAACATAGTAGCAGGCCATAATTTTTGTAACAACGACTGAGCAAGATAAAGTTATGATGGCTAGATCTACAGAGCAGGGAATGTAAACCAAATATAGAAGTTACGATGCCAAAAGCTATAGAGCAGGGAATGCGAACCAACATGTGCAATTACTTAAAATTGGCCATGAACTAAATAATAGCAGGATGTTACTATAATACCTACAGTATAATTTTTGTAACAACGACTGAGCAAGATAGAAGTTATGATGGCTACATCTACAGAGCAGGGAATGCAAACCAAAATGTTCAATCGCTTAAAGTTAGCAATGAAGTAGAAAATAGCAACGTGTTACGGTCATAGCTAGGAATGAACTAAAAGAGCTTCAGACAAACAAGCATCTGAACCCAGAACATGGCGCTAAAACAAGGGACTTACATTAGGAGAAGCACTCTGTGGGAGTCACAGCAGATCTTCCTGGGGTTGATAGATCCGGTGATGAAGTACGCTACATGTGCTACTTGGGGTTGGAGAGACGGCCATTACACTTCATGGTTACTCATCTCATCTGCAATCGTTAGCACAAACAGGTTCCCCCAAGATTAAACAAGAACTTGCAGGCAAGCAATAGAAAAGCGACAGTAGAAGAGTTTAGATCATGCACGGCGCCGGTGAAGCAGATCCGGTTCATGCACAGCGGTGTCGGTGAGCAAGATACGATGCGGTGGACGACGGATCCGGCGAAGCGGCTCCGGTGGGGTGGACGATACCGCAGCTGAAGCGACTGCGGTAGACTGCTGGATGAGCATATGGTTTCGAGGTTCGGCGGGGATGATCCGGTCCGGTTGATGACGGCGTCGATGAAGCGGCTCCGGCAGGCAGCCGGATGACGAGGATCGCGAGGGCTCGGGTAGGCCAGGGAAGTCCGGCGGGGATGTTCCGGTGCGGTGGTCGTGGAGGTGGGAGAGAGGGACTTGGGAAGTTCCGGTGGGTGGTCTGAGGGAAATGAATTTTTTTTGGGAGGGTTTCCGGGCTAGGGAGGTGGTGATCCAAAAAATGACGGGCAGACCCCCCCACCAACCGACTTTGCTGTCATCTCCACAGGGGTAGAATGGGAATTTGGAAGCGTACGAAATTTTTGTATTTTGTAGGCGGGAAGTTTTGCCGCTATGAGATTTTGAATTTCGCTAAGGTCCAAGTATAATGATAAAAAATTGTGAGACCGTACTAGTACCTCTGTTCAAGGCCGAGTGCAAAATCAAATCATCATCATCTTGAATATTGGTCACTACCATGGTCATGATCTATCTCTGAAATTAGCGTATCCGCTATATCAAAGTATAATGATAAAAAAAATTGTGAGACCGTACTAGTACTTCTATTCTAGGCCGAGTGCAACATCAAATCATCATCACGTTAAAAATTTGTTACCATGATCATGATCTATCTCTGAAATTGGCGCATCCGCTATATCTTTCAAAGTATAATTATACGAGTAATAAAAATTGTGAGACCATACTAGTACTTCTGTTCAAGTTCGAGTGCAACATTAAATCATCATCACGTTGAAAATTTGTTACCATGATCATGATCTACCTCTGAAAATGGGCGCATCCGCTAAAACTTGCAAAGTATAATGATACAAAATTGTGAGACCGTACTAGTACTTATGTTCAAGGTCGAGTGCAACATCAAATCATCATTACATTGAAAAGTGTGTTACCATGATCACGATCTATCTCTGAATTTGGCGCATCCGCTAAATCTCGCAAAGTATAATGATAAAAAAATTGTGAGATTGTACTAGTACTTCTATTCAAGTTCGAGTGCAACATCAAATCATCATCACGTTGAAAATTTGTTACCATGATCATGATCTATCTCTGAATTTGGCGCATCTGCTAAATCTTGCAAAGTATAATGATAAAGAAATTGTAAGACAGTAGTAGTACTTCTGTTCAAGGTCGAGTGCAACATCAAATCATCATCACGTTGAAAATTTGTTACCATGATCCTCTGAAAATAGGCGCATCCGCTAAAACTTGCAAAGTATAATGATACAAAATTGTGAGACCGTACTAGTACTTATGTTCAAGGTCTAGTGCAACATCAAATCATCATTACATTGAAAATTGTGTTACCATGATCATGATCTATCTCTGAATTTGGCGCATCCGCTAAATCTCGCAAAGTATAATGATAAAAAAATTGTGAGACTGTACTAGTACTTATGTTCAAGGCCGAGTGCAGGATCAAATCATCATCATGTTGAAATTTGTTACAACGATCATGACATATCTCTAAAATTGGCGCATCCGCTAAATCTTGCACGTGGCGCATCTCGGTGCGGAGCAACAAGCCGGTGCTATCAAGGTTGAGGCGTCGGTAGCGTCATCGGGCTCTCCTCTTTTGATAGATCTTCTACATGGCGTGGCGCACCGCCCACCGAGAAGCAGTCATATGTGAGATCGACGTGGAGACGTCGCCGGCATCCTCGAGGCGCGACCGCCCTTCTACGAGCCAGAGTCGACTCAAGGTATGAATCCATGCGCTGTCGCGTCCCTTCTGCATATGAAGTGGAATGCCTTAGATTTATTGTTCTTCTCTTACGATTATTTGCCGGACATGTGTGCTCTTTCTCTGAATATATTGCTTGAAAAGCTAACCAAGTTACTTAAATTCACTTCGTTCTTAATCTTGCGTGCCAATTTTGTTATTTTTGCTGACAGTGGTGCGCGCAAGGAAATTTATTTCTGGGTGTGCTGAGCTGTTAGGCCTAAGTCGAAATCCTCAGCTAAACAAGGCCTCAGCTTAACACATAAAAAGGTGTTCAATCTCGCCCACAATGTCCTCTTCTTTCCTCTTCCTTTATTGGAACTTGTTTTGCAGACAAGGAAAGTGGCACGTGTAATGTGAGTAAAACCCTCTTAGCCAAAATCAGCTACGAGCAAGATTTTATGTATTGTAGATTCCCCAATTGACTCTCATCCCCAATGTAGTCTTTTTTATGTCAGTATAGACTTCTTTACTGGATGTATACTATCGTACATGGCATGCATTTGCCTAATGAGGAGCATTGTATTGCCATTCTAGCCAACCTGATCGATCTGTCAAGCTTCATGCACGAGATGCCATGTTTAATTTACTCCCTCGCTCCGATCCATATTTATTGGTGTAAAATGAATGTGAATCGGAGGGAGTACTCTTCTTAGATAGTACTATACCAGTTCAAAAAAAAGTACTGTACTACTACATCACAAATGCATCAAAAGAGTACTACATCACAAGACCACCACGGTTGTACTAGTAGAGTTTAATGCTTAACTTCCAAAGGGAATAAGATTACACATATGAACTTTAAACAGGCGCTGTCCGATGTCTGCTTGTTTGGGAGCACAACATAAATAATACTACCCCCGTCCATACATAAGTGACTAAACTTTGTCTGAAGATGTTTCATCTATATATGTTTTTAGTGTGTAGATACATCCGTATCTTGAAGGAAAAAGGTGAGCCGCTAACTTTTTGAATAGAGTGAGTAATACAATTCGGATAAACAATGGTGTAGTAAAACAAATACTCCTGCCCATCATAAAACAAAACACAGACTGACTCAAATATATGTACAGATCACAAAAAAGGTTTCATCAGAACCCGAACATATACATGCAGAAATGACCGTTTGATCACATAAAACAAAGGTTTCGTGGCATATTTATGCCCCCAAAACAAGCAGACGTAGGACAGCGCCAACGTACTAGCAGCTAGCACTATGGAGCTGCAGTACAAACAAATGGTGCAGCGACATTTCCACCAGAACGAAAACTAAAAGACATCAGACCAAACAAAAGCTGGGCTATCACTTCTTGCCCAAACAAGCCTTGCTCCTTCATATGCGACTTCCTTTTCTCTTATGGATGTTGAACTTTGAATTAGATGGGTTCCTGACAGCGCGTTCTTTTTCGTGTCCTTGATGTTGCACTCTGGATCAGGTCGGTTACTGTCAGGAAATGAACAAATTGATCAGCAAAAGTCATATGTAAATGAATGCAAAGGTTACATATGAATGACTAACCCGGTCTAACTGAGTAGGGATGTAAAGTGCACCAACGTCTAGCAGAATTGTACTTTCTCCACTGCCAGTTGCTCATATCTAATTGGAATACTCCCTCCTTTGCCCGTACAACCAGCTCATTTTTGTCCTCAAATACGCAGAGTAACCTTACTGGATGTTTCCAATTGTATGGAAATGATGTGTCAAGGCCAAAAAAAGTATCCAATTCAAAATTTATATGACATGTCCATGACTCGTGATCGCCTGTTGATGATCTTGTACTGGTCCATGTTTGTAGGGTGAAGTCTCTTATAACAGCAAGGGCAACATCTCCATTATGTCCCTTGAAGATGTGAATGTTAAGCATGAATATATCATGCGTCTCATGAGGGCACTGAATATATTTCAGAGTCTTCTTTGCATGGTCAAGCTCAATGATATATCTAGACTTCGTTGGCCAGTACAAAATACCCCCTATGAGAGTTGCCGGTCTACGGTCAATCTCTGACAGCATCGGAGTTGATCGAGCTAGAAACTCCCATTCTTTTGAATCTGGTGAGTAGATATGAGCCTGTGCATCGTAACGTTTAGTTGTTATCCAAACAACCGAGAACTTGCCACAATGTGTAAACGGTTCAGAGTTGTTTCTCGAACAGAGAATTGAGCCGCTGCTTTCAATTGTGTGATTGCGCCACAATGGTGGTTCTGGTATCGCTGTGAGAACTTGCCTAATTGGATCCCAGACTGATATATACCCTCTGGATACATTAGAATGGAGTAGCACCATACCATCGCGGCATCCCAGGACATAGATTTTGGGACCGTTCACTTGAGACGGGATTGCCAGCATCTTCAAGATGGCCGGGTGAAGATCATGCTCTGTGATGAATCGATTGTCCTCGGAGTTGTTGGTGAAAAACCCTAGCAACGGGTTTCCTCCGTTGTGTGACACAGTTAGCTTTCTGAAATAATTGCTTCCCATACATTGCCTCCATGCTTTCTTGGTGCCTGATGCAGCTAGTAAGCAGGTTGGATGGGGAGGAAGCCTGACAAGAATCTGAGAGACTACATCTCCAGGCAGATCGTTGATTGTTGTGGGTGTCCTTCGACTGAAGCTGGTAGGATTATGCAAATCGCACGATGCATCGTCAAAATTATGTAAACAGCACACTGCATCATCTATTTTTTAAAACAAAATGCAACATCTAATTTGACTAAGCAGCAAAATGCATCATCTAATTCATCATCAAAGTTTCCTAAACTGCACGGTGCATCAGCAAAATCAAAATAGTGTAAACAGCACAATGCATCAGCAAAATCAAAATAATGTAAACAGGACAATGCATCAGCAAAATCAAAATAATGTGAACAGCACAATGCATCAGCAAAATCAAAATATTGTAAACAGGACAATGCAATTGTAATCCTGTTGCATAATCAATGAAGCCCTTAATTTGCAAAAAAAAAAAAACACCACAAAAATAGGACGCACCAACGGAAGGCAATCTCGCATATACAGTAATAATTGCTAACGTGTCAACACGATTGGAGGAAAAAGAGACCTCTACAGGACCCAAAACGCTGTGGTAACATCAGATGGGGTTAGCTTTGATATAGGTAATAAAATGTAAACAGCACAATACATCATCTAAGTTGACAGCAAAATTCTTCATCGAAATTTCCCACACTGTTCAAGGAATCAGAAAAATTACCTAAAAGGCTAAAAGAGCAAAATGCATCATCAGAGTAAAATATATGTAAACAGTACAATGCATCATCCAACTTTTGGCTAAACAGCAGAGAGCATTAGCTAGGTTGACAGAAAAACAAAAACAAAAAAAAAACCATGAAAAATTCCTGAAGAGGTGAGTGCATCAGAAAAATTACTACCTAAAAAGCATAATGAATCACCCAAATTACAAAAGAAGCAGAATGCATCATCAAAAATACAAAAACATCTCAATGCATCATCACGTCTGGTTTGGGCAAAAAACCCAATCCACCAGATCTAACCTCATTGCAGTTGGGGAAGGTAGAACTTACAAAGGGGTTGACGAGTCACGATCATATGCAACAAGCGCCGCCTTAGATGAAGTCACCATCCAAGCTCTCGACGCGTTCAAAGCAGCCAGCTTCGAAGCCTCCGACGGTTCTCCCGGCTGCGCCGCCAAAACTCTCGAAGCACGCGCCAAGACTTTCCAACAAAATGCAGCTTCGATACGAGCATTTGCCAGCGCCACAGCGCCCGGGCCCGTCCTAGCCACCGCCTTCGCCTTTGCCTCCGCATCCGCTTTACATGTCTCCGCCGATGCATGCAGAGCATCCGTCTCCGCTTTCCATGTATCCGCCGACGCAGTGTAGGCATCGAGCGACGCCGTTTTCATTTCCTAGAAAACCCAGTAAGTTACTCACATTGCAATCCCCAAATTAAGGTTATATCGAACACAATGACCGATGAACCTCTGTACTCGCCGGAGGTTGGAGATGTACATACCTGCGAAGATCGGTCCGGTGGTGCTTGACGGTGGTGCGTCGGGGACGGGGGAGAACTCGGCGGGGAGAATGGTGGCGCGGCCCAAGACGGCGGCGCGGAGAGGGGCGACGGTGCGGTCATCGAACCTCGGCAGACAGTATTTTGTATATATATATGAGAAGAAGAATAAAGTCTGGTCGAATGAGGCAGCGCGACCGGCAGAGTACAACCGAAGGCTACTAGTGCTACCTTGGAGTATTGTAGTAATATAACATAATAAAAATAATGGCCTTGTTTAAACCACTCTTGTCAGTGTGGCATCGCTTCCAAATTTAATGCATTCTGTGGAAATCGGAATAATGCTGTAAAAACTCTCATACTAGTGTGGTATATATAGCATGCACCGACACTTTTCAACAAAATGTCGTCTCCATTTCATAGGAGACTGCTTGCACACTGGGATACGATGCTGACATGACGAAGGGCGCAGAAGTATTTTGGAGTATTTCATTCGAGCAGATCGGGGCGACGGTGCGTCTTTGGAGGGAATACCGTGTGGTGTGTCTTTGGAGGGAATACCGTACGTACTTAGGAGTATTTCATTCGAGCAGACTGCTTGCACACTGGGATACGATGCTGACATGACGAAGGGCGCAGAAGTTTGCGAAAATGGTTGTACTACCATCCGACCATTAGTATAATCGAGCAGCCTAGTATAATCATTGCGCGATAGCTTACACGAGAAGGAAAAGAGCCGAACAGCTGTGGATAATAAAAGCATTTGGCTCTTCGAGGATCCTTCTTCTACTGCCTTCTCAAAGGAGTACTACTATTGTAATCTTTTTTTTGTTTTTCTGGGACCTTCGGGTCCCTTCCCCGTTGAAAAGTGAAGTGTTTCGAATACATTCATATGCCTATGTTTCTATTTTTACAAGCAAATAAATAACAAAGGATGACTCAATGCACAAGTTGATCTCATTTTGAAATTTTTTAAAACTTCTTCTATTGTATTCAAATTTGATTAGAAGGAGTCGATCGATTGTACATGCCAATCGTATAGCTTGGTGGGTGGATTGGCATTTGAAGTTTGGTCATTGTGTTCTTGTTTGTTACCACCCTCGCAAGGCACGTCCAAGTATTTCCTGTCAGAATTTATGGCATGTATGTAGTTAAATAACCTACATTATTTCAATTATGAGTTTAATTACTAGGCAAAAGCTTAAAAATCCATATATAGTTCCAGATTAAGATGAACAAATCCTTGAACCTATATCTACAAAATTGATGGCACTAACACATCCTACCAAGCGGAAAGCATGTCTACCCTACTGCTTCCAAAAGGTGGAATTATGACAATAATGTGCAACTGTTAAAATTTGGTAGCCCTCCTTCACAATTAACACACATCTAGCCATTTTTGTACAGTAATAAAAAAGGGAAATCATTCTTTCATGCATGCATATAATTGTTAGAATCTCTTGTTTGTGAAGTTGCTTAAAATACGATCTCTTCCAAACTTGAGGTCATATGATAACTAAAAAGTTTTGTATGGCGGGATTTTGCATCAAAGGACATGCGCACAATACTCACTTGTGGGCAGAAAGCCAAACAAACTCATATTACTAGGTTTGTATTAATTTGTTCAAGAAATTTCACCATCACACATGATTTTGTGCTTGCGTTAATTTTACTTTAAAAACTTCTTCCAAATTCAAATTTTCTTCAAACATGCCAACGGTACATGTCTACCAATTAATAATTAAGGGTACACCACACGTACTGCCTCGTAGGGTACATAAAAAATTATACTATATTTTATGGCATGTACTAATTTCACATAATCTACAACTCAACGTCGAGTTTAATGATCAGCCCAGAACTAGAAAACAAATATACATATAGTTGCAAATTAACCTAGAAAAGCTCTAGTATCCTTTAAAACCCTAGAAAATGGACATGCATGCATGCATCCTACTCATAATAATTAATTAAGGTCTCGATCTCTATACTGCTCACGAAGTTTGGAATTCTGGCAAATATGCAACTTGTTTCATTAATTTACCATGGCGAGATAGATGCATGCACATCGATCACTTAAAAAATATAAAGTTTGTAAAGGATTTGGCATCCATATATGCTCACCGGATATATAGATAAGGCCAAGCAAACACATCGAATATTTGTGAAGAAATGTTTTTGCTAGAACCTTCAAATTTTTAGATTTACATCACACACAAAGAACACACCTTTAATTTCGCCAGGTTTGTGCACTAATAAAGTACTCCTACAGTACTAGAAATTGGATTGTTCTACTCCGGAGTGATATGCTCACCGGAGTATTTTTGGATCTTAGCTGGAGCGGCGTTTGGCGGTTGCACGAAGCCGTGCTGGATGTTAAGCCTGTCGAGGCACGCCTGGTGGAAAGCGTGCGCCACCTTAGCCTCATCGGCGCGCCGCTGCAATGCTGCGTCCCTGGGATTTGCAGCCGCCGCATTCTTAGCCTGCACGAAAGCTTGCAGAGCATCCCGGCATCTATAGAGTGCCGGGAACATCACGTTATATACGAGCTCCTTGGCGGTGTTGCTCCTGCAAAGGGCGTCGCCGTGATGCGCTTCGAAAGAACGGCCTGGCTCCACGGCCGGCACCGCCTGAAGTGCGGTCGGATTAGGCGGCTGGCCACGGGAGCTCCCTGCCTCCGCATCGTTCGCGCCGGCCGGGAAGGGGATCTCACCTGCTGGCAAAGAAAACCATGCGGCATGCGCGGGCGGAAAAGCCGGCCAGGGCCGAGCGGGCGTCGCATGCGGGGTTGCGTGGGAGATCCCTGCCTCTGCATCCATCGGCCCGCACGGGAAGCGGCTGGCGAGGGGCTCCACGGCCAGCGCCGCCGCCGCGGGCTGAACAACCGGCCAGTGCAGAGCGGGCGGGTTATGCCTTGGTGCGCGATGGACGAAGCGAAGGCGGCGCTGATGCTCCGCTTCCTCGTCGGTGGTAGGACTACGCGCGCGGCGACCAGAGCCAAGTCGGAAGGCCATAGATATGTCGATTGGTCACTTAAGCTGGAGAGAGGTTCTCTTACCATTTCGGAGAAGCGGAGTAAGAGGAAGTTGTTGCTTATACGGGTTCACTGCCACGTTGGGTTAAGAGGGGCAAAGTTGGTCAATGCCTAGGAAGTTGGAATCGTTTTGGCCCCAATTTTTTAATTACCTTGCGGTTCATCTCTCGGTCTCTCCCACCTCTTCACTATCCCTCCCCTTGCCTCCTTTCATGCTTCATCGTAGTGCATCTTGTTTTTCTAGCACCTTCACAAAAATCATACACATTTGGCCGATTCTGTCATTGTGTGCACTAATAAAGTAAAAAAATCCATTATATGTGAATAAACGTTTAATACACTGGCTCGCAAAGATGTTTCTCAAGGCGATATGCACAATGCCTGCCAAAAATGGGTCATGATAACTAAATTTCGTGTTAATTTTTGCATGACATGTACTCACTTGTGTATGAAGCCAAGCAAACTCATAATCTATACCAAAAAAATGTGAAAGAGTTCTTTTTAGTATCCTTCATACATGGGGTTCCTATTTTTACTTTCTATTTTTACTAGTTACAAGTACTCATGCATGAAAACTTTTGAAAATATGTGCATTTTGGGCTGTGTGGAGACATGGTACAATAATATATTCAAGTTGATATACAAAGTCTAGACATATTCAAACTAGACAAATAATGTATCTAACCCCCTAACCCTAAACTCTGTCTTATGAAGTCAAGCATGCATGAAGAGAATTGGTTTTGGGTTTCAAACATGGAAATTTCAAAATCATCCCAAAAGCTTCATTTTAGAGCGACTAAGAAGGATCCAGGCTTACCTTTCCATTTTCATGTTTTAAACTTGTTTAAATCTTGGTCAAATCCTAGATTTAACCAAGATTCAAATGGGCATAAAATAAAAAAATGAAAAAATGAAAAACCAAAGCGCACATAGTCTTCTTATATGTCATATAGTAAGCATTAAAGTTGGTAAACAAGGTCTAGACATATTCAAACTAGACAAATCATGTATATACCCCCTAACCCCTAAACTCTATCTTATGACGAAGTCAAGCATGAAGATTAAGTGGTTTTGGGTTTCAAACATGGAAATTTTGAAAACCTCCCAAAAACTTCATTTTAGGGTGACTAAGAAGGATACAGGCTTCCCTTTTCATTTTCATGTTCTATACTTGTTTAAATCTTGGTCAAACCTAGGATTTGACCAAGATTCAAATGTGCATCAAAATTCCAAAAAAATCAGAAAAATGAAAAACCAAAGCACATAGTTTTCTTATGTCATATAGTAAGCATTAAAGTTGATAAACAAGGGTCTAGACATATTCAAACAAGAAAAATCATGTATCTACCCCCTAACCCTAAACTTTGTCTTATGTAGTCAAGCATGAAGAGAAGTGGTTTTGGGTTTCAAATATGGAAATTTCAAAAACCTATCAAAAGCTTCATTTTAGAGTGACTAAGAAGGATCCATGCTTGCCTTTTCATTTTCATATTTGAAACTTGTTTAAATCATTGTCAAACCTAGGATTTGACCAAGATTTAAATGGGCATAAAATTAAAAAATCGGAAAAATGAAAAACAAAAGCACATAGTCTTCTTATGTCACATATATATATAGTAAGCATTCAAAAGTTGATAAACAAGGTCTAGCTAGACATATTCAA
The DNA here is from genome assembly GCA_030979885.1 of Lolium multiflorum. Classification (NCBI taxonomy): domain Eukaryota; kingdom Viridiplantae; phylum Streptophyta; class Magnoliopsida; order Poales; family Poaceae; genus Lolium; species Lolium multiflorum. The sequence continues at coordinate 180,494,572 of CM061749.1, read as the reverse complement.
ATAAGACAAATCATGTATCTACCCCTCTAACCCTAAACTCTGTCTTATGAAGTCAAGCATGAAGAGAAGTGGTTTTAGGTTTCAAACATGGAAATTTCAAAAACCTCCCAAAAACTTCATTTTAGAGTGACTAAGAAGGATACATGTTTCCCTTTTCATTTTCATGTTTTAAACTTGTTTAAATCTTGGTCAAACCTAGGATTTGACCAAGATACAAATAGGCACAAAAAATAAAAAACAAAAAGCACATAGTGTTCTTATGTCATATCGTAAGCATTCAAGTTGATAAACAAGGTCTAGATATATCCAAACCAGACAAATCATGTATATATGTACCCCGTGTCGATCTTATGAAGTCTAGCATGAAGAAAAGTCGTTTTGGCCGGGTTTCAAACATGGAAATTTCAAGAACATCCCAAAAGCTTCATTTTAGAGCGACTAAGAAGGATCGAGGCTTACCTTTCCATTTTCATGATTTAAACTTGTTTAAATCTTGGTCAAATCTTGCTCAAGCATGAAGATAAGTGGTTTTGGGTTTCAAACATGGAAATTTCAAAAACCTCCCAAAAACTTCATTTTAGGGTGACTAAGAAGGATACAGGCTTCCCTTTTCATTTTCATGTTCTATATATACTTGTTTAAATCTTGGTCAAACCTAGGATTTGACCAAGATTCAAATGTGCATCAAAATTCTAAAAAAAATCAGAAAAATGAAAAACCAAAGCACATAGTCTTCTTATGTCATATAGTAAGCATTAAAGTTGATAAACATGGTCTAGACATATTCAAACCATACAAATCATGTATCTACCCCTAACCCCTAAACTATGTCTTATGAAGTCAAGCATGAAGAGAAGTGGTTTTGGGTTTCAAACATGGAAATTTCAAAAACCTCCCAAAAACTTCATTTTAGGGTGACTAAGAAGGATACAGGCTTCCATTTTCATTTTCATGTATCTACCCCTAACCCCTAAACTATGTCTTATGAAGTCAAGCATGAAGAGTAGTTGGATTTTTTGAACCTTGATCTGTAGTACTGGGCAAAGCCCTAGTTTAACCTATTTAATTATAGATTCGTAGGTCGATTTTTCTACCTTTTTATTATTACTATGCAGCACATGTGTGTTTGCCCGTCGAGTGAAACTCGGAGGAAGAGGGATCACTCGGAAGGAGAGAAGAAGGGAGAGAATTATGGTGTCTCCCCTTTTTCGGGTGATGATGTTGACTTTTGTGCAGGGTTTGTCAGTGAGCAGGAGGTGCGAGCGAGCGAGCGAGTCGAGCGAGGCCGAGAATGAGAGAGATTTGTTTTTTTTTGAGAGGGACGACCGAAGGATCCAGAAGGACCCACAGACTTCCAATACGCATCCTGATGCGTCTTCTCTTGACAAAGAAAATGTCTGGGAGTTTGCGTACCTATTGCACGTGACTTGTGCTCACTGAAGTGTGGGACCTCACGCATGGGCACCACACGTAAGTGACAGACCTGTTGGTGTAAAAACTCGGTTGATTATTATAGTGCATTAGAACAAAGTTTCCTATGGATTCAAGGGTAGGAAATCCAAGTTAACTCATTTACATGACATTATTTTTTCCATGAAGCAAAGTTAACGCACCTATCAATTGGTACATTTTGGAGTGACTAAGAAGGATCCAGGCTTACTTATTCGTTTTCACGTGTAAAACTTGTCTAAATCTTGGTCAAACAAAATTGGCAGAAAATTCAAAAAAAAAACAGAAAAATGAAAAACCAAAGCGCACATAGTCTTCTTATATGTCATATAGTAAGCATTAAAGTTGATAAACAAGGTCTGGACATATTCAAACTAGCTAGACAAATCATGTATCTACCCCCTAACCCCTAAACTCTGTCTTATGACGAAGTCAAGCATGAAGATAAGTGGTTTTGGGTTTCAAACATGGAAATTTCAAAAACCTCCCAAAAACTTCATTTTAGGGTGACTAAGAAGGATACAGGCTTCCATTTTCATTTTCATGATCTATACTTGTTTAAATCTTGGTCAAACCTAGGATTTGACCAAGATTCAAATGTGCATCAAAATTCCAAAAAAATCAGAAAAATGAAAAACCAAAGCACATAGTTTTCTTATGTCACATACATATATATAGTAAGCATTCAAAAGTTGATAAACAAGGTCTAGCTAGACATATTCAAATAAGACAAATCATGTATCTACCCCTCCAAAACCATAAACTCTGTCTTATGAAGTCAAGCATGAAGAGAAGTGGTTTTTGGTTTCAAACATGGAAATTTCAAAAACCTCCCAAAATTAAAGCTTCGTTTTAGAGTGACTAGTTAAGAAGGATCCAGGCTTACCTTTTCATTTTCATGTTTTAAACTTGTTTAAATCTTGGTCAAACCTAGGATTTGACCAATATTCAAATGGGCATAAAATAAAAAAATAGATAAAATAAAAAACCAAAGCACATATTCTTCTTATGTCATATAGTAAGCATTCAAAAGTTCATAAACAAGGTCTAGACATATTCAAACCAGACAAATCATGTACCCCCTAACCCTAAACTTTGTCTTAATTATATATGAAGTCAAGCATGAAGCAGAGAGAAGTGTGGTTTTGGGTTTCAAACATGGAAATTTCAAAAACCTCCCAAAAAGCTTCATTTTAATTAGACTGGCTGGTTAATTAAGAAGGATCCATGATTAATTACCTTTTCATTGTCATGTTTTAAACTTGTTTAAATCTTGGTCGAACCTAGGATTTGACCAAGATTCAAATGGGCATAACAATTCAGAAAAAAATCGAAAGAATGAAAAACAAAAGCACATAGTCTTCTTATGTTATATAGTAAGCATTAAAGTTGATAAACATGGTCTAGACATATTCAAACCATACAAATCATGTATCTACCCCTAACCCCTAAACTATGTCTTATGAAGTCAAGCATGAAGAGAAGTGGTTTTGGGTTTCAAACATGAAAATTTCAAAAACCCCAAAAACTTCATTTTAGAGTGACTAAGAAGGATACATGCTTCCCTTTTCATTTTCATGTTTTAAACTTGTTTAAATCTTGGTCAAACCTAGGATTTGATAAACATGGTCTAGACATATTCAAACCAGACAAATCATGTATCTACCCCCTATCGACCCTAAACTTCGTCTTATGAAGTCAAGCATGAAGAGAAGTGGTTTTGGGTTTCAAATAACATGGAAATTTCAAAAACCTCCCAAAATTAAAGCTTCGTTTTAGAGTGACTAGTTAAGAAGGATCCAGGCTTACCTTTTCATTTTCATATTTTAAACTTGTTTAAATCTTGGTCAAACCTAGGATTTGACCAATATTCAAATGGGCATAAAATAAAAAAATAGATAAAATAAAAAACCAAAGCACATATTCTTCTTATGTCATATAGTAAGCATTCAAAAGTTCATAAACAAGGTCTAGACATATTCAAACCAGACAAATCATGTACCCCCTAACCCTAAACTTTGTCTTAATTATATATGAAGTCAAGCATGAAGCAGAGAAGTGTGGTTTTGGGTTTCAAACATGGAAATTTCAAAAACCTCCCAAAAAGCTTCATTTTAATTAGACCGGCTGGTTAATTAAGAAGGATCCATGATTAATTACCTTTTCATTGTCATGTTTTAAACTTGTTTAAATCTTGGTCGAACCTAGGATTTGACCAAGATTCAAATGGGCATAACAATTCAGAAAAAAATCGAAAGAATGAAAAACAAAAGCACATAGCCTTCTTATGTCATATAGTAAGCATTCAAATTGATAAACATGGTCTAGACATATTCAAACCAGACAAATCATGTATCTACCCCCTATCGACCCTAAACTTCGTCTTATGAAGTCAAGCATGAAGAGAAGTGGTTTTGGGTTTCAAATAACATGGAAATTTCAAAAACCTCCCAAAATTAAAGCTTCGTTTTAGAGTGACTAGTTAAGAAGGATCCAGGCTTACCTTTTCATTTTCATGTTTTAAACTTGTTTAAATCTTGGTCAAACCTAGGATTTGACCAATATTCAAATGGGCATAAAATAAAAAAATAAATAAAATAAAAAACCAAAGCACATATTCTTCTTATGTCATATAGTAAGCATTCAAAAGTTCATAAACAAGGTCTAGACATATTCAAACCAGACAAATCATGTACCCCCTAACCCTAAACTTTGTCTTAATTATATATGAAGTCAAGCATGAAGCAGAGAAGTGTGGTTTTGGGTTTCAAACATGGAAATTTCAAAAACCTCCCAAAAAGCTTCATTTTAATTAGACTGGCTGGTTAATTAAGAAGGATCCATGATTAATTACCTTTTCATTGTCATGTTTTAAACTTGTTTAAATCTTGGTCGAACCTAGGATTTGACCAAGATTCAAATGGGCATAACAATTCAGAAAAAAATCGAAAGAATGAAAAACAAAAGCACATAGCCTTCTTATGTCATATAGTAAGCATTCAAATTGATAAACATGGTCTAGACATATTCAAACCAGAAAAATCATGTATCTACCCCTAACCCTAAACTCTATCTTATGAAGTCAAGCATGAACAGAAGTACGGTGGTTTTGGGTTTCAAACATGGTAAATTCAAGAACCTCCCAAAAGCTTCATTTTAGAGTTACTAAGAGAAAGATCCAGACTTAATTACCTTATCATTTTCACATGTTAAACTTGTTTAAATCTTGCTCAACAAACCTAGGATTTTACCAAGATTCTCAAATGGGCATAAAAATCAAAAAATGAAATACCAATGCACATAGTCCTCTTATAAGTCATAAAGTAAGCATTCAAGTTGATAAACAAGGTGTCTAGACATATTCAAACAAGACAAATCATGTATCTACGTACCCCCTATCGACCCTAAACTTCGTCTTATGAAGTCAAGCATGAAGAGAAGTGGTTTTGGGTTTCAAACATGGAAATTTCAAAAACCTCCCAAAATTCAGCTTCATTTTAGAGCGACTAAGAAGGATCGATGCTTACCTTTTCATTTCCATGTTTTAAACTTATTTAAATCTTGGTCAAACCTAGCTAGGATTTGACCAAGATTCAAATGGGCATAAAAATTCAGACAAAAAATCTAAAGAATGAAAAACCAAAGCACATAGCCTTCTTAATTATGTCATATATAGTAAACACTCAAGTTGATAAACAAGCTAGGTCTAGACATATTCAAACCAGAAAAATCATGTGTATATCTACCCCTAACCCTAAACTCTGTCTTATGAAGTCAATCATGAAGAGAATTGGTTTTGGGTTTCAAACATGGAAATTTCAAGTACGTCCCAAAAGCTTCATATATTTTAGAGTGACTAATTAAGAAGGATCTTGGCTTACGTTTTCATTTTCATGCTTGAAACTTGTTTAAATCTTGGTTGAACCTAGGATTTGACCAGAATCAAATGTGCATAAAATTCTTAAAAAAATAGAAAAATGAAAAACAAAAGCACATGGTCTTCTTATGTCATATAGTAAGCATTCAAGTTGATAAACAAGGTTTAGACATATTCAAACCAGACAAATCATGTATCTACCCCCTAACCCTAAACTCGGTCTTATGAAGTCTAGCATGAGGAGAAGTCGTTTTGGGTTTCAAACGTTTAAGCCAAAAGCCCCATTTCAAATATTTCAAACTTATTCAAATTTGAAAGACACACAAGTTATAGCACACATAGTGCATACATTCTCACACATACTGCACTAGATGCTAACCCGGCCTATAGTTTGAGGCCATTGGATGAGGTCGAAAAAATCTTGGATTAGAAATGGGGTTGTTCGAACCCCGTAGTTGGATTTTTTGAACCTTGATCTGTAGTACTGGGCAAAGCCCTAGTTTAACCTATTTAATTATAGATTCGTAGGTCGATTTTTCTACCTTTTTATTATTACTATGCAGCACATGTGTGTTTGCCCGTCGAGTGAAACTCGGAGGAAGAGGGATCACTCGGAAGGAGAGAAGAAGGGAGAGAATTATGGTGTCTCCCCTTTTTCGGGTGATGATGTTGACTTTTGTGCAGGGTTTGTCAGTGAGCAGGAGGTGCGAGCGAGTCGAGCGAGGCCGAGAATGAGAGAGATTTTTTTTTTTTTTTTGAGAGGGACGACCGAAGGATCCAGAAGGACCCACAGACTTCCAATACGCATCCTGATGCGTCTTCTCTTGACAAAGAAAATGTCTGGGAGTTTGCGTACCTATTGCACGTGACTTGTGCTCACTGAAGTGTGGGACCTCACGCATGGGCACCACACGTAAGTGACAGACCTGTTGGTGTAAAAACTCGGTTGATTATTATAGTGCATTAGAACAAAGTTTCCTATGGATTCAAGGGTAGGAAATCCAAGTTAACTCATTTACATGACATTATTTTTTCCATGAAGCAAAGTTAACGCACCTATCAATTGGTACATTTTGGAGTGACTAAGAAGGATCCAGGCTTACTTATTCGTTTTCACGTGTAAAACTTGTCTAAATCTTGGTCAAACAAAATTGGCAGAAAATTCAAAAAAAAAACAGAAAAATGAAAAACCAAAGCGCACATAGTCTTCTTATATGTCATATAGTAAGCATTAAAGTTGATAAACAAGGTCTGGACATATTCAAACTAGCTAGACAAATCATGTATCTACCCCCTAACCCCTAAACTCTGTCTTATGACGAAGTCAAGCATGAAGATAAGTGGTTTTGGGTTTCAAACATGGAAATTTCAAAAACCTCCCAAAAACTTCATTTTAGGGTGACTAAGAAGGATACAGGCTTCCATTTTCATTTTCATGATCTATACTTGTTTAAATCTTGGTCAAACCTAGGATTTGACCAAGATTCAAATGTGCATCAAAATTCCAAAAAAATCAGAAAAATGAAAAACCAAAGCACATAGTTTTCTTATGTCACATACATATATATAGTAAGCATTCAAAAGTTGATAAACAAGGTCTAGCTAGACATATTCAAATAAGACAAATCATGTATCTACCCCTCCAAAACCATAAATAACTCTGTCTTATGAAGTCAAGCATGAAGAGAAGTGGTTTTTGGTTTCAAACATGGAAATTTCAAAAACCTCCCAAAATTAAAGCTTCGTTTTAGAGTGACTAGTTAAGAAGGATCCAGGCTTACCTTTTCATTTTCATGTTTTAAACTTGTTTAAATCTTGGTCAAACCTAGGATTTGACCAATATTCAAATGGGCATAAAATAAAAAAATAGATAAAATAAAAAACCAAAGCACATATTCTTCTTATGTCATATAGTAAGCATTCAAAAGTTCATAAACAAGGTCTAGACATATTCAAACCAGACAAATCATGTACCCCCTAACCCTAAACTTTGTCTTAATTATATATGAAGTCAAGCATGAAGCAGAGAAGTGTGGTTTTGGGTTTCAAACATGGAAATTTCAAAAACCTCCCAAAAAGCTTCATTTTAATTAGACTGGCTGGTTAATTAAGAAGGATCCATGATTAATTACCTTTTCATTGTCATGTTTTAAACTTGTTTAAATCTTGGTCGAACCTAGGATTTGACCAAGATTCAAATGGGCATAACAATTCAGAAAAAAATCGAAAGAATGAAAAACAAAAGCACATAGTCTTCTTATGTTATATAGTAAGCATTAAAGTTGATAAACATGGTCTAGACATATTCAAACCATACAAATCATGTATCTACCCCTAACCCCTAAACTATGTCTTATGAAGTCAAGCATGAAGAGAAGTGGTTTTGGGTTTCAAACATGAAAATTTCAAAAACCGCCCAAAAACTTCATTTTAGAGTGACTAAGAAGGATACATGCTTCCCTTTTCATTTTCATGTTTTAAACTTGTTTAAATCTTGGTCAAACCTAGGATTTGATAAACATGGTCTAGACATATTCAAACCAGACAAATCATGTATCTACCCCCTATCGACCCTAAACTTCGTCTTATGAAGTCAAGCATGAAGAGAAGTGGTTTTGGGTTTCAAATAACATGGAAATTTCAAAAACCTCCCAAAATTAAAGCTTCGTTTTAGAGTGACTAGTTAAGAAGGATCCAGGCTTACCTTTTCATTTTCATATTTTAAACTTGTTTAAATCTTGGTCAAACCTAGGATTTGACCAATATTCAAATGGGCATAAAATAAAAAAATAGATAAAATAAAAAACCAAAGCACATATTCTTCTTATGTCATATAGTAAGCATTCAAAAGTTCATAAACAAGGTCTAGACATATTCAAACCAGACAAATCATGTACCCCTAACCCTAAACTTTGTCTTAATTATATATGAAGTCAAGCATGAAGCAGAGAAGTGTGGTTTTGGGTTTCAAACATGGAAATTTCAAAAACCTCCCAAAAAGCTTCATTTTAATTAGACCGGCTGGTTAATTAAGAAGGATCCATGATTAATTACCTTTTCATTGTCATGTTTTAAACTTGTTTAAATCTTGGTCGAACCTAGGATTTGACCAAGATTCAAATGGGCATAACAATTCAGAAAAAAATCGAAAGAATGAAAAACAAAAGCACATAGCCTTCTTATGTCATATAGTAAGCATTCAAATTGATAAACATGGTCTAGACATATTCAAACCAGACAAATCATGTATCTACCCCCTATCGACCCTAAACTTCGTCTTATGAAGTCAAGCATGAAGAGAAGTGGTTTTGGGTTTCAAATAACATGGAAATTTCAAAAACCTCCCAAAATTAAAGCTTCGTTTTAGAGTGACTAGTTAAGAAGGATCCAGGCTTACCTTTTCATTTTCATGTTTTAAACTTGTTTAAATCTTGGTCAAACCTAGGATTTGACCAATATTCAAATGGGCATAAAATAAAAAAATAAATAAAATAAAAAACCAAAGCACATATTCTTCTTATGTCATATAGTAAGCATTCAAAAGTTCATAAACAAGGTCTAGACATATTCAAACCAGACAAATCATGTACCCCCTAACCCTAAACTTTGTCTTAATTATATATGAAGTCAAGCATGAAGCAGAGAAGTGTGGTTTTGGGTTTCAAACATGGAAATTTCAAAAACCTCCCAAAAAGCTTCATTTTAATTAGACTGACTGGTTAATTAAGAAGGATCCATGATTAATTACCTTTTCATTGTCATGTTTTAAACTTGTTTAAATCTTGGTCGAACCTAGGATTTGACCAAGATTCAAATGGGCATAACAATTCAGAAAAAAATCGAAAGAATGAAAAACAAAAGCACATAGCCTTCTTATGTCATATAGTAAGCATTCAAATTGATAAACATGGTCTAGACATATTCAAACCAGAAAAATCATGTATCTACCCCTAACCCTAAACTCTATCTTATGAAGTCAAGCATGAACAGAAGTACGGTGGTTTTGGGTTTCAAACATGGTAAATTCAAGAACCTCCCAAAAGCTTCATTTTAGAGTTACTAAGAGAAAGATCCAGACTTAATTACCTTATCATTTTCACATGTTAAACTTGTTTAAATCTTGCTCAACAAACCTAGGATTTTACCAAGATTCTCAAATGGGCATAAAAATCAAAAAATGAAATACCAATGCACATAGTCCTCTTATAAGTCATAAAGTAAGCATTCAAGTTGATAAACAAGGTGTCTAGACATATTCAAACAAGACAAATCATGTATCTACGTACCCCCTATCGACCCTAAACTTCGTCTTATGAAGTCAAGCATGAAGAGAAGTGGTTTTGGGTTTCAAACATGGAAATTTCAAAAACCTCCCAAAATTCAGCTTCATTTTAGAGCGACTAAGAAGGATCGATGCTTACCTTTTCATTTCCATGTTTTAAACTTATTTAAATCTTGGTCAAACCTAGCTAGGATTTGACCAAGATTCAAATGGGCATAAAAATTCAGACAAAAAATCTAAAGAATGAAAAACCAAAGCACATAGCCTTCTTAATTATGTCATATATAGTAAACACTCAAGTTGATAAACAAGCTAGGTCTAGACATATTCAAACCAGAAAAATCATGTGTATATCTACCCCTAACCCTAAACTCTGTCTTATGAAGTCAATCATGAAGAGAATTGGTTTTGGGTTTCAAACATGGAAATTTCAAGTACGTCCCAAAAGCTTCATATATTTTAGAGTGACTAATTAAGAAGGATCTTGGCTTACGTTTTCATTTTCATGCTTGAAACTTGTTTAAATCTTGGTTGAACCTAGGATTTGACCAGAATCAAATGTGCATAAAATTCTTAAAAAAATAGAAAAATGAAAAACAAAAGCACATGGTCTTCTTATGTCATATAGTAAGCATTCAAGTTGATAAACAAGGTTTAGACATATTCAAACCAGACAAATCATGTATCTACCCCCTAACCCTAAACTCGGTCTTATGAAGTCTAGCATGAGGAGAAGTCGTTTTGGGTTTCAAACGTTTAAGCCAAAAGCCCCATTTCAAATATTTCAAACTTATTCAAATTTGAAAGACACACAAGTTATAGCACACATAGTGCATACATTCTCACACATACTGCACTAGATGCTAACCCGGCCTATAGTTTGAGGCCATTGGATGAGGTCGAAAAAATCTTGGATTAGAAATGGGGTTGTTCGAACCCCGTAGTTGGATTTTTTGAACCTTGATCTGTAGTACTGGGCAAAGCCCTAGTTTAACCTATTTAATTATAGATTCGTAGGTCGATTTTTCTACCTTTTTATTATTACTATGCAGCACATGTGTGTTTGCCCGTCGAGTGAAACTCGGAGGAAGAGGGATCACTCGGAAGGAGAGAAGAAGGGAGAGAATTATGGTGTCTCCCCTTTTTCGGGTGATGATGTTGACTTTTGTGCAGGGTTTGTCAGTGAGCAGGAGGTGCGAGCGAGCGAGCGAGCGAGTCGAGCGAGGCCGAGAATGAGAGAGATTTGTTTTTTTTTTTTTGAGAGGGACGACCGAAGGATCCAGAAGGACCCAGACTTCCAATACGCATCCTGATGCGTCTTCTCTTGACAAAGAAAATGTCTGGGAGTTTGCGTACCTATTGCACGTGACTTGTGCTCACTGAAGTGTGGGACCTCACGCATGGGCACCACACGTAAGTGACAGACCTGTTGGTGTAAAAACTCGGTTGATTATTATAGTGCATTAGAACAAAGTTTCCTATGGATTCAAGGGTAGGAAATCCAAGTTAACTCATTTACATGACATTATTTTTTCCATGAAGCAAAGTTAACGCACCTATCAATTGGTACATTTTGGAGTGACTAAGAAGGATCCAGGCTTACTTATTCGTTTTCACGTGTAAAACTTGTCTAAATCTTGGTCAAACAAAATTGGCAGAAAATTCAAAAAAAAAACAGAAAAATGAAAAACCAAAGCGCACATAGTCTTCTTATATGTCATATAGTAAGCATTAAAGTTGATAAACAAGGTCTGGACATATTCAAACTAGCTAGACAAATCATGTATCTACCCCCTAACCCCTAAACTCTGTCTTATGACGAAGTCAAGCATGAAGATATATAAGTGGTTTTGGGTTTCAAACATGGAAATTTCAAAAACCTCCCAAAAACTTCATTTTAGGGTGACTAAGAAGGATACAGGCTTCCATTTTCATTTTCATGATCTATACTTGTTTAAATCTTGGTCAAACCTAGGATTTGACCAAGATTCAAATGTGCATCAAAATTCCATAAAAAATCAGAAAAACGAAAAACCAAAGCACATAGTTTTCTTATGTCACATACATATATATAGTAAGCATTCAAAAGTTGATAAACAAGGTCTAGCTAGACATATTCAAATAAGACAAATCATGTATCTACCCCTCTAAAACCATAAATAACTCTGTCTTATGAAGTCAAGCATGAAGAGAAGTGGTTTTTGGTTTCAAACATGGAAATTTCAAAAACCTCCCAAAATTAAAGCTTCGTTTTAGAGTGACTAGTTAAGAAGGATCCAGGCTTACCTTTTCATTTTCATGTTTTAAACTTGTTTAAATCTTGGTCAAACCTAGGATTTGACCAATATTCAAATGGGCATAAAATAAAAAAATAGATAAAATAAAAAACCAAAGCACATATTCTTCTTATGTCATATAGTAAGCATTCAAAAGTTCATAAACAAGGTCTAGACATATTCAAACCAGACAAATCATGTACCCCTAACCCTAAACTTTGTCTTAATTATATATGAAGTCAAGCATGAAGCAGAGAAGTGTGGTTTTGGGTTTCAAACATGGAAATTTCAAAAACCTCCCAAAAAGCTTCATTTTAATTAGACTGGCTGGTTAATTAAGAAGGATCCATGATTAATTACCTTTTCATTGTCATGTTTTAAACTTGTTTAAATCTTGGTCGAACCTAGGATTTGATCACCAAGATTCAAATGGGCATAACAATTCAGAAAAAAATCGAAAGAATGAAAAACAAAAGCACATAGTCTTCTTATGTCATATAGTAAGCATTAAAGTTGATAAACATGGTCTAGACATATTCAAACCATACAAATCATGTATCTACCCCTAACCCCTAAACTCTGTCTTATGAAGTCAAGCATGAAGAGAAGTGGTTTTGGGTTTCAAACATGAAAATTTCAAAAACCGCCCAAAAACTTCATTTTAGAGTGACTAAGAAGGATACATGCTTCCCTTTTCATTTTCATGTTTTAAACTTGTTTAAATCTTGGTCAAACCTAGGATTTGATAAACATGGTCTAGACATATTCAAACCAGACAAATCATGTATCTACCCCCTATCGACCCTAAACTTCGTCTTATGAAGTCAAGCATGAAGAGAAGTGGTTTTGGGTTTCAAATAACATGGAAATTTCAAAAACCTCCCAAAATTAAAGCTTCATTTTAGAGTGACTAGTTAAGAAGGATCCAGGCTTACCTTTTCATTTTCATGTTTTAAACTTGTTTAAATCTTGTTCAAACCTAGGATTTGACCAATATTCAAATGGGCATAAAATAAAAAATAAATAAAATAAAAAACCAAAGCACATAGTCTTCTTATGTCATATAGTAAGCATTCAAGTTCATGAACAAGGTCTAGACATATTCAAACCAGACAAATCATGTACCCCCTAACCCTAAACTTTGTCTTAATTATATATGAAGTCAAGCATGAAGCAGAGAAGTGTGGTTTTGGGTTTCAAACATGGAAATTTCAAAAACCTCCCAAAAAGCTTCATTTTAATTAGACGGGCTGGTTAATTAAGAAGGATCCATGATTAATTACCTTTTCATTGTCATGTTTTAAACATGTTTAAATCTTGGTCGAACCTAGGATTTGACCAAGATTCAAATGGGCATAACAATTCAGAAAAAAATCGAAAGAATGAAAAACAAAAGCACATAGCCTTCTTATGTCATATAGTAAGCATTCAAATTGATAAACATGGTCTAGACATATTCAAACCAGAAAAATCATGTATCTACCCCTAACCCTAAACTCTGTCTTATGAAGTCAAGCATGAACAGAAGTACGGTGGTTTTGGGTTTCAAACATGGTAAATTCAAGAACCTCCCAAAAGCTTCATTTTAGAGTTACTAAGAGAAAGATCCAGACTTAATTACCTTATCATTTTCACATGTTAAACTTGTTTAAATCTTGCTCAACACACCCATAGGCATTCAAGTTGATAAACAAGGTGTCTAGACATATTCAAACAAGACAAATCATGTATCTACGTACCCCCTATCGACCCTAAACTTCGTCTTATGAAGTCAAGCATGAAGAGAAGTGGTTTTGGGTTTCAAACATGGAAATTTCAAAAACCTCCCAAAATTCAGCTTCATTTTAGAGCGACTAAGAAGGATCGATGCTTACCTTTTCATTTCCATGTTTTAAACTTATTTAAATCTTGGTCAAACCTAGCTAGGATTTGACCAAGATTCAAATGGGCATAAAAATTCAGACAAAAAATCTAAAGAATGAAAAACCAAAGCACATAGCCTTCTTAATTATGTCATATATAGTAAACACTCAAGTTGATAAACAAGCTAGGTCTAGACATATTCAAACCAGAAAAATCATGTGTATATCTACCCCTAACCCTAAACTCTGTCTTATGAAGTCAATCATGAAGAGAATTGGTTTTGGGTTTCAAACATGGAAATTTCAAGTACGTCCCAAAAGCTTCATATATTTTAGAGTGACTAATTAAGAAGGATCTTGGCTTACGTTTTCATTTTCATGCTTGAAACTTGTTTAAATCTTGGTTGAACCTAGGATTTGACCAGAATCAAATGTGCATAAAATTCTTAAAAAAAATAGAAAAATGAAAAACAAAAGCACATGGTCTTCTTATGTCATATAGTAAGCATTCAAGTTGATAAACAAGGTTTAGACATATTCAAACCAGACAAATCATGTATCTACCCCCTAACCCTAAACTCGGTCTTATGAAGTCTAGCATGAGGAGAAGTCGTTTTGGGTTTCAAACGTTTAAGCCAAAAGCCCCATTTCAAATATTTCAAACTTATTCAAATTTGAAAGACACACAAGTTATAGCACACATAGTGCATACATTCTCACACATACTGCACTAGATGCTAACCCGGCCTATAGTTTGAGGCCATTGGATGAGGTCGAAAAAATCTTGGATTAGAAATGGGGTTGTTCGAACCCCGTAGTTGGATTTTTTGAACCTTGATCTGTAGTACTGGGCAAAGCCCTAGTTTAACCTATTTAATTATAGATTCGTAGGTCGATTTTTCTACCTTTTTATTATTACTATGCAGCACATGTGTGTTTGCCCGTCGAGTGAAACTCGGAGGAAGAGGGATCACTCGGAAGGAGAGAAGAAGGGAGAGAATTATGGTGTCTTCCCTTTTTCGGGGTTTGTGAGTGAGCAGGAGGTGCGAGGCGAGCGAGCGAGCGAGTCGAGCGAGGCCGAGAATGAGAGAGATTTGTTTTTTTTTTTTTTTTTGAGAGGGACGACCGAAGGATCCAGAAGGACCCACAGACTTCCAATACGCATCCTGATGCGTCTTCTCTTGACAAAGAAAATGTCTGGGAGTTTGCGTACCTATTGCACGTGACTTGTGCTCACTGAAGTGTGGGACCTCACGCATGGGCACCACACGTAAGTGACAGACCTGTTGGTGTAAAAACTCGGTTGATTATTATAGTGCATTAGAACAAAGTTTCCTATGGATTCAAGGGTAGGAAATCCAAGTTAACTCATTTACATGACATTATTTTTTCCATGAAGCAAAGTTAACGCACCTATCAATTGGTACATTTTGGAGTGACTAAGAAGGATCCAGGCTTACTTATTCGTTTTCACGTGTAAAACTTGTCTAAATCTTGGTCAAACAAAATTGGCAGAAAATTCAAAAAAAAAACAGAAAAATGAAAAACCAAAGCGCACATAGTCTTCTTATATGTCATATAGTAAGCATTAAAGTTGATAAACAAGGTCTAGACATATTCAAACTAGCTAGACAAATCATGTATCTACCCCCTAACCCCTAAACTCTGTCTTATGACGAAGTCAAGCATGAAGATATATAAGTGGTTTTGGGTTTCAAACATGGAAATTTCAAAAACCTCCCAAAAACTTCATTTTAGGGTGACTAAGAAGGATACAGGCTTCCATTTTCATTTTCATGATCTATACTTGTTTAAATCTTGGTCAAACCTAGGATTTGACCAAGATTCAAATGTGCATCAAAATTCCATAAAAAATCAGAAAAACGAAAAACCAAAGCACATAGTTTTCTTATGTCACATACATATATATAGTAAGCATTCAAAAGTTGATAAACAAGGTCTAGCTAGACATATTCAAATAAGACAAATCATGTATCTACCCCTCTAAAACCATAAATAACTCTGTCTTATGAAGTCAAGCATGAAGAGAAGTGGTTTTTGGTTTCAAACATGGAAATTTCAAAAACCTCCCAAAATTAAAGCTTCGTTTTAGAGTGACTAGTTAAGAAGGATCCAGGCTTACCTTTTCATTTTCATGTTTTAAACTTGTTTAAATCTTGGTCAAACCTAGGATTTGACCAATATTCAAATGGGCATAAAATAAAAAATAAATAAAATAAAAAACCAAAGCACATATTCTTCTTATGTCATATAGTAAGCATTCAAAAGTTCATAAATAAGGTCTAGACATATTCAAACCAGACAAATCATGTACCCCCTAACCCTAAACTTTGTCTTAATTATATATGAAGTCAAGCATGAAGCAGAGAGAAGTGTGGTTTTGGGTTTCAAACATGGAAATTTCAAAAACCTCCCAAAAAGCTTCATTTTAATTAGACTGGCTGGTTAATTAAGAAGGATCCATGATTAATTACCTTTTCATTGTCATGTTTTAAACTTGTTTAAATCTTGGTCGAACCTAGGATTTGACCAAGATTCAAATGGGCATAACAATTCAGAAAAAAATCGAAAGAATGAAAAACAAAAGCACATAGTCTTCTTATGTCATATAGTAAGCATTAAAGTTGATAAACATGGTCTAGACATATTCAAACCATACAAATCATGTATCTACCCCTAACCCCTAAACTATGTCTTATGAAGTCAAGCATGAAGAGAAGTGGTTTTGGGTTTCAAAAATGAAAATTTCAAAAACCGCCCAAAAACTTCATTTTAGAGTGACTAAGAAGGATACATGCTTCCCTTTTCATTTTCATGTTTTAAACTTGTTTAAATCTTGGTCAAACCTAGGATTTGATAAACATGGTCTAGACATATTCAAACCAGACAAATCATGTATCTACCCCCTATCGACCCTAAACTTCGTCTTATGAAGTCAAGCATGAAGAGAAGTGGTTTTGGGTTTCAAATAACATGGAAATTTCAAAAACCTCCCAAAATTAAAGCTTCATTTTAGAGTGACTAGTTAAGAAGGATCCAGGCTTACCTTTTCATTTTCATGTTTTAAACTTGTTTAAATCTTGTTCAAACCTAGGATTTGACCAATATTCAAATGGGCATAAAATAAAAAATAAATAAAATAAAAAACCAAAGCACATAGTCTTCTTATGTCATATAGTAAGCATTCAAGTTCATGAACAAGGTCTAGACATATTCAAACCAGACAAATCATGTACCCCCTAACCCTAAACTTTGTCTTAATTATATATGAAGTCAAGCATGAAGCAGAGAGAAGTGTGGTTTTGGGTTTCAAACATGGAAATTTCAAAAACCTCCCAAAAAGCTTCATTTTAATTAGACGGGCTGGTTAATTAAGAAGGATCCATGATTAATTACCTTTTCATTGTCATGTTTTAAACATGTTTAAATCTTGGTCGAACCTAGGATTTGACCAAGATTCAAATGGGCATAACAATTCAGAAAAAAATCGAAAGAATGAAAAACAAAAGCACATAGCCTTCTTATGTCATATAGTAAGCATTCAAATTGATAAACATGGTCTAGACATATTCAAACCAGAAAAATCATGTATCTACCCCTAACCCTAAACTCTGTCTTATGAAGTCAAGCATGAACAGAAGTACGGTGGTTTTGGGTTTCAAACATGGTAAATTCAAGAACCTCCCAAAAGCTTCATTTTAGAGTTACTAAGAGAAAGATCCGGACTTAATTACCTTATCATTTTCACATGTTAAACTTGTTTAAATCTTGCTCAACAAACCTAGGATTTTACCAAGATTCTCAAATGGGCATAAAAATCAAAAAATGAAATACCAATGCACATATATAGTCCTCTTATAAGTCATAAAGTAAGCATTCAAGTTGATAAACAAGGTCTAGACATATTCAAACAAGACAAATCATGTATCTACGTACCCCCTATCGACCCTAAACTTCGTCTTATGAAGTCAAGCATGAAGAGAAGTGGTTTTGGGTTTCAAACATGGAAATTTCAAAAACCTCCCAAAATTCAGCTTCATTTTAGAGCGACTAAGAAGGATCGATGCTTACCTTTTCATTTCCATGTTTTAAACTTATTTAAATCTTGGTCAAACCTAGGATTTGACCAAGATTCAAATGGGCATAAAAATTCAGACAAAAAATCTAAAGAATGAAAAACCAAAGCACATAGCCTTCTTAATTATGTCATATAGTAAACACTCAAGTTGATAAACAAGCTAGGTCTAGACATATTCAAACCAGAAAAATCATGTGTATATCTACCCCTAACCCTAAACTCTGTCTTATGAAGTCAATCATGAAGAGAATTGGTTTTGGGTTTCAAACATGGAAATTTCAAGTACGTCCCAAAAGCTTCATATATTTTAGAGTGACTAATTAAGAAGGATCTTGGCTTACGTTTTCATTTTCATGCTTGAAACTTGTTTAAATCTTGGTTGAACCTAGGATTTGACCAGAATCAAATGTGCATAAAATTCTTAAAAAAAATAGAAAAATGAAAAACAAAAGCACATGGTCTTCTTATGTCATATAGTAAGCATTCAAGTTGATAAACAAGGTTTAGACATATTCAAACCAGACAAATCATGTATCTACCCCCTAACCCTAAACTCGGTCTTATGAAGTCTAGCATGAGGAGAAGTCGTTTTGGGTTTCAAACGTTTAAGCCAAAAGCCCCATTTCAAATATTTCAAACTTATTCAAATTTGAAAGACACACAAGTTATAGCACACATAGTGCATACATTCTCACACATACTGCACTAGATGCTAACCCGGCCTATAGTTTGAGGCCATTGGATGAGGTCGAAAAATTCTTGGATTAGAAATGGGGTTGTTCGAACCCCGTAGTTGGATTTTTTGAACCTTGATCTGTAGTACTGGGCAAAGCCCTAGTTTAACCTATTTAATTATAGATTCGTAGGTCGATTTTTCTACCTTTTTTATTATTACTATGCAGCACATGTGTGTTTGCCCGTCGAGTGAAACTCGGAGGAAGAGGGATCACTCGGAAGGGGAGAGAATTATGGTGTCTCCCCTTTTTCGGGTGATGATGTTGACTTTTGTGCAGGGTTTGTCAGTGAGCAGGAGGTGCGAGCGAGCGAGCGAGTCGAGCGAGGCCGAGAATGAGAGAGATTTGTTTTTTTTTTTTGAGAGGGACGACCGAAGGATCCAGAAGGACCCACAGACTTCCAATACGTCTGATGCGTCTTCTCTTGACAAAGAAAATGTCTGGGAGTTTGCGTACCTATTGCACGTGACTTGTGCTCACTGAAGTGTGGGACCTCACGCATGGGCACCACACGTAAGTGACAGACCTGTTGGTGTAAAAACTCGGTTGATTATTATAGTGCATTAGAACAAAGTTTCCTATGGATTCAAGGGTAGGAAATCCAAGTTAACTCATTTACATGACATTATTTTTTCCATGAAGCAAAGTTAACGCACCTATCAATTGGTACATTTTGGAGTGACTAAGAAGGATCCAGGCTTACTTATTCGTTTTCACGTGTAAAACTTGTCTAAATCTTGGTCAAACAAAATTGGCAGAAAATTCAAAAAAACAGAAAAATGAAAAACCAAAGCGCACATAGTCTTCTTATATGTCATATAGTAAGCATTAAAGTTGATAAACAAGGTCTGGACATATTCAAACTAGCTAGACAAATCATGTATCTACCCCCTAACCCCTAAACTCTGTCTTATGACGAAGTCAAGCATGAAGATATATAAGTGGTTTTGGGTTTCAAACATGGAAATTTCAAAAACCTCCCAAAAACTTCATTTTAGGGTGACTAAGAAGGATACAGGCTTCCATTTTCATTTTCATGATCTATACTTGTTTAAATCTTGGTCAAACCTAGGATTTGACCAAGATTCAAATGTGCATCAAAATTCCAAAAAATCAGAAAAATGAAAAACCAAAGCACATAGTTTTCTTATGTCACATACATATATATAGTAAGCATTCAAAAGTTGATAAACAAGGTCTAGCTAGACATATTCAAATAAGACAAATCATGTATCTACCCCTCTAAAACCATAAATATAACTCTGTCTTATGAAGTCAAGCATGAAGAGAAGTGGTTTTTGGTTTCAAACATGGAAATTTCAAAAACCTCCCAAAAGCTTCATTTTAGAGTGACTAAGAAGGATCCAAGCTTACCTTTTCATTTTCATGTTTTAAACTTGTTTAAATCTTGGTCAAACCTAGGATTTGACCAATATTCAAATGGGCATAAAATAAAAAATAGATAAAATAAAAAACCAAAGCACATATTCTTCTTATGTCATATAGTAAGCATTCAAAAGTTCATAAACAAGGTCTAGACATATTCAAACCAGACAAATCATGTACCCCTAACCCTAAACTTTGTCTTAATTATATATGAAGTCAAGCATGAAGCAGAGAAGTGTGGTTTTGGGTTTCAAACATGGAAATTTCAAAAACCTCCCAAAGCTTCATTTTAATTAGATGGCTGGTTAATTAAGAAGGATCCATGATTAATTACCTTTTCATTGTCATGTTTTAAACTTGTTTAAATCTTGGTCGAACCTAGGATTTGACCAAGATTCAAAATGGGCATAACAATTCAGAAAAAAATCGAAAGAATGAAAAACAAAAGCACATAGCCTTCTTATGTCATATAGTAAGCATTCAAATTGATAAACATGGTCTAGACATATTCAAACCAGAAAAATCATGTATCTACCCCTAACCCTAAACTCTATCTTATGAAGTCAAGCATGAACAGAAGTACGGTGGTTTTGGGTTTCAAACATGGTAAATTCAAGAACCTCCCAAAAGCTTCATTTTAGAGTTACTAAGAGAAAGATCCAGACTTAATTACCTTATCATTTTCACATGTTAAACTTGTTTAAATCTTGCTCAACAAACCTAGGATTTTACCAAGATTCTCAAATGGGCATAAAAATCAAAAAATGAAATACCAATGCACATAGTCCTCTTATAAGTCATAAAGTAAGCATTCAAGTCGATAAACAAGGTCTAGACATATTCAAACAAGACAAATCATGTATCTACCCCCTATCGACCCTAAACTTCGTCTTATGAAGTCAAGCATGAAGAGAAGTGGTTTTGGGTTTCAAACATGGAAATTTCAAAAACCTCCCAAAATTCTTCATTTTAGAGCGACTAAGAAGGATCGATGCTTACCTTTTCATTTCCATGTTTTAAACTTATTTAAATCTTGGTCAAACCTAGCTAGGATTTGACCAAGATTCAAATGGGCATAAAAATTCAGACAAAAAATCTAAAGAATGAAAAACCAAAGCACATAGCCTTCTTAATTATGTCATATAGTAAACACTCAAGTTGATAAACAAGCTAGGTCTAGACATATTCAAACCAGAAAAATCATGTGTATATCTACCCCTAAACTCTGTCTTATGACGAAGTCAAGCATGAAGATAAGTGGTTTTAGGTTTCAAACATGGAAATTTCAAGTACGTCCCAAAAGCTTCATATATTTTAGAGTGACTAATTAAGAAGGATCTTGGCTTACGTTTTCATTTTCATGCTTGAAACTTGTTTAAATCTTGGTTGAACCTAGGATTTGACCAGAATCAAATGTGCATAAAATTCTTAAAAAAAATAGAAAAATGAAAAACAAAAGCACATGGTCTTCTTATGTCATATAGTAAGCATTCAAGTTGATAAACAAGGTTTAGACATATTCAAACCAGACAAATCATGTATCTACCCCCTAACCCTAAACTCGGTCTTATGAAGTCTAGCATGAGGAGAAGTCGTTTTGGGTTTCAAACGTTTAAGCCAAAAGCCCCATTTCAAATATTTCAAACTTATTCAAATTTGAAAGACACACAAGTTATAGCACACATAGTGCATACATTCTCACACATACTGCACTAGATGCTAACCCGGCCTATAGTTTGAGGCCATTGGATGAGGTCGAAAAAAATCTTGGATTAGAAATGGGGTTGTTCGAACCCCGTAGTTGGATTTTTTGAACCTTGATCTGTAGTACTGGGCAAAGCCCTAGTTTAACCTATTTAATTATAGATTCGTAGGTCGATTTTTCTACCTTTTTATTATTACTATGCAGCACATGTGTGTTTGCCCGTCGAGTGAAACTCGGAGGAAGAGGGATCACTCGGAAGGAGAGAAGAAGGGAGAGAATTATGGTGTCTCCCCTTTTTCGGGTGATGATGTTGACTTTTGTGCAGGGTTTGTCAGTGAGCAGGAGGTGCGAGCGAGCGAGCGAGTCGAGCGAGGCCGAGAATGAGAGAGATTTGTTTTTTTTTTGAGAGGGACGACCGAAGGATCCAGAAGGACCCACAGACTTCCAATACGCACTGATGCGTCTTCTCTTGACAAAGAAAATGTCTGGGAGTTTGCGTACCTATTGCACGTGACTTGTGCTCACTGAAGTGTGGGACCTCACGCATGGGCACCACACGTAAGTGACAGACCTGTTGGTGTAAAAACTCGGTTGATTATTATAGTGCATTAGAACAAAGTTTCCTATGGATTCAAGGGTAGGAAATCCAAGTTAACTCATTTACATGACATTATTTTTTCCATGAAGCAAAGTTAACGCACCTATCAATTGGTACATTTTGGAGTGACTAAGAAGGATCCAGGCTTACTTATTCGTTTTCACGTGTAAAACTTGTCTAAATCTTGGTCAAACAAAATTGGCAGAAAATTCAAAAAAAAAACAGAAAAATGAAAAACCAAAGCGCACATAGTCTTCTTATATGTCATATAGTAAGCATTAAAGTTGATAAACAAGGTCTGGACATATTCAAACTAGCTAGACAAATCATGTATCTACCCCCTAACCCCTAAACTCTGTCTTATGACGAAGTCAAGCATGAAGATAAGTGGTTTTGGGTTTCAAACATGGAAATTTCAAAAACCTCCCAAAAACTTCATTTTAGGGTGACTAAGAAGGATACAGGCTTCCATTTTCATTTTCATGATCTATACTTGTTTAAATCTTGGTCAAACCTAGGATTTGACCAAGATTCAAATGTGCATCAAAATTCCAAAAAAAATCAGAAAAATGAAAAACCAAAGCACATAGTTTTCTTATGTCACATACATATATATAGTAAGCATTCAAAAGTTGATAAACAAGGTCTAGCTAGACATATTCAAATAAGACAAATCATGTATCTACCCCTCCAAAACCATAAATAACTCTGTCTTATGAAGTCAAGCATGAAGAGAAGTGGTTTTTGGTTTCAAACATGGAAATTTCAAAAACCTCCCAACATTAAAGCTTCGTTTTAGAGTGACTAGTTAAGAAGGATCCAGGCTTACCTTTTCATTTTCATGTTTTAAACTTGTTTAAATCTTGGTCAAACCTAGGATTTGACCAATATTCAAATGGGCATAAAATAAAAAATTAAAATAAAAAACCAAAGCACATATTCTTCTTATGTCATATAGTAAGCATTCAAAAGTTCATAAACAAGGTCTAGACATATTCAAACCAGACAAATCATGTACCCCCTAACCCTAAACTTTGTCTTAATTATATATGAAGTCAAGCATGAAGCACAGAAGTGTGGTTTTGGGTTTCAAACATGGAAATTTCAAAAACCTCCCAAAAAGCTTCATTTTAATTAGACCGGCTGGTTAATTAAGAAGGATCCATGATTAATTACCTTTTCATTGTCATGTTTTAAACTTGTTTAAATCTTGGTCGAACCTAGGATTTGACCAAGATTCAAATGGGCATAACAATTCAGAAAAAAATCGAAAGAATGAAAAACAAAAGCACATAGCCTTCTTATGTCATATAGTAAGCATTCAAATTGATAAACATGGTCTAGACATATTCAAACCAGAAAAATCATGTATCTACCCCTAACCCTAAACTCTGTCTTATGAAGTCAAGCATGAACAGAAGTACGGTGGTTTTGGGTTTCAAACATGGTAAATTCAAGAACCTCCCAAAAGCTTCATTTTAGAGTTACTAAGAGAAAGATCCAGACTTAATTACCTTATCATTTTCACATGTTAAACTTGTTTAAATTTTGCTCAACAAACCTAGGATTTTACCAAGATTCTCAAATGGGCATAAAAATCAAAAAATGAAATACCAATGCACATAGTCCTCTTATAAGTCATAAAGTAAGCATTCAAGTTGATAAACAAGGTCTAGACATATTCAAACAAGACAAATCATGTATCTACCCCCTATCGACCCTAAACTTCGTCTTATGAAGTCAAGCATGAAGAGAAGTGGTTTTGGGTTTCAAACATGGAAATTTCAAAAACCTCCCAAAATTCAGCTTCATTTTAGAGCGACTAAGAAGGATCGATGCTTACCTTTTCATTTCCATGTTTTAAACTTATTTAAATCTTGGTCAAACCTAGCTAGGATTTGACCAAGATTCAAATGGGCATAAAAATTCAGACAAAAAATCTAAAGAATGAAAAACCAAAGCACATAGCCTTCTTAATTATGTCATATAGTAAACACTCAAGTTGATAAACAAGCTAGGTCTAGACATATTCAAACCAGAAAAATCATGTGTATATCTACCCCTAACCCTAAACTCTGTCTTATGAAGTCAATCATGAAGAGAATTGGTTTTGGGTTTCAAACATGGAAATTTCAAGTACGTCCCAAAAGCTTCATATATTTTAGAGTGACTAATTAAGAAGGATCTTGGCTTACGTTTTCATTTTCATGCTTGAAACTTGTTTAAATCTTGGTTGAACCTAGGATTTGACCAGAATCAAATGTGCATAAAATTCTTAAAAAAATAGAAAAATGAAAAACAAAAGCACATGGTCTTCTTATGTCATATAGTAAGCATTCAAGTTGATAAACAAGGTTTAGACATATTCAAACCAGACAAATCATGTATCTACCCCCTAACCCTAAACTCGGTCTTATGAAGTCTAGCATGAGGAGAAGTCGTTTTGGGTTTCAAACGTTTAAGCCAAAAGCCCCATTTCAAATATTTCAAACTTATTCAAATTTGGTTCAAATTTGAAAGACACACAAGTTATAGCACACATAGTGCATACATTCTCACACATACTGCACTAGATGCTAACCCGGCCTATAGTTTGAGGTTTTTGAAATTTCCATGTTTGAAACCCAAAACCACTTCTCTTCATGCTTGGCTTCGTAAGATAGAGTTTAGGGTTTGGGGTAGATACGTACATGATTTTTCTAAGTATTTTTACGCCCATTTGAATCTTCGTCAAATCCTAAGTTTGACCAAGATTTGAACAAGTTTAAAAACATGAAAATGAAAAGGGTAAGCCTGGATCCTTGTTTAGGGTTAGGGGGTAGATACATGATTTTTGTGGTTTGAATATGTCAGACCTTGTTTATCACCTTGATATATGACATAGGAAGACGGTGTGCTTTTGTTTTTCTTTTTTTTGAATTTTTATGCCCATTTGAATCTTGGTCAAGTCATAGGTTTGACCAAGATTTAAACATGTTTAAAACATGAAAATGAAAAGGTAAGCCTGGATCCTTCTTAGTCACTCCAAAATGTACCAATTGATAAATGAGTTAACTTGGCTTCATGGAAAAAATAATGTCATGTAAATGATTTAACTTGGCTTTCGTACCCTTGAATCCATAGGAAACTTTGTATAAATGTAGTAGTATAATAATCAACCGAGTTTTTACATCAACAGGTCTGTCACTTACGTGTGGTGCCCATGCGTGAGGTCCCACACTTCAGTGAGCACAAGTCACGTGCAATAGGTACGCAAACTCCCAGACATTTTCTTTGTCAAGAGAAGACGCATCAGGATGCGTATTGGAAGTCTGTGGGTCCTTCTGGATCCTTCGGTCGTCCCTCTCAAAAAAAAACAAATCTCTCTCATTCTCGGCCTCGCTCGACTCGCTCGCTCGCTCGCTCGCTCGCACCTCCTGCTCACTGACAAACCCTGCACAAAAGTCAACATCATCACCCGAAAAAGGGGAGACACCATAATTCTCTCCCTTCTTCTCTCCTTCCGAGTGATCCCTCTTCCTCCGAGTTTCACTCGACGGGCAAACACACATGTGCTGCATAGTAATAATAAAAAAGTAGAAAAATCGACCTACGAATCTATGATTAAATAGGTTAAACTAGGGTTTTGCCCACTACTACAGATCAAGTTCAAAAATATCCAACTACTAGTTCGATTTTGGGCTACTAATATAAAATTAAAATAAGTTGAACTAGTATTCCTCTAAAAAATCATTTTGGTATGCATTGTTTGATACTTTTCATAGCTATAGTGCATCACAAATTTATGATTTCATGCTTTGCTTTGCCAATTTCGATTTTTTCTAACCACCTTCTCTTTGATTTCAAATTTAGGTCAAACTATCGATGCCTACTATGTGTTCTACTTGAATTGGATGCAGCGTGCGCACATGTTTTGCCATTGTTCTGGGCTTCCACACATCTTTGGGGCATCCAAGTATTTAAGTTACCTTGTTTTTTG
This sequence comes from Lolium multiflorum, assembly GCA_030979885.1. Lineage (NCBI taxonomy): Eukaryota > Viridiplantae > Streptophyta > Magnoliopsida > Poales > Poaceae > Lolium > Lolium multiflorum. The sequence goes on along the minus strand of CM061749.1, from coordinate 180,468,325 downwards.
AATTGTAATTCATACCCTTCCTCCCAATTTTTATGCCATTTGAATCTTGGTCAAATCCTAAGTTTGACCAAGATTTAAACAAGTTTAACAGCAAAATGAAAAGGTAAGCCAGATCCTTCTTAGTCACTCAAAAATGAGAAGCTTTTGGGAGTTTTTGAAATTTCCATGTTTCAAACCCAAAACCACTTCTCTTCATGCTTGACTTCATAAGACAGAGTTTAGGGTTAGGGGGTAGATACATGATTTGTCTAGTTTGTTGTTTAGACCTTGTTTATCAACTTGAATATAATGCTTACTATATGACATAATAATACTATGTGCTTTGGTTTTCATTTTTTTTGATTTTTTCTGAATTTTTATGCCCATTTGATCTTGGTCAAATCCTAGGCTTAACCAATATTTAAACAAGTTTAAAACATGAAAATGAAAAGGTAAGCCTGTATCCTTCTTAGTCACTCCAAAATGAAGCTTTTGGGAAGGTTTTTGAAATTTCCATGTTTGAAATCCAAAACGACTTCTGGGACTTTGACAAATTTATGTTTAGGGGTAGAAACATGTTTTTCTGGTTTGAATATGTCAGACCTTGTTTACAACTCGAGTGCTTACTATATGACATAAGAAGGCTATATGCTTTGGTTTTTCATTTTTTGAAATTTTATGCCCATTTGAATCTTGATCAAATCCTAGGTACAGTTTGACCAAGATTTGAACAATTTTAAAACATGAAAATAAAAGGTAAGCCCAACCTGGATCCTTTAGTCACTCTAAAATGAAGCTTTTGGGGGGTTCTTGAAATTTCCAAGTTTGAAACCCAAAACCACTTTTCTTCATGCTTGACTACATAAGACAGAGTTTAGGGTTAGGGGTAGATACATGATTTTTCTTGTTTGAATATATCTAGACCTTGTTTATATCAACTTTAATGCTAACTATATGACATAAGAAAACTATGTGCTTTGGTTTTTAATTTTTCTGATTTTTTATTTTGATGCACATTTGAATCTTTGTCAAATCCTAGGTTTGACCAAGATTTAAACAAGTATAAAACATGAAAATGAAAAGGGAAGCCTGTATCCTTTCTTAGTCACTCTAAAATGAAGTTTTTGGGATGTTCTTGAAATTTTCATGTTTGAAACCCAAAACCACTTCTCTTCATGCTTGACTTCATAAGATAGATCAGTTTAGGGGCTAGGGGATAGATACATGATTTGCCTAGGTTTGAATATGCATGTCCAAACCTTGTTTATCAACTTGAATGCTTACTATATGACATAAGAAGACTATATGCTTTTGTTTTTCATTTTTCTGATTTTTTTAAAATTTTATGCCCATTTGAATCTTTTGGTCAAATCCTTGGTTTAATTTGACACGGATTTAAACAAGTTTAAAATATGAAAATGAAAAGGTGGTAAGCAGGCATGGATCCTTCTTATATATATTAGTCACTCCTAAAATGAAGCTTTTGGGGTTTTTTGAAATTTCCAGGGAGCAAAACCACTTCTCTTCATGTTGTTGACTTCATAAGATAGAGTTTAGGGGGTTAGGGGTATGAATGCAGCAGTTTGTCTTGTTTGAATGTGTCTGAGCCTTGTTTATCAACTTTACAATACTTACTATATGACATAAGAACACTATGTGCTTTAATTTGGTTTTTAATTTTTTTAAATTTTGATGCACATTTTGAATCTTGGTCAAATCCTAGGTTTGACCGAGATTTGAACAAGTTTAAAACAAGAAAATAAAAGGTAAGCCCGCCAGACTGGATCCTTCTTAGTCACTCTATAATGAAGCTTTTAGGGGGGTTGTTGAAAATGTAAGCATGTATCCTTCTTAGTACGTCACACCACAATGCTTTTGGGAGGGTTTTTGAAATGTCCATGTTTGAAACCCAAAACGACTTCTCTTCGTGCTTGACTTCATAATTAAGACAAAGTTTAGGGTTAGGGGTAGATACATGATTTTTCTGGTTTGAATATGTCTACACTTTGTTTATCAACTAGCTTGAGTTTTGGGTTTCAAACATGGAAATTTCAAGAACCTCCCAAAAGCTTCATTTTAGAGTGACTAAGAAGGATCCAGGCTTACCTTTTCATTTTCATGTTTTAAACTTGTTTAAATCCTGGTCAAACCTAGGATTTGACAAAGATTCAAATATATGGGCATAAAATTCAAAAAAAATAGAAAAATGAAAAACCAAAGCACATAATCTTCTTATGTCATATAGTAAGCATTAAAGTTGACAAAAAAGGTCTAGACATATGCAAACTAGACAAATCATGTATCTACCCCCTAACTAAACTGCGTCTTATGAAAAGTCAAGCATGCATGAAGAGAAGTCGTTTTGGGTTTTCAAACAACAAATTTCAGAACATCCAAAGCATTTAAGTGACTAAGAAAGGATCAAATTTACCTTTTCATTTTCATGTTTTAAACTTTTTTAAATCTTGGTCAAACCTAGGATTTGACCAAGATTCAAGTGGGCACAAAATTTAAAAAATCAGAAAAATGAAAAACCAAAGTACATAGTCTTCTTATGTCATGTAGTAAGCATTCAAGTTGATAAAATGGTTCATGCCGGCGTCTTAGCTGCTAAAAAAAATTATACACCAATTGATTTGACGAATTGATGATTTACTCTAGTCTGCTTCTAGACCATGCAGCTAGCGAGTATTCATATGTACTGCATGGAGCCCCCAACTTTTGACTTCCCGTGTCGGAAAAGGCCTGTCTAATAATGTGGGGCAGTGAGGTATCCCGAAGTATCTAGAGGGTTCCAGTGTTTCAGGCTTTCAGCATCGCCAGTCCAAGGGAAGGATGGGTGACGAATCCGTGCATTCACAGCCGTTTAGATCTGAAGAGTCCTTGTATGATGAGCGGTAGATAGCACCTCTAAGCTGCAAATCAACAGCTTCAATTACTTCAAATGAGCATTGGCCGGAACGCTGACAGAGTGAAAAAATTCAATTTCAAAAACTCATGTATAGAATAGAAAAAAATAAAAAACATGTAGATAGAATAGAGGTATAGATAGATTAGCCCAAAAAAGAAGAGGACGGGGAAATTTCGAACGCTCGCCTTTAACTCAGCACAGCAGACACCTCCCTCGCGCACCTAAACTTTCGAACGCGCGCCCAATATTTCGAACGCTCGCCTTTAACTCAGCACCCAGCCCACCTTGTTCTTCTCTAGACACCTCCTTCGGCGCCCTGTTCTTCTCTAGACACACCCTCGGTGAACCAGGCCGCGCACCAAAACTTCCCCACGCTGTCTATCAGCCGCGTCAGCCGGCGACTGCTGGTGGCGCCGTTCTTCTCCAGCCGCACCGGCAGGCGCGGTCAGCTGGTAGATCCTCACGGTATGCATGCTATCTTCAGGCCTGGGCAAGTACGATTCATTATAGCTCAATCGAAGTCAGTCGCCGTCGCCCAGCCCTTATAAGTTCGTTAGTTCGTTCGAATCGATCGGTTGATATTGTTTTCCTCTCGATGTGTTTGTTTGACATTGTTTTCCGCTTTACCTATTTGCTCGAATTCGTTCGTACTGTACACTGTACTGCTCACCATTGCCCAATGTCTCTAGTCGTCGCTTGGTGCCAGTCCTCTATGGACCTGTTTGTAATCTTATTACTTCTGGGTTCTTTGCACTGCTAATACATCGGTGGATTTACGGCCAAAAAGAAGAAAGAATTTGTTGGTATTATATTGCTTTCGATTGATCTGTTCGCCCCCAAGCTTTTACAGAAGCCGCAAGAGATTCAAGGATGAAATGGCTCTCCTTGTTTGCGGTGGCGGATCTACAGGGTATGCCGTATATGCCACGGCATACCCTGCGTCCAAGCCGTGCAAGATCTTTGATAGTTTAATGAGCTGAGCAATTAATCAAGATGAGTGATGTATATGTATACATGCGGTGCTAATACATGTGGCGGTGCAGCCATGCGAACACTGAGCTAGTGCATGTAACCGATTGATTAGACATCCGATTGATTTGGCCAAAATCCGGTGATAACACATGCCCCCCTGGTTTTGGTAATGATAATATCAAAACCATCTGTTTTTCCTTCGAGGGGTCATGTCGTGGCAGAGCAGAACCGTCGCAGTATTCTTCATCATGACGCCTTGCCTTCTCAACTTCTCTGCACGATTTGACAGTTTTGAATATTTTATGATTTGCCACACTTTTCTTAAAAGTGTCTATTATTTGCCACATGACCACCACATGTCTCTTTTTATTTAACCGCATCGAACAGTTCACTTCTTCATCCTCCTGCTTCAAACCAGCCATCGGCCCAAAAACCCTCCTCCTCTGTAACCATGTCTTCCTCTTCCTCCTCCCAATCCTTTTCCTCGAGTGAGCTGGAGCCAGAGGTCAGCCAGATGGAAGCGTACAATAGGCGCGCTCCCAAGCATTGGGACGAGCAAGAGTTCGACTTCGACTTCGTACCAGAGGGTCGACCCGAGGACCTCGTCTGGTCGGATGGCGACATGCCCCTGACTGACGGGGAAGATGACCTCCGATTCCTGATTGACGGAGAACTGGAGGCGGAGAGCGACGACGACGACCCTCTCTTCCGGGGTAAATTCACTTCCTCCACCAAAGAAGAAGAAGAAGAAGAAGAGGACGACGAAGACGAAGACATCTCCTCCGACACGAAGAAGGAACCAGAGGACGACACCTCCTCCGATGAACCGCCACCAAAGCGCATCCGTGGCTGGGCCTGGTCCGATGAGGAGGATGATGATGAAGAGGAAGAGGCCTCCGCTGAAGGTCACAGTAGCAGCGACGAGGAATTCGTCGACAGTAGCAATGACGGCAGCTACCCCAGCGACGACGAAGACGGCAACAGCCCTTAGAGTAGGGATTTACTAGCATAAGACTAGCCGTAGCAATCTGTTCCCCTTTTGTTGAGCAATCAGCTTCTCCTTGTAAGAAATCCCCTTTTAAATCAATGAAGATGGATAGATTCTTCCTTTTGAGGGCAATCAGCTCTTCTATGTAAGAAATCTGATCATCGATGAAGAATTTCCTCTAATTTGACTTTGTCGATTTTCTTCAAATTGATTTAGCCGATTTTCCCTCAATACTCCACTATAATAAATATAGCATATCTATGATAGTACTCTATGATACCACCCACTATGCACCCATGTTCCAAACACCACTCCCGCTGACTGTACCTTATTGTATCGAGCGATAAGCTTGATGAGCAACCCAAACAAACAAACAAAAAGACTGTACCTTATTGTACTTGCTCTTACCCGTATCTTCTCTTTCTCTTTCATCGCGAGTGCAGCTAATTCAGTTAGTCTTCCAATGAATATTAATATTTTGTCTCAATGATGTCATGTTTCGACTAACAATTAGCACTTTTGAATTCTTAGATTGCCTTTTCACACGATGCACTTCTTTTAATTTATTTTACCACATTTCAATGTGAACCTTGACCAAATAAATAGGACAACAATATCACGATCATATAATACATAAGCAGCATTGTTAGAATCGTGTTGGAAAATACTTTCTAATGATACCAGTTTTATATCAATTTTTTTATATACTTCATCCTGAAAAATATGTTTCAACTTCATCAAAACTTGCATGTATCTGCAAACTAAACTCATCTAAATACATGTATATCTACATAAAATTGAAACATCATTTTTAAATAGAGAGATATAGATTAATATTTTTTCGAAGATAAAATACGAAAAACAAGGGTGCATTGTTTATTGAAATGGAGTGAGTAGTATATATAAAATCATTTTAGTTGCCAATGATCATGTTGAGGGCCTCTATTTCTTGTTTTGCTCAGGCCCTCCGTATTCTCAGGTACGGCCCTGGTGGTCTATGAACCTGTATGTAATCTTATTACTTTTGGCTTCTTTGCACTGCTAATAGATCGGCGGAATTACGGCAAAAAAGAAGAAAGAATGTGTTGGTATTGTATTGCTTTCGATAGATCTGTTCGCCCCTCCCCCCCAAGCATTTATAGATGGCACAAGAGATTCAAGGATGAAATTGCTCTCCTTGTTCATAAGGCAAAGAGGAAATCATATCATGGGTAGAACATTATATATATATTTTGCTGCTTGGGATCTATGATCCTTTTAGTTGCTGCTCTCCAGCAACTTTTGTACATATTTCCCTCTTTTTATTAATAAAAAAATAATAAGTGGGGAAACCCAGTGGTCAGCCTAAAAAAATCTGTTCGCTAGGTAGCCGTAGTTTTGCACTCAGTTTGTTTGCTGAAATCGGCTCAAATAATGTAGCATTTATAGTTTTATATTCGACCTGTTTGCTCAGGTATGCTTGCTTACATTCGTAGGTGACCTGTTTGTTGAAATAGCTTATCGCTTCTCTGACCATCTATCTCCTCAACAGATGGACAGAACTTGGATATTATTTGACTCATTAACCACACCAACATATTTGAGTGGTATTGAAGACTTCATGAAGCACGTTAGTGATTTTACTGACGGCGACAAGACAAAGGAAGTGATTTGTCCATGCCGCGTATGTTTGAATATTGGGTCCAAGCCTCAACATGTAGTCTCAGATCATTTATTCGTTTATGGGATGGACCAGACATATATCAGGTGGATTAACCATGGTGAACACTATGATCAGCCTGACATTATTGATCCTCTTTATTCTGATGGTTATCAGCCTGAAGATCTCGTCCAGGATGAGGCTACTGCTAATTTGTTACGGGATCTGTATCCATATGCAAGCCAACAGCCCCATGGTTATCACAAAAAGCCTCTTTTCCATGACCTGATAGAAGATGCTAAGCGCTTAGTGGCCCCTGGTTCTGTTGTGTCAAGATTCGAATTAATTGTGAAATTACTTCATGACAAGTCATACCAGGGGATTACCAATAAAGCGTTCAATGCAGTTGCGAAGACATACAGCGATGCACTCCCTGGGGCTGGACTGCCAAAATCCTTTTATGAGGTGAAGCAGTACATCAAGGTACTGGGACTTGGATATGAGAAGATTGATTTTTGCAAAAATAACTGTGCACTGTTTTGGATGGAGTATAATGACCTCGATGAATGTCCAGTATGTAAGGAATCAAGATGGAAACATGATGGAGCTGGTGGTAAGAAAAAGATTCCTTGGAAGGTTCTGAGATACTTTCCACTTGTACAAAGATTGCAGAGGTTGTTTGCTTCAGAACAAACATCTCGGGAAACAAGATGGCACAAAGAGATTCTCACGCCCGACCCTGATTTACTGAGGCATCCTGCTGATGGCGATGAATGGAAGCAATTCGACCTGGATCATCCAGATTTTGCTGCAGATCCAAGGAACCTGAGACTTGGCCTTGCTACAGATGGATTCAACCCATTTGGCAACATGAGCAACTCGTATAGCATGTGGCCAGTACTAGTTACACCTTACAACCAGGCTCCCTGGACATGCACCGATCAGTCGAACTGTATGATGGCCTTACTCATCCCAGGTCCCAAATCTCCTGGGAAGGATTTTGATGTGTTCATGCAGCCTCTTATTAGAGACTTGCAAACATTATGGGAGGGTGTCCCTACACGGGATGTGTGTCAACCTAAAGAACAAAATTTTCTATTACGTGCTGCTGTACTGTATTGCACCCATGATTATCCAGCTTTGGGCACTATGTCAGGCAGAGTAACATCAGGTTATAATGCATGTGTTCACTGTGATACTGATCAGCTGGCAGTGAGGATAATAAACAAGATATGCTATATGGGCCATCGCCGTTTCCTTCCATTAGATCACAGTTTCCGAAAAAATAGAAAAAAATTGCAATTTATTGGTGATCAGGCCTGTAAAAAGACTAAACCGCAGCACTTTAAGAGTCACGAGTTGGAGGCGCACCTAGAAGCGGTCAGAAATGTTAAACCAGGAAAACCACCAGCCGCCACAGCAGGTACAGCAGAGAAGAATACAGAAGATGCAGCAGCAGTAGTAGCAGATAGAAAAAGGAAGAAGAGACGAGATGAACTGAGTCTAGCAGCTACCAAAAGGAAGATGGGAGGTGAAATAGCAGCACGTACCAAGAGGAAGGAAATGGAAAATGATAGACCGAGAATATTTTATAAGCGCAGGACCACTCTTTGGGACTTGCCGTATTGGGCTGGTAAGAAGCTTCGGCATAATATTGATATCATGCACATGGAGAAGAATATATGTGACAGCATTGTCGGCACATTACTCAACATTCCATCCAAGACAAAAGATAGCTCAAATGCTAGGATTGATTGTGCAACATTGAATGTTAACAGGCACTTGCAACTGGATCGTAATGACAAAGTGAACAAAGGCAAGGAAAAACATTATAAATTTCGAGGCGCGGAATTCACATTGCCGATGCCTAAAAGGAGATTATTTTGTGAGTACCTCCGAGGTGTGATGTTCCCGTTCGGATTTGCTTCCAACATTGCAAATTGTCTCAATGCTGAAGGAAACAAGCTCCAAGGGTTGAAAACTCACGATTGTCACATCCTGCTGCAAAGGCTTTTAGCTATTGGCATTAAAGATTTAGTGAAGCCAAATATGTACAACGTGATTGCAGAGTTGGGAAGGTTCTTTAGGGAAATATGTAGTAAAACTCTAAGCAGAGCTGTTGTAGAACGTCTTAAGGTGGACATAGCAGTAATCCTGTGCAAGCTGGAGCTGATATATCCTCCAGCCTTCTTTGATGTGATGGTGCATTTGGCTGTTCATCTACCTGATGAGGCACTTTTAAGAGGTCCGGTACAGTATGGATGGATGTACCCTATAGAACGTCGACTGTGCACTTTCAAGAATACAGTTAGGAACAAAGCTAGACCGGAGGCTTGCATTGCAGTGGCGTATATTGCTGCTGAAGCATATACATTTGCCTCAAGATATATTCCTGATATTGAGACCAGATTCAATCGGGGTCGCAGAATTTTGGAAGTTGGAGGATCTGTTTTTAAACATGGTGTTGAGCTAATAGGAAAGAGGACCGAAAAAACATTAGAGCAGTCTGAATTTGAACAGCTGTCTTGGTATGTGCTGAATAATGCTACAGAGGCTGATGAATATGTTAAGTGAGTACTATGCACACGAACTACTCAGTTCCTCGCATATACTATGAACTTGTATCAAAATGAAATATATTCAGCTGACTTGGCTATGTTTTGCAGGTTGTACATGGAAACGAATGGAAAGCTATCGGCACGTGGGAGTGGGTTTCAGGACTGGTTTGAGAAATATGTAAGATGTTCAATTGCACTCTGACTTGTCTATGTGTTTTCACATGAGATGACCTCTTGTCTATTTTGTAATCGTAGATCTCGAAACTCCATGCGGAGAATCCAGGCGCTGTTAGTGCTGATCTCCTTGTCCTATCACGTGGTCCAGATAAGAGGGTGTTGGTAGCTGCAGCTTGCAATGCCAATGGTGTCCATTACAGCTCCTATGAGCGTGAACAACATTTGAAGACACGAAATAGTGGCATCACAACCAGTGGAGATCACTTGACAACCAGAAAAAAGAGATCAGAGTCATTTGACCATTATGGTCACATAGAAGAGGTTATTCAGTTGTTCTATAGTGATAAGGTTACTGTCCGATCTGTGGTTCTATTTAAGTGTTATTGGTACAACCAAGATCCAAACAAGGGCAAAGGTGCCAGAAATGATGGGTATTTCATATCAGTCGATACTACTGCTCAGTGGTACAAGGATGATCCTTATATTTTGGTACCTCAAGCGGCCAAGGTACTTTTCTTGGAAGACAGATCTAGAAAAGGATGGCAGTATGTGCAAAAGTTTGTGGCAAGGAACATATATGATTTGGATGAGAATGCGGATCCAATAATTGGTGCCCAGCAAGATGATTTCGCTGGTTGTATGCAAACTAAAGTTGCTGACATTGATGAAACCTCGTTGGATACAGGTATCCCTGCACATGATGGAGAAGTAGATTTCACTGTTGAGGTTAGCATAGTCGACAAAGAGATGGATAAACTGAAGCTACCTGGTGAATCTCAGGAGGAGAATGGACAGGACGAGCAGGATGAGACCATGCACGAATATCAGAATGAAGACGGAGGTGATGATGATGATGATGATGATGATGATGATGATGATGATTAGACTCTTGTCTCTGTATCATGCTGTGAGATGAAGAACCATGATTTGTTTTGATTTTTCTATTTGGAAAATGTATGAGTCCTGAAGACAATTATCTGTTGGATTGTAATCCCATGATGACTAATTATTTATGTTTGTTGTCCTACTAAAAGTTGGTCAAACTTAATTGTGTGGAAGTAATCACATGCTGTTTGATTCATAGGGTCATATCCCATAGGAAAATAGAATGATAATAGATCAAACTAATGCAGAATATCTTATAACCACAATCAAATAGAATTTCTCTTGACATAGGATTCAAGTTGGCATGGCATCCCTATCATACAGGGTTTTTATTCATACTATGCTACAAATCGAAAATAAGATGGGTCAGCACTTTATCGCGGCAGATAGGGCAGCTGGCGTTCGTTACAAACCAGGAGAAGATGCACTTCCTATGGAACGGGTGTTTGCATCCCCGGAGACGCACCGTTGTGCGCTGCGACAGCCCCAGCATGCATATGCTGCAGTGGCCGTCCTCCGGCGCAACTAGGACCCAACTGTCCTGCAGCGCCGGCAAGTTGACGATGAGCCGGTGGTCCACCCTAAGGGTGAGGTCGAAGTGGAGGCCACCGAGCCGACGACACGCCTGCTGCCACATCAGGTGCATAACATCGTAAGGCATGATGATGTCCCACTCCTCCTCCGTGAGGTTCAGGTTCTTGAGCAGCCATACACGGGCAAGAATCTCGCGCATAGTTCGCACGACATTGCCCCCACTACGCAGCTTCCTCGGAGGCAAGCTAAGATCCAGCACCACCTCTTCGCAGGGTGTAGTGGTGATATCGTCCTCATCCAGTGGGGCAGGGAGGGGGCCGGCCATCCTCCTGAGCTCGTACGTCCTCGAGAAGAAGATGTGCACTGTCATAGTGTACGGGGACGCCTCGCCCTCGCCCACGGCCGGCGGCTCGCCGACGGAGAAGTCGGTCGTGCTTGCCGACACACGGCAGGCACGGAAGACATGTGGGCCAGACTCGATGATGCGCTCGCGTGAGGAGCGCTCTAGTAGGGGCGTCGCCGCCATTGGGGATTCTTCGGAGGGCTGTAGACTGGCGGCTAGTCGACGGTGAGGTGGTTGGTGTGAGATCTCTGGGATGAGGCCAGGGGAAGTGGGCGAAGTGCTCGGGACTAGGGACTGCCCTCAACTTTCCGCAGTAGTTTATGATAATAATTGGTGGACGAGGGAGACTAGTCCAGAGACTACCCAAAGTTGATAAATCATGTTCGAGGGAAAATGCCCAAGATTTATTATCAAAATTCAAGCTAATTTCGCCGATTTTGTTCTGCCGTTCATTAGACATCATCCAACGGCCTTTGGTCTCTGGGATTCGCTGCTACAGTGTCATCGAGTACTATTTTCTACCCAATTCCAGAAACATCCATAAAGCTAGTACAGTAGATAGCTTTCCTGCTTGTTGGCCCCACCCCATTTTTTTAATCTTTTCTTCCTTATCCCCTTCGCTCATGCTAGCAGCTACTTGCAGCCATTGCTACACTACACCAGCGAGGTGATCTCTATATGATAGGCACGGTTTTAGTAAGACAGCAAGTTGTAGATAGCTAACCATGAGACACATGCCTCTCTGGTTGAGACTGAGCTCGCTCTTGTGATTGGGCTCCAATGGTCGAGGTGAGTCACAGCTGCAATGACAGAGGTTTGTGCTGAATTAATTAGCACAGAGGCGTAACTAGCACTAGATGGAGAAGGCATAGTACACATATCGGACACGAAGTCGCGTCTGGCGAGCAGCTCGCATTCACTTGCATCAGTGCGGTACAACAAAGATGATGAAGAAGGATTGGAGCTTTGAAGGTAGTCAGAAAAGTTACAAAAAATAATACGTGCAAAACTTAACCTGTATAAACGCACATGCATGGATAATTTTACATTTCTGCATGAGAAAGACATGTCAATTTTCAGTACGACATGGTTTGATTTGTCAAATTTGATGCTCCTTAATGCATTTTAAGTGAAAATTACAGGTTTATTCATTATAATTGCCGATTTTTAACGTTACGTGCAGCTGACTAGCAAACTATAAGTGTGTGATTGCTTGCTTCCAAAATAAGGATATGTAATCATTTTGTATAAGGTAGTACCAATTAGTCGTTATATTGCAGAACTTAAAGAGTTTTGAGAGATTCAACTCGTTGCTACTCCATAAGAATGGTCATGTTGACAAATTTGATCCAGTGTTGAACAGAGCCAGAAACATTTCAAAAACTTGAGCATGGAAGAGGCTAGGGGTAAATGCCCCAAGGCCAGCCGAGCCTATCGTAGGTGCCGTCCCGAGGAGGAAGTACCTTAATTTGGGGCGCGCGCGGACGCTGCTGTACCCCGAGCTCGAGACGCCGCCGTACCGGTAGCTCGACCCGCGACGAGGCATGGCGGCGGCGGCGGAAGCGGAGCGGCGGCGGCGGAAGGTAAAGCTCCTGCTGACAAACATATTAGGCACAAATGGGCAACCTTCAGTAACCCATGTTCCATTTTTTTTGTCAGGATAACCCCATGTACCACCTTCCCAATAGAAAAAGTACTGTTCAACCTTCCCCTGTTGGGCCCAATATTTCACTTTTGGGTTGCCAAGGAACATCTACATGGTAATTGTTATCGGTCTACTTGCTCCGGCCGTCGAAGCCCAATAACTTCAAATGGGCCTTTCTGCTCATGCAATTTCGGCCCTTTTCTAATGAAACACAGATCCTATGATTGGCAAATAAAAATACACGGAGATTCTACATAAAAGTTGTTTTTATTTATTTTGAATTATAGGGTTCCAATTTTTGAAACTGCTCATGCCCAATATGAAAATCCTTGATCGCTCCATACCCACATGGATAACGGTATTTTTAAAAATTCATAAAGTGGATTTGAAATTTAAAACATATCCTAATAATTCCTTGATTTAATCTATCAACTTGCAAGATCTTGGAGCCAAAGAGCTTGTATTAGTCTGCGAAAATAATACTGATAAACCTGTCGTTAACAAGAAATGAAGGTTTATCGTTCAGAGAGGATGCCATGTGGGACCCATGAGACAGTAGCGTCCTCAACGTTTCAAAGAAAAAGGCAAGTAGCCCGAAAATAGGGGTAAAAAATAAATCCTACAAAGGAAACATTTATTGTTCATAGAGGCTGACATGTGGGACCGATCTGCCAGCTGCATCCTCATCATTATCAGAAGAAAAAGGCAAATAGCCAGAAATTAGGGGTCAAAAATAAATCCAAAAAGGAAACTTATATTCTTCATAGAGGATGACATGTGGGACCGACCTGCCAGCAGCGTCCTCATCGTTTCAAAGGCCGCAGGGGATCAAAAGAAAAAGGCAAATAGCCAGAAATTAGGGGTAAAAAAAATACAACAAAGGAAAGGTTTATTGTTCATAGAGGCTGACTTGTGGGACCCATGAGCCAGCGGCGACCTCAATTTCAAAGGCGGCATATGATCGAAAAGAAAAAGGCAAGTTAGCAAAAATCAGTGGGTAAAAAAATCTAAGAAATGAAACTTTATTGTACAGTCCCATGAGCCAGCACCAACGTTTCAGTGGCGGCATGAGATAGAAAAAAAGGAAAGTGACCAAATATCAGGAGCAAAAAATAATCCAAGAAAAGAAACTTTTATTGTACATAGATGATGACATATGGGTCCCACTTATACAAGCTCTTTCGCTCGAAGATCTTGCAAGTTGATTGTACATAGAGGATGACATGCGGGCCCCTTGTGTCAGCAGCTTACTCAACGTTTCCAAGGCGGCAGGGGATCAAAAGAAAAAAGGAAGTAGCCAGAAATTAGCGGTAAACAATAACTCCAAGGAAGGAAACTTTTATTGTTCATAGAGTATGACATGCGGGACCCATGCGCTAGCAGCTTCCTCAACGTTTCAAAGGGGGCATGAGATCGAAAGAAAAAGACAAGTGACCAAATATCAGGAGCCAAAAATAATCCAAGAAAAGAAACTTTATTGTACATAAAAGATGACATGCGGGTCCCATTTTGCAGCAGCGGTGTCAACGTTTCAAATGCGGCTAAGAAAAAGAGTAGCCAGAAATTAGGGGTAAAAAAACTCCCAGAAAAGAAAGTTGATTGTACATAGAGGATGGCATGCGGGTCCCATGACCCAGCACCTTACTCAACGTTTCAGAGGCGGCATGAGATCGAAAGAAAAAGGAAAGAGACCAAATACCAGGAGCAAAAAATAATCCAAGAAAAAGAAACTTTTATTGTACATAGAGGATGACATATGGGTCCCACTTATACAAGCTCTTCCGCCCCAAGATCTTGCAAGTTGATTGTACATAGAGGATGACATGCGGGCCCCTTGTGTCAGCAGCTTAATCAATGTTTCCAAGGCGGCAGGGGATCAAAAGAAAAAGGAAACAGCCAAAAATAAGAGGGTGAAAAAAATCCAAGAAAAGAAACTTTTATAGTATCGAGGATGACATGTGGGTCCCATGAGCCAGCAGCTTCTCAACGTTTCAGAGGCTGCATGAGGAAAGAAAAAGGCAAGTGACCAAAAATAAGGGGGTAAAAAAAATCCAAGAAAAGAGACTTGATTGTACATAGAGGATGACATGCGGGTCCCACCAGTCAGCAGCTTACTAACGTTTCCAAGGCGGCAGGGGATGAAAAGAAAAAGGAAATAGCCAAAGATCAGAGGGTGAAAAAAATCAAAGAAAAGAAACTTTTATAGTACATAGAGGATGACATGTGGGTCCCATGGGCCAGCAGGTTCCTCAACGTTTTCAAGGGCGGCATGAGATCGAAAGAAAAAGGCAAGTGACCAAAAATCAGAGGGTGAAAAATAATCCAAAAAAAGAAACTTTTATTGTACATAGAGGATGACATGCTGTCCCAACGTTTCAAATGCGGTTTGAGATCAAAAGAAAAAGAAAGTAGCCAGAAATTAGGGGGTAAAAAAACTCCAAGAAAAGAAAATTGATTGTACATAGAGGATGACATGCGGGTCCATTGAGTCAGCAGCTTACGGCGGCAGGGGATCAAATGAAAAGGAAATAGCCAAAAATCAGTGAAAAAAAGCCAGAAAATGAAGCTTTGGTACATAGAGGATGACATCTGGGTCCCGCGAGCCGGCGGGTTCCTCAATGTTCTGTGAGCATGGGATCGAAGGAAAGAACTGAAGTGACCAAATGCTCAGGAGCCAAAAATAATCCAAGAAAAGAAACTTTATTGTACATAGAGGATGACATGCGGGTCCCATTTTGCAGCAGCGGTCCCAACGTTTCAAATGCGGCTTGAGATCAAAAGAAAAAGAAAGTAGCCAGAAATTAGGGGGTCAAAAAAAACTCCAAGAAAGGAAAGCTTTATCGTTCATACAGGCTGACATGTGGGACCTATGAGCCAGCAGCTTACTGGACGTTTCAAGGCGGCAGGGGATCAAAAGAAAAAGGAAATAGCCAAAAATCAGAGAGTGAAAAAAAACCCAAGAAAATAAACTTTTGTAGTACATAGAGGATGACATGCGGGTCCCATGAGCCAGCAGGTTCCTCAACGTTTCAAACGTGGCATGAGATCGAAAGAAAAAGGCAAGTGACCAAATATCAGGAGCCAAAAATAATCCAAGAAAAGAAACTTTATTGTACATAGAGGATGACATGCGGGTCCCATTTTGCAGCAGCGGTCTGAACGTTTCCAAGGCGGCACAGGACCAAAAGAAAAATGAAGTAGCCAGAAATCAGGGGGTGAAAAAAATCCAAGAAAAGAAAGATTTCAATTGGGCTGTATCTAGACATCTGGGCCTTCGAACTATCCTTCTGGGCCTTTTGACACGTACAATTTCAGCCCACTCCAGAACATGATAGTTCGGATTTTTCTCAAAAAAAAAACAGGAAAGTCCTATGCTTCGCCAAAACAAAAAACAAGGAGATTCAAGATATATGTTGTAAAAATAAAGATTTAATTTATCCGTTTGCAATAGCTCAGAGCGCAATACATTGTTTATTGTCTGCAAAATAATCAAGATATCACATGTTTCTTGTACGGGGAGGCTGACATCGTGGACCCATGAGCCAGCAGCGTCGTTTTAAAGGCGGCAGGGGATGGAAAGAAAAAATAAACCAAAAATCTGTTGGTAAAAAATCCAAGAAAAGAAACATTTTCGTTCTGAGAGGATGACATGCGGGACCCATGAGGACATGTTTCTTGTACGGGGAGGCTGACATCGGGGACCCATGAGCCAGCAGCGTCGTCAACGTTTTAAAGGCGGCAGGGGATGGAAAGAAAAAATAAACCAAAAATCTGTTGGTAAAAAATCCAAGAAAAGAAACATTTTCGTTCTGAGAGGATGACATGCGGGACCCATGAGGCAGCAGCATCCTCAACGATTCAAAGGCGGCGAGGGGATCAAGAAAAAAAGGAAATATCGGAAATTAATTAGAGGTTCAAAAAAATCCATCAAGGAAACTTTTTATTGTTCATAGAGGATGACTTGTGGGACCGACCTGCCAACAACGTCGGCGTTTCTCAAAGGGGGCAGGAGATCGAAAGAAAAAGGCAAATAGCAGAAATTAGGGGTCAAAAATAACTCCAAAAAAGGGAAACTTTTATTGTTCGTAGAGGATGACATGCGGGACCCTTGAGCCCGACATCTTACTCAACGTTAAAGCTGACATGAGATCGAAGAAAAGGCAGTGACAAAATATCGGGGAGCAAAGATAATCCCGAAAAACTTTATTGTACAGGGATGACATGTGGGTCCCATTTTGCAGCAGCTCAATGTTTGTAATGCGGCTTGAGATCAAAAGAAAAAAAAGTAATTAGGGGGTGAAAAAAATCCAAGAAAGGAAAGTTGATGGACATAGAGGATGACATGCGGGTCACATTTAGCAGCAGCGGTATCATTTCAAAGTCGGCAGAGGATCAAAAGAAAAAGGCAAGCCAAAAATCCAGAGGGTGAAAAAAAATCCAACAAAGGAAACTTTGTACATAGAGGATGACATACGGGTCATGAGCCCGACGGGTTCCTCCAACGTTCCAAACGTGGCGCGGATCGAAAGAAAAGCTGAGTGCCCAAATAACAAGGAGCAAATAATTCAAGAAAGAAAGTTTTATAGTATAGAGGATGACATGCGGGTCCCATTTAGCGGCTTGTTGTTATCGAGCGTTTGAGAGGTGGCGGGATCAAAAAAAGAAATTGCCAAAAATCAGATGGTGAAAAAAAACCAAGAAAAAGAACTTTTATAGTACAGAGAGGATGAAGCATGCGGGTCCCATGAGCACAAGGTTCCTCAACGTTTCAAGCAGTAGCTTCAGATGGAAAGAAAAGACACGTGAAGAAAAAATATCAGGGCAAAATAATTCAAGAAAGTTTTATAGTACATAGAGGGATGACATCTGGGTCCCATGAGCCGGCTGACCCGGTATCCTTGTTTGAGAAGACAAGCAGGGATCGAAAGAAAAGTCAAGTGACCAAATGTGAGGTGCCAAAAAAAAGAAAGAGAGTTTTATAGTACATAGAGGATGACATACGGGTCCCATTTAGCAGCAGCGGTATCACCATTTGAGAGCGGCGGGTGGTCGAAGAAAGAAAAAGGCAAGTGACCAAATATGAGGTGCAAAAAAAATTCAGAAAAGAAAGTTTTATAGTACATAGAGGATGACATGCGGGTCCCGTTTAGCAGCAGCGGTATCAGTTTGAGAGCGCGGGGGATCGAAAGAAAAGGCAAGTGAAAAAATATGAGGAGCCAAAAATAATTCAAGAAAGAAAGTTTTATAGTACAGAGGATGACATGCGGGTCTGATTAGCAACGACGGTTCACCGTTTGAGGCAGCAGGGGATCGAAAGAAAAAGGCAAGTGACCAAATTTGAGGTGCCAAAAATAATCCATGAAAAGAAAGTTTTATAGTACATAGAGGATGACATGCGGGTCCCAGTTAGCAGCAGCGGTATCACCGTTTGAGAGGCGGCAGGGGATCGAAAGAAAAAGGCAAGTGACCAAATTTGAGGTGCCAAAAAAACTCCAAGAAAAGAAAGTTTCATAGAGGATGACATGCGGGTCCCATTTAGCTGCAGCGGTCTCAACGTTTCCAAGGCGGCAAGGGATCAAAAGAAAAAGGAAGTAGCCAGAAATCAGGGGGTCAAAAAAATCCAAGAATAGAAAGAATTTTGGTTCATAGAGGATGACATGCGGGACCCATGATCCTGCATCGTAAACGGCTCGTTGAACGAGATGGCGCGATGTAGAAAAAAAACAATGCCAGAGAGGCTGCCATCTGGGCCCTACATCCCTCGGCGGTGCGGATTTGCGTTGACTCGGCCGGCGAACCCGAGAATTCGAGATGCACCACGTCCCGGGCCACCATACGCCACGTTTTGGCCGCTTTCGTCGGGCTAGGTGGCCTCAAAAACGAGAAAAAAAAAGTTTTGACATGCACCACGGAGGGACCAAAATCGTCGGCCATGGTACACCAGCAACCACGGCGCGACTTCAACTTCGTCCATTGTTGCTATCTTAACTTGTAATGTCTTTGTTTCAGATATAGGTGCTGCATGGACAACTTAAAAGATTGCCGGATCGCTTCATTGTATTGCTAGGTTTAATTACCATTCAATTTCTCTGGGTTCTGTAATATTTTTTTCAATGCCTTGCAGCTGATGTAATATTTAGTTAGTTTTTATAGTTCTTTCGCGCATTTTTTCTTTGGTGCTTGTGGTAAGTGAGGCTATCCGAGAGAAATCAATGCTGCGTAAATATTCTCAGTATCTAAATCACGAATTCCCATCCCTTAAACGGCCCAATTAAGCAAAATCACATATGTGCCTGCCCGCAAAATCCTAAAGCGCATATTATGCCGGCATATAAACAACAACTAAACGGGCTGGCCCACTTACTTCTTGGGCCAGCATTTGATTTACCGTGGACCCCACACTCTAATTGGGCTGGCCCACTTGCAAAAAGGTGGACCCCACATACTACTGGGCCGGCCCACTTACTTATTGGGCCAGCCCAATTGCTTTTGTGGTGGACCCCACGTACTAAATGGGCGTGCCCCCAGAGGGAAAGTGGGACCACTTTGTATATTTTATTGACCATATCTTGTTGGGGCAAGCCCACTACTACATGGTGGACCCCACATACTAATTGTTGAAGCCCTTCAACGGAAAGTCAGGCTACACTTTGTGTTTTGAGGTGGCCCGCTCATGTTGTTGGGCGGCCGTTGCACCTGGTGGTCCCACGTGGTAAACGGGCGGCCTTTAATAGGAGGTGGGACCGCTATGTTTTTGGCCGATACTGTCTTGTTAGGCCGGCCCTTCTACATATGGTGGACCCCACAAACCAAATGGTGAAACTGACCAACGAGAAATGTAGGACCCTTTTGGCTCGGCCCACTATCTTGTTGGGCCGGCCCACTTGCTATATAGTGGACCCCACATACTAAATGGGCGGCCTTTTGAGAAAGTGGGACCCACTGTGTTTTGGCGACCCCGCTCTTGTTGAAGCGACCCGCTGCTATGGTGGACCCACGTGCTAAATGGGCCGACCATTTATTTGGAAAGTGGGACCCTTTGTGTTTTGGCCGGCCCACTGGCTTGTTGGCGACCCGCTTGCATACGGTGGACCCTACACCTTTAAATAAGTAGGCCTTTGCAGGAAAGTGGGACCCACTGTGTTTTGGCCGGCCCACTTGTGCGGCGAAGCCGATTCTTGTGGAGGTGGACCCCACATGTTAAATCGGCCAAGCCCATTAAGATTTGACGATCCAACATTAGAGGTTAGGCCGGCCACGTGGCAATGGACTAGCCCAGCTATATGAATTGACCGGTCAACTTATGTCCTCCTTTGGCTTATAGCTAAGACGTGGCGAGGCCTCGTGAGCCTACCATCTACCACGGGGTTTCAGTAGGTTAGCAGCCGTTGGCACGATTCATGGCGTACAGCTGCGTGTCGGTTGCATGGTACGGCGGTCGACAGACCGAACACTTCCTGTGATCGTTTAAAGTGACGGAGAACGTAAACTTGACAGACCGAAAAAAAAACGATCGTTGGACTTTGCAGCAGTTTCCACAACGGAGAGCCATATCGTGAGTTGGGCCCATAGGCGCGAAAAATACCCCTTAGCGGACGATTTTGAGGCGTTGTCTATCGGGAACTTTTCTTGTAGTGTACATGTTGACCACTTTGATCTGTATCTATACCCCATAATTAACCCTAAATTAATTAACTACTGTCTTATGAAGTCAAGCATGTGAAAGTGGTTGGGTTTCAAACAGAATTGCAAAAACCTCCCAAAGCTGTTTAATTGTTAAGAGGATACGAGACTTCCCTTTTCATTTTTATGTTTTAAACTTGTTTAAATCTTGGTGAAACCTAGGATTTGACCAAAATTCAAATGGGCATAAATTCAGAAAAAAAATCAAAAGAATGAAAAACCAAAGCACATAGCATTCTTATGTCATATGTATAGTAAGCATTCAAGTTGATAAACAAAGGTCTAGAGACATATATATTCAAACGAGAAAAATCATGTATATATCTACCCATAAAACTCTAATTAAACTATGTTTTATGAAGTCAATCATGAAGAGAAGTGGTTTTGGGTTTCAAACATGGAAATTTCAAGAACCTCCCAAAGGCTTCATTTTAGAGTGACTAAGAAGGATCCAGGCTTACTTATTCGTTTTCACGTGTTAAACTTGTCTAATCTTGGTCAAACCTGGGATTTGACCAAGATTCAAATGCGCTCACTGAAGTGTGGGACCTCACGCATGGGCACCACACGTAAGTGACAGACCTGTTGGTGTAAAAACTCGATTGATTATTATAGTGCATTAGAACAAAGTTTCCTATGGATTCAAGGGTAGGAAATCCAAGTTAACTCATTTACATGACATTATTTTTTCCATTAAGCAAAGTTAACACATCTATCGATTGGTACATTTTTGAGTGACTAAGAAGGATCCATGCTTACTTATTCGTTTTCACGTGTTAAACTTGTCTAAATCTTGGTCAAACCTAGGATTTGACCAAGATTCAAATGGGCAGAAAAATAATAAAATAAAAAACAGAAAAATGAAAAACCAAATCACATAGTCATCTTATGTCATATAGTAAGCATTAAAGTTGATAAACAAGGACTAGAAATATCAAACCATACAAATCATGTATCTACCCCTAACCCCTAAACTATGTCTTATAAATTAAGTCAAGCATGAAGAGATGTGGTTTTGGGTTTCAAACATGGAAATTTCAAAAACCTCCCAAAAACTACATTTTAGAGTGACTAAGAAGGATGCATGCTTCCCTTTTCATATTCATGTTAAGCTTGTTTTGTTTAAAACTTGGTCAAACCTAGGATTTTACCAAGATTCAAATGATAATGAAAAAAATCGGAAAAAAAGAAAAACCAAAGGAAATAGTTTTCTTATGTCATATAGTAAGCATTAAAGTTGATAAACAAGGTCTAGACATATTCAAACTAGACAAATCATGTATCTATACCCCCTAACCCCTAAACTCTGTCTTATGAAGTCAAGCATGTGAAGAGGAAGTGGTTTTGGGTTGCAAACATGGAAATTTCAAAAACCTCCGAAAAACTTCATTTTAGAGTTTCTAAGAAGGATCCATGCTTAACTTTGCATATTCATATTTTAAACTTGTTTAAATCATTATCAAGCCTAGCATTTGACCAATATACAAATGGGTGGGCACAAAATTCAAAAAAATCAGAAAAATGAAAACAAATTAAAGCACATAGTCTTCATATGTCATATCGTATGAATTCAAGTTGATAAACGAGGTCTAGGTATATCCAAACCAGACAAATCATGTATCTATACCCCCTGTTATGAAGTCTAGCATGAAGAGAAGTCGTTTTGGGTTTCAAACATGGAAATTTCAAGAACATCCCAAAAGCTTCATTTTAGAGTGACTAAGAAGGATACATGCTTCCCTTTTCATTTTTATGTTTAAACTTGTTTAAATCTTGGTCAAACCTAGGATTTGACCAAATTCAAATATATGGGCGTAAAATTCAAAAAAAACAGAAAAATTTAAAACCAAGGCACATAGTCTTCTTATGTCATATAGTAAACAATCAATTAATTAAGTTGATAAACCAGGTCTAGACATATTCAAACCAGGAAAATCATGTATCTACCCCCTAACGCCCTAGCTAAACTCTGTCTTATGAAGTCAAGCATGCATGAAGAGAAGTGGTTTTTGGTTTCAAACGTTTAAGCCAAAAGGTAAGCATGGATCCTCCTTAATTAGTCACTGTAAAATGAAGCTTTTGGGAGGTTTGTGAAATTTCCATGTTTGAAACCCAAAAGCACTTCTCTTCATGCTTGACTTCATAAGACAGAGTTTAGGGTTAGGGGGTGTAGATCGATACATGATTTGTCTGGTTTGAATATGTCCAAATCTTATTTATCAACTTTTGAATGCATGCTACTCTCTCAAAGAAAAACTTTTGAATGCTTACTATATATATGACATAAGAAGACTAT
Organism: Lolium multiflorum; assembly: GCA_030979885.1. Taxonomy (NCBI): domain Eukaryota; kingdom Viridiplantae; phylum Streptophyta; class Magnoliopsida; order Poales; family Poaceae; genus Lolium; species Lolium multiflorum. Next base: position 180,445,715 of record CM061749.1, on the reverse strand, counting down.
ATGCTTTTAAAATTCAAACATATGGTAAGCATTCTTATGTCATATAGTAAGCATTCAAGTTGATACACAAGCAAGGTTTGGACATATTCAAACCAGACAAATCATGTATCTACCCCCTAACCCCTAATTAAATTGTCTTATGAAGTCTAGCATGAAGAGAAGTGGTTTTGGGTTTCAAACATGGAAATTTCAAAAACCTCCCAAAAACTTCATTTTAGAGTGACTAAGAAGGATATACAAGCTTCCCTTTTCATTTTCATGTTTTAAACTTGTTTAAATCTTGGTCAAACCTCTAGGATTTGACCAAAAGATTCAAATGGGCATAGAAATTCATAAAAAATCAAAAGAATGAAAAACCAAAGGACATAACATTCTTATGTCATATATATATAGTAATTAAGCATTCAAGTTGATAAACAAGGTCTAGACATATTCAAACCAGAAAATAATGTATATATCTACCCCTAACCCTAAACTCTGTCTTATGAAGTCAAGCATGCATGAAGAGAAGTGGTTTTTGGTTTCAAACATGGAAATTTCGAAAACCCTCCCAAGACCTACATTTTGGAGTGACTAAGAAGGATATATAGATGCTTAATTTTTCATATTCATGATTTAAACTTGTTTAAACCATGTTCAAACCTAGGATTTGACCAAGATTCAAATGGGCATAAAATTTTAAAAAAATCAAAAAATAAAAAACAAGGCACATAGTATTCTTATGTCATATAGTAAGCATTCAATTAAGTTGATAAACAAGGTCTAGACATAATCAAACCAGGAAAATCATGCATCTACCCCCTAACCCTAGCTAAACTCTGTCTTATGAAGTCAAGCATGCATGAAGAGAAGTGGTTTTTGGTTTCAAACAGCCAAAAGCCCATTTTCAAATATTTCAAACTTATTCAAATTTGGTTCAAATTTGAAAGACATACAAGTTATAGCACACATAGTGCATACATTTTCACACATACTGCACTAGATGCTAACCCTATAGTTTGAGGCCATTTGGGTGACCTAGGTGGAAAATTCTTCCAGTTAGAATCGTATTCGAACCACGTAGTTGGATTTTTTGAACCTTGATCTGTAGTACTGGGAAAAACCCCTAGTTTAACCTATTTAATTATAGATTAGTATATCGATTTTTCTACAGTACTACCTTTTTATTATTACTATGCAGCACATGTGTGTTTGCCCGTCGAGGAAACTCGGAGGAAGAGGGATCACTTGGAAGGAGAGAAGAAGGGAGAGAATTATGGTGTCTCCCCTTTTTGGGTGATGATGTTGACTTTTGTGCAGGGTTTGTCAGTGAGCAGGAGTGCGAGCGAGCGAGTCGAGCGAGGCTGAGAATGAGAGAGATTTGTTTTTGTGAGAGGGACAACGGAAGGATCCAGAAGGACCCATAGACTTCCAATACGCATCCTGATGCGTCTTCTCTTATTTCTAAAGAAAGTGTACGGGAGTTTAACGTACCTATTGCACGTGACTTGTGCTCAGAGTGTGGGACCTCAGCGTGGGCTGCGTAGAAGTAGCATGATCAACTGTTAATTATGAAAACTCGGTTGATTATATTAATTGCATTAGAACTAAGTTCCTATGGATTCGAGGGTAGGAAATCCAAGTTAACTCATTTACATGACATTATTATTTCCATGAAGCAAAGTTAACACATCTATCGATTGGTACATTTTTGAGTGACTAAGAAGGATCCAAGCTTACTTATTCGTTTTCACGTGTTAAACTTGTCTAAATCTTGGTCGAACCTAAGTTGACCAAAGTTAAATAAATGAGAAAAAAATAAAATAAAAAAACGAGAGAAAAATAGAAGAGCAAATCATAGTCATCTTATGTCATATAGTAAGCATTAAAGTTGATAAACAAAGTCTAGACATATCAAACCAGACAAATCATATATCTACCCCTAACCCTAAACTATGTCTTATAAATTAACAAGCATGAAGAGATGTGGTTTTGGGTTTCAAACCTGGAAATTTCAAAAACCTCCAAAATACATTTTAGAGTGACTAAGAAGGATACATGCTTAACTTTTAATTTTCAAGTTTTAAACTTGTTTAAATTATCTCAGTCGAAACCTAGGATTTGACCAAGATTCAAATGGGCATTAAAAAATAGAAAAATGAAAAACCAAAGCAAATGGTTTTCTTTATGTCCTTATAATGAATAAATTAAGTTGATAAACAAGGTCTAGACATATTCAAACTAGACAAATCATGTATCTACCCCCTAACCCCAAACTCTATCTTATGAAGTCAAACACATGAAGAGAAGTGGTTTTGGGTTTCAAACATGGAAATTTGACCTCCCAAAAACTTCATTTTAGAGTGACAAAGAAGGATACATGCTTCCCTTTTCATATTCATGTTTTAAGCTTGTTTAAATTATCTCAGTCAAACCTAGGATTTGACAAGATTCAAATGGGCATCAAAATTGAAAAAAATCAGGAAAAAGAAAAACCAAAGCAAATAGTTTTCTTATGTCACATAGTAAACCAATTAAGAGGGAGTACTATGAACATATTCAAACTAGACAAATCATGTAACCCCCTAACCCCTAAACTCCGTCTTATGAAGTCAAGCATATGAAGAGAGAAGTGGTTTTGCTCCCAAAGCTTCATTTTAGAGTGACTAAGAAGGATCAATGCTTACTTTCATATTTTAATCTTGTTAAATCATTATCAACTAGGATTTGACCAAGATACAAATGGTGGAGCACAAAATTCAAAAAAATCGAGAATAATGAAAAACAAAGAAACATGATCTTCTTATGTCATATCGTATGCATTCAAGTTAAACGAGGTCTAGGTATATATATTAGAGACAAATCATGTATCTACCCCATGTTGATCTTATGAAGTCTAGCGAAGAGAAGTCGTTTTGGGTTTCAAACATGGAAATTTCAACAACATCCCAAAAGCTTCATTTTGGAGTGACTAAGAAGGACCATGCTTCCCTTTTCATATTCATGTTTTAAACTTGTTTAAATCTTGATCAAAATCCTAGGTTTGACCAAGATTCAAATATCAAACAATTCAAAAAAAAAAAAACAAAAATGAAAACCAAGGCACGTAGTCGTCTTATGTCATATAGTAAGCAATCAATTAAGTTTGATAAACAAGGTCTAGACATATTCAAACCGGAAAAATCATGTATCTACCCTTACCCCTAGCCCTAAACTTTGTCTTATGAAGTCAAGCATGCATGAAGAGAAGTGGTTTTGGTTTCAAGCATTTAATAAAAAATGAAAGCATGGATCCTCTTAGATCTTTTATAAGTGACTTTTGGGAGGAGTTTGTAAATTTCCATGTTTGAAACCCAAAACCACTACTCGACAGAGTTTATGGTTAGGTGTGTAGATACATGATTTTTCTTATTTGAATATGTCTAGACCTTGTTTATCAACTTGAATTTTTTACTATATGATATAAGAGGCTATATATATGTGCTTTGGTTTTCATTTTTTGATTTTTTTCGATTTTTTATGCCTATTTAAATCTTGGTCAATTGACCAAGGTTAAAACAAGTTTAAAACATGAAAATGAAGCAGTGGCATAGATCCTTCCTACTCAATCTAAAATGAAAATTGCCAGAAAATTTATGTTTGGGCCAAACAAATTCTTCATATATTTGACTCATAAAGGCAGAGTTTGGGGCAGTAGATATGATACATGTTTGCTTTGAATATGTCTGAACCTTGTTTATCAACTTGGTTAACACTATATGACATAAGAAAAACTATATATATATATATATATATATATATATGTGTGTGTGCTTTGGTTTTTCATTTTTTTAATTTTTTTTTGATTTTATATTGAATCGTTAGATACAAGTTGACTTGAGTTAAAACAGTTTAAAACATACAGCAATGAAGAAAGGTAAGCATATGGATGTTGCAGATATAAATGAAGCTTTTGGGAGGGTTTTGGGATTTCCATGTTTGGAAACTAAAATCCTTCTCTTATACTTGGCTTATAAGATAAAGATGATTTGGGTGATGATACTACCATAACACGTTTGCGTTTGCTCAAATAATCCACCTACTTCATCTGGCTGACTAACAGATAGCATAGGGTATATATAGCATATGGGTGAGTAACTTTCATTGATATGCATAGACCTGTACAATATCAACAATGAATCTCTACTATATATACTTTTTGTATAGAAGGCTCATATCTGTATTTGTTTTCATTTTTTCATTTTTTCCTGATTTTTTATGCCCATTTGGATCTTGGTCAAATCCTAGGTTTGATCAAGATTTAAACAAGCAGTTTAAAAATGAAAATGAAAAGGTAAGCCTGGATCCTTCTTAGGGCTCCTTTGATTTAAAGGATAGGAAAAGTATAGGAATAGGAAAGGCATAGGATTGGAATGACACATGTCTACTTGAATCCTATAGAAAGATGAAGTGTGTTTGATTGTAGCAAAGGAATTTTTTCATGAGGTATGAGCCAATGTTTTTTCCTATAGGAATTACGCTACAAGATTCCTATAGGAATTTTTCCTATAGGATATGTTTCTATGAATCAAACAATAATAAGTGATAAATAAACAATTTAGATAAACAGAATAATCGCGTATCGCCTTGATCTTATGAAGTCTAGCAACAAAAGGAGAAGTCGTTTTGGTTTTCAAAATCTTGAGAAATTTCAAGAACATCTAAAGCTTTATTTAGACAGAGATTTGCTTCTTTCTATTTATATTAAAACTTGTTTAAATCTTAATTTGTCCCCAGGATTTGACCAAGATTCAAACGGGCATAAAATTCAAAAAAAGCAGAAAAATGAAAAACCAAAGCACATAACCTTCTTATGTCATATAGTAAACAATCAATTAATTAAGTTGATAAACCAGGTCTAGACATATTCAAACCAGGAAAATCATGTATCTACCCCCTAACGCCCTAGCTAAACTCTGTCTTATGAAGTCAAGCATGCATGAAGAGAAGTGGTTTTTGGTTTCAAACATGGAAATTTCAAAAACCCTCCCAAGAGCTTCATTTTGGAGTGACTAAGAAGGATATATGCTTAATTTTTCATATTCATGATTTAAACTTGTTTAAACCATGTTCAAACCTAGGATTTGACCAAGATTCAAATGGGCATAAAATTTTAAAAAAATCAAAAAATAAAAAACAAGGCACATAGTATTCTTATGTCATATATATAGTAAGCATTCAATTAAGTTGATAAACAAGGTCTAGACATATTCAAACCAGGAAAATCATGCATCTACCCCCTAACCCTAGCTAAACTCTGTCTTATGAAGTCAAGCATGCACGAAGAGAAGTGGTTTTTGGTTTCAAACGTTTAAGCCAAAAGCCCATTTTCAAATATTTCAAACTTATTCAATTTGGTTCAAATATGAAGACATACAAGTTATGCTACATAGTGCATACATTTCCACACATGCACAGATGCTAACCCTATGGTTGAGATGGCATTTGGGTGACCTAGGTGAAAAAATTCTTAGTTAGAATCGTGTTGTTCGAACCCCGTAGTTGGATTTTTTGAACCCTTGATCTGTAGAACTGGGCAAAACCCTAGTTTAACCTATTTAATTACAGATTCGTATATCGATTTTTCTACGAGTACTACCTTTTTATTATTACTATGCAGCACATGGGTGTTTGCCCGTCGAGTGAAACTCGGAGGAAGAGGGATCACTCGGAAGGAGAGAAGAAGGGAGAGAATTATGGTGTCTCCCCTTTTTCGGGTGATGATGTTGACTTTTGTGCAGGGTTTGTCAGTGAGCAGGAGGTGCGAGCGAGCGAGCGAGTCGAGCGAGGCCGAGAATGAGAGAGATTTGTTTTTGCAGAGAGGGACAGCGGAAGGATCGGAAGGACCCCAGACCAATACGCCTGATGCGTCTTCTCTTGACAAAGAAGATGGCTGGGAGTTTGCGTACCTATAGCACGTGACTTGTGCTCACTGAAGTGTGGGACCTCAAGCGTGGGCACCACACGTAAGTGACAGACCTGTTGGTGTAAAAACTCGGTTGATTATAATAGTGCATTAGAACAAAGTTTCCTATGGATTCAAGGGTAGGAAATCCAAGTTAACTCATTTACGTGTTAAACTTGTCTAAATCTTGGTCAAACCTAGGATTTGACCAAGATTCAAATGGGCAGAAAAATAATAAACAGAAAAATGAAAAACCAAATCACATAGTCTTCTTATGTCATATAGTAAGCATTAAAGTTGATAAACAAGGTCTAGACATATTAAACCAGACAAATCATGTATCTATACCCCTAACCCCTAAACTTTGTCTTATGAAGTCAAGCATGTGAAGAGAAGTGGTTTTGGGTTTCAAACATGGAAATTTCAAAAACCTCCCAAAAACTACATTTTAGAGTGACTAAGAAGGATACATGCTTCCCTTTTCATATTCATGTTTTAAGCTTGTTTAAATTATCTTGGTCAAACCTAGGATTTGACAAGATTCAAATGGGCATCAAAATTGAAAAAAAGTCAGAAAAAAGAAAACCAAAGCAAATAGTTTTCTTATGTCATATAGTAAGCATTAAAGTTGATAAACAAGGTCTAGAAATATTCAAACTAGACAAATCATGTATCTATACCCCCTAACCCCTGAACTCTGTCTTATGAAGTCAAGCATATGAAGAGAAGTGGTTTTGGGTTTCAAACATGGAAATTTGAAAAACCTCCCAAAAACTTCATTTTAGAGTGACAAAGAAGGATACATGCTTCCCTTTTCATATTCATGTTTTAAGCTTGTTTAAATTATCTCGGTCAAACCTAGGATTTGACAAGATTCAAATGGGCATCAAAATTGAAAAAAATCAGGAAAAAGAAAAACCAAAGCAAATAGTTTTCTTATGTCATATATAGTAAGCCAATTAAGTTGATAAACAAGGTCTAGACATATTCAAACTAGACAAATCATGTATCTATACCCCCTAACCCCTAAACTCCGTCTTATGAAGTCAAGCATATGAAGAGAAGTGGTTTTGCTCCCAAAAGCTTCATTTTAGAGTGACTAAGAAGGATCCATGCTTACCTTTGCATTTTCATATTTTAATCTTGTTAAATCATTATCAAGCCTAGGATTTGACCAAGATACAAATGGGTGGGCACAAAATTCAAAAAAATCAGAATAATGAAAAACAAAAGCACGTAGTCTTCTTATGTCATATCGTATGCATTCAAGTTAAACGAGGTCTAGGTATATCCAAACCAGACAAATCATGTATCTACCCCATGTTGATCTTATGAAGTCTAGCATGAAGAGAAGTCGTTTTGGGTTTCAAACATGGAAATTTCAAGAACATCCCAAAAGCTTCATTTTAGAGTGACTAAGAAGGATACATGCTTCACTTTTCATTTTCATGTTTTAAACTTGTTTCAATCTTAGTCAAACCTAAGATTTGACCAAGATTCAAATATATGAGCATAAAATTCAAAAAAAACAAAAAATGAAAACCAAGGCACGTAGTCTTCTTATGTCAATATAGTAAGCAATCAATTAAGTTGATAAAAAGGTCTAGACATATTTAAACCAGGAAATCATGTATCACCCCCTAATGTACACTAGCTAAACTAGTCTTGTAAGTCAAGCATTAAGCAGAGAAGTGGTTTTTGGTTTCCAACGTTTATGAAAAGGTAAGCATGGATCCTCCTTAGTCACTTCAAAAAATGAAGCTTTTGGGAGGGTTGTGAAATTCCATGTTTGAGGCAAAACCACTTAAGGCAGAGGATTTATGGTTGGGGTGTGTGGTACATGATTTTCTTGTTGGAAATATGTCTAGACCTTGTTATCAACTTAATTGAATGCTTACTATATGAAAGGCTATATATATATGTGCTTTGGTTTTCATTTTTTGATTTCTTTCGATTTTTTGTGCCTATTTTAAATCTTAGTCAGATCACAAGTTTAAAACAGTTTAAAAACAATAAAAAATAGTGGTGAGAAGCATGAATCCTTTACTCACACTCTAAAGTAAGTGAAAATTTTATGTTGAAACCCAAGGCTAGAGTTCTCTTCATATGTTTGACTTCATAAGACAGATTTTAGGGTTAGGGGTAGATATGATACATGATATTTCTACTTGAAAATGTCTAGACCTTGTTTATCAACGTGATACTATATGACATAAGAAGGCTATATATATATATATATATGTGCTTTGGTTTTTCATTATTTTTTTTTTTTTCTGAATTTTTACTCCCATTTGAATCTTGGTCAAGTCCTAGGTTTGACCAAGGTTAAAACAAGTTTAAAACATGGCAATGAAAAGGTAAGCATATGGATCATTCTTAGTCTCTCTAAAATGAAGCTTTTGGGAGGTTTTTGAAGTTTCCATGTTTGAAACCCAAAATCACTTCTCTTCATATGCTTGGCTTCATAAGACAAAGATTAGGGTTTAGGGGTAGATATATACATGTTTTGGGAGGTTTTTGAAATTTCCATGTTTGAAACCCAAATCCACTTCTCTTCATCCTTGACGTCTTCATAAGACAAAAGTATAGGGTTATATATATATGCATGGGTAGATACATGCTTTTTTCTGGTTTGAATATGTATAGACCTTGTTTAAAATTATCAACTTAATTGAATGCTTACTATATATATGACATAAGAAGGCTATATATGTGCTTTGTTTTTTCATTTTTTCATTTTTTCCTGATTTTTTATGCCCATTTGAATCTTGGTCAAATCCTAGGTTTGATCAAGATTTAAACAAGCAGTTTAAAAATGAAAATGAAAAGGTAAGCCTGGATCCTTCTTAGGGCTCCTTTGATTTAAAGGATAGGAAAAGTATAGGAATAGGAAAGGCATAGGATTGGAATGACACATGTCTACTTGAATCCTATAGAAAGATGAAGTGTGTTTGATTGTAGCAAAGGAATTTTTTCATGAGGTATGAGCCAATGTTTTTTCCTATAGGAATTACACTACAAGATTCCTATAGGAATTTTTCCTATAGGATATGTTTCTATGAATCAAACAACATGTATAGGAAATTTTCCCATAGGAACCAAATCCTACACAATTCCTATGCAAATCCTTTGAATCAAAGGAGCCCTAATTGACTTCAATATGGATGTATCTAGAACTAAAATGTGTCTAGTACATCCATAGCTTGACTTCATAAGACAGAGTTTAGGGTTAGGGGGTGTAGATACATGATTTGTCTGGTTTGAATATGTACAAATCTTATTTATCAACTTTTGAATGCATGCTACTCTCTCAAAGAAAAACTTTTGAATGCTTACTATATGACATAAGAAGACTATATGCTTTTAAAATTCAAACATATGGTAAGCATTCTTATGTCATATAGTAAGCATTCAAGTTGATAAACAAGCAAGGTTTGGACATATTCAAACCAGACAAATCATGTATCTACCCCTAACCCCTAATTAAATTGTCTTATGAAGTCTAGCATGAAGAGAAGTGGTTTTGGGTTTCAGACATGGAAATTTCAAAAACCTCCAAAAAACTTCATTTTAGAGTGACTAATTAAGAAGGATATACAAGCTTCCCTTTTCATTTTCATGTTTTAAACTTGTTTCAATCTTGGTCAAACCTCTAGGATTTGACCAAAAGATTCAAATGGGCATGGAAATTCATAAAAAAACAAAAGAATGAAAAAACAAAGGACATAACATTCTTATGTCATATATATATAGTAAGCATTCAAGTTGATAAACAAGGCCTAGACATATTCAAACCAGAAAATCATGTATATATCTACCCCTAACCCTAAACTCTGTCTTATGAAGTCAAGCATGCATGAAGAGAAGTGGTTTTGGTTTCAAACATGGAAATTTCGAAAAAACCTCCCAAGAGCTACATTTTGGAGTGACTAAGAAGGATATATAGATGCTTAATTTTTCATATTCATGATTTAAACTTGTTTAAACCATGTTCAAACCTAGGATTTGACCAAGATTCAAATGGGCATAAAATTTTAAAAAAATAAAAAAATAAAAAAACAAGGCACATAGTATTCTTATGTCATATAGTAAGCATTCAATTAAGTTGATAAACAAGGTCTAGACATATTCAAACCAGAAAAATCATGTATCTACCCCTAACCCTAGCTAAACTATGTCTTATGAAGTCAAGCATGCATGAAGAGAAGTGGTTTTTGGTTTCAAACGTTTAAGCCAAAAGCCCCTTTTCAAATATTTCAAACTTATTCAAATTTGGTTCAAATATGAAAGACATACAAGTTATAGCACACATAATGCATTTTCACACATACTGCACTAGATACTAACCCTATAGTTTGAGGCCATTTGGGTGACCTAGGTCGAAAAAAATTCTTGGATTAGAATCGTGTTGTTCGAATAGTTGGATTACTTGATCTGTATAGTAGTGGGCAAAACCCTAGTTTAACCTATTTAATTATAGATTGATATATCGATTTTTCTAAATTTTTCCTTTTTATTATGCAGCACATGTGTTTTATAGTCAGTTGAAACAGAGCAGAGATCACTCGGAAGGAGAAGAGAAGGAAGAAATATGATCTCCTTTTTGAACAGTATGCTGACTTTGGCAGGGTTTTCTCAGTAGCAGAAAGTATGACGAGCGATGAAGCAGTGGGCTGAGACTGAAAATAGAGAATTGCTTTTTTTTTGTAGAGGGACGGAAGGATCGGAAGGACCTGAGACACCAATCGCATCTGATCGTCTTCTCTTGACAAGAAGATGGTGGGAGTTTTGCGTACCTATTGCCACGTGACTTGTGCTCAGGGGAAGTGTGGGACCTCAGCGTGGACTTTCACGTAAGTAAGCAGAGACCTGTTAGTGTAAAAACTCGGTTGATTATAATAGTGCATTAGAACAAAGTTTCCTATGGGGTAGGAAATCCAAGTTAACTCATTTACGTGTTAAACTTGTCTAAATCTTGGTCAAACCTAGGATTTGACCAAGATTCAAATGGGCAGAAAAATAATAAACAGAAAAATGAAAAACCAAATCACATAGTCTTCTTATGTCATATAGTAAGCATTAAAGTTGATAAACAAGGTCTAGACATATTAAACCAGACAAATCATGTATCTATACCCCTAACCCCTAAACTCTGTCTTATGAAGTCAAGCATGTGAAGAGAAGTGGTTTTGGGTTTCAAACATGGAAATTTCAAAAAACTCCCAAAAACTACATTTTAGAGTGACTAAGAAGGATACATGCTCCTCTTTTCATATTCATGTTTTAAACTTATAAATTGTCTTGGTCGGAAACCTGAGATTTGACAAGATTCAAATGGGCATCAAATTTGAAAAAAAAAACAGAAAAAAGCAAATAGTTTTTACTTATGTCCTTATAAGTAAGCATTAAAGTTGATAAACAAAGGTCTAGACATGACTAAGACTAGACGAATCATGTCATCCCCACTAACCCACTGAACACTGTGTCTTACATGAAGTCAAGCATATGAAAGTGGTTTTGGGTTTCAAACATGGAAATTTGAAAAACCTCCAAAAACTTCATTTTAGAGGTGACAAAGAAGGATACATGCTTCCCTTTTCTTATTCATGTTTTAAACATTTTAAATTATCTCGATCAAACCTAGGATTTGTGAATTCAAATGGGCATCAAAATTGAAAAAAATCAGGAAAAAGAAAAACCAAAACAAATAGTTTTCTTATGTCATATAGTAAGCCAATTAAGTTGATAAACAAGGTCTAGACATATTCAAACTAGACAAATCATGTATCTATACCCTACACTACAAGAAAAAGTTCTGATAGACAACGTCTCAAAATCGTCAGCCCTGAGAATGTTTTCGTCTTTATGGGCCCTAACAAACGATATGGGTTAAGTTGTGGAAGCTACGTCGAGGCAATGTCAACGAAGCGTTTTCGGTCCACGTCGACGGCAGGGCAGCAGCCCGGAAAATCGAATGGTGCGCAGAATGTTCCAGAGCCCGTTGGTGCGACGTCATACAAGCGCCCACGTGACGACGGGTCTTGGGTCTGGCGTGCCATTTGAAACCGCGATGAATGGTAGGCACCGAGGCACGCACGTCTTAAGCGGGCAGGCCGGTGACATAGTTTGACCGGTCAACTAGCTGAGCCGGTCAGTGAATGGAAATGGTAGGGCACAACCTACAGGGTGACCCGGTCGAAACTTCGTCGTGAAGCCCATTTAACATGAGTCTGCTTACGTGGCCCAGGCCGGCCAAGAAGCAAGTGGGCCGGAGCCAAAACAGTGGGTCACGCTTTCTGGTAGGCCATTTGGTGTGTGGGGTCCACCATATAGCTGGGCCGGGCCAAAAGCACAGGTGGGTCCCACTTTCCCGGTTAAAGGGGCAGCCGTATGTGGGGTCCACCATATAGCAAGTGGGCCGGCCCAACAAGATAGTGGGCGGACGAAAACACGGGTGGGTCCCGACTCTGATGGCGAAGCCCATTTGGTGTGGGGTCCACCCTTATATGGGCCGGCCAATGCGTGATGAGGCGGGCCAAAGCACTGCAATTGGGTCCCACCTTTACGGTAAAACTACGGCCCATTTAGTATGTGGGAGTCCCTACATATAGCGAATGGAAGTAAATGACAGATAGTGGTAGGGCCAAAAACACGAATGAGTCCCCACTTTCCGGTTAAAAGAGCCGGCCCATTTAGTATGTAGGGGTCCACCTGTGCAGCAGAGTGGTAGGCCCAAGCAGATGGTGGTAGGGCGAAAACCACAATTGGGTCCCACGCTACGATGAAGCGACCCATTTACCACGTGGGACCGCCCATATAGCAAATGGGTGGCCCAACAAGATAGTGGGCCGGCCCAATAAACGTATGGATCCCAACATCGGCTGTGTAGGTATTCTGCTACTAAAGAAGTGGGGGTCCCACACTACTGTAAGTGGGCCGGCCCAATCTGTTGTAGTGCCCTACTTGTTTGACTAGTCAACTTGCATTAAATTTCATGAGCCTAAAATCTGATATCAATGATACACACAATTACATACACAAATAAAACAAGTAGGAAAATTACAAGGCAATTAATGTGCCCAAATAAAAAAATTACATAGAATCATTGAGAACTTCTATTAGCATCATCAATAACACGTTGACATTTGGCAATCGCCTTGATTGAATCTTGTGTACTCTTTGTCAACATATCAGCTACAGATCTTAAAGCAGCAATACCATGTCTTTTATAAAGTACAACCTTGAGATATTTACTGTTTGATGAAAGCAATGGTCTAGGTTGACGGCTATGAGAAGATGCATCAGAAGAAATATCAGAACTTTTTGTGGGCCTCACTTCTAATGAAGATTGCTTCATCACAACTGCATTCTGATAATAATGCAAAAAGAGTTAAACGATGAACTATGCAAACATTTATTATGCAATGTAGATATAAGATAATAACAAGTTGCATAAATAAGACAATGTATGGAACTTGTACTAAGCACAGACTTACATCATAATGTTGCACAGGGTCGCTACAGATCCTTTTTTGGCGACTATCTTCTAATGATGACTGCTTCATTAAAACTGCATTCTGGTAACATTGCAAACATAGTTACAACAATTAACTATTCAAACATGTATTACGCAATGTAGAGATCAGATAACAACATGTAGCAGAAATAAGCACAAGATAAGATAAGATGCATGTACTAAGCACATACTGGCTCACTGCAGGTCCTTCTCTTGCGTGCACTAGTCGTGGTCAACATGCCTGTCATTTTAGGTTCAGCCATCAAGTGAAATGCTAATCCTCCTGCTCCATTGTCCTTAATCTGTGTTTAGATATCACATTTAAGACCAAGTCAGCTGGTTTCAAATAACAAAAAACTTGAGCTGCCAAATGAATAAGCCAATATTTACAAGATATCAGATTAAAACCAACTAGATGTTGCTTTGCATGAGATACGAATTTCAGACATTCAGATTTAGAGTAGGGTAATGCCAAGGTTTTCCACATAAAGTAAACTGGCATTAAGAATGACCAAATGTCAGGTTCAAATCACCTTCGCAGTTTCTCCAAGACAAGCATATCAAATAGGCAGAAACATAGTAAAGCATGAATGGCATTGCTATGGCAGGGTTCCAAGTGTTAATCTCTTGCATAAGGAACAATGCATATAGGTTATAGATAATAACGGAAGTAAACTGCCAAAATTACCAACCAAGAACTCAGATTCCAACCTTCCCTAGCGTCCCCGCTGTTAATGTTGGATGTTCTAATAAGTGGTTCGCATGATCAAACCCTAGGAAAAATAACATTGACAAGTCAGTCTACGATAATACAAAGACCAGACATGCACGCAGCAATAACTATATAAGCTAAAGACGAGGTATAAGAGCAAGCAGATTGGAAATGCACATAGCATGATTATAAAAGCAGTGTGAGAATAGCAGACACGAGAAAACAGCTAGCGGTGAGCTAATGACGTGGTATAAGAACAAGCAGATTGGAAATGCCCATAGCATGACTATAAAAGCAGTGCGACAATAGCATGCAGTACAAAAACAGTTGGCAGCAAATGAATGGGTACAAGGCTATAAATATGTGGATGCACACAGGTGTCAGTAGAATGAACAGGATGGTAGCGACCGGATAATGCTTTTGTACTGTACAATATTTAAACAAACTTCATGCGAAGCAACACATCAAGAAAGTTAACGGCATATGAGATCTGCAAATAACTACACAAAACATGGCTAAAGAAACACCGCGATCTAACGGGCCAGCGTACTAACCAAGCTGCGGCGGGGTGGACGGGGGCGGCAACTTGCATTCCAGCGGCGGCGAACGCGGGAGACGATGAATCGACCATGTTTCAGTAGAAGCGGGCGTTAGTGAAGCAGATCTGGTTGGCTGGCAAGGTATTCGGTGAAGTTGATACAGCCGCTGCGGCGAGGTAGTCGGTGGCGAGGTCGGCGGTGAAGCAGATCCGTCGGTGGCGAGGTCGGCGGTGAAGCAGATCCGTCGGTGACGAGGGCGGCGGGGGAGCGGATCAGGTGGGTGGACAGCCAACACGATCAAGGCTACGCTGTGGAGGAGTATGCCGGCGGCGAAGCAGATCTAGTACTGTAGAGAGTCAGAGCTTTGGCGTGTGAGAGTATTTTTGAGCTAATGGGGCGAATGGTTGGTGGGTGGGTGTGGGCCTGTGGGGAGGGTTCGGGATCTAGGCAAGATATTTCATTGTTACCGAATGAGCCCTCCATGGTCGGTGGGTTGTAGCTTCCGGACCAGGGTTAAAAGGGTAAAACTGGTCACGGGATTTTCGAATGGATGCGGCGGGATGATTTGGCGCGTGGCCGAAATTTTCAGTTTCAAGCTACGAGCAGAACGACAAAAATAATGTTCTTCCCCAGGGAGCTCTCATTTCTTCCTCTTCTCTTTCTCTCTCGAGTCTCTCCCACTCCCCCGGCTCCTCTCCCCCTTCTCTCCGGCGGCCTCGCCGGCCGGAGACGAGGCCGACTTCTCTCTGTATATTGTACACCCTCCGAACTAAATTAATTGATTCAACTTTCCTTAGACGTGTATGTATCTAGAGTAAAAACATGTGTGGATACATCCATATTTAGATAAGCAAAGTTGAGTCAGCTAATTTGGATCCGAGGGAGTTAGTGTTGTTGTAAGCTTAGATCCAGTGTTTCCCATGAGCAGAATGGCGCAATGGAGTCGGGGATCTCGTCATCGGCTTCAGATCTGGCCTATGGTGAATCTGGCGGATCTTGCCGGCCAAACCCCGATCTGGTGCCATCAATGTGATGGCGCTAACGGTGAGGCTTGCTTTGGTCAGTGCTTCAGATCTGGCCAATGGGGAAGTCAAGCTGCTAAAGTTCACAAGCTCGGGGCATACGACGGCGTCATCCGTCTTGCCCGTGCACATCTTGGACTTTCAGCGACCCTTCTCAGAGCCAATATGCCGTTGCTGAGGCCCTTCTTCTCCTTCGTCCTGGCGACTACCGGCGACACCGTCCCAAGTGGTGCGTCCCCGGCGACGGAGTTGCTGGAAAGGATGCGGAGCAGAGATCTGATGTGCGGTCGAGAAGGACTCGATTGATTTTCTTCTATATGTTTTGGGGTCCTTTTTGTAAAGTTGCAGGTTCTATTAGTTATTGTCTAGTACTTTTGGTCCTCTATGTAATTTTTTGGACTAGTTTCCATTGGCACTGATAAACTTGAATTTTGACAAGTTCACGGGGAAAAAAATTCCTTTGCACATATGGCCTATCATGTATAAACATTCTTGAGATTTAAACTATATGTAATGTGCCATGCATTAACCCTAAACCATATATATGTAACTAACCCTAGCTGATCAAACCCTACTTAATTAAAACAAATAACCCTAAACTATACGCATGCACTTTATGCGCAAAGGCGCGGGTGCCTCTAATAATGTGTGTGCGCACTCGATCGATGATCCCTAAACCTTAAACGTACAACCCTAAAACCCTAAATTCTAAACCCTAGCTAACCCTAAACCCTAATTAAACCCTATGTATAGGCCAACGACACTTAATTGTGCATCGAGCAGGCCAGGGGGTGCCTCGCGGTCCTCTAATTAAATTAAATGTGCCATGCATTAACCCTAAACCATATATATGTAACTAACCATAGCTAATCAACCCTACTTAATGAAAACACATAACCCTAAAGTATACTAGCTATAACCCGATCTAATAAAAACATGCTCTATATATAACAGCTAGCTAGCAAACCGTAGATTAACACCAATTAATATATACATGGCCTATATCGATCATGTTGTATAACATATCCCTGAGATTTATTAATTAATTATATAATTATCGTGATAAATTAATTAACTCTAATTTTGACAAGTTCTCTCGAATGAAAACACATTTGATTAAGTTGCCTCATAATATATATATATAATTAGTGTGCATGCATGGCCTACCATGCATTCGTGCATATATTTTAATGTATATTTGAACATATTCTTAGGGATTTCAATCTCTCTCTCGATCATCAATATATCGTTGGTGGCCAAAAAACACACACATATATATATACGCATGCAATTTATGCGTAAAGGCGCGGGTGCCTCTAATAATGTGTGTGCGCACTCGATCGATGATCCCTAAACCTTAAACAACCCTAAAACCTTAAATCTCTAATCCCTAATCCCTAAACCTAAACACCCTAAACACTAAACCCTAAACCCTAGACCCTAAACCCTAACCCTAACCCTAACCCTAAACCCTAGCTAACCCTAAACCCTAATTAAACCCTATGTATAGGCCAACGACACTTAATTGTGCATCGAGCAGGCCAGGGGTGCCTCGCGGTCCTCTAATTAAATTAAATGTGCCATGCATTAACCCTAAACCATATATATGTAACTAACCCTAGCTAATCAACCCTACTTAATTAACACACATAACCCTAAACTATATTAGCTAGCTATATAACCCGATCTAATAAAAACATGCTCTATATATATAGCAGCTAGCTAGCAAACCGTAGATTAACACCAATTAAAATATGCATGGCCTATATCGATCATGTTGTATAACATATCCCTGAGATTCATTAATTAATTATATAATTATCGTGATAAATTAATTAACTTTAATTTTGACAAGTTCTCTCGAATGAAAACACATTTGATTAAGTTGCCTCATAATATATATATAATTAGTGTGCATGCATGGCCTAGAATGCATTCGTGCATATATTTTAATGTATATTTGAACATATTCTTGGGGATTTCAATCTCTCTCTCTCGATCATCTATATATCGTTGGTGGCCCAAAAAACACACATATATACGCATGCACTTTATGCGTAAAGGCGCGGGTGCCTCGATCTAATAATGTGTGTGCGCACTCGATCGATGATCCCTAAACCTTAAACAACCCTAAAACCCTAAATCCCTAATCCCTAATCCCTAAACCCTAAACACCCTAAACACTAAACCCTAGACCCTAGACCCTAACCCTAACCCTAACCCTAACCCTAAACCCTAGCTAACCCTAAACCCTAATTAAACCCTATGTATAGGCCAACGACACTTAATTGTGCATCGAGCAGGCCAGGGGTGCCCGCGGTCCTCTAATTAAATTAATTAAATGCGCCATGCATTAACCCTAAACCATATATATGTAACTAACCCTAGCTAATCAACCCTACTTAATTAAAACACATAACCCTAAACTATACTAGATATAACCCGATCTAATAAAAACATGCTCTATATATAGCAGCTAGCTAGCAAACCGTAGATTAACACCAATTAAAATATACATGGCCTATATCGATCATGTTGTATAGCATATCCCTGAGATTCATTAATTAATTATATAATTATCATGATAAATTAATTAACTTGAATTTTGACAAGTTCTCTCGAATGAAAACACATTTTGATTAAGTTGCCTCATAATATATATATATAATTAGTGTGCATGCATGGCCTACCATGCATTCGTGCATATATTTTAATGTATATTTGAACATATTCTTGGGGATTTCAATCTCTCTCTCTCGATCATCTATATATCGTTGGTGGCCAAAAAACACACATATATATGCATGCAATTTATGCGTAAAGGCGCGGGTGCCTCTAATAATGTGTGTGCGCACTCGATCGATGATCCCTAAACCTTAAACAACCCTAAAACCTTAAATCTCTAATCCCTAATCCCTAAACCTAAACACCCTAAACACTAAACCCTAAACCCTAGACCCTAAACCCTAACCCTAACCCTAAACCCTAGCTAACCCTAAACCCTAATTAAACCCTATATATAGGCCAATGACACTTAATTGTGCATCAAGCAGGCCAGGGGTGCCTCGCGGTCCTCTAATTAAATTAAATGTGCCATGCATTAACCCTAAACCATATATATGTAAAACTAACCCTAGCCAATCAACCCTACTTAATTAAAACACATAACCCTAAACTATACTAGCTAGCTATATAACCCGATCTAATAAAAACATGCTCTATATATATATAGCAGCTAGCTAGCAAACCTTAAATGGAGTAGATTAACACCAATTAAAATATACATGGCCTATATCGATCATGTTGTATAACATATCCCTGAGATTCATTAATTAATTATATAATTATCGTGATAAATTAATTAACTTGAATTTTGACAAGTTCTCTCGAATGAAAACACATTTGATTAAGTTGCCTCATAATATATATAATTAGTGTGCATGCATGGCCTACAATGCATTCGTGCATATATTTTAATGTATATTTGAACATATTCTTGGGGATTTCAATCGATCTCTCTCTCTCGATCATCTATATATCGTTGGTGGCCCAAAAAACACACATATATACGCATGCACTTTATGCGTAAAGGCGCGGGTGCCTCTAATAATGTGTGTGCGCACTCGATCGATGATCCCTAAACCTTAAACAACCCTAAAACCTTAAATCCCTAATCCCTAAACCCTAAACACCCTAAACACTAAACCCTAAACCCTAGACCCTAAACCCTAAACCTAACCCTAACCAAACCCTAAACCCTAAACACTAAACCTAAACCCTAAACCCTAAACCTATACCTAACCATAAATACTTACCTTTTAACCTAAACCCTAGCTAAACCCTAAACTAATTAAACCCTATGTATAGGCCAACGTCACTTAATTGTGCAGCAGGCCAGGGGTGCCTCACGGTCCTCTAATTAAATTAAATGTATACATACATTAACCTAAACCATATATATACCAACTAACCTAAGCGAATCAGCCCTACTTAATTGGAAACCTGTAACCCTAAACTATGCTAGCCTTCTTAGATCTAATAAAAACATACTCTATATGTGACTAATAGCTAGCAAACCATAGATTAACACCAATTAAAATATACATGACCTATATCGATCATGTTGTATAACATATCCCTAAGATTCATTAATTAATTATATAATTATCATGATAAATTAATTAACTTGAATTTTGACAAGTTCTCTCGAATGAAAACACATTTGATTAAGTTTCCTCATAATATATATATAATTAGTGTGCATGCATGGCCTACAATGCATTCGTGCATATATTTTAATGTATATTTGAACATATATATTCTTGGGGATTTCAATCTCGATCTCTCTCTCTCTCTCTCTCGATCATCTATATATCGATCGTTGGTGGCCCAAAAAACACACATATATCATGCACTTTATGCGTAAAGGCGCGCGCGAGTGCCTCTAATAATGTGTGTGCACACTCGATCGATGATCCCTAAACCTTAAACAACCCTAAAACCTTAAATCCTAATCCTAATCCCTAATCCCTAAGCCCTAAACAACCTTAAACAACCCCTAAAACCTTAAATCCCTAATCCCTAATAATCCCTAATCCCTAAACCCTAAACACCCTAAACACTAAACCCTAAACCCTAGACCCTAAACCCTAACCCTAACCCTAACCCTAACCCTAAACCCTAGCTAACCCTAAACCCTAATTAAACCCTATGTATAGGCCAACGACACTTAATTGTGCATCGAGCAGGCCAGGGGTGCCTCGCGGTCCTCTAATTAAATTAAATGTGCCATGCATTAACCCTAAACCATATATATGTAACTAACCCTAGCGAATCAACCCTACTTAATTAAAACACATAACCCTAAACTATACTAGCTAGCTATATAACCCGATCTAATAAAAACATGCTCTATATATATATAGCAGCTAGCTAGCAAATTAAATGTAGATTAACACCAATTAAAATATACATGGCCTATATCGATCATGTTGTATAACATATCCCTGAGATTCATTAATTAATTATATAATTATCGTGATAAATTAATTAACTCTAATTTTGACAAGTTCTCTCGAATGAAAACACATTTGATTAAGTTGCCTCATAATATATATAATTAGTGTGCATGCATGGCCTACAATGCATTCGTGCATATATTTTAATGTATATTTGAACATATATATTCTTGGGGATTTCAATCTCGATCTCTCTCTCTCTCGATCATCTATATATCGTTGGTGGCCCAAAAAACACACATATATACGCATGCACTTTATGCGTAAAGGCGCGCGCGAGTGCCTCTAATAATGTGTGTGCGCACTAAATCGATAATCCTAAACCTTTAAACAACCCCTAAAACTAACCGTCTAATCCCTAATAGTCCCATAATCCTAAACCTAAACTTACTAAACACTAAACCTTAACCCTAAAACCTTAAATCCCTAATCCCTAAACCCTAAACACCCTAAACACTAAACCCTAAACCCTAGACCCTAAACCCTAACCCTAACCCTAACCCTAAACCCTAGCTAACCCTAAACCCTAATTAAACCCTATGTATAGGCCAACGACACTTAATTGTGCATCGAGCAGGCCAGGGGGTGCCTCGCGGTCCTCTAATTAAATTAAATGTGCCATGCATTAACCCTAAACCATATATATGTAACTAACCCTAGCGAATCAACCCTACTTAATTAAAACACATAACCCTAAACTATACTAGCTAGCTATAACCCGATCTAATAAAAACATGCTCTCTATATAGCAGCTAGCTAGCAAACCATAGATTAACACCAATTAAAATATACATGACCTATATCGATCATGTTGTATAACATATCCCTGAGATTCATTAATTAATTATATAATTATCGTGATAAATTAATTAACTTGAATTTTGACAAGTTCTCTCGAATGAAAACACATTTGATTAATTTCCTCATAATATATATAATTAGTGTGCATGCATGGCCTACAATGCATTCGTGCATATATTTTAATGTATATTTGAACATATATATTCTTGGGGATTTCAATCTCGATCTCTCTCTCTCGATCATCTATATATCGTTGGTGGCC